>CM028683.1:4643750-6057500 GCA_016760335.1 Gastrodia elata | reverse complement strand
TATTAGTAATGATTAAATATTTCAAAGATATATATCTATAAATGAATCGTGTAAATAAGAAAAAAAATGTTGCTAATTTAAAATCAGAGGGTCTGAAATAAAAGTACACTCGCACAAATCATTATTAATTTAAGTATTGCTTTCATAATACCAGCACCATTGCCACCGCTGCCACCAAGATAGCTCACTAAAGAACATTTCCACAAATCAACACTAATTTAAGTATTCTTCCAGATGTGAATAAATATGATCAGAAGGTTTTTCAAATATAAAAAACTAGCTATTAACGCTTATTTAAGAAAATAAAAATATCGATATCTATTATTAAACAAAAAAAGAAAAAAAAAAGGTTACATATGATGCCAAACTGCATCCTGAATAAAGTTCCAATGGTGTGAAGATCATAGGTGTTAAAAGAGGATTGAAAGAAACACACGGCAAGCATACTCACTTCACTTCTCTATGTTCTCTTTAACTGCAAGAACATCAAAATTTCACTTGATTATCGTCGGGTTGGGCAACATTGCATATATTATATAAGAACTAGTAATAATGTGTGTGATTTAAAAATTGCATAAAAAGCAAAAAAGTACGCATGATCAAAGAACAAGATATAAAAATGTACAGTTATTATATACCAATAATTCAAAAAGTGATTTTGAATAATAAATTTGATAAGAAAATCAAATAGCTTAAAATTGATTTATGAAAACTTCAATATACAAATTTATAATTGATTAAAAATGAATTAATTTTCAAATAAATATTCATAAGCAATAAATAATTTAAATTTCTAATATTGGTAATTATATCAACAAAGAAATCAATTTTAGAGTTTAAAATTAGAGTGCACAATATTAAATTAAATTTTCCAATAAGCCTATTAATGATAAAAGGAGATGCCTATTTAATTCTTCTTATTATTAATAAAATGTGTTATAAGAAAACATGCATTACATACAAAATATTACATACCTTATATGGATTATTTTTCTATTTGACAGATGCTACTTTAAATGATTTTTTTTTTTCAAATCTATTTAATCAAAACTAAATTAAAAATAAAATCAATTGGAAAAACCAATAATAATTCAATTCCAAGTCAATCCAAAATTTAGATCAAGTTAAAATAAAAAATAGCATCTATTTAAATTTATATATAATTGTTCGTGATATAAAATATATTAGGCTCCTCAAAACAGTTCAAAAATTGTCTCATTTATAGTTAGATTATTCTTAACATGGTTTTTGTTTTAGATATTCACAACAAAATTTTTTTGATTCTTTGATATCTAGTCTCATAACTCTCATTGAAAATACTTAATTAATTTATTGCAATACAAATAAAAGTTCTTGAATATATATGATCAATTTATACGTGCTAATTTTCTGATAAAAGTGCAATGTAAGTAAAACAATACTGATAACTATAAAAATCTCAATAGTCATTAAATCATCTCAATTGTTTTACCTTGATGTATTTTTTATCCACATAGCATACTACACTTTAAATATTTGCATCTTTGTATTTACTAAACTGCCATCTAGTCTTTCCCATGTATGTAGTTTCATTCCCATTTTGTTAGTAAATATACTTAAATAGGATGATAAATCTTATGTGCTATAAAAATTAGATGGTGTGCTATGTGCATAACACTTTCTATAATTTACATATTTACCTTAATTTTTTGGGCCAATCTATGATTTGTTTATCATGTTATTGTAAATAAAAATATTCATTGATAGCCTTATTTTACGATGTCAAGTGCTTGCACATGCTATTGCAAGTGTTGCTTGTTACTTAAGTAACATTTTTTTACAAGTATATTTATTTGAGTATTGCAAGTGTTTGCACATGTATCTAATAAATGCTTTTTTACAAGTGTGGCCACATTAAGTAATCTCGAGGGGAGAGTTTGTTAGATCTAAAATCATGAGCTTTTGAGGGAGCTATTTGGGAGTAATTTTTGAAGTACTCTTCATATGAAGAATAAAAGCTAACGAAAATGACCATTGCAAAACTCATCTAAAGCTCATCCACTTATCGAACTTTACACACACTACATATAGCTAGTCACATCCATTCTTACACGCACACTTGTATATTCTAACACTAATCACTAGCTTTCACTTATAAACAGCGTATCAAAGCCAACCACAAGCAAACATAATTTATTACACATAAAACCCCAAATCTAAATTTAACTGTCCCTTAAAGTCTAAGCAATCTAAATTGTTGTGAGGCACACAAAAAAGATTGTAAATTCAACTACGTCTTTGGATGGATAGTATAGAGTATCGGTAATTCAACAGAAAACTTTTTGGTAATGAAGACCAAATACATTAGGAAGTTAACCTTCCACTTAAGCAATAGAAAAGTTAATATTATTAGCACCCATCATCTCACGGTGAACCTAATAAATAGCAGATTGTCTTGCCTAGATTTTGTCTCAATTTCAAAAGTGTGTGTGCAGCTTCAAGTGGTTTAGGCGCTCAAGCAAAACTAGACATGAAGAGGCACTTGAAATCAACATGAGAAAGAATGACACAAAAAATCTCAAAAACCACTACAAATTTGCTTCCTTGGAATTTATGAGCAAAGATTACCAATTGATTCATTCATAACGATAACAAAAAGATGGCAAACCCAAACTGTGATATTTAAAAAGCTGGTATTTCTACAGTAGAAGTTCAAAATTGGAAATTCAAACTTTGTTGAGCCTTGACAAGCTTTTGGGGAGAGTTTGATGTGGGATTTTGCACCTCAGCAGAACTTGGTGGTGAGATGTTTCCCCACTACGCTCGTTTATTCTAGCATTAATAGTTAACCCTCAAATAGAAATGAGCCAAGGACAATCATGAACACACATAATTTTATCACTTTCAAATCTCAAATCTCAATCACTATGAAAGTTCATTCTATGCTTAAGCTTTTCAAGAAACATAAGGCTTTAACCTTCTACCTCTCTATCACCTTCTCTTTTCTATGATCTTCTCAACAAGATGCAATCATCATACAAGGGAATACTTGGATCCAACAAAGTCTTTGGTTAATCAAAAGAATCATTAACAATTCTGCATGTGACTAAATTGTGAGAAATGATTCCAATAAGATATATTGAACATTAAAAAATAAGAGAAGATGTGCATCTCCATCAACATATATAACAAAGGGTACTTTTAAATTGATAGCTACTAGTACCATATATTTTGAAGGTAAGAGGTGCAAAGCACAATAAAAATTCAGTCCAAAAGAAAAGAAAGAAAGTTTTAGAGATCAAACTTAAGCCAGAAGATATACCCAAGCATGAGTTCATTTGCATGTAGAGCTAGAGAGAATGCTTAAGGAGTTGCAATACAGATATATAGGAGAATTGTAGGAAATATGAACATAACCTTGTATGAGCTTAGAAGGGTGGATTCGTAAAAACGTGTTTGTAAAACATCTTTTGAAACTTTCATCTCCAACTCCTTTTCAGTTGGCAAACGAATACGGTAGCTGCAGCAAATCATACAGTAAGCCATGATGAAATATCATTGTAAGAAAAAAGGAATTGATAGATATGTAAAACTTATGTTGCTAAATTTTTAATGGAAAGAATGTATATCTGAAAATAGCAGATAAATACCCTGGAATAATATCCTTAAAAACAGCTGATAGTGACATAAGGCCAAGCTTAATAATTTTATGATCTTCATCAGTACAGATTTGCAGCAACTCTTTTAAGGATTTGATATGTGACTCAGGGTCCTCAAGTAATGCCATCCCAACTTCCGCAAGTTTAATTTTCTTTCTAGCAAATAAATCTTCAGCTGAAAGGTCCTCCTCCACCTTAGCCTGGAAAATATATCAAGTTAAGCTTGTACATGAAACAACTAAAAAATGATTCTAACTGTTCATATTCATTTGTTTAATATATAATTAATTAAAATTTTTAGGTAACCTGTAGTGTTCATTAGCTATTTATATCTCTTATTTAGTCTTAACCTAATACATTTTATATTTAATCAAAGTTGTAAGTTTTACTCTGCCTATTGTATATAAAACACCTTTATATGCAACCCCCTTAACCAAGTCGTATTATTTAAAGAACTATTTATTACAAATCCCTCCAGTTGGTAGCATTCTTTTTGATACAGTTAGTCATCTTAAAGCATAAAGTGCGATTCAGCTACAAATTTATAATCAAATCTGCACAACTTCAATCAAAATACTTCCAATCACTCACCAAATTTATTGATGTCTTGGTGGGATAAATTAATGCTTTAAAAAGATTTCTTCCAAACAGACAATTTCATTCAATATTTACCTAACAATAGTTAAAATAATATTTTATTCAAGAAAGCTATTTAGATCTGATATTTTCCAATTTTAGCAGCTAAAGGTTCTTATCCTTCCAAATATATGCATTTGCTAATTATAAATGTCTATGATACAATGCAATAACGCAAATCTTCCTCTACCATATTTCTAACACTCATCATTATCGAACATAAATTCATAGCCCGTCTTTTAAAGATCATTAAACTATATATATATATATATATATATATATATATATATATATGCACATACACACATATTAAAGTATATTTAGGTTAGAGAATACATCTCTTCCTAATGTTCATTAATTAAATTACCTCAGCTAATTAATTTTATCATTTCAAATTGAATAAGTAAGAGAACACATTCAGTAAAATGTGTAGAATGGTAGAAAAAGAGTATTAACCCATGTGAGAAGCATGTTGAAACGAATAGATGGTAAATTCAATAGCAAAGACAAAAGAATTTGAGGAAAGTAACCAGTTAAAAAGTGTGAATATTTTGAAATAATGGCAAAACAAACTGTGGTAAGGAATTACAAAGGGTAGGAGTGTACATGTCAAGCAGAATTACCATTATCTTTAGTTTTAACAAGTTTGATGTTAATTCTTAAGCTCTTCCCCATTGTTACAGATCATTTAAAATAAAAAAGCATAAGAAAGTTAAAGGGTATCAACTGAGAATGTTAAGTACAAGTACCAAGACATCTGAATGCAGACCACCTTCAGCGGTAGACTCTTTGATTTCCTCCTTGGCTTGCTTTTTAGCCTCCTTTTTACTTTTCTTCAGTTTTTGCCTTCTTTCTGCTTTTGTAAGCTTCACCAAATTTTTTTCATTATTATTATGTTTGACCTCGGATGAGGACCTAGTTTCTTTAAGTGCAATATTCAACTCCTCCGCTGCAATTAAATTAGCAATTTTAAAACATAGTGTTTAATCAAATTCACAAAATAGAATATTGCACTAGACTAATGCATGTGATACCATCACAAGAGTATTGTGTTCAAGCTTAAGAAGCTTTTTGGCTCGAACTTAGTTTGGCTTAAGATTCTTAAGCCAAGCTAGCTAAGTCTGTTAAGTTTGATAACAAGTTAAATTGTTTGGTTCTTAAAATAAACAAATGAGTTTAATCAAAAAAATCATTAGGTTCTAACAAAGTAAGATATGACTAAATATAATAATTGTTATTATTTTTAAGATAATTAATAAATTAATTAATTAATTAAAATTATGTCTAATTATTTATTATGTAATTAAAACGTGCAATTAATTAATATGAATCAATTAATAAAAAACAAATAATTATGTAATTATTATTAATTACATATTTTTATTAATCACTTATGAATTAATACATGGCAATTATCAGGCATTAAAAAATATATTATGAAGCATATCATATAAAATAATTTCAAAATGAAAGAAAATAAATATAAGCCAATTGAGTACTAACTGACCATCAAAATAGTCAAACCACAACTCAATTTTGATCCAAGTTGTTTAGAGATCGATTAACTGAAAGTTAAATCGTTCTCAACACTAACTGTTAGTGTATTTTCTAATTTTAAATCCTTGCCTAAAAACTAGGCACACACCCATATATTTAACTATTAAGTGGTACTCCCATGTCATTTTTCTATTTTAATCATACAACATCATCTCCTAATGTTAATATTCATTTAAAGTATCATATTTATAGACACTAAATCCAAGACACTTGAATTTATCATACTTATTTATAAGCTGAAAAAGTAGGCACATTGCAATGTTAAAAAATGCATATCATATACCCCAAGTAAAAAAAAATGATCTCCAATTTACAAAAACAGAGAAACTAAATATTGTGAAATGAGAAAAGAACAATTCCAACTAGTAGAACTAGTAGACTGAAACAAAATGTTCTAAGATAAAGTTGAATAATAGTGCCATAAGTAAGCATTACAGAGAAAATCAACTTATTTTAATACATGAAGCTTCAATAAATATTGTTAATGTTGTGATGTTAAGCGATTAGCCCTCATCTATAGTATTACGCTTTTGGGTTGTAAATGAATTGCTACTAGTATAGCATGTTCAGCATTAGCCCATTATGATTCACACTCTCTGACAAGTGGTGTTAGAGTCAATATTTTAGTCAGAACCAAAATTTTCTTGTAGTTTATAACTCCCATTTCCATGAACTTTATGTACTGTGGTCAAATAAGCTTTTAAGGGCTGTTGACTTCCATGGTGGCTTCATATGGTTGAATGAACTGATGAATGACAATTAATAATGCTTAAAATTAACATTTGAGAGTGAATGATTTTTATGTGAAAGGTTCTTTGTAGGGGAGAGGTTATTAGGCACAACATGATTGGATAGTTACGAGATGGATTGTAAATAAATGCATTAAATTGTTGGGTTAAGAATAAGTTTGGTCATTAAAATGTCAACACATTTAATTTATGCGAACTAACATTGTGGTATTTCAAAGCATCTTGTTCTAACTTTTTTCATGGAATAAGCAGACTTAAAGAGATGTCTTTATGAGAAATTTTTTGTAAACACCTTAAGAAGATTGAATTTAGTTAAGATAAGTTTCTTGTGATGGATTAAGAGAAGACTGACATGCTTTGACCAACATAAGATTTTAAGATATAAATCATAATTTTCCAAAATACAAGCAATCACGAACTTAATCAATAAAAGAACATAATTCTTCTTGAACTAAAAACATTCTACAAAAAATTAAAAAATAATCTTAGCCTATAAATTTATGGGGTTGCTTCGGTTCAATGTTATTAGGCATCAATTATTTTAACATTTTAATGTTTTAAATGTCAGTGTTTAATTTATTTAGTGTAATCAATATGTCCATATTTGCTTCGTACAATAGTAAAACGCTCTTTTGGTAAGGCCGCCCTTCGTAGACAATACATAAATCAAATGTAAGAAACACGCACAATATAAAAAGCAAGCTTTGTAGACATCAATGCAGATTTTGACAATGCCATGGACCTCAAAGCAAACCTCAATCTGGTCACCAAGAGGACATAGTCACAGACCTCCATGTCTTCCTTGACTTTGGCACCAACCTCAACATTCACAGCAAGGCTCATCATTGACCACAAGCCCCCACTCACCATCCTCAGCTAAAGCAATGACCTCAACTTGAAGCACCCTACCCTCACCAAATCAAAATTTAGAGCAACATTTTGAATGAAATATAGATGTTGGCAAAATAAGATTACTTTTGTATCTAAAGCTACATGGCAGCTGGCAAAATACCTAAAATCATCCGATGATATTACATAGCATTTAGATGTCTCAAACCAAGAAGTCGGCGGGAGGTTTAAAAACATGAAAAACAAGCTATGGCATTTGCCAAATTAAGAAACTAAGCATACTTTTTTGCCTTCCAAGAGAATAGCAACAAATTACAGTATAATGTATTCGTTTAGTACCTGTCCTATAGCGCAGCTCTCCTTCTAAAGTTTTGATAGGCAGAGCATCTACACGGTCAACTTGAACCCCCTCCTCCTCTGCTTTCAAAGCAGCTTTCTTTTTCCTCCGCTCGTAAAGTGCTTCCAACTCGTCTTCCTTGCAAGCAGCAACTCGAGTGACATGCCTTGGATACAAAATTCAAAACCAAAACGAAAGTCGGAACGTAAGAAATAAAAAAACTGCACTGGTCAGCAGTCTCCAGCTCCAAACAGGTGACAAAACGATTGGGCAGAGGTATGAGAAAAATAAAAATTATTTCTAGCTGATAACTTGGCACCTGTTTATCAAATTAGTGTCGAGTTTAGTGAGGAAGCCCGCGTATTCAAGATTTTCGTTCACAAAAGCCAAATCCTCGTCGGAAACCTCAATTTCTTCATCCGGAACATCAGGAGGAAGCTGCGGTGGAAGAATCACTTTCTTTTTCTTCCCCATTTCGACTCCAGAGCAAATTTAGACTGCAATAAGCCTGGGTAAGAAAGGATGTGCGATTGAAATAATGATTTGTTTTAAAATACCAGGAAAATAATGAATTACAGAATGGTATATACCGACAGACGAAAACAGTCGAACAAAAATCTTGATCAACCTGGACGACCACAGAACGAAGCTGCGGCTGTAATAGTGGTGACTGGCGACTGTTATGAAGGAAGGAATCGCAATACCACAGGACGAACCTAGGCAGGGAATCGCAATACTCTTTCTAAACATTCAGAAAAATAACGATGCGGCAGCTGACTAGTTTTATTTAAATATATATTTTTTATTGCACACTTGCACAAAAAAAAAATTAATATTAAATATATTTAAAAGAATGCTATTTTAATTGATGATATTTAGAAAAATTTATTTAATAAAATTTGAATATTATTTTAATATAAATTTTAAAAATAATATTTATATTATTTTAATTTAAATAAATAAATATTAATATAATTTTTTTTTTTTTTTGTATAAATTAAAAAATATATACATTAATTTACTTATATATATTAAATTGACATTTAAGAATATATTTATTCTGAATATATGTCAATTTAATATATATAAGTAAATTAATGTATATATTTTTTAATTTATACAAAAAAAAAAAATTATATTGATTATGAATAATTTTAATGTATATTTTTGTATAATCATATTTATTAAAATAATATTATAAAAACAGAATAAATTTGTGACAATTAATTTTCGCTTTTATAATAGTATATGAGAACTAATAATTTTTTTTTTATTTCCTTTTTATTATTACATATGATGCTCATAAAAAATATTTTGTGTTATTATTTATACTTTATTTTGAATTTATTTTCTGACACAGCAGTTTAAACGCACCTTACACATGAACAGGCACCGGTATGATTTCCATTCACTTAGTAAGGAACACTTTTAAAGTAGCCGGCTGTCTAACCCAAAATCTCCAATCCCTCGTCTCACGCTTCCGTTCGTCTCATCTATTCCTGCTCCGCGAGCTCCGAAAGCTAGAATTTGATAGCGCCTTGGCGCAAATCTAGAGCGAATTCCGGTATGTCGGCATTGACTGCAAGATCACTCGCAGACAACGCCATCTTCCTCTCCTGCCTGCGCTCTGTGCGCGTTCCTCCGGTCAGGCTCGTTCTCCAGCATTCCCGTCGGCGGAGTACGAATGCAAGCCGTGATACTTATTTGAACGGGCATGTGCAAGGAAATTGGAGTTTGGTGAAATACACCGGTGGAAGTAAACCAGCTGCCGAGGAAGCCAACGGTTTAACATTAGAGAATGAGAGAAAGAAGAGGATGGAAGAACTCGGCAAAGAGGATGCATGGTTTAAGGAACCTCAGGATAAAGAGGTGGGTAGACTTGATAGCCTCTTTATTTAGCCACCTGTTGCTGTCCTTATCATGTTTATCATTGGTTGAGAATTGCTACAAAATTATTTAAACGCAGCTTGGTTTATTTTTGTTTAGATGTTAGTAACTATTTGGGCTAATGTTCTTAGACTTGAATGGATCATTTATACTACTTAACTATTGTGCCATGCCTGGCAATTTCGATTTATTGAACCATTTAGCAACCTGGTTTAATTACCCTATTGAAGAAGTTGATGGAGAGATAAATTATTGTCCTTAATCTATATTCAAGATTGGATTTCTTTCTTAATGGCTGAATTAAACTAGCTTATTATTGAGACGCATTGTTTGTTAATGGGGATCTTTTTTTAGTTGCTTTTTCTACGATCTTGCCCTTCCCCAAAATACTGGCAAATCTCCCAATTTGCAGTTAATGCCGATAATCATTCAGTTACATATTAGGAATACAAAATTGTGTCCCTTAATTAAGTAATCGTAAGTATATAATATCTTCCAGGAATGCTGGGATAATGTTCAAATCATGATAAATCCTTTCAAAATGTTTGCATGAGGCATACTTGCTTTTGATATGATTAAATTGATCGCCCTAATATTTATTGTGTGTAACAGGACAACGATTACATAAAACTTTTACAAATTTATTGTGAGGTTGTGGCATCCCGATATCGGCATAGAGGAAACTATTATGACATCGGGTGTTCACTTACCGCAGAATCATATTGAGTAATTTGCGAAAGAAAAGGGACACATAAAAATCAAAAGACATTTCTCACTTATTTCAATAGTTTATATTACAAGATTTTTTTCATCGTACTCCTCGTACAAAAGTGAAAAATAAATAAAAGATAAGCAAAACAGCGCCATCGTAGATCTATTGGCAGATTAAAAATTTTAAGTATTAGGGTTCTTGTTTAAGCTCTCACATAAGTACCTGACCTGGTATTGTACATAAAATAATATCGGGATTGGAATTTCTAATAATTAGAGAATACTCTAAGTAATGCAGTAAACAATGAAGTATTACATTTTATAATAGCAGAAATGCGAATTACGAAAGAGATGCAGGAAAATAATAAGGTGAAAGCGCAAATGAAATAATTAATTTCCTGCAAAAAATATTAGCTCGAAGATGTATGTTACTGATATCGTTTTTCCAGTAACCCACCACGAATATTATTACTGATGTCATTTTTTCAATAACGACCAACAAATGCTATTATCGATGTCATTTTTTCAGTAATTAGCCACGAATGTCATTACTGATGTTATTTTTTTAGTAACTAGCCACGAATGCTATTACTGATATCTTCTTTTCAGTAATTAGCTACGAATATTGTTGTTGATGTCATTTTTCTAGTAACTAGCCACGAATGTTGCTACGAATGTTGCCACATTGGTTTCGAACAACTAACCAAGCTTCAAATTAAAATTTTGACTCCAAGAAATTAAAAGCTAAGTAGCAGTAACAATACAAAATGTAATACTTGTCATGTACTGGGTACCTTTTGTCTTTTAAGTTCGGATAAGTGACAGTTCGCTCAATCTGCATTTTTTGACGTTTTAGCAATTAGCCAATAATTGTAGGGATATTATTTAAGGATTTTCTTATATTCTTCTTTTTTGTCATTTTCTTTCATATTCTTATTATGATATAAGTTTGTATTTATTAAGTCACTTGTTGTAATCATATTTTATTATTATGATCATATTAATGTTATGAAATAATAAAGACAGAAATAAAATGATTGATTAGAAATAATAGATATTTTTATTACATTTTTACTGTTATTCATTATGATAATGTGAACAATGTATTCGAGATGATAATACTATTATCATTATTATTATACTAATGATTAAGCACAAAAGGAAATTTCTATTTCTTTTCTCCTCTTTTCCATTTCTTACCTTAGATTAGGATTGCCGGAAAAGAATGAAGAGGAGTTGAAATGGATGATCGGACGATTAACCGAGGTGGTTGCAGCAAGAGGGTTGGCTAGCGGCGGCAAGAGAGGGTTGCTGGGTGGCTAGCAGCTTGCTGGCTGCTGTGGGCTGAGAGAGGAGCTGCTGTGGGGGCTGGTAGGGGTTGAGGAAGGAGCTAGCAGCTTGCTGGCTGTTGTGGGCTGAGGGAGGAGCTGTTGTGGGGGCTGAGGAGGCGCTAGCAGCTTGCTGGCTGCGGTGTGCTGGCTGATGTGTGCTGGCTGCGAGAGAAGGGAGAGGGCTATTATGGGTTGGCTGAGAGAAGAGAAGGACTGGCAAGGCTGAAGAGTTGGCTGCTGGCCGGCTGTTGTGGGCTGAGGGAGGAGGGCTGGCAGGGGAGGTTGGCTGCTGTGGGGCTAAAGGCTGGGGGAGCTGTTGTGGCAGTTGAAGAGGGCTGGAATGGGAGAAGAGGGAGTGGCTGTTAGCTTAAATAGAGAAGGAAGAGGGAGGGAGCGTAGGATAAGGGATAAGGGGGACTTAATGGCGCCATTAAGGCGCTAATTGGCGCAGACACACGCTTGTATGGGCGGAAGAATCACAACTTGCGATGGGGGGGAAGGAAAATTTTAATGGAAAATTTTAAAATTACTCAAACTTAAATTAATTGAATTTTTCTGCTGTTTGACGTCCAAATATAATGAAACTTGACACCGATGTGTGCTATGACATTACGAACACCATCGCGCCTAAAATTTGTGATTCAGAGCAATATTTTATTCTATTTTAATTTTTGAGGTTTAAACTTCGAAAATCAATCATGATCAAACCGGTGCTCAGAATTTGATGAAACTTCTCGAGCAGTCCTTAAATAATATACTTAATATAACGACATTGAAAACGATGAATTCAGGCATGTATTTTAATGTTCATGATTTTTAAAATTTAAGTAATTCAGAAAATAAACTGGGAGCTTCCGTTATTCGAATTTCTCTCAAACTAGGGCACTTTGATCTTTAAAATTATTCTTACCTATGGTATTTTTGTTTGCCCTAATTCAAAATTCCCTGAAATCCTGATTTCTAAGGCGGGATTTGACCTAATTTGCAAAGTAACAATTTTGGGTCGTTACTGAGATACAACACAATATTTGAGCCCAAAGGTGTATTGTGATTAGACAGCAAGCACAATTGGGTGCATATGTTAACTTTGAAGAACATAAGGCATCTCAATGCTCATTTTTTATACACAACATAAAATAAAAGGAGGATGGTGGTGGTTGTTACTTGTGACATTGGATTAATGTGATTGTGAGGGGCTGGTTAAGTGCGTGGAGAGCTTAGGAATATAAAAAAGGGTTTGAAGGAATATGAGAAATTGGGAGAAGATGGGTCGACTTATGAGACTTAGAAAAGCTTGTGGTGGGGAAGCGAGGTCAGCCAATGGATTTGAAGGGGCTTAATTAACTGATAAAATATCACATGAAACTTCTTCATGAAATGATAATTTAATTTGTTCTACACACTAATAACATATATGAATGATAATATTTGTATGCTCTAGCTATTTCAAATAATTGTGTGGTAGCTTGGCTTTAAGGATTATTGATGGGGTGAAGTGGTTAAAGAGATTTGTGTCCGGAAAAATGATTATTCGATTTCGAACGACAGTTTGGAGAAACAAATGAAATCAGAAAGTTATGAAGTTTTAAAATGTTACGTAGATGGATGTTGGAAAACTGTAGGCGCTGATTTCAAAAGAATTAGTGGAGGTTTGAGAGATGATGAGTGGAGGGTCCAAACATCACACTTCGTACAATATTCATAAAGTGGATGATTGAATGGGCAAACGAAGTCAAAATCGAATGAAACAGGATGCATTTTGAAGTTAACAGAGAGCATTTTGAAACATACCAGAAAATCACATAAAACAAAAAGAAAAACAAAGGGTAATTACCAGGATTATCCACACCCTAGTCCTTCGAGATTGTACACACCTCGAAGCTTCATCAGTTGTGCACACTAACAGTTGTTCTGTTTGTCCACACCAAAACTCCAAGCTTAAGCCAAAATTTTGAGAAGAAAACATTCATTAACCATTAGAATTCATAAATATTACAATATAAAGCCTTTGCAAATCCTAAGGGCAACCCTTAATCAAATGACCACAATACTTCTCTTTAACACCTTTTAGATTCACAAGTGATTCTTCCACTCCTCAATCTTGATGGAGGATGACTGAATGCATTATGAAAATATTAATCATCAGCCCCATACATTAAAATATAAAAATAAAACAAAAATAAGCAATTAGGTTCACTTAATTAATCAATCACATAATAATACAACATTATTGCATGAAATTACTCCTAAAATTCTAGAAAATAAATTAAAATTAATTTTTGAAATATTCAGCTCGTTTGCATAATACAACATTAATTTTTGAAATTAATTTTTGAAAAATTCCAGAGTTGAAATCTAGGAAATCATCCAAAAGATCCGGGTCCAACTGTTGAAGCTCCATCTTTGTCGCCCACATGCCCTCAGAAGGTGACTTATTCTTCCACATAATAAAAAAAAACTTGTGATCTCCACGTATGCCTGAATCAACCTCATTAGTAACAAGAAGATTCAATCTCAAATAAAGGTGTAGGAAACTTAAGTGTAGAGTTGTCGTCATTCCCTACAATGGAGTCAAATCCTGTATCTCTTGAAGTAAAATCAATAGAAAATGAATTCAAATATTCAATGTTAAATACATGACTAATTAGCATGTCAGGCGACAAATCCAAGAGATACGCATTGGGTCCAATTATATTACTCACTCTAAATGAACCACTAGCTCGTGCATGCAGTTTCTTATGTTGGATGTGTACCAACACATAATTTCCCTCTTTAAACTCTCTTTCAGTTCTTTTTTCATTAACTTATTTAGCATATTTAATGTTTGAAAGTTCAATTTGTGTTTTAACCGTATCATGCAACATTTGAAAGGCAGTGGCAAAAGTATTTGCAGCATCTAAATATGGGTGATTGGGAAGCTCTAAAAGATCCACAGGCTTTCTAGGATTAAAATCATATACAACCTCAAATGATATTTTTTGTGGTTCTGGAGATGATATTTTTATAGGCAAACTTTGCAGTAGGTAGGTGAAGATCACAATTACCTAAATTCTTCCCAACTAAACACCTCAACAAATTCCCCAAACTCTCATTTACTACCTCAATTTGACCATCGGTTTAGGAGTGGAAAGCAAAAGAAAACTTAAAGGTAGTACCTAATAACTTCTATAATGTTTTCCAGAAATAATAAACAAACTTTACATCACGATCAAACACTATAGTGTTGGGTACTCCATATAGCTTAACAACCTCTCTAAAGAAAAGTCTAGCAACGGAAAATGCGTCTGTGGTCTTAAAACATGGGATGAAATGTCATTTTGGAAAACATATCCATTACCACAAATAGTCTATCATGTTGACGCATCATTCTAGGTAATCCCAACACAAAATCTATCAATAGATCCTCCCATGATTTATATGGAATAGGTAAGGCTGAATACCTACCAGATTTCTGCTTAGTCATTTTTACTCTTCTACGAACTAGACACTGAGTCACAAATCTACCCACATCTCTTTTTAATGATGGCAGGTAAAACTTCTCAACAAGATGGGTTGTTTTTTCTTGTCCTAAGTGTCCTGTAATCCCTCAAGAATGCAACTCATTAATCAGAAAGATCCTTAAGGAAGTTTTAGGGATACACAATACCGGACCTCTAAATAAATACCCTTGGACATTATAATAATCATAACTAGTGGGCAATGAAGTGTCCCTCGTTTGGCTATATATAATATGGAAATCAGGACCACTCACAATCATCCTTCAGTCTATCAAATCCCACAATCTCAATTGATAAAGATGATACCTCTAAAGTTACCCGAGATAATGTATTGACAAGTTTATTCTCAATGTTCCGGCTTGTATTTTAGAACAAAAGAAAAATCTTGTAGATATTCTATCTATTTGGAGTGCCGATGGTTCAATTTTTTTTGCGTATTTATGAATTTCAAAGTTTGGTGATCTGTGTAGAATAAACTCTCTATATAACAGATAATGTCGCCAACGCTTGAGTGACTGAATAATAGCATAGAACTCTCTATCGTATGTGGAATATTGTTGTTTCGTCTTATTCAATTTTCCGCTAAAATATGCAACAGGATGTCCATCTTGCTGCATTACTCTGGTGAGGCATCACAAGCGACCTCAATTATCTTTCTAGAATCAGGTAATTGAAGAATAGGTGAAGTTGTCATGATTCTTATGATATGGTGAAAAGCTTTATCAGCATTATGTGTCCAAACAAACTTATCTCCCTTCCACACCTCAGTAATAGGGGCCAGAGTAGAGCTAAAGTTTCTAGCAAATCTCTGTAAAATGTTGCTAACCCATGGAAACTTCAAATGTCAGTGAAACTTGCAAGTGTAGGCCAATCAACAATCTCTTGAATTTTGACAAGATCAGGTTTGATTCCTAAAGATGATACTATGAATCCTAGAAATACAACCTAAGATTGCATGAAAAAAACAATTCTTATTTATGAACAATTTCTCTGGTCTATGCTTTTCCAAAATTATCTTCAAATTTTATAGACGTCTCTCCTCATTTGTGCTGTAAATGAGTATGTCATCAAAATACACAACTACAAAATCTCCAAGATAAAGTCTCAACACCGTATTCATCAGCCTCATAAAAGTGTTTGGTGTATTGGATAATTCAAATGGCATAACAAGCCATTCATAAAATTCTTTCGGTGTTTGAAGCAGTCTTCCATTCATCTCCTAGCCTTATTCTAATTAGATGAAAGCCACTCTTGAGATCAATCTTGAAAAATAAAGTGGAATTGGCTATCAGATATAACATATCATCTAGGCAAGGGATAGTGAACCTATGCTTAATAGTAATTTTGTTTATAGCCCTACTATGAACACACATTTTCCTGGTGCCATCTTTCTTCGGAGTTAATAAAGCTTTAACTTTCTCTCAAGAAACCCTTTAGTAATAACTCATCGGCTTAACGTTGCAACTCAGCTTGTTTAGTGGGATTAAATTGATAATAGGGTAAATTTGGCAAATGAGCTTTAGGAACCAAATCGGTAGCATGTTGGATATCACGAAGCGGTGTTAACTCATTAGATAACTCATTCAAGCTTGTTTCAGGAAAATCTTTCAGTAACCTCACAACACATGGTGGTACATGCACACCATCAAAATTAGGTACAATCTCCTTCACATATAAAATGTGCATCGTTGTAGATCCAACAAATTCTTTTTTCAGTATCTTCAATCTGGCATACTCAACATGAAGGCTTACAAATGGTGGTCATATAGCTAGAAGTCGGCAGTTAAGGATAGTGGAATAGACGGTGATATGGTGATCGGCTATAATCTAGCTCCTTTCTTTACTTTTAGAGTTGGTTTCACACTTGAAGGCTGATTAGTGATGGGTTTGGAAGTCACGAGGCCTACAGATGGTATGGATGTTGATGGTGTAGATGCTGCACTGGAAGTAGATGAAGGTGGTGTTCTAACTGTTGTTTTCATGGGATACAACTTAATCATCTTTTGTTTGAATTTAGCACAAGTGTTTTTTTTCTCATTGTGAATCACATCCATGTCAAACAGCCATGGTCTCCCTAAGAGTATATGAGCTATGTTTATAGGAAGAACATCGCACCAGATCTTATCTTGATAACTTCTTATTTTGATGGGTACTAAGCATCTTTGAGTTACAAAGAGAGATGCTTAATTGACCCAACTAACCTTGAATGGAGCTGGGTGTGGTTCGGGAGCTAATTTGGCCTTAGACAATGTGTGTGTAGATATTACGTTCATCGCACTACCTCCATCAATAATCAATCTACATCCCACCCTATTGCATGGCATAACACTAAAAATAATTCTTCTCCAATCCTCCTCACTAATAATAATGCTCAAACAACGGACAATGCTATTCTTTCTCCGTCCTCTAAAATTATTGTTGTCAAAATGGCCTTACACCCATGCTTCAAATGTCATTTCTTATTACACCTATAACAAATAATATCCTTGAGTATTATGCTGGTCTGTGCTACATGTGTTTTTAGAGCAGGAGTAGTTTGAGTTGCTATTAGTTTTTGACTAACATTTGGAGTTGGCATAATAACACTCTTGGATCTAGATGATGATGCCTTTGATTGGGATTCTAATAATAAAGTGTCATGTACAACTTCTTCTATAGTTTGTGGATCCCTCAACTCTATTTGACGTTTAAGACCCATTCTTAATCTCAACACATTTATTAGCCATCTGCCAATCAGGATCTTGACAGTTAGTCCTAGGTACTCAAAGGTGTCAAAATACTCAGTAACACTCATGAATCCTTATCTAAGTGTCATCAACTTAGTATGTAATTGCTTATGGTAATAACGTGAATAATACTTGTCCCTAAGCACTTCCGTCATCTCAAGCCAACTAATCTTTCTCCTACCTTTCATCTCTTCTCTTAATAAAAAGTTGTTCCAAAATATTTTAGCTTGACGAATTAACTTCATCCTCACAAAAGTCACCTTTAAATAGTCATCCAACTCATGCCATGCAAAGAGTTCTTCAATTTGTGTTAGTCAATCATGAAATCTATCAGGATTGTGTGTGCCATCAAAAGTGGATGCCTTTACTTTATTACCCCTCAATGGGTCACACTCATTTCCTTTTCTTTCCATGCTTCCTCTCCTAGCAGCACGTCTAAACTGCAGCTCAACTCTATGCCTCTCATGAAAATTTCTATGCCCAACTAGGTAATAACGTCCTCTGTATCGATCATTTTCAAAAAACTCATCTAAATCAGAATCCTCCTTAGGGATGTTTTGTCTCCTATAATTGGGGTTCCTCCCCACATCATATTCTTCATGTTCCTGTTTATGATGATTGGGAGATTGTGACCGGCATGGAGGTTGTAGATTCGGCTGTGTGGGTGGTGGAGCTTGACGGTTTTCTCTAATAGCCATATTTAATTAACGCAATTCTTCCATTACCCTCACCAAAGTGGTTTTTACTCCTTGCACCCTATGTTTTAATTCATTTATAAGTAGTTCTTGGGGAGTATTTTGATCATTCATTGCTGCAATTATCTTTTATTACACGTTTTCACAAATGCAATCAAGTAAACATAAATAATGACAATCAACTTCAAATATACTAATCAAAGCAATTACAATAATAAAATAAAATAGATTGTTCAAATCAGTAAGTAAAATTTATGATTTGCACCTTAGGATGGCTTTATTTTGGTGGAAACGCGCCCTCGCAGGTGGTCTTTCAAATTTGGCTTGATAGGTGCGGGAAAATAGGCTAGGTTTGGTGGTGGAGCTCGCTAATGAACCAGAATGCAATATCAACTTTTCAAACTTGCAACAAAACATGCAATAGCCCTTGACTCAACAAGAGATTCAATTAACAAGTTCAAACTGATTTTAAAACAAAAAAATTGCAAGATTATGCCTCCATGCGAGATGCTCCGGTAATTGCCCATTTTAATAGCTCCTAGCACGCTTCTGAAGATGATTTTGAACGTTATGTCGCTTCTGGGTCAAAGTTTGTTTTGTCACAAATCCAACGCAATTTTCAAATTGTAATTCTGAGTTCGGATGAGTCCCGAAAGTGCATTGCACAAATCTGTCTTCAAATGGATGTTTTGGGTGATTTGTTGGATCAGTTGCCAGAAGATTGATGACCGGCTAAACCGGTTACCAGGCATTTCAGGAACGGAAGTAGAGGAAAAAAAAGAAAAAATTTAAAAACAATTGAAAAAATTTGTGTTGGTAAATTTCGACGTTCTGAACAACCTTTTCTTCTATGTCGAGTCGTCAAACTAGGCTCTAGGCTCTGACACCAAAATGATGGAGGTGAAGTGGTGAAAGAGGTTTGCGTGCGGGAAAATGACTGTTCAACTTCGAATGGCTGTTTGGAGAACCATATGAAATTTTAGAATATTGTGTGGGTGGATGTTGGGAAACTATAGGCACTGATTTCAAAGGAATTAGTGGAGGTTTGAAAGAGATATGTTGAGTGATGGGTCCAAACGTCACACTTTGTACAATGTTTGTAAGTGAACAACTGAATGGGAAAAAAAAGTCAGAATCAAATGAAACATAATGCGTTTTGAAGCTAACATAGAGCACTTCAAAACACACCAGAAAATTACAGAAAATAAAAAGAAAATAAAGGATAATAGCCAGGATTATTCATGCCCTGGTCCTTCGAGGTTGTACACACCTCAAAGCTTTGTCGGTTGTGTACACCAACAGTCGTTCCGTTTGTCCACACCAAAACTCAAAAGCTTAAGCCAAAATCTAGAGAAGAAAACATTCATTAACCATTAGAATTTAGAAATATTACTATATAAAGCCCTTGCAAATCCTAAGGCCAACCCTTGATCAAATGATCACAATACCCCTCTTTAACACCGTTTGGATTCCCAAGTGACTCTTCCACTGCTCAACCTAGATGGAGGACGACTCAATGCATCATTGCAATATTAATCATCAGCCCCATACATAAAAATATAAAAATAAACAATCTAGTCCCTGATTAACCCAAAAAAAAATCTAAACTTGACCCACGAACTGACTCAACAAACTAGACCCCTCATACTTATGAAAATAAAATAGAGCATTATTGCATAAAATTGCTCCTAAAACTCTAGAAAATAAATTAAAATTAATTTTTCAAATGTTCAGCTCCTTAACATAAGCTCGCATCACAATGCGGGGTCAAATCCATGATGGTTGTGCTGCATCATTTATTCTATTTGAAGTGGATTTAAAATCACATTCATGCAACTCCCACAATTATTAAATTTGTGCATTTTCTCTTGGTACTTGAAGAATGCTTTGCATATTTCAATTAATTTTACTTTGATCATCTGCCTTAGGAGTGGTAATAATACAAGCTACTGCATTCAGTGAATGCTTCCTATTTTGTTTGTTAAACTCCATATATATTCTATACATGTTTAAAAGGTTATTTTATTTCTCAATTGCTTTTTATAGAAAGTCTAGTTAAACACAATTAGCATAATCTAGTAACACTTATAATAGGACTTTCCAACTTCAAACTTGAGTTAAGTGTAACGACCCAAAGTCGTTATTTTACAAATTAGGTCAGAATCCTGCTTTAGGAATTAGGATCCTGGGGAATTTCAATTTAGGGCAAACAAACTACCAGTAGATAGAAACAACTTTAAAGATCAAAGAGTTCTAATTCAGTAGAAATCCGAAAGACGGAAGCTTCCGTTTTATTTTCTGAAATCTTTAAATTCTAAAAAATGAAAACATTGAAATACATGTCCGAATTCATTGTTTTCAGTGTCGACATGTTAAGTATATTATTTAAAAGCTGCTCGAGAAGTTTCATCAAATTCTGAGCGTCAATTTGATCGTGGCAAAATTTCGAAGTTTTAAATCTCTAAAATTAAAATAAAATAAAATTTTGCTTTGAATCAAAAATTTTTGGCGCGAGGGTGTTCGTCATGTTGTAACACACCTCGGTGTCAAGTTTCGTTGTATTCGGATGTCGAACGACGGAAATTTGAGAAGATTTTAAATTTAAGTTTTTTTTTAAATTTTTCCCCTGTTCTTCCCCTGCTCCTTACACTCGCCCCCCCTCCCTTCGCCAATCGCGTCTGGCGACGCGATCACAGGCTCTGTCGCGAGACAGAGCCTGCAGCAGAAGGTTCCGCGTCTGCTTGCGCCATTTTTGGCGCAGGCTGTCGGCCCTTAGGGCCGACCCCGACCCCCCCTTCCGTCTGCGTGGAGGGCCCGCCTGCGCCGAATCTGGCGTAGGATGCGATCGGCCCTCCCGCTCGCCTCGTGCGCTCCCCCCAGCTGCGCCTATTTAAGCGCAGCCCCCTCCCCCTTCTCTTCCCCACAGCCACCCACAGCAGCAGCCCCCTTCCAGCCAGTGCCAGCCCTTCATTAGCCGCTCCAGCCCCTCCGGCAGCCCCGTTACAGCCACTTCCGGTAGCCCGGCAGCCCCCGGCAGTTCCATCCAGCACCTTCGGCAGCTCCCGGCAGCCTCCGGCAGACCCTCCCAGTAGCTTCCGACAGCCCGGCAGCCCCCGGCAGTCCCCTTCGGCCAGCCAGCTCCCTCTCCGGCAGCCTCCAGCAGCCCCCGGCAGCCTCCGACGGCCAGCTATCAAGCCGTCAAGACACTCAGTAGCCGCTGCCAGCCAGCCTCTTACCGTTGCCACCTCGGCCAGCCATCCGGCTACCCCGTTCCAACCCTCCCTTGTTTTTCGGCAATCCTAAAAGCTAAGGTATGAGAGGTTGGAAATGGAGGGTACTGAAGAGAACACTTCTTGCTAATCTTATTAAATCATTGGTATAATTTTATATTTAGTCATTCGCATTTTGATCATTCTCATTAATAATGAGAATGATTCAAAATATTATAAATGACTATTATTTCCTAAATTGCCAATTCAGACATTTTCGTTCTGACTTTGTCGTTATACAGTATTATGATCATAATCTTAAGACACTTTAAAAATTATAACTGCTTTAATAGAAGCTTAAATCAATCGAACTGCAAAAGCGGAAGAAGAACAGAATGAAAGAAGAAATTAAACTCTTAAATTATTTGATTAAAAAGCTAACTTAAAGATATCGGGGACTTAAATGCAGATTGAGCGAACTGTCACTCATTTGAGCTGTTGAACTTCTGAACTAAAAGAACAAAGGTACCCAGTACATGACATGTATTATATTTTGCACTTTTAATGCTTGGTTGGTTGTTAGAAGCCAACAGTTCTTTTCATTCGGGATTGTGACTGGAAAATGACATCAGTAACATTAATGCTTGGTTGGTTGTTAGAAACCAACAGTTCTTTTCATTCGGGGTTGTTGCTGGAAAAATGACATCAGCAACATTCAGGGTTGTTACTGGAAAATGACATCGGTAATATTCGGGGTAGATTACTGGAAAATGACATCAGTAATCTTTATTTGATAAATAATATTTGTTGCATGAATTGTTTATTTCGCGCTATTACCTTATTTTCTCCTGCATTTTATTTCCGCTTTACTTCCGCTAATCGCATCATTTAAAAATGTAAATATTATTATGTACTGCTGTACTTAGAGTATTCTCTAATTACTGGGAATTCCAATCCTGGTATTGTTGTTGTACAATACCTGGTCAGGTACTTCTGGAAGAGCTTAAGCAAAAACCCTAATGTTTAAAATTTTCAATCTGCAAATGGATCTACGACGGCGTTGTTTTTGCTTGTTTATCTTTTATCTTTTTTTTTATTTTTACTTTTGTACGAGGAACGCTGAAAAGACCTTGTAATGCGAACATTGAAATAAATGAATAATATCCTTTGGCTTTTGTATGTGTATGCTCTTTTCCTCTCAAGTTACTCAATATGATCCTGCGGTGAGTGAACGCCCGATGTCGGAACGGTTTCCGTTGAACCGGCGTCGGGGCCCTCACATTAAGTCACCACAAAGTTTCCCTTGAGATCTTTATTAGCAATGGTGATACTAGTTTTTTAGAGGTAGTAGGCTTTTGTGCATAATAAGTTTGGTGATTTGACATGCCACAGTATTATTTGTAAAGTTAGTGACTCTTTTGGTGATCAGTTTCTTAGCATGAATTCTAATTTTAGAGCAAATTGATAAGCTTCTTCAATTGAAATTAGGATTGAGTGTTTAGCTCAAAGATCACTCAAAGATTTTTGAATTGGATTTTGGTTTGGATTGAGCTCTAACCTAGCCAAATGAGCTGAGCCAAGCCGATTTTGTTTGCTCTATTTGATTTTAAGCCATATTTGAGCAGTGCATAGATTAGCTTGAGCCAACCTGAAATTAGCATGAAATATAATTTTATTGATAAACTGTATTTTGAATACACACACATATATATAAACTAATTAAAAAAAAAAACTAATTTCAAGCCTGCTCAAATCGAACTAGCCACCAAGAAATCAACTAGTTAGAGCAGAGCCAGCCAGAAATAGATTTGATTCAAGCCATGAGCTAGTTTATATGGGTTTGATCTGGTTTTGAGCTAGGCTTGGTACCATTGACTAAATCAATGTTGTCAAGATTTATATCTAATTTTTTGGTGTAAGAATAGTTCTAATCAAGAAAGAGAACTTAGGATGTTTTGCAGCAGTCTCAAAGAACCAAATAACTAATCAAATTGATGCATTGTCTCAGTGTGTTAAACTCATAAGAGATTTTATTCTTATAGAACATGGATAGGCATTTCATTTTTATATTATTCTCCAACTCTTTTCAAGTGATGAATGCTTGTCTCCTTAATCTTTCTTGTAGTTTTTCAACTTCTATGCAATAGAGTTTGGCATGATTAACCAAGTTCAAGTTTAGCCAACCTAATTTGATGTCCTCCTGACATGCTGATTGCTTCACTCTTGTTTATTTAGTTGGGAGATTCTTTTGGAAGAGCTTTACTTTTTTAAGTATGCATCATATATGTTTTTACCTTCTAGTCATGGAGCCTATGTATGATGCATTCATTTATGCACACTGTTTTTTTTTTTTCTTTTGTATGCCGTTCAGGATCTTCTTTTCTTATTTGTTCCAAGCTGCAAGGTAAAAAGATTAACTTATCAATTTCAAGTCTTTTGGCATTTGAGTTTGTAAGTAGCTCGTGATAATAATAATATAAATACTGCAGTGTTGCACCTTTCTCTTGTTAATTTACTAAACTATGCTTTATTTTCATTTTTTTTTGTATTTTAATGTTCTCTTGGCATGTGCAGGTCTGTTCTGCTCCTGTTGGGCGTTGGAACAGATTAAAATCTTATTCAACAATCCTGAGAACTTTGGAGATTTGGGGGTTTATTTTTGCATTTAGTTTCAAGGTTTGGCTGAGCAACCAAAAGTTCACTTATCGTGGTAGGTCAGTTAGAAAAGAATGGATGACCATCATCATCATAAATATCATTTTCCTTGTATTATTTATGCAGGGTTTGACTATATGAAATCTAATTTTCTAGTAAATTATACTGTATATTCGCAAGGGGTCATTTCTGCCACTTCTTTCAATCTTTTCTGTATATCTTAAAAATATTACTAGTGTTATACACCTTTCTTTCAAGCTGTTAAAAGAATGTTACAATGCAAGTAGATGCCATTATATTTAAGTTTGAGCTGATCTGACTATTTTTCTTTTTTTTAAGTTACTCATGATTGGAGTTGGCACCATGACTTATAAATGGGTTTTGATTTCCAAAGTTAGATGAATAATTCAATTTTACCATAGGGCAAAGCTGTCCACTGGGCAAAACAGAGTGTGCCATTGTGCATGCCATGGAAAAGCACAGTATGCATGTCATAGTCATGGCATCATGACTTCAAAGTGTTGCCACAAATTCGAAAATTGATATATTTTACTTGGATGTGGTTGCTCTTGTTCTTGTTTAAGCACTTCAAAAGTCAAGTTTCATTCTTTAATTATCCTTCTTAATGAAGTAATATATTATAAAATTAAAATTATTTTTTGCATAAATAATTAGTATATTTTCATTCTTATTAGTAGAATTACGTGTTAATATAAACACATTTCATAACAAACAAACGCAAGAAAGTATGATAAGCATTGTCACACACTCTTCTAAAAAGTCCACTTCTTATTCATGGCCCTCTCATCCGACCATAACATCATCGCAAGTAAGTTCCCTATATCCTCCAACTCATCTCATCGTCGTTTTCATAAACCTGTGCCTTTGATAGATAAAACAGCATTGGAGGAAAGAGCCATGTTTGAGAGGCATAACTTAAATATTAGCGTCAGAGAACAAGATACTTCTTTTTGTTTAATATTACTATAATTATCTTAAATCTCCTAACCATTGCAAGTCATCAGTGGAGAATTGTCATTGTCATGCCTTTCCACGAAGCTCTTTGAAGCTTTATATTTCTTTCATTGTTCTTTTATGTTTTTGTGTATTTATAGGGATTACAAGCTCTTTCCATGAAGCCCTTTTATGTTGGATTAAATCATAATTGAGCTAACTAACCTTGGTTAAGTTAGTTTTAAGCAAATAATTTGATCTAACCAATCCTTGCAAAGATTTGCTAGATCAATGTTTGAAGTCCTAGCAAATCCATGTGATCTAAAGTCAAATTTCTCTCATATTTAGAGGATTTGTTTCAAATGATTTAAACATGTCTAATTAAATCATCCTAATTTAATGATGTGATTTTTAGTTGATTTGAATTGTCCTAATCGAGTCGAGATAAGCTAAATGAGCTAAATCTAAAAAACCCGAATCAAATCGTTGCGTGTCTAAAGAATTTTGCTTCTCAATAATCTAAGTGATCTTTCTTGATAAATCGTCTTAAGTTAAATGATATTTTAATTTTTGAATGATCTCAAATATTTTAAACACTTATACTAGGCTTCTTGGTTTAACGGTTAAAGCTATAAAACCACTGTTTGGGCCTTCCAAATAATGTTTGCCCCATCACAATTTTTTTCAAACTTTGAGCCCTCTTGTCTAAATGATCAAGGCATAAGACTCACTACCCCGAGTATTCTAATTAATGTAAGCCTCACTTTAAACTGAAATTTGAGCCTTCTAAATGATGTATGTCTTGAACTAACTCATGCTTAGGCCAAGTCCACTGCTCACAAGCCCTCATACCCATACCAAAAATACCTAAACATATAACTCAAAATCTAATATTTTAGACTTATGTTTGTAAACTCAGCTGAGACTTTAAACGTCCTTTAAAGTCAAACAAACCTTTGAACCTCTAATAGTGATGTTCAACATTCTTGAATCCTAGTGGTCATACTTTTTAAGTTTTAATTATTGAGTAAAATGGTACCGATGATCCTCTGCAAGTCTATGTGCTGATGTTGAACATAAGGACGGAGTCTTTAACAAATATCGTTTTATTTGCTGGAGATATTTGAGATTAGATAATCAGTGGTTGCTAATCAAAATGTATCTACATTATAGATAAAATAACTTTAATACTGGCACATTGGATCGGAGGTTGGCTTAAGGGACTTTGATAAGGTATATTTCTATTTACCCCCCAATCATACGCAGTTTTATGTCTACCTAACCACTAGAACACTTCTTAATCCAAAATTCGTTCAATTGACTTGGGGGTAATTAAATATGGGGAAATTCTCAACCCAAGGTTTAAATCAATTCTGATTATTCTATCAAGAAAATGTCTGGTTATATATGCTAAAATCAACCAAACCAAAAGGTTACTCTTATAATCCAATTTAAATGGTGAAGATCCCTACACTTCTCGGAGCAATCATTTCAATTTTAACTTGGACAAGTTGGATTCTTAGGAAAAGTTGAGTTTCTTTTTTACCCTATGCAATCCTTACAAATGCTGTCTTCTTCTCTAATGCTGGTGTTATGTGCCTCTTTACTCGTCTTGATGACTTGTGTGACCTCTGCCAATTTTCCATCAAAACTGAGAGCTAATGCAATAAATTATAGTTAGTAGGAAGTTTCAGTGTTTGTAAAGTTGTTGTGAACTCTTTCAACCTTGCAAAGAATATTTTCTACCTCTGTAGATTGTTAAAATCTTTTCAGTTTAGTACCATGAGTGCACAACCCTTTTCAAACAGCTTGTGAGCTTCTAAAAAAGAACATATTTGCAGGCTCAACCAGTGGTGACTTGTCCACGACACCTTTTCAATAATAGCAGCCATCAGAATATTCATGCCACATGATCAGGAAGTCTACATCAGACGGCTGAAGACCCATTACTCCTATTTACATACTTATGTTACCTCTATATATATTAGGAGAAACACTGCATGTAATAACAAGAAAGCATCTTCTAATCTTTATTACTCTTCTCATCTCCCTCTCTCGATATTCTCTACATGGTGTCAGAGCAAGGTCTCTCCTTCACCCACCCCCTTCTACCTCAATCTCCATCAAGATTGTCATCACCACCAACCTGCCACTTCTCCAGCTACCTAGTCTCTAGCGTTGTCTCGGCCTCTCCAAAGAACCCTCCAGTCTTCAGCTCACAAGAACCAGCAGTTTAGTAATTCATTTCCCTTTCCAGCCCAAGAACTCTTTAGCCAATTATCCTCAGCTCTCAAAAACTCTCCTCAAGAAACTTCCAGCCTGCCCTCCAACCTCTCTGTCTACAGCCTTTAGTCTGTCCTCGACACAAGAATTATACCCAGCCAGCCTATCTTCAATCTCAGCATCACCATCCCCATCCTTCTTCCTTGTCCAAAAATTCCTCTCCCTCAAGAACAGTTCAGAACTCTCCCTCCTCTTCAAGAATTCACAAGAACCTTCTCAAGAATCACACTACAATCATGGAATCAACTCACACAAACTCCCAATCCAGCAGAAACCAATCGAACCATTGTTCAAATCGCAGTATTGCAGAAACAACTGACTTCAAGAATCTCAAATTCTTGATCTCTAACGTTAAGATACTTATCCAAAAAACCATTATCACGGAAAACTATCACATATAGCAAGCTCAAGTAATAAAGTTGTTCTAAACAAATAATCTCCATGATCATCTAGAAAGAGTCTAGCCCAACTTAAGTAGAAATGAAGACAACCCAGATGCTTGGATCTCAACCGATAATAACCTGATTGTTGCCCTATATTCGGTAATATCTCCCTCCATCCTATCACACATATTGGATGTTGAGACATGTCAAGAAATCTGGATTACTCTAGAAAGGCATCTACAACCCTCTAATTGTTCAAGTACTATATAACTCAAGAACGAACTCCACAACGTCTCCCTAAAAGATAGACCAATGCAAACGTACCTGACTGAAATAAAAGAGCTAGTAGACAAGATCAATATCAGCAGCTCAAAGATCGATCAAGAAGATTTCATCCTATACACATTGAATGGCTTACCCTCAACCTACCAAGTCTTCAAAACAACCATTCGAACAAAGACTATGCCAATCAGCCTAGACAACTTGTAGTCTCTTCTCTGCAGCGAGGAAGTCACATTCAACAGGAATTACATAAAGAAATACACATATCAGCAAACAACAACTCCTCGAACCTCACCCTATATTCAGGATATCAAAGGGGATGTGGACATGCAGGTCCACCGAGAAATAGAGAAAGGATAAACAGTGCCATCCTACAATTTAGCAGCGCTGGAGAACTTTGTGAACTCCACAACCCACAAAATGCAATCAAGAAACTACCAATCAGCAAACCGAGTACACCAAGCCAAAGCAACCTACATAGAATGCCAAATTTGCTACAAACCAGGCCATACAGCCAAAGATTGCTGGCATAGGATGAATCAAGCCTACACCAGCCCTGTTGAACACAAAACAGCAAAACCAACAGCACTTTGCAACGAAGGACCATTGGACCCCAATTGGTACCTTGATTCAGGAGCCTCAAATCATATTACAAATGATCTATGACATCTATCTATAGCCAAACCTTATCAAGGCAACGACAACGTCACAATTGGAAACGATCATTCCTTTTCTATCTCCAATATAGGTACTGGAATCCTACTTGCACCTAACTTAAGTTCTACCTAAACAAAGTCTTTTGTGTTCCTAGATCCACTACAATCTCTTATCCATTCATAAACTAGTATTTGAAAAATTTTATTCTATTACCTTCAACAAACATGGCTTAATCATCAAGGATCTACGCACCAACACTCTCCTCTCCTCAAAGGAACAAGCCACAATGGTCTCTACATCATTCATCCATCAGATCTCACTGCAAGCAAGAAAAGTCTACACTCATCAACCAACGCCAAATCCTCCATGGCACCATCAGTTTGGACATCCTAATCCAGAAATTCACCAACTACTCGAAAAGGTTCAACCCGACATCCAAACTAGCAATCACTCTCCACATGCATTACATCAGCATTATCGCCTACCATTTCAAAAATGTTCAACTAGGAATTATAAAGTTTTTGAATTGTTGCACACTGATGTATGGGGACCTTCCCCTATTATCTCAAATGAATGTTATAAATTTGATGTTATTTTCGTTGTTAACTATACTCGGTTTACATGGCTGTTTTCTCTAAAATCATTTGCAAATTCATAGAACTTCATAAATTCATCAAGTGCCAATATAATGCTTACATCAAAATCCTCCAATTGGACGACAGAGGGGAATACAACTCTACTACCTTCCATACACTTCTCAGAAACTTGGGAATACAACACGATATGTCGTGCCCCTACATCCCACAACAGAATGGAGTTGCCAAGCTCAAACACCGCGACATCATAGAAACTGCACGAGCTCTCCTCCAATCAACACAACTTCCCTAAACCTTTTGGCCCCAAGCAGCCCTCACCTCAATCTACCTAGTCAACTAATTACCATCTCCGAACACACAAAATACATCCCCATTTCAACTCCTCCACAACCACCCACCCGACTACAATCACTTAAGAGTATTCGGGTGCATATGTTACCCTCTCCTATCTCCCACAAAAACAACAAAACTAAGCTTAAAATCTGTCCCATGCATTTTATTGGGCTACTTAATCATAAAAGATACTTTTGCTATAATCCCAAAACATCATCCTCCCTGATTTCAAGACACGTCCAATTCATCGAATCAATATTCCCTTCATCCACAACACCAAAAACACCATTCAACAACAGTCAAACCAAACCATACACTAGCCCATTAATTCTCACACCAACCTCATACAACACTCACCATAGATATAAAAGTTCAACCATAACACCTCAACCACCACACCAACCAACCATTCATAACCCCACCTCCCCAATAGCCCAAACAGCAGCTCTTCAACTCTACACTCAGCCGTCAATCCCACATCCAATCTAGCCGATGAACACTTGTCCCCCAAAACCTCAACAAACATCGAAAATATACAAGAACCCACAAAACCAATCCCAACACACTCAATGATGACCCGCCTCAAAACAAGAACAATTCACCCAAACCCTTAACACACCTCTTCTTCACCCAAACACCAACCACCAACTCTACCACATACAACACATCAGCCAAATCAGAAGTCTGGAAACAAGCAATGCAAGAAGAATGCCAAGCACTACAAAATTAACAAACTTGGACTCTAGTTCCCCCTTAGCCAGACCAATACATCCTTAGTTGTAAATGAACATACCAACACCAAATAGAATGACAATGGCACGATGGCATATCACAAGGCAAAGACTAGTTGCACAAAGTTTCAACCAACACTACGACATTGATTACCTTGGAACCTTCAGCCCCATAGCATAGATACCTACCATTAATTCTCTTCACCATTGCCATCTACCACAAGTGGCATATGGCACAAGTAGATGTTTCTAGTGCCTTCCTACACGATCACCTACAAGAAACTATCTATTTGAAACAACCTGAAGGATTTGAAGGCCTACACAAATCTCACCACATTTGAAACTCAATAAAGCCATATACGATCTTAAACAATCCCCAAAATGAAGGTACTTCACATTAACCAACTTCCTACACACCCAAGGATTTAAAACAAGCCATGTTGATCCCTCCTTACTAATTCACAACTCAACTCCAAACCCAATATACATCCTAATCTATGTAGATGATACCGTAGTAGCCTAGCCATCCACAGCCACCATAAACTCCCTTATTCACACTCACCCAACGCTTTCGCATGAAGAACCTTGACAAACCAAACACATTTTTTGATATTACTCTTCTCATCTCCCTCTTTCGATATTCTCTATAGTCAATGCTCCGATTATCACCATTGCCATCTACCACAAGTGGCATGACAATTATGTCCAACAACTATTACTATTGTTTGTACAAACTGACTTACCCAAGCAGCCATTCTTTTTCTTTCAAAACAATACCACTAGCTGCTTCTCCATTTCATTGATGCCGTGCTCAGTTTCCGATGCTAAATCAGTAGATTGCTGGCAGTTCTACTCCGTCCTATATCCCTCTAACGTTTGCACATTTCACCTGATTGAGACACTCAAGATTTACTGCATCAGTCTTATTTGGGTTTCTTAACACAGGATTTCTCCTCAGTTTTCAATGCGCTGTACTTATATTATTATGGCCTTCCTTGATTTATAGTGAATTCACATTTTAATGATCCTTGAGATTTATAATGTCATACTTTTTTGTGTTAGAAATGATTTTCTTATTAAGAACATAGAGGGGTGCTTTTATTTGATTGTGCACGATGGAAACGAATGATTCATATAGCTGACCCCACCTAGTGAGACTAAAGCTTGTGTTGTTGTTGGTTTGTGGGGGTGATGAGATGAAAGAAGAAAGACACTCGCTAAGTGTTAGTCCATTTCTCATATAATACTTCAGGGGAGTTATCTTTTTCCATTTGTATGAACTGAGTATCAAATTCAACTATTTGAATTTTCAATTTGAATGATTGAAATGTCTACAAAAAAAACACGGACAAACCTAAGTCACCACTTTCACCCATGAACTTGGACTAAGATTTCTTTTCACATGCAGTTTTAATTAATTTTACGCTGTAGCAGCAGTTATCCTCTTTTTATGTTTTTTTGGATATTTCCATTCTGTTGCAAGTGGTGAGCATCATAACGGAAGTACAATATCTAAAAGCGTGTGATTTGCATTTTTTTTTTATTTTAAATTAAGTTTTTTTTCATTGCAGGAGGAATGACTGAGGAAAAAATGTTGATTAGACGAAAAATCTTAGCAAAATGGTTAAAGAAGAGTATTCTAAGATTAGGACCCACATTTATAAAAATTGGGCAGCAGTTTTCTACAAGAGTGGACATCCTTGCACAAGAATATGTTGATCAATTGTCCGAACTTCAGGTGTAGGTGCTAACTGGTCATATTAATTGTGCACTCGTTACATATAATATTTCCTGCACTTGTGTGCTTATGATAAAATAATTTTTTATATCGTAATATTAATTAAAATTATTTACTACTAAGTATCAAGAGGAACCGTGGATAATTGAATTGCACGTTACTTTGTTTGTCTTCTTTCCAAAATTTTTATGCTACGCTTTATTTATACAGTAATATTATTAATCATCTTTGCAAACTTTTGCATTGTTGAGAGAACATTTTACTTAACATTCAATGCAGTAAGGGTATATTTTACTCAGTTAAGATTGACGTGCAATCACATCACATAATTGCACAATCACATCACAAATGAGCACAAGATTTATTTAAAAAATATTTTATTGGAAAATTCACGAAAGGGGACGAGGAGCAAATTACCTGTGCCCATAGGTAATTTTTTTGCCATGTGGCAATATTTTTATTCTTTAAGGCCTTCACCCTCTGCCCTCACTAGCGGCCAAAGCCACCTCGTTGGCCCTCGTCAACGTTTAAAGTAGCTCACTGGCGTCTAGTAGAAATTCCCTAAATCCTCTCCTCTGCGATTTTCTTCGGTGAAGGCTTGGAATCACATAAGCCAAAATTGTTGAGGAGATGATTTAGGGATTTTTTTATTGCGATTTTGACTTGCGTAATTCGCAGCCCTTGCCACAAGGGCTGTGATTCGCATAAGTCAAAATTGCAGAGGAGAGGATTTAGAGATTTTTGCTGGACGTCGGGCCTCTGCTGATGATACCACTCTCGACACCAGCGAGTGCCGGTGAGAGCGAAGGCTTTAACAATTTTCTTTATTTTCGACTCAGCAAAAAGTCTTTAATGTGCCTGCGCAATTGCGCACAGGTACTTTATTAGGGGATGAGAAATAGTTACTATAAAGAAAAGAAGCAAAGAATACAAAACATGGATGCTTTATATATTTGTGTGTGTGTGTTATATATATATATATATATATATATATTTATATAGGCGAATTAGGGCTCCATAAAAAATACTGAATATAGATCATATTTCCACATAGATGGCGGTTATTTTTGGGGACAGTGCTCCCATAAGAAGTTTATTGTGCAGATATGCTACAATTACAATTAAATGTACAGATATAAATTATGTTACAGATACCTACTTTTGCTCCAATCAAAATAAATGCAAAAAGTAAAGTTCATATTAAATGAATATTGTATGTGACAACTTAGGACTCTTAGTGGTGCATGCACGATAGGCTAATTGAACTTGCAGGCATAATGATTATGACTTAAAAATCTGCATAATATTATATGATTGTGGGGATCTTCTCTCAAATTTGAGGGGCTAAAAGTAATTAAGAATATGAATCTCACAATGAATTATAATGTGAGGGGACCTTCATTGGCTGTCGGTGACGGGTAAGAGAAAGGTTATCATCACTCACTTAAAAAACTGCATAATATTATATGATTGTGGGGATCTTCTCTCAAATTTGAGGGGCTAAAAGTAATTAAGAATATGAATCTCACATTGAATTACAATGTGAGGGGACCCTCATTGGCTGCTGGTGACGGGTAAGATAAAGATTATCATCACTTAGACTCAGGATGTATAAATATGGTACCTTGGAAACTAAATAAAGAAATAAATGCATATAACTTTTAGAATGAATGTAATGTGTGTATATAGTTTTATTTGATTAATCAAATATTTTTTTATTTATTAAAGTTGACTTGAAATTTCATTGCATTTTGTGGCCTATAAATTTTTATAGAAAATTTTATATCAACGGTTGGCCGACAATGACCGGCAGGGGGCTCAACTTGGTTTTGTTTTGCTTTATTATTTTTCTTAACTTGTAAAAATAAGCCAACCATAATCTTATTTCATGCAAAATGGCTTATTTGGGTTATTCATAATGCTCCAAAATCTTACATGCATTCCAATACAACAAAACAATGTGTGTATTTTGAGATTGCAGGGTATTATGAGTATTTTTCATCCAAAGTCAAGCAAAAAGCAGTCCTTAAGAGAGATTGTTGGAAGTAGTGAAGACAAGTATATGGGAGGTGGTGAGGAAGGTATTGTTAATGAATGCGATGGAGGTAAAGTGGTGGTTGAGAACTCATAACAACTGTTGACAAAGAGTTTTTGTAAATGCAAGGTGGAGTTTTTTTTATTTGAAAAGAGTGGTACATCCTTTGGAAGTGGTGGTGGTGGTGGTGATTAAGCTTTTTTCTTAAGGGTAGTATTATGGTGGAGCTTAGTGGAGGTGTAATAAGATGTTTGGTAGTATATTTGTGGCAAGGGGCCATTCGGTGAATGATAATTTGGCGTTGAAGAATATCTTTGTTTCTTTAGGAGAGAGTGTTATTGTAAGTAGCATTTTCTTCTTTGTTAATGAGGTAGGGTTCGGCTTCTTTTTATCTATGATCTGTATTGACAATTGGACCAATAGTTTTTGCATTTTTATTCATATTTGTTGCAGCAATCCTGGTATTTTTGTATAGCCATTCATGTCATGTTAAGTTCAAATAAAACCCCATGTTTTTCAGCCGTTTATATTTCTTTTTGGTTGTAGGTGCTATTGAGGTATGAGGGATTTTTATAGTCGCCATTGCAGTCTCTATATTAATCAGGGAAGATGAATAGTTTGCCATGTGATCATATTTATGATGTCGGTGGTTGTAATTGTGGTAAGAGGATTTTATAATTGACTTGAGAAAGTCAATTGAGTTTTGCTTCAATTCAAAATGCTAAAGTTGATCCTTCTAGGTATATGTTTAAAAGTTATTTGAGAGTTTAGATGCAGTTGATTCTTCAATTCAAAATAATGTAAATGCTGTTGTTGACTATTTTGAACAAGATATAGACTACTCTTGAAACCCAAATTTGCTGTCCGAGGATTGCAGGGAAAGGAGGGCAAGTAGCTGCCGTAGATTCTGGACAACTGAGGGCTGATGAAGAAATACCCTTTGTTAATTGATGATTGCAGAGCTGCGGCAGCCTGTGAGAATTGCTGATGTTGCAAGCAGCTCAATAAAATAGAACAACTTTTGTGTCTGGGAGGATGAAATCTGCATCCGTGCTGTTGCAGAACTGTCTTAAACAGAAAGCATTTAAGAGGGAGGATATATTAGGAAGAAGGGAAGACGGGGACATGGGTTTAGATGAGGTATTTGTTTAACCAAAGCCAACAAAGGGGAACAAATGAAACCCCCCAGAATTTGCAGGGGTTTCAAACAGATCAGTCTCAGATCTTTTTTAAATGCATTCAATGCTGCTTACAGAACTAGTTGTTATCTTCCCCAATTGAGTGTTTCCATATAGTTTGCTCCCATAGAAAATGGGCTTAGCTGTATATGACATCGCTGTGGCTTGAGGAAATTTATTGTAGTATCAAATCATCATTTTTAGGTTGTTTTATTTTCTTTCAACTTGGCAATAATAATGCAGGAAATATTCTTACTGAATCAACAACCCATATCCTTTTCGTTTGTTGTCAAACTCTATGAGCCCTAAATCTAACGAAAGAGGAATGAAGTTGCATATCAAGGTCAACTTCATTGACGCACTTCTTCAATATGCAATCAACTGCATCTTCCATTGCATGACCAGCTCACAGGCAACCTCCAGGTATTCATAGTGCTTTCACCAATCGACTTTGATGAGCATGAATTCTTCACATTTTGGTTCTTTGAAACTCAAAACTCTATATCATGGCCTTAGCACTTCTTGTAACCAAGTTATTAGTTGTGGGAATATGTGAGTGGAGAAAAACTTCTTGCACCTCACTGGATCTTAAGAGAAAATGAAGCTAATAAAAATAAATGAAAGCAACTACGTTGAAAGTTATATGGTTTGATGATTATTCATCTACGTTCACTGGCGACAATAGAATAACTTTTCTTATTACTCTAAAAATGGAAAGCTTTCATATGAGACAACCCTTAAGATAGGCTTGAGGGGATAAAAATCGCAGCTATTCTAACCCCCATTTATGATATCCTAACTTTATTTAAGAAAAGTTTTATTACAATTTTCTTAATTAAATAAAGAAAGCTTCATAAAAGCTTAATTATGGTCAAATTTTATGAGAACCCTTGCGGAAGCTTCATGGAAGGTTTTTTGTTTAAGCTTAAGAGGTTCTACAAATTTTTCTCTTTGTTATTTGACTCTGCTGAACAGTCTCAAGAATCTCTTAGTTGGAGCTTATTTTTTCGATCAACAATTGCCTTCTTTTGATCTTCCTTTGGCATTAACATTCTCATTTGCAGCACGTCAAATCATTAAATACTGTGGAGGTCAATGGTAGTGATGCACAGCCTCCATTTCTTGGCGGTGTCCACTTATAACATTATATCTACAATATTTTATGTGTTGCTTATTTAATTTAAAAATTTGAGCATTTGTTACCAATTATATTAATGAGTTCAATATGATCATGAGTTAATTTGAATTCATAAAAAATACATTTGATAATGAGGTCAAGGCGCTATTTTCTTAATTTTCTTAATCTGGGAGTTTGTATACAATGGTGATTTCAGTAACCAGTTCTTTGTGGAGCATTGAGTAAAAATTTGATGATATGAAGGATATGGTTTTTAGTGAGTATATTTACATAAGAGAATTTGGAGAGTTCAGTAAGAGGGCAAAAGGAGAACCAACATAACAAGGTAGGGTGAGGTAATTATAGATTGAGTCAAGTGGGAAGAGTATATCAAGAAAGCTTAAAGAGATGATATATTGGAACTGCAAATAGAAAGGGCATTTCAGAAATCAGTGTAAAACTTAAAAAAAAGAATGGAAATGAAATTTAAAGACACTTAGAATGTAATGGGGCTGCTCGGCTATTTCCCCAACTTGGCATTTTTAATGCTTTCAGGGGGATTTCTTCTATTAAAATTGTGGCCCTTGGATAACTAATGTGGAATAAGTTACTAATAACTTTTTTGTTGCCATCCCTTTTATAGGAAACAAAAAAAAGCAAAACAAAAATGGGATCCAAAAACCCCACCATATTGGAATATGAAGACTTGTTGAACAAAATAGTTAGCATACGACTTCGCTCCATGTATCATCACATTGAATCTACAATCTAGTGCTGTAATTTGTTTTTGAAGTAATGTTTAAGCTATTTTGTTCCCAAAACCCTCATTTATTTAGAGTTATAATTTTATATTTTTATTATTAAAAATACACTTGCATTTTTTCTATTTCTTAAATGCGCTCTCAAAATCATTATTTAAAAGATATTAGAATGTAAAACACTTGTTTATGTGACCTTGGGCCTGTTCTCCTAAACTTCAACAAGTCTAGACATGCTGTTATAACAATGTTGTCAGATCATAACTACGATTTACCTTAAAATGTATTCATAATATGAACTTACAAAGTTTGTGCATTTGAACATCAAAACTTAAGAACATAATTATGAAGACCCTGAAACACTAAACTCTGTTTCCACATGGAATTACCAGAACTCACAAAATCTCATTTATGAAATCTTTGCCTTTATTCATGAAAATACATGTGTAATAGGTGTCCCCAACATATTCATAAATCTACACGCCCACAAGTTCTTACCTCTATATAGACTCAAAACTTTCGTAAGTATGAATTTCCCAAGTTTGTGTTAACGAAGGTTTCTTATATATGAACCCTTCAGATTAATGCAAATTTTCTAGAAAACTAGTCATATTATTGACCATTAATTTTTAAGCTACAAAATTAGGGTTGGCTTCGATTCGAGTTCGAGCAAGTCAACTTGGACTCGAACTCAAAATTTTTTAGTTGAGTCCAATTCGAACTTAACACCAACTTGTTCGAGTTCGAGTCGACTCGAATTTGATTCGAGTCAAACTCGAAATATATAAATTCAAAAAACTTCTTACAGCTTAATGAAAACAATTCACAGAGCATGGGTAAAGCAGCCTTGATTTCATATAATAAGTTCCAGGTTTGAATCTCAACAAGGCCAAAATTTTGTTTTTTTTATAAAAGTGATTTTTTAATAAAATGGCCATTTTGCCATTTACGGGAATCGAACCCGAGTCACTGTGAAAAATAGGGAATCTTTTACCACTGTACTACTAATTAATTTTGGTATATAAAAGATTATTCGAGTCAACTCAAAAGTCGAGCAAGTTTCAAAATTTCCAGTCATTCGAGTAGATTCAAAACTCGAGCGAGTTTCAAAATTTCAAGTCATTCGAGCTGACTCAAAACTCGAGCGAGTTTCAAAATTTGGTAAAAATTGCCAGCCTTGTACGAAACTTATGATTTCATATGTGAAATTTTCATATTTATAAAAACACTAGATTCTGTAAATACGAAAGTATCAGAGCAAATTACTAACTTTAGCATAAAGCAAAAGCATCATAAATAAATTACAAGTTTCTCAAATTATGGTCTAAAAAAGTTCATAATAGCAGATCTAAGCTTAAATCATACAAAATTACTAGATTATTTTTAATGCACATCAAAACATGGGGGATTTTTTATAAAATTAGTAGAAGGGCCTAAATGAAAATGAAATCTCAATGATCATAAGATAAAGATAGGTTCTGTACTTGAATATTTAACTTATATTTTCTCTTTTTTCATGAATTATAAGGGACTGAATTAGAAAGTAATGAATGATAAAGATGGGTAATTATAGTTTTGTTAAAATGATTCAAGGTTGAGCCGCATCGTGCAGGCGGAGTAAGGCATTTGAGGAGTGCATTTGAGGAGTGGAAAGCTAGACGCTTCATTTGATGAGATATCCCTCCCTTGTTTGGATTTTATAAACCATGGGTGGTAGGCTGGTAGAGAGGTCAACTGATCATGTGGGTAGTAGGGGTAGATGTGGTTTGGCATGTAAAAGGTTGGGGATGTGAATAAGATCGGTGGGGTTAGCAATGCATGCACGGTCAACTTTTTAATGTAATTATTATTATTATTATTATTATTTTATTTATATGTTATTTACGCATTCAGATGTTTTGGTTGCTACATGCTGGGATCATAAGTATGAAGTTTACCCAGACTTGGATTGTAATATGATCTTCAAATTTCTCAGCTGCAAACCATTTGTAATTACAAAGGTCCTTGGTTCTTATGTATGAAATCTGTAGTTCAGTACAAGAACTTATGTGGCTTAAGTGCACCCAGCTTAATTGGGTCTAGATTTGCAAAACGAGATACTGCATTATATTTGGAGCTGCTAGATCTATAGACTGCTTTTCTTTATAGAAATTTGGCTGATGAGATCTACATGAAATAATCTGAAGGGTTTTTTATTTCAATGTAAAATAAACATGGAATTGCTTGTCTTCAAGTAAAACAAACATGTCTTGCTCTTATTTGTCCAAGTCTTCTTCTTGGTGTAAATTTGACTAAACAGTTGTCACACACTTACCCGTATTCTTATGAATTGAGCTAAGCAATAGTTTTGATGCTCTTTTGAAATTGGTAAGGCTCAGGTATTCGCTGCCAATAAGGTTTATTTTTTTCTACAAGTACATATTATTTCAAATATTGTAGCATCTCTGGTGATGCTAACTTTTATTGAGTTGTTGACTTGACGCATCTCATCATTTCATCATCATTTGTGTTGGACAAGATTGTTTTATAAGTTTGAATTTTTGTTATTTTATATTTGTTTTATGATAGACAATGATTAGTTTTTTTCCCATTTAGTTACAATATATTGTACTTACTGTATGATTGCTTAATTTTTTGATAAAATTAGTCTAAGTTCTTGATATTATCAATTTACTGAATTTTGAATGCTGCTGTATTTTTGTAGGATCAAGTCCCTCCATTTTCTTCTGAAACTTCAGTTTCTATTATTGAAGAAGAACTTGGTAGCCCAGTTTATGAAATTTTTGATCGATTTGATCACGAACCCATTGCTGCTGCTAGCTTAGGTAATGAATGTTACACAACTAAAATAAGTGGCAAGAAATTGAATTTCTAAACCGCATTTGTTCTTACTGCTTTCATTATTATGAGGTAGCTTATATCACCCCATAGCAGAAACTAATAACATACATTCTCCTATGCCAGGTCAAGTGCATCGTGCAAGTTTGAAGGGGCAAGAAGTTGTTATTAAAGTACAGAGACCGGGTCTGAAGGACCTATTTGATATTGATTTGAAAAATTTGAGGGTAGGTCATATAAATAGTGAATAACCTTTTTTGCCTTGATTTGACAAACATGATGTTAGTCATTTAAACATTGAATGAAACGTTCATTTTGGATCAAAATAGCCATATAGGATTTTAGTTAATAAATATAACAGTTAATAACTGCCTTATCTTGCATATGTTAAGTTGAGCAATAGGTTGAATAAAGTTTCTTTCAATTTTTAGTTACCTTTGCAATTACCTGAATTTGTCTAATCTTTGCAAAACATTTTACCAGTTTGAGTAGAATTTTAATTTTTATTTTGCAGTTTGAGGTGTGTTATGCTTCTAGATGATTTTTAACCAGTTTAGACTTTCATACCTATTGCTAGTGTGGCGTTACAACATTGCAGGTAATTGCTGGATACCTTCAGAGAATAGACCCAAAATCAGATGGAACTAGGAGAGATTGGGTTGCTATCTATGATGAGTGTGCGACTATTCTATATCAGGTTAATCACATTTATTTTGAATCTAGACTTAAACCTCAAATTTGTTCTTGTACTTTTCATACATTTATTCATGAGAAATTCAAATGGGCCAAGTATATTTATCTATTTTGTCATTCTTAACTTTTGGAGAAAGGTATATAACACGCAATCTTTTTGGGGCAGACCAGCTGATTTTATCATAAACAACAATAATAACAATACTAAGTTTTAATACTACTTAGTCAAATAGGCGCTCCTCCTTGAGTTTTAAATAGAGAAAATTCTTTGGAGTAGTTTTTTATCTTATCTTTTTTTATCTTCCTTTTCTTATTTTTACATGTTCTAAATTCATTAACTCAATTTTATAACAAGAATGTTAAACGGTCTATAGTTGCTGTGGTTGAATCATTAAAGCATTCTCTTATCTTATCCACTATTGGAGCATCTCAAATCTTTGTATTTGAAACCTCTTGCTCTTCTTCATCATATGGTCCTCAATAGTTATGTCCTTGAGAATAGGGCTTTTATTATGACTAAACTTACACTCCATATATGTTATTTTAGATTTACTAAGACAAAAGCCTTCAGAGCTTGAATTTTATTACATATGCAATATGTATTTTTGTTCTCTATTACTATTGAACTTGACTTGTTAAACTCAATGTTCAGGAGATAGACTATAGAAAAGAGGCAGCTAATGCTGAACTATTTTCTCACAACTTTAAAGACATGGACTATGTTAAAGTGCCAAAAGTTTTTTGGGAATACACCACTCCACAGGTTTAAATTTTAATTATTATACAAAGTCCACCTGAAGTGTACGCACAAATTCATTGTTTGTGTGAACTAATATTTGAACTTGTATTTAGGTATTGACAATGGAATATGTTCCAGGGATTAAAATAAACAGAATAAAACAGCTGGACAAGTTGGGTATTGATCGACAGAGGTAAGCATTCCTTACCATGCAAATTTCAGTAGAATGGCGATAAAATGTGTGCCTGTGGCTCCTTTTTGTTTCTTCATCTCACCGTAGTTTAATTGTATTGATTAAAATCAACATCAAGATTGTTTCCTACAGGCTAGGTAGGTATGCTGTTGAATCTTACCTCGAGCAGATTCTTTCCCATGGTTTTTTTCATGCTGATCCAGTGAGTACTTTTTCAGCTTGAGTTATTTTTAGTAATCATTTCCATATGGGAAATCACCATGTTAAGTTATTAAAGGAAACCACCAGTGAATTATTATATACGTCATCAATCATTTTTCTTCCATCAAAGAAGCATTTTTTAGCAAGCCATCTCATGCTTCTATCTCAATTTTATCCAATAAGGGCTTTACCTTGGCTGCATCATTATATAATCTCTTATTGCATAGTGGCGTCTCCACGTGCTCATATTGGATCTAGAAGTCACCTACACATCTCAAAATGTTTTTCTCTTCTTTATGGGTAATGTTCATACGTAGCTTCTTATTAACAAAAGAGGTATGAATTTTATTACCACTTAATGTTTTACGATGCTGATCTGGAGGAAGCTGAGATTTATGTGTCCTCCAATTGTGTGGTAATTATCAATTTTTGGAAAAAAACTAGTGAAGATGTGTGATATCTTTTGAATTCATTGTTTTCATATAATTTTCCAAATGATACCTCACAATTGCTTTTGCGTATGATTAAAATCAGGCAAATACTATAAAAGGTAATTACACGATATGGAATATTGGCTTAAATTATTATCAGTGTAGTGCTTCTGTATACACATCACTAGATACTATAGAAGACATAATTTCAGATAGGAAATTCATAATTATGTCTAAAGAGATACGAATTATGGATGTAATTATCACATTGTTCTAATTTCATAATATTTTAGTTTGCTATTTCTAATTTCTGTGTTTCTTTTTGCAGCACCCTGGAAATATTGCTGTTGATGATGTCAGTGGTGGGAGGCTTATATTTTATGATTTTGGAATGATGGGAAGGTTTATCAGCTTGCTTCTTTTGATCGATTGCTATTACTTTGTAGTCTACTTTCAGAAATCTTTGACTTCACTTATCAGCATCTTGTAACTGCTACTTTCATGAACATGCAGCATTGGTCCAAATATCAGGGAAGGGCTACTTGAGGCATTTTACGGAATTTATGAGAAAAATCCTGATAGAGTAATGTTTTCTGTATCCTTGAACATTAAATTGCTGTTTAAATTTGCATTTTACTTAGAAACCTACATATTTATTTTGAAGGTATCTATGCTTAAAATGTAGCTTTCGATAAAAGCTAATGAATGCACATTAATTTCACTCGTCATTTTAAAATATAAGAATATACATGCAAATGTATATTTCTTCATTGATATCTAATGATTGGAACTAAAAAAACCATAAAACTATACTCAAAAAATCAATTGACCAACTTCTACAAGTTAGAAACTAAATTGGTCATTTGATTTTGTAAGAAATGAATATTAATGTTTGTTTCTTAAAGTGCCTAGGTAGATTGATTTAATGCAATAATATTTTAATATTGTTTTTCTTAAAGGCGGATTAATTAAATTTTGAATGCGTACAAATATTTGGTTTATTGATTTTTAATTGAATTTTTTGGGGTGTATAATATTATTTTCTATATATATATATTAAATTAATTTGTACGCATACTTATAGGTTATAAGAATGTTTATATACCCGTATATAAAAATATAGTTAGTTTATATACTTTCATTGTTAAATGACTGGAAATTTGATTAATATTATTAAAGAATTTCAAACAAAAGAGTTGTTAATAACCGTAAAACCCACATGGGTAAAGTATTGTTATGCTAAGCCGAGACAAAAACACAAATAAGATAAGCGTTGTAGAGATGAAGTTGCTATGGTTAATGAGTGGTTATACATGGAAGGAAATGGTAAGAAATAAGTACTTCCATGGTAAAGTTAATATAACTCAAGTTGAAGATTAGTAAAGTTTGTCTTGGATGCTTCAATTATGTGAGTTGAATTAATGAATTTTGCTTATGTTAAAAAAGGATAAGGAAGATTGTATAGACTTGATAAGAAATTGTTAGGAATGCTTTATATACTTGGAGCTTGAGGGGTTATTATTTGATATAACATACTGGAGAAAGGATTCTTATAGCGGAGGAGATGAAGATGTTGGGCTTAATGAGCTGGTATACACAAAAGGTTATGAAGAGAGTTGAGTAAAATAAATGGTAAAGTTAGTGTAGCTCAAGCTGAAGATAGATGGTTAGAATGTGCTATTAAATGCTCCAATTATGAGAATTTAGTTAATGAATTTTCTTCATGCTACAAAAGGAAGATTAGACATAGACATGGCATGAAACTATTAAGAGTGATCTCATATGTAGATCTTATACAGGTACTGTTTCATAATATAATAAAGGAGAAAATAATCAAATTGGTCCCTTGACTATTGCTAAATTTCAAAATAATTCTTAACAGCTATAATTTTCTTTTTGGCCCAATGACTTTTGTGTTTTTCAGCTGGAATCAGCCGCTAAAATCCTGGGAGCGATTCCAGTGGCCGCTTCCAGCTGTAAGCACTTGCTGGAATCGGCCGCTGGAATCCAGCGGGAAGCCGCTGCGGAATCTTGCGGGTGATTCTAGTAGTCGAATTCGGCCACTTGCAACTGGAATCGGCCACTAGATTCAGCGGCCATTTCTAGTGGCTGATTCCAACGGTCGATTCTAGCAGCTGCTTGTAGCTAGAAGTGGCTATTGGAATCGGCTGTTGAATTCTAGCGACTGATTCCTGTTGAACAACACAAATCTAACGGAAAGGGACAGGTGAGGGACTAAAGAAAATACTTCAACAAAAGTCAAGGGACCAAATAAAATATTTACCAAAATTAATGATTATTTTGAATATTTTGCAAAACTCAAAGGACCATTTTGATAATTTACTTTATAATAAAGTAAAGACAATGAATCATATAGTTGACTTTAGTGGAATTGTGGCTTGGCATTGATATATATATATATATATAAGATAAATTTATCTTTATTTTATATTCTTATATTTGTTAAGTTATTGTGAATATTTGTTTTGGTTGCATTAATCGGATCTTGCTTAACTTGAATACATTGTATGAAGAGTTCCTTATGTTCACTTGAACTAATTGATATATTTATACTTGGTTTTTTTCCTTTTGACATTACCATCAAAGGGTTAATATTAATACCACCTTCAACTTCTTATAGTTATTTTTGAATATCTTTGGGAGAAATTCTAGATGCACTTTCTATTAATGTTCTGTCTCATGATCTTGGAATGCTCACACAAAAGATTGACTTATTTACTAAAATGGTCATCCAACTATTTAAAAACACTCAAATTAGTCTTTTGACTATTGAGATGCTTAAAATAGCTCCCCAATTCTCTTAAAAAAGCCAAAACTATTCTCATTTTAACATTTTCATCCATTCTGGATAATAAGTTAAAATAATCGAGGGTATTTTAGTAATTGATATATATATATATATATTTAATTTTTATCTATTTTTATTTATGGGTATTTCTCAATGATGTTAGGACAAGGTCGCAGAGGAGTAGGGTTGTTGAGATTCTCGAATGACGTCGGCTGTGAGACAAGGTCACAGAGGAGCTTGGGTCGCTATGAGACAAGGTCGCAGATGAAGCTTGAGGTCGTTGACAAAGTTGTAGCTTGAGTCGCCGCTCAAGTTGCTGTAAGATGAGATTGCAGATGACGCTTGAGGTCGTGGAGGAGCTCGAGTCGCATTGTTGCAGGTCACAATGTTCTTACAGGAAATAATGAGAAGTTGCAAACGAGGTCACAGGAGAGAACAAATACGCAGATATTGGCTTCTTTTTTTAATAGTTAGGGGAATATTTTGTGTATTTTTATAGTTCAAGGACTAAATTGGAATTTTTTTAGTAGTCAGGGACCATTTCAAAAAATAACTAGTCTTTTTAAATGGCTACAACCATGTACTAGCCTGATCAAGATTAACAATAAGGATTAATGCTATTTCATTGGCATTGCTCAACAATAGCTTACTGGTGTTTTTTCAGTGCATAAAGATCTTTGTGACAACTCTATATCGTGGCCATTTATTACTAAATTGATTGATCCCTTCTTTGAGCATTTCTCTGAATCCATAGGGTAAACATCAAGACAGTTTTATAAACTCCACCCAAGAAAGCATGTCTCGGTGGATCTTGTTATTTTCATTTAACTAGATCAAGGTATGTTTTGATAACTTGAGACAAGTTGAAATCAATCTTACATGATTGGTAACTGCCGCAGGTCAAAATATCTATTCAATTGACCAATTCATACATCAATTGATTAAGGGTCTTGTGACTCATCATAAGTTTGTAGATTTATTTTCTCAACTCGAGGAACTCCGAATTTTCTTCTAGGTGCTTTCTTCATGGTCAAAAATTTGGTGAACACTATCTTCTTCATTGGCAACACAATCTGCCCATTCATCTTGCCAACTTTGCTTCATAATATTTATCTGCATTTACTACTATAATTGGTCATGGACTTGAATCTATGCTTGAATTTGAGCTTGTAAATGTGCTTATGACTACACAAACATCTGTATCATTGACATCATCTATTTTATTAAAACTGCCATGCCTTTTTTCATTGTCAGATCTACTTGATGAGGCATTAGAGATTTATCTCCTTGAAATTTTAATAAATGGAAAGGGTTCCTTTTCTTTAGTATTATAGACTTCTCGGGTCAACATCATTAACATTGCCACCACACCTAATAGAAGATCACATCTCGAATATGGTATCAGAGTGTGACGCTTAATGAACTCAGCCCAAATTTTGAAAACTTAATAGATGCTAGTATATGATTAGTAATGATCTAAAACTTGTCAATTTATAGCATGACCAAATTTATAGATCTTATAGAGAAAAATAAGAATGTGCCCACTCAACAACAATAACAATACATGATGAATCAAATCACGATGGATGTCACTTCAAAAACAACCAACTACAAATTGCAGGTAGTAGTTAAAGAAGATGATGAAGTGTAAATCAAAAAAGCCTAGAGCTTCAATATTTTCTTTCTTAACATATGACCAATTACATGTATTAAACATTTACCTAAATATATACTACGCCATTACTCTACTAGATACCATTATTATCCTTCTAGAGCACAATGATTATAGAATAGTGGAAGGAGTGGTATGCACATATTTCTAATAGGCTGGACACTTTTCCAATTTTAATCATTGTTAATAGAGTTGACAATTTTGCTCAAAACTCAGTTAAATTTGATTCAACTTGAAATAAAATCAAACAATTTAGAGTTAGTCTCATACTTAAAATTTTTCAATCTAATTTTGAGTTTAAGAAAACTTTCTCGATTTATGATTCGAGTTAGCTCAAAAATATTAATAAAATAAAGTTTTCATGATCTTCAAGTCTTTTGAGATTTAGTATTAGCCTCTTGTTTTTTCAAGTATTTATCAAACGTAGCTTCTAGCTTCACTTGATTTTTATTGGGGCAAATCTTAATAGCTTGATCATTTGGGTCAATATTATCTAGCATTTGAGTTATTTAACATTTAAGACCACTTGAGCAGCTAAACTTTAGTTGACAGCTAATCTCTTATAAAACTCAATATAAAAAATTAGTACAGTAAAAGTTATATTTACAATTTTTGTTATCATAAAAATAAGATTATTAGTGAATATTGTTATGGTTCAATGGTTGAGCTCTTGAGTTTGAACACTTGATAGGTCAAGGATTCAAATCCCATCGGTTACATATTTGCCTTACTAAAGCTCAAATTCTCTTAAAAAAAAGATATCATAAATTAGGTTGGATGTGCACGTGACTTTTAGAGTCAATAATTTCATGTAAAAGTTTGATTCAAAGATCATTACATGCATACATATCATTTTATGAAAATAATAATCATTTACTCTTAGGAAGTATAATTAACTTTGCATAAATTAATACTAGACATGATTAAGTAATAAGCTTAATTTATTTAAAATAAATTTATAGTCAATATTATATAACTCAATTTATGGTATATATATATTATTTAATCATCATATCAGCTCTTATATGCATAACTACCTTTACTATGCAGTAGCTTTTAAAAAGAAAAAGAATGATACTTCAAAATATAAATAATAATAACCTACTATATATGTCTGATCGTCTGAATGAGTTTGATCTAGTAATCATTCATGTCTCAATGTATTTAATCTTTAGATTTTAGTGGATCACCTAAGAGTTGATGCTGATTGTGCTTGATGTCAATTAGGATCATATTAGAGAGCAAACATTTAGGTATTTGTGGATAAAATTTTGATTTAATTAATAAAATGGAATTTACAAAATTGATACATTATGGGATGATGAAATTTTGCCGGTATGCTTTGGCTTCATATCAGGGTTATAATCATCAATAGGAGGCAAAATCAAATAGGAAATTCTTCTGCTTCTGATTGGAGACTGGTGAATTTGTAATTTGCTAAATTTAGGTTAGATTATATAAAATAACTGAATAATATGAAAAGAATAAAGAGATGTGGGCTGTTTGGGGCTATTGGAGACATGGAGAGGATAAAGGGCTGTGGTTGTTAGTGTTGTTGGCTTAGGGTGACTGTTGTTGCTAGGATTTGACAAACCCATTCATTATTAATTAACATAATAATTCTCAATTAACACAATTAATAGCATATTATTTATTTCATAACATATTTATTTTAATTAACATTTTCAATTAATAGTAAATGTTTTAAATAATTATTTATGTTGTAATTATAAAATATTAACTTACTGCTTATTTAACATAATTAATTATTAATTTATTATATAATTATTTGCACAACCATTAATCAACTCATTAATTATTAGAATGTATTAATTAGCAATTAATATAATTAATATTAATTAATGAATATTTTAAAATGATCTTAATTCCAAAATGAACAAATCTATTTCATTTATCATAAATTGTTTAATCCAACCAAATTTAATTCTCATCCTAATAGCTTGTCAACTTAATTAAGCATAGCTAAATTTAATTTTCAGATCTAATTCCTAACTTAGCACCCCTACAATAGCTTCAAATAACTGCACCACATGGCTAATAACTAACATGTTACATATCAGCCCTCCATTCAGACATGCCTCAATCAAGACCATTAGTCATGTACCGAAGCTTCTATAGATATGTAATCATATAACCACAAATGTATGCATTGAAGTTATTCTAATTCCCAGTTTGAATGAACATCTCCTCTATATCTCTCTATTTTTACATGGTATTGAAGCCTGATTTCTCCTCTACTTCCTTTTTCCCCAAGCCTTGACAACAACACCGGATCTGTCATCTCTCGAGCCACCCAAACATTCTGCCATTCCAACTTGATTCTCAAAAGAAACCGCAAGTATTCTCCAACTACTTGTCCCCAGTTCTTAAGAACAATCAAGAACCACCACCCATAGAGCAAGAATACTCAAGAACCAGCCCACAACTCACCGACTCCTCAATCTTTCAGCAACCCAACCCACTTCCAGAACTTCAAAAATCTCTACCACCCACAAGAAAACCGCAACTACTCATCCAACCCAATGGTTTCAGCCAAAACCAAATCCCTGTTCAACAATAATTCAAACTCCCGCACGACAACTTCCATCATCTCCGACATCAGGAATATGATACATTCTCCCCTAACCTGAGAAAATTACTCAATTTGGAGAGCACAAATACTCCAACTATTCAAAGTTAACAATCTACAAGGACATCTTAACAAATCCAATCATCCACCCACCGACCCAAACTATACCTCATCGCTCTTGACTGACTGCAATCTCATCGCAGCATTGTACTCCACCATTTCCCCATCAATTCTACCATATATTTTGGAGGCCGACTCTTGTGTCGAAGTGTTGCGCATTCTTGCAAAACTATTTCAATCAACAAATTGTCCAAGAGTTAGTTAACTCAAGAACGAATCCCACAATGTATCTCTCAAATCCATGCACAAATACCTATCTGAAATCAAAACACTAGTAGACAAAATTACTACAGCGAACTTGAAGATTGACAATGAACATGCCATCCTTTACACCCTCAATGTCCTTCCATCCACTTATCGAGCCTCTAAAATAGCAATTCGTACAAAACTCAATCATATTAGTCTAGTCGATCTTTATTCTCTCCTATGCAGCGAGGAAATCAACATGTAACTGGGTTTCCATAAAGAACTACAGCACGAACGAGCATAAGCCAACCTTAACAATCTCTCACTCTTCAGCAACTAAAACAAAGGGCATGGAAATGGCCGCCCAATACAACCATTTAGAGGAAGAGGCCGCTCCACAGAAACCTACACAAGAACAATGCCAACACAGAATTTTCAGATCAACTTTTGTCAAGTGTCAAATCTGCAAAAAATCAGGATACACAGCAAAGGAGTGTTGGCATAGAATGGATCACACCTATAATAAACCCTCCCACGACCCAACTACTCTTCGAATCAACGGTTTAAGCGATCACAATTGGTGTGTCGACTCTAGAGCCTCAAGCCACATCTCTAATGACATCAACAACCTGTCTCTAGCTAAACCTTATCAAGGCACTGATCGAGTTACCGTGGGCAGCGATCAAACACTCCAAATCTCCAACACCGGAAAAAGCATTCTCCCCACTACCCATTGTTAGCTCCTCTTAAACAATATTCTACACGTCCCTCAATGCCAATACAATCTCTTATTTATACACAAACTGGCCTCTAACAATTCCTACTCTATTTATTTTTATCCAACTGATTTTTTCATAAAGGATCTTCACTCGAGCATCCCTCTCCTTAAAGGCCGCTGCATCAATGGTCTCTACACCATCCGACCATCCTTTGAACCTCCACCTCCACAAATTATCCTAAAATCCGCAGCACAGCCGGCCGACTCTACCCAAAACATCACAAAATCTGCAACACAACGTTGGCATCTTCATCTGGGACCCTGAACCAAGGCATCCACCGTCTTTTTTTCAAGCACCAACCAACACTTGGTACCAACGGCTCCTCCTTCCCATGCTCCACCTGTATCACTGCAAAATATCACAAATTACCATTTCTTATTAAGTCATCTGGAATGTACAACGCTTTTGATTTTTTTCATTCCGATGTATGGGGGGGCATGCTCCCACAATTTCTAAGATGGTTATAAATTTAATGTTACCTTCCTTGAACACTACTCTTGGTATACTTGGAACTTTCCACTCAATCATAAATTAGAAACATTACAAACTCTTATTCATCTTCAAAAATTCATCGCAAGGCAATTTAACAAACAAATCAAAATCATTCAAACCAACGGAGGATGAGAGTATAGCTCTACAACCTTCAATATAATCCAAAACCTCGGCATCCATCATAAAATTTCATGCCCATGCTCCCCTCAACAAAATGGAGTAGCAGAACGCAAACATCGACACATCCTAGAAATTATCAAAAATATTTTGGGCTCAAGCCACCCTCACAGCAACATATCTCATCAACCTCTCACCTTCTCCAAACACTCACAACCTCTCTCCCTTCCAAATTCTCTTACAAAAACCACCAATCTACAATCATCTACGAGTTTTCGAATGCCTTTGCTTCCCTCTTCTCCCACTTACGAAAACATCTAAACTCAGTCCAAAATCCACCCATTGTGTTTTCCTAGGCTATTACCCTAATCACAAAGGCTGCATATGCTATAACCCAAAAACTCCTATCTAATCTCCCATCATGTAAAATTCATCGAAATCCAATTTCAATGTTCGGTCTCACCCCACCCAACCAAATCAATCAAATCTGCTCTTTCCTGTCAATCTACCTCAACCCCATTTATCTTAGTCCCATCATCTCTCACACAACCATCATTCCCTCACACCTCACCACTTACATCAAATTTACCACTCTCATTGATACCCAACACCACCCACTCACCAAAATTGACCCCCAAAACAGCCTCATCGAATTCTCTAATCTATTCAACACAAGACATCCAACCCCCTACACCAAACAATAAGCCAAAAACTATACCCAATCTCAAACCTTCGCCTCTCTCAACACACCCTATGCAAACTCGACTAAAAATAGGAACAATTCAACCAAAATCACTCAAAAATCTGATCCACAACATCACACCCCAACAAGATCCCACCTCCTACAAATTAACTGCCCAACCCCAACATTGACAGCGCTAGAGATTACAAAGCACTTATAGATCAGAATACTTGGATTCTAGTTCCTCCAAAGCTGCATTACAACATACTATGATGCAAATGAACTTACCGCACCAAATTAAACAACAATGGCACTGTGGCCCGCTACAAAGCACGGCTAGAATGCATTGAAACATTTTTCTCCGTGGCTAACATGCTAACCCTCCGGATTCTTCTAACCATAGCCACCCACCAAAAATGGCATATATTTCAAATGAATGTATCCAACACCTTCCTATATAGACAGTTAATTGAAGAAGTCTACATGCATCAACGAAAAGGATTCAAGAATCCCACCTTCCCCAACCGCATTTTCCTCTTAAAGAAAGCAATCTACGGCTTCAAACAATCACCATGCTAATAGTATTCCACCCTCACAAATTTTTTTCACAGTAAAGGATTTTGAACAAGCACAATTGAACCCTCTATCTTGATTGTTGATACCTCCACAAAACCAATTTATCTTTTAGTCTACGTGGATGGCAGCCTCATAATCGAACTGAATCAAGCAGAACTTCAAGTCCTCATCACCACACTTGCCAATCAAATGAAACACCTAGGCACACCAGCCACCTTTCTTTACATCTTCATCACAACATCCAAAACAGGACTCTTGCTATATCAAGCCACATACACATCCAGCATCCTCCACACAGCAGGTATGGCTCACTGCAACCCGGCTTCCACGCCCATATGGTAAGCTGAAACCAAGCAGTTGCACCTTCAGCTCCATTCTCCCAACCGAAAATTTATTAGCAACTAGTGGGATCCCTTCAATATCTAAAAATTACCCTCCCGGACATTTGGCGGTCAATAAACTTTGTTAACACGTGCATTGTCCAACTTAAACAAATTTCGAGCAATTCAAAAGAATTTTACTTTACATAGGCACTCTCCAAATAGGCATTTGGATAGATCCAGGAAACATGCAACTTCAAGAGTATGGAGACTTCAATTGGGTAGGAGATACAGAAGATTGAAAATCTACAACAAACTATTATATTCTACTTGATAATACACCCATTTCTTGGAGCGCCAAGAGATAGAGCACAATGTCTAGATCATCCACGGAAGCAGAGTATCGAGCTTTAGCCACCACGGCTACTGACATTGTATGGCTTCGCCGCCTCTTACAAGAATTCGGCCAGCCCATATCACATCCCATAAAGATTCATTGTGATAACCTTTCAGCGATTGCCCTCTCCAAGAGCCCCATCTTCCACGCTATAACTAAGAATGTTGAGGTCGACTGCAACTTTATTCGCGATTGTATTTCAAAGAAGGAAGTGGACCTCTATTACTTTCCTACAGAAGATCAAAACGCTGACATACTCACCAAACCAGTCCCAACAACTCGCTACCACTATCTCAAAGACAAACTCACAATCACCATACTGATAATGAGTTTGTGAGGGGATAATAACCAACATATTAAATATCAGCCCTCCATTCCAACACGCATCAATCAGAACCGTTAGTCATATACCTAAACATCTATATATATGTAATCATGTAACCACAAATGTATGCAATGAGTTCATTTTAATTCCCAGCATGAATGCACAGCTTCGCTATCTCTCTCTTTCTACAATGGCAACTTCCTCAGAACCTTGTGAACAATTATATCCATCACAAACGCATAATCCTATTTTCCAACCTTTTATTCAGGTACTCCAAGCAATGATTCAAATGGGTGTCCTAGTTCCAACAGGAGACTTGACAGCTGTGAGGAGGACAACACAGTACTTTCTTAACAGGTTAATATCTAAACGAGTATTACACCCAACTGATTAGAATTGTGTAAAACTTAATCTGGTTACCACCGATGTAAAAATATTTTAGTAATATGCAGCTTTGAGGAGCGTCTTGTAGCCCAAAGGAGAGAAAGAGAGATGGCAGCTGCTGAACTAGGATTCAAAAAGAAGTTGAGTAAAGAAGAAAAAGTTCAAAAGAGGAAGGAAAAGCTTTCTGCCATTGGTAAAGTGTTTATAGTCTCTTGTACGCACACCTTGAAATAATGCTCATTGATCTTGGAATTTATAGCTACTATTGGGTTACCTGTGGTTTTATTAAAGCTCTGATGAAACTCTTTATTATGCTTTCTTATGGATCTTGATCAAGATGGTTAACATTTTTTCATGTTGCAGGAGAAGACCTATTGGCAATTGCTGCTGACCAGCCTTTCCGCTTTCCAGCAACTTTCACCTTTGTTGTTAGGGCATTTTCAGGTTAAGCACCTAGATAACAGAAATGTTCAGCGCCTAGATAACCGAGAGCGCTCTGTTGATTTTTTTTTTCTTAAACTTTTGCAGTCTTAATTGTGCAGTGCTAGATGGGATTGGGAAGGGTCTAGACCCTAGATTTGACATCACTGAAATTGCAAAACCGTGAGTTTGAAGTTGCTGCTTTTATATTAGAAGCAACTGATTACAAGCCTTACAATTGACGGCCTTTTGTTTTCCTTTTTCTTTGTGGCTTTGAACCAGTTATGCCATGGAGTTACTAAGGTTCCAGGAAGTTGGATTTGAGGTTATTGTAAAGGCAAGTTTCTTTCTGTTATCTAGGCGCTTAACCTGAAAATGCCCGAACAACAAAGGTAAAGGCAGGTACTTTTAATGTCTAAAAAAACTGAAGATTTTTCACAGGAGCTTAGGAAAAGATGGGACAAGCAGTGCCGCACATTTTACAACTTCTTCAGACAGGCTGATAGAGTTGAAAAGCTTGCTGAAATAATGCAAAGATTGGTATCTTAATACTAGAAGCATTGCAGTTGGCTACGTGTTTTTTTTTTCTTGTAATAACTCATACAAATGGGTAACACTTTTGAAAACCTGCAGGAGCAAGGAGATCTTAAGCTTCGTGTACGAACTTTGGAATCGGAGAGAGCATTCCAAAGGGTTGCTGCTGCCCAAAAAACAATTGGTAATGTGAGTATCAAACTCTAGAATTCTATCTCTGTTTTTGTTTTATTATCTAAAGTGTATCGACTATATTTTGGCATTTGAACATTTATGGTGAATATGCCCATGCTTAGCAATGGAAAGTCTTTTATACTTTATTAAATCACTTATTGAATGCTAGATACAAATCTGCGCTCCTTAAACGGCCTTGCCTTGCTTAAAACTTGAAGGTTTTAAATGGAAGTCATTGCATAGTTATACATATCATCACATATCCTTAATTTTGAATTCAACATATATCATATTTGAATAAACAAAATATTTATATATTTATTTTTCTCATTCAACTTCTTACAAACCTTATCAAATGATTATAGAGAGGCATTACTTGAAAATTCAATTGGTGATTCAAAAAGCTTTATATGTTTCCTTATCGTGTAATCAATGATAAATCCAATATGTAGTTATGCCTACAGACCTATTAATAAAGAAAATATATGCAAACTTAAGCATAATACCTTACCGACAATGATACATTTCATCTAGATTTTTATTGATCACTATTGTTTGCATGGGGTGGTGTGCTATAAAAAACTTGAGCATTTTGCTCGTTATCTCACTGTGAGAAAAGTTCAATGTTTTTGAAGCATAGTATACCAAGTTGTAATATCTCAAATGATTTTTCAAGCATATCCTTCTTTGACAAAATTTCAATTACAAGCTTTAAACTATGACAACCTTGATGAAATGTGATGCAGGGCAACACTAGGGTTTGGTGTTGCCGGGCTCTAATGCAATCCTAGGGTTCGTGAATGCTTGTGAATGTAGGTTTTTAAGATGTATTTGGAAATTTAAGCACTTTTTGCGCAACTGCTTCAGATCAATTAAGCTTCAGCATTTGCCTGCAGAAGATTCCACGGTAATTTGAAAATAATTTTCATTGGCAATGGGGTGTCCTGAGTCACGAACAGGAAGAGCGGTCGGCACCGGTTCCGGATCAAAGGAAAGGCTCTGGTCCAGAAAGGCAACTCGCACTTCAAGTTGTACTTGCCATGCAGGTGTGTTCGGAGATGTTTCCGATCCGAAACTACTCGCAGCGACCGGATTTACATTTGCGCTCCTACAAATAATTTTTACCCGAAAATTGCACGAGAAAATAATTAAATAAATTCAGTTTAGGGTATGGGAAGAACAAACACACGCCGGTTTAAACCGGGAGCGACGGCTAGGCAGTGGAGGCGGCTAGACAACGGTTGTTGGGGAAGCGGCGGCGGCGGCTGGGCAACGGTGGCTGGGATGTGGCGGCAACTGGGCAGCGGCGGCAGGGGCAGCAGCGGCGAGTGGCGGCTGGCAGCGGCGACGGCTGGCAGCAGCGGCTGGGCGGCGGCGGCGGCGGCCGGCAGCAACGGCTGGGCAGCGGCGGCTGGGGTGGTGGCAGCGGCTGTCCTGCAGGGAGAGGTCCGAAGATAGCAAGGGGAGGGGTCCGGAAGGTGGCGGCTAGGGTTTGGAGAGAGAGGATTTGGAAACTAGGGATTCCTCGGGGGAAACAAGAGCTGTTCTCGCTGTTTGGAGAAAACTCAGAATTTTTATTTATCAAAACTGAAATTTAAATATAGATTTTGGGTATTTATAATATCCTCAAAGCAATGTAGACCTTAGAGTGTTTTTAATAAATGATCGGAGGGCTAATATTCGTCCCTTCGATCAATACATGAAACGGACAAAAATAAATGCGAAAATAAAATTGAAACGGACGAAAATAAATGCATAAAATAAAACTGAAATGTCAAGGCCGGTACAGGTCCGGGCGGGCTGGCGGCAGGACCCGCGTCGAATATGGTCCCCATCAACTCTCCCCCGCTCAAAAGCACTAATCACCGGTGAGTGGTCTGCGCGGTAGCGGGCTAAGAGATCAGCATCCAATCTCTCAATCTCCTCTGCAAGTACCCAACTGTCCTCTGTGTCGGGTCGTCCTCTCCAACGAATCAAGTATCTCTGAAGCCACCCTCAGTAGTGGCAACTGTCTCCTCATCCAGAATCAGCTCTGGTAGTGAATCTCCTCAGGGTAATCTGTCTGTGGACCTCGGTATCGGCAATAGGTCCTCAACTGAAGCTTTGTCCTCTGGTACTGACTGGGGTACTACCATCAGGGGTGGTAGTAGTAGGGAAAAAGTAGGCATGACTGTCTGTTGAGTTATATCCTCGCCAACACAGTGCTCTCTCATACATTCCAGTTCGGAACTATCTGCAGAAGGCTCCTCAGTCCCAGTGGGTATCTGTAGAATCGGGTTAGATCAGCCACATTGTACACTGGATGTACTCCCCAATCACATGGCAAGGCTAACTGGTATGCATTCGTACCAATCCTTTTTGTCACCCTGTATGGTCCGGTTCTTCTGTCGGCCAGCTTCTTCAGGCTTCCCGAGGGAAGCCTATCCGAACTCAGCCGCACCATCACCAAGTCACCTACCTCCAAAGATGTGTCCCTTCATCTGGCATCAGCTTGCAGCTTATAATGATCGTAGTTGTTGTGCAGTCTGCGCTCAATCTCCTTATGTAATTCATGCAAGTTCTGATGCAAACTGACTCGTCCTATGAGTGTACGGTAGGGGAACTAAATCTAGAGGAACCCTAGCCCTATGGCCGTGAACTATCTCGTTCGGAGACATCCCAGTTGATCGGTTTAATGAGTTATTGTAGGCTAATTGGGCGTGTGGTAAGATCAGATCCCAATTAGCCTTGTTGTCCCTAACCAGACATCTCAGCAGATTCCCTAGGCTACGGTTGACAACCTCAGTCTGGCCATCGGTCTGCAAGTGGTAGGCTGTCGAGAACATGAGCTTGGTTCCCATAAGACGCCACAAAGTTTTCCAGAAATAGCTCGTGAACTTGACATCCCTGTCAGTCACTATCGTCTTGGGTACACCCCTGTGAGCTACCACCTCTCTAAAATAAAGTTTCGCCATGGCAGAGGCGTCGTCAGTTTTGCGGCACGGGATAAAATATGTCATCTTGGAGAAGCGATCTACTACCACCAGGATGGAGTCGTGCTGACACTATATGCGTGGTAGTCCTAGCACAAAGTTCATACTGACATCCTCCCAAGGGGTGGAAGCAATCGGTAGAGGGGTGTACAGTTCATTTGGTTGCTTATTTCTCTTTGCAACCTGACACACCCTACAGCTTCTCACAATCTGGGCAATGAACCTTACCAACCCCAGCCAGTAAAATCTCTCCTGAACAAGATCTACTATCTTGTCCCTCCCAAAATGTCCTCCTAGTCCTCCACCATGCAACTCCCATACTATAAAATTGCGCATAGACGTATTGGGAATGCATAGTCGTGTGCCCCTAAATAGGTACCGGTTCCGAATGACATAGTCCGTAGTGTCGTGGTATGGGTCGGCGGCTAGAGCACTATAGATGCCACTAAAATCAGGGCATGTGGCATAATCCTCGATCATGCGCTCAAAGCCTATCATTTGTGCTCTCATCTCTGTGAGGACAAGAGTAACTCTGCTCAAAGCATCGGCGGGTGTGTTATCCTTTCATTTGCAATGTTTGAGTATGAAGTCGTACTCCTGTAGTAAAGACACCCACTTTGCTTGGCGTGGGCTAAGCTTGTGCTGCGAGTTTATATATCTAAGAGCTTAGTGATCCGGGTGTAGGATAAACTCCTTTGGCAATAGGTAGTGCCTCCAGTGTCTCAAGCTCTGCACTAAAGCATAAAAGTCACGCTCATAATTAGAATAATCGTTTGGGCATGAGAGATTCTCATTGAAATATCCCACAGGGTGGCCCTCTTGGGTGAGAACTCCACCAATCCCAACGCCAGAAGCATCGCAAGACACCTCAAAGGTCTTGCCAAAATCTGGCAATCTCAACAGTGGGGCAGATGGCATCTTCTCCTTGATAAGCTGAAATGCTTTTTCTACAGAAGATGGCTACTTGAACTCGCCCTTCTTGGTACACTGTGATAGGGGCCATGATACCACTAAAATCCCTTACGAAACGTCTGTAAAAAGTGGCCAAGCCGTGAAGGCTACGCACATCATGGATTTTTTGTGGCGTGGGCCACTCCATGATAGCTTTCACTTTCTCGGGATCAACGGAGATTCCCGAGGAGCTCACTATGTAACCCAGAAAGATGACAGACTCCACGAAGAATGTGCACTTCTAAATGTGGATGTACAGCTTTTCGGCTCGCAGGAGCTCGAAAATGGTGCGAAGATGACCCAGGTGGTCATCGCTAGAGCGGCTATACACCAGAATGTCATCGAAATAAACGACGACGAACTTACCCATGTAGGGCTGGAAGACATGAGTCATCATCTGAGCAAAGGTGCTTCGGGCATTGGATAATCCAAAGGGCATCACTAGCCACTCATACAACCCCTCCTTCGACTTGAAGGCAGTCTTCCACTTGTCTCCCTCTCTAATCCTAATTTGGTGGTATCCGCTCCTCAGATCTATCTTTGAGAAGATAGCGGCACCACTCAGCATGTCCAACATGTCGTCTAATCGCGGAATGGGGAATCTATACTTCACAGTGATTCGGTTGACAGTTCGGCTTTCAACACACATGCGCCATGTTCCATTCTTCTTGGGGGCAAGAAGGGCTGGAACAGCACATGGACTCATACTGTGACGAATGAATCCACGGTCTAATAGCTCAATGATTTTCCTTTGCAGCTCAGGGTGCGCTGCAGGGTCTAAACTGTAGTGAGGCAAATGGGGTAGGGAGGAGCCATGGACTAGATCAATGGCGTGCTGGATCGATCTCATGGGTGGTAATCCAGCAGGCAACTCCTTAGGATGGACATCCTGAAACTCCTCAAGAAGCTTCCTGGCAGATTCAGGAAGGTGGGTGGTGTCAGGCACCAGTCCAGATGACTGGAGTACCACCAGGGCATAAAGGATGCCATTCGCAAAACTCTCTCTCTCTAACTCAACTCCCCGGATAATATTCAAGGCCTTCTTTCGTTCTGTGGGTGGAAGGGTCTCCTTGGTGGCTTTCGGTCTTGGGTGTGAGGCTAAGGGTCTGATGGGATTTAGGACCACCTTTTACTCATTCAACATGAATGAACATGTGTTGGTCCTGCCATGAATAGTCACGTCCCTGTCATACAACCATGATCTCCCTAAAAGAACGTGGCAAACATCCATGGGCATGACATCGCACCAGATCCGATCGTGATGGGTATGAGACATCTGCGCATCACCGGAATTGTAGTCTTGGTAACCCAAGCTATCTGAAAAGGTGACGGGTGGGGCTCAGCAGTGACCCCTAAATGCGCAAGTGCGGACTCTGCCACAACATTCATGCAGCTGCCACTATCAATCACTAATCTGCATGACATCTCCCCGGCTTGGAAGAATGCTTGGAAGATGTTGGTCCTCCAATAATCAGCAGACTCACGGGGTGTGGCCATCATACATCTCACCACTAGGAGGCTCGGGTCAAACTCTTCATCACTAGGGGCCCTTAAGTCAAGCTCATTCAACACAACACTAACATCATCAATTCCGGCTGGGGCAGACTCATCGCCACTAGCCTCCTGAATCAGTAATGTGGTGAGCTGCTTGGTGCAGTTCCTGGCATAGTGCCCAAACGTACCACATCTGAGGCACTTAATGTGTGCCAGACTCACAGCTCCTACGGGGGCCTTCCCCTTATCCTTTCTCGTGGTCACGCCCGTAGTCTTGGCTCCATCACCTTGAGTCTTCAAGTCATCCCGTCAATCGGTCCTAGTCGTCCCAGATGTCTTATTACGACTCTTTTGATATGTTTCTATATCAGTCACAATAGACACAGTGCCTTCCAAATTATATACGTCGTAGCGAATGAGTTCACTACGAATCTCTGGCCTCAATCCGTACTTGAATTTGGACAGGGTGTCCAGCTCAGACTCACGGATACGGCAGCGTATCATGAAATCTTTTATCTCGGCGTAATATTCTGGGACGGTCCTAGTGCCCTGGCGCAATGCGGTCAGCTCATCGCGTAATCGGCTCATGTGGTATGTCGGTATGTATTGGGCCTCAAATAGGGCTTTCATCTCAACCCAGGTAGTCACTGGAGGAAGCCCATCGTACTCCATCTGTCTCTCTTTTCCAAGCCAAAATGTCTTTTCTTTCAGGGTGAGTCTCATCTTGGCAAAGCGGACATTTTGATCATCGTACATATCGTACCAGTCAAATAACTCTATGTCGAGAACCCAGTCTGCTAAAATCTTGGGGTCCATCGTGCCATCATAGCTAGGAGTGTGATGACCCATGTTAGATTGGTAAGAACCAAACTAACATCGGATGCATCTTTCTGCAGAATCATATTGGCAGTTAGGTAAAATAGCAGTTAAACAAACATTCAAGCCAATCAAATATAGGAAATAATATTCATTCAATTTAAAATAAAACAATATTCAAAATTTATTACATGGCTTTCGTTATACAAAATAAATATCCCTTGAAGGGGCAGTTAGAATCCGTTAATTTGTCGCGCCATGTCTTTAAACTACATCAGCTTCTTCCAACTATAACTGATCTGGCATTATCTATGCCTTAGTGCACATTCTAAATACAAAGGATATTAAAAATATACTTTAAGCAAAAGCGGAAGGCAAAAAGGATAACGGTTGCAGGAAAATACAGTGTGTTTTAAATAAAAGATGATCATGTCTCCTGCATAATAAATGTTCTTTTCACATGCCAAGTTTCAAAAGAAAAATAACAATAGCATAAAAATTTATATTTATGTTTATATCTATGATATTATGAAGCAATAATAGCAATTCTGGTGGGCAAAGCCAAAACCATGAGGCTGTGTTCATATGCATTTAAGCATAAACCTTCACCTGGGCCCCCTTAAGGGTCTCAGATGGCAATAAACATGCATTTAAGCATAATCTTCACCTGTGCCTCCCTCAAAGGCTCCAGATGGCACCCTTTATAGCTTTCGAGGACCCATCTCTAACCTATTCATGCTCCGTTTCGGAACCCTTCTTACAACAGTTACAAGATACATAAACATCATTCAATTTCTCTTACATCATTAGTAGTAAGAATAATGTATTATGTAGCAATACAAAATAGGCTCAAAGCGATCGAGCGGACGAGTCGAGCGGCACAAGGAAGGAGAAATCGGCGCTGGAGGAGGTCGAGCGGAAAGGACGAAATCGGCGCAGAGACAGGAGGTCGGATCGAGTCGACGGCGCTCCTGTCTGCGTCCTTCCGCGGCCACAGGTAAAGATCGACGCGCCGCTGCTTGCTCGCATGCTGTGCGGGCCTTCGTCGGCTCCGGTACGCACGTCGAGTGGAAAATAAGAGGGAGAGGAGGTTAGCTCGAATGGCGAGAGCCTTCCGTCTCCTCCCGATTAAATAGGACGTGCGTATGTAACGCACGTCCGATTTATTCGGTTCATTAACAGCAGGCAACGGGTATTACCTTAAACATTCCTTCCTAAAACAACGGTGATTTAATATTTTTCAATTTCGGCTGATTTTATTTTCCTTGGATAGGAGTCTTAAATGAGAAAGTTACGTTTTACTAATTTAAATATGCATTAATGACGGTTTTAAATTTCAATTTCAGTTTTAAACGAATTTTAAAACCTTCTAAATTAAGGATTAAACTGAAAATTCAAAATTTAGCGGGAGTTTTAACAGTAAACTGAAATTTGCTGGAGATTTAACGAATCGGAAATTCAATATTTACCTTATAATGACCTAGGGTCATTACAAGGACGATCTAGCTTGAGAACACGTGTCAGGTCTGGGCGTCTGTCTGGCACAGGTCTATCAAAGTCATCCTCAAATCGAGGGTAGTCATCGCGTTCCCTGGGTGGGAATCCGCGGCGGCCATCCCGACCTCTAGGAGGTGGTCCGTAATAATCCTCTCGAGGGGGGCTCGAACAGGACATCTCACATCTCTATGCCCAGCAGGTATGGGTCTCTCTTCCTCTTAGCGCTGATCACCAAAAGGGGCATCAGGTCGGGCCCTAAAGGCGTCATCATATCTAACATCTTGAGGTCCAGCAGGTCTAGGCCTCGGTGTGCGCGCTCTCTGATCTATCTTTGGAGTTAGTCTATCCTCATCTCGCTCGCGGTGTAAATCATGTGGACCTAGATGTGGGTCCAGATCCTCATGAAAGCATCCACTCGAGTCAGGAAACAGTTCTTGGATGGTTCTCCTCCTGAACCAGGCGGGTTAGATCCTCTACCCGTGTGTTCCAGTTGGTTCACCCGTCCTATAACTCCTCTCATATCTGCTCTCAAGGTGTTCATCTCTTCTCTCAGGTGGTGTTTCTCCGCGTCCCATTCCATGCGGAAGTTCCTAAACCAGATAGATTCGTCAGGGCTCAAGTGCGGTGCAGCATGGGACATCTCCTGCTGTTGGTGCATCTCAGACTCTAAGTGTTGACTATGGCTACCCATGCTAATTGTTCTACCACTCCTCAGATGCATGCAATGATGGATGCGATTTTAAATATGTATGCATTTAGACTCCTGACTCCTATGTATTCAATGACGTGAACCTTAGGAGAATAGGATTCTGAAATTTGAGAAAATTTCAGAACCTTCTCTGATACCAAATTTGATGCAGGGCAACACTAGGGTTTGGTGTTGCTGAGCTCTAATGCAATCCTAGGGTTCGTGAATGCTTGTGAATGCAGATTTTTTAAGATGTATTTGGAATTTTAAGCACTTTTCGCGCAGCCGCTTCAGATCAATTAAGCTTTAACATTTGCCTGCATAATATTTCACAGTAATTTGAAAATAACTTTCGTTGGCAATGGGGTGTCCTGAGTCACGAACAGGAAGAGCGGTCGGCACCGGTTCCGGATCAAAAGAAAGGCTCCGGTCTAGAAAGTTAACTCGCACTTCGAGTTGTACTTGCCATGCGGGTGTGTTCGGAGGTGTTTCCGTTCCGAAACCACTCGCATCGACCGGATTTAGATTTGCGCTCCTACAAATAATTTCTGCCCGAGAATCGCACGAGAAAATAATTAAATAAATTCAATTTAGGGTATACAAGAACAACACAAGCCGGTTTAAACCGGGAGCGAGAAGGGTGATTCGAGTAGATTTCTTGCGGCGGCTAGGGCAGCGACGGCTGGGCAATGGAGGCGGCTGGACAGCGGTGGCTGGGATGCAGCGGCGGCAGGGGCAGCAGCGGCGAGTGGCGGCTGGCAACAGCGGCGACAGCTGGCAGCAGCGGCTGGGCGGCGGCGGCTAGGGTGGTGGCAGCGGCTGTCCTGCAGGGAGAGGTTCAAAGGCAGCAAGACGAGGTCCGGAAGGTGGTAGCTAGGGTTTGGAGAGGGAGGATTTGGAAATTAGGGTTTTCCTAGGGGAAACAAGAGCCGTTCTCGCTGTTTGGAGAAACTCAAAATTTCTATTTATCAAAATTGAAATTAACATACAGATTTTGGGTATTTATAATACCCTCAAAATAATCTAGACCTTAGAGTGTTTTTAATAAACGATCGGAGGGCTAATATTCATCCCTCCAATCAATACATGAAACGGACAAAAATAAATGCGAAAATAAAACTGAAACGGATAAAAATAAATGCATAAAATAAAACTGAAATGTCAAGGCCGGTACAGGTCCGGGCGGGCTCGACGGCGGGACCCACGTCGAAGATGGTCCCCATCAAAATGTCCAGGTAGTTATTAGGTATTCGATGAATTGTAGGCCTATCTTTGGATTATCATTGGAAACATGCTTGCATCTCAATTATCACTGATTGAAACTTAGCAAATGGTGTTATAACAAGTGATCTGTTTCATGTAATTTGATTACTAAATCAATTAGACAAAATGTTTTACTTGAGGCCCTTTTTGGGGAATTGTCTAAAGAAACCGGTGCAGATGAAGGTGTTATTATTATTGTTGAATACTTAAGTGTTAATAACAACGTCAATGCTAGTTACATAGCGGCAAGAAGAAAGGAAACAGATTATATCGAGTTCCCTGATACAGCATCTTATAGGTATTTTATACTAGTAGATTTTAGGTCACAGTATAGTAAGGGTAACATAGTAAAAAGAAAAAATAAAATAAAAACAATAATAGAGATATAATGTTTGTTTATACGCCCCTTTAAGCTTATGGCGGTGGAGCAATAAGCTTAGACTTAATTTCTTTAAAAGCAGTAGTTGGTAGAGTCTTAGTGAATGTGTTGAACTTGCCATTGTTTACGGTGCATGAGGTCCCTAACAACATAATAGTTTACTTAAACATGTTTCAATTTATCTGAGTAATATTAGTTTGGCAGTAACATGTCCAACTTAAGTTATCACAGATGATAATTGGTTGCTATAATTCTCTTATAAGAGCCATATTCCACATGATTTCACTTGCAGTGTTGGCTATCTAACTTCAGCACTAGAATGTGTAATAGGTGTCTTCTTAGATGACCATGGCAGAAGTGTTAAGGAATATGTAGTAACTGCTAGTAGATTTCCGATCCTTCAAGCTTCTTGCCAGATCAACATCAATGTATGCTGAAATTTTTAAATTATTGTGGGGCTGTAAAGTAAGCCAAGTGATCTTGTGCCATTTATGGTTTCTTTGTGAGCTAGTAACACTGGCTATACAACTCACTGTAACACTACCTGTACAAATCAAAAAGGTTAATTATCTAATTGCTTGAGTAAGATCTAAATTTTAGATCTTTTGAGTACTCGTTCAATTGCTAAATAACCAAAGGGTTCTACTAGATTAATAATTAATCCTAGATGTATCAAAGAAATCTACAAATCTCAATCATCGTGGGTTAATTCCATAACTTATCATAGGATAATATTAATATTTTCAATGGCAGCAAAAGGCAAAGAATATAGGTAAACCTTCTTAAGGATATGGTCATCTACTCTCTTCAAGATCTAAACAAGATTTGATAAGTACATAATTGAACATTTTCAAACACAAAATGATAGTATTTATGCATTAGAATGAGAATTCATTAGTTAGTCCTAGTTGAGATGATGGTGTGTGAGAAGAAAGGTATGGTGCTAGATGGTGGATTGGCACTTACAAAGCATAGCCTCTTCATTTCTTTATCAATAAAACTAAACTTTAGATTGTAATCATGGCTCCAACCAGAAACTTAAGTATTCTAACTCCTTATTTAAGGTTCAATCAAGTCTAGGAAGGGATTAAGGTTGGCTAGATCTTCAATGATGATCATAAGGCTTGAGGCCTACTAATTGATTAAAAGCAAGGTCTTATTGATTCCTTGAACAATAAGCCTCAAACTAACCTTCTATGTTTTACCCCTAGAAACTCATACTAAGGTTTAATCATTATTAACACCATTAATCAATCCTAAATATACTTCTTATACTTGGGTATACACCTGTGTTTGAAATGATCAAAGTATAAGGAACTTATAAAGTGTTAACCTCAATTAACCTTAAAGAAGGTTATTGTCCTAAATATAATCAAGATTATTATGAACAATATAAATTAGAGATGATGATTAGAAGTTTTATTAATTTGATCAAACTACACATGCATGGTGAGAACTAAACCTTAAATCTTGGCATATCTCTTTTCTATAATACTCATGAATGAGTTAAAATATGATTCAAAACCATATAAATAATAAGGAGTACTATAGACTTATATACTATAATAATATGTTAAAATCATGACACAATTTGGGTTTGTTGTCATTGGTTAAATAATATTGATTGAACCCCCTAAATGAATATCAAGCCTGGCAGGTCTTAAGATATATTAGATCTAACATGTAGGATTTATACCATAATATAATTAATTAGAGATTAGGATTTTCAAACTAAATTTCACACGATAGCATATCTATTAATTCAAGAATTAAATTTGTTTAGTAATTCAATTAGGATTACTTTTAAGAGTTTCTCTCAGTTGATGGTTTATAGAGCAACAAAGGTCATTTTAGAAGGCTTTTGGGATTCAGGAAGGATCAGGGGGTTGTATTGAATTGGCTCAAACCCAAGACTAAGGTCTAGCGAGTCTTGGTTAGCCCCTCAACAACCACTAACAATTCTCGAGGAACAAGTTAACACATGAGATCGAGCCTCTCCCGAGCGTATGCTTTTTCACAATCGAGTCCATTTGAAGGCAGGGAGTCGACCACACAATATCAGACACAATTAGGGTTTGATATTTTAAAATCATGACACAATTAGGGTTTGTTGTCATTGGTTAAACAATATTTATTGAACTCCCTAAATGAATATCAAGCCTGGAAGGTCTTAAGATATATTAGATCTAACATGTAGGATTTGTACCATAATATAATTAATTAGAGATTAGGATTTTCAAACTAAATTTCACACGATAGCATATCTATTAATTCAAGAATTAAATTTGCTTAGTAATTCAATTAGGATTACTTTTAAGAGTTTCTCTCAGTTGATGGTTTCTAGAGCAACAATGGTCATTTTAGAAGGCTATTGGGATTCAGGAAGGATCAGGGGGTTGTATTGAATTGGCTCAGACCCAAGACTCAGGTCTAGCGAGTCTTGGTTAGCCCCTCAACAACCACTAACAGTTCTCAAGGAACAAGTTAACGCATGAGATCGAGCCGCTCCCGAGCCTATGCTTTTTCACAATCGAGTCCATTTGAAGGCAGGGAGTCGACCACACAATATCAGACACAATTAGGGTTTGATATGTTAAAATCATGACACAATTAGGGTTTGTTGTCATTGGTTAAACAATATTGATTGAACTCCCTAAATGAATATCAAGCCTGGAAAGTCTTAAGATATATTAGATCTAACATGTAGGATTTATACCATAATATAATTAATTAGAGATTAGGATTTTCAAACTAAATTTCACACGATAGCATATCTATTAATTCAAGAATTAAATTTGCTTAGTAATTCAGTTAGGATTACTTTTAAGAGTTTCTCTCAATTGATGGTTTCTAGAGCAACAATGGTCATTTTAGAAGGCTATTGGGATTCAGGAAGAATCAGGGGTTGTATTGAATTGACTCAAACCCAAGACTCAGGTCTAGCGAGTCTTGGTTAGCCCCTCAACAACCACTAACAGTTCTCGAGGAACAAGTTAACGCATGAGATCGAGCTGCTCCCGGGCCTATGCTTTTTCACATTCGAGTCCATTTGAAGGCAGGTAGTCGACCACACAATATCAGACACAATTAGGGTTTGATATGTTAAAATCATGACACAAATAGGGTTTGTTGTCGTTGATTAAACAATATTGATTGAACTCCCTAAATGAATATCAAGCCTGGCAGGTCTTAAGATATATTAGATCTAACATGTAGGATTTATACCATAATATAATAATTAGAGATTAGGATTTTCAAACTAAATTTCACATGATAGCATGTCTATTATTCAAGAATTAAATTTGTTTAGTAATTCAATTAGGATTACTTTAAGAGTTGCTCTCAGTTGATGGTTTCTAGAGCAACAAAGGTCATTTTAGAAGGCTATTGGGATTCAGGAAAGATCAGGGGGTTGTATTGAATTGGCTCAGACCCAAGATTCAGGTCTAGCGAGTCCTGGTTGGCCCCTCAACACCCACTGATAGTTCTCGAGGAACAAGTTAACGCATGAGATCGAGCCGCTCCCGAGTCTATGCTTTTTCACAATCGAGTCCGTTTGAAGGCAGGGAGTTGACCACACAATATCAAAATAAGAGAGGCATTTTGTAGGGCTGGCCGAAGAGTGAATTTGAGATTTAGGGTTTATGGATTAAGGCAATCTAAGTGCAATAAGAGCTCTAGATAGCTTCCTCTGGGTTTTCCAAGAGTTGGTAAGGTTTCTTAAATGTGTGTAGGTGTTGAGAGGGTGAGGGATTTCAAGTTCCATATGGGGCCAAGAGGGATTTCAAGGTTATTTATACAAAGTCTTTTGAAATCACACGATTCCAGTCCCAAGTGATTTCTTAAATTATAACATTTTTGGTTAAAAATTCGAGATTTTGGTTGGGTAATTAAGGAGAATTTGCATTTATTAATCATTTTTTCATTCCTAAGATTTGCCAGTTATACACGTAACTAAGGGTCGATTTTTGGTTATTAAATTCTAAGTTAGATAACTCTCTGATTAGATATAATTAGGCACAATTTGGTTAAGATTTGATCGGGTTTCCAATTTTAAAGTTTCCATGCTGATCGGCTGCGTCGAGAGGTCAGGGTGACCTGGAAGCTTGGGTCATTCTGGGGTGGGTCGGAGAGGAGCTAGATTATTCATATTAAATCAAAATCGACATATTTAAATATAGTGACCGGATTAAATGTGAAATGTCTACTTAACTCCTTGTTTTATATAAAATTGGAAACACTGGTTTAATCCTAGCCTTCTGATTTAAATAACATTTCTCGGTTTTATATTAGCCGTCAGATTTTGGCAACTAATGATTAACCGTTACACGGGGTTTTTGTTGTTCGATCCTTCTGCTGTAATAAAATAATTTCATGGAAAATAAATTTTAATTAAAAATTCAATCTAAATTAATTATATTTTTCACTCACTATTAATTCAAAATTGATAAAATATATAATATAGGTTAATTTAGCTAAATTGAGTCCAAATATATAATAATTTTTCAATATTGATGATTATTTAATTATATATGATTTTTATTAGTTTTTAATATGCGCAATCTATTAAAATTATCCTTTAATTTAACAAACTTTTTCAAAAAATCATTAAAAATATAATGTTTTTTTTGGCACCTTTGCTTTACTGTAATAATGTAAAAATCTAAAAATATTTCAATTATTTAATTTTCCAAAAATATTTAATTCTTAATTAAGTTGAAGCATGATTTTATTTTTGGATGATTATCTTAGAATTTAAAAGTTTTTATTATAGTAGATCTAAAATAGAATATATGATATGTAATTCAATTATTATATGGGACTGAGTGCTCGTTGACATAGAAGAAATTTATTGATAAAATAAATGCTACAAAGATGAGGATTGTTTAGAAGGTAGTTGAGTGGGTATATTTTTAAGGATAGAATGAGAAATGAGTTTATTCATAGCAAGGTTGGGGGTGACTCCGGTATCAGATAAGATTAGAGAATGATGCCTTAGATGGTTCAAGCATTTTAATCGTGGACCGTTCAAAGCTCTTCTTAGAAAAATTGAGTTTATGAATTTTGCCTATATTAAATGAGAAAGAGGAAGATCAAAAAAGATATGAGAAAATGCTATTAGTAAGGATCTTCTCTATTTGGAACTTATGGAGGGGCTTCTATTTGATCGTGCACAATTGAAATAAAAGATTATTATAGTCGATCCCACTTAATGGGATTAAGGCTTGGTGATGTTGTTATTAGTGGTAATGGTAGAGGGTCCGAGCTAAGATGATAATATTCATATTCTAAATAGCAGAAGACACCCATCCTATACTTTAAAATCTACTTTCTAAGGCGCTGCTTCTTGAGAAAGCAAACAAAAAACACTCCCCTTAAACTATAGAAACCAGACAGGAAGACACCAAAGCTATATAATGCACAGTAGCTTGAAACTGCCCAAACCCAACCTCAATGAAATTTAAGTAGAACTCATACCGAATTGTCACTTGAAGAAATCTTTTAAGAGTTGTTTGGTTCAGGTTTTAGCTTAAGATAATTGATAAGTTAAATTGAGATATTTTATTTAATTGATAGGGTTAAGAAAAAAAAAGTTGAATTGGAGAGGGTGTTTGGTTCATAATTTAGAGATTAATGAAATAATAGTATTTATTTTGAATGTGAAAAGATTAATGATGCATTATCAATACATATTAATTAAAGTTTAATTAATACATTCTTAATTAATGCTGAATTATAAATCCATAAATATTACATATTTAAATAATGTTTAATAAGTACATAATGTCTTAATATATAATTAATATGTAATTAGTTTAAGGATTTATATGTGAATATATAATTGCTTAAATAATACGAAATTAATTAATGGATATGTAATTGTTTGTTATGCAATTATTTCTTTAGATAAAATTATCATTAATTAATATTTGATTTCTTGTTTATCTTAGTATGGAGATAAACTATAAAGTAACATTAATGTTTCTTTATTTTTTTAGAGTATTATTAATCTTTAATTGATTTTTAAACTGATGAATTTTATTTATTATGAGTTAAATATTAATTTTAAGTGTTTTAATAATTTTGAGGGCATTAAATGAGATATATTTACAAGTATTATAGAGCTAGTGTCCGAAATTCTTGACCGGATGTTATTGTCGTGTGTGCACATTTGGCAGGCAGTCGCTGCTGGGAGCCTAATTAACCTGGCCACGATCTTATACTGCAATTCAATTCGGGTATGATTCTCTTATTTTACATCATTTTTGGCATCCCAATCTTGAATATTCGCCATTAAAATAAATATATATATATATATATATATATATATATATATATATATATATATATATATATTACTTGTGCAGGCTCCGGCGCTGATAGCCTATCTCTTTTGCGGCTTATTCGGAGCTCAAGTATTAATGGGCATTCTCACTGTAAAGCAGCTGGACGGCCGAGAAAGATTGATTACAGGAACCGCTTGAAGGAGGAGCCCCGCCAACATAATATATAGCTGCTTCATTCTACTTTTTATTTTATTTTTTCTTTTTAATTTTCGATAATCTTGCTGTTGCCTGCCTGTTGTGCTACTGCTCTACACGTGCACGAATATGCCTACGTTGTTGGTTTACATATGCCGTGCTTAGTTTGGCCACAAAGATGATTCGATTCCCTCCAAGCTCTTTGAAGACAACTATTTTAAACGGTGAAAATCTTTGATTCTCTCCAAACTCTCCAAAGTAAAAAGGTTCGATTTGATTCGACCTGCGGCACAGTGTAGGCGAAGCTCCCTCGAGCAGAACATGTACTTCTTCGGGCGTGCCCCGCCTAAAGTAGAAAATAAGCCCAAGAATCCAAATTCCTTTCTTCCGCTATTATCCCTCAATTATCCAAATGTATAAGAATTTATTATCACAAGCCTTCATACTTAAAAACCATTAGGAAGATAATGGATGATCGTAGGGATGCCGCTTCTGATTTGTTGTTCTTCGCTTGTTCTTGATTTTGTTGCAGAATATGTGCTGTATTCTATGATGCTCTTGAGATTTGAACTCTTTACATGTTGAATATAAATATTAGGCCTAAACTATTGGCTCATAATGCCATTAATTTTTTTTTAAAATGAGTGCAAAAATATTCAAAAAAAAATTATTTTGGTTTAATATGAAATTTAATAAATATAATATGTTATTGGAGGGACTTCCAAATAATTATAATGGTTTCTTAACTTGCGAGTAAAAATAGATTTCATACTAATATTTTGTAAAAAAATAAAATAATTTTGTATTTATTTTTGAGTTATTTGTAAAGTATTTTGAAATTATTTATCAAAATTAAAAAAAAAAAAAAAAAAAAGGGCTAATTGGAGAAATATTATTTAGATTTGTTGATGTATCACTCAAAAATTTATTTAATAAGATTTGGATATATTTTAATATAAATTTTAAAAATAATATTTATATTATTTTAATATAAATAAAATAAAATAATAATGAAATGATTTTAAATTTTATTGGATGAGTTTTTTAAATGTCAAATTAGTAAATCTAAATAATATTTCTCTCTAATATATTGCTTGCTATTATAGCAAATTTATGCGTTAGAATGAAATAAGCTCAAGATATTGTATCTTAAACCAAAATAGGTAAAGAAATAATAAACATATGTAAGCAAAATAAAATGCATAAAGTGTTTATGAAGAGTGTTTAATCAAATGATTAACAAAAAAAGTCTCAAATGCTTTAATATACCAAAGTGACAACTTTGAATTTTTTTATTAACAAGAAAAATTTTAATACAATTTTATTCATGAAAATTTAATCAAATTTATTGATCCATGAAATATAATCAAATAGCTGCATTTCAAAACGATATAGCTATATTAAACCAGAAATTATGTCAAATGAGTATTAATGTCATACAAGAAGTTTTGTGTGAGTTCTGTGGGAGGAACCAACTTAATGCTCAATGTGATAACACTAGTCATCAATCACAGCGGAATGTAAGATATATCAATTTTATTCGGAATAACTTCAACGTTCCTTCACATTCACTTCATGCTAGCCAAGGCAATATAAATGTTTCCGGCAACAAGGATCACCTAAAGAGATCATTTGATGAATTTAGTAACTCAGACAATTAATTTCATGAATAAGATTAATGCAACATTAAATAGACACGGGACAACATTGAGAGAGCAAGAAATCACTCTTAGAAGAATAGAGAAACAACTTGAAGATATCCTCGCTCAGCTTAAAAAACCTGTATTGGTGGGGGTTATAAGTGAGCGTGGGAACGAGCAAGGAAATTCAATTCATTGTGAAGTGGCAAAGTTACTCAACCTTTAAGCAATAGCAACAATGAAATTAAACTCAAAATGAATCAAGAATAGATGAAAGGGGGTCAACATGTGGAACAACAAAAGAAAACGAGCATCGATTCACTTCAATAAAAATCACAAAAAGAACAACTTAAAATCAGATAACGCATACCTTTCACTCAATGTTTTGCTAGGGAAAAAGTTGATTTGCAATTCCAAAAGTTTTTTGAGACCTTTAAAGCACTGCACGTAAACATACCTTTCGCTGAACCCTTAGAACAAATGCAGAGCAATGCTAAATTTATCAAAGATATTTTATCAAAAAAATAAAATAAAAGATGAACGAAAGAGAAACATTTGCACGAAAAGTGTGCAATGTGATTTTTCAATAAAAGATACCCATTAAGCGAAAGGATCCAGGAAACTTTATAATAGTTTGCACGATATGAAACAAAACATTCTTGAAGGTACTTTGTGACCTAGGGGCATCAATAAACCTAATATCATATTACATCTATAATGAACTTGAAATTGATAGCTTGAAACCAACCTCTGTGCTTTTACAACTAGCAGATAGATCGGTGAAAACCTGTGGCGCCTCGCCCCGTCGTTTTGCGCAAACGAGGTATGAATTAGTGACGGGACAGGTCATCACTCGAAGATAACTCTGGATTAGTGTTAGCAAGGAAATTGTATACTGAGATACCACTCTCTTTCCTAACACTAGTCCTACTGAGACATCTAAGTAACTAACCACTTAAACATATACTTGTGTCCCGAATTATCATATAATGATAATCATAATTCAAAGTGAAAATAAATAGGTGCAATAAATAAATAGAGTGCGGAAGTTGACAGAAATGAAATACTTTCATTCAATCATCACATGCAAAAATGAAATAGTACATAATATGAATAATACATCCCAAATAATACAGTGTTAAAATAAAAATATAAAATGCAGAATCTAAGTTAATATATAACCATGATTAATAAAAGTTAAGAGAATGAAAAATTGAACAAAAATCACTCTCTCCCAGAAATAAAATAAAAAACTAAGCAGCTGCAGAATGATCATCTTCATGCTCCTGCTTCTCTCTCGAAATCGGCTCCTTGAACTACTCTAAATTTGACATATTAGTTTTTATATGCTAGGGCCCCAGAAAAGAAAATCTTACTTTAAATAATTGTCTAAATATATTTTATGTTGATAAATTATTAATAAATTTTAAAATATCACAAATCAGCATAAGCAATAAAGGTGCTACAAAGCATCAATTGAAATAATAAAATCTATAAATAATACATTTATAGCTTAAGTAAAATATGAGGTAAGTGAACGGTGGGGCCCCTTACCCTTTCACGGCCATGCTAATACTGATATTAACATAATCGCGATGAGTTCAGTGCTTCAACTATGGCAAATTCCTAACTTAAGTAGAGTCAGTTATAGCCAACCCGCCTTAAGCAAAAGACCTGTCACCTGAAACTGAGAACGTACATCAACATATCAAAGTAGCGAAAGCAAAAAATAGTATAATATAACATCTACATCACAGCATAGTATAGAAAGGTAAATGTAATAGTAATTTAGCTCAAAGTGCAGAAAGTAAATACATCTAGATTTTAAAATTATTACAGACTAAAAATTTAAATGAAAACAAAGGCTCTCATCCTCACAGCAGACAACAAAATATAACAAGCAGCAATATGAATATCCTCCTCCTATCCAAGCTCCTCTCCAGTAGAACCACCAATGAACAGCTTCAAATCTGACATTTGTCAGTATCACAAATGCCAATGCCTCAGCTAGCAAAAGAAAAAGATTACAGTTAAACAATTTGTCTAAGTATATTTTAGGCTGATTAAATGAATTGAATATTTAAAGATATCACATTATTACTGTAAGCATGCAAGTTGTTTAAGGTGCAACTATAAGGAACAAGATAGTTATAAAATAACATTTGTAATTAAACAACCAAATATGTAAAATGACATACCATACATAAAGCTGAACAAGATGAGGCTATAATATATAATTACTTGCAAGGTACTGGAAGTAGAGCTCATCCTAACATGATTATAATCACATGAAAACATGCTCCTATAGCTATAGAATGATCATCTTCATGCTCCTGCTCCTCACCCAAAATCGGCTCCTTGAACTACTCTAAAACTAAGCAGTTGCAAAATGATCATCTTCATGCTTCTGCTCCTCACCTGAAATCGGCTCCTTGATCTGCTCTAAAACTGACATATTGATTCTTACATGCTATGGCCTCAGCCAAGAAAAAAAAAGTCTTGCTTTAAATAATTGTCTAAGCACATTTTATGTTGATAAATTATTAATAAATTTTAGGATATCACAAATTATCATAAGCAATAAAGGTGCTACAAAGTATCAATAAAAATAATAAAAGCTATAAATAATACATTTATAGCTTAAGTGGAATATGGGGTAAGTGAACATACCTCAAAACCAAATAGCTACAGAGAGGTTAAGCAATTTACATATATAAACTAATAAAATACAAAGAAATCCTAAGCAAATATGATCAATTGTACACGTTGATTTTACTGATAAAAGTGCATAATGTATAAAAAAATACTAAAAACTAGTATCCTAACATATTTATACAGACAAACATGTATAAAACCAAAAAGCTACTGAAATATACATAAGTACTAAAAATGTTGTAAGTAATTGAAAGCTAAACTAAAATGAACTACAAATAACTGAACTAAATTTTATTTTAATTAGAAGTATGCCTAGACTAGGCATGTCATAATAGTAATTGGCTAAACATATCCACAAAACAAAAAATTTCATATATATCATCTAGATCACTCATAGCTAGATCCTAGCTAGGTTATAGAATCAAACATATATCATCCAAACCCCTCATAGTTGGATCCGAATCAATTCTATCTCAACAAGAACTAAAGAGGCAGACTAACTAGGACACACTGTACTAAACTGTTATCTGATTTACATTATTTATTGTTCATTAATGCCAATATTGTATGCATCTGAAAACTAACATAGAATATTCTTCAAGTATTTTATGTCTCAACTTATATGCCAAATTACAATGCTCGAGTAGCAAGGTAAGTAATGCATACAATTCAAGAAAATAAAGCAGTACAAAAAAAATATGTCATATCTTTTATTTTCTAATTTATTTGTTTAACTATTCTGAGATTAAAATATCTTACTATCTAGTATAAACTCAGAGATAATGTCTTATAAAGTCACCCATTATAACTAATCATATTCTAATTTAAATAAAATAGTGTCTCCTACAAAGTTAACAAATTAATCAATCATCATAATTGTTGAATTTATTTAAAGCACACTAAGATTAAAAAAAAATAAGAGTTAAACACCAGAATATGAAGTTTATACCTCTTAATCCCATGCTTTAAAATCTAAAGCTCTAAGCTTAAATCAACGATTCTCACATACTAAAGGTTAATAAATTCTTATTAAGTAAAATCAATAAGAATGAACTTTCAAACTTAAGCTAAAGTCAAAAAGATAAAAATAATCAAGATTAAAAACTATAAGATCTAACTCATAAAATTAAAGATACAATCTAAACTAAACTTTAGCTATTGAGTAATTTCATTACTCAATAGGGTAGAACTTAAGAATCTTATGCTAAGAGTTAAAGAATAAATCATTTAAGAAAAAATCTTAAGGATTATTTATGAAAGGCTTACTTAAGGGAGATTAAAACTGATTTAAGGGATGCTTAACAAAGGAAATGTGGATCATAAAATCCACATTTAGATTATCCTAAAGTTATTTTAATTATTTTAGGGCAAAACTATGGTTTAATTACTGACACTAATGTATAAGCCTAAACTGATCTCAATTGGTTTTAAACACTTAGTGTACTGATTAAAGAGGTATGAAACAGATTAATAAGTTAAATTTACCATTTAATCAACTTTTGGCCAGAACGATAAAAATGTCCCTCATTAAGGGTCTAAATGGAGACTTAAATATTTAGGGTTCCAAATTGACTTCTATCAAAGCTAAAATTCTTATAACTGGCTAAAATGATGATTAACACTAAAAACACACAAATTAGTTAAGATATGGGGCTAATGAGCTCTAATTATACTTTTATCTCATTAATGAGTAATTAACAAACTTAATTAGGGAAACTATGATTTTATGATATAATATTCTATTCAGTCAAAGAAGTTTATAAACATTAAGATCACTAAAATTAGAGGTTAGTTGAATTAATTTTGAGTTAATTAAGGAAAAAAAACCTTAGGCACTGGAAGAGGAGTTGTACATAAAACAACTGGAGGGATACAATGCTAAAAAAAGGAAAAATTGAGCTAGTGTGCAAGCTCAAAAAAGCCTCTATGGCTTGAAACAAGTGCTTAGGCAATGGTACACAAGAGATTCGGCATATTCATAACAAAAACTGGCTGCAAGAGATGTCGGACGGATCATTGTTGTTATATGAAACAATGTAAGCCCTCCTATATCATTCTTTTGTTGTATGTTTATGATATGATGATCGCATGATTAAATATAGATGAGATTGTAACAACCCAAGTTGTTACCTTAGTCAATTAAGACAAATCTTAGTCTTAATCTTGACCTTAGGTATTAATCAAGTCATTCAGAGTTAAATTCTAAGGCCTAATCTAAATCATGAGTTAAATGGATCGAATCCTGATTTCTTGAAAATCCAAAAACCCTAAAATTTGACCTATCTAAATTGGCATCAGATCGAAATACGGACTCCGCCATTATGCTCGTTGCCCCCAAATTAGCTAGGGGTGAGGTTTTCGTGTCAATCGTAAGTCGTCAAAATTTTGATGAATATTTTAATAATACCCCGAAAAATTATGAAATTTAAAATACTCGTTGGATCGACAATCCGACCTCGCCGTTGCTTTCCTCACCCCTCAATTAGCTAGGGATGGATATTTGAGAATTTTCGGAAGTCAATTAATTAATTAAAATTGATTATTAACATTAGAATTTAACTTAATAAATTAAGTAAATTATTTATATTATAATATTTATTATCTGCGGCCGTTAAGTATTTAACGCCATCCGTTTTAATCGCCCGCAAAGTTAGCATTGTCCGTCCGATCTGACGGCTCATCCGAGCGTCTGATCATTCAATCAGACGGTGGGTGCAGCTTCTTCATTGTGGGTGTCGCCCGCATGTCGAACGATGACACGCAGCGCCCCGCCGCCGAGACCACCCAACCACGGCCTCCAGGTTCTCGGCAACTCTTTCCATGGCTCCATAAGCCCAATTCCCGTGAGCCAGCACCATTCTCGGCTTCGAGGGAACCCGAGGACACTCTGGAACCGGACCCCGTCTGCTGCAAACCCTAAGAGCCCGTTCGTCTGTTCAAAGGTACCATATCTCGTCCCGATACTTTCACAATCGTTGCTATGAATCAATGCATGCCTATTTCCTTATCTTGATTGCGTCGTCTTGGGGCTTGATCGATTAATCGACGGTTCAATCGATCGAGTTAGGGACGAGAGGTACAGTACTTACCGTTAGCACCTTCCCGCCTATCGTCCCGTTCCGTAGGTCACTACCTAGGGCTAGGAATTCCCGACGAGCCAGGCCACCTTAGGTGAAGAGGCGACAGCCACCAACTAGCCCTCGTCGCTATCGACCCGTCGCCGTGCGGACCGACCCTCGGTGGAACCGGGAGGCCGGCCAATTTGTGAGCCCTAGTGGCCTCGTCACGGGATGTTGCGGTCCATAGCGAAGCTGGGTCGGGCCGGGTCGCCCGGGCCCGACCCGTAAGCCCGGGTCCGCGTCTACGTGTGAGGGGTCCGCATTCGATCAGCGGGTGTCAGCTGTAGCCCATCCCGGCCTGCCGCGTGGCCTGTGGGGCCCGCATGCAGCACCACGTCAGCGAGGTCACGTCCGAGCCAGCGGTAGGGCCCGCGTGCTCTGTCGCGGCCTGTCAAGTTGCGTCACGTGGCCCAGTGGGTCCCGCCTTCCCTGCCACACCCAGTAACAGTAATAGGCTGCCACGTGGCAGTGGCGGTCCCGCGCCATTTATTACATGCAGAAGATATAAATAAATATTATATATATATATACTTATATATCATAAATAGGGAATTAAATTAGCTTAATTCTTAATTAATAGTTAATTAATTATGATTAAACAGTAGGATTAACTGTTAATTAAGCATCAGTTAATTAAATAAATTGATGATTGATAGATATATTATTTAACTAATTAATCATTAATCATTAGTTAGTTAGTTAACATAATTAATTAATTATTAATCTAATAATTATGATTAATTAATAGTAATGATTAATAGAATAATTAACTAATTAATATTAAATCATTAATATATTAATCAGTTAATAGATTAATTAAAATAATAATTAATTAATTATGTTTAATTCAATTAATATTATCTAAATAGTAAATATAATTAATTAAATTAATTAAGATTAATTTAATTTAATAAATATAGTACATTAACATTAATCGTGATTAATTAAGGATTAATTAACACTAATCCTAATTAAATAATAATTAGAATATTTATATAATTAAAATATTTAAATAAATAAATAATAGATTAATCATTAATTAATAATAATTAAATACAAATTTTGATTATTAATTAATTAATTAATAAATATAAAAAATTTATTTTTAACTTTAAGAATAAACAGTAAATTTGTACAATTTGAATAAATGAATAGTAATTTTATCTATTTAAATTATTTAATTCAAAATTCTTAAAAGTTTAACTACTTTTTGTAGGATGATCCAAACATAGTCAATATAGGTCTCATTTTAATCAAAAAAATAAAATGAATCAAATGACGTAATGCAAAAATTAGTTTTGAGATAGTAGAACGTAGTGACATTTTATGACATAAACAAACTCTCATAACTTTTAACCTAGTTGTCTAAATATTGGCAATATGGGTCTTAAAATACCATAGAAGTATTAGTTTCCCCATTTGGAGCTTAATTTGAAAAGTAATATTTAGGACCCTACCCTAAAAATGACCAAAATGCTCTTAGACTTTAAATGATCATAACTTGGTCAATTCAACTCCAAATTCAAAAATTCAAAGTGCTAATTAGCTTAGAATTTTAATGTCATCACTAAATTGATATAATTTTTAGGATCTAAATCCTAGAAACTTAGAAAATGACCAAAATACCTCTATCCTTAGCTAAGTCATAACTTGACTATTTGAAGTCTAGATTGAGTTTACTCCTTGTCAACACACTCAGTATATTATAGGGAAGCTATAGAAATTGAGTTTGTTGAAATTAGACTTAAAACCGAAAAGTTCAGTTTTTGTCACCCGTTGACTGATAAAATTACCGAATTGCCCTTAAAATTAAAATAGCTATAACTTAATCATTTGATCATAGAATGCAGTGTTCTTAGACTCCATAGAATCTTTGAATAGTAACCAATAGTAAACTACATAAAAATTTAGATTCCATCAGGTGTAAACTATAAGATTACCCCTTAGGTCAAAAACCTTAGTTTGTATCTATATGATTTATTTATTGTCCAAATTAAGTGTACTTACTGTCTATCTTCAAGTTAGACAGTAATGAATCAGTTGGCAGCAATAAATTTTTATTTGGAACCTAATTTAAAGTCACTTTTTGAACTCTTAAGTAGGGGCAAAATGTATTTTACCCAAAATTTAGGTCAAGCATCTTTTACTCTTAAATTAGCTTTTAAATGAGTTAAACTCATGTTAGAACTCTAATACGATCATTTAAGTAATCAAAATTAATAATTCAATCAACTTAGTAAAATTTCCTAATCCTCTCTAAGCCTTTCTTCTTATGAACCTTTTTCACCTCACATTAGGACTACTTCTGAGACTAGGATTAGGTCATAGGTTAGATTTCATTTATTGAAAAATGGGGTTTTTCAATGAATGAATCCTTCTTACTAGTTTTTAGAGTTTACACTTTAGTTTGATTATTTTGTCTTTCAACCTTAGATCGAGGATAGGAGATGTATCCTATTAAGTTTGATTTGCTTAATAAGATTTACCTTAATTAATATATCACTTTTAGACTAAAACCTAGATCTTAAATCTTACCTTTGGGATTATGTGATTTAGCCCAATTTCGTTGTGTTAAATCCATAATCTCTAGGTTGTAGATTTTGGACAATTAATAGCTTAGAACGTCTGAACTCATAAACTAGGTCATGTTTATTTTTCATAGTCGACATTGATTAAGCGTATTAGGACCTAGCTAGTTCTAATATTTTGCAACCTATAAGGACGTACTTCTAAGTTACACTCGATAGTAAAAATTGGAGATCCTAAACTTGTGTAACTTGAAATAGTTAGAATGTTTAAATTAGAAAACAAATTATATCACCATGTCTAGTAGAATCCCTTGCTTACTATTTGACTTTGTGCTACGTATTCCTTGTATTTTAAGCTTATTTTTCCTTGGACATATCATATAAGAAAAATGTTATCGTATGAAAATTAAAACTTAGAAGAATAGGAAAATATTTGCATTTGGGTTCAGTTTATGGTGCACATTTACTCAAATGGATAGGGATAAGGAGAGATCAGGATGCTTAACACCACTCATTAAGGAGAGTTTGTTAAGCTTGGGACCCGTTCAGTCTTGCAGATGTGCTTAACTCCTCAGCTATTTTTAAAATTATCCACAGAAATAAAAGTAAAATAACTAAAAGATATTTGTATAGTATTATTTACCTCTTCAGTCATACAGTATTATATAGTGATGTATTTTCCCTAACCCATAAAGGCTATGGGGATGGATATATATATTGGGCCAGATTGGTCAATTCTTTCTGATATGGTAATTATACGTTCTTTTATGATTGTTCAGCTTACTATTTATTATGTTATTGATGCATGTTATTTCAATCAGATATAGTGGTATTGTTTTACCTGCTCACTTGTATAGATATATGCATAGGATACTAGACTTTACTTCTCATATTATATGTACCATTTTTAGATTTATGTTTCAAATTAGCATACGTCATATGATCATCAGCATATTATGCTTAGACTTTTTTTTAGTACTTTTAACTACTGTATTATACATATATGTATGTTTCTTATTTTGTTGTTGGAGGTGTGCTTTTACCTCACCTGTTGTTCAGTTATAAATGCTATGTTTATAATTTATCATATTTTCTTTGTATGCTTACTTGCTCTCATGCTAGATAGATGTTTCATCTTGTATAGAGTAAAATAATGATATTAATAAATGCTTAATAAATTACTTGCCTAAAATATTCTTAGACATTTTATCTAATAAGATTTTTCTTTATTGGCTAGGGCCCTGGCATTGTGAAATCGACAATATCAAATATTAAGCAGTTTGAGGATCTTGTACCTGAGGAAGAGCCTTACTTAGATGAGGTGCAGCAGCTTGGACCAGAGGATATTTAGCTACCTTTTATATTTATTATAAGGATGAGAGTATTTTCATTTTATTTCATTAACTTTAATTAAAATGATGTAATAATATAGGTTCTGCGACTGTGTTTATTTTCTGCACTTTATTATTTTCTGAGCTATCTTATTTTACTTCATATATGATGCATGATGAATGGATGTAGCATTTACTTTTCATATGCTTCTGCACTCTGTATATGTAGATGTAATGATTGATTTTCTTATTTAATATGTACATATCCTTCCCTAAACAATGAATTATGGATCTTACCTAATCCAACATTGAGTGAGGGATTTGTATGAGTGACACTCTGCTTCTTAGCCAAATGATTGTGGGCTTAGGGAGCAGGGGCGACACAGTTGGAATCTGTAGCGCCCCGCCCCATTGTTGCCGCAAAAGAGACATTTATGATCAATTTCGGCGGCGGAGCGGCGCGCCACTCGGGGAGGAATATCTTGTCTCCCCGAATAGCTGATGATAAAACTAGTCTGAAGGGCTACTGACTCAACCTCGAAGAGGGTTGAGAGCTAATACTTAAGATAAAAGTAGTATCCTTATCTTAAGTATTAAACAAATACATATATTGGATTTAATATACAATAGGAATCCAATATATATATAAGATATCAGCATTTCCAGTATATTGATCATATTATAATACTAAGTATAAGTAGTATATAATAGAATGTGGAAGCTTAAAGTAAATATCCAGAAATATTCATCACAAAAGTTGTATGAAAACATTCATCTCATAAAAGAAAAGAAAATACATCCAGAATTATTACAGATATTTTACTGAAACAAACATAATAGCTAAGTATTGAACTGAAAATAAACTAAGCAGAAAAGTAAAGCTGAAGAAGAGTCCACTAGTACTCCACGGGCTACTCCTGAATCTCCTGGGTGTCCTCCTGATCTGGCTTAATACAATGCTCAAGATTTAGCAAATTTATGGATCCCAAAAGTACCTCATGTTAGAAAATAAGTCTTACACATCGAAACTAATCTAAACAGTTCTAATTATTAATTTAACATTTACATATATGAGTAAATCTGCAGGAAAATTGTGAAGGTAACTGAAAGTATAAGACTGAATAAAATAGTACAAAACTGAAGTAAGGTAAAATAAAATTAAACTGTAAACTGAATACTGAAAGTAAACCAAAAATAGTAATGGATCTGAAACTGAGTAATGATCTGTAAGACTATAATGTATGTCACTAAAACTGTGCATCTGAATATGCCACAACACTGTATGCTACTGATATATAACTAAAATATCACTGAACTGCTATGAGTAGTACGGTCCAATGTATACATACATTCAATTGGGAATACCATTTACTATGATGCCGATGCATCCTGAATTTCCTAGTCAATATATGTAACATTCCATAACTCATAAATTATCACTGATACTTATACATTATTTTGATACTCACACATCATGCTTACGCTCATGCTCATGCTTCTAAGCTACATGGGATAAATTAAAAAAAAAAGATGCTTTGAAATCTGATAATGAATTCAAGGTCTCCACTGTGTAGAATCCTGCTAAAAAGATTCTAACTCCTACATTCTAGTTCGATACTTAGTTAAAGTTGAGAATTTACTTAAAAACTATTAGATGGGATGATTGCATACATATATTTAGCATGTTTACAAGAAAGGTGGTTCTTAACACTTTGTTTGATTAAGTCACCCTAACAAAGCGATCTTCGATAGAAGGCATCACCTGATAACAATTTGTATCTCAAGCTAAGTCATTAAGATGCCCAACCCATAATCACACTTAGTGTCCTAAAGAAGGTGACTCAAATTTCTTAGTTTGTTTAAGCCACACCTATTGAAGCGATCTTCGCTATGAGGCATCACCCGGTGGCAATTTGTATTTTAATCAAACTAGGGAATGAGTCCCTATTTATAACACTCTTAGTATTGGAAGATTCACTCTAACAGGATTGTATTCGTCTAATCCCTCGGGATAGCACCTGATCATAAGTCCACATTAGAGTGAATCAACCAATCCTGAATACTACTAAAATAATCCAGTACTATGGGTATAGCATACTACACCAACCAATAGTCTGGGTTCAGACAACTCTATTTAATCAATAAGGATTTATCAAAGCTATTAATCTTTACCCTACATGGGTGAGTCCTACATAAGGCTCCAAGGGTATCATCAAAAGATCACTCAATGTAGGTTGCTACCACAATGAATAAGTTTTATTTTAAGTACTTTAGGTGATTCCTATCAAAAGGTATCAAGCTCAACTTCTAAAGTTATGAAGAATCATTTAAGTTTCTACCTCAAAAAATCACAAAAGCTTTTCCTACCTCAAGGTATCATTAATTAAGGTCTTTAAATATTTCCAGAATGATCCTAAAGTAAGACCCTCAAGATCTCACTTTTCTACTTCTTAAGGTTTACTTGTTAGACTTAAGTTAAAGTAATCAGATCAAATGATTAAAATCCATCTAATCCTTTCCTATTCTATAATCATGGGATGAAATCAAAAATCTTAATAGAGTTAGATTATAAATCATTACAATTTTGTTATCCATCTTATGCTAATAGTCTTATATAAGAGAAAATCAAAGATCTAAAGTTTAGAATCAGATGATTCAATCACACATATTCAATATTATCCTTAGCACTTCTAATTTAATAATTTAAGATCAATATAAAATCGTATGCATTATTGGAATAATTTTAATTGAATTATCTTACAATCAAGTTAATTGATCAAGTGATTAAAGTTTAGATTTTAATCAAGATATATTAGGATTTAACCCCTAACCCTTCTACTATTAGAACCAATGGTTAATTTTAAAGTCAAAGATAAATCAATATATTATTAGTGCATTATTGATGATAATTTCAAGTTTAAATTAAGTATCATCTACTTAATCGTTATCAAGATTCTTATGTTTAATATAGTTTAATATCAATTACACACAATTAGGTATCCAAATAGATGTTTAAAGTTTTCTAACATACATCCTAATATCGTGAAAGCATATAAATATAAAAATATCATAAGGCAAAAAGGTAATTAATGTTAATCAATTTCTAAATCAAATCAAAGGGATTAGCACTTAATCACAAATCTAAAAAGACTTTGGTTTCATGTCATTTGGTTATTAAGATATACTTATTCAATGCATGTATTCAAGGTGTCTACTATTTAGCATTTGGTGCAAGATATTTAGGATACAAAACAGGTTTTGAGCACTTATTAAAATGACAAAGTTTTAAACTTGATTTCCACATAGAATTTTATGTTACGTTAACGACCTTAAAATGCAAAAATGGAGAAGTTCTGGCCATTTCAGCCAACTCTGGGCAAATTCTGAAAATTCTGGGCAGTTTTGCAATTTCAGGCGCTGTAACGCGCTGGAGCGCGCTGCAGCACTTTTGATGTTGCGGCCCGCTGTGGCGCTCTATGGCGTGCTGCAGCGGTCCAACTTGTGAAAATACTTTTCAATTAATTTATTTTTCATATTTTATATAGTTTTCTTAAAATGCCGCTACAGCCTGCTACAGCGCACTGTGGCACGCTGCAGCAGTCCATTTGCGATTTACTATTTAATTAGGTAATTAACGGATTTTATATGATTTTTCTGAAATGTCGCTGCAGCACTAGACGGTGTTTATGCTAGTGCGAAAACCTGTAATGGCCTCATTTTGAGCTCAAATTCTCTTAATCCAGAGCGATCCATGAGCGGTGCCATATATCAATGGAAATGTCTTTTCGATACCTTTCCATTGACACAAAAATCGGTACAAACAGAGCATTTTAACTATACGAAAAATGGTGATAAAGACCGAGGTATGTAGAATGGACGAAAAATAGAGCAGTTTTTCTTCAGAGAAATGTGATATTTTAAAGAGCCTTAATAGCTTCTATACATACTTAATGATTTCTAAAGGTACATTCAAGCATAATAGCAACATGAAAAAGAGTAAATGGTTACAATGAGAGTAAGCAAATGGGTACCTTAGCCTTGCAAGGAGGAAGACAGAACCTCAGCTTTCTTCAAGTCTTAGAGAGGAGCTTCTTCTTTAAGGTGCAGCAATGGAGAGGAAGGGAGAGAGCTATAGAGCCTTAACTTGATAGCAAGGAGAGGAAGTAAGGGCTGTATTTCTCCTTTAAAGGAGGAGAGTGAGAGGGAGGTAGAGTATGACCTATAGGAGCCAGGAAGTAAGGCCTTTCCTATCAAGTATGGGGGAAGGAGACCTTCAGCCATAAGCTAGGGAGAGGGAGGCACCGAATGGGGTGCCAGCTAGGAGAGGGGGAGATATTGCAATTTAAGGACTGAATAATTACTTTTTTTTTTTTAATTATTCAAAAAAAATTCAGATTTCTAAAACGCACTCCGAAAATTTCCAAAAATTTACCCCTAGCTAATTTATGGGTGAGGAATTCAACTACAAAGTCGGATTTTGATTCCGACGACTATTTAATTATCCTATTTTTCGGCACATTTAATTATATTAAAATATTCGCGAAAATCCGACGACTTCCAAATGCGTCCAAAATATCACCCCTAGCTTATTTGGGAGAGACAATCGCAACGGCGAAGTCGAATTTTGATTTCAATGTCAAAATAAATACCTCAATTTTCTAATTAATTAAATATTAAAATATTTCAAAATAATCGATTGAGCTCCGAATTGCTCCAAATCTTCAAGGTTTGGTTCTAATGACTAGATGAACTTAATGGAATGATAATTATAATATGATTAGGCTAAAATTAAGCTGGATAATAATCTTGGATTGTTACAGTATCAGAGAATCTCATAATATGTTAGATTGAAATTTGAATTCCACTCTACCTAATGGATGACTCTTCTGTCAATCAGTCATTAATTAAATACATGAGTTACATCTAAGCACCATAATCATAAGCTCAAAATAATAAGAGTATGGAAATGCCCAGATTGCATTCGACTCAACATCATCGACATCCTCCTTTAAGACTACGCAGAGGAGTGGTGGGCTCGCAAAGTGTGGATATTCGAGCGTGGGTCTGCTCACCGCCGACGAGAAATGACCTACGCTGACTTTTCCCAGGCTTTCATTGAAAAATACATATGATATACTATGTTTTCCTGGTTGTTGTCTTTTATTATCTGATGGTCTATCCACTATTTCCAATGATGTATTTTTCATCTTTCATCTATAATTAATAAAAAGAGATAAAATATTATGATCTCTTATTTCTGAAATGTGCATTGTTCTTAATTCAAATTTTAGTGAAATACGATGAATCCCAGACAGGGCACATCTCTTGCTCCTTCCAGCTCCTCATCCAGCGAGGTGAATGCCTTGCTGGAAGCCGTCAAAGTAATGGTGGAATCCTACCAGAAATAGGCAAAATCTAGTAAAAAGCAGGCTAAGAAGACCACAGATGCTCAGGCCAAGCAGGCCGAGCAGATGGAACGGTTGCTGGTAGCTCAAATAAGTCAGAACTGTACCGCGGCAGAAGTTGCACCAACATTACAGTACTCCCATCAACAGCACATTCAGTCTACAGATGGACTGCTGCACAATTTCCTCTGCTTGAGACCCCCCACCTTCAATGGGAGTCTCTCTGCAATCGACACAGCCACCTGAATATAAATAATGGAGAAGAACCTAACAACCATAAAGTGCCCTGACTCAGAGGTGGTCCGTCTCACTACCCACCTCCTACAAGATGAGGCCGAGTACTGGTGTGACACCACCCGTAGCACGCAGTTTGCTGAGGTACCGTTAGAGGACATCACATGGGATGAATTCATTGAGGCCTTCCAGATCCGCTTCATCCCTCTATCTGCCAAACATCGCTTGGGATACATGTTTCTGAAGTTACAATAGGATGACCGATCTGTAGCTGTATACAAGGCAAAGTTTCATCATCTTGTCAGGTTATCCACTAGCTTGGTTCTTACTGAGCCAGACCGCTGCCACCATTTTCAGAGCGGCCTGCGCCCCTCCATCAGGAGCCAAGTAATCTCTTTCCGCATAACAGACTTTGCGGAGCTACTTGAAACTGCCAAGGTAATAGAGTAGGACCAGGCCAGGGAAGGACCCAAGAGGATTATCAAGTCCACGTCATTCCAGCAGATTACTCCCAAACGAGCCATGGTATGCCAGCTCGAGGCTGAAGTTCCTCCTACCGATTCGTTCAATGGGTGCACGAAACCACACCCGTATGGTCGGTGTTACCATGGGAGTCATGTCTGATTTACTTGCGGACGGCCAGGCCACGGATTCTACCACTGTACGGCTACATAAACAATTGATAGAGATCAAATTGACCGTTCCAAGCGCCTCCAAGTCTTTGACTTATTTCAGAAGCCTGCGGCAGCTCGTCCAGCACCACCCTCTACTCCAGCTGTGAGGAGCGAGACAGCTAATGTCCCTCGCCCAAATGCACCTCGACCACCTCCACGACAGACCTATAACAGCCGTCCTGCCGGTTCTGCATGTGTTTACACCCTCACACCAGTTGAGGCTGCTGAGGACAATCATGTGGTCTCAGGTACACGCTCTCAAACCTCTTTTATCTCTACAATTATTACTTGCTATACGTAGTTAGTAATTAATTACCTCTGCTGAGGACAATCACTTTGCTTTGGTAGGTCTAACATTTTTCTGCATGGCTATATAAATTCAGATCTTGCAGGAGATGTTAATAACCATAGAAGCACTAATGAATAGGTGTTCACATGGGAAGTATGTCGCTATTACTGAGGAGAGTAAGGAGCTGATTTGGTTGAAGTGTGTTATGAAAGAACTGGACAAAAAGTAGAAGGATGTGAAGCTCTACAGCAATAGTATGAGTGTTATTCATTTTATAAAGGATGAAACATTTCATGCCATGGCGAAGCATATACAGCTTTGGTACCATTTTATCATGACATTGTTTGAAGAAGAACAACATGGATTGGAGAAGATTCACACTTTGAAGAATCTCATTGACATGCTTATGAAAGCAGTAACCGTTGAGAAATTAAATATATGCCCTTCTTCAGTTGGTCTCTACACGTGAAGAGAGAGCGGGGGTGAGCCTCACCATATTCTTGACAGAGATTGAATAAGATAATGAAGGTTCAAGGCTAAAAGAGGAATAATCCCAATATGTATCCAAGTGGGAGATTGTTGTGATGTGAAGATCATTAAGATTATCATGTCGTGGCACACTGTAGCGCACCAATGCGCCTAGCATCCAGAGATCGGGGCGCTATAGCGCACCCTGGCGCGAGTTAGACAAAGACTGGGGTCCCGTAGTGCCAAAGGCGCCAGCCTGCCCGAAACCTGGGCGTTGTAGCGCGCCCCAATTCCTGCTTGCTCGAGTCCAGGGCGCTACAGCGCATCATAGTGCCATGTGAAATTCTGCTCCGATTTAGACGTCTCCCTAAATAATTTGGGAGGTATTTTGAACTATTTATGGTCTGAATGTTGATTGAATATATAAGAGAATATTATGAAGATGTTTTATAAACAAGCTAAGTGTTTTGGCTGCTCTTGGAGAGAACCTTAAAATGTGGTGGCTGCTCCACTTCTCTTTCAACCTAGAGTAAGAGCTAGTATTCCCTACTGAAGAAAAAATTGATAGTGAGGCTGTGTAAGCGATAAATCTTTCTTATTCTTGTGAAGGTGAAGCTTTTTGTAACTCTGTAACTTCTTGATTCATAATAAAGTTCTGTGTGGTGTGGCTCCATTAATATTTTTTCATTTTTGGGTTTTTCACATAAAAATCCTTGTGTTTGTATGCTTGTGGTTCTGCATGTGCATGTGTTTTCTATTTTTGTGCTAGTTTGATTTTATCGATTGCTTGGTAATCGTTAACGTAGCCCCACTTTTTGAGCTCAAATCATTTTCGTTGTGCTGCAGTTCTTCAAAAACTCCCAGCTGCTTTTAGGATTTGAAAAGACTCAAATCACTTCCTCAATTATTCTATCCGTTGGAATCTTCACTTTACGAATGGCGAGCATTGGGGCACACCATGGCACCCAACGTTCGTTCTTCATTAACTGCTCTAGCTCTTAAATTTCCCTTAAGGCATGCTGCGACGAGCAATAGCGCTTGGTTTATGCTACGCAGGAACTACGGCACGCTGGAGTGTTTGGCTTGCACTAAGCTGGCACAATGGCGCGTTAGAGTGCCTTGCTCTCGATTTGCATATTTGTTCATTTACTTCTTCTTTGGCGAAATATTATTTCTTATACTGGAAAACATAAAAACACGCAAAATAGTTTAAAGAAAAAAAGATTTTATCTGAAAAACCACAATTTCTTACGTAATATATATATATATATATATAAAAGATGATAAGAGGGGTTAAATAGCAGATCCAATGATGAACATTTATTCAAAAAGAAAAATTAGATGGTTAAAAATAAATTGATTTAAATTTATCTTCAAATTAGTTATATTTCTGTAAAAACCAAAAGAGAGTAACCCTAAAGACAGGTTCAATAAAAATACTCTAAGAATTTCAATTTAATTTGGCTAAAAATAAAATTTTGTATTCTTTAAAATTAATCATATAGACCACCAAAATATAAATTAAGGGGTCATAATGATAGACTTCATAAGAAGAATTCATAGACACTAAAATCAACTAATTTGGTTAATTAGTTGAGCCGAATTTTGCATTTGAACCCGGCCTGGCTCGGGTTTCATCAGTTTTGAACTGGACCAGATTGGTTTTAACCGGTTACATCGGTTGGGCTGACGCGTAACGCCCGTCACTTTCAAGGCAACGATTGCAGATCATGCGTCGTCCACTCGGGCGGAAACTAGCCTGTGTCATTCGCTTTTTGTCAAACGACGAATGCCATCTACTATGAGTTAATTCGAATGGTTGTTCGAATCTAATTTAGATCCCGTTGAACGGCCAAGATTTCACAAATCCCATGACCTGTGTTATGCCTAGAACACAGAATCCCCGTGGTATGCCTAGAACATAGAATCCCCGCCGTTTAATAAAATTCAATTTTTTGAATATTTGATATTTAAATTCAATTTAATTATATAAATTTAATTCCAATTGTATTTTTTGTATAATTAATCCATTTTAACTAAAAAAATATGAAATATTTGCTACTAACTAATTTGAATGTGTAGAATCCAAAAATACAAAAAATTTCAATTTTGAAATTTAAATATTTTTCTTTAATTATTTTGATTTAGAACCTCTATGAATTAATTGAGGAAAATCTAAACATGAAAAAATTCTCAAAAAATTTTATTCTCAAAATATTTGCTACTAACTAAATAAAGAGATGTTGGTGCCCCACCCCCCCCCCCCAAAAAAAAAGGTTCTTAAGAAATTAAAGCATAATAAAGAATCTTTGGTTTTGGATTTATGGGGATTGTTTGCTTGTTAGGGTTTATTAGCTTTAGTGATTTCTTTGCCTCCCCCCTAATCTCTCTTTCTCATCCAGGAGCTCCTCCATCTCCACCTCAAAATCTTCTTCCTTCAGCCCCCTCGTGGATATCTCTTTTTTTCTCACGTGCAGTGTATTATTGATCTCAAAATTAGCATATTTTCCTCCATCGTTGATGTTCTTTCTTTCTTTATGGAAGACGTTTTGTATGTTTTGAGATTGATGTCTCATGGGCTTTTCTCAATGTAAATGCCACTCATTCAAGGCTCTCTTGAATCTAATTAACAAAACTTGGAAACCCAAGGACTCGTTTAAACTTTATTCTCTTGATGATGGCTTCTACCTAACTCAATTTTCTAGTGATTAAGTCAAAGTTATACTTCTCAACGGTAGCCATTGTTATTTTTCTTCTATTCATTTGAGATTAGGCTATGGACTCTAATCTATGCTCCATCCTTAGAAAGGTTTGCTACTTTCCCAATATGGGTTAAGCTTATGAAGCTTTTTTTCGCTCTCTTTGAACAAATTTGATACTTTCAAACTCACCAGTTTCACACATAATTTTACACCTCATCTATGTTGTCCATGTGTCAACTACTGAAGCTCAACTCAAAAATAATTGAAGATCCACTCGACCTATCGTTCACATTTTTATCACTCATTTTTTTCAGGAACCTGTTGGTCATTTTCTAATCGAGTCATTCTAATCACAGCTGAGCTATAATTCTGCCTCTTCGTCTCAAAATGAGTAATCCCATACACTCTGAAAATCATGAGCCTTTTGCTCAAGCACCCAACGTGTTGAATATTAATATTTCCCTTCTACGTTACACTTTCAACAGTGTCACTTGGCACACACATTACTAACATCCCCTACCATAATCTTTAATGCCCTTTAAAATTAGCTTGCAACTATACCCCACATCAACATCACAAATTCCCAATTTATCTCCAAATATGCTTTTAAAGGAACCCCTATTCTCTTAACAAGGGCTTTGATAAAGTTTGATCAATTTGATTATTATGACCTATTGTTCCCCAAGCATTCTAGTCAAAAAAATTGGTTCAAGTAAACAAGCAAGCTCTAAATTCATGTGCAATTCCTCTCATTTTTGTTCTATTATTATTCAAAATATTTTTTATGTGAGGGAGATTTGTAGTTGTAACAATTTGAGGCTGTTACTCAAATTAACTTGCCTAATTATCCTAGAAATTTTACCATTAAGCTCTAATCATCACTAAGACCAAATCCCAAAATTTTGAGCCAATTTGAAAATCATTTGAATTAATCGGATATTTAATCAATTAAATAATTTGAAAAAAAAGACTTCCAATCAAAGCTCTGATTACATTTTTAAGTTATTCGCCCTATAAATTAGCTATGAATGAATTTTTAGAATTTTTGGAGCTCATTTGGTCAAGATACTTTGATTAATAAAATTTGTATTAATTAAATTTAATCTCTAACTGCTAATTAGTCATTACCTTTCAAACGATGGCTGATCCGCCGCTTCCTGGTGAACACATTTTAATGGATTAGATCAGACGTGCGAAATCAGAGCCCATATCCAATGACTAAGAATGATTTCGCAATTTATTCAAACCCGAGGTCGAATTTGGGACATCGGATTGATTGGGCGACTGAGATTCGACAAAGCACTGTACTTTGTGATTTTCCCCAGCTCAGCCACAACCTGAGCACAAGCACGGGTGGCCGTGCCACGACCATCTTTTCCTCGCCTTCCTACCTCGCTTAGCCTCAGCTAATGCCTTCACTCAAGCCATTGTATTCAACCTTGTCAATTGGAAGGCTTTCCCAATGCTCCCAGCTGCTTTAGGCGACTCTAGGATTCATCAAATTCGTGACTTATTGGAGGCAATGTTGTAATGCCCCAATATAAAATTAGACATTCTAACCCAATATCGGGTGTTACCGTAGTATTTAATATTGAATTAGTATGAACTAACCCACTATTAAGTACATTTGGCTAATAATCTATGAGGAGAGAAAAGTAAATGCATAATAAATAAAATATCTAGCATTCTAGCTAAATAAAAGTGAACATTCAGAGTTTAAGTTATGTTAAATAATTTAAAGTGAATGTAAAATCTCTCATCTTCACAAGTAAACAAAGATTAAACTAAAATCTTCAATGCGGCTTTAATGGATTAAGATTTACATTTAGTTCTAGCTCCACTCCAAGCTATTGAGCTACTATATTTGAATTTTAATATGATATGACATAACTAAGAAAAGAAAAAAATGATTAGACTTATAAAATCTAAGTATATTTTAGGATTACTAATTTAATATTAATTAAAAGATATCGCATTTGTAATTTACAATTTATTAAAAGCAGTGCACGATACAGTATAAAGAAAAGGTAATAAAAATAAGGAAATGATTAAAATGCAATAAAAAAAGAGTAAATATACATGCATAAAACATATTAAATAAAAGAAACAGATACAAGTATATATGTATATTAGTGTTCACATAAAAATGATATAAAATGTATATGCTCAATAAAATATATGTTGATTAAATATAATAGCAGTGTAAGAAAATATAATTGTAAACTATATAAATAATACACTATAAAAAAGCTGTAAATAAAACTATGAAATGAAAAACTGAAATAAAAATAAATAAAGTAAGTTTCAGTCTCGATGACTATAACAAGTATAGGCATACACAAACAATATAATTATGTATAATGTAAGTGTTAGTTTTATTTATCTTGATTTAGTATGTTGTGCGGGCATGTTACAGAATAAAGCAGGGAGTTAGGCATGTCTGTCCAACTATATGTAGCAGAGTTTCCTCTATAACATACACGCACTGTGGCGGCCGCTCCTTAATCAACTGGGATTAAGTGGTGGTCATCACTGGACAATCTCTCACTTAGCATTAGATTAGAATTAAACATTCATAATCCACTAATAATGGAAGGATATGCCCTAAGTAAAGTAAATAAAACTTTCACTAAATGAGTATATCTGAATATCAGAATGTGGAAGAAAATAGTATCAAATGCTAACATTCATGCATTCATAATATGAAATAAAATGACATTCAACTCAGAATAAAATAGCAGTAAGCGAAAATGCATGGGTACTGCATTATTACAATGATTAAAAGTTTACTAAAAAGAAAGCTAAATACTCGGCCTTACAAGCAGGAATAAAATAGAACTACTGGTCTTCAACAGCACGTTTCTTCTCCTAAACAAGCTCTTTAGAAGGCCCAACAATCTCAAACAACTCGAAATCTGTCATTATTGGTTTCACAATGACAGGGCTCCAGCCAAAAGTAAAGAAAATCTGATTAAACAAACTGTTTAAGTACATTTTAGGCTATGAATTTTATGTATTAAATGATATCACAAATGCCCTAATAATTCTAGGTGCAATAAAGCAATAAAAGAAAGTGATAAAAGTAATAACTACATAATTATAACTTAAGTAAAATATGAGGTAAGCACATACTCCAACCCAAAATTGCAGAAAAGGTTAAGCAATGTATATATAAAATCTACTAAGTAAAAAGAACATCATAAGTAAATATGATCAATTCCACATATGTTGATTCATAAATAAAGTGAATATAACAAAATTAAAATAAAAAATAGCATCATAACTTGCTTGCAGGTTATAAATAAAATTGAATGTATATATAATTATAAAAAATATTGTAAATGCTGAAAGACTGCATTAATACTAAAAAATATAAAACTGAAAGTATAAAATGAAAATGCTATCTCATATAAACATGTGCCTACTTATTCTTGCCAAACAGTAAATACTACTTAAAATTCTTCTAAACATCTAGGAGAAATTTCCTAGATTAACAGGTCCATAGAAAATATACCATCTATGAGAAATTTTCTAGATTAATAATATCTCAAATACAATTTCATACATCTAGGAGAAATTTTGTGGCAGCCGCCCCTTAATCATATAGATTAAGAGGTGGTCGTCAATAGGCAAACCTTCACTTAGCATTTAGATTAAGGAATAAACCTTCTTAATCAAATGTCAAGTGAAGATATGCCCTAATATGAAGGGCAAAATTGAGCCAATCACTGAATGAGTATACTATAATATATCAGAATACAGAAAAAAGATAAGTAATAACATCCATACAATCTAGATAAGAACTGTACAACTCAGAATACATAAGCATAAAAAGAAAAGCAGTTAAACATGTATTATTACAAAACATTAAAAGTTAAAGCAATAAATTAAGGTTGAGTCACTCAATCCTCACAATAAAAAGAAAAGTAACTAAGGATCTTCTCTTGCACGCTCCTCCTCCTGAATAAGGTCTTCAAAAGGTTCCACAACCTCGAAAAGCTCAGAGTCTACCATTGTCAATTTCACAATGATAGGGCTCCAGCCAACAAAAGAAAATTCTAATTAGACAAAATGTCTAAGTACATTTTAGGCTGTAAATTTAAATGATATCACAACTTAACCTAAGTAAATTTAGGAGCAAAGAAGCATCAAAGAAAAATGGCAAGAATTATAATTAACTTAATTATAACTCAAACAAAATGTGAAGTAAGCAGATACCTCAACTTAAGCTATAGAAAAGGGTTAAGTAATACATAATGAAATCTACTAAGTGTAAGAAATTCCTAAGTAATTGATCAGTAATATGATCAATTTAATATATACTGGTTTAAAATATAAAATGAAAGTACTATGCTGAAAGTAAAATTCTAACATCCTAACATGACATAAAGTGAGAACAAGTTACTGAAATATTACAATTTACATGAAAAACTGTAAGTGCTAAAGAACTGCTGTATATAATCAAAGTACTGTATAAGAAAGAATATATTAAAATGCTATAATTAAAGAAGTATGCTGAAAATGTAAAGGAAAATAATTTAACTTATATGGACATATTCTTACTTAGTCCTGCCTAAAGTAAAAGCCTATTACAAATCCATCTGACATATATGGAAGAAATATTCTAGATCCAATATCACTTAATTCCATCTGAAAGGTATCTAGGAGAAACATCCCAGATCCTATAGTTAATTCCATCTTAAAATTTAGGAGAAATATCTCAGATTAAAGTAATGCCATAAAGTACATGCTGAGCATCAAGGAGAAATATCCCAGAGCAAAAGTAAAGTATCATCTGAGCACCTGGAGAACATCCTAGTGCAAAAGTAAAGTCACATTGTCTAGGCAGACTAAGTAAAACATATTCCACCATAAGTTATATAAAGTCATTTCTTTTAATTCTTTCTTTCAATTAAGAATATGCTTTACAAAAGAATCAAATTAACATAAAAATATAATATGTCCCATATAATGTGTCAAAGTATAAAGTCTAAAACAAAGAAGCCAAGCATTCAAATCTCAATGAATAAAATATCACTAAACAAACTTTGCGATATCACTTTATTTTCTAATTAAGTCGTTCTATTTAATCTTAACTTATACAAGTTCAGGATCTCCAACATCCAACTATCGAGTATAAATCTAGAATATCAGTCCTATAATTTAAAAGAAACTAGAACTAGTCAAGTTCTAACATATATTAATCACATGACGCTTATTTAAGTTAAATAAATAAATCGAACGTCCTAATTGATGATTTTACGAATCCCAAGCCAATCTTGATTAATATAAATCAAAATTGGAGGATTAAGATGTTAAAATCCAAGTATTTAGTGGAATTATTACTTACTGTCTAATATGAGCTTAGATAGTAAGTACATCCAATTTGAATAAGTATTAAGCCTTATAAGGTCAAATTAAGAAATTTGACTTATAAGGGCAATTTGGTAATTTTACCTGATGAAATCTACAATTTTTGTCAGTTTATTAAAGATTATTATCTAAGGTTTCCATAGAACCAAAATTCATTAAATTTTGATAAGCATTGGCTAAGTTACAGCCAATACAAGTTTTAGGGTTAATAATTAAGGTTTAGGGTGATTAATGAGTGATTAGTGAATTTAACATTATAATCACTAAACTAACCATACCACTAAGTTCTAATCTACTCTAGGAGTAATCAGAAACTAAAATTATTCAATTTGTATCATTAATTATGCTAATCTTTACTAATCAAGATTTAGGATGATTATATTTGATTAAGAGATCTAACCATTAGATCTAAAATATTTTTATAGTTTACTGTTAATTAGGTCTTTTTGATTAAAATGGTATATTAGAAGACCTAATTTGGAGCTCAATTGACCAAGTTATGCTCAATTGAAGCTCTGGGGTTAATTAGGGTAATTAAGGTTAGGTCCTAAAAGTGATTAAGCAAATACTAATCCAAACAGAGATTTGAATGCTATTAGGTTGTTTTAGAGGTTTTTTTTATTACTTTAAGACTCATATTACCTATGTTTGAACTAGTGGTTAAAAAGTTATGAGCTTTACAAGATTAGGTTTTGGGTCAAAAAGTGATTAGTCAAAATATTAATCAAACAGCAAGACTAACACTACTAGAACATTTCTGGGAGTCTCCTGATTAAAATGAGACCCCTATTGACTATATTTGGGTAAGTGGTTACAAAGTTGTGATCATTTGAAGTTTTAGAGCATTTAAGGTAAATATGAGGGGTCCTAAATGTCACTAGATGATATATAGATCCAAATGGAATTTTGACGGTCTCAATAAATTTCTCATAATTTTCTGGTTAAAATGACATATAAATATGCTATGTTTGGATTATTGGATCTAAAATTATTAATATTTGAAGTTTAGCAATTTAATTTAATTTAATTTAATATCATTTTAAATGCTAATTTAATTAATTTAAAACAACTTTATATTATTATGACTGGACCCACCGCTTAGTTTTTTGAGATGGACGTGACTTGGCCTGAAGCGGGCCCCATGACATTCAGTCGACTGATGCTGTTACGACTAGCGCGGGTGGACCCCACAAGGCTAAGTGGCAGCCATACGCCATGGGGTCTTTAGGGCAACAAAATAACTTGTGAAAATGCCGTTGTCAGGAGGAGAACCACATGCCATCGAGAAGGCCTCGATGAGACATTATGTTTGATGTATTAAGCATTGACGGAGGGCGACAGTACAATCGATACAAGCAAACCCTATGAGACTAAGGCGAAGCGAAGGAGACAGTACTGTAGTGTACTGTGGATTAAATCCTAAATTAGAACAGATGAGCTTAATTAACCTCGATCGGACCTGTTAAATATTCTATCTAGAGCATGAAATAACAAAACGAAATGTAAGAGTAACAATCGCGTAAGAAAATCAAGAGGTAATTGCGGTACCTCGACGGACAGTTCAGAGCTTTGAGAGGAAAGTCGATTTCAAATTCGCGATCACTACACAGCTCCAAAAGTTATTTTCTGTGAAAAGCTCAGAGAAAAGGATCGGTTGAAGAATTAAGGAGGCGTATAGAGCAGTGATCACCAAATGTCAGGGCGAAGAGGGAGACGCGCACGAGCTCGCGCCACGCGTGCGCTTGATGGGAACAAGATACCCGGACCGTCCAATCGCCCAACGGATGGTCTAGATTCTCCACCATAGCTGACGGCAAAAAGAGGAAACAACGCGCTAATGGGGTTGACGGTAACGGTAAATGCCGATTTAAATTAATAATATTAATTAAATAATTTAAATTGATTTCTTTATTAGAATTATTTAATTAAAAATTTCCAAAAAATTTCAATAAATCGACCCTAACTAAATGAGGGGTGAGGAACGCAACAGCACAATCAGATTTTTGTTTTGACAAGTATTTAATTATTTAATTTTTCGAGGGATTTAAATAATATTAAAATATTAGACAAAAATCCAATGACTTTCAAATGCATCCAAAATATCACCCCTAGCTAATTTGGGGGTGGTGAATATAATGGTGAAGTCAGATTTTCAATTTGAGGTTAAATTAAATAGGTCAATTTCTAGGGTTTTTGGAAATTCCCAAAATCAGGATTTGATCTATTTGATTCTTGATTTGAACCAGGTCCTAGAGATGAGTTCCTAATAACTTAATTAAAGCACTAGAACCATAATTAGGACTTGGGTTTTCTCTAATTTTAAATTTACTCGGGATACTAATTTTTGAGTTGGGTTTAGTTCTTATTATCCTAGTAACGACTTGGGTCGTTACATGTAATTAGTAATATATTCTCTCCAATATATTTAGACATTTCTTATTATTGATCCTAACTAGATTAGTGAATAATTTGGTTGGAAACCTTTCATTTTATAAACTAATTAGATGAAGCTAGTAAGTTGTACCTTAACCTCAACTTCCTTTAGTTTGGTAACCCATTAATAATACTCGTCATACTAGTTTTCTAAGCTTTAATTATTATTCTAATTGATTTGATTAGTTTATGACTAGTGTAGGATAATTCTCATCTTGCATGAATATAATTATAAATTATTTTCTCATTTCATAAATAAAATCAAACTACTATTTTCCAAAACTCGTTCACATCCACTATTACTTACAATTGACTTAGAAATCTATATTTATAAATTAATTGGGAGCTCAATTAGCTATAATTATTGTAGATCATTAAAATTAGATAATTTTGGATATCATATAGTTTATAATTATTTGAATTCCTTGAATGCATACTTAGCTTTGAGCCAATTCATTTGAACATACAAGGGGTTTTACTATGGTGGATAGCCAAGGGCAAGCTAAATAGGAGATATAAGATGACCTCACATTCTCAGATGGTGAATGTGAGTGTTTATTTCTATGAGACCCCGCTTTCTTTTACTAGTTAGGCAGACGTGCTCAACTCTTCGCTTCATTCTATATGTGCCCGCATAATGAGTATTTCCATAAATAATTTTAACAAATAAAATATGAGTCCTTTACAATCATATTGATTGTGAGATCTCATCACAGCTTTTAAGTTGTATTTACTACATATAGTCCTAGTATATGTATATGTCTCCCCAAATAGCTGAAAACTAAGCCCCTCTGAAGGGCTGCTGGCTCAACCCCAATGAGGGCTGAGAGCTAATACTTAAGATAAGAGTAGTATCCTTATCCTAAGTATTAGATCAATACATACATTGGATTTAGAATACAATAAGAATCTAATATATGCATAAGATATCAGCATTTCCAGTATACTGATAACATCACAATACTAAGTATAAGTAGTATATAATAGAGTGCAGAAGCTTAAAGCAAATATCCAGAAATATTCATCACAGAAACTGTATAAAAACATTCGTCTCAGAAAAGAAAAAAAAATACATCTAGAATTATTACAAATATTTACTGAATAACAGGCATAGAGCTAAGTACTGAACTGAAATACTAAGCAGAAAGATATTAAAACTAGAGGAGAATCCACTAATGCTCCACGGGCTTCTCCTGATTCTCCTGGGTGTCCTCCTGACCTGGCTCAATATACTGCTCGAGATCTGGCAAATTGCCGGATCCCAAAAGTACCCCGTGTTAGACAATAAGTTTAACACATCGAAACTAATCTAAACAGTTCTAGTTATTTATTTAACATTTACATAATATAATTAAACCTGAAGAAATACTGTAAAGATAACTAAAAGTGTAAAACTGTTTAAAACTGTACAAAACTGAAGTAAAATAAAATGAAGTTGAACTATACTAAATACTGAAAGTAAACCAAAATAGTAATGAATCTGAAATTGACTAATTATATGTAAGACTATGCTGTAAGTCACTGAAAATATGTATATGAATATGCCACAACATTGTATGCTACTGATATGTAACCAAAATATCATTGAATTATTATGAGTAGTATGGTCCAATGTATACATACATCCAGTTGGGAATACTGCTTACTGATGACACCAATACATTCTGAAATTCCTCAATCAATGTATGCAACATTCTGTAACTCATAAATCATCACTAATACTCATACATCATTTTGATACTCATACATCATGCTTATTCTCATGCTCATGCTTCTAACTATATGAGATAAATCCAAAAATGCTTTGAAATCCGATAAAGAATTCAATATCTCCATTGTGGAGAATCTTGCTAAAATGATTCTGACTCCTAAAATCCTAACTTCAAAAATTAGTTAAAGTTGAGAGTTTACTTGATAATCATTAGCTGGGATGATTGTATACACATATTTAACATATTTGCAAGAAAGATGGATTTAACCCTTAGCTTGTTTAAACTGCACTTATCGAAGCGCACTGCGATAAGATGCAGAACCCGGTCACAGTTTACATCTCAAGCTAAGCCGTTAAATATCCTAATTACAAGCATACTTAGTGGTCTACGCAAAGTGACTTAAGATACTTAGTTTGCTTAAACTGCACTTATCGAAGCGCACTATGATAGGAGGCAGAACCCGGTCGTAGTTTATATCTCAAACTAAGGATCGTGTCACTAATTGTAACACTCTTAATCTTGAAAGATTTACTTTAATGGGACTATATTCATCTAATCCCTCAGGATAGCACCTAGTCATAAGTCAACATTGGAGTGAATTAACCAATCCTAAATACTACTGGAATAATCTAGTAATATGGGTATACCCTACTATACCCAACCAATAATCTGAGTTCAGAAGATTCTATTTAATCAACAGGGATTTATCAAATCTGTTAATCCTTACTCTAAGTAGGTGTATCCTACACAAGGCTCTAAGGATGTGATCAAAGGATTACTCAATATGAGTTACTACCACAATGAATAAGTCACATTCTAAGTACTCTAGGTGATTCCTACCATAAGGTATCAAGTTCAACTTCTAAAGTTATGAAGGATCATTTAAGTTTCTACCTCAAAGAGTTACAAAAGCTCTTCCTACCTCAAAGTATTAATAATTAAGGTCTTTAAACATTTCAATAACGATTCTATAGCAAGACCCTTAAGATTTCACTTTTCTACTTCTAAAGCTAACATTCAAGGTTTACTTATTAGCCTTGGATTAAAGTGATCAGATCAGATGAATAAAATCCATATAAGCCTTTCTTATTCTATAATCATGGGATGAAATCAAAGATCTTAGTAGAGTTAGATTATTTCATAAATTATTACAATTTTTATTTCCATCTTATGCCAATAATCTTATATAAGAGAAAATCTAAAATCTAAAATTTAGATTCAGATGATTCAATCACACATATTTGATATTAATCTTAGCACTTCTAATTTAATGATTTAAGATCAATATGAAATCAGATGCATTATTGGAACAATGTCAATTAAATTATCTTTCAATCAAGTTAATTGATTAAGTGATTAAGGTTTAGATCTTAATCATGATAAGTTAGGGTTTAACCCCTAACCCTTCTATCATTAAGACTAAAGGTTAATTTATAGGTCAATGACAAATCAATATGTTATTAGTGTATTATTGATGTCAAACTTTAGGTTTAGATTAAGCACCATATACTTAATCAAGTTAGCAAGGTTCTTATGTTTAATTATAGGTTATTATCAATTAAACACAATTAGGTGTCCAAATAAAAGCTTAGGTTCTCTAACATACATCCTAGAATCATAAAAGCATAAAAATGAAAAGATGACAGAAAATAAAAAGTAATTAATACTAATCAAATTCTAAATCAAAGCAAAGGAATTAGTATTTGATTACAAATCTAAAAAACTTAAGTTTCATGCCATTTGGTTATCAAGGTATACCTATTTAATATAAGCATTTAAAATTCTATCACTTAGCCTTTGGCATATCAATACATTTAAGGAACATAGTAGGTTTTGAGAACTTTAAGAACGACAAAGTTTTAATTTTAATTTCAACCTAGAATTTTATGCAATGCTCAATTTTAGCTAAAATATTATTTAGTCTCACTATGGTCCTAGGGACCTTAAAATACAAAAACAGTGAAGTTTTGGTCATTTCAGTCAAAACTGGGCAATTTTTAAGAAATTCTGGGCATTTTGCAAGTTTGGGCGCTGCAGCGCGCCATAGCGCCACGCGCTGCAGTGCTTCTGGCGATGGAGCGTGTTGTGGCGCTTCTGCCGCAGCGCCGCGCTGCAGTGCACTGTGGCGTTTAAAGCGCTACGGTGCGCGGTAGCGCTCTCAGCGCTGCGGCCCACTGCAGCCCGCTGTGGCGGGCTATGACACGCTGCAGTGGACCAACTTGCGAAATACACTGTTCCATTAATTCATTTGGGTATTTCCTAAAATTTTCTAAAAATTCTGCTACATCCTGCTGCAGCGCGCTACGACGTGCTGTAGCGGTCCATTTTGTGAATTTACTGTTTAAATAGTTTTATTAATATTTTTATACATTCCGCCGAAATACTGCTGCAGCGATCCATTTTGCAACTTCGAGCACTACAGCGCCAGACGACATTTTTTTCCTAGACGAAAACTCTAAGGCCTATTTTCAAGCTCAATTGTTCTCAATCCAGAGCGTTCCATGAGCGATATCATATATCAATGGAAAGGTATTTCCGATACTCTCCATTGACATCAAAATTGGCACAAACTCAGCATCCTAACTATACGAAAAATGGTGATGAATGCAAGGGTGTACAGAATAGACAAAAACAGAGCAGTTTTCTATGATGCTTTTAAGAGCCTTAATGGCTTCCATACATGCTTATGAACTTCTAAATATTCATTCAAGCTTTGTAACAACATAAGGAAGACAAGGAGAGGAGCAAAGTGGTACATTTACCTTACGAGAGAGGAAGAAGGGACCTCCGCTTTCTTCAAGGCTTGGAGAGGAGCTGGACTTCTTCTTCTTCAACACAACTCAACAATGGAGGAAATAGAGGGGAAGCTCTTAGCTTGGCAGCAATCCAAATAAGGAGGGCTGCGTTTCTTTTAAAAGGAGAAGAGGAATTGAGGCTTCATCATGGCTAGAGAGGCTAAGTGAGGGGAGATGTAAACTCTCTCCCATCAAGTATGGGAGGGAGAAATGGGAAGCATGGGTCAGCCAAATAAAGGGGGAGGTGGCCAACCAAATTTAGGAATGAGAAAATAGGGGAAATTGCAAATTTAGGATTAGGTGATCCCTTATTTATTTTCTCTAATTATCCAAAAATCCAAATTTTTGAAACGCCCTCCGAAAATTCCCAAAAAGTCACCCCTAGCTAATTTGGGTTTGAGGAATCCAACGGTGAAGTTGGAATTTGATTCCGATGATTATTTAATTATGCTAATTTTGGGGTATTTAATTATATTAGAATATTCACGAAAATCCGAAGACTTCCAAATGCATCCAAAACATCACCCCTAACTAATTTGAGGGTGACGATCGCAACGGCGAAGTCGGATTTCGATTTTAAGATCAAAATTAATACCTCAATTTTCTAATTAATTAAATATTAAAATATTTCAAAATAATCAATTGAGCTCTGAATTACTCCAAACATTCAAAGATTGGATCTAACGACTGGATGAACTAAATTAAAATATAGTTAAGTTAAAATCAAGTTGGGTAACAATCTTGTGTTGTTACAGTATATTTTAGACCAAGAGGCTAAGATCTTCCCTTACTTATTATACTTTGCACTTTCTATTTTTAATACCATATTTTATTTACTTACAGTTTATTATAAAATGCAGTGTATGTTGTTTTAATTTTATTTAAATGCTTCACTAATTTTTCTTACTTTACTTAGCATAATTTTTATTGGACATATACATGTTTCCATTTCATTTATTTTCAAATGCATATTAGTAGCTTCTAGCCTTATTTAAGATACTTTTTCCTTACCTTTTTTATTGCAGGCTAAAGTGATTATACTTGTGAGTGCTCTTAGTCATCTTTCCTTTCAATTGTTCTTCTTTACAGTTATGTTTTATTTTCTTTTCTTACTTGAATGATTTTAAATGCTCTGCTACAATTTTCAAATTATAAATTAGTTTGTGATATTCAATTAATTTTGAAGAATAATTAGCCAATATCGGACTAGTGGAGGTGGACCTAGTACTTGAAAATTATTAAATACTGCTTTCGTACTTCTTTTTCATTTATTGCTTACGTGAGAGAGTGATCTTTATTTTATTGCTCTTTTATTTTAAAGGCTTGTAATAATTAAATTTACCACAATATTCTTACTTCTCGTGTGCTGAATTTACTTTCTTATATATGTTTGGATTGAATGAGTGGATAACTTTACATATTCTATTTGCACTTGTTCCTTATCTTTCATATTGCTTTCATTGCAATTTTCTTAACTTAACAATCTCATAAAGATACTTGGCCACTTAGCATTTAATATTGGTTAGTCTCCTTCTAACATAATGTTAAATGCTATGGTAACGCTCCAATATTGGATTGAGTTCCTATTCAATATTAGGGCCGTTACAAATAGTCATCTCTCATTTTCCATAAATGAAAGTTGAGACTATTATTGAAATGATTGGATTGATAAAGATAAAATATATTTTTTCTATGTTTAGAGGATTCTTGAAAGTTTTAGAGTGTCTTTGGAATGGCTACAAATCAATCAGAAGATTAGCTTATGCAAAACATTCCAAAACGAGTTCCAAAAGTTGTGCCCACTTTGGTTGGGCACTCAGGTATGCCTTTGTGCCAGTTCAACCATAAAATTGAGGGTTGGGGGCCTGAGCGACCATACACATCTATCTGGGTCAATCGGATAGAGGTTTGATTGCTCGTGCATCCCCACATTCCCTTTTAGCCATCTAAGCCATGGAGTGGGCGTTTGAGTATGCTCTAGTGCTAAGCAAACATGAAACAAGGTTATAATGTCTAAATGAAAAAAAAAATGTAGATATGCCTCATTAAGACGATGTTTATGGGCTGCTTTAATCCATATTTATGATTATTTGTTATTTATGGCTCATTTGAGAGAGTAGTTGAATTTTTTTTATAGCGCAAGTATTTTATTTGTTACAAAACACAATGATTTACGTGATTCGGTGTAAACACATATGTCCACGGGAAGAGAGGATGAGAAATTTCAATATATCGAAAGAAGAATACAGTTAAGATTTCACAAACCCAAGCCCTCAACAATGGAGCTTTTCCATCTCTAATAGAGTTCTCTATGCCTCCAAGAGTCACTCTTTTAATAGCAGGGATTCACTCAACAATAGCGGGAATGCTCTAAAAATGGGCTACAATAGAATTTATATGGCCCAAAAACTGAGCAAGCAATTTCACGGGCGCCTGGGTGCGCATGAACGCTCGCTATTCTATCTATCGGGTGCTTGGGCACGCGTAAGCTCCCATTGTCCTGTCTGTCAGGCGCTTGGGCATGCCTGAGCTCCCATTGCTTTGTTTGTTGGGCGCATCTGAGCGCTAGCTGTTCTGTCTGCTAGGGATCTGAGCACGCCTGAGCGCTCGATGCTCTGTCAATGGGCATCTGAGCGCACTTGAGCGCCCATGCCCTAATCCATCTTCAACCTCCTTTCAAATCAATACTTCTCACTCTCCTTTGTGAACCTAGGTGATATCACCAAATCACATTTTTTCTGGTGTGCTTTTTATTTTTTTATTTCAACTTTTGGTTTTTGAGTGCCTTGAGAGAGAAACCAAGTGTTCATGAAAGCTTTACATAATTTACAATAAAAAAGCTATGCTAAGATAGTTTGACTACTAAATAAATTTAAACAATCTTGAATATATTATTGAGTGTAATTACTATTATTTTATAGTTAATAGAACTAATACATAATTAAAATAGTTAACTAATAACAATTCTATGTAAAATGCTATATTAAATAGTTCTTTAATTTTGTTATTTTAGAATATCAGTACAGTTAATAATCTAAGAAATTGATTAGTTAATGGAATATAATAAAAATATTTTTATTATTGTTATTGTTATTTTAAGCAAATTTAATTAATACAATTATTTAATTAAATCTATTTAAGAATATATCAAAATTTATTGTTTATATATGTTTATAAATGAGCATATGAATAACTAATGTAATTTTTGTTTTAATCAAACCTAAGAAATAAACATCAAAACAAAATTTTAAGTTGAATTTATATGATTATTCTAACTTATAAATTGGTTTTATATCACTTATTTTGCTTATTTATTTTTATATTATTAAAATTGAGAAAAATATATATTAAATGAATTGAAGAATTAAGCTACTCTAAATAAAAAGAATACAAAGGACAAATTCTGAGTGCTATAATGGTTAGCAAATATTTATAAATATTTCAACATTGGTTGGGTCTTCAGTCTCTATGGACTAATTTACATTATTAAAAGCTACATTTTCTTAGTTGGGGTCTTCAGTCTTCAGTCTTTAGTCTTAATTGAATAAGCGACTATACTATTTGAATTAGACCTAATCTTTTGAAGTTTTTTCTTTGTTTTTTTTTGGGTTTTGGATGAATTTAAATTTCAATGAGATAATTATGTGATAGATAGAATCTGAACTATTAATCTGAGAAAAATATAATTCCAAAGACTCTAACCACTTTAGTGTAACATTATTCACATAGCTACAAAAAAGATTGTTGGGATTTACTAACAAAAAACAAATTAACACAGAAGACTATGTAAGAAACTCTTTGCATGAAAGAATTACAAAAACATGCCACTGGGAAATTTTGCTCTGATTTGAGTAAAATACATGTCAGAACACTTAATATAGCTTTTGCAAACAACACACCTAGCCTTATAAACACAGATATTTATAGACCTTGATTTGAAATAATATTCATGCAAAACTCATAATTCAACTTGGTTTTTTTTTTTCTAGATGCGTTTGGATGCACTCGATTGAGTGTCTGTGCTCATCTGATACTTTTGGATCAACGACGGAGATGGTCTCATGGTTGACCCAAACTCCACCACGGCGTGACGAACCACAATCCCATGAACCTTGGAGCGCGATATTTTGTATGGGTCGTGCATTTCTTTTGTTGTGCTGTTTCACTTGCGATTGTTTTGCCCAGGAGCATTGTTATGCATCTGAGCTATTTTGGCCTTCGCCTGGGGACATTTTTGGTCGTGCTTGAGCACATCATCTCGGCTCCGCCTGAGAGCGCGCCTAAGTATTGTTTATGGGTGCATCATCTCGGCTCCAACTGAGGAGCATGACCAAGTCTAGTTATTGGGTGTGCCTTCTTTTGCTCCTCTCAAGGATCTACCAAACACAACAATCTCGCACTTGGAGATTAAGGTCTTCTCCATTTTCTTCATAGTATGGTAGTTATCCTTCATATTTGTGGAGACATTATGTGGTTCACCTAGCCTACTACCAATTCTAAAACCAACTACCGTAGATTTGAGTGGTTAAAATTCTACCTTCTCAAGTGTCTTAAGTGTATAATTCTCCATCTCTCAATTTATTCACTTCTCTGCAAACTTGTTGCCACCTCCCACAATTTGAAGGATTCCAACCAACTGAACTCACCTCATAGGCTTAAACTTGACTTGGAGGTCCCTCAGTACCTCACTCTCTAAAGACACCTTGTGCTAAGGTTTCCTTTATTCATCCCTACAGTGGCAAACCTAGCAGCTTGTTGAGAGAAGTTACACCTATCTTGGCTACACTGTATCAAGCATATTGCCCCATTGGAAAAACCCTAGGTCCCCAAATTTTACTTGAATCCTTCCCAACTAGTGCCTTAAAATTTTGTAGAAGCCTTCCCAACAAGTGCCTTATAATTTTGTAGAAAAAGCCAGAGCCCTAGAAGCTTCTTTTACCTTGATGAAGGCCAAAATTAAGAATACCCATATATGGATACTTCTAGTTGAATTCCCTTTCTCTTGCCTTGGAACCACTTGGGCTCATTTGGGTTGAGCCTAATTCAAAACTAGATGTCTCCGCACAGATAGAAATGGTCACTTAGTCCACTCCTTCCAAGGTATAGAAACTTTAACCTATTCAATGACCAGCCTCTTTAAAATCAATTTGAGTTTCTTTAAAGAAACCATGTTAACTTGGGTTAGCAAAATCCCATTGAGCTATCCTAGTTCACTTTAGACTAAGAAAAGTTTTAGCAAACCACTTATATAATGAGCATAGCCCATCCTTAATTTTATTTGGGTTGGATTAAAAGGATTAGTCTGATAAGCTACTAAAAAACCATAGTACTTATCAGTGATCTCTATGGACATTTGGGTTAGCCACACCTTTGAGATAGCCCCAATAAATTTTAAAGTATGAGATAAAAATCAATGAGACCTTATTGGAAGGTTGAATCCCATTCATACTTTGTCTAGAAGGGGAATATTTATAAAAATCAACTATAAATATCCTTTTTTATCACATTTGGTGTAGGCCAAAGCTAGTGACTTAAGCTAATGACATTCTTTTTGACAAACCTAATAAAAAATAACATAAGGTCAATCCCATAGGATGATCTTTAAAAGGACCCACTTAAATAGTATTAAGTGAAACTCTTAAACATCGAGACACCTTTTTAGATAACGGTGGAGTTGCTGATAAAAATTTCAAAGTTAAGTGAGCTCAGGTGGGAGCACTACCATGATGGGTGACATGCTAGAAAGTTATCTTCTGAGGATAAAATCATAAAGCCTTTCAGAAAAAAGTGAACAATACCTTAATACTTTAGAGTTTAGGATATTATATATGGTATAAGAGCAATCCATAGGGTGTCAGATGTGAGCTAAGTGTCATACAAGACAAAGTACCACTTCGTGTGAGCAGCCTCTTGAATCCATGATGGTTAAGACTATGGTGCCCCGCCCCGACCGTGGTCTTACTAACACGCATGTTAACATGATTATGGGGGGGTGGTCGCCATGACATATCCCTCATTTATCATCAGATTATGTCTTCACCATAATCCACTAATAACTAAGGGATATGTCATATACTGAGCTGAGATTTCACTAAATGTATATATAAGAATTTCAGAGTGCGGGAGGTAATAAAAGCTAACATCCATTTAACCATAATACAAAAACAAATATAATCAAACTCAAAATAAAATATGCAGTAAAGAAAATACATCTAAAACTTATATTATTAAAACCTTTGAATTAAAGTTTAACTGAAAGAAATAAACACTCATTCTCACTGAAATAAAAGAACAATTTATTTAAGGGTCCACAACAACTAGATGATCCTCCTTCGGATTCGACTCCTCTCCTTGTGCTACCACCCAAAATAGCTCAAAATCTGACATTGTCTGTTTCACAATGCCAGGGCCCCAGCCAAAAAAAAAAATCTAGTTAAATAATTATCTAAGTACATTTAGACTGACATTTTCTTATGTTTTAAGATATCACAAATCACCCTAAATAAATAGGAGCAACAAAGTATCAAATGAAATGATTAAAGCTATAAATCATACATATATAACTTAAGCAAAATATGAGGTAAGAAAATATATCTCATCCCAAAGCTGTATAAAATGTTAAGCATTTTATATTTGTAAACTACTAAGTATAAAAAAGGTCATAAACAGATATAATCAAACTACTTATGCTGATTTTTTGATAAAAATGCAATATAAAAAAATTGTATTGAAACTAGTATCCTAACATGCTTGCACATAAAACCAGAAACTGCCAAAAATATAATAATGCTAAAAATGCTGTAAATAGTAAAATTTTGAAAATACTGAAAATGCTAAACTAAATTGAAAATATCTAAAGCAGAAAATAACTGAACTGAAAATAAAATATTTTATTTAAAATTGAACATGTGCCTAAATTAGTCATGCATAATAGAAACTAGCTAAAACTAGCCATTAAACTAAACTAAAGCATCTATGATATTAATGCCTATATCAATAGATATATCATTCAGGACACTAATGCTTGGGCCTGATGTGAAAACAGAACTACAAAGGCAGACTAACCATGGCAAATTCCACTAAACTGATATCTGATTTACTGATTTATTAATGCTCATGACTTATGCAATTCTAAAACTAACATATGATATTTATTAAATATACTATGTCTCATCTAATATGTCACAATATTAAAGGCTCAAATCAAGAAAATCAATGCATACAAATCAAGGAATGTAAAGCAATACTACACAAAAAAAAAATTGTGATATCATTTATTTTCTAATCTCGGGATCTCCAATATACTACTATCTAGTATAAACTCATAACTTATTATCATATAAAGATTAAATAATTAAAAGTAATTAAGTTCTAATTTAAATTAATCAATGTCACCTATATAAGTTAAATAATAAATCAATCATCTTAATTCATGAATTATTTAACCAAAACCAATATTGATTAAGATAAATTAGGATTAAGGGATTAAAAATTAAATTCAAAATATTATGATTTAAACCTCTTATCCCAAAGGTGCTAAGACTAAAGGTCTAAGGTTTCCCAGCTATCACAACTTAAAGGTTAAGGAAAATCTTATTAAGTATAATCAAATATAATAAGATGGATCACTAATCTTAAACTAATATTAAAATATTAAATAATTAGAATTAAAAGATAAAATCTAGAATTATAAAACCAGGGCTTCATTCAATTGAGTAACCCATTTACACAATTAATTTAATTTAGTTTAATTCTACTACTAAGCACTTAATGAAGAAGTATTCCTAAGAGCTTAAGATAGAAAGTGTAACTCCCCATCCTGTCGTCATGTATAGTTGAGGTAATTTGTTTAAAATAGTTGCGGCAGAACGGTGTGTTACTTGGGAAGAACAACTGAACCTCCCCGAATATCTGTAATTCAAATGAACCGTTGCTGAGACTCAACCCTAAAGGAAAGAGGACTGAGTACTAATCCTTAAGATAATTATAAAATTCTTATCTTAAGTATTAGGTAGGGTACTATATACATTGGATTATGAGTAGAATAAAGATCCAATATACATGAGTATTATCATTTCACTTATGTTGACTTCTGTAACAATCCAAGTTATTATCTTAGTCAATTAGGACTAATTTTAGTCTTAATCTTAATTCTAAGTATTAATTAAGTCATTATGAGTCAACCTCTAAGACCCAGCCCAAATTAGGAGTCAAATGGATCGAATTCTGATTTCTAGAAAATCCAGAAACCCTAAAATTTGACCTATCTATAAAGATCTCAAATTGAAAAACGGACTTCGTCATTGCGCTCATTGGCCCCAAATTAGCTAGGGGTGATGTTTTCGTGTCAATCGCAAGTCGTCAAAATTTTGACAAATATTTTAATAATATTTAAATACCCCAAACTTTATGAAATTAAAATCGTCGAATCAAAAATCCGATCTCATCATTGCGTTCCTCACCTCTTAATTAGCTAAGAAAGGATATTTGAAAATTTTAGAAAAAAAAATATTATTATTTTATTAATTAACGACGCCCTTAATTAATTAGCCGTGCCGTCAGAATCCTTAAATAACCGGCAGGTGGGAACCGCCTTAAATCCCTTAGCGGGTCAGATCCCCACGGCAACCTTAGCAGGTCGGATCCGAGTTTGGATCAGCTCGATTGGAGCCGTCCCCCGAGCCGCCCGATCGGACGGCTCGCAGCCCATCCTCCTCCTCGCGGGCGTTGCTTGCAAAACGCGGCAGACCATCGCTCACACCACCCCCTCCCTGCGCTTCCTGACTCCGTCCGATCTGCCTAAATGTCATTAATGCCTCATCAGTGCATAAGGCTCCGTGTTTTGCGCAAATTGGATCTGGACCGGGCAAGCTCTACAAACCCTAGCATCCCAAATCCATCGAACACAAGTACCCTTCGATCCTACCATCTACATATGCAATACTTATGATTGTATCTCAAAAATAAATTTCCCGTATTAGATTAAACACTGATCAGTCTGATCGAGCTGATTTGAGCCCGATCGAATGCATCCTGCAAGACATCTACAGTTATTACCGTTAGCGATCCCTCGCCAAGTTTTAGGAACTAAGGTTCGATCGTACAGCCATCTCGGTGCACCTCCGCAGATGGTCCAACCCTAGTTAAGTAGAGGAGATTGAACCCTGCTAAGTGAAAGCTTATGTGCCCAAGCTTTCCTAAGCACCCATGGAATAGAGGCATGAGATCCCATATGTGCCTAAGCACCTGTGGAATATCAGCTTGGGCGCACAGGCGTCCATGATAGATCAAACCCAAAAATAGGTGTCCTGTGGGCAATTGTGGGCTAATTTTGATGATTTTAGGCTTGTTTTAAAGTTTGTTGGAATCCCTAATTCATTAGAATATGGTGTGAGTGCCTTTTGAGATTAATAGAGAGCTTTTGGGAGAAGACTTGTGAGAGAATTTAAGAGGGTATTGAAGATAAATAGGGCTTGGGTGTGTTTCTAGGCGGAGTTTGTCATTTTCTTGTTCCTCCAACGGTTCAAGTTTTGGTTTGTACTCTATAATCTTGTATTCTTTATAGAGTGATTTTCTTGTGGTGGTATGGCTCTGTGATTTTCCCATTCTTAAGTTTTTCACGTAAATCATTATGTTTTGGATTTTTATGGCTTGTGCTGTGATTATGTGCTCTTATATGAGTTTTTGTGTTTTTCTATGATAACCTTAACTCAAACACATCATAATAATCCTTACACCATGAATATAGTCTTAGGAGTTAGGAAGAAACTATTAAGTCTCCCTTTCTTTAGGCTAACTAAAGCTTAACCAAAACTTAAATCCTAAAGTTTTGATCATATCTTAAATATGCAACTACTTGGGCTAAATCAAATAAAATAAGTCAAAATAAGGCTTAACCAAGATCTTTAGATGCTAAGTGAACCTCGCTTAGACATATAGGGCTAGTGTATTTAAGCTTAATAACATAAGAGCCTTAACTAGCCCAAGATATAGCCCAAGCCAACTATTTGCTAGACATGATAAAGATAGCTAATTAAAGATTACAAGAATGAATTATCATGAAATCATAAGAAATACAAAGTATTCCTTTAGGTTAGATCAAAAGAGATAACTAAAAAATCATTCTTATAACTCTCTCTATTTGTATAAGATCAACTTATGATTGATCAAAGCTGACCTAACCTCCACCAAAGTCACCCTAAGTTTGGAAGGTGTGGTTAATGAAGTGTCATTGACCCACTCTATAGATAATTGATAAGGATGAAGGTTATTAAGTGCAGCATCCCATCATTGGATTTGCATAGCTAATCCAACGTTAGACATTCACTTTCTAGAATCATATCAGGGATAAGTATAAAAGTGTATTTAAATGCATATAAATTACACGTTTCCACCCACATTTATTGCCACATTCAAAAATATCAAAATAATAAAAAATATATATATTCATAACATAGATAATAATTATTTTATAAAATTTATTACACACTAAGTTGAAAATTTAAAACTTAAAAAAAATAAGCATTTAAATTGTTCCATCATGCTTCAACTCCTCCTCAAAAACCTAATCCACAGATTGCTCTTGATCTATATATTTGTATGATATCATAATTTATAAATATTATTAAGCTACACGATTTTGCAAGAAAAGCATATATAAATAAAATAATATGCAATATTTAAGTAAAATGTGCTTGCAAAATTGTCAGAATTATAAATGTGAATATATGTTTAAAATATGTGTTATTTTGAAAGAAAATTTCAATAATGTATATATTATTCTATTGGACAATGTTACAGAATAAATAATGAGTTAGATAATCTTTCTAACTCTCTAAAATAGAGGTTTCTAACTTAACTATATATTCCCTCTCAATGACTATATCGTCTCATAATTTGTCCAGATATCAGTGTGTCATTGTCTAATATATTGTCTGTACATATATGAGATCAGCATAAATGAACCCATGATAATTATTTCTGATTAATAATTTTAAGTTCTGAGCATAAAATTTTATATAAATATATTAAAATAGATCAAAGCTTAATAACAATGCAAAAGTTATAAATGAAATAATTAAATTAAAAAATAATATCCTTAAATTTTATTTTAATAAATATATAATAATAATAATAGTAATAATATTATTAATAATTTTATTTATTTATATATTAAAAATAACAATATTTATTAATATCATGTAATAATAATGATAATATAAAAAAATATGTTTTCTTCTCTCTTTTATATATATGAAATTATCATCTCTCTTCTTTTTTTTCTCTCTCTTTTCTTATCTCTATTTGTTTTGTTTTCTTCTTTCTTTCTCTGACAAGAAACCGAATCGATAGGATTCTTTGAAGTTTGCAATAAATGGATGAAAAAAAAAAACAATCTTTCTTACATTTGGCTTGCGTTTGATCTAAAAAGCCTCTAATACTGCCTTCCACAAGAGTTCTTCTTGACTATGTACTCTCTTCGGTGGATTGTGTCTGAAGGAACGGCGATCGCTCGAAGCTTTCTATGACGGCGTCTAACGGCTGACCGAAAAGTCAAGGAAAGAGATCCGCAATCTCCTCCAGAATACCGGCAGCGGAGCTACGGGGCCGTCGCGATCTTCAAAGAGACGACCTCAGAATATCCGTCACTGGTGATAGCTTTCAATGAAGATGCTGAAATGATCAGGTGAAGAAAAGGGATCTGAGAGATAACTGGACCGGTCCTAATTACAGCGGTATTTATATCCCTTAATTATAGCAATACACAACTAATTAAGATAAATATAAATGCCATTTAAGCGTTCTGCTTTATCTATCTCTGCCGTTTTGAATTTTCAGCTGCTCGTAGGAAATATGAGTGCTTCGGGTTTCTTTTCTTGCTTATTTACTGACTGGGCGCTGCCGAGAAGTCCTTCTTGCTTGTCTTGCTTCAGAAAAGAACAGCATGAAACTCAGTTATGTTGACCGGGCGAGCCCGTCGGCGGCTTCATCGGCGGAGTATTGGATCTTCCACATATTTTGAACCGTTGTGTAACGGTAACACTGCAGTTCGAATCCTCCTTTTCCTCCTCCTCCTCCTCCTCCTCTATTGCCTTCCGACATTTCTGTATGCATAATAAAGAATACATTATAGTTCCCAACAATTTTCAAAAAATTTCTGAAAATCAAAAGTGAGAGATGCACGCAGACTGAGCAAGGCGATTGACAATTCAAAGTCATGATTGAGCGCAGAGCTGATAAGATCCCAAATTGATTTTCTCCCTTAATTTCTGATAAAATCATTGAGATTTCATCAACGCTGCCCTCAATGATGCTTTTGATCTGTATTTCCGACTCTTATTCGAATAGTTTTGATCATCAATGAAGGCTTATATGTTGTTCTCGTTGCTACTATGCTCAAGTACGAAAAAATAAAGTACAATAATTTCGCTTGACCTTCATTTGTACTGCAAAGGCTATATGTACTGCTTCTTCATTTTCCAGCTATCCTTCATTCAATATTTTTCGAGAAATATGATCAAATTTAATTTTGTTTTTTTATTAAATTTAAACTCTTATCTGAGCTATTTAGAGATCAAATAATATTTTGATTTTTTGAGACAAAAAATATATTCTTTGAGATTTTGAGAGATGTTTTGAGAGTATCGATCAAAAAGATAAGAATGACATGATAATCTTATCTGTAAGTACATAATTGATACAATGGTATTTCTTTTGACTAATTTTTTTTAATTAAGATGACACAAATTAAATAGTAGTTATAGAGTATCATTACTCGTACTAATTACTCATATTAATTGGGAGAGAGGGAAATAATCACCATTTCTTCATCTGCTGAAAAGCCTATGTAGTGGAGGTAAGGCTTCAAGAATGACATCAGAAAATCCTTGAGAAAGGAGGGACAAAGAGGATTGAAGATGCCCTGCATAGAGACTCCTCGAACTATCTCTCTTGGCTTTCTGTTCTTAAGCTATGTGAGTACTGTAAATACTGAGATGTATATATATATATATATATATATATATATATATGTATAGTTTACTCTGCCTTTAGACAAGTCAGATGTGTTTGGCTATTGGGTAAAAGGCAGCCGTGCCGCTGGCCATGAACAAGTCATGCTTGAAACTGTCAATTAGTTTGATTCACCTTTGACTATTATTTAGTTACTAGAAATATTATACTGGCATATTTTAAATCTATGTATGAAATTATATTTGTGTATGTCATATTATTTAATATATTAGTGAAAAGTTTGTTTGTGATTTGAGGTTTGTTACACTTAGATCCATAGACTCTTTGATGGGCTATCTTGGGCTTTTTGTATTGATACGCCACCTCGGATTTGAGCTTGCCAAAGGATCTCCGATATGGTTTGCAGTGGGAGAATGCATAAAACTACTATTTTATCTTAAATTTGGCTTAGGCAAAAACCTTAGAATTCAAACTTTGAATCCTTAGATAACTCCTAACTAACCGTTATTGGCATTTTTACCATTTTAAAGTAAAGAATTCAATATTTGAATTCTTAGATATCTCGGAACCGGTCATTAATAGCAATTTTACCTATTTTAAGGACTCAAATCCTTGAGTAACTACCAACTAGCCATTAATGGCAAATTTAAACATTTTAGGTAAATGTGTATGAAAACTCTTCCAAATACATATCTAAGCTAATAATCTTCATAAATCTCCACATCAGCTTTCGTATGTATCTTATGTGAGATGACATCTTATCCCATTAAATTGTAGCAATCACACCTAAGATAGTTACATGCATATTCCCCTCCCAAAAAAATTAAGTCATGCATGGTTCATCTGAAAAAAAAATTATCAACACTGATCTCCAATATTTATCAATCTATTACAAAAAGTAAACTCTTGCACTACTAAGGCTTTGCTAAGAATATTCTTTGAATTATCCTTAGTGTTAATCTTTTACAATAAAATATCACCCTTCTTAATCATGTCCCAGACAAAGTGGTATTGCACGTCAATATGGTTTGTCCTTACATGATAAATTAGGATTGTGATCAAATAGATTGCGCTCTACTATCACAAAACGCACACAATTGTTATTGTTGCACTCCCAAATCATCCAATAGACCCTATATCCAAATTACCTCTTTTGTTGCCTTTAAGACAACTATATACTATGCCTCTGTTGTAAATAACACAATTATAGGCTAAAATGTGGATTCCAAGTAACAGGTGCTCCTATCAATGTGAGCACATAATTTATTATAAACAGATAATGATCAATATTTATAGCATAGTTTGAGTCTATGTAAAACACATAAATTAGGAGTTAATGATTGTCTCTTAAATATCAATCCAACATTAACTTTGATCTTGAAATACCTCATAATTTACTTCACTGCCTGCCAATTTCCTCTTCTGAGATCATTTATATATCTGCTCATTGCCCCGAAATACTATTGCTTGATTATGTTATATACAAATCATCCCATACATTAAACTAGTTTATACACTAAAATATGGGATCCTTCTCACTTCTTTCCTCTCTTAATCACCTTTGGGGCATAAATCAGCACTTAATTAGAAGTGCACTATTAACGACAAGCTCGTTTGTAGCAACCCAATATTGTTAATCTCTATTTATCAGCATAGTCAATGTGTAACCTCTTCCATTAGTATTTAATGGTCATTAAAAGCAAATCCTGAAATTTTGGTCTAGTTTGGAGATCAATCTGACCAAACCCTAATTTTAGATAATTAATTAACTAAAAAAAATGAAATAATTAAATTGACCTTGAAATCAAAATTGAATATTGCCATTGAACTCCTCACCTCCAAATTAGCAATGGGTAAAAATTTGTGAATTTTTAGAAGTTGTTGAAATTCTCTGAATATTTTAATATATTAAAAATACTTAAAAAATTAAAATAATTAAATGGATCTCTGACTAAAATTTCGACATTATTTTTGAGTTTCTCACCCCCAACTTTCAGAGCTCGTTTGTTAACTTAATTTTAATTGAATAAAATATAATTAATTATTAATTAAATTATATATTTAATTTACAGATTTTTGTTTTAATTATCGGGACCCGCCGTTTGATCAAATGACGTGCAGTCCGCTTCGTTCGATCAAATGATCAATCGAATTGAACGGCCAAGGTATGTCTTCCCTGCGAACTCCGGTAGAATTGTGCATGGCACGCACCGTAGAGGGTGCCAATGGTTGGTCATTCTTGTAACAACCCTAGGTTGTTACTAAGCTAACATAAGCTTAACCTGTAACAACCTAGATTGTTATCTCAGTTAATTATGACTAAACCAAATTTTATCTTTGATTCCAATGCACTTAAATAATCATTAGGAACTCACCCTAAAATTTGGTCTAAATTAAGGGTCAAATGGATTAAACCCTAATTCTGAGAATTCTAAGAATCCTGGAAATTGATTTAACTATTTTGACCTCAAATTGAAAATTGGACTTCACCATTGCGCTCACTTCCCCCAAATTAGCTAGGGGCGATATTTTGGAGGCAATCTCGTTGGAATGTAGTCGAATATTTTAATATATTTAAAATACCCCAAAAAATAAAAAAATTAAATACTCATTAAAATCAAAATCCGACCTCGTTGTTGCATTCCTCACCCCACAATTAGCTAAAGCCATTTAAATAATTGAATTTAATTAATAAAATCATAAATTAAAGTATTAATTTATTAAATCCATTATTTAAATAACTGGCAAGTGGAACCCGCCTTAAATACCTTAGCGAGTCAGATCCCACCGCAACCTTAGCAGGTCAGATCCGAGTTCGGATCGGCTCGTTCTGAGCCGTTCCCCGATCGGACGGCTCACAGCCCATCATCCTCCTCGCGGGCGTCGCCCGCAAAACACAGTAAACCGCCGCTCGCACCGCCCCCTCCCTGCGCTTCCCAACTTCGTCCGATCTGCCTAGATGCCATTAAGGTCTCATCAGTGCGTAAGGCTCCGTGTTTTGCGCAAATTGGATATGGACTGGGCAAGCTCTGCAAACCCTAGCATTTCGAAGCCATCGAACACAAGTACCCTTCGATCCTACCATCTACATATGAAATACTTATGATTGTATCTCAAAAATCAATTTCCCGTATTAGATTAAACACCGATCAGTCTGATCGAGCTGATTTGAGCCCGATCGAACGCATCATGCAAGACATCTATAGTTATTACTGTTAGCGATCCCTCGCCGAGTTTTAGGAACTAAGGTTTGATCGTATAGCCGTCTTGGTGCACCTCCGCATATGGTCCAATCCTAGTTAGGTAAAGGAGATTGAACCCTACCCGATGGTGTACGGGTCAAGCCGTCTCTCCGTCGGGATTACCGCCGAAGCGCCTGCTCTAGGTCCAGCGGTGCGGGTGATCGAGGAAGACCTCGGGTCGAGTCGATTCGGTCCTGTCCCTCACAGATCTCGAGCGGAAGGACGAGTGGGACCCGCCATCATTTCAGCTGACCCCGGTCGCCTGCCACGCCAGCGTGCGGGTCCCACCGCAGGCTCTGCGTCTGTTGCGAAGATACCATTTGTCCGTAATGGGACCCGTGTTCCCTCCACTGCCAGTCGCGGGTCCCGCTTCGTCTGCCCATCGAATCTGCTGTTGCCACATGACTCTGGTGGGCCCGCCAGTTTGCAGTCATCGTTAGATTAATTTATTTAATTTAAATTGTTGGATTAATTTGAACAGTAGTATTTAAATGGAATGTCATTAATTAAATTAATTTCATGAACTTTAAACTCTCATAGCTACTAATCCATAAGTCAAAATATATGAAATATATATTTCATTTTGCTCAAAAAAATGAGAGAAATATTATGATTGTATTAATTTCCCTGTATGATACTTATTTAACATAGTGATATTTTAGGACCCCTCACTTAACCCTAAACCCTAGAAAACTTCAACTGGCCATAATTGTGGCGCCCCACTCCTTAATCCACAAGATTAAGCTAAGGGGTGGTGTGTCACTCTGACTTACCCTTCTCTTATCATTGGATTAGGATGAAATCCATAATCCACTTAATAAGGGAAGAAGTAAGCACAAACTGAAACATCAGTCACTATCTAATAAAAATATACAGAGTGCGGAAGCGATTTAAAAATGAGAAACATTCAAGCATCACAGTATAAATAGCAAGAAATATAGCTCAGAATAAAAGCATAGTAACCCGAACACACAGTCAGGATACCTGTATTATTACATCAATTTAAAATTTAAGCAATGAAGGTAAAAATGCTCTCATCCTCATATATAATAAAACTATACCGCTTCTTCTAAGTGCTCCTCCTCTGGATACGGCTCCACTCCTAGCACCTGATCGTCTAACTAAAGAGGATCTGCCAATGTCGGTTTCACAATGTAGGGCCCCAGCCAAAAATTGAAAAATCTTGTGTTAGATAATTGTCTAAGTATATTTTAAGCTGATGAATTCTTATGTGTTTTATAATATCACCATTTTAGATTTCTAAAGAATGTATAACTGCCATATCAGAAGAATTTGCCAATCTGGCCCAACATATATATTTATTCATCCCCATAGCCTTTCTGGGCTATGTCAAATATATCTCAATAATACTGTGTAACTGAAGAGGCAGATAATGCTATGCAACATCTTTTATTTATTTTACTTTTGTTTCTGTGGACAATTTCAAAAATAACTGAGGAGTCAAGCACGTCTGCAAGACTAAATGGGTCCCAAGCCTAACACACTCTCCTCAATGAGTAGTGTTAAGCATCCTGATCCCACTTTACCCCTGTCCATTGGAGTAAATATGCACCATAATCTACTATAAACTGAACCCAAATGCAAATGTTTTCCTAATTTTCTAAGTTTTTATTTTCATGCAATAATATTTTCTTATATAACATATCCAAGAAAAATAGCTTAAACATCAAGGAATGCATAGCAACAAAATATCAGTAGTAAGCAATGGACTCTACTAATATGGTGATATCATTTGTTTTCTAATTAAACCATTCTAACTATTCCAAGTTACACAAATTCAGGATCACTATTTTCTTACTATCGAGTGTAACTTAGAAATTTGTTCTTATAAGTTAAAAAGGATTATAACTGATCGGGTTCTAATCTAATTTAATCAGAAGATGACTATGGGTTAAATCAATAAATCATACGTCCTAATTTTGTAAATTTAGATATCTTATATAAGATTTGATCAAGATCTTTTAAACTATAGATTATAGATTAAATACCATGATGATTGAGCTTAATCACATAAACCAAAAGGATAATACCTAAGTTCTAGGTTTCATTCTAAAAGTGATCTACTAATTAGGGCAAATCCTATTAAGAAATCAAACTCAATATGATGAATCTCCTATCTTAAATCTAAAGTTAAAAGATAAAATAACCAAAATAAGTTGTAAAATTCTATAAACTAATAAAAACTAAGGTTTCATCTATTGAGTAACTCATTTATCCAATGAATAAATTCTAACCTATGATCTAATTCTAGTCTCAAGAATGGTCCTTATGTGAGGTGTAATATCCTAAGGAAAAAACTTAGAAGGGCTTCTAGGGATTTTATAGTTCTTGATCTAAATACTAATTTTACTCACTTAAATGATTCTAATATAGTTCTAATGTAGGTTTTAGTATCTTAAAAGACTAATTAAAGTTAAGGGTGTTTAACTTAAATTTTTGGCAAAATGATTATTTTGCCCCTACTTAATGGTCTAAAAGTTAACTTTTGATTCAAGGGTCCAAATTAAAGTTTCTTAGTTCCACATGGTTCCTTACTGTCTAACTTGAAAATAGACAGTAAATACGCCCAATTTGGATAAGGAACGGGTCTTACAAGTCCAAACTAAGGTTTTTGATCAAAAGGGAAAACTTGTAATTTACACCTAATTGAACCTAAATTTTTATACAGTTTACTGTTGATTATTGTTCAAGGATTCCATAGAATCCCAGAACACTGCATTCTGAGGTCGGATGACAAAGTTATGATGGTTGTAAAATTTTGAATTAATTAAATTTCACTATTTATAATTAAATTTGAATATTTTTTTACTGTTGATAATCACATATATTTATATATATTTACTATTCATATTAAGTGAATTTTATTGCATTTAATAGGCTTAATAATATTAATTAATTAAGCTAATTATCCTAATTATTTAAGTGATATTACTACTTCAATATGTGATCATTCTTGCCCTCGCATTAACAATGAAGATCAACGGTGTGATCAATAAGTACCCAAAGATGCGAACAAAAAATGTAGTTGCTTAGCCATGGCACACTAATTGAATAAAACTTATTATTAGAATTCTTTCATTTGCTCTCACAACATGTCATGAGTTTAAATTCAAGAGACATCAACTTTGCCAATATGGGGTTCAATTACTTTCCAACATACATAAAAAAAATTGCAAGTTGGGTGTTATATCTTTTTTTTTTTAACTAATTCTTTTCATATTTATCTCTTATCATCCATTAATATAGATATATCCCCATGATATGCATGTTTTCTATCTCTACTCACAAGGTATTGTGAAATGATACTTTTTTTTTTGTTTCAATTCAATGATGTTCAATTATCTTTTTCTTCAGATAAATTTTTCTTTGTCAAGTGTTGTTTTTCTTACTAATTATCTTAATTATATATATAAACACACGTTTCTTTTGTGTGTGTATTTTAATATTTAAATAAATAAAGAAATAGTCATCAAAATCCTCAAATATTACACTAATGAAGACATAAAGGCGTAGCCAATAAAGCCCAAATTTAAGGGTATGCACGAAAAGCCGGCCATCCTTATAATAGAATCAACATATCCTATTTTTTTTGTAAACAACCAGAAGTGCTGTGAGACATGACCAGACGCATTTGAAAGACATGGTGCAGAACCTAAGCATTGCAAGGCATACAAGCTGGCCCTAGTGTTGGAGCGAGTGTTGTTCGTGGCGCACCCAGACACCATAGGAGTGCGGGAGCTAAGGGCGCTTTAACATTGAGATCTATGTTTCTGAAAGAAAATTAAGGAAAATTAATTTTTTCTTAATTAAAGGAAAATTAAGGAAAATTAATTTTTCTTTAATTGAAGGAAAATTAAAAGAAATTTAAATTAAAGGAAATTAAGTTTCCCTAATTAAAGAAAAATTAAAGAAAATTAATTTTCTATATATATAATTAAATCTCTCAAATATGGTATTAAGAAATTGCTGTATTAATAACTTTCGTTTCATGAATTATGGATTTAAAAGTTTTCTTTATGTCCTTAATTGAGATATTGGAATTTGTAACTCTTGGGAATCAAGGATGACTTATAAATAGGCTTTGATATGCAAGAGTTTCATGACACAAGATACAAGATACAAGAGAAGATCTCCAAGAGAATGTTTTGTAAGAATTCTCTAACCTTAAACCATTTATATTCTTCTCTGATTTTAGTGAAACTTTGCTCTCCTCCCCATTGACGTAGGTGTGATCACCGAACTACGTAATTTCTGTCTTGTGGCTGTGATTATTTTATGTGCTTGGTTTTCTTGCTTTAATTTTTCGATTTCTCAACGCTCGCTCAAGTTTCTTTTTGTTCCGCTTTTGATTTAAACCCTATTCAATCCCAACAAGTGGTATCAGAGAAAGGTTTGATTTCCTTTGTTCATTCTTAAAGTCTGGGGTTTTTGCTTGAGCTAATTGTTAATTTATGATTAAGTTTTTTTAAAGCAAGAAGATAAACATGGCTGAAGGAGGAGAAGAGGTGGTTGGACCTTCGTCGTCGTCGGTGGTGGAGAGGAGTCTCCACCAAGTTGTGACACATCCGGCTAAAATAGATGTGATCAAATTTAATGGGAAGAACAACTTTGGGATGTGGCGGTGCGAGGTGACAGACGCACTGTGTGCCCTAAATCTTGAAGATGCTCTGGATGGCGAAGAAAAACCAGAGAAAATTTCAAAGATGGACTGGATCAAGATGAACCGCAGTGCATGCGGCTTGATCTGAAACTGTTTGACTCAGGAGATCAAGTATGCAATTATGATGGAGACATCGGCGTGAAAATTATGGAAATTCTTAGAGGCTAAGTACCTGATGAAGAGCATGGAGAATAGACTCCACATGAAGAGGCGGCTCTACAGATTTCAGATGAGAAGAGGGATTTCCATTGATGAGCACTTGAATGAATTCACAAAGCTATTGGCGGATTTGCTAAATCTGAATGAGACCGTGAAGGATGAAGACAAGGCCCTGTTATTGTTGAACTTGTTGTCAGATGAGTACGAGCACTTTGCCATGATGCTGATCCATGGGAAGGAGGTTCTAAAGTATGAGAAGGTGACTACAGTCCTTGTGAATCATGAGTTCAGAAAAACGTATAAGGAGTCTACCAAATATGATATGGCAGAGGCACTTACACTCCAGAAGGGAAGACCAGAGAAGAAGAAGCAATGGCCAAAGAAGAATACAGACTTCCAGAAAAGGGGGAAATCTAGAGGCCGAAGCATTGGACGCAATCAGTGCGCATTCTGTTTAGAGACAGGACATTGGAAGAAGGACTGCCCAAAGTTGAAAGACAAGCAGCGGGCGAGTGGATCTTCAGAGGCCAATATGATTCAAAATGTGGTGGAGGGTTCAGACTATGATGTATCTCTTGTAATAGTTTCTATGGGCCTAATAACAGACAACTCCAGTTGGATCATAGACACCAGTGCAACGTATCATATTTACTCCTAGAAGGATTAGTTCTATTCGTATAGGGAAACGGACAATAGTGCAGTCACAATGGGAAATGATGCTACTTGCTGGATTACAGGAGTTGGTAGTGTGCTGATAATGACACATTCAGGAATAGTTCTGGAAATAAAGGAAGTTAGACACATGCCAGAAATCAAGAAGAATCTTCTGTCTATTGGGGACTTAGAAGCTAAGGGCTTTAAGGTGGTGATTGAGGCAGGAGTTCTAAAGATTAACAAAAGTGTAATGACTTACTTAAGAGGAGTCAGACAACAGAACCTCTACTACTTGCAAGGAAGTAGAGTGGCAGGTACAGTGGCTGTGGTTGAAGACTCTAAATATGCCATGATGTTGTGGCATATAAGACTAGCACATGCATGAGAACTATTACTGAAGGCATTAAAGAAAAAGGGGCTCATCAAAGGTATAAATTCTTGCAAATTACAATTTTGTGAATATTGTATTTTTGGCAAGAAAACACGTAAGCCCTTTGGTGTTAGCCTCCACAACACCAAAGGTATATTAGAATATATACACACAGATGTATGGGGACCAATAAAGACTACATCATTCAGTGGTCGAAGATATTTTGTTTCTTTTATAGATGATTACTCCAAATTTGTATGGGTGTACACTTTGAAGAGCAAAACAAACGTACTTGAGGTATTCATAAACTGAAAGAAGATGGTGGAGAATCAAACGGGCAAAAGAATCAAGATAATCCGTTCGGACAATGGCGGAGAATTCACATTCGATTCTTTTGTTAAGGAATGTCAAGATTCAAGGATTGAGCGCCACTTCACAATAAAAGAAACACTGCAGCAGAACGGGGGTAACAGAGCAAATGAACCGTACCTTGGTGGAAAAGGTGCGATGTATGTTGTCCAATGCTGGGTTGGAGAGAGTCTATTGGGCGGAGGCCCTAGACTATGCGTGCTACTTGGTGAACTGTCTGCCATCTACCGCACTTAACAAGAAAACTCCAATTGAGTTGTGGTCAGGACATCCTGCCACATATTATAATCAGCTGAAGATCTTTGGCAGCCCAGCTTACTACCATGTTAGGAAGGATAAGCTTGAACTGCGGGCTAGAAAAGCAATTTTTGTGGGCTTCAGACGCGGCGTGAAAGGCTACAAATTGTATGATCCAATTGACAAGAGGATCATGGTGAGCAGGGATGTCACCTTTGATGAAGAGTACTTCTTGAGACTGAGTTCTCATCAGGTGGAGGATAATACTGATACTCTTACAGGAAGGCATAGAGTGGGTTTTGATGTCACTCCATTTGTTCCTCAGGAAAATTCACATCACATTGAAGATACTCCTACAGATGAAGACCATGTTGGTGATGATGAAGAGCAATTGATATTGATGGTGAGGCTCCAACTCGGGAGTCAATTGCTAGGAATAGACCTAGAAGGAATGCACCTCAATAGCCAGTCTAGCTTAGAGACTACGTCATATTTTCATTGTCTGTAGTGGAGGAAGATGTTCCCTCTCACTTCAAAGAAGTGGTGACAAGCTCAAAAGAAAATTTATGGAAGCAGGCTATAAATGAAGAGATTGAGTCTCTTCACAAAAATAAGGTATGAATGTTGGAGAAACTCCCTCCAGGAAGAAAAGTTATTGAGTGCAAATGGGTGTATGCAAAGAAAAAAAGTTCCTCAGAAGCTGATGTGCGCTATAAAGCTAGACTTGTGGCAAAGGGCTTTGCTCAGAAGGAAGGGGTCGATTATGATGAGGTGTTTTCCCCAGTTGTGAAACACTCCTCGATCCATGTGCTTTTAGCTTTGGTGGCACAATTCGACTTGTTGCTTGAGCAGCTTGATGTGAAGGCAGTGTTCTTGCACGGAGAACTAGAGGAGGAGATCTATATGATGTAGCCCCTGGGGTAGTGAGCCAAGTAAGGGAGACTTGGTATGTAAACCAAACAAGTCTCTATATGGGCTAAAGCAATCACCGAGGTAATGGTACATAAAAATTGATCAATTTATGCAAAAAGAGGAATACTACAGAAGCTAGTTTGACCATTATAAATCTTTGGTGAATTTAGAGAAGCATTAATAGACTTCTCATTTGGTGGAACTACGAATGACTTGATTCTCATGGGAGAGGGATACGTAGGCAACCAACTTGGTGCAGTCGTATTGATCAAGAGTATAAGGTTTCAGTTCTCATGTGAAGCACATGAGACCTGAGGTGGAGAATTGAAGGAAAATTAAGAAAAATTAATTTTTCCTTAATTGAAGAAAAATTAAGGAAAATTAATTTTTCCTTAATTGAAGGAAAATTAAAGGAAATTATTTTTTCCTAAATTAAAGGAAATTAAGTTTCCTTAATTAAAGAAAAATTAAAAGAAATTAATTTTCTATATATATAATTAAATCTCTCAAATATGGTATTAAGAAACTGCTGCATTAATAACTTTCATTTCGAGAATTATGAATTTGGAAGTTTTCTTTATGTCCTTAATTGAGAGATTGGAATTTGTAACTCTTGGGAATCAATGATGGCTTATAAATAGGTCTTGATATGCAAGAGTTTCATGACACATGACACAAGATACAAGAGAAGATCTCCGAGAGAAAGTTTTATAAGGGTTCTCTAACCTTAAACTATTTGTATTCCTCTCTAATTTTAGTGAACTTTGCTCTCCTCTCCGTGTACGTAGATGTGATCACCGAACAACGTAATTTTTGTTTTGTGGCTGTGATTATTTTATGTGCTTGATTTTCTTGCTTTAATTTATCAGTTTCTTAACGCTCGCTCAAGTTTCTTTTTGTTCCGCTTTTGGTTTAAACCATATTCGATTCCAACAGTTTCAACTGCTAGATGCTCCTTGGCGCGTCTTGTGAGACACAATTGCATCCACGTGAAGATTGATTGGCGAGACAATTTGCTTGATTATTGAAATAAATCAATATACCCATGCGGTGATATACAAAGGCTTAGCTAAAGAGAGATGGCTATACAGATATTACAAGATTCCAAACTAAGGCTAGTGAAAAACCTTCCTTAGTTTTGAGGTATGGATGTAGCTACTAAACATACACTTAAATAAATTTAAGTAAGAATTGATAAATATAATGGACATTGTTAACTATGCCGAATATAAGTCTGGGTGGCATAAAATACAATGTATGGAAAACTATAATTTGAATTAAGAGCTTGCAATGCTACTTAAGTTGCATAATATATTAATTGATCATCATAACTAACATAAAAGCTAATTTTTTATATTCTAATTTATACTTAATTATTACTATATTACCATCAACTTCACCTTATTTTTCAACTCATATCAGATGCCCTATACCCAATTATGCTTTAGTAATTAAAAGTTGCAGACATATTGGTTGATGACATTTTAATAATTTATCTAGATTCACCTCAAAAGCATGCCCTTTCTTAACAACATTCAATACTATATTATTTAGGTATTATTTCTTTTATTTTAGTGTATATAGAGAACTTTTCGGTTGCAATAAACATAGTTAATTGTCTTTTTCTGTATTCTCATCAAACTAAGAAAATATTCTTACTACATATGAGCGTGGGCGTCCATGCCCATGCCCGCATAAATAAAGACTCCATACTTAAATTTAGACTCGCAGCATATTAGCAATCTTAAGTGATGACTAAAGAAATTCAGGGTAATATATATGTAGCAGCCCTTCAGGCTTCTTAGAACTCTTCCATGTTATAGTCCATTCTAGTATATATATATTTTTTTTTTGAAAAGATCAAAACTGGAAAAATACCTAAGCTTTAACAAATCACTTGACCATACAAACTTTAAGAAAAGAAGTTGTGCTGCAAATCCACTATGTAAATCCCCAAGAAACACATGCAAAGAAAATCCAAGGGATTAAGCCGCAGACTATGTTCTGCCATATCGGGACCCCGACTACCCTCGTCGCTACATTGGCGATCAGTACAGGCATACTATGGTTCAATTTACGCAAGCAAATTTGCCAATACTTAGGATAAATACTCATTATCAGTTGAGAATGAGTACTCTGAGAGGAGAGTACCTGCTTGCGCAGAATGGAAGATCGGCGACACCCTTGCAGCAGATCGTCGAATGGAGGAAAGGTTGCGTTGGAGGAGGGGGGGTGTTCGGCCACAGTGACAGGGAGGAAGGAGGCGGCTGGCGCTTGGAGGAACTCCACGGTTGCCAACTCCTGTCTGCCGAATAAGTGCGGATGGGAGTCGCACGCAGTGAGGGTTAAGGAAGGATCAACGCTTCATTCTTAAGGAGGAGTCGCGAGACCTTGCGCCGAACGCCGAATGGAGGGAACTCGACTTTCCTTGAGTCGCTCGACAAGGAGAATCGAGGGAGGGTCGTCCGAGAGGAAGAGGAGGGATAAGAGGGGAAGCGTTTGATTCTTAGGAGATTTAGGCTAAGAGGGGTAGAGCTTACTATACGAGGCGAGTGGCGGAGACTCCTAGGGCAGAGGTGACGTGTGGCGGGAGGAGAGGCGAGGCCGATGCGTGCGATTGGTGAGAGGGAGGCTCGGTCGCGACCTAGGGCTAATGTTTGGCGGAAGAAAGAAAATAAAAATAAGAGAAGAGAAGATAAGGAAATAGAAGGAAAGAAAAATAAAAAAATAAAAATAATAATAAAAGAAAAGGATTTATTAGAATTTAATAAATAAGATTTCTAATTTTTTTTTTATTAATCGATTTTAATTAATTGAATGATTTTTAAAAATCTCCAAATATTCACCCCTAGCTAATTGAGGGAAGAAGAATGCAACGGCGAAGTTGAATTTCTGATCCGACGAGTATTTTAATTTCCCAATTTTCAGGGTATTTTAAATATTATTAAAATATTCGTCGAAATTTCGACAACTCCCGATTGACACGAAAACTTCACCCATAACTAATTTGGGGGCAATGAGCGCAATGGCGAAGTCCTTTTTTCGATATGAAGTCATTTTAGATAGGTCAAATTTTAGGGTTTCTGGATTTTTTTTTTCCAGAAATCAGGATTCAATCCATTTGACTCCTGATTTGGACTGGGTCGAAGAGGTTGACTCCTAATGACTTAATTAGCACTTAGAATTAGATTTAAGATTAAAATTAGTCCTAATCAATTAAGGTAATAACTTGGATTGTTACAATAACTTTGTACTCATTAATCCAAACCTAGCTAATATGAGTCTCATTTTAATCAGAAGAATACCTAGATTAGTCTGATAATATTAGTTTAGTTGTTAGGTCAATAATTTAACTAATCACTTTTAGAACCTTTCCCTAACTACCCTAATTAACATAGAAATTGGTTTGACCATAACTTTGTCAATTTAGCTCTAAATTAGGTCATCCAATATATCATTTAGATCATAAAAACTTTATTAACAATAAACTGGAATAAAATTTAGGTTTTGACAACTATAAACCCTAATCACACTAGAATTTGATTAGTTCAAAACTTGACCAAATAAAGTTCAATCTGGGTCTACTCCCAGTCATAGTACTCAGCGTGTTATAAGGAAGCTATAGCCACTGAATTTGCTGAATTTGGACCTCATTTGAGAAAGTTAAGTTTTGGACCCATTCATAAACCCTAAAATTATACTTTTGAACCCTAGAACGATTTTGGATATAGCTTAACTAATTGACATCATAATGTAGTAGTCTTAGACTCTATAGAATCTTTGAACAGTAAACAACAATAAACTAACTGAATTCTTAGACTTCACTAGGTAAAATTACAAATTTTACCGTCAATGTGATCTGCGCTTCTCATCAGCGTGATCCAGCGGCTGATGATCCTTCCGCGATCGACAGTTGAGTAAGATCGAATTAGGGTCATTCCTTTGCAACGGTCGATCGATCAAATGATCTGAGGGGCTCCGCTACAGCTCACCTTCGTTCCGGATGTGCCTCGCCCCTGACAGGCGAATTTTGTCGTACGGCAGCTGCAAAGTCTGTCCCCCACTCCTCCCCGCCATGTCACCAGGCCATTTGGCCATTTTCATTCTAGGCAAGGCACAGTGATTCGAGCCCCGAAGCTAGAGTAATCCCCATTAGAATTATTGAGAGCTTAGCTTTGGCTCGAGCTCTCGGGCCGAGCAACCCTCTCCTCCCACCTTTGCTAAACCCTTGAGGCTATAAATTGCCTCATGAATTGCTCCTTAAGTAGCTTCCCTCAGCCATTAACTCCAATCTAAAATCCTTCCAGCTGCACTGTAACAGCCCAAACTCTTAAGCACCAAGATATTGTCCGCTTTGGCTAGAAATGCCTCACAGTTTTGCTCTCAGAAGATAACTTCCCAGTAGGTCACCCATCCTGGGAGTGCTCCCACATGAGCACGCTTAACTTTGGAGTTCTTATCAGGAACTCCACCGTTATCTGAAAAGGCGTCTCGATGTTTAAGAGTTTCACTTATAGTTACTTAAGTGGGTCATTACAATCTCCCCAACTTAACTAACGGACGTCCTCGTCAGTATCCACACACAGATCCAAGAACCATCCACTGGGTAGATAGGACTAGAGGTGACCCCTACAGGCGCAAGAGGTACCCACAACTATGTAGCACCTTAACCATCATGGGTTCAAGAGGCTGCTCACATGAAGTGGTACTTTGCCCTGTATAGCACTTAGCTCTTATTAGACACCCTATGGTTTGCTCTGATACCATTTGTAACAGCTCAAACTCTTAAGCACCAAGGTATTATCCGCTTTGGTAAGAAATATCTCACAGTTTTGCCCTCAGAAGATAACTTCCCAGCAGGTCACCCATCCTGGGAGTGCTCTCACATGAGCACGCTTAACTTTGGAGTTCTTATCAGGAACTCCACCGTTATCTGAAAAGACGCCTCGATGTTTAAGAGTTTCACTTATTACTACTTAAGTGAGTCATCACATGCACTCTCCCTCTATCTCGAACGCACTCAACAGTCCCAGCTCCGACTAGCAGGAATTAGTGGGTGCACACTCGAAGTTCGAGTCTCTTGGTAGCTACCCAAGGTGCATACGAGGCCTGGACTTCCTCAAATTGCTTGGATGACATTTTCCTCATCTACCCAGGTACCCATTTCTTCCAGTTAAGCGATTAAGCTCAAACCTTAATTATATTGCTTTAGGATAGGTCGATGCTTGTCTTAGGATAGTTCCTTAAACTAGCCAAGCCATACGCGACTTGGCTGAGGTTTGGATAGTGTAAAACATTGTCTGAATTCAATCCTTTCAAGCGATGCTGTATAGCTTGAATTGCTTCCGTCCAATGCCCAAATTCGATCGTTCATTTCGTCCCCTGACGATCGAGTATCGATCTTAAATGGATCGATATGATCTGGCTAACTGAGATTCGATCCAGCAGCCACTCCTCACTTAGGCTATCACAGTGCAGCACAGTGCCTAGCCTGATTAAAGTCCCAGAGATCTGACCACTCCCAGACAAAACAAAGTTAGGGCTTCAATTCGTCTCGACATCCCAATGGTGTATGAGTCAAGCTCTGGCCTCGGCTTAATCTATGTGGGGAGAATTTCTCTTCACAGAGAAACTTTAAATCAGGGGTTAATCTGATTTGGTGGAAATAGCTTCCCGACAATCCTGACCACCTCATCAACCAATTTAGGGTTCTATCGGCATGTTGTAGAACCGTGAAGGTGTATCGATCAAGCTGTGGGGATAGCGCGGCCAGGATGCCCGAGAATTTGGCGATTATGGTTGGCCCTGATCAGTGGATGTCGGGGAATGATGCGAGGAAGGAGACGCACTATACAGGTCGGGCCGACTCGTGACCCGCCTGGTTCTACAATAGCGGGTCAACGGGTCAAGCCGACCCACGCCTTTTTGAACGGGTTGATCCTATTTTAAATAATAAATGATTTATGAATTATTTTCCTTAAGGAAAATATTTCAATTAATGGAAAGTTAATTAAATTCATAATATATTATTTGAATAACTTTTAATTTACTTATACAAAACATATGAAATTATATATCATTTTAATCAGAAAAATATAAGAAATAAGAATATACAAAAATATTTCAGTTTATGCAAATGCATTTCTAATTTTACCTAATTATTTTAGTAGTTTAATTAAGTAAAATTAGCACCTATACTTGGCCAAATCCTATGATTTTGGTTTCTTTTGGCTTCTTATATCTTGTAGAATGCATGTGCTAAGTAGGAAAATTTTATGATTTATATTTTTTTAATTATGTTCTAATCCTTGTATTGTATGATTAGTGAATAAGGTTAGTATTTAGCCAAATGTGCATTTTATGATTTTTGATTGTTGTAAGTATAATTAGCCAAAGATTAAGTCCTAAATATAATCACATTAGAAAAATATTATTATATGAAGAAATAGTGTGGTGCTTAAACTAGTCCATTTATGGATTAGATTCATTTCAGACCTTAGTAACATAAGTGTCTATTAAAATGCCTACCTAGTGAGTATTACGCTCAACTTAACATGTTTAGTAAAAGATCCCTTAGATCTCATTAGAGCCAAACTGTGAGCTTCTAGCAACGGCTGGGAAGCATGACAATCGGACGAATGGAGAGAACCCCTGCTTCCAGAATCGGACGACAAATGGAGAGAAGCCGAACCGGAAGAATGGTAAAACCTTGCAAGTGACGATTAATATTCCTTAGAAAAATAAAAAATTGAAAAATTTCTTTTCCAACTCTTTTTCTTTCCTCACGAAAATCACGATATTTGTAAATGGAAGCCATCGTACCCTGTAAGTGAATGTAGACTCAAGGAATATGGGTTGTTTCACTCACAAAAACTCAATTATAGGCCCAAAGTGTTGGATGAAGCCTCGGCGAGTGAAGGTAGATGGTTGCAAGTGGCAAGAATTTGTCACGAAGAGGAAGGCGAAGAGAGTACCCCGACGTCTCGATAGATATGCAAGAGGTCACAATTATTCTCTCAGCGAAAAGGAAATGTGTAGGGACATCCGCAAAATTCTTTATTTTCTCTGATTTCTCACCGTCTAATAAAGATATCAGCAATGCGTGCAAGAAGACGAACTAGTAGAGGGGATGTGTGCAAGAAGACTAACTAGCAGGTGAAGCAGACCAATTTAGCGGGAGAAGCCGCCCGACTGCACTCGCACACTTTTTCTCTCCCATATGCATACATATATATAATAAAAAATAAGATGGAGAACGTAGAAAAGAAAAATGATATACATCTTTCATTTAGCTCCCAAATTATCTTGATGACTAGGATGTTGATGTGGCTACCTAATCCACATCAGCTAAGTCATACCATTTAGTATATTTAGGATTTGTTTAGGGTTTGGGGTTTACACTCGGTACTGTAGCCGCCTCTTAAACCTCTTGCTCGAAGGTGAGTGCTCGAAGGAGGACGAGGCGCAAACGAGGTGAACGACGACGCGGACGACGCGAACGAAGCAAGTAAAGCTCTTGCTCGAAGGCGACATTCTTCAAGGCGAACGAAGCTCGAAGGCGAGTGCTCGAAGGAAAACGAGGCGTGAACGAGGCGAACGACGATGCGGACGACGCGTACGAAGCAAGCGAAGCTCTTGCTCGAACCTCTTGCTCGAAGGCGACATCCTTCAAGGCGAACGAAGCCTTCGTTCGACAGCGTTCGACTTCGACAGCAAATGACTCCTCCGTCGTTCGACAGCGTTCGATGCTCCGTCCGACAGCGATCGAAGCTTTCGCCTGATAGCGATCGAATCCTTCCTTCCGACAGCCAGGTTCGCCCCTTTTCTCATTCGAAAACTGACTGAAGAGTTACTTCATTTTCCTTTTCATTTTCCATAAAAAAATCTGGTTAACTGCATTTTTTACAGTGGTAACCTCATTTAGTATTTATAAATTTGTATTGTTGATTATAAAAGTTTGTAATGCTGTTTTTTTTTTGTGTGTCGAATATATTTTAACTGATTTAGAGAAGAGTTAGGGATAAAAAAGGAAAAAAAATTGGAACTAGACATTTTTTTGTGCTTTTTTTTTTATGATGAATCTATTGGACTAAATCAGCCTTAAGACTAAGTTATGAATCAATATTTTCTTGCTTTGTTTATAAGTACTAATCACATGAACAAGTTTAAACTTTGATTGCCATGAAAAATTAAATGAAAAAAACTTTTTGTGATTTTATTACTATTTGATAATTGGCTTGATTTGCATATCCTAGTTTCAATTTAGGTACAATTGATTTCAGTAATTTAATATATGCAAAATAAAATTTTCTTATAGTTATGCTCTTCAAGAACTTCTCTTGGTACTAGGGCTAACATTTGAATTTTTACTTGACTAGAAATTGAATAAAAAATTTTAACATGACTATCAAGTCAATTCTCAAACTTGAAATATTTTTGTATATTATGTTAATTTATATTTCTATGTACTAATCATATTCAAGTTTCACATTAATTTAATTGTGCGGCCTTTTATTGAGATGCTATCACTGAAGGAGTGCTCTTATTTGCTTGTGCATATTATTTATTGTCAAATACAGGCATGAGATATGTGGTTTGGATTTTGTTAAATGTTTAATTTTTCTTAAATTTTTAGAGAATTTGTTTGATTGTCTAATACTTCAAAAGTGCTTCTCCATAGCTTCCTACAAGCTCAAATCCTATATATCACATCACTATCAATTTTATCATCGTGCGCACTTATTTGATAGTACACCTAAGTGCCAAAATAATGATATATTGCATGTATTTGTTGTAGTATTTTCAAGACACATAATTCAGAATACTAATAACTCTTGATATTATCGTTGATCAAATAAATTCAAATGCATAACTTGCATCTACAAGTGCATGCTAAAATTTCCTTGAATTTTAAACTTTGTAATGAATTTTTATAAAATATAATTATGTATACTTTATTTATTTTTCTTAAGATATTCAAATTGAGAATATTAAAACATAAAGGTTAAATCAATCTTCTGACAATAATATTGTTGAAAATATTCCAACATTGCCCCAACCTAAAATCGGCATGAATTTTGATTCGATTGATGATGCATTTAAGTTTTACAAAACTTTTGGATATTTGGTTGGATTTGGAATAAAAAAAAAAGATCAGGTTAAAATTTTTATGACGTCAGATATCGTTGTTGCTTTACATGTTGCAAAGAATGAGAGAATATTGCTAGTAGCCATGTGCCAAGTCACGCTGCAAACCTATTGTAAAGATAGGTTGTGGGTAATAATGGTTATTAAAGATCTATGTTTAAATGAAAAATAGGTTGTGTGTGATATTGAATTAGAACATAATCATCCATTGGATCCACGGATGATTAGATTTATGAGATATCATCGAGAATTACCATTATCTATAAAAAATGGCTTGAAATTAATGATATTACTTTTGATGCAGGGCATCAATGAAATCATCATCGATGTGCCAGATCATAAATTAGTTTAATGGTATCATGTTTTATTTTTCTATTTTGAGTCCTATGGGCTTTTGCATTTGTTTCATAAATGGGTCTTCATCTTAGCCCACATATTGTCATGTGAGTTTTTTGTAAAATGACACTTTAGTCCTTTATGAGAGGGTTGGTTTATAATTTATTTGGTCATTTGTGTGAAAAGACATTTTAGTCCTTCATGAGAGAGTAAGTATATAGTTTTTTTAGTCTTTTAGAGGAAATGACACTTTAGTCCTTCATGAGAGGTTGGTTAAGGGTTTTATGGTCATTTGGTATGTATCTTATGGCTATAAATTAGCCGCCCTCACATGTATTATGGCATTGCAATTGATATAAAAAATACTATCTTCTTCTTTATGTTATGTGAGCTTCATTCTTAAGAGAAGGACTTATTGAGGTGTGATTTGCAATTCTTGGAGAATGACTTCCAAGAAAAGAAGGTTCGATCTACTGCGAAGGACTGCTCGTAGAAGTTAATCTTCTTTATCGTAAGTGGCATATTTGGTAATAAGGCTCCCGTAAGATCTTCTTCATTTACTTTTATTTTCTTTCCTCCTACCTTACAAGTGTGCTCGTTTAATCCTAGCTCTCATTACTTGTGAACGCTTACAACACTTCTCTTTATTCTCAATAAGTGACTCGCATATCTTCTAGTAACTTAAATATGCAAGGTTAATTTCGTTAATTAATTGGTGGATTTGATTATATTACATGTCATCACCCCCCATCCTACATCAACTGAGGTGCCACTTAATAAATCTGTAAATGTCATGATTACTCATGGAGGTGAACATGAGAAATTTTATTTTACAAAAAAAGATTGCAGAAATTTTATTGCAAATAATAGGCAAACACTATTAGGTCATTGTGATGCATCTGCATTAATAAAGTATTTTGAGATGATGCAAAAGGATAATATCAATTTTGTCTACAATATTGAGCTATCAGAGAGTAATCAATTGCAAAATATTTTCTGGGCAGATGTTAGATCAAGAGTTTTGTATTAGTACTTTGGTGATGTTGTCACATGTGACACAACATATCTCACAAATCATTATGCAATGCCCTTTGCCCCATTTGTTGGTGTGAATCATCATGGTCAATCTGTGTTGCTTGGGTGTGCTCTTCTTGCTGATGAAATAATAGACACATTCAAATGGCTTTTTTGTAGATGGCTAGATTGCATGCATGGAAAAGCTCCATATGCAATTATAACTGATCAAAGCCAAGTAATGAGCTTGGCAATTTCATAAATATTTCCTCAACACATCACAAATTTTGTTTATGGAACATTATGAGGAAACTCCCTGATAAGTTAGGTAATAGGTACGATTATGATATTATCTCATCAATATTTAGTTGAGCAGTGTATGATGTACTTTCCATACATGAGTTTGAGATTACGAAGGTGACATGGTGTCCGAGCACTCGCTATCAGAACATGACTGGTTCAATTCACTATATAATATTTAAAAAATGGGTTCCTGTATTTTTAAAAGGGACCTTTTGGATTGGCATGTCTACAACATAAATGAGTGAAACATTGAACGCATTCTTTGATGGATATGTGTCATCAAAGACTACATTGACAATGTTTGTACAAAATTATGCAAATATCTTGAGAGCCAAGTTTGAAAAAGAGGCATATGAGGATTTTTTATCTTTCCATACACAATCATAACTGATATTTGTTTTTCCATTTGAGGAACAACTATCTAAACTATACATATTAAATATATTTTATAAATTTCAGAATCAGTTAAAGAAGCTAATGAATTGTATGTACATAAATGTTGAGATTAGTGAGCCCATTAAGTCCTACATAGTTAGTAAGCTTGATGATGGCAATAACAAAGAGTACCATGTCACCTACAATCATATGCAGAATGAGACATGGTGTATTTGCAAACTTTTACAATCAAAAGGCATAATATGTTGCCATATTTTGTGTGTCTGGCGTCAAGAACATATAACAATCATCCCAGATTGTTACATTATAAATCGTTGGAGAAAAGATTTAAGAGGTTACATGCATCTATATCTATGCTGCCAATCTATCAGGGTAGGAGTTTATCATCATACGATACTTTGTACAACACAGCCCATAATTTCTTCAATGATATTATTAAGCTTGGTTCAGTATCTGAAAAATATTTGGAATACGCTTTAAAGCTTTTAACCGAGGCTCGGGAAAAACTTATTAACTTTGATGCCATTAATCTGTTCGGTAATGACAAGGCGTGTTCAAGTGCACAGGACAATGCAATACAAAGTCCTTTGCCTGCTCATCCTAAAGGAAGACCTCCAAGCAAAAGAAAACTAAGCCACCTCAAAAAGGGAATAACTCGAAAACTTACAAAGAAGTCGTGCATTGTAGTTGAGAATAAATTGGTGGATAAATGCATAGGCAAGCAATAGAGAGTTTGTGCATTGGGCTGAGAATAAATGGGTGGCTTTGGGCATATGCAAGGAAATGAATCTGGGCAATTCCTATAGTTCATGCACCTGCAGGCACCGACAGAGACTGTGCATAATAATTGAGAATAAATATGTGAACTGTAGTTGAGAACAAATTAGTTCAAACATATGCAGGTAATAGCAGAGTCTGTGCAACTATAGATTCTGTAAAGAGATATGGTTTGCTGGAGGGGAAGAGCTGCAAGCGATGAGCTACAATTTTTAAACAATTGTTGTTTAATCCTGCAACTAAGTGCTTATCTGATAGAGTTGTAGGGGGAGGTAAAAGAAGAGCAGGTACAGCAGCAGCTGTTAAATTTGTTGTCTCATAGCGAGCAACTTTATCATCACAGCGCCCCGCTCGAGACCCCAGTCAAGAAGTAGATTGAGCTCGTTATGTTCGAGTCCACCAGCTCCTCCATCCCCTCCTTGTCGAACAGCCCCCACGTGCTCTCATATGCCGCCACGAAGCCCTCCCGTAAGCTGCTATCTGATTACAGTTTAAATCAATGGTATCCGTAAACCAGCTAATACACGAGGAACGAGTTCGTAGACATTCATTGCAGCTTGTAGCGAATTGCATTGCAGCGGTGCGCTTAGTGAATCTTTGTCTCATAAACTCGATAGCTTAAACTTTGAAATCTTGATCTTTTTGTTGTTTCATTTTCAAATGGCTTGATCCCCGAAGTGGTCATTTACACTGCGGTCATCGAAGGCTTCTGTAGGGCTGCAGAATTCGGTGATGCTAAGGGGCTATCAATGCTGCAGTTTTCATGAAACTTAAGGATGAAGATAGTGCTTGGAGCTGCTAAAGGCTGTGGAAGATTACAAGTTTCTGTATTTGTCAATGCTGCAGTTCTTCAATGCAGCAGTTCTTCAATGCTATGACAATGACAGCAGTTCTTCAATGCTGCATATTCTTTGTGCTGAAGTATCATGTTTAATTTGATTCCATAGAAAGTATGTGATTTTGTGTTGGAAATTAATGTGGATGAATGCCATTGTTATATCATTAAGAATGGCTATATTTTTTGTCTTTAATTTGATGAGTATATTGGTTTTTGTGTCTTTATTGAACATTTGTTGTAAAAATGAATATTCATTCAAACTATATGAGATTCTTTGTGCTGTAAAAATTTTAATTATTATGATGTAAGCTCTCTATTGTTATAATGGTATGCAATCAAGTTGTCCTTGCCTTCACAATGCACTCATACCTCTCCATTGGCATCATAATCTGCTTTAGGCTTCTCTGCATTACCATTGATTGCTTGGCCAATATTTAAAGACGAATTGTGATTATCAAATCAGAAAATTAATTTCTAATCTTTGGCACAAAGGAAAAAAATAGAGGGAAATCGTGTATCATCTGATGTGAATATAAAAATAGAACTGTTACAGATATTACATGAATTAAATGCAAATATGACAATAATAAAAAAATGGCTAAAAGACTGAAATTTCATTCTATCAATGGTGATTACAGTTCTCAAACAAAAAAAAAATGACAGTATAGAGGGAAAAAATAGTCTTGGATTAGAATGACTGTTAGAAACAGAGCTATTCTCTGTGTATATGAATGTAATTTAGAAGGCAAAGTTCATGATAAAGCTAATATTAATATAATCATATACTTGTAAGGGCACTGGATCTAGTGTTAGAGGCTTACAAATGCATAATGGCATTCCACAATTGCACTCATGTGCAATGGCTGAATCATCCCTAGAGATTGATTATTCTTGTTTTTCAAGATTTCGACATTGATCTTTGGATTGGCGGTGGTTTTTTTGTGAAATAACCAAACAAAATTTCGGTTGGACTAATGACCATATTTGGGAACGGCTTGATACAATTTTGTTGTCTGTTTCTTGGGTAAGCTCTTTTGTTACTTCTAAAGTCTAACATCTCAATAAATTGGGCTCAAATCATACTCCTCCTCTCTTCAATATCTCCCAAGCCAACATTTCTTTGTCTCCCAAGTTCATGTTTCAAAATATGTGGATTGGCCACAATATATTTAGTGATATTGTGCAAAAAAGTTGGAAGATGATTTAACTGGCTCTCCTTTCTACATTTTGTGGCAACAAATAATAATTCTACAAACTGATTTTAAAAATTGGAATATTCAAGTGTGGCGACCCTGCCCCGCCGTGGTCCTGTTAACCCTTAAGTTAACATGATTACGGTGGAGGGGTCACCAAATGACAAGGTCCCCACTTAAGATTGGATTAGACACACATTCTAATCCAATTTAAATAAAGACTTTGCCATTCAATCCAGAAATACTATCACTAAACGATTATACATGAACTCAGAGTGCGGAAGCATAAAACATAACATCCATCCAATACAGTATAAATACAACAATACAGAATAAGTAAAGTACTGAAAAAGAAAAATAATCCTGTATTATTACAACATTTAATGAGCTTAAAAGTACTGAAAGAAAACTCTCAATCTCACTGGAAGAAAAACTAAAGCTACAGATCTTTAGGAACGGGCTCCTCCTCCAATGGCAAACTCTCCACTGGATCTGCTAAACCAACAAACTCAGAACCTACCATTATCAGTTTCATAATGGTAGGGCCCCAGCCAATAAAAGAAAAATTGGTTAGACAATAAGTCTAAGCACATTTTAGGGAAAGAGTTTATTTAAGTTAACTGAATATCACCATAAAAACAGAACTAAGCATAATAGGTGCAAGAAAGCATACAAAAGAACTGTAATAAGTTATAAACCATAGTTTATAACTAAACAAAAAGGAAGTAAAACATACCTCCTCCAAGCAGCTCCAACACAAAACAGGTAAGTAAAAGAAGTGTAAAACTATAAGAAAATATAATCTAAATATGCATATGATCAAACTGATTATGCCAAGTGACATACAAAATTCTAAAAGTATAAAACTGAGTACACTAACATGAAAACAATAAGTAAATCTAGCATCCTATATAAAAACACATGCAGGAAAGCTGTAAGTAAAACAGTACTAAAATGCAGAAAATACTAGTAAAACAGTAACTGTAAACTAAAACTATAGCAACTGTACAAGTCATCTGAACTGAGCCTGAACTCAGCAATTCTTAGCCTGATGAGCTAAGAAACTCTGAACTGAACGTCACTGAAACTCTTAGCCTGATGAGCTAAGATAGAACTGAATGTAAGTGTACTTGAATTAGTATATCCATATCAGAATCCTGACTCTGTAGTCAGTAGGGCAAGAGTCTATCCATCCTATCACTCGGACTAGGCATGGCCAATAGACTGTCAGACATTAAACCCTCGAAAGGTTGCCGACCCCGAACGGGTTGATCGAAGAGGTATACTAATCAAGCTACACCTTACATACCACTTGTGAAACGAACACAATGCCTTTTATGAATATTCAAAATTGACATAAGATATTCATCAAATATCTTAAGTACATAATATATGTTCAAGGTATAAGGCTCAAAAATCAAGGAATGCGAAGCATCAAAATCAAAGTGCAAGAAACTCTATCTAAAACACAGGTGATATCCTTTGTTATCTACTTTATTCGTTCTATCTACTCTAAGTTACCTAAGTTTCAGAATTAACAACTCTTACACATTCTGTAACTTAGAATCACGAATCCTACTTGTTGAAGATAATTAGGACTGGCCAAGTCCTAATTATAACTTAATCAAAAGACGACTATTTGGTTAAAATGAATAAATCACCGACCTAATTTTGTAATTTAATTCATCCCAACCTCATCTTGATTAGCCAAATCAAGATGAAAAGATTAAGAATTAGACTCCAGATGATGGGGTCTAATCACTTAATCTAAAGGTATAACTAAGGGTCTAAGGTTTAGAACCCAAACTCACAGATTAAGTTAAGGCAAGTCCTAATGATAAATCAATTCATTATGATAGATCTCTATTCTTAATTCTAAAGTTTAAAGATCAATTAATCATTTAATAAACTAAGAAAATCTAAAAATTAGAAAACTCAAGGTTTCACCTAATTGAGTAACCCAATTTACTCAATAGATGAATTCTAACTTAAGATCTATTCCTAGTCTTAGGAAATAAGGCTCTTAATTACTAAGAGTATCTCTCAAGACACACATCTTAACTAATGTTATAAGAACTAAGGATGAGTCTAAGAATGATTTAAAGAATGAGAAAAACTTACTCGGGACTTAGGAATTTTCTTTACTAAGCAAAATCTGAGATTTTAATCAAAACCTAATTTAGACTTAAATTTGATTAGTTTCAGTTCTAAATCATTATAATTACTGATAAAAATGATTATAAAATGATTTTAGAGCTTTTGAAAGCTAAACCCTAAATTTGGGCAAAATGACCATTTTGCCCCTACTTAAGGGTTCAAAAGATCAAATTTTGATCTAGGGCTTAATTTCTAAAATTTTCTTTTGGAAAGTAATTCTTACTGTCTAATTTAAGATTAGACAACAACTAAGTTAATTTTGGGTGATTAATAAGCCATATGAGATCAAATTAGTGAATTTGACTCATAAGGGCAATTTAGTAATTTGACTAAGTGAAAGTTAAATTTTCTTTTAGTTTAATGTTCTTTACTGTCTAAGCCTTCTATAGAATCTAAATTTGCTAAATTCTGATGAGTATTGACCAAGTTATGGCCAATACAAGATTTAGGGTTTTTAAGATTTAATTAAGGAATTATTAACTATATGTCAAAAATTCTTAATTTTGCCAATTAATGTCCAAATTAAGCAAAATTAGTGGCTATGGGTTACAAATAGCTCACTGATCATAATGACATGTGGTAGGCTCAATTTGGACTTAATTTGACTAAGTTAAGACCTAATTAGGGTTTAGGGTAATTAGTGAGTGATTAACAAAATTAATCACTCAAAAACTAGTCCAACCTTATGGATTGATTTTAAATGGATCTATGAGTCCTCTGAAGTTTAAAACTCTCAAATTGGGTTACTAGATTTGCTATTATTCACTAATCAAGATTTAGAGCAATTAAGGGTGATTAGCAAATTTGACCGTTGGATCTAAAATATTTTTATAGATTATTGTTAATTAGATTCTTCTGATCTAAATTGATATTTGGATCATCAAATTTGGAGCTCAATTGACCAAGTTATGGTCAATTGAAGATCTAGGGTTAATTAACCTAATTAGGGTTAGGTCCTAAATGTCATTAAGCAATTACTAATCCAAACAGCAAAATAAACACTACCAAATTAATTCTTAGGATTTTCTGATCACTTTAAGACCCATATTGGGTATGTTTGGATCATTTGGTACAAATTTATGAGCTAAATAAGGTTTATGGATTTAATTTAAATTAAATTAAACCTAAATAATCAATTTGCAAAATATTGATCCTACAGCAAAAATTTTGGCATCAATAAATTCCTTATATTTTTTTGATTAATTTGGTATATTTATTTGTATAATTTGGATATATATTTATCAAGTTATGATTGTTTAAAGTTTGGATTTAAATTAATTATTTAATTCTGCTTTAATTAAATTAACTTAATTCTGTTATTATATGATTATAATTATCTGTTAAATTATATATATTTAATTTTATTATTTAAAAATCTTCAGGACACGTGGCGCACAACCAGAGGCTGAGGAGACGGCGGCGGGCCCCACTGATGACCTCTGCAGCCGCGTCATTCGTCTGACGCGAGGCGGGCCCCACTTCTGCCGCCGAGCCACGCGGCTTGCTGGGAAGAGGCCACGTGCTCCTGGTGGACCCCAGCTCCTACACGGAAATCCGAGGAGGACGAGTCGGGCCCGGGTCGACCCGGTCCGACCCGAGAGCTCGTCTTCTTCGACAGCTTCTTCCCGAGGACGCAGAACTAGGGTTTGCCTTTATAGGGACTTTCCATCATCTAAACAGCTCAACCCGCACAGTGATGGATAGCCAAAGATGAGATCTTCCATTAGGTGGTCGATTTGAGACCCAATATAGCCTGAGTCGATCTCAAATCCTAACCCTAGATGGACATGCCACGGCTATAACGTTTTTAACTGTAGACTCATCATGGATTTAGATTGATTCAATTCATCTATGCTAGATCGATACCGTGAAATCTTTAATCTATGCTTTGAAATAATGTTTCGAGTTTGTGCGATTGAGAAATTATTGCAATAAGAGGAAATCAGGATCTACCTAGATTCGACGGCTGAGAACTCACTGGATTAATCCGAGCACCTCTGATCTCTGAAATGGATCGATTCGAGCGTAATCGAGAACTGGAATCGATCAGAGGCTAAATCCTAAGGCCGGAGCGATGGGATCGACCTATGGCGAGGGAGACGACGCGCGTCTCAGACCTCCGCTGCCGCGTGCTCTTCGCGGAGAAGACGAAGCTTCTGCCGTCTGATCAAACGATCAGACGGCCGCGATTCGTCCGCTCGACTGACGGGCGAAGCTGACGGCGTCCAAAGAAAGGTAATGGCGCTTTTAATTAACCCGACGGAGCCGTTAAGCATTATAAATTAATTAATTATTTATATTAAATTATACAGATTTAATTAATTAATTTTAACCTATTAAATGCATCCCAAAAATTTCCAATAAATCACCCTTAGCTAATTGAAGGGTGAGGAACGCAACGGCGCACTCGGATTTTTGTTTCGACGAGAATTTAATTATTTGATTATTCCGGGGATTTAAATAATTTTAAAATATTTGACGAAAATCCAACGACTTCCAAATGCCTTCAAAATTTCACCCCTAGCTAATTTGGGTGTTTTAAACGCAATGGTGAAGTCAGATTTTCAATCTGAGGTCTAGATAAAAAGTCAAATTTCCAGGTTTTTGGGATTTTCTAGAATTCCTGTTTTGACTTTGTTGACTTCTTGGTTTGACCTAGGTTTCAGAGATTTGCTTCAAATCACTTAATTAGTGACTTAGAATCTTAATTAAGACTTAGATTAGTCTTAATTGAGCAAAGTAACAACCTGGGTTGTTACATCAAGTCTTTGGCAATTTCTTAGGAATGTACTTGAGGCTGAAAGAGAACGTAATGAACTGGAAACTAACTTTATCAATTACAATCTTCTTGAAAATCATGGTACCTGAAAAAAAAGAAGAAGTTGTTAATCTTACCCATTATCATGATTATGATGACACACATTGGAGGCAAGAACCTTCTTTGAAACATTTTGTTGAGGGTGAAAGAAACACTATATCTAAAAAGAAATATTAATTGGATTCATAAAAATAGAAGATGGTGAGGTGTGGATCACTGATCAAAAGGAAATCCATAAATTTGCTTTAAAATTTGCTTATCGAGAACTATAATCAAATCAAATGCATCTATAATTACTTGGATTTGAGCATCATTCCTAAGCTTATTATTGAAGAAGATAATACATCCTTGTTAAAATTCCTTTTGAGGAGGAAATCAAAAATGCTATATTTTTTATGTATGGTGAAAAAGTGCAGGCCTAGACGGCTTCATCGCCTTGTTCTTCCAAAAAAGTTGGAATATCATTCAAAATGACGTTTGCATGGCAATTAATGGTTTCTTTATTGGGATCCTTTAATCTCTAAAAGTTGGTGATGCATGGAGTCGAACCCTGAATCTCTCGCATACAATACGAGCGCTCTTTCATTTACAATCAACACAACAACAGAATTGACCATCTGAATCCTTGTATTCTAAACTCAACGGAGCCATCAAAATTGGCCCATAATTGTATCACATTTTAACACTGAATTCAAATACTTATTGAGAAATGCAAGATATGGGAGACATTCTAAATCCGCTGTCATCATCAATGAGCACTTGAAGTGTAAAGGACTGATTATTACTGGATTAACATAAATCAGGTGCATTCTTGTATGCTATGCTGCATCATGCATATTGTTATTCTTACACATGAAGATCACGTCAATCTATAAGCGCGACTGTAAATTAGGTCGACGGCTCCGTTGATTCCATCTGTGGGAAAATGCAACCCGTTCCGGTGGATTGTCCTTCCTTTCAGAAAATTTGGGGGAGATCCGATTCAAAATCAGGAAACCTAACAGAGAATAGTACTTATACTGATTAGCATTAAAAGAGAGCCGATTTGGCTAGAGGGAGGGGGCGAGAGATCTATCGGCATCTCAAAACCCAGTGGGTGCAGTGGGTGCCAGCCAGCCTTACCGTATAGAAGAAGAGAATCGGCGTAGAGCAAGACTTCATCGCAGAGATGGAGACGGCACAGGCGCAGGCGATTTCGGCGTATAATTCATCGCAGAGATGGAGACGGCGCAGGCGCGGGCGATTTCGACGTAGACTTTATCGCAGAGATGGAGACGGCGCAGGCGTAGACGATTTCGGCATAGACTTCATCGCAGGGATGGAGATGGCACAGGCACGGGCGATTTCAGCGTAGACTTCACGGGCGATTGAAGACGACGCAGGCGCGGGCGATTTCGTCGAAGGCTACGACGAGACCGCAAGCATAGTGGCGAAAATTAGGTTTCGCAAAATATATTGCAAGCAGCGGGAAAAATAAATTCTGACGTGGCTAAGTAACATTCCTACTCATCAAGATTTTGGAGTTTTTTAGGCTCTATAAAAAATATTTAGGATCCAACGGTTAGATTTGCTAAACACCCCTAATCACCCTAAATATTGATTAGTAAATATTAGTAAATTTAATAATCCAAATTGAGTGATTTAAGTTTCAGAGGACTCATAAAGTCATTGAAAACCTAGCTGTAAGGTTGGATTAATGTTTGAGTGATTAATTTTGTTAATCACTCACTAATCACCCTAAACCCTAATTAGGTCTTAAATTAGTCAAATTAGATCCAAATTGAGCCTACCACATGTCATTATGATCAGTGGACTATTTGTAAACTATAGCCACTAATTATGCTTAATTTGGACACTAATTGACAAAGTTAGGATTTTTGACCCATAATTAAGAATTCCTTAATCACCTTTTAACCCTAAATCTTGTATTGGCCATAACTTGGCCAATACTTATCAGAATTTAGCAAATTTAGATTCTATGGAAAGCCTAGATAGTAAAGAACAATAATCTAAAAGAAAATTTAACTTTTACTTAGCTAAATTACTAATTTGCCCTTATGAGTCAAATTCACTAATTTGATCTCATTTGGCATAATAATGACTCAAAATTAATTTAGTTGCTGTCTAATCTTACATTAAACAGTAAGAATCACTTTCCAAAAGAAAATTTCAGAATTTAAGTCTTAGATCAAAATTTGATCTTTTGAACCCTTAAGTAGGGGCAAAATGGTCATTTTGACCAAATTTAGGGTTTAGCCTTTAAAAGCCCTAAATTCAGTTTCTAATCACTAAAATCAGTAAATAGAATGACTTAGAACTGAAATTAATCAAATTCAAGTCTAAATTAGATTTTGATTAGAATCTCAAAATTTGCTCCTTAAGAAAATTCTTAAGTAAATTGTGAGTGTTCTTCTTTCCTTAATCACTCTTAGATCTTACCTTAGGTCCTTATAACATTAGTTAGGATGTGTGTCTTGAGAGATATTCTTAGTAATTAAGAGCTTTAATTCCTAAGATTAAGAATAGATCTTAAGTTAGAATTCATCTATTAAGTAAATTGGGTTACTCAATAAGTGAAACCTTGAGTTTACTAGTTTCTAGATTTTTCTTAGTTTATTAAATGATTATTTGATATTTAAACTTTAGAACTAAGAATAGAGATCTATCCTAATGAATTTGATTTATCAATAAGATTTACCCTAACTTAATCTGTGAGGTGGGATTTTAAACCTTAGATCCTTAGTTTTACCCTTAGATTAAGTGATTAGACCTCATCATCTGGAGTCTAATTCTTAATCTTTTCATCTTGATTTGGCTAATCAAGATGAGGTTGGGATGAATTAAATTACAAAACTAGGTCGATGATTTATTCACTTAAACCAAATAGTCGTCTTTTGATTAAGTTATAATTAAGACTTGGCCAGTCCTAATTATCTTCAACTAGTAGGATTCGTGATTCTAAGTTACAGAATGTGTAAGAATTGATGATTCTGAAACTTATGTAACTTAGAGTAGATAGAACGCATAAAGTAGATAACAACGGATATCACCTGTGTTTTAGATAGAGTCTTTTGCTCACGTTGATTTTGATGCTTCGCATTCTTTGATTTTGAGCCTTACACCTTGAACATATATTATGTACATAAGATATTTGATAAATATCTTATGTTAATTTGGAACATTTATAAGCAGCATTGTGTTTTCGTTTCACAAGTGGTTTTGTAAGGTGTAGCTTGATCAGTATACCTCTTCGATCAACTCGTTCGGGGTCGACAATCTTTCGAGGGTTTAATGTCCGACAGTCTATTGGCCATGCCTAGTCCGAGTGATAGGATGGATAGACTCTCGCCCTAAATATATATATATTGGTTAATGGACCCGCAATTATAATTAGGAAAATAATTTAATGCTCCAATAAATGCTCCATCTTATTTTTTAATTATTATAAATTTTTAATCCTAATTTTTATTATTCAATCTCATTTATTAATAATTAATTTTAAATGCTTAAATTCTCAATTTAATAGTAATTAATCATATTGAGACCGGTGTATCTTAGACGGTTGATACGGTAGTATCAAAAAAAAATTTATTTAATAAAATTTAAATATTATTTTAATAAAATTTTTAAAAATAATATTTATTTTAACAAAATCATTTCAATGAAATTTGAACATATTTTCTTAGTATATATTTATTTATATTAAAATAATACAAATATTATTTTTAAAATTTATATTAATACATCAACAAAAAAAAAAAAAAAAAAAAAAAAAAAATTTATTAAATAAATATTTTTAGGTGCCACCACCTCAGCAGATCTAAACACGATTTCTCTTTATCTTTGATATAAAGACATGCAGTAAATGTCTGAACTCGAGAAGGACAAAATGGGACTGGCGCAGCATCAAAATGACTGAATCATAATGTGGGGTGTCATCCGCGACAATAAATAGCTGGGCAAGGAAAGGAAAACTCTCTTCAGCTTGTAAAGAAGAATGAAAAAGGAGAGTGGTGGAGGTGAAGAGATAAGCCATATTCCTGCAAAACCTCATGAGGGTGAGAGCTATATTTGCAAGGGTAGCACCACTGTTCTTCTCTTCCACCCCTGTTCTTTATTATTGCAGTTCTTTGCCAGAGCTTATCACCGTTGCTTGGGCAAATTGTTGAGTCCTGAGGAAGAAGAACAAGTTGGGGCAGAGGTCAGCCCTCTCACTCTCACACTCTACTGTGTTTTTATATGTTTATGCGGTCAAGAGTTTGTTCCAAGCAAATACACCATTCATATTAAATAAATTAAAATATAATCATCACAATTATATAGTTTGTTCCAAGCAAATACACAATTTTTCTTTTTTTATAGAACAAAAAAGATGGATGTTTTATATAGCAGGAATCTTTCATGGCAGGAAGATGAATCCAACACATTAACACTTTTGTCCCGAAGACCCAAAAGGCGACACCCCGATCCTGGAAATGGGCAAATCAACCGCAGGCCATCTTTATTGGATTTATGAAGCGTCGAAATCAACGGCTGTGATGTGTTTGTCGAGAAGCTCATGTCATCCATCATGCACTTCTGATGAGGTCGAGAGTGCAATATTGTCTTTGTATGCACCTACTTTTTATAATTTATGTATATATTATGGGGGTGAAATGAATATTAGGCTCGTGGGAGATTCCATGAATGAAATTCGTCAACAGCATAAAACAATACAGAAGATGCATGAGAAGACCCCTCATGGAGTTGGTGTAGTCGCACGTAGCCGAACCGTGCGGTTGAGGCAGCCGCACGCGGTCTTTACTTGATATTTTCCATTTGCTAGATGAATGAATGACCTTTCTTAGTATTTTTAAGATAGTTTTGTTTTTTGTTTTGAAGGAATGCAGAGTAACAAGTTCAATATAGTCATGAATGAAATGTTCAAACTAGTATTATCTAAAACAATTTATATTCAAGTAATCCCAAACAACTCATGTAATAAGACATAGAGATATATGAAAGATAGCAATAAGAAATTGGAATCAGTACAATCGAAGTCAATATCTGGCTTCTTGACTCCAGTGTTTAAACATTGCAATATTCAATTAGGCTAAGATCAAAGACAGTCATCAACTTGGATCACTTGAATGGAATGGTCGTATGAACACTAATAGACTCGTCAACTTTGGATATGGCACTAAGAAGGTGGGAAGATTGCACAACTTTCAGGATTGGTCTCACGATCACTTATGTCCTACTAAAGTGGGCCTAGCACTAGTTTTCTAGTGTATTCTAAGCCAATAGACAAGCGAATGATGTCATGGTTTGATGGTTGAGCTTTTGAGTCTGAGCTAATAAACATGAGTCAAATCACATATATCCCATATATTTATCTTATTAATGTTCAATTTCTTCACACAAAAAAAGAAACTCAACTTTGCTTCTTCACAGAGGCAGAAGTAGCTCGAGTTTGGGTGAAAAGGTAAACAGCCTAAGAGCATACGCACATTGTAAGACTCGATAGAAATAGAAACTAAGTTAATTACGCTGGCCGTTCCTAGGATTGGGCGGCTTCATTGGAGGGCCACTGGATCTCGGGCGCATCATATCCAACGGTTGAGACGAAGCAAGAGTACAATGGCTGCTATTCTTTGTTGAAGGTGAGATAATCGTCATTTCTGTATCCATTAAAAGGCCATTAATGGAGTTGAGACGATGCCTTAAGAATGACAGCAGCCAATTCTGTTTAGCAGACATTCCCCAGCCAGCATTCTTCATTTCTTCCCTCTTTATTGTGATTTATATATAGATTTTCAAATTTATGCCGAGTCAATTATGCTTTGTAGATGGCAAGGTAGGTTTGAATTTGCCGCATTGATTAAACGCTAGTCAAAGACAGGCAGACGTGTCTTTGACCCTGAACAATTCCTGCTTGAACACTGTATTCGCTAGTTTGACTGCCAATATGGACCATGCGTTTGAATACTCCGTACGCCTGATGCATGCAAATATTATCAATTTTTTTCTTTAACAGATATTGTTTGATATGAAATAAATCTGTTTGATTATAATGTAATTATTATTCTTTGATAATTATACATGAAATTTAATTATTTTCTGTTTAAAATGAATAATCTTTGAGTGTAGTTCTTAAGTAAATTGTCTTAAGATTTCGTTCCAATGAATTTCAAATTTTTTTAGGACTTTGTTCGAACGAAGCGAACGAGAACGAAATCTTTGTTCGAACGAATCTTTCGCTTGAACGAAGATATGATTCACCGGAATCGTTCGTCGGTACGGACGGGCAAATGGAATCGTTTGCTCCAACGGAGCCCTCCTCTCTGCGGCTGCTTTGCTCGGCATAATTACTTTACTACTCTTGTATATATAGTTAGGAAAAATTAAATTATAATGAAAAAAATTTTACTTTACATTACTTTAATCTCTTACCAAACAAATAATTGAATATAATGAAGCGGTGGAATTAATTATTTAACAAATAATTGAATTTAATCTTTTCATTGAACAGAAGAACAATTACGTCCATAATATGAGGGGAAAGCTCTTCATCATTTTTTGCCTTTTGCTTGATGCATAGCTTTTCTCATTAGTTTAAGATAGTTTTTTTCAAGGGATTGAGACTCACAAACTCAAATACATAAGACAGTATAATCACAAACTAAAATTTGTACTGAGATTTTGAGTTCTATGATTCATCATCATTCAAAGAAAGATAGATACACATTTATTTGAGCCAATTTGATTGAGACTTAGCAAATCTTTCATAAATATCCAAAAATGAAAACATTCCAAAAAAAAGAATGTTCTTATAATTATTGAAAATGCACAATGAGTTATAAAAACATATTTATTAAAATTTAGGTATCATTTTAATACAAAATTTAAAAATAATATTTATATTATTTTAATACAAATAAATATACAACAACAATTTTTTGCTCAAATAAAAAAAAAAGTCCCTCGTTGGAATGGTATCTTAAGAAAAGTCAATCCTGCTGGCAGAGGAAATCAAATAGTTGACTGTATATATATGAGTATTGCTATACTTATATGATAATATATATTGAAAAATATAGATGATCATCCAATATACAAGTAAATGATTAGTTGAATGTATTTTTTTTGTAAGATATATGTGTAAAAATTAAAAAAAAAGAAATTTATATTAGTCTTGAATATTTTTGATATATATTTAAATGAAAGGGTACTATTTTTTAGAATAGATAAATATAGATGAGAGTGGAGAGGGTGAAGAGCAGAGAAGAGAAGACATGATGAGGGCAGCTTGGAAATTGGCTAAACCGGGCATCAGCTGCTCCCTCATTCGTCCCTTGTCTGCGAGCGATTTGCTGCTACCATTCTTAAGGCCTCGTCTCCACTCTTTTAACGGGCTTTTAGTGGATGAAGAAATGGTGATTATCTGTTCTTCGACGAAGAACAGCTGCAAAAATAAGGAAGATTCGATCCCCAGCACAAGCGCCCCTCCTCCTTCTCGGCCCTCCTTGTCCAGAAGTCCTCCCATGAAGCCGCCCAATGGCGGCGGCGGCCAGCATAATTGACTTTTCCCTTTAAGCGATCGAGTTCTTGTTTTCTTAATATCCATAAGCATTAGCTTTTCCTTGAATTTTTGGTTGTTTTTCTTGAACAAGACGAAGAGCGCTGCACTATTTGCTTAATAGCCGATTCGATTCAACGGCTCAGATTGCGCCCAGAATTTCAAGTTTAATATTACAAGTTTTAGAAAATTTATTTAGTTTGTATATTTATTCTTTTATTTTAATTTCAAAAAATTATAAAATGTAATTTTTTTTTTTGTAAGTAAAATGATTCAATACTTGCCCCAACATTTTTTCTTAAATTATTATTAATTTTTAATAAATTTATAATTATAATTTTAATTAATGAATCTCATTTATTATGAATTAATCACTAATTTTAAGTACATTAATATTAAATTGAAAGTATTATAGAGATGATTTTAAAATGGTCAATTTGTATTGATTTGTGAGGAAGGGATCAAATAATGATAAATCATTTCTTATTACATTTTCCTATTTTCTTAATTTTTAAATGTATTAATGATTATTTTAAATGCAATAATAATTGTGGGGCATTCGAGGGAGTATTTATTGAGGTATTGTAGCATTCCTTTGATAAGAAAAAATGTTATAATACCCCAACAAATACCGCAGCACTTTTTCCTAGGTTATTAATGATTTTTAATCATGATTATAATAGTAAATCTTATTTATTATGAGTTAATTACTAATTTTTAAATATATTAATGAATGTTTTAAATGCAATAATGATTGTGAGGTATTGGAGGAGATATTTATTGGGGTATTGTAGTATCTTCATTTGATAAGATATCTAACATAGTATATTTCTAATCAGACTCATGTGGTACTATTAATTTAAATGATCAATAAATTAGGAATTATGAAATATTAATTTTTTATACTAATATTTTAAGATACAACCCAACATTTAAGTTTAATTAATTAATTATAATTAGTTTAATAAAAATTAAATTATCAAATAACTTCCAAAAAAAATTTTAAAACTTTACCCTTAACTAATTTGGGGTGAGGAACTTACTACTAAGTTGGATTTTAATTTCAAGAGCAATTTAATTATTTTAATTTTTATGATATTTTAAATATATTAAAATATTCGAGATGACTTACGAAAATTCTCAAAACATGATCACTAGCTAATTTGAGGGTGATGAATTCAATGACGAAGTCTAATTTTTTATCCGATGTCAAATTAAATATATTGTTTTTCTTAATTAATTAATTATCTCTTATTGATCTCCGATTTGGACCAAAAATTTAGGATTTGCTCATAATGACTGATTAAGACTAATGTAACAAAGATTAGGACTTGGTTTAGTCTCGATAGATCAGGGTAATAGCATTGGATTGTTACAAAGACAAAGCCCTATTATTGTTGAATTCATTGCCTTCTGAGTTTGAGCACTTCACCATGGCATGTACCTATGCACCTGAACATATTTGGCATTACATCTTGTGCTGGAGACGTGTTAGTTATGCTTCCTTATGGTGTTTCAAGGGGCACCTAGAGGTTATGCCATCGTATGGACACACATCTGTCAATACCGAGCCTAGGCACACAACTTAGTTCAACTTCATGAGTCTAGATGTACGTAGCCCATCTAGGATCTTTCCAGAGTACTCGAGGTTCCACCGCAACAAGTATATCTACTAACAATGCAATTAATAGGAACTTGGACGATTGGATGAAATGGATGAGCTCTTATGACATGATGTGCAATAAAATATCCCAACTTAAATGAAGGTTTTGAAGATCAACTATAAGACCATAGATATTATACCAGACAACAACGTGCGAAGACGAGACCGCTAATGTTAATGAGTTGGAGTATGTAGATTCATAGCAAGATTGATGTAGCTTTAATTAATGATGATCATAAATAATAGTTGATTTGGTTATACTAATCTAAAAAGTCAAAAAACGAATTATAATATGATCCAGCACAATAAAATTAACTTAGCATGAGAAAAATTATGTGTAAAATAATCTTATTATAGTGTAATCAGATTTTTGTATTATTTGTAATTTTATAAGAATTTTAATATTTTTCTGTTTAAAATGAAGTAATATGTAAGTGTGTTATTTTAAGTAAATTAACTTATTTAAACCAAATTTAAGGAGGAAAATACCACATTGCATTAATCAACCTCTACTTGATATTTATGTATTTAATAATCTTCAATTAAATAAGTAAAAATTTCGTATATTTAATAATGCTGCTAGCACATGGGCTTTCCATCCATTGGTATTGGTGCCCACAGTCTCTCCGCCTATGACAGTTGGTCTCTCTGCGAGAGGTATTCTTCTACTGATCTGAGTTTAATGGCGGCCTTAATGGAGGAGCTCAAGCTACGAATCGGCCGCATTTCTGAGCGCATTCGAGAATGGAGCGGAGCCAAATCTAACGGCGATGGTGAGTCTCCTCAAAGCTTTCATTTCCGCCCTTTTTCAATAGAAAATCATATCAGAGCATCTCACCGATAGTTCACTCTGCGAAGGTTATCAGCATTGTGAGCACGGCTGAGCGATGCTTTTTTTTCTGATGACCATGATGAATGAAGGTTATGCTGTATAGTATTGAATCATATTTTTAGGGTCTGGGTTTTATGGTAGAGAAGAAGAGATTAAAATGTGTATGCAAAGACATTTCACATGCTCGTAGTAGACTGGCTAACTGAGCGTTCGAGCTGTTCGAATGGAGTTATGGTTGGTAGGGTATGGTGTATTTTAAAGATTAGTGTTAAGAGAGTAACAAAAGCAAACTCTTTCAACAAAATGATAAATAACTTTGTGACAAGCTAGTCCTTAGAGACAACCTTATGTATATCCAACAGTAAAATTTTAGATTTGCAAGAATAGCGCATGATGAATGTTTAAAGACTATTTCAGACAGCATAGCAAAATTCAGCAAAGTTTATCGGGTTGTTATTAACAAGTTTAACATGTTGTCGATAGCAAGTCTACATGTTGCCATTAGAGTTTACACACCACCTTACAGAGTGGCTATTATAGTTGATGTAATTAAATCCTTTGCACTTTGGGATTACGCATGTAATTTAGAAGTAAAATCATTTGGACTATCCTCCATGTAGTTAAAAAACTATTAGAGTTGTTTGTAGCCTGGTTGTTCTTGCTGTAAAAGTGTAATTTCTCCTCCCCATCGTCCTTCTTTCCCTTACAACAACACCCATCCTTCAGCCCCACTAGGTGGGGTCGGCGAAATGAATCTTTGTTTCCATTGTGCAAGGTCAATAGAATCCCCTCCCTAAGTTCCAAATAGAAAAAATCCTTCCTAAAAGTTTCTTCCCATATCTTTTTGGATCTTCCTCTACCTATTGTAATATTGGAGAAATTCATAACTCGCTGTTTCTAACTGAGGCATTGCACGGCCTATACTTAATATGCCCGAACCATCTAATGCAGCATTCTCTAATATTGTTTCTATTGGAGCACTTCAACCTTGTTACGGGTAAACTCATTTCTCATTGTATCCTTATGAGTATACCCACTCATCTAGCTAAGCATCATCTCTGTAACACTTATTTTATCAATGAGTTTCTTCTTTGCTAGCCAACATTCATCCCCATATAACATAGCTGGTTGTATAGTTGTTATATAAAAGTTTTCTTAAATTTTGAGTAGAATTTTCAGATCACATAACACTTGAGTGCTCCCCCTAATGATCCAACTAGCTTGGATCATATTAATCTTTGTTGGCCAACATTCCGCTCATCCTTCTTTCCCTTGAGGCTAAAATAAAATAATTATAAATTGATACAAAAAATTTTTACTTAAGAACCACAGTAACTTTTCAGTAGTCAGTCTTGAACACTAAAAAAAATATGTTAGTTGCATGCTTCAATTTCTTCTTAATCATTTGACTCAATATATTTTTATCAGAGTTGGTAAGTATACAAAATAAATTTATTATAATATTTTATAATATAACAAATTGATACATATTATGCTCATCACAAGCAAAATTATATTAAACTAATGATTGTGTTAACTTAGCCCCATTTTTCACTTCCTATAATTTCTTGCAAACAACCTTGCTACAGTACTCACATATTAGTTCAAAACGTGTGGAAGATAAACCTTTAATGACCTTATGAAAATTATCGCTATTAGTGTTTTCATGGGAGAAGATATACTCCAATATTTTAATAAGGTGTTCTTTTGTATGCATGCATATAATTCAAAACTTTGATTTTTACAAAATACGCACTTAGATCTAAATGAGTCACTGATGGATCGTAATTTTCATTTTATTTTTTTGTCTTTTTTCTATAAATCATAGGAAGAAAGCATTCACTTTTTTCAAATATTTGTCATTGCAGCAAAATTCATGTCAGAACTATATGTTATAGAATCCTAACATGTTTATTGGGGAATTTCGCACTTGCCATAAAATTTTTCTTCTTATACGCAGGGAAGTCAAAACTTTGATTTATACAAAATAAGATCTTACAATTTTTGAAGTTTGGTGCTGCACATCCATTATTTATGATTTCTTTTATAAATATAGGAATTTATGATATAGATATGTAAATATCGAAAAAATTTTCCCAATTATTTTAGAGATTTTGGTTATGTGCTCTACTAATTGTGCCTTTATTCTTTTGCCAGAACCTGAGGGGAGATGTGAGACAAATTTGATGCAGGTGATGTAAATTTTCTTCTATACAGCCCTAATAAAAAAGAGTAATTTGCCAAAGAATACTGCTACAATGTGCTCCCCCGTGTGCTCTAGCATCTAAATTTAATATGAAATTAATGTTAATTGAGATTCCCTAATCATCTGTATGCTAAAATAGAAGCTCTGCTAATAATCTATATGCTAAAATATGGCAGGATGAAGGGATTAAAGTCACTTCAAGGGGGCCAAAGCTACCGTTGGTGACGAAACCTCCTCCAGCAAAGACCAATAATGCTGCAGCATGAGCCTATCTTATGAACTGTCTGTGATTTTTTAATATTTCGACTTATGTTTGATGTAATTTTATTGAGATAATTGTCCAGTGCTCCTCCAATATTATGTATTTACATGTCCACCATCTACATTGTATTTCATTTCATTTTTGCAAAATACCTCTCAAAACTATAACAATTTAGTTATATAGCTTTCAAATAGTTCTTAAAAATATAATATTAAGTCTATTTTAGTGTACAGAATTTACTAAGAAATATATATTTAAAATGCAAATCATAATTATCCAATTTTTTGAAAATATATTTGAGAGAAGTAACTTCTTTCAAGCTGAAATTGTAATGATTGCATGAGCAAAATTAAGTTTGATTAGTCGTGAGTGTAATTTATAGATATGTAAGTATTTTACATACTTTATTTTACACGAGAAAAAACATGCATAAATTAAATTTAAATTATTTAGCTTCAATAATAAGAATAATAATTTTTGTTATAATTATTATAATTGTATCAAATAAGTTTAAAGACCCTTTTCAGTAATATAAGAATATAATTCATTAAATACATACAATGAAAATGAATATTTTTCATCAACTCATACACGCATATTATACAATATAATATAGTATGTTAATTTGCTAAAATGTTACGGTTCAAACTTACTTTTTCAGAAAGGTTAAGTTTGTAAATACACATTTTAATGTTTATATATATATATATATAAGAAATTGCAACCCTCAAATAATATGCAATTATAAGAAAAATGCTATTTAAATCTATTAATATGATAAAAAAAAATCACATTTAATAAAATTTGAATATTATTTTATTAATATTTATTTATTTATATTAAAATAATACAAATATTATTTTTAAAAATTATATTAAAATAATATTCAAATCTCATTATATAAATTTTTTTGAGTGCCACATCAATATTTCTATACATTATAATGGGAATTGCATTAAGACCGCTGAAATATTCTATATTTACATATCTATCGATTTAAATCATAAATTTTATAAATTATCATTCAAATCCTTAAATATTAAAACTTGAATTAATTGATTTGCTTAATCTTACTTGAATTTCACCCTGCTTTTGCTACCAAAAAGCCTCCTCTCAAATGATAAAATAAATAAAAAATAAGATTAAATGCACTTCCGAATACACACTAACTATACTTTAAATAAAAATCCCAGTTATCCATCATTTTAGAAAGCCAAAGAGAATTTTTCTAACGGCCATATATGCAAAGAGGAATCATTCGTACAAGATAAAAATTACAGGAATAATTCATACATGATTCGTTTTAAGGAAATATACTAATGGGTCACCTGACCTGTTAAGCCCAGCTGGCAAATTTATAGTGCCTTCAACCCTCTGCCCTTCACAGCACCTTCACCAGAAATAGAGTTTCTTATACAGAAGATGCCGAATTCAGATAAAACTATTGTTTCAAGTTCACCAGTCCTGCATGAAAGAGGGTTACATCTTATCAACAACAAAGATACAAGTTTGTTGAATCAATAATGACATGAATCTCTTGAGAAAAATGTGCCTAATCTAGGGAATCCCCTAGAACGACGCACTATATTTGCCTAAATGCAATGAAAAGAATGCAAAGACTACATCACCGAGGACATCCAGCATTTTGTCACCCGCTGTACCTATGCGGGGGTCATTCAAAAGGCACTTCTCAGGTGGGGAGACACGGGCTCAGCCTTAATAGATTGGGAGCAGCTTGTTTCACTGGGCTAGATAGAGTGGCACCTCCTGCAAACGGCGCTGGTTCATCGGCCAAATCGTGGGCTACCTACACCTTCTACTAGTAATGGACGAGCAAGTTGGCGAGGAAGCACTAACGCCCCTTCCCCACTCCGATAATTTGCACGAGCTCAATCGTTGTAGCAATGGACGATGCTGACCTTCTGGATTGGGCAGATGCTCGGAGGCCTCGGGCCCTTAGAGCTCGTTCACCTCTGTTCACAAATGGTGCCCCCCCTGCCACTTTGGATTAAGACTAACATTGACGATTCTCAGCGGCCTCACCATCCTGGATGAAGTTGGCAAGTTGGTGGATGCATGCAGGATCCGACTTCAGGCTCGGACCACAGAGGCCGAGGTACCAGCAGTTCTTCTCAAAAAGGTATCCCGGGAGTAGAGGTAAAAGAGGGACGGCATCGTCATAGAGGGTGGCTGCCTTGTCGCCCTGACCCAGTATGAGAATCAGCTCTCCTTACAGTCTTTCTACCATGTCTTGTTTGTGCATCGCAAACATGAGTGTAACTGTACTTCGGCCTTTGGGTTTTCTTTGCTTGCCAGTGCTACTTTTTATTTTTTGTAGGAGATGAGTTCACTGTGCGGCTCCTCAAACTCCTCAGAGATGATACTGAGAGTTTCAATCCTATATGATGTATTTGTTTGATTGAAACTTATTTATATATTGGACACAGTCAGCTTTCACGAAGAATGCACATCAACACATAGGTGTGGTATTAGAGGCTTTTGCATCATGAACAAATGCAAGTAAAATGGCTAATTCAAGAAGCCATGTCGAGAATAAAAATTTGAAATATTAGCACTCAGACATTATGTCGCATCATTACTAAGCTTAATGACTCATTGCTAAGCTCTTAGTGACTCAATATGCTGTGTCACTGTTGGTGCTTATTTATGATACTGTACTCGCACAAGCCCCGCTCTAACGTCATCCCGCCACCTACCGCACCCAGCAACCAACTCTGTGCACCCCCCATTGTTGTCGCACACCCTTGCTACTTTACTATAGAAGTCATGCCCTCAAGGCAAGGCGCCGCCTAGCCCATAATGCCTCGGACCCGCTCGTGCCACTCCGCATCATGCACCATCCTGGCCTTACAGCTAGCTACTATTGCTCTGCCTGATCTCATGCCTAGGCCGCACTAATGTCAAGCCTTGGGACCCTCCCAAACTGCTGCGGCCTTAGCAGCCTTCACACTTGCTGAGCTCTGATCTCCTCTATCGCGCAAGTGTTGTTCCCCTTCTGCATCATATCGCTATATCACCTTGCACAGCATCATTGCCCCACATGGCACCCCGCCCTAATCTTAGCACTGGTGCTCAGCCTTGGCGACCTTCATACTCGCTGAGCTCCGATCTCCCCTATCACACTAGTGTTGTGCCCCTTCTGTGGCATGCCGCTATATCACCTTGCACCACAGCATTGCCCCATGTTGCACCTCGCCCTGAAATTAGCCTCACACTGTACCTCGTTGAAATTTTTCATATATTTTCCCTTAATGGCAGTAAAATTCGTACATTTTTTAATAATATAGGACTGGCTAAGTAAATTAACCCTAAAGATTTAAATTTTGAATGCTAATAGTACCCAAAATCTCCAAAAGATGTGGATAAATAAGATGACAATGTTATGTGTAACTAGAGGATTAAATGATGCACTTTGGCTTTTGGGGCTGCTTAATTTTTTCTGCTAAATTCTTTTTATTTTAAGAAATTTTGGGAAAATTAATTGGGCAGGATTGTATTTTCCTTTTTTAATAATTATGAGTTCATAATCCTCAATGATGGAAAATCTTAAGGAATTTCTTTAAAATGTCAGTGAAGGTGTGGAATCATGATTTTTAATTTTTTTTTTTTGCTTTTTCTTAACTTCCCCCAAAAAATTGGAGAGAAGTGGATTTGCACTACTAGAGTTTCTAAAAGACGTGTTGTAGCTTATTACCATACTGCAATTCAATTGATATAATAGTGTGGTGTGTGTGTATATATATATATATATATTGAAGCCCACTAGAAACATTTCAGATCAATTAGAAATCAAGGGATAATACAGCTTATGTCTAGTTCATTATACTCTTATAGATATCTTAGAAATTAAAATAACAAGAAAATGTGGTTAACTATAAATCTAAATAATACATAAGTGTGACTTATCTTATATATTTACTAAGCATAGAATGTTAATATGATTAAACTAGAATCGCTTAAATCAACTAAGAATTATTTTTTATGTTAGCTTGGAATGATTTAACAAGTGTAATGTCCTAGCCTTAAACAAGATGCTGTTTAAATAAGATGTGGCTCGAACAAGAAACGGTTTTTGGTAAACTTTTAGAAGAAAATGGTGTGAAGAATGAACTGAACCCACACTCGGAGTAAGATAATAATTCAAAATTATATTAGTAAGAAGGTAAGGCATACTAAGCAAAATATTATTAGCTTTAGACCAACCCATCCCATGCTTGGCTAGACTTCACAGTTCTATCTTTAAATGATAACTTCCCAAATAATCTTTAAATGATAACTTCCAGAATTTTAATTACTTTACCCCCAATTACAGCAAATCAACAGCCCATCACTATTAAAAGAATATCATCACAAAGCATCAAGAAACCATTTTGAATCTGTTTAATAGAAATTTTAATAATAACCGCAATGAAATGCATATGGATATAGGGATGATCATCAATGTTATCTAACTAAAACAAAAAAATCATTTATCAAATCACTTTGTGTTGGAACATCTAACTCCTAAATTGTATGTCCAATAATTTTAACATAAGAAACATAAAAATACTTTATTTCAAATACTCTCCAAAGCACTTTGATCTAGAAATTTATTGCATGTCATTTTTAAAGTGATGCATTTCAAACAAAAATCTTCTTTTCGATCTCAATTTCTCCATCAAATATCATATAGCATGTGTATGACTTTCATGACCTACATCGCATAACACCAAATTCCATGAAATCTGGTATCTTGCCATCATTTGTACTTGATCATTCTCTCCAAAAGATTCAAAATATGGCTCATTAGCATAAATTCTTTATAATTTGCAATTGTATATTCTATATTTATTCTTGTAATAAGTTATTGCAATACATTCTCTCTACTCATCCATCAACCATTTAGTTTTAAAAAGTATGTTAAATAACTTGATAACGATGTCCAAAGAAAAAAATAGTAACTTTTCAAAATAAGGAAAAAAAATGTTTATATTAACTTGAGATTTTACCTGTTCATTTATTTGGACAAGAGAAGTGCATGAAGAATTAATTTCTCCACCTAAAAGGATGGTAATCTGTCCACTCTCTCTCTCTCTCTCTCTCTCTCTATATATATATATATATATATATATATATATATATATAAATACATGTATGTATATATAAATATATATATGGATGAATGTATCTAAATATACATATATGGATGAATGTATGTATAAGCATTTGATAGATAATAACATTGCAAAACAACAGCCTCCAATCTTTTTTTCTTCATTAAAAGTAGTTCCAATACAAGTCTAATGTTGTCATCAAGGCAAACAGTTTTTTTCATCGTTTTCAATGACCATTAATTGATATAAATAGAGCTGTAAATTTATTATCATAGTATATTTAGTAACAATGGGTAAAAGGGGGCTAGAAATAAGTGTTTTCTTCATACAAAATAGCATAAGCAAATAAGAAAGAAATTAGAATAAAAAAATAAAAAAAGCAGTAATAAGCTTACCTCCAACTATGAGAAACAGTAATTTCATACCCCCAAACAACCATTGCAAAAGAAATAGCCACTGATTTTCTTCCGTGTCTGTAAACAAATCCAACAAATCGAACCAAATCAAATCATAGATGGATAAGAGATTAGTAAGTTTCAATAAGGGAGCTTATCTCTTTGAAAAAGACAAAATAAGAAAGGATACTTCAGCTTTGTCTGACATTAGATTAGTTAAGAATTATATTGACATAAATATCAAGTGACTGACCCTCCTCGTTTTTTCCTTTGCTGATTCCATCCCTCACCACTGCCTCCATAGTCGATTTAAGAAAATCAAAGAGGGATTCTCTCTCATCTTATTAAAGTCAACGGAAACCCTTTTATTTTTCTCCCCTTTCTCTTCAGTACTCAAACCTTTAGCTATTGAGACAGCTTCTTCCATTCCACTGCAGCACCAGAGCATTCTCTTCTCTTGTATATTAAACTTTGTCTCTTCCTCTTCTCCTTCACACAATAAATCAACCCTTTCCCTTCATTTAAATTTATATTTATTCAAAGATATTTCACATAAATTCTATGCCACACAATTTCTTTAATTATTTGCAAGCCCAACATCAATTCTTCTAGCACTAGTAGAATCATCATCGCCACAAATATCAAATAGTAGCCTCACCTTACCTTCACTTTTAATCATTTAGATTGTATTAGAATTTACAAGGCATAGTTAAAGAGTAATGTTTGGAATACATTTAGATATATACCCTAATCTGCATAAGAGTACAAGTACTTTAGTATTCTGCACTGATTCTTCACTTGAGCGAAGTCAAGTGTGAAAGTTAATGACCTACACTTAATCAAGGGTGACTATGCCATTACTTATGTACCCTAATGAACCTCAAGCTCATGAAAAATAAATTGAAATCAATAACATAACCACTCCAAGTGAAAAATTTGAATCTTAGGAGAAGAGAAGATGACTGCAGCAACTGATGTTGGTTTTATATGTGGAATAACTGAAAGCAAGGTTTGTACTGGAGGTCATTGCGATGGATGAGTTAGGCTTCCATTTATAATAGAAAAGTTCGTAGTTAATGACAAGTTTTTTTTCTTGATGGCAGATTATGTTTTAGCAACATTAAGGCTTAAGAGGAAAAATTAGGGCTTCTAATTATTACACCGTTGCTATTTGTGTGATGCAATCCAACTAGACAAAGAGATGAGTGAGGTGATTGCGATGGATGAGTTAGGCTTTCACTTATAATAGAAAAGGTCATCGTTGATGACAAGAGTTTTCGTTTATAGTGGATTATATTTTTGCAACATTAAGGCTTACTAGGAAAAATCAGGGCTTTAATTATTATGCAGTTGCTATTTGTGTGATGTAAATCCACTTCAAAACCACATAGTATTTGTTAAATAAATATGGCAATTAACTATTCATTACAAGTTAATTATATTAAATTATATTATGTGCTATGTAAAAAACTTTATTGACAATTTTAATTGCATATATTTAATATTAAACAAAATATAATTTTACAAAATGTTTTTATAATAAGTAATTTTTTTCAGTTTATTAATATATTTATTATACTAATTTGAAATTAAAAAAAAATTCTTAATTTTTTCATTTAGATTGATTTAGAGTTAACAAACTATTTAATAAATATTATGATTTATAAAACTACTCATTAATTTTTTTTATGAGTAACAATGGCCTTTCAATTGTTTAAATGTTTTTCAAATTCCTTAGTCCTGTGTGTTAATAAGTAATATGCATATTTTTATAAAATCCCACAACAAGCAAACTTTAAGTACTCATAAAATGACAACGAAGGTTTATGCGCTTCATCCGCTTAGGCTTTAGATAGTAGCTTATTGAATCATTTGGCAAGTAATACCAACCAAACATGGCTAAGTTTTAGTGTTTATGATTTAGAGTTTATGGTTAAAGATAAACAATAACAATACCAAGACTTAATCCCACAAAGTGAAGTCGACTACTTAAATCCTTTGTTTCTAGCGTGCATGATCAAATAGAAGCCTCTAAATTCCAAATAGAGAAGATCCTTGTTTTTTCCATGACGTTTTTTGGTTTTTTCCCATGATCAGACCCTACTTTGTTTCCACTATAGTTGCTATTGTTGGTTAAAGATATTCTAAGGCTCATAAATTCTTTTTTTTTTTAATAGAAATGTATTGTGTTCAACAGTTTGGCTCCATCAAAAGTGTTCATCAAACACTAAAACAATTTATAAGAAAAATAGAAGTTCACAAAAAGCCCATCATAAAAAGCACAATAAGATCAAATCCAATGGTTAGATTGTTTTTAATATCAATAGTGTAGTGTTTGGAGAGTTGATCCCTTTGTCAATTATAATTTGATCTCCTTGCTTTGGGAGCCTAACATGTACTGACACATCATCAGCCATAAACTTTAATAAATGGTTATTTATTCTATAATAATGTATAAATAATTGTCAAAATAGTCCCTTGACTCTTGTTATTCGTTCATTTTTGTCTTTGACATTGATTCATATATAAGAGTCAATAACTAAAATGATTAAATTGCAATAATCAAAAGACCATTTTGACAATTTTCTCGAATAAAGTATAAAGTGTTGACAACATGCAATAAATGGACAAACTATCAAAATATAACTACAACAATGAATGCCAGACATTAATCAGAAATAGAAACCACTATAAGTTACAAAGAATAAAATGTAATCATCGGCTGCTCATTAAAGGCTTGTTATTGATTAGAATTTGTAACTGACATATATTACAGTTACACATCACTATATATACATAGGTATATATAAATATATATATAGGTATATATAAGTATATATACATATGTATGTATATATATGTACGTTGTAACATCATATGCAGTATAGACAAAGTTCTTTTGATTTCAATTTACTTCTTCTCTACCTTTAACCTCAACATAGTATTAGAGCAATTCACGATCCCCCCTTCACTGTTGGCCTCTAAATCCTCAAATCCTCCAGCACGGCAGGCCTCTGATTCCTCTCCTGCGGGATTGCCTTAGTTTGGCACATTAGAATCGGCACAAAGAATCGCGTGCGTCTGATTAGCTCACATGGAAAGTCTCTGTCTCTGGCAGAATCGACGCAAGCCTCCGCCTTCATCTTTGGCATAATTGACGTAAGGAATCGTCTGCATCTGACGTATGCATCTGCGTCTGACGGACATCTAGCCTTCGTCTCCATCTCCAGCAGAGTCAACGCACATAATCGCATGCGTCTACGCTTGACGAATGTCTCTTGGTGAAGAAAGCAATCAAGACATTCTCACCATCCCTACTACCAATCAATGGCTGCTTCATCCTCCAACACGGCAAGCAACACCGACACAAAAAAAAAATCAAGAAGCACCAAACCCATTTTCTCTTCCCTCTAGCCTTACGTTCTTGATCAATAATATCAAGAACCTAATTAACCAACCCCCTTGCCTCCGAAAAATGCCCAATTTGGTGAGTGCAAATCTTTTAACTTTTCAAAGCCAACAATCTTCACGGTCACCTCAACGATACCACACCAAAACCACCATAGCGTCGGAAATGAACACATCAATCCACGTTTTGAATGATGGACCTCCACCAATCGAAACTTGACCTCAACCCTATTCTCCACCATCACCTCCTCCATTTTACCCTACATCCTTACCACCAAAACTTGTCATGAAGTGTGGCAAATTCTTGCAAGACGTTTCAAATCCACAAATAGGTCCAAGGTTATTCAACTCAAAAATGCCCTACACAACACCACGATGCAAGACAAATCCATGCTAGCTTACCTCTATGAAATCAAAGAAATTGTAGATAAAATGTCAGCTGCCTGCACAACCACTGACCCTGAAAATATCATTCTTTACACCTTGAATGGCCTCCCCACTCCATCAAGCATTCAAAACTGCAATCTGCACAAATCTCCAACCTTTGAGTCTCAACGACCTCTATTCCCTGCTTTGCAGCGAAAAGATCAATTTACAACATGAAGCCTGCCATGATCTACAGCAAGCCCATCACTGATACTCTTGATGCATACCTGCGGCAAAGGCTGCGATAGATTTTAGAGAGACAAAACCCAATCAAACTTCAGCCCACTGCCCCTTGATGGATCAAGCTTCCGCTCACGACCGAACACCACATTCAGTGATCAGCGGGGAAGAGCCACACCGCATGTCAAATATATGGAAAATGAGGACACAACAATCTCTTGTTGGTATAGACACGATCCAACATTTGCTAAATCATCCCATCAACCCACAACACTCATTTCCAATGGCTACAACAACAACAATTAGGTTCTTGACTCGATGCATCAACCCACATGGCCAATAATCTCGACAGCCTCTCCATCTCAGACTCGTACAATGGCCACATCTCCAACTCACACAAAAAGTTCTTATTTCTCGCAACGTACATTTCCTAGAACATCACTTCTAAACCCAAACCCCATATTCTCTCTCTTCTCCAATTCCTCAATCTCCAAAAACAATAACCCTCGAATCATTCCTCCCTCCACTCTATTCCCAACTTCCTCTACCACACCACATCAGCCCATACCATCATCATTACTCACTCTCTCTACCTCTCCAAACTCACAAAGTCCTCAGAGCTCTACCTCTTCTAACCAACTTAATTCTCCAACCTACCTCCGATACTACCTAACCTATAGCAGACACTACATCATCCTCTCTCTCCCGCACCCATCCTTCACTTCTGCTGCTTACCAGAACCAGAATATGTGCTTTTCAGCGTTGCCTCATAATCGATCTCACCCCCCAAACTCCTCTACAACCCGACCCCACTACCTACACCCAAGCAAATAAACATGATCACTGAAGACAAGGAATGGCAAATGGCCGCTGAAATAATGGCTCTCAATGTCAAACAAACAATGGATTTAGTTCCCCAAAACCTGACTCAACCAGCCATTGGATGCAAATGGGCATTCCGAACCAAATATAATACAAATGACTATGTTGCTTGTTACAAAGCTATCCTAGTGGCCCAAGGCTAACCAAACATATGGGTTAGACTACATAGAAACCCAATTGCTAAAATATCCGCCATTCGCATACTCTTCACTATGGTCGTCCATCACCGATGGTCCATATTACAACTCAACGTCTCAAATGTCTTTCTCCACGGCTCTCTGAATGAAATGGTTTGCATTGCGTGCAAACTTAAAATGTCTCTATGGGCTAAAAAAATCTCCTCGACAATGATTCTCTATCCTCATCGAATTCCTCATAACAAACAGTTTCATTCAAAGTAAAGATGATCCCTCACTATTCATCTATGACACCTCTCATCCACGCCTATCTATTAATATATGTCAATGATCTACTCCTCATAGGCATTGGCCCTTCATACCTTACACAAATGATTATAACTATGAAAAACTATTTCAAAATGAAAAACCTTGGCTCCCCCTCACATTTTCTTGGTATTTTTATTCAGCAAACCTCTCACTACATTCATTTGTCCTGGGTTTCTTATGCAGCACAGATTCTTCAAGACGCAGAAATCTCAAACTGCAAACAAGCCCCTATTCCTGCAAGTCCAACTGACAAATTCACTACCACTTTGAACCCATTACCTGATCTGCACGCCTACAGGCAACTCAATGGCCGCCTTCAACACCTTACCATCACATGTCCAGATATTAGTCACGCCGTCAGACGTATTTATCAACACATGCATCAACCTCTACAACATCACTTCATGCAACTAAAATGCATATTACGGTATATCAAAGGCATCACTCATTTTGAGCTACCAGTCACTCCTTCCATCACGGAGCTTCAAGCACATTCAGATGCAAACTGGGCAGAAGACTCTACTAACAGGAAATTTACACCAAATTTGTGTGTTTCTGAGCCAAATTCTAATCAGCTGGAACACTAAGAAACAACACACAATAGCACGATCCTCCACAGAAGCAAATATCAAGCGCTTGCCTCAATGGTTACGAAAATCATATGACTTTGCAGACTACTTCAAGAATTCCAACATCCTCAATTGCAAGAAACAAAAGTCTACTGTGACATGTGTCTGCTATCTCTCTCACCAACAACTTGTTATTTTATGCTCGTACAAAACACGTAGAAGTGAACTGTTACTTCATCCGTGACAATGCAAAAATAATGAGATCACAATATATTACACACCATTAAACGAGCAGATAGCGGGCATCCTCACCAAGCCACTTCAATCTCCCGATTTAACTAACTATGAGATAAGTTGATGGTTCAAGAGTTCACTGTCACCTTACGGGGGATATCAGAATATAACTACAACAATGAATGCTAGACATTAATCAAAATTAGAAATCGCTATAAGTTGTAGAGATTAGAATGTAACCGTCGATTGCTCACTGAAGGCTTGATATTGATTAGAATTTGTAACTGACATATATTACGATTACACATCACTATATATATCTATATATATATATATGTGTGTGTGTGTGTGCGCGCGCGCTATAACAGCATAAGCAATATACACAAAATTCTTTTAATTTCAATTTATTTCTCTCTTCCACTCATCTCAACACAAACAAAATAATAATTTCTGCCAAACATGCTCATAAAACTTAATCAAAACCTCATATATGAAAAGTGATTATATTTGTACTACAAAATGTGCATGATCATTTTTAAAAACTATAACTATGCCAATAAAAGCATATTCTCAAATATGAAAATAGAAACATCTAAGTGGATACTAAGAAAATCAATTAGATCATAATCAATCAACATTAAACAATTCTAAAAAACAACAAAATAGAAAGCTATAATTACCACATTTAAACTAGCTTGTCGTCGATGAAGTGGACTGCTTTTCTTATGAGACTGAGTGCTTTGGTCATCATTTGTTTTGAAGCTATTTAGAAGTTCTTCCTCATTTCCAAGGCTTACCCGACTTTTGCTCAATCGTCGATGCTCACGAATCCTAGAAAAATCAATTGAATAGTCTGGAAGACTTACCTTCCCATCCCACTCACCAAATGCTGGTACTGAAAACCGCCCCATACCCTGGACGCCAGAAGAAGCAAGCTCATTCATTCATAAAACAATATAATAATAATTAGCAAGTTTCAATTTAAGAAACTATTCAATTCCATATAGCAGTAAGAAGTGTTCATAATTTAATTAAACATTATGTTTTAGTCAGAGGTATTAAAAAGAATATAAAAATTTTATGGTTCTAAATTCAGAAAGATATATATATACATAAAGACAAAAGAGTGCTGTCAAGATAGGTTGAATGCATGCAATCCTCCTTAACTATAGGACTACATGTAGATTAAGCAAATATAAGAGAGCTAAATAACAAAAACTTTTAGCATGATGATTGCTAAAACTGGTAGCTACTGTTTGACAGTTATATTCAGCTAAGAAGTATTTGAGCGTCTTAGGATGGAAAAATGTGAGAGCCAAATATCAAGAATCAAATTGCAGCTCATGATGTAACCGAACCTAATACTGGTTTTGATCTTCTAAACAATTACGTTAATATGATCACTAAATGCTATGCTTGCTAAGGGAATTCAAAATTATTTAAATTTAATAAAAAGGCAAAAATTTAGGATATTTGTAGAGCATTTTTCCTGTCATTGTCAAAAGTTACTTTAAGATAAATCAGTGTGGCAGATAATAAATCTGATAGGAAGACTAATAAGAAACCTATAAATGTTATTCTTGTTATTTGCTATAAATTCTAATTTCTCACTGAATCTTGTAGCTGTATATTAATATATTTATTTAAGACAAAATTTTGTGCTTCAATCATATAGAAGCTTTCCTATATAACGCCGAAAAAGATGAAATAGATAAATTGGAAACTGGGTTAAAGTTAACAAAAGGAAAAGGAAGATCAAGGGGCCAATGAGGTTGAGGTAGAGATTTATGGTACTTTGAGGCTGCTATAGGGAAAATGAGATGAAGGAAGGAATGAGGAAATGGAGATCCTAGAAACGATATAGGGTCATGATTTATTCCCGCAGCCCCCAAATTCATTAAACCCACCGAGGCCCAATATTTGTTAAAGTGCAGATTTGTGCACAAGAAGAAGATAAATGAGATCAAACAAATTGTATAATTTAAGTAATGTGTTTTACTGTATCATCTTGCATAAGCCTCTCTCTTAAACCATAATAGCAATAGCTTTAACCTAAGGAAATTTAGGTAACATCAAAATTCTTAAAGCAGTATTAACATCGATTAAAAATTTTATTTTTACAGAAATTAATTCAAGCAAGTTATAAATTGAGTTCAAAAAGTCAATGATACCCAGCACAAAATTACTTACAAGCTTTCCAAGAGGATCAGTACATTAAAGACACTTTTTTGCTCTAATTTAGGTAATGTAGTTTATTCCCCAGTTAACAGGTTATAATAATAGAAAAGTGATACTGCAGCTTTGAAACAAACATTCTAGATAAACAATTTAGCTAGATTCAATTAACAGCTAGAAATGTCACATTATTTAAATGAATAACATTATTTAAAAAGTCAAAATAATATAAGGATGAAACTAAAACTGAACCATCAAATAAAATTGTACTTGTTGAAGCAATAGGTTAATTGTCAATTTAACTCCAAATGTGGCCTCTGAGGACCCAGCTCTAGCTGTGACCTCCAGTGGCCCTTTACTTCCGATTGCAGCCACAGGTACCCTGCACAGCCTTTGGAGACCCTCTTCAAATTGCTGCCTCCAACAACCCTCATCAACCCCCTCTGGTATCCCTTCTCAAACTGCCATCTCTATTACCTTTCTCTGGCCACCACCTTAGGCAATCATAACCACCTACAGTTTCCATCCATCAACCACCTCTGCCGGTCATTCATTTAACTGTCCCTCAAGCTATTGCTCTGCTGATAACACCCACTAACCATACCTTTAGTACAATTGGTAGATCAAAAGAAAAAAGAAAACTATCCTAGAAAGTAAGTTAATCATCAAAAAGATACAAGCACACAGAATTCAAATAAGCATAAAAAGAGAAGGCGAATAAACAAGGATTAATAATAGTTCGATTCAAGAATACTTACATCCATTGTAGCACTGTATGCAGTGATTTCACTATGTAACATGTTTGTTTTTGTTTGTTTCTCCTCTCCATTGATTCAAAGGAGGACTTCTCATATTGATAATTACCACTGCAAGTGGACAGTTAGAATTGCCAGCAAACTTTACAATTACACTTTCATCTAAGCTTGATGATCTCAAGTACAAAATAATTAGAATTTTGAGGTTTTAAGTACAAAACTATTAGAGCTCCAATTACTTTCCTTCCACCGTACTTAACTGAGAAAACCCAAGATATAAAATTCTCCACAACAATGGTAAGGATTTCAGTGCACTCACTACTAAATATAAAAGCAAGCGTTGTCATTTTGAACAAGGTAAGACCCCAATCTTGGCAAAGAGGAGCGATTCCAATCACCGCAGAATCATCTCACTCTTGAATAGATTCGAGAGTAATGCCCATCATTGAGTATACTATCAGCTAAAGAGAGCCGTACGATCAAAAAGCAACAACCATAAGATGCAATAGAGACAATTTCTTCAGTGCCATGACGAAAAGTAATAATGTGGCAGTAGTGGGTACAGTTTCCCTTCCAAGCGACGAGGGGCTCCTAATTTAAAAAGAGGGCTATGCAAGAATATCAAAACACTAATGATGAAAAAGGTGCAGACTTTGAAGAAAGTGACAATTGCAAAATGGAGGGATCATTTAACAAGTAATTCCAGATATCAAAGTAAAAGGGCATGTCATTTCAACTTCCGCCGATGGTGGCTATGATGCAGCTGAAGAATTGTTTAGAAATAAATTTTGATCATGTGAGAATGTTAAGAATTTGACTGCCTGTACAGCGATAGGAGAAATTATCCCTCAGAGTGCATTGACAGCTGATACACATGGTGCTATGCAAGTAATTAAAAATCGGACAGGAGGTTGAACCGCTAAGGCGAGAGGTTCAAGGTTCGAAGATCGAACCGTGATGACGTAATAATATATATAAATATTACAAATGAGTTATTAAAAAATTTGAGTATATATAATATACATAAAAAAAATCATAAAATTGAATACTAATACAATTTGAATAGAAAAATTGCATACAATGTTCAATAAATAACTAAATAGAATCTCTGCGAACTTACAGAATAATATAAATGTAATCATAAAAATGCTTATAAGAGAACTTAAAATTTAATATGATATTGATTACATCTAATTTCTAAATACCAGTAGGTTGAATCTCTACGATACATTTTTCTGATTCGATTCTTCGAACACTCAAGCAACAAAAAAATAATAACATTAAAAAATGCATTATGAAAATCAAATATAATTTTGAAAACTGTTATTTTAGTTACCATAATCTCATCTAATAAACATGATGCTAAACTATCAACGGACCTCTAGAGATGAAGATAACGGCTATTTTGCTTCACAATTTCAGCTAATGAACATGACGATAAACTAACAATCAACCTTTAAAGATATAAACAACAATATTTAGAGATAAAATGAAAACAATGATATTTAAAGATGAATTTTAAAAATCAAACAATAATTTTAAAATCTGTTATTTTGCTTCAAATAATTTTAGCTAATGAATATGATGTTAAACTAACAATCAATCTTTAGATCTATAAATAACAACCTTTAAAGATAAAATAAAAACAATGGAATCTTGAGATGCATTATAAAATTTAAACAATAATTTTGAAATATGATGTTATGTTCTTACCGACGGAAAAGAAAAGCCTAAAAAAGAAAATGACGATCGGGAAAACGATGATTGAATCACATATAATGAAAAGCTTAAAAGTCGATCACAAATGAGCAAATCGCCAGAGTCCATTTTTAATCGCACACCTCGCTTGTGAACCGGACGGTTCTTTAAAAACCGATTAATACTTTGATAGTTTATCACTTTTAATCTGTTGTTTGCTTCACATAATTTTAGCTAATGAACATGATGATAAACTAACAATCAATTTTTAGAGACATAAATAACAATCTTTAGAGATAAAATAAAAATAATAATATTTAAAGATGCATTCTGAAATCAAATAATAATTTTGAAATATGTTATTTTACTTATCATAATCTCATCTAATGAATATGATGGTAAACTACCAATAAATTTTTAGAGATAAAAACAATGGCATTTAGAGATGCATTCTAAAAATCATATAATAATTTTAAAAATTATTGTTTTGTTTATCATAATCTCATCTAATAAATATGATGGTAAACTACCAATTAACCTTTAGAGATAAAAATAATGACATTTAGAAATGCATTATGAAAATCAAACAATAATTTAGAAAATTATTGTTTTGCTTCTCAAACTCTTATATAATAAACATGACGATAAACTACCAATAAACCTCTAGAGATGAAGATAATGGTATTTAGATATGCATTCTTAAAATCAAACAATAATTTTAAAAATTATTATTTTGCTTACCATAATCTCATGATTCTCATCTAATAAATATGATGATAAACTATCAACAGACCTTTACAGATGAAAACAAAGCCATTAAGAGATGTAATCTGAAAATCAAATATTAATTTTGAAAATTATTATTTTGTTTATCATACTCTCATCTAATAAACATTATGGTAAATTACCAATAGACCTTTATAGATGAAAATAATGGCATATAGAGATGCATTCTAAAAATCAAACAATAATTTTTAAAATTTACTATTTTGCTTATCATAATCTCATCTAATAAATATGATGATAAACTACTAATAGACCTTTAGAAGAGATGAAGACAATCGCATTTAGAGATGCATTCTGAAAATCAAACAATAATTTTAAAATTTTCTGTTTTGCTTATCATACTCTCATCTAATAATCATGATGGTAAATTACTAATGGACCTCTAGAGATTAAAATAATAACATTTAAAAATGCATTCTGAAAATCAAACAATAATTTTAAAAACTGTTATTTTTCTTATCATACTCTCATCTAATAACCATAATGGTAAACTACCAATGGACATTTAGTAGAGATGAAGGCAATGTCATTTAGATATGCATTCTAAAAAACAAATAATAATCTTTAAATTTATTATTTTGCTTATCATACTCTCACCAAGTAAACATGATGGTAAACTACCAATAGACCTCTAGAGATAAAGATATTTAAAGATGCATTCTGAAAATCAATAATAATATTGAAAACTATTGTTTTGGTTATCATACTCTCATCTAATAAACATGATGATAAACTACCAATAAATATTTAGAGATGAAAACAATGACATTTAAAGATGCTATCTGAAAATAAAATAATGATATTTAGAGATGCTCTCGGAAAATCAAACAAATGATTTCTAAAACTGTTATTTTGCTTCACAAAATTTTAGCAAATGAACATGATGATAATATATTAATCAACCTTTAAAGGTATAAATAACAACCTTTAGAGATAAAATGAAAATAATGATATTTAGAAATACATCTAAAAATAAAATAATAATTTTGAAAATTATTATTTTACTTATCATACTCTCATCTAGTGAACATAATAATAAACTACCAAAGGACCTCTAGAGATAAAGACAATGGCATTTAGAGATGCATTATGAAAATCAAATAATAATTTTAAAAACTGTTATTTTACTTATCATAATCTCATCTAATGAACATGATGATAAACTATCAATGGATATTTAGAGATGAAAACAAAGGCATTTAAAGATGCATTCTGAAAATTAAATAATAATTTTAAAAATTATTATTTTGCTTATCATACTCTCATCTAGTAAAAATGATGGTAAACTAGCAATGGACCTTTAAAGATGAAAACAATAGCATTTAAATATACTTTCGAAAATCAAACAATAATTTTGAAAACTATTGTTTTACTTCTCATACACTCAAGTATTATCCAATAAACATGATGATAACATACCAATGGAGCTTTAAAGATGAAAACAAGATCCATTAGAGATAAATTGAAAACAATAACATTTAGAGAAAATGATGATCGCGAAAACGACGATCAGGAACATGATGTTAAACTGCTGATATGCTCTTATCGACGGAGAAGTGGAGAACGGAGAACGAAGAATGAATCAAGCATGTAACCGACGAAACAAGAAACCCTAAACAACAAGTCAGCAACCGACGAAAACGAAAAGCCGAAAAGGGAAAAGTGGAAAACGACAATCAAATCATATATAATGAAAAGCTCAAAAGCCGATCGCAAATGAGCAAATCGCCAGCATCCATTTTTAATCGCACGTCTCGCTTGCGAACAGGACGGTTCTTTAAAAACCGGACCGATTTTACGGTTTGGCGATCAAACCGTAAAACCGGACGGTTTTTAACCGGTTCAATGAAATATGGTTTTTTCTCCTCTTTGGACCGGTAATCCGGCCGGTTCGCGGTTGAACCGATCGATCCGGTCCGGTTTTTTATTCCTTGGTGCTATGAGCCTATTGGTGTGTGTCACATACTAGTGCCAAAAAATACTATTTTGTGCAATTTCCAAGAATGCTTCTTCCACTTCTAAAATGCATAAAAAGTAATACAAGAGTCGTTGAGCAGTATTATGTTGGATCAAGCAGCACATTCTCTTAAAGTGAAAGATCAGAGCCAGATTAGTAGAAAAGTGCCAGCATAAACAATAGAAGTGTCCCTTGCAACAAAAATCGTGCATTAACTATAATGATACTGTTGTTATGTTGATACTTATAACAACATTTAATATTCTAAAAAACCAATGCCACATTTTAATTTTCTTAATGAAGCTTCTTTCAGCATTACAAGTAGGCTTTATTAGTTGATCAAAGAGTCATTGGATGCAAAACATAACAAACTATAAATAAATTAAAGCAAGAGTTAATCACCAAACGAGTTCTCAGATTAGTCAAAATTAACTACCTAGTCAAGAGGCATTTATCTGCCTAGAAGAGATAGTCCGACGGAAAGTCACAATTACTTAGCAATATCCAGATGAATAAATTCAATAAAAGTGATTTGCATGAGACTTGCCACTGGGTGAATTGCATTTTTTATTTTATTCACGTATATAGATCCAAGCATATTAGATAGAGATGCAAAAATAAAAACTTCGATGCCCTCTTCCCAAGAAAGCCCAACTTCCTTTATTAATTGACAAAGGTCCTATTCAACATTATGTTGAATCTTTCTAGGACATTATTGGGCCATTTAGTAGAGAGGTATTTAATGCCTCCAAAAGAATAGAAAAAGGTTGACTATCTGGATAAGAAGTGTGAACTACCCAAAATAGTACAAGTGCATAACGATATATCATAATGAGCATCTAAATACAACTTTTGATAGTAATGATCAATGCTTGACCTGGATGCTCCTTCATTTTTGGCATGCCATATATGTATGAAAATGTTTGGATAAGGAAAGAATTCCTTAGATTACCAAGTTGTTTAATGTTTATTTGAAAACTAAAAAGATGTCAAATGAGTTAAGAAGTGGAACTAAGAGAATGAGCCTACGTTAAGACCTTGGAGAGAGTAATTAAATACAAATTACAAAGAAATCCCTGCATTTCCAAAATCCATTTCGTTATATGCCACGTAGATCTATCACGGAAATCATACATGTATTAATATGTCTAAAGAAAGAAAAGATATTTATTTAATCTATATTGATCTTGAAAAAGATTAAGGAAGAGTACCAAGAGAAGTTCTTTAAAGAGTTTTGAGAAGAAAAGGAATGTGTGACTTATATTTTGATGTTATTAAAAATATTTCTAATGGGGCAATAACATGCGTTCAATCACAATGTTGCTTGCCTAATGATTTTCCTATTTTTATTAGATTACATTGAGGTTATGTTCTTAATTCATATTTTTTTGCTTTAATAATAGATGTTTTTACTGAACACATTCAATAGGAGGTTCCTTGATGAATGTTAATTGTAGATGCTATTCTATTAATTGATAAGAGTAGAGATTGAGTTAAAGCAAAACTCGAGTTGTGAGACTAATTTAGAATCTAAAGGTTTTCGTCTTAGTTGATCAAAAATTAAAAATAAGGAGTGTAAATTTAATCATAATTAAAGCCATAATCTTGTAAACATAATCATTGAGAACCATGTTAAGAAGATTTAGTTTCCCTTCTTTTTTTTTCGCTTTCTATATATCCTCAACATCTAGTGTTCAAAATATATTGAGCATTTTAGATAAAGGATAATGAAAGAAAATATATAAAGGGCAAATAGATCCAAAACCACCACATCAAAATAGCATAAATACAAATAATACTGAACCAAAGATATAATGTTATACAAATAACAAAGTTACTTGAATAGCATGCCTTGCAAAATCATGTTTTCTCAATAACACTTGAGATAGCATCCAACCAAACAGCCCCTAAATCTTGTGATAGATATAGGGTTTAAAATCAAATCAAACTTTGAAACAAAGCACATCAAATCATTTTAAATTATTCACCAATACTTCTATCTATGAGTTTGTGAAATTGTTGTTGTTCTTGCTGTTGTTGTTGAGTTTGTGCAAATACAAATAAAAAATAAACTTCAAAATAAATTCACCTTTAAAATAGAAAAAACAATAAGTAGTTTTACTTGATTAACTTTGAACCAGCGCCATATATTTTCCCATCAAGTATTTTCCGCCAAATCTTGATGCATCACTCTCAAATGCCCTAAAGCAACTTGTACTTTAAATATTGTTTAAATTAAAATAAATAAACGTTTATCCATTTCAGTTTATAAACCCGTATCAAAGATTGCACATGAAGCCGAAGGGGCATGAACCTCATAATCTTCGGTAATGGCGGTCTGTTCAAGTTAAAATTGACAGTTACAAATTCACATCCAAACCTTAACATCTTCGTTACCACAATAATAAGAAAATCAGGGATACAGCAAAACATTGTGCTGAAATAGTGAAATGTGTTGAAATAGCGAAACCCTTCCTACAACAAACTTATTTCAAACAGCTGCCGAAACAGAATCATTTCGAAGAAACCATAGCGCAAAAATAAGATTACAACAAACTAGAGGAATCCTTCGCCGCTGAAGAAATGTTAAAAACTGGAGGAAAAAGAAGAAAAATGCCCACACCTCTTTGCGATCCTCCATAGTAAATATACTTCGAGCGAGGGAGTGTTTTGGCTTCTAATCAAACAGCTGAATAGGCATTCCAGCGAGACGAGGAGAAAAAATTCGGAAGTGAGCTTACAGAGTCCAGAACTGGTAGTGGAAAGTTCGCCGTAGAAATCAGATCGAGCTTATGTTAATGACTTAGGTTTTTCTGATAATAACGGATGTGCCATCCAATGTACTTTCTGTTGTCTATATTCGCAACTCACTGATTGCATGATTTCTTTAAGAAAATAAATAAATAAATCACGTGAAATAATATTAAATTTTTTAATTCCTTTAGTCACTAAAATGTAGTAAATATTTATTAAATAATTTTCAAAAGTATAAAATATTTTTTATTTAATAAAACAAATAGTATTAAATTTATTTATGTTATAGTGCTCTATATTTTATAAATATAAATTCTATTAATTTTAAAAAATATATATTTTTAAATATATATATTTTTATAAATAAAGAATTTACCTTTAATTTACTGTCTTATTGCTACTTTTGGAAAATGCCTTATTAATTTGTTTGTTTTATTTGCTAGACTTATTTTAAGTTTTCTTTTCTTTTTTATTTTGCTATAGTTTGGTAACTTTACAATTAATATAATGTATCTAAATTTAATGTTAAATTAATAATAATTTAAAAAAATTATCAAAATAATATTTATAATTGTATTAAGATATTTAATTGCCTGAAAAAACTGTTGGATTGCGGAGGGGCACACAAGTAATTTTTTTTTATTTATAAAGATAAGATTTTGTAATATATTTTTTTTTGTATGCCATGCGTATTTAAAGATTAAAATAAAAAGACTTCTCACGTACATACTACAAATTTTTTTTTATTTTATAAATTTAATTTATTTTTTAAATATATTTTAAGAAAAATAACATTCTTACATAAGAATATATATCAAAAAAATATCTATGATCAATAAATTTTCTTTTTGTATATATACATACCCTACAAAAAATATATATTTAATCAATAATCTACTTACATGTTGAATTGACACATCATCTATATATTTTGATTTTTATAACAATACTCATATGCTCAATCTCGAATTTGTTCGAGCTTGCGTTCAAATCAAGTTTTAAGCTCTAGGCAAATTCAAGTTAAGTTCGAATCATTCTAAATATGGTTCGTGTCAAGATGTGTGACTCAAACTCAACTTAAAAACATACCCCGAGTTCGTCATTGGATATTCTATTTTAAATATTTGAACCCTCCATACTTATTTAAATATTTTGATACTATGTATGAAAAAAAAAAGAATTATATTTAAAATATGAATAAGATTTAAATAAATTCTATAGGATATTAAAATTTGAGTTAAGCTTAAAAGTAATTCTAATATAAATAAGCCCAACACATACTTAAGCTTTTTTATCTGCCTGGAATGCATTTTTTTATTGAATTTAGGATTACAAGCATTTGGCACAAAGAAAAAGGGGCATAGAGTAAAATTTGAGCAAAATTTCACTAGGCAATAAAAGGCGCGGGTAAAAGGATTTCAGCAGCGTAGAGTTCTTTCAGGAAATAGAGCTGTAACCTGTGCATATATAAATGAAACACATCTTCCTTGGCAAAAAACGAATCACTCTGACAAGCATGCAAAGCACATAAATCCACCTCGCGCTTCAAATCCCCTTGCGTGAGACCCCTTGAATAAGACACCAATGCAAAAATAAAAGACACCATTAATTTATGCATATTTTCTCTTTTGCATTATCTAATTCAAAAAATTATATCTTTCATTTCTAACAATTTGACTCAAGAAATGCTAAGATAATATTTTGGTTATTATATGTATTATAAATAAATAAATAAAATGAAAACATGCAAATCAGCAACTTTTTAAATATTTCAACAACATTTTCTCTATTGTATGTTAAGAGAATAAATAAAATGATATTGCTTCACAAGCAGAGTACCCAAGTTTATTGAACTAGAGATTACTGATCTTTAAAATCATCTTTACCAACTACAAACCAATAATAAATAGAATCCGTTCATCCTTAAATTAGAGTAAAAACTAAATAACAAAAACTCTTTTTCCTCTAAAAATAATCTCAATTAAGGATTCATTAGCTATAAATATAAATGCACCACTACTGAGAATTGAGCAGCCAACTTGTTGCTTATCAGTTCCCAAAGCCGAAAGGAGATCTCTTCCTGCTGCCGCCCTCTCCGTACTGATCATTCCATCTTCTAAGTTCGTTCATGCTGGCAGCGTCATAAGCAACAGAAGCTCCCACCTGAAAACAATGAAAGAGAGTTCCAAATCTTTCTTAACTTGCATTCCAAACACCCAAATGTTTCTAAATCTATATATTGCAGCTATAATTAAGTATTGATATAATAATTATGAAAATCTTGATGATATATATGTAAACTCTGAGTTATCAAAAAATCAATGTGATTGAACAAGACGAGGTGGTGTATATTCCATATATGATTAACACACTTTTATCACATTTTTTTAATAAAATTTAGACGTCACTGAAATAAAAGTGCAACAAGGCAATTCGACTTTGTGAGTTTTATGTGCCTGGCACTTTAAAATCTTTATCGTATACATAAGGGAAAGTTGCCTATATAGTCCCTCGGCTATTTTAATTTTGGTTGATTTAGTTCGAGACTATTCAATTTGTTTGTTTTATATAATAACCCATCAGCTACTCAATGTGCTCAAATTAGTCTCTCAATTATTTATTTTAAGCCTAATTTCAGCTCTAGATAAAAATAACTCTTTAAATGAATAATTTCCAAATTGAATAAATTTAATAGTTGAGCGACTAACATGAGCATATTTAACAATTAAAGACTAAATTGACAAAACTAAAATAAAAAGGTGTTATTTTGACAATTTACTCTTATGCATATCCAGCACCCAACCTTTCATATTTATAAGAAAAACAATTATCTCATGATTGAAGTGCATAACACCTAAGCATGTCATCCCAATTTTGTCAGATGATTCGATGAGCCAAATGCATATAATTTCTGAAAGTGTACTTTTGTAAGTATAAATACCTTTGCTTTTGCTTGAATGAAATCTTCAAGAGAAAGCGGTCTCAACAGCAGTGTAGCAGGTCTTTCTGCCATCTGATCCAACAAAAAAAACACATAATAAGCTAATCTCATCTACAAAAAATTTATTTATTTAACGATAAATAAATTACATTAATCAGGACAACTCTTTAAAGAAATAAAAAACAAATAGCTTAAAAATCAATGGTGATCAATCATGCACTCTAGAGTTGGTTATGTTTGCTGTAAAGCAATCATTGTTAACAACACATTACTTGAAATGCTATGCAAACTAATTTTCTTCATTCTCTTCAATAATTTTGGAATCAAGAAAATGACAATGGAAAAAATAAAATTTCAGTTGGTGCAGCATAGAAATCACTGTTTGATTTGTAGGAAAAAACTTCATTAGAAACATCAGCTGCACTTAAATTAGATTATTTAATAGATTTTCATCAAATACAATAACACAGTAAGCATGCTTTGCTCACTTTCACATTCATGGACATTTTATTTTAATAAGGCATTATGTTAATATAAATAATAACAATAATAATAGTAAAATAAGTCTAGGTACCACTAATAGTTCAAACTCAAAATCAAGTTGATAGTCAAATTTTAATTACAACTTTGCAGATATAACTGTAGGTCATTTAAAATTTAAATTCAATTTCAAACCAAAAGCTTGGATTTAAGAATACAAACCCTTCGATTTGTAGAAACAGTTTCACAGAAACTTCACCAGAAGATAAATTAGCTAGTTCTACTAATTCAGAAACATACATTAAACAAGATTTCCTTTCGCTTTTAAGAATATTTAATTTCAAAAAATAAAAATTAAGTTTATAATAGAAATAGAGTATTAAAATAGTCCTTTGAATATTTCCAGTTGGCCAATTTAGTCTCTGACAAATAAATGCCCAAGTTAGTCCCCCAACTATTCTAGTAAGACCCAATTAGTCTGCGGTCCTTTCAATTTGATCTCGATTAGATCCCAAGTTGGGACAAATTTAAGATCAAATTCAAGTCTTGGAGGACTACATTGACTCATAAGCGATTTGGGAAAAAATTAGTTAAATTGAAATAGTTTTGGCAAACTGTCCTAAAAAATGGTTAGATTGATTATTCATGCTCACAATCAAAATAAGATCTAATTTTTTTTACAGCTTCGAAGATATAATTGTAGTACCAATTGACTTCAATTTAGATTTCAAAATCAAAATTTAGGTTTAAAATTAATTTAAAAAAAATAATCAGCTTCAAATTAAAACCCTTATGATTTCCATTATGCCATTGCTTAGATGAGCCACAATGCCCACCATATGAGAGATCTCGACATCATCAACAACTAGTAAACAGCACTACTTCCATACAAAATTATGGCATGCTTAGTGTTCCTGTTCTCAATTTTAGAAATTCAGATTCCTAAATTGTATTTCATGTGCTACATGTCTTAGTATATAAAATTCAATTCTTCTCAGAAATATTAACCCTAGCTAGCATTAGCCATTATAAGCTACATTCAATTCAGCCAAATTCATATTTTAAGAAATTCGAAAACCATCAAGCTAAGTTTTAGGCATTATAAAATGGCCATCCAAATATGAATTTCTTAAAAACTCTTTCCTTCGTTTTTACAAGCAAGAAACCAAATAATTTTCTAATTTTTTCTAAGTCGCTCCAACATTTCCTTTACTTAAAACCTCAACGCCATAATTAGTACCTACCTCAACAAAAAATTAATATCTCAAAATTGATTAATAACATAGAAATTGTCAATTTAATTATTGCAATTATCTTTCAAGCCCATGGTATATTATACAACAAAGAAATTGCATTGATACTCAACAAGACGACACTGAAGAATGAAATAACTAGCACATCCTTGAGGTTGGCAAGTCTGTCAAATTCTCTAAAAGTTTAAGACAACATTCGTAGGAATATCTTCATCTTAGTTAAATCTTAAATGCAGCATTCCATTAATTGGTAGCAATTTAACAACCCCAAATGATAGCCCCAATAATAGCTTTGCTCACTCTTGGGATAAATTGAATTTTAATGCAATAAGTGAGTTTCTATTGAACCAAATACTGAAATTATCTCCTAAAAAATTAATACATTAAGACATGAACCCACCATGAACCTTTCAAAACCCAAACGTACGTAAGAAATCTGCTCAAGAAGTTCCCTCACTCAAGTAAGATACTAACACTGAGCGTTCAATCCTATCCATGAGTCTGAACTGGATTCAATAAACCTTAAAGGTAGCACTTAAAACTTACTAGTAATATATTACCTAATGATTCTGTTAGTTGCACGGAGAAAGAGTGCCCAATTCAGTATCTCATATTCATTGCAAAACTGCCGTATCCTCAGCTCTCACCATCAACATTAGTTTTATCTCAAACGTCAATGAAATGCAGTCATAATTATGACAGTCCTAATGATTTCAAATAAAACAGGTTGCAATGAAGAGGAACAATGCTCTCAAGAAAAAAAAACCTGGAACTCACTTTCCAATCACTAGAAAGAATCATACATTTTGTAAATGGATATCACAATCAAATAAGAAAGAAAATTCCAACAGCGCTACGCAAAACTTAATGTAAAAAGCTCCACACAATCCAATGACATATGTTATTGGGTGGCCATTGCGGTTGTGACCAAACTTTTCAAGCTTAAACTAGAATGATTGCTCAATCAGTTAGATTAAATAATATATTTCTAGAAATCTATCACGCCAGATACAAGGCCATTTGACGTAGTTGAAAATTGTAGCTCCAAAGAATAAAATGAAAAAAACCCTCAACAAATTAAAATAATCCCCAAACCAAAATCTAAGGGGTGCTGTTTATCAGGGTAGCTTATCCGTGTTTATCAGAAAATTGAACCCAACAAGTGCCAAATGGAAATTTCCTTTATTTCTACTCTAAGCGTCATTTTTGACTCAGATATTGCATAATAGTGAAAGCCAAAGTAGCCTCCTTTGCTTATCTCCATACCACAATTAAAATGTTTAAATAATTTATTAACAGTATTAAACTTAATTTTGAATAATTAAAATAATCTACTAACAAAAATTAAACTTAAATATGAACAATTAATTAACAACAAATTTAATACTAAATAATTAATTCATTAAGGCATTTCTCACTTACATAAATTTCAATATTTAATAAAGTTAAATATTTTTCCTGAAAAACAACAAATTTTATATTTTAAAATTTTATAAGTTTGAAGCCAAGTTTTTTGTATTTTCAGATAGAACGTAATTTTGTTATTTTACTGTGATTTTTCAGAAGTTTTTAATAATTTCAAAAAACTTGTCATGTTTCCAGTCTTCACTGCTTTAAGTTCTGAATATGTCCCACTAGTATCTGTTCTCTTTATATTTGGTGGATCGTGCAAGTATTATTTCCCAGCTGCAGCCACAGTTGAACATTGCTTCCTACGTGTGTGGGTCTTCACGGCTTTGGATCGTGCATGCATTCTTTCCCAGCCACCAACTGCAGGCCTTACTAGACATCACTGACCAAGTGTGAAGAAATCAAATTTTGCACTCAACTGAACTATTGGCACTATGCTTACAGTAGCAGTTTCTTTCTGGAACTTGCATAAGTGGGGGATACTTAGCATCTAAGTTCAAATACACTTACTTTTAATTAAGGCTTAGTTCCTCATTCTTTATTTTCCTTTTTATTACTATAGTTGGCATTGCTATATGCATATTTCTTCATGTACCCTTATCGGGTACTAATACTCTCTTTGGAATGAAATTATTGGGCTCCGAGCCCTAAATTCATCCTCTCTGTGTGTGTGTCTATATATATATATATATATATATATCATGCATTTTCGGTAGAACAGCCCCATCTAGCTAGTGTTGCAGACAGTTTTCTTTTGAAATAGTTGTAGTTACAACAACACCAAGCCTTAATTCCACTAGGTAAGGTCGGCTATATGAAAGTTTGTTAAACAGAACCCCCTCCTAAGCTCCAAATAGAAGAGATGCATCATAATAATTTCTTCCCATGTCTTTTTAATCTTCCTCTTCCTCCTTTAATAAGGGCAAAATTCATAAGCTTAATTTTTCCAACAAGGGCATTACACGGTCTCTAAGGAGGCATTCACTAATCGTATACATTATTAGAACCACTCCAACCTTGCTACGGATAAACTCGCTTTTTGTTCTATCCTTATGAGTATACCCACTCATCCACTAGTATTCTCATCTCGATTGCGCTAATTTATCGGCAAGTTTCTTTGTTAACTAACATTTAACCAATATGACATAGTTGGTCATATAGTTGTTCTATATAACTTTTCTTTAACTTTGAGCAGGAATTCATATCGCACAACAACCCAAAAGCACTCTTCCATTTCATCCAACTAGATATATCCTATTAATAACATCATTATCTATTTCACCATTATTTTGAATAATTAAACTCTTCTTAATCATATGGTCTTCATTAGTTATATTTTCAAGATTAGAGCTTCTAATACAATTGAATTTACACTCCATATATTATTTTAGATCTGATAAGAACAAAAATCTTCAGACTCTAAAGTCGTCCTCCACAATTCAACTTTTGCTTTTAACTCCATTCTTAGTCTTAGAAATTAAAAGAATGTCATCTACAAATAACATCCATCAAGGAATCTCCTCTTGAATGTGCTCAATAAAAACATCTAAAAATTATAACAAAAAGATATAGGCTAAGAGTTGAGCTTCTATAATCAAATAGTAATAAAAAAATCACTAGACAAGCCACCATGTGATTCAACACATGTTACAACCCATTATACATATATATAATGACAGGAATATAAGCGACACAAAACCATTTTCTCTCCAAAGAACTACTCTTAATGCTGTCATAAGTATTTTCAAGATAAAACAAATTTAAATGAAGATCTTTTCTTTCTCTAAATTTCTTCATCAACCTCTTAACAAATGCTTGGCTACCATGGTAGATTTATCTGACATAAAATCAAATTCATTGTGAGAGATACAAGTATCCCTTCATAATCTATATTCAACTCTCTCTCAAAGTTTCAATATATGACATTAATTTGATTACTCCATAGTTAGCACAATCGTGCATTATTCTTGTAAATATGTATAAGAATATTCTTGCTCCACGCATTTGGTATCTTTTAGTCTTTAAAATAATATCAAATAACTAGATGAGTTAAAATTCCTCACCCATACATTTTCAAATATTGGTAAGGATCTCAACAGATCCTTCATCCTATTTAAAACATTTCAAATCTCAATTTTATTAAAATGATGAATGAAAGTGTAATTAAGATTATTTTTAATACTATTAAACTCACTTATATTAATTGTATTTGTACAAATTTTTATTAGAAGACCTAGTATAATAATTTATCCATTTATAAATCTTCATCCATATAATCATTTTTGATATAACAAATTTTTTATCAACACATTTGATATATTTAACATGTCAAATCTTAAGACTTTTATTTATTAATTTAGCTAATTTATAAATATATCACTCCCCCTCAACACTTTCTAGTTTATTATATAAATTCTCGAACGATGCACACTTAGCATCTATCTTGGATACACGATAAGCTACTATATATTTCTTTTAAATCTCCTCAGTGTTGCATTTATATCATTCTTTATAGAATATCTTTTTATCTTTAATCTTAATTTGAATATCTAGTTTCAACCAGCATTCATCTTTATTATTTGTACTCACTTTTGATTCACCAAGTAAACTCTTTGCCACATTGTGAATACAACAAATTATTCAATTCCACATAAAGTTAATTTCACCTTCAAAATCTCACTTTCCAAGTTTTAAAAATTCACTCTTAAGAATATTTATACCACCATCTGATTTTATAAAACATTTTAGACTTAATACTACTTTTACTAGCCTTATTTTCAAATTTAAAACAATAAACGATATCACTTTGAATAATTTTATAATTCCTACAAAATAACAATCACTTTTCTTTAACTAAAAATAATGAGTTTTAGAAGTCTCATTTCACCTTTTTCTTAAAATAAATGTTAACAATCATAAGACCATAAGCTAAAGCAAACTCTAAATCATTTATCCTTTATTAATCTCTCTAAACTCAAAACTACTATTAATATTATCAAAATTTTTAATTACACTTAACATATCCATTTAAATTTCATCCTATAAAAAATATCTCATGAGGTATTCCTTGAACAAACTCATTCAAATCATGCCAAAATCTTTATTTTATACAAATATTCAATCATACAAATTTATATATAGTCAATATTTGAAAACGGAGGTGCTAAAATTGTTCTTCTAAATTGCTTTAAGGTTTCTATTTTGGTTCTCTTATCTCAACAAATCTACCTAAGGAGTACGCGGATGCCTTGCAGCTCTAACTTGGACATTTTACTTTAGGGGCTGTTTGGATTGAGGTAACAGTGGTGTAAAATAAAAAAATTTCAGGTATACTGAGATTATCAATCTTGGTTTAAAGTAAAACAGGAGAAAAAATTTTATATTGTAATTCAATTTTGAATTCATATATATAGAATCGGTGTAATCCAGCTACATCCGAATCGAGCGTATATCGCGATTACGCGCGTTGAGCGGAACAACGGAGCGCTCGATCGGAGGAGGTCTTCTCCTTCTGATTTTGTTCGAAATCAATTGAACGAAATCGATTTTGTTCGAATTAGAAGAATTCTTCGTCCACAGCAAAAGCATTCTGAATTGTTCAAATTTCGTTTGAAATTGATCCGAACGAAATCGTTTTTGTTCGAAATCGATTCTGAACGAAACCTAAATTCCAAAAAATAAAAAAATTGATTGGGGTAATCTTACCCTCATAATTTACTCAAAATATCCTACTCTTATAGTATTTAATTTCAAACAAAAAAATATTAAATTTCTTGAAAAACTACCAAACAGTAGTAAAGTAATCTGATTACATTGTAACCATATTACTTTACCCTCAGATTTTTTCATGCCAAACAATCCCTTGGTGTGACTTGTATTGATTTAGCTCGAGAGCGAGTTCTATGGTATACTCATTTATACAGTAGAATTTTTAGTTTTCTGATCAATCTGTAATTTTAATGTTGGACAAGCTAAAGTATAGCTAAGATGGTACATGGTATCCCTGTAGAGGAGCTGCCTCTTCTACTTCTCAGTTTTCATTGTTACGTTTGACTAAGTGAGCTTAATTTAAAGGCGACTTAGTTTAGCAAATTTTAAGTACAGTCACTGGACAAAATTCAAATTTTCGAGTTTTTGGCAGTGTGGTAACACACCTTCTAGCTTACTAAATTTAATCGCTAGTTTTAAAGTCGTTTAGTTTTTAATGCCCAATCACTTTATTATACAAAATTCAATGAATTTTGTACTAATGCTTCTGAACTTATTATTTCTTTTTTCAGAAATAAGATCTAAAGATCAAAAATAAAAAGAAGATATTATTTGGACTCCAAATCAATATATCAAGATGACGGAAGCTTGGAAACCTTTTTTTGTTCATTTCCAATCTTTTTTTATTTTTTATTTTTATTTATTTTTTCCTTTGCTTGTTTCTTCTTCAATTTTAAGGCCAACACCTTGCAGCTCAGGCTGCTTTTATTTTTTAGAACTATGCGTGTTTTGATACCTTTGGTCAGGCGTATGTAGGCAACTTAAAGGAGAGATTTGAATCTTTTTCATAATGGCAACTTTTTCAGGGCTAACTAAAAAAATGGTTTTGGTTTGAAGGACTCGGATGCTGTTAGCACAAATCTTTTTTGGTCTATCTTATCATTTAAGAACTCTCCTAATGATATAGAGACTTATCTATCATATACTCAGTGTTTACACCTTGACTTAGTCACACATTCCAAGGCATTTTCTCAAAGTTTTGCAAGATTTGGTTTAGCTATGATAAAAATAATTCTATCTAGATAGCGCAACTATTTAAGGTAATAAAACAAAAGAAAAACAAGTGGCTTAAAAGTCTTGTCGGCTTATCTCAACTTAGCTAGGTTAGATTATCATAACTTAATCCTAAACCAAGTAATCTTTTAATAATGTAATGAGCGATATGAATGCTCACACTGTCAAGCTAATCACACATTGTTTGGCAAGGCTTTCAAAGAAAATACTGTTTCATCCTATAGTCCACACGGAAATATCATTAAATTATAGATTAGAAAAAATAATTGATAAAACAAAAAATGTTACTGGCTAAAGAATTAAGCAAAAAAATCTAAAATACTATACAATAGATAACAAAAAATAAAAATAATATAAGTAATTATCTTTAAAAAAAGGTTTATATTTTAAATCTACAAAAACAATCAAACAGATGGCATAAAAAATGGTAGATATCTCTATAAACTCCAATAATGAACTTGTAAAACATAAAAATCTCTCCATGTCAGCGAAATAAATGCCAAAGATGGGTAGAAAGACTATCACTCTTATACAAGCCAAGTAATGGATTTCTAACAACTATCATTAGCAAAGTATACGAATGATTTTCAATAAAAAGACACATGAAATAGATTTATTAGAGGCTAAGATACCTCAAATTAGCACCTAATAAAGGTTCATACTATAGAAATCATCATATCGAAGTGTTTATAGATTCAACAATGCATATTGGGACAGATCTACACATTTGAAAGAAGATCAACTTCAAATTACGCATAGAAAAATTTAATTACTTGGAAAATTAAGAAGCAATGTGGCCTAACAAAGTACAGTAAAAATAAAGCTTAAAGCTACGAGCCACGAATCTAATAAGGAATGTGATAAGAAAATTCTGGATGAAGTTAGCATCAATATAGAAAAAGCCTTCAAGCATTTAAGTTACAATAAATCTACAGATTTAACTAATAAGGACTCAACCCACCAAATGTATATCGATATTGATGGTCATTATATATATTTTTCCTCAACAAAATCATCAGTCCAGGATGAAGGAAAGTGTTGGAATTTTATTTCTCATACCCAATCATGGATCTACTACCGTGTGAATCATAATCTCTAAACACCAATCTACTAGCCATGAATAATGATCTCTAGCATCCACCTTCAATTCACTGATTGCAAATTGTGAGATTGCAAAATTATAGTTTGCATTTATGTAGTTTCTTTAACCACAAATTTCAAGAACTAAGTGACTCCTCATAATGGAATAGAGCAAAAATGCACAAATTCTTCTATTCATCAGGTTCTCAAACCTGTACAGTTATATAGTTATAGATAAATATGACCATTTCTCTTCTTTCAATGTGATTGGTTCAATTCAAAAGCAATAATTTATACATAGTTATAATAAACTAAGCAATTAGGTACCATTTAAAAACTTTCATTGCTGAAAGGTTGAATTTTTCCATCATTATTAAACTCTTCCAGAAAAATGTTGTGTTCGAGAAACAAAGGATTTTATAACATATGTGATACCTGCTTCTCTTTTTCAAGAAGTTCTTGAACGGGCCTGTAAGCAGCAGCAATGCAAAGGTTCTGTAGTGACAGCAAGAAAACAAATAATTAAATAAATTAAGAAAATGAGCAGTCTTCACAATGTCATATAACTGAACTAGACAGCTTTGTTACCTTTAAATCACTTCCAGAATACCCTTCTGTGGCATTAGCTAATTCGTCAAACTTAAAGCTGGGGCTAAGGTTTTCTTGGAAAAGAAATATCTTTAAAATTTTCATGCGGTTTTCCGCATCTGGAAGGTCCACATATATCCTTTAATGACAAAAATCAACACAATTTTGATACAAATGAATTATTAAGAGATTGAAATAGCAAGCTTTAAATTAAATGACGCAAAACTTTAGTTCTATCAATATTTACCTTCTAGGTAAACGACGTATCACGGCATCATCTAAATCAAATGGCCTATTTGTAGCACCAAGAACAAGAATCCTTTGACTATCCTTTGATCTCAACCCATCCCAAGCAGCCATAAATTCATTCCTCATTCTTCTTGTTGCTTCATGTTCGAAGGTGCCACCTCGGGCACCAAGTATGCTGTCAACCTAGACAGTTTTTTTCAAGACTTTGAATTAATTAAAATTCGGATAGCAAAATATTTAAGCAGAAAGTAGAAAGAATATAAACAGCAAGAGAATAGCTGCTTGAGCTTCTACCTCATCAACAAAAACAATGACGGGTGCCAGGCGAGTGGCAAATGAAAAAAGTGCCTTAGTGAGCTTCTCAGCATCTCCAAACCACTTTATTTAAGAGCCAATAACATAATTTGTAAGAAAAAAAAAATCAACATGGGAAAAAAATCACGAAAAAATAGCGCTTAATTAACTGTATTTTACCTTGGAGGTAAGAGTAGAACTAGTTATATTGATAAAATTGGCCCCAGCCTCAGTTGCAAGGGCTTTTGCAAGAAGAGTTTTGCCTGTTCCTGGTGGGCCAAAAAGCAGAATACCTTTGCAAGGCTGAAAATATCACATTGTTTATGAAGATATTCAATAAATACTAATATATGTACATGTTCAAAAACACGATTTGACTATAGAAAAGCAGTACTAAATTTATCGAACCCGTAAAAGATTTCCGTGCGAAAAAAGCTCTGGCCTTCTCATAGGAAGGGTGACAAGTTCATTTAAAGTCCTCTTCACATCCTCAAGAGCACCAATATCATCAAACTTTACTCCAATTTCATCTGGGGGAACTACTGCCGAAACAAAATTGCTCTCATACTCATTCTTTGCAAGATTCTACAATAATTGAAAAGTATTAACATTCATTAATGAGATCTTTAAGTTATGAGATTTAATAAGATAATCACCTTTATGTTTTGTGACAGCTTCTTTGAATCTGATTCGTGATCTTTTAATCTTGATACAGCGATCTCCATGCTTTATATGCATTAAGAAAAAAAAAATCAAATCATACAGCCGAAGATTAATTATTTTAATGTTGCATCACTGAGAGGATCGGAACTATACTACCTTTCCAGGGGAATTAGCAACCTGCCGTTACTGATAGATGGAAGACAGACTGAAGACAAATAGTGATTTCTGGCCCACCCAACAGCCTTTTCTGCTTCTGCATAAATTCAGCCCAACGTAAGTATAGAACTTTTATCCCCTTTGATTGGTGGGCCACATAAATGATTCAAATATAGTCCTGTTTTTTGCATCATTCAAAATAAATAGTAAACGTCACATCTTTCAATTATGAAAACTATAATATGCATACTTTAAGCATTATATTCCAATTTATTATAAAAATATGCATGTAAACAATTTCATTTTGACCAGTTAATAACGAATTTTTTAATAAAACAAATAGATAAAATAGTATAAATTATAATATATATTTTTTCATTCCAAGTTTGTGGCAAACCAAGCTAATACAATTCTATGGAGTTGAAAAAATATCATATGATTTGAATAGCCCAATGATACTTATTTACAAGAATAAAGGTTTCTGATATTGTGTAAAATTATAGAGGAATTAAGCTACCAAGCATAAAAAATTTGGTAGAGTGATAAGACAGATTACGACAAAATACTAATGAGTTAATAAAATCAATTTGGTCTATTGCCAAGTAGAACAATTACGGAGGCCATATGTGGTTTGATACAAAATCTTAGAGAGAAAAGACCTCAATCTATCATTTTAATAAAAGTAAAAGAAAAAAAACAAAAATTAGCTTTTTAGAGAGAATAAGAAAGAAATGAATTTTAAGGTACTTAAATTGAAGTAATTTAAAACGTGTATAATGAGGTGGTAACATATATTTGAACACAAGATGATTTGTCAAATGATTTTCATAATTCAATCATACATTATGAAGATTTTTCTCTTTATTCATATATGTATACATTAAATATAAACGCATTTATTGAACACATTTAAAAATAGGTACATTGGTGTGTATTATTTGTAGCTTAATCAATATAGATGTTATGATATGATATCAAAAGCAAAACCATAGAAGATTATGTTATATTAAATAGTGAAAAGTTCAAATATTTTGGCTCAATCACACAGAACACTAAAAAATAAGGTGATGTATTTATGGGAATCCAAGTAAGTTGAATAAACCGATGCGCACTTCCAATGTTTTGACTATCAAAAACATTTCACTCAAATATAAGGGATGGTTTTATAAAAAAGCTATAAGATTAGCAATGTTATACATAGCATAATGTCATCTACAAAGAATAAGCATATCAATAAAATATGTGTTGCATAAATGAAGATGTGCTAAGCCAAGGGATGGAGTCAAAGCAAAATTGGAGTTATGGATAACTACTTTAGAATCCAAAGATTTTGGTATTGGTAGACCTAAAATTGAATATATGGAGTGTAAATTTAATTGTAATTGAGGCCCTAATATAGAAAACATAATTATTCAAGAAGATAAGATCAAGAAGAGTGAGAGGTTCAAGTACCTAGGCTCAATTATTCAAAATAATGTCTAAATAAAGAGATATGATTAATAAGATCCAAGCTGGTCGGGTGAAAAGAAAAAACACTTAAGAAGTGTTGTGTGATTTATATATTTCACTCAAAAAAAAAATGTATAGAGCAGCTATACGATCATTTATGTTATATGGGGCTAAATGTTGGCCAACAAAAAAAAAACTCACTGATAAAATAAGTGTTACAAAGATGAAAATGCTTAGGTCAATGAGTGGGTAAACTCGTAAGGATAGAATGAGAAATGGGTTTATCTATAACAAGGTTGGAGTGGCTCCAACAATGGACAAGATTAAAGAATGTCGTCTTAGATGGTTCGGGCCTAAGCGTAGGACGTGCAATACCCATGTTAGAAAAAATGAGTTTATGAATTTTTCCCATATTAAAAGAGGTAGAGGAAGACCCAAAAATATATGGGAAGAAACTATTAGAAAAGTTCTTCTCTATTTGGAATCTAAGGAGGGCTTCTATTAGATCATGCACAATGGAAACAAAAGATTCATGTCGACACCACCTAATGGGATTAAGGCTTGGTGGTGGTGTTGTTGCTGTAATAAGCCTGAAGTAATTTTAGTTGACAACAAACTCAGAGAAAGCTGCTTTTTAGAAGGTTCAAGAGTACTGAATTTGATGTTGCATTTTTATTAGAAATTTTTAACTAACTACAATCATGTACTTATAATGTATACATTTAATAGTAGTCTCATATTTCACTAAATATAGAAAGTGAACTGCAAAAATTATACACAAGTCAATCATTTTTAGAGGAAAACACTTGACTGCCCCAAAATCAAACAAAAAAATATGTTTTATCATGCTTTGGGCAGGCGCAGCAGTGCACTTATTATAGAGAACAAAAACATCAGAGCACCATAATAAATTTCAAAGATTAGCATTCAAAATTTCATAGGCAAACAAAGGCAACTAAAAATTTTTTTGCTAAAATTTAGACTCCTCTCACAAGTTAGTTTAGAGTGCTAAATATATCTAGGTACAAGTGAGTTTAATAATTGTACACAACAAAGATTACATATATATAGTAAATAATATTAATAAATAATAGAGGTGGAAATGAGCCAGTCTTGGGGCAACTCAAGTGTCTGTTAGAATTTCAAGCCAAACAATGTGAAAATCCAATATCAACTATAACATATGCTTTCCTGTCACATTCATTTGCATGTATCCAAACAAAAGAAGATGATACATTAGCTTATAAATGCATGTACATCATAATATATATATATATATATATTATTTTCTTCATTAGGAAACATATGTTGGCTTATATATATTTGAATAAAAATTACAACAAATATGATTTAAACAAAAAAGTAAACATAAAAAAAAACAAGTCGCCAAAACACCCAAGAGATTCTCATAAAAGAATTTCAGACAATGAAGATAAAGTATCTCCAAACTGATGAAACCAATCTGATCAATGCCCGTTTCTTTTCCAAAAGTTGTATCTCGTCGTTCTCTTTGAGGATTTAGAGTCATTTTTCCTTTTCATTTTTTCCCTTTTTTTCTTATGAAATTTTCAGTATCATCAAATTCCGTGGCGTGGGGATTGAGAGTCAATTTCCCCTCCAAATATGAATGACCACCAGGCTTCATCACATTTCGCCTACTCAGAACAATTGCAATATCATTAATCCATCACTTAAGTGAACTCAAGGGGACTCCCAACGCCAGTCTAATATTATTTATAGGAATACTCCTCAGACTCATAGAAGCATGAGCCATCATCCCCCGAAGCTCTCATCCTTAAGATCTCTTGTGCTGCACTATACACACACTGAAGGTGAATTTGTCGATAGAACCTCGATATTTTCCTCAACACGAGAAGCAATGCTGAGCAGGGTCACCGCCACTGCCAAGAACCCACCCGCTTCAACCACATCAGATTCATCTATGCTATCAATATCTTCAATGAACATTGGATCCTCCACAACAAGGTGAGATATTTCGGTAGACACCAGCCCATCGAGCCTAGCCCACAACTTACTACAATTTAAGAGAATGTCCCGGATTGTGCTCCAATCCACATATAATTCCCAAAAAAAATGTCAAGATCATTCCTTTTAGCACAAATAGCAACCACCATCAGTTGTTTGTAAAAAATGTTTCTTCAACAGCAACATTGTCGTCCAAAAAAAAAGTCCCAGCCTTCATCAGCTGATAAAGGAACCTCAGTCACGCCATCCAGCTGAATGTGAAAATCCTCCCTTGTATAGTCGGCTGACCCACATTGGGCCGCCATTGAGGAGTTGCTTGAATTTTGTGCTTACCATATTGTTTAGAAAACTTTCCTGGCTTACAGGAATGAAGTTTATAACAAATATCCTGACTTTTGATTTGAGGATGGAGCTAGAAACAAGATGTCATGCTGTGTCTGATAGACGAATAATGAGTACTGTACAATGACTTATTTTCAAAGTTATAGTCTTGTAAATATTTGTCATCTTCGTTCTCAATCTATATTTCTGATTCAAACTTTTCAGAAATATCAGTTTCATCCAATATGCATGCCACCAAAGGGCAGAGAAGGTTGGCGACAACGAAGTCGACTTTGAGAAGCTTTCCAAAAACAGACCCCTATGCGAACAAAATTAAGTGTCATCAGATGAAGCTTGAGAAGGGGAAAGATTACTCAAATAGAGACAATGGGAGGTTTAGTCCTTGGATCAAATGACGACGTCCACTTGAGAACTTTCATGTGAAAATTCTCAATGAACTGCGAGCTTCTTGCAAAAATTATGGTGTAATTAGCTTCGATTGATAGGCTTGATAAACATATGACAAAAATCAACTAGGCCAGCATTTTGTGAACTGAATAAACCCAAACTATGTTGAAATTTGTGAATGGCTACCATCAACGGTTTCACATTGGCAAATTTTCCAACTAGTGAAAACTCGAAGGATTTGGCCAGCCTTTGAATTTCATCATCAGAAAAGATAAGAGCTGATTTACCTCGAAGATATTTGATAGGTTTAATACCGATTAGATCTCCCTGAAAATTAAAAGCATTGCCGAAGGAAAGAGACGCTGCAGCAGTCACTGAGCACTTTGGATGAAGATTTGGAAGCCCAATCTCCTCCAAAGGCCTTCGGTTAGCCTCCAGTTCAACAGCCGAGTCAATCATGAAAAGCTCCCCTCCATCATGGTCTCAGAAATATTCGACTTTCGTGTGACACCCATCTCGGGTGCGAACTGCACATGTGGCCCCCAACTGTGGGATGTAGTCCCGCCGAACCTGTCATTGAACGTCGGCCATGCTACCAACACCTCCGCACCTCTCATCTGCATCTCCATCGAATCAAGCGTGAGAAAGACATCGCGTAGAAACTACGGTTTCGTCACACCAATAGCGTCAATCACCTGCTTAGTGTGAGAGGGACATCACACGCACACGCCCGCACTATATATATATATATATATATATATATATGCATACATACATATAATAAGTGATCTATCATTAAATCAAATAAAATAAAAAGGATGTGGTCGTATTTGACTAGGTAAATTAGTAAACAAAGAAAAACTAATCAAACTCGGTTGACTATTGAGTTAAGTATGATAGTGCACAAATAAACATGATTTATTTGAATGTTAAATTATAAGCAAATAGAAAATTAAAAAAAAATAAGGTTAGAGCAACGATGGTATGATGGCACAAAGAACGTGCTTATTCACATCACTGCCAATAGCATTTTTTAGCTAAGATCTGTTAACAAAAATACTTATAGCCATTCAAAATAATTATGCACAAATCTTAATCAAATAGTCAATGATATCATATGAAACAATTCATCAACTTTTCTGCATCAAAGCAGATTGATGCCAAATGGGCAGTTCAAGAATTCCTTACTATGCTTTGACAGTATAACACCATCTGTCTTCAAATGCAAAAGTTCCATGCATGAAAGGTCGTGTTCTTCAAGAACCTGCAAGGAAAGGTTCTCATTACAATTTACCAAAAGGTTACCGAAAACAAAGTATCAGCAAACAAATTTAACTATAAAGATTCCAACACCTTGTGCAGCTCTATAAGGTTATTTCTTGACAAGATTATTTTCCGATCCTCTTCAATTTGTTTACTGAGAACTCTAAGTTGCTCCTCCGCCTATAAGAAAAGAAAATCAATCATGTCAATATCAAGGCTAACAAGATTCCACACACGTTTGCATCAAATGTTTTATCCCATGAAGATTATACAAGGCAAGAAAGTATTTTCAACTAATGTCGATACTTTCTAGAGCTTCCTCTGCTTTGAAAAGTACAAAACATTGCCACATTTATTGGTCTTCTTAACAGCAAATGAAAGATTTTGCATGGTAAATAGTATTCTTAAAAGAGAGATACATCTTGCTAGCAAATCACCATAGAGAAATTCTCAGACACCAAATCAAGATTTGCTAAGAATATTGACTTCAATATTGTCACTTTTTTATAATTTTACTTTTCAAGAGCTGAGTTCAGTTTTTCAAAAATTAAAAGGGAGCCAAAACCCTAAAGTTGGAGCTTGAATACATCAACATTCAAGGACCAACCCCATTTGGCATCTCTTGGTAACTCATTTTATGAAGTCACCTTCATTTGATGACGCCACTGAAAAGATATAGATTTATATTCTGAAAAATGGAAACAATATGCTTGTTTTGTTAAAAGAAGAAAATGCAAAAAAAATGAGCCTGGTGCAAAGATAGAGCTAAAACCACGTTGTTAAATAAAAATTGTTCAGCAGCTTTTGGGAAGATACTTAACACAACTGTTAATGAGTTCAACAAAAGCCACCAGTTCCTTTGTATAATAAATTCGAAGGAGAGTAGGAAAACAAGAAAAGCCTATGTTTGCCTTTCTGATGTCTATGTAACTGTAATTCATACAGAAAAACAAGAAACCAAATCTATAAACAATTATTCCATTGGTAACTAGATTACAAATATACAAGAGAGTTTAAATAATGATTCTTACTATTAAAAAAATAGGAAGTGCACCCTTTATATAGCTAGGTATATATCTAACCAATAGGATAATTACATGCGTCAACTACAATCTACACATCCAATAGGATATTTATATGCATCAACTTAAAGCTTCCTATTCAATAGGATAGGTACGTGTTGAATATTAACTATATATCAAATAGGTTAGTAAAACATGTATCAGTGAATAGTTATTCAAGTAACAAAACCTAACTAGTAAAAAACTAACTTGTAATAATCTTGTAACTAACGCATATCCTTAATACCTCCCTCAAACTAAATGTGAAAAAGCATTAAATTTTGAGTTTGTTGCGAAATGAAGATAAGAGACAACTTGAACAAGTTTTTGTCAAAGCATTGACAACTTGTTCTGCAAAAGAAACATACTTGACTACAACTTTTTTCTGCATAACCGTTTCAAGTACAAAATATAAACCAATTTCAACATGATTAGTTCAGACATCTAACATTGGATTGGCATAGATACCTTTGTTGTTTTAACTTTAAAATTAATTAATAATTATTGAATCCAAGTTATCTCAATTGAACTTGCTAAGCTTTGATATTAGACCAAAGTTGAAAGGCTAATAAAGTTCAGTGTCTATTTGAACTTCAAGGAACAAGATTTAAAGTCTAATCATCACTAAAATTATGATATTAATAGAAAGTTTTTAAAAGCCTGCCCATGATTTTAAGTTTATGTTAATGTCAAAGAATCATTTTCACAATTATTTCAATGTAGTAAATATGAACTAGCATACTAATTTCACACTATAAGCCAATTTGTCTCTTAGTAATGATATCTTGTAAGATTTTAATAGCACTTACATATAACTAAGAATCTCAATTGGCATCTATATCCTACAAACGCTTCTCATGCACACCTGGTATATGTTTCATATTTACTTTATACAAAACATTAGTTATATATTTAGTTTGAGATATATGAATACCCCCATCATGTATTTGTTGAACTATTAAACCAAGAAAATAGAAAAATATTCCCAAAATTTTCAAAATAAAAGCAAGAGTGAGCTGTTAATAATTGCTTGAACATTACAAGTACCACGTTATGTCACAATTGCGTCATCAACATATACCAAAATAGAACAACAAATAAGTCTCATGAATAAACAGAGACCTGTCAATCTTTGAAAAGATAAAACAAAGTTGGGCAAGAACTACATGCAATATTTCTTACCATGCTATAAGAGCCTGCTAACATCCACACTTACGCAACTAAGAAACTAGATTGTTGAATAAAACCAGGTGGTCGATGTATATCAGTATCTTCATGTAAAATGCTATTAAGAAAGCATTGTTTATATCAAGTTATTAGATAAGTTGATATTTACTTGTGAGAAAGTGAGAATAATATGAGCCATTGTCAACTTCACAACAAAAAAGAATATTTTTGTTAAATTAAACCGTTGAATCTTATGAAATTTTTTTGCAACTATACATGATTTATATTTGTTAATAGAACCATATGAGTTCTTAACTTTAAGCACTCTTATGAATCCAACAACCTTCCCATCTTTCGGAAGGTGAACTAAGCTCCCTGAACCAATTTTTAATAAGGCATGATATTCAACATTCATTGCATTTCTCCAATATTTATTATTCATTTCTCAAATTACAAAAATGAGGCTCACATAGTATAAACATATAAGGCTTTGTATACCTAGTCTTTGTTCTTATAACCAAGAGATGAGTAATATAAGTCTGTCAGCTTGAAAGAGTATTAGTTGCACCAAGAAAAAATTCACGATTTACAATTGAAGCTAATAAACCAATACTAAAGAAAAGGTGAGTGAAACAACTCAGTGGAGAAGGATAAAAAAAATTATTGTTAACATTATAGTAGTTGAGAGCTTTGCCATTGTGATTGTAAGGAATACTGTGGCTGAAGATTAATTTGTGAAAATAAGAAGACAATTGTCGTTGTGATGATTGTAAAGGGTGATTTAAGGGTGGCAGAGACAAAAAGTTGGCAAAATATGTAAAATATTTTAATGTAAATTTGTATGTTTATATAGATTTGCATACACTTAACTATCTTTTACTTATTTACTATTATATAGAAATATAATATGATTGTAGCAGTGAAAGGCTCAATCTCACTTTTTTTAATCTTTTTACTTACAAGCAAGATAGCATTTTAATGAAACAGATTTTCATTTTAAGTATTTTAGATACATATATCGTTTTGTAAAACTAACTTTTTGTTAGACACAATTTAATAAATATCAAGCATGCACAAAATTTTTTTGGCAGAATAGCTCTCTTTTTTGAGGCCTTTTTTTATATTTGGAGCAAATCAACAAACTTTAGAATATAAGAAAAAAACAGTGTCACAGTTTACGCTTCACTTTTGTATTTCCAAACAGGTCAAATTGTAATATAATTTATCAAGAAAAAAAAGTGGGAGAGTGAAAAATAAAATGACAATAAACAACGGATTGTACCTTTGGAAGATGAATAACAATGGAATTCATAAAAAGTTTACTAATATCATTCCCTTTTGATGGTTTGCTTGCCCTCACTCCTTCTGTTAGTTGTTTTAATGGTAAAGGCTGCAAAAAAAGTAAAATTTATCTGAGAGAATGGTATATAATTGCAGAAGAGCATAGAAGATAAAAGTAAACATGAGGGTTAAAATCAGCTAAGAATCATGAAGCTGAGGAGAGTTCCATACAAAACACAAATTTAAACTCCAAACTCAAAACTGAAATGTGGTAACCACTTCCTCTTCCATTTAAGAAAGAATTGAAGTTAAAACATTTATAAACTCAACTAGTAACACTGAGGAAAAAATGATCTAAATCAGATGGAAAGCTTAGTTTATGTTGTTCGTAGTAATTGCTCATTCCATGCATAGATATTAAAAAAAAAGTTAGTCAATCCAAAGCGAGTTTTCATTAAGACAATGAGTCAATAAAAGAATCGGATGACTGAACCTTAATTAGAGAATGAACATCTTTCTTGATTGCCTGAATGCAGGAAGCAACCAATAGTTGTAAATGTCAAACCCTAAAATCTCTACCTAACTTCATTTAGTCTCGTCTCAAATTTGCAACAAAAAATGTAAGCAAAAACATTATGAAAACAATGTTTACTCTCAAAACAGGAAGCAAGAAAAGGTTTTCTAGTTTAATTTCAGCTGAAATAAAAAAACAACGATTAAATACAAAAAAGTCAAATATAACAGCAGGAAGCTGAATGTGTGCAAAGAAAATAAAATTGTTGATTTAATTGGATGGTTACATTAATTCTCTACTAATTTACATGCAAGATTTTAAAATCATGATAGTCAAGATAAACAATAGCATTTACCAATCGAGCTATTCGAATTTGCGGAAGAATCATTGTCTGCAGAAAACAAAACAAAAAATAAATCAATTGGAAACATACATCAATGGTTAAAGTCTTCTTATAGTATGAGTTTGTAAAACAAGAATGATCTAAAAGGATCAATTTCAAGAGAATAAAAAAGAGTCTTACGGGTTTCTCTTTCTCTTTGGTCCCTTTTTCTACAATGTTCTGACCACTAATAAAAACAACAGGCCCAGAAATCTGTTCAAACATTTGCTCCATCTTACAAAAAAAGTCTGCACGGCTTGACTTAGGAACAGCTCTCAATAACCATTTTGAAGAATCTGGAAAGTAAACAATAAGTGGCTGCAAGGTTGGCAAAATCTGTAAAAATGTCAACAGTATGTTAGCTTTTAAAATTTACTAAAATCAAATAAAAATAGTGATAATTGAATAAAAAGTCAAGTCAAGGCTCACCACCACATGTAAGTCCAATGGAAACATAGACAAAAAACATATTAACAAAAAGCATATAAAAGAAAAAAATCACCTCACAAAGTGCCTCAACTGCTATATACCAATCTTCAGCCTCAGTATCATGATCATGCTCAATATCCTGAACTAGAAAAAAATACATTAATAAGTTCTAAGAAATTTAAATAAAAAATAAGAATCATGCTCAATCCCACAAGCCACTTACACATCAGTGGTAGATGTGAACCTAACATAAAACGATTAACACAGCCATATGAACCCTCCAATGGGTCCAGCTAAACTACTACGGCAATGCTAGTTGCAATACAAGAATAGCAAATTTAAATGCCAAATGATACATTTTACCAAAACATTAAATTGTTAATAAAACTAATAAATTGATGCGCATAAAATAGAAAATATGGAGTACACACTTACTAATGAAAATCTAGCATGAATAGGCTACGGCAATGCCAGCCAAACGAATAGGCCAAGGAAAATTGCAAGACAAGAACCACAATCAACTGCAAAGTGAATACTTTACTAAAAGATTACATTTTGAAAAACCAAATGAAAAGATTCAAAATAGAAAAAATAACAAGATCAAACACATCTTGATGTGCCATTAATATATCCAACTTGTACGAATAATGACTACAAGGATCGAAGGAAACATCTGACAAAATAACTGGAAATTTTCCAAATAGAGCAGACAAAAACTATATGCATATACTAAACAGCATGCCTAATTTAATGAGTTCGTCATTATTATTGAACATATTTAAACTTAATAATCACCTCTAGCCTCATCGAAGCTATATGAAAAGAGCTGTATAAATCTAGAGTTCTTATTCTTCATTATGTATTAATGTATTCTTAACTATTTTGAGCAACTTCAATCCGTGTAAAGCAAGGTCTACAAACTACCCCTTTTCTTCTTAATCCTCTAGCCCATAAATTTATCAATTTTTAAGTCATCAAATCTTTTGTAGATATTACAGCATATCTTTTAACATATTTAAACTTTAACCACTCCAACCTATTTTTTAATTTATGATACATTCAAACATACAGCATTATCAATTTATGATACATTCAACTTAAGTCAGTCACTTATTGCATCCCAGCATTCAGAGCAATAACACCATTGGTCTAACAACAGTCTAAGAAACTTTACAGCAATTCATGATATGCTCTAATCACAAAATATTTGAGAAGTTGCTCCATTTTGAAGATGTAGTATAGATATAAAAATTGCTAGCCTTTTAACATCAGAACATGCATTGATTGCATTTTGATTTTTCTTGCATCTATTTTTACTTTTCAATATATATGCTCAGTGCCTAATTTTGCATACTCAATGCATGCTAATTTTGCATACTGAAATTAGGAGAAAGAAGATACAAGAGAGATGTCACTCCTTTTATGGCTTGGAGCTCTAACAGGTTTTCTTCTCTTCTACACCTCACAGCCCTAACACACAACACTTAGCTTCTCACAACCACCATAGCACGCAAATCTCACATAAAATTCTAAGACAATAGGGTTCAAAAGTACCCTAAAAGCAAATTTGCTTAATTTAATGCCAAGAGTGTTCGTGAATCGTTTTCACACTCCACCTCAAGTGCCAGCCTCTCATATTAGACTACTAAAACGGGCGTTGGAATGCCTTGAATGCCCTGCCCTCTGTCCAGTGACCCCAGAAAACGCTAGGCACGCCCAAGTGCCCGACACTCGGTTCCCATGGCTAAGACGGGCGCTTGAGCGTGCCCAAACATCCTAGTAAAATCAGCTCATCTTTCAGAGAATGTTTTCGGCTTGTTTTGCAACTGTTTCAGCTTAGGTTGATTTGTAACCCATCAAAGGTCACTCCAAAGCCTCAAATGATCCATGATTTATCCAAAATAACTCCAACAGTATTCGATGTCCACCATCATTCTGATTTCTGCTAGACATGTCATCCTGCATGTCTTGATGCGCCCCTCCTACGCAAACCCCATTAGGTTGTACCTCAGACTCCAAATCCAACAACATTATTTTGATTATGGTCAATATGAATTATGTAATGAGCTCAAGGTTTGGTATCATACAAAATAATAAATCACACAACAACAATAACAACATTAAGCCTTAATCCCACTAGGCAAGGTCGGCTACATGAATCCTTTGTTTCAATTGTGCACAAATAATAATATGGGTGGTCACCCATCCTTGTGATACTCTCGCCCAAGCATGCTTAAGTACAGAATTCTGATGGGGTGGGTTCGTTGCACTAGAACTGGTATGGTCGCAACCCTTATATGTGCATCGTACTTGAGCAGGAAGTCGCACCTTGTAAGAAAAATTAAACCTTAAGACTTCAACAAGTCATACCTTTAAATGTGTTAATTTCCTTCAAAAATATTTTCAAACTATTTTGGGTAAGTTGTATTCAAGAAGAATATTTAACACACATGCATACATATCTGGTATGTTTGTATGCAATTTAATTAGCACCCTACCTTTTTAACTAAGCAATCAATATTGTAAATATGCATATTATTCCTCAGAATGAGTAGTTGCAATTTCAGTAGCAAATATCCACAGTAGTCCCTAAATTTAAGTACTACTCTAATATCAATTGCATAAATGAATGAGAAATTTTACAAATTATTGATTATAAATAAAGTGCATTGGGATCTTAATTGGTTTAAATAATAGTTAAAAATATTTGGAAGACAACCAACGAAAGCCTTGTAGAAAAAAACCAATGAAAGCAAGCAAATATAAAATTCTGCAAAGTTTTAGACAAATGTCTACATTTTTTTAATTTTCAGGATATTGTCATGCGCCCAAATTTAAAAGTGTTTGACTTCAAGTTTATTTGACAAATCAACCATCGAAGTCATAAAATCTTCTCTTCATCTCTTCCCAATTAGTTCACAATGCACAGGTTAGACTTGATTTTACTTAGATGATAAGAATATATATATATATATATATATATATATATATATATATATACATACATACATACATACATGCACACACACACACACACAAACCCATTGTTAATGATGGATTCTAGAGATACCTCATATGAAAATCATTTTCCTTATGTTGTAGCAAGTATTGAAAGTAATTTTAATTTTCATTCATTTATTTATTTTTAAATAGTTATGTTAGGTGGCTATCCTTGTATATTGAACATATACATGTGATAATCTTTATAGATTCTAAAATCAAGAATATTGCTTTATTCATCTAAATTAGTTGGAACTAATTCAGGTTAAATTTAGTGCGGTGGGAAAATATCAGAATAAAATGATGACAGAAAAATGTTTCGAGTAATTACAAAACAAAAAAAAATTAGTGCTTTGAAAGTACTACATAGTAATTGATATTTGCTTTATTTTAATATAATAAATTAAATAAAATATCATATAAATACAAAAAACAAAAAAAATTAACTCGTCAAATAAAGGACATGAGAATCCGCATTGGTCGAGCAATGACCAAGGAAGCCATCGTAAGCCTGACAAGGAGATTGCACCAACCTTTATGGAGCAAGGCTACCAATGACCGCCAGTGGCAGTGACAGTGATACCATTAGTCGCAACCCAGCAGCCAGCAAGATCAGCGAGGGTTAGCAAGGGCAAGGGTGGATCGGTGGGACTCACAATGGCCTATGGGAGCTTGAACAATTCTACAAGTTGCGAATTGTGCCATGCAAAACTTTTATACCCGATTGAGTAAAAACAAAAAACTCTATACATTTTAATGGGGGCTTTGAGGTAACGAGGGAAAATAAATCCCCCAAGATTTATTTGTTCTCCAAACCAAACACCCAAAAGTAACTTTATATGTAAGAACTTTACTTTCCAGCCAAAAGCAACAAACCAAAATGCCCCTGAGATTATTTTCTAGGGGATTTGGTCTAACGTTTTAAATCTACGCTAAATAATGAAAACTTACTCTACTCAAGTAAAGATGAATTACTATTTGGTCAGTTGACGTTTGTCGCTTAGCTCAAGTAATCTTGAATAAGCTTCAGTTCTTTATTACTGAAATTAACTGTGATTTTTAATATAATAACAAAAATCATGAAAAATGCTATTAAACCCCAAAGCAAGTGCAGCTACCAGATACGATCAGTGACTGTTCTGAACACTCCGATTTGTCTGATAAACCATAAAAATCTAATGATGCTTTAATTGATAGAGTAAATCTCCTAAAGTCATCTGAAGGTGGGCTCCTTCAAATTCAATGTAATTTTCATCCATGAACATTTACTGTACTTTTGATGAATTGGATTAAAAATTTTGGAAATTTTGGATTATGAAATTAATACAAAATAAATTATATCGATCTGAAGCCAGCCTGTTTTACCTGCATAAGTAGGTAGGAGTAATAAAGTTAGATCTGATGAATCACCAATCAATAAATGGCATTAATAAATTTCTATTCTATTTTCAATCTTAAACATGTGTGGTTCATTAAAATGTCAGGAAGTACAAAAAAAAAAAGTTCTGATTAAAGCCATCTATTTGTTTGGGCATAAAACAGGAGTACATAACTTTACTTACATTTCTTATTTATGTCAATTTCTTCTCCATTATTGTCATTAGTTTGTTGTGCTCTTAAACTTTTTAAAACATATAACCTAAAGTCAAATTTGAATTTTGGTTTCATTACTCACGGAACTGAAAATCATTAGCACTTTCTTGCACAATCCGTCACAGGTTTTGTATCGGCCTGATCTTAACATTATATTCTAACTTTTGAATAATATGCTTAAGCCACGAGAAGGTTTAAATTCTTCTGTTTATTTTCCTTCAACTATTCACCACATCATCATTAGTATTTTCACTAAAAACCTAGTTGCCTTAGAAATATGTCATGCCATCAAATATCCTCGTATACATTTACTTTATTCTGGATAATAGAACAAAGTAGGGCAATCAAAAAGCCTATCATTCACAAATAGCTTGAGTTTGGCGATTGATTAGATAGCAAGCTTGATAATGCCTTTGAAGCTTGATTACTTATCAAGCATAGCACAAGCGGTGCCATGTTTGATCATGTTCAGCATGATAAAAACTCAATCAAAATTTTATAAACAAAATATTGTTTATTATTTTAAATAAGCAATACATTTACTATATAAGGGTCTTTACATACAAAGCACCAAAATCTTTAAATAATGCGCATTCATCACCCAAATGTTAATATTTACAAATACAGAACTATCATTTCACTAGTCTTAAAATCCTTCTAATTGCTTGTAGATATTTAAAGCTGTGCACTTTTGAAATGTGGATATAAAAGCACATATTTTGTAAATGTTAAAATTATGAATTCATATTATCTAAAAATCATGGGCTATATATACAAAAATTTATATTTAAGAAGATAAATAATATTTGTTTGAAATTATATAAAATAATTAAGAAAAGAATTGAGTTCAACTCAATAAAGGCTCAAATATAAGAAATACGCTTGAATTTGGCTCAAACATAAGCACACCTGAGTCAAACTCAAGAGAATCTCAAACCAATAGAGTCAAATGCAAGCACAATCTAAGCTTGTGCAAGTTCACCTCATTTAAACCCTAGACCAAAATACTTAAAACATATCCATCCAATAATAAATCACATTATATTCCAATAATAAGAAACATAGTTATTACAATGATGTGACATTATATATCATGCACTAGATATTTGTTCTACTAATTACAAGGATAATATCTCTAAAAACATATTCTTAAAGTTGTAATTTCAATAATTTTACAAGATTCCTTGTGAGTTAGAACTTAATCATCTTCATATGCGCATGCACTAGAACATCTCACTTGAATATCTTTTAAAAATTTTAATAGTTAATGGGCAAATCTATAGTGAAAGCATATGAGATATATTTAGTCATTGGATTAGAAATACCAAAAAAGTTGCAAAAGTAGTTGAATGTGCCTATCATCTCATAACTTCGATGAAAATGATGCAAAAATAGATGCAAGGAAATTCAAAGCATAAAGGGTACAATTTCAAATGTACATTCTGACAGCTAAGGATCACAAAATAATTCATCAACAACTCAGAATCACTCCAGCACCTGATGTCAATTATGCATCTCTTCTTCTCTACCCACATCTGCTCATCTTATCCCTTGATCAAACCTTCATAAACAGAAATATAAATAATGCTTGGCAGAAAAGCTTGTTGAACAAGTTTTTCCATTAGATTCTTCATCTACTGCTAGCATTTCAAACCAATAACAAAGAAACCTTATATTACTTTTGTTAAGTTGTGAAACTTAAGCACCAACACTGTACTAATTACAAAAAATGAAGTAAAGAATATTTTATTTTTCTATTACAATACTTTAACCTATATTTAAACTAGCTCTAAATGATATACTTTAGAGCTAGTTTAAATATAGGTTAAGGTATTGTAATAGAAAAATAAAATATTTTTTTAATAACTGACTCAAAAATCCCTTGAAGTTCGTACTATTCCATTATAAATAATGTGAGTCCATGCCTACAATAAACGCAAATGCATGCAATTGACTCTCAGTAGCTTTGGATTTACTTTATATCCAGCAGGGTCTTATAACATGTGGCATATGATGTAATGTCTCCCTTAATGTGTTTGAAATTCCACTCATCTATATCGCTAGACGAAATGCTTAAAAATCATAAAACATCAGTGCTTACCCCGTGAATAAGAAAAATGTAGCATGAGAGGAAAACATAGAGCTCCAAATTCGAATTTAAAACAATTACAAAGGTAAAAAGACCAAAAAGTTTGAGATTAAGCAAGAGTAAGGGATAGAAACATACTATCAAACCAATAAATAGAGAACTTGTTATCTTTTCCCTTATTGTCTTCCTTCACTTTGTTCTCATAATTATCAAGAATAACAGCTACATTACTCTCTTTAACCTCGTACACTTCTCCCCGCTGCCCACTCAACACAAGCCTGCAAAATTGCAAGTAAATGTAAAGTCTTCAAAAGATTCATGTATATGAAAAAAATAGCAGCTAAAGGTAATGAGATGTTGGCCACAGCAATACAAAGCAAACATTCAGAAACAGAAACAATTATTTAAAAACAATATTTGGCGAGGGCATTCATAAGATGGCATTTGAAGTAAAATGCATAAATGAATCTTTACCAAGAATAAATATTTCTTAACTATGGTGCTAATGGAGATGTTGACAAAAAACTGAAGCTATTACCGCAATATCCAATATCAGCAACGATAACTGCTAACAAACCAATGTTACAAATTAAATAGATAGTACTACGTGAATAAAATGGCAGAAGTATCATCTTTTCAGTTTTCAAAGAAATAGCATCATCTCATATGGAAGCAATTTTAAAATTAGCCATCAAAAATTTTCAAAAAAACTTTACAAAGATTTACCTTAAAGACCAGTATAAGAATGACATTATCATTAAATCTTAATAACTGAGGAAAATCATATTAGATAGAGCACCTAAAAGTGCAAATCAGATTCAAAACCAAAGCATTAAAATTTATGGCACACAAATCTACAAGACAGAACCCCATAGAAACTTGTAGATCCCGCGGGACAAATTTAACATTTAAAAAATAAATCAAACACTAGATGAAATTGCACCACCCCTCCTCACCTATGTTGCATCACAACATGCTTCAAATCCCATTGCACTCTAGGTCACATGCCCCACTACGCCAAGTCTTGCATCCCACCTGCGCTCGCCTCATGGCCGCGCCCACTACATTCACACCACATTAATTCTAAGCATATCTTTTAGAAAGATTCCACTTAGAAATGAAAGTTTTATAAATTTTTATTTAAAAAATAAAGACAAATTTATTATATATTATATGCTTTCCAATCTTATTATACATTGTGTTCCCTTCTCTTTATCATTCACAAATCTCATTGCATATTCTTTTCTATCATTCACAAATTGTATCGCTCTCAGAAATTTGCTATTTAAATTTGAAAATAATTCAAATTTTTTTAAGTTTAAGAAATCAAGAAAATTCTATTTCTAAATACTGAGCAAAAAAAGGCCAACGCTCTCCCCCCCTCACTTTCTCTGCCATATAAATAATACAAAGTATAAATATATATTGTTAATAATATACCATTGATAATATTCTCTCTTAAAAGAATGAGAACTCCATTTCAATTTGAATCACTCACAAATTTTGATACTTTTATAATTTATAATTATAAAAATTGTATAATTTTGAATGTGTGAGAGATATGAAGTAAAATAATGACATTTTAAATTGATGGCTATATAATTAAAAAAACCAAAAATCAAAGTCATAGAAATAAACTATTTGAAACTTAATGTTTTGATAAATATTAAATTCTAAATATTTGCATATGCTTTATATATAACATTTACAAATATATTAAGGTGCACGAGAGGGGATGCAAGGAGTCTGACACAATAGGGTCAAATGGCACGAGCCAGAGGGGTGGTGTTGTTCAAAATGGGGAGAGGGAGTCAGAGAAAGTGGGTGGGTGGGTGGAGTGGGAGTGTTGGGTTGTGTTGAGAGCACATGGTGCACGAGACATGGCAGTGCATGGCGGGTGAAGGGCTGGACAGTTTGATCCGGCACATTTGTTGGTGAGTTGGGCGGTAGGGCAGAAATGTGGAATGCAACGATATGGCCGCAGACAGGGGTTGGGGGCACAATGCAGTGCATCAAGAGATCAATGTAAAGGGAAAACAGGGAGCGAAGTGCAGTAGTGCAACAGCAAGCATGAGCTAAAGGGAAAGCGGGGAGCAAAGTGCAGCAGCGCAACAGCAAGCATGAGCGAGAAAAGGCACAACACAGCGTGGGGACATGAAGTAAATGGTGCTGTGTGACACGAGGTACTGCGCAGACCGTGGCGGAGGGGTGACGCCCTTATGCAGTGAGGGGCACAACTGGCTTTGTTTTCATCCAACACAATTATGTATAGATATATGAGAGTGCAAATAAAGCCTTATTTAAATCTTAATTTCTAATAATTTAGAATTTTAAAATTTATAATTTTTTTTGGTGGGTGGGAAGATTGACTATAAAATATGAAATTTTTATATTAAACACTAATAATAAAAATATTAAATTATAAAATTTTGATACTATGATTTAAATATTAAACATACAAAAATTATTTCGCTCAATCATTTATATTTAACATACAAATACTAATGTTTAGTATTTTCAAATAAAGCATATGATAGGAAAGTGATGGAGAACGGGCCAGCACATTGCAACATTTATCGAGGTGAACTCACATCGCGTGTGACAAAAAAATATTGCCACAAGGCCCACAACAAAAGGCAAAGTGTGGCAAGATTACAAACCATATTGTGCTATAAGCGAGAACGTGGAGCCTAGCATGGGGCTCGACGCAAAATAGGACAATGTGAAGTGGCATGGCATGAAGCTAATGCAATTTAATCCCAAACACTTGAGAATTGTCTTGATATGTATACATACATATATATATATATATATATATATATATATATATATATACATATATAAATATTATAATACAGAATAACTAAATCATGATTGATTTGAACATGCAAAGCAAGGTTATTCCATTTTTTAGATAAGATTGCAATATAAATCAAAAAATAATTTAGTAATAGTCAATGACTGGTCAGATAACCACTCCAAGTATAATAGGATGCACCCCTATGTAACACTCAAAAGGCAGCATGTATCAGTTGTGCCATAAAGACATGTTTCACAATTTGAAATTGTGATAATGCCACCCTAATAATCATGAGTTTCAATATGTAACTCAACAAGGATATGTATGCTTATAATACTCTGACAAATATATGAATAAACTGAGGTATTGGAATATAAACCAAAATTCTTAAAGTACAAAGAAAATAACCAGGCTGCAAACATGATAATTATAGTTCTAAATATACACACACCTTGTAAGGAAATAGTTCTAAGTTTCATACACAAGAACTCATGAATTAGCACCAATACAGCCAGCAGCCTTTTAAGATAAGCGTTGGATAAATCACCAAATAGAAACAAAACTGTGAGAAAATACTTTACAAAATGCGAGTAAATGAAAAGTTGCATTAGCATTCTAGAGCAGTAAAAATGAATTTAATATTTTTTATACATGAAAAAAGATGAACCGTGAGACAATACCACATTAAAACATATGACTCTAAGATTATGAATAGTTAAACCACACAAAAGATTTAAGCCATGTAAAGATATACATAGGCTAATGCTGTAGCTTCCCGTCAAATCAAATATAAGTTGCCCAATAATGCAACTACAGTAAAGCAAATATTATGCAGATTGATCTGAATAATTGGCACTTTAAAACAATTGGATCATTGTTTCATCAAACAAAAAGTCCGTGTGTAAGAATAACCACATAATGCTACTTTGAAATAAAGAGTGGTTCTTCAACCAACAAACTGATAAAAACAGAATCCACGTAAGAACAGTAATCAATCAAAGGAATTATGATTATCTATATCAAAGATTGATGAATTATTCAGTAATTTACACGAGAGTTTTCCATACTAGATAATATTTTGCTAAATTATTTGTGAAGGGAAAAAATTAAGAAAAAAAGTAAAAACTTAACACATCAAAACATTAATTCAATCTTTAGAAAGAATGATGCCAACATCTTATCTAAGCTACTTTATAGTGTTCATCTTCATCTAGCATGTCATAGTCTCAAAATAGATTTGAACATTTATTTTAATAAAAACTGTCCAGCTGAGAATAAGAAGAGCAAGGGTGAAAATATATAAACCTCGGAGCCTGATTAGTACACACTAGAGAATCAAGTCAATTCAGAATGGACTCAAACAATTTGATTTAAATCATGGGTAGAAGAGATTAGCTTGACAACATTTGAAGCCAAATCATAAAACAAAGCAAACACATTCAATTATTAATTCGAGTCACTATGATATAAATGCATACAACATATGGGGGTGGGTGTTGTGCTATGTCTGTATTTACATTAATAAAAAAACTTTATTGGAAATAAAAATGAATGATCCAATTAAACAATACCTTTAAATGATACACAAAACAAAAATTAAAGTACATCAAAGACCAAAAAGAGCCTGTTCATTTAAGCTCCTTTTCAGCCTAATCAGTATCAATCCAAGCTCCTGACACATTCTGTCCTTGAACCAAATGTGAAATGCCTTTATATGACATCGTTTATCTTTTCCTTAACTTTTACGATGGTTAAAGCACAAATCTCCATGCTTTATTTCATCAACCAAAACCACAAATCAGAATTAAATGAAGATAAATGCATCTTCAACCAAGTTCTGATCTGAATCAATAATAGTGTTAGGGCAAGAGTCAGTAGTTTTGAAACTAAGAACAGCCCCAAAAGTTAAGGTAACCTCTGAAGTCATCAATAGATCGCACACCATTAAAGACAAAAAAAAGCTCCCATTACATTCAAAATATCTCTCATCAACCATTTTGCACAACTACCCAAACAAAAGGTAAGTCAGATGGATTATACACAACAAACTATATATTAGGTAACATCTACACATGAGGACCTTATTTCTATATAAAGCCTTGCTAGTCCCAAATTCTAGATGAATCTTGTAGCATGTAGACACCGCATGGCCAACAATATTTCAATGCAAAAGATTCTCAAATATTATCTATACAAAAACCAAAGTCGCTCCCAGAAATGAATCAGAAGAATCATGACATACAATACCATCAATACCCAAGCTACTAATTGTCTTGATACTTGCTTAGCAAGCTCATCTAACTTGAGCAACTTCCCAAAAACAAACCATAAAATAGAGTGATTATAGAATGAATTTAAAGCTTAGGAAAATCAAACTAGATCAGCTTGATCAAAGATTTTATACCCATCTCAAATTAAGACAAACATTTAAAGTCGCATAGCGGAAGCTTTCTGGAAATATAAGAACTCTAAAAAATGTGCACATGGTCTACATTGTTATTGAGCTTGAAAATAATGTATTTACAATTTTATCAAATCAGTTTTCATTATGAGCTTGTTTGGTTTCAGATAAAAAGAATAATGAAGTAAAGTAAATTCAATTTAAAATAATTTCAAATGTAAACACAATGAAAATACCTTTTTGTTGTTTGCTTATTTACACTGTGTTTAGGTTTCTGCCTGTTTGGGTGCAATATAAAATAATTTTGCATTACAAAAAATTAAAAAAACGGAATCAACATGTGCAAGGCTTTCAAGCTTAAAGTTGCATTAATGGTGGCCGAGGAAGGCTTGCGGATGTCGATGAAGGCGGGTAAAAAAAATGTATCTAAAAATTAGCATTTGGGAAGAAATAAATCCTCAGCTTTAGTTTACATTCAAAAAAACAACAAAAAAACCAAAATATTTTAAGTTTACATGTGAAATTTTTACATCACACCCAAAATGCAAACAACTAAGCAGCCAATCAACATAAAGTTCTAAAGCAAGTTTTGGATGCTGCTCATGGACAAGCAAGCTATACAAGAATTTTCTAATAAGCAATTTGAATAATCGCGACAATTCATGGACCTTGTCTTCATATAGAAAAAGGCAAGTTTGACTTCAACCTAAGTACTTGAAGCCAAAGGAGAGGAATAGAAGTTTTGATCAAAATACTTAAGCAAAAAAGCAATGCACCCAGGAAAACTTACATACTGACACAGCTACAATATTATTAGGTACCACCTCACCACCAAGTGGATTTACCATCAGCACTCAAGAAGATGATGATGAAAAAAGTAAAGCCCCTATGATGGAACCCCTACCCAGCTACTTTGGAGTCAACAAAACCCCAGCAAGAATGGTCATAGAAGAAGAGGGCAAGCATGAGAGAAAAAACATAGCATCAAAGCTCCAACCTTTCAACCTTGTCCAAAAAACCATGTTATTAGCCACGGCATCCAATGGACATGTACTCAACCCGATTAAAATGGCAGCAAAAAGAAACCAACACATGAGAAGCATTTTACCAAACCACCAACTAGCAACAACCTGTAAACCACTAGCACAGACCCAATAAAAAGGAACTGCGAAGAAATCATAAGTACCTCAAAGATGCTAGCAATAGCACCCACCGAGGCCTAGCCAGTTTGGATCCTAAGGGACAAGAGTCATCCAGAAATATAGCTATGGTGCTTGAGAAAAAACAAAAACACACTCGAATAAAGTACATACTAACACCAAGCAATAATCCCTTAACCAATTAATCCATTGTGTCCACAACATTAACTAAAAATAGGTCACCTATAGCACAAACATTTCAAGAATGCTCAAGTTCAAACACATTTCGGACACATACACTCATTCAACTCACAACAAGCACATTAGACATGTCCAAAACATGTGTTAGGCATGTCCAGAAAATGTGCTATGTGTTTGATTGAGTGACCTTTCCCTAATTTTTTTTTAAATGTGTGCTTGCCTGAGAAAATCCCAAGCTGAAATGCATTCTGAACTGCTGCTCCCTCCCCGCCCCAGCATTCTTGAAAGTTTCAAACCCTATCTTTGAACAAACTTTCCTGAGCTCCAAAATTTCAAAAAAATGTCTCAAACAAAGACTAACAATAAATATACCAAACTCCCTATAATGATCTCTCCGTTTCTCCCTGCCTTGAAAATCCTACGACTTTTCCCTTTGGCGCTATCGTACTTATTCTAGTCTTTGACAATTTCACTCCTTCCCGTTTCTTTATCTTTCTGCTTTTTATAAAACGGTAGTTGATTGTCACGGGATGTCGTGTAATTTAAGAATAAAAGTTTAAATTGTTACATACATGCAATCATAATTTTTTTAATGCAAGGCTATATAGATCTTGATTTACTCTAGCCTCTACTTGCATAAACCATTGTAAAGTTTTTTTTAATAAATTTGCAAGTTTTTAAGAAAAATCAAAATATATGCAACTAAGAATACAAATATTGTTAATACTTGCATTTAAGAATTTACATCACATCAAAGATGACTAGAATGGTCTCAATAAATCCTTCATTAAACTAGCTAGGTAACAAAATCTTTAAATATGCATATCCATCACACGATTTTGACAAAAAGTAGTTATGCATGTACAACTTTACAATCAATTGGGAAAGTAAAGTTGATAGATTTTTTATCCTATACACCCAATTTCTATAATTTCATCGGGTACAATACAAGTGTGACAATAAGATTTTTTTATTCTTGTTTCTAAAGATGAACGATTGTCTAGAAGATAATTCTTCAAACAAAACTAACATAGTTTCATGCTTGTAAAAGTAAACAATGTAGCTTATGGGCTAGTACTTTAACTTATGTGACTACATAAGAGATTCATGTAATTGAGTTATAATAGAGATATTAAAGCCTACTTTACACAGATCATAATGAGTTGGGATAATTTTTATCTTTCTTTGTATAAGTATTTTGCATCAATCATCAAACTTTAGGCTTAAAAATTGTCTCAAGATATTGAAGTTCATTAAATTTTTTTAGTATACAAAAATCATGTTACTAAATAATATTTAATTCTTGACATAGTTGATCAAAATTTTATCAACTATGTTTAAGATATCATTTTTAATGAAAAAGGCCAATCGCTCTAATGTTGTTGGCCTTGTGGTTGGTGATGAAGCATTTGATGGTGGTAATGAAGAACCAAACATGTGGCATCATGTCACTAAGATTAAAAGAATGAAGGTGGAGTGCAGGAATCATTTAAAGGTGACAACTGTAATACAACGCAATGCTTCCTAACAAAGAGTGAAAGCACATTTATTCAAGAACACAAGCCATGGACTTAGAACATGCCCTAAAATAAATTCACTTATTATTGGAAATGCAAAAAAGAATATAAATCTGAGTGAGAGATCCATCCAAAGACGTTCCTTTACTTAGCACTTGAGGCTCTTCACAGTTTATATTCTATCATTATTTCTTTTTACCATAAAAAGATCAAATTTTTGTTTAAATTTAAGTGAAAATAATGCAATACAATATTAAGACAAAAATAATGTAACTTAACAAAAAAATTTCATTTAAATTTTGAACTTCAAATTTAAAATTTAAATTTAAATTTTTTGTATGCAGGCTTTTTCAAATATGCGAATAATCCTCTTGCCTTTAATACTTTATTGTTGAAAATTTTTCGCAATCAAGTTCATCTTGGAATTGAAGAAAAGGATTTTTGAAATGCATGAGCCTAGAAAAAAATGACTAATAGCTAACTGGAAAAATCATTTCATCTACAAACTAGAGAGCAATAAGATGGTGACATAACAAGAGTGTTTTCAGTCGGTCTACCATTTAATCTTGCTAGAAATCTACATCATAGAAATGGATTTGTTTTTGAGTGTACAAATAAGCTATGCTCCACAAAAATATAGAACCACTAGAACAAAGACGTTGCACAATGAAAAGTCAAACATTGAAGGATTACTTGAACCCATAAAAGGCACATTAAAAAAGAGAGGAACAATTGTTGTTTGTAATGAGTAGACAGACCCTCAAAGAATATCACGCATCAATTACATGGATGTGTCAGAAAATTACTTATATTTAGTATAATTGTTAATTATAAGAATAATATAAAAGAATTTCAATTCTCAAATTTGATAAAAGAGATAATTACAGAAATTGGGCCAACAAATGTTATGTTATCATTAACAACGCCCCAATCTGTACGGAAATTGGTTTTCTTGTTGAGCAAGCATTTCATACACTTATTATTGCACATGCCCTAAATCTTGCATTAATATATATTTGTTTGCAAGGCACACTGAGGCAAACGAGACTGCTTATAATGCAAAAATCGTTCTATAAGATTATTTTTTTAATTAGTTATCTTCATTTAACATGTTAGCAATGGCAGAGACACAAAATGCCATAGCTATTGTAATGTTACCAAATTACACAAAAAATGTACTTTAGTCAAAAGGTAAAAAGTGATAGATGGTCATTCAATCGTCAGGATGATGATGGAAATATAGTATTTGCGAAGAAGTCGTTGGATGATCTTTGTTGAAACAATGTTGAGTAAATTCATTCCTTTATCAAGCCAATAAACAATCTGCTCAGATTCAACAATATTGGCATGTTTTGATTGCATCTAATTTACAAAATGCGGGAGCCATGTTTACAAATGTGAAAGAAACAATATATATATATATATATATTTAAAAGAAATGTTTTTCATGAAAAATTATTTTGTTGGAGTATTGTTCATTCAATTTTGAATACGTAAAAACTAACACATCACTCCAATGTTTGGCTTACTCTCCTACTACAATGTAAATTACATTACTCTTTAGTTTGTGAGTTTATTAATTTCACTGTTCCAACATGTGCTTAAGGGTCTTTTTAATTATTGTAAATTTGTTTTTGAACAATATTCAAGTAAAAATGGTGCAAAAAAATCCCTCAATATTTCTCCTCAAAAAGATGTGAAGATTTCAAATATGAAAGATTTCTAGAAGCAAAACTTTCCCAAGGATAAGAGATGAATAAAAAACATTGAGTAATTTTGCGGGTGTGGATAAATTTCGAAAACAAGGGATTTAGTATGATAGATATAAATATATTCAACAGCGCAAATTTCAAGTTAATTTATAAAATTGATTGGTCATGTTATTTCCAATTATAGAGAATTAGAGCACTTATTTTTTATACAATCAATGAAGAACAAAAGCACACAAAAGCATGCAGAAAATTTGATATATATCCACAACGATTTTCATTTTATTTCAGAAAGAACTACAAGCTATGATGAAAGTGTAAATATATTGTGAGACTTAACATAGGATGGATTTGAGTTACTTACTAGCACAGGAGACCTAAGAATCACAAATCATTCACTTGATGAGCCAGGTTTTGAAACACTACTACTCATAACTTATTATATATTATTATAAATAAATTATAATAAATTACATGCTTTTTTATCAATTCTTAATTAATTTAAAATACAATTTATGCCTAATAAATAATGGAGCCATGCTTAGTTTAGTTTCAACTATCTACGAGGTAGGTTTAACATTTGGCTAGCTTAAGAAATTAGACTAGATCAGGAAACATAGCAAAGCCAGTAATCTCAAGTGTCAAACAATTAAAGTTTTGACAGGCTTTAAAGCAGTACATTTAAATATCCTTAAAGATAGTAAAATTTTAAAATAGCACACCAAGATTATAGTCATTTATGTAATAGAAAGCAATATAGTGTACGCTTTCCAAAGATTCAAATAAATGTTATGTTAATCACCAAATGTTAAGAATTTAATAAAAAAAACATCGTGAAAGTAAGAAATAAAAAATGTGTACTCTTTGCTAGCTTCAATTTGCACAGAGGCCCCAACATACTTCACACGGTCACCTAAAACCAAATAAATAAAACATTATCAATAAATACTTAATAAATAAAGCTCACAATAGAGAAACTAAATAGAAAGTTGTTCTAGACCATAGTTTAAATTGTTCAAAGAATGTTATGGAGATCACAAATGAGTCCTAAAAATCCACCTCTTATCAAAGGTACAATAACCTGCGTACATCAACAACTAAGAAAGCATGCATTGGTAAGAGGCTCCATAAGCTTGCCCTTCAGAGAGAGCGTCCCTGATATGATCATAAGGGTTGACTGATCATTTATAGGCAGAGGAAAAGTCAAAATAGAAAAGTAGGAATATTTGTGTGCTTGATGGAACACAGACAAACATAAAAAAACTCCTAATAGTTTCGTCTTCATTCCTAGACCCTTCCATTCTCAACATCATGTTTAATTTTCTGAGGTGATAGAACGTGGCACTGAACCAGTTGTAAAAACTAGCATCTAACAATTTTATTTTCTATCAAAAATTCATTTCTTTCTGAATCTTCACACTTTTCTGCTTAAGAAATCATGGTTAAATATGTAATCAATACAATCATGGTTGTATCTGGAGATTTATCCATCGTTACATGTGATTATTTTTAAAATTCAGGCTGCACGTGTTTGTATTGTTGATTTATTTGCAGAAATGATTAAAAAAGGACTGTATAAGTTGTTGAACATTTACAGCAGCACAGCATTGTCTCCATTCACTGATTAATGTTTAGTATACTTGCACGGACGCTTATAAGAAAAAGTGTGTTATTCTTATACAAGTGGAAATAAATACAATTATTTGAACATGGTTCAGATCATATATCTAGTCAACAAACATTTAATCAAAATGACAAACATTAATGATAAGGACACATGTTGCAGATGAATATAAAATGAAAAATAAAAAATCATTTGAGGAAAAAATGACAAGAGATTCAACAAAATAAAAAAATCCAGCCTTTTAGATGGTCAAAAAAAGTTAGTTTGGCTAGAGGAATGCTGGGGAAACACCTCAATTTAATTGGCATTCAGAATGCAGTATGGAAATATTCTTTGAGAAAGTAAAAACAAAAAACTCTGCATTTTGAGCCGGTGATCACCCAAAGGATGTAGATAAATCAAGGTGCATCATTTTACAACATTTAATCATGCCTATGCAGAAAAGATTGCAAGATGGATTTGATGCTTAAGAATTTTCTGCAGCAGAAAATATTTGGCTTTAGTTACTATTTTATGTCAATGTAACTTTTCTTATTACAGCGTCAAGACTAATTTCAGATATAATAGCATGGTATTCTAGAAGAAAGGCACAAGGAAATTTAAAGCCTTAATAAGCACTAGAAAGATTAGTTTCATCATTAAAACAAGGGAAAAAAAAAAGAAATTTTTTATAAAGGCTTGTGGTTTCATTTAGGGGATGGAGGATATGCCAAATTAGAATTTTTAAGACCGACTATCCAATCTCAAGGTTTCTATCCATGTTTGATCGAGATATTTTGACAAAAGAGTTTTTAGTGATGACTTTTTAAAAAAATAAAAAAACTTCGATTAATAAGGTGGATGCAACTGGCTTATGGCTTTTAATACATATTTTGATCCAAGCAGCAATATTTTGTTGTTTTTTTTATTGTTTTGGTGATCTATGGAACATAAGTGTGATAGAAATGTGTAATATAGCTTGACTTTAGTGCAAAGCCATTATTAGAAAATGATACAACGCTTAAAATATGAAGTTAAAGTGAAGGAAACATCACCAATGTGGAACTAAATTCTTGATGTTTCAAATTTAAGTTTAAAGCTGGGTCACCTTTGGAGCTAAAACAAATGCCCTAGCTCATGAACGACTAGAAATTATGAAGAGAAGATAAATAATGTCTGGTACAAGTTACCAATTTTATGAAAATCATTGAGAGGCCTTCAAAATCATATTTTAGCAGCACGATCCCAAGGCCAAATAACATATTTGGAGAAAAGTATAAAGTACGATTACTTGATGGAACAACAGGCATATGCAATATCAACTATTGTCAATGCTATTATAAATATGTTATTTATTTTGGCCAACAAAGCTGCTTCAAAGTCAGTTATGACGGTGGGCGGGAAGGTGAAAAGACATACCATTCCAGAGCAAGTGTAGTAATAGTCAATAATTTTAAACTTGACCCAGCCCAACTGGTCAGACCAGTGGAACCACAACCTGCCTACTTACCTGCCTACTTCAATGGGTCAGTTCAGCATGGTTTTAGCAAGCACAAGAAGCAGCCTTACCCGAATAACCAACTCGAGATGATCGACACAATTCGGCCAAAAATGACCCCATGGCCCAGTCTTGTACATATGCCCTATGTAGAGAAAAACCTTAACTTCAGCTTTGTGATCCCTCCGGCTCCTGTGAGGTGCGAAAGAAAAAGCAATTGGGATGTTCTCATCTAGGCTTTGACAAAGATGAAGTTGAGCGACGAAACATTTTTTTGTTTGCCACACATTAGTAACTTAAACTCTCTCACTAGAGTTATTTTTTTATTTATAGTCACAAGTGGCTATACATTTAGTTAAGAAAATATATAGCCGTACCGAGAATATTTGGCCATGTGATACAGGATTTGCTTCCGCTTTAATTGCATCAAAAGTTTGAATATGCACAAAAAATATTTGCAGGCACTAGTGGCCTCTCAATAGTTAAACAAGGGCCCAAGATGAATTATAAGGCACTAGATGCAAAACAAACAGTTTTAAATGAAATATTTTAAAACACTCGTCTTATTGTTGTTAGAATACTGGAAACTTTAGTGCGCTTACTACACATTTGTGATTTAGAAGAAAATTCAACTTTGGGATATGTGCATGAAGGCATGTATCAAATTACAAAGGCATTAAAGTGTACTTAAATAAAATGGCTACATGTGCAAGGACCCTAGGTCATTTATAGCAAAAACATTAACTTTCCAGATAAATTTTGTGTCTTCGTTAATTTTCCCGCTAAATCTCGTCTTTGCGTTAATTATCCGTTGAGTTTAGTTTTCCATTAATTTCCCTGTCGATTTCTGTTTTATGTTAACCGCTCCTTCTAGTTCTCGTTTCATTTCAATTTCCCTGTATATTTTGTCGCACGCTATTAGCAACCTAGATTAGGATTAAAAGTCACTATTTTGGAATGTTGTATATAATGGGAGTTGTTAGAAATTGCTGAAAAATTGAAGTCTTGTTCAGTCAAATTAGTTTCAGTTTTTTATCTTGCGAGATTTCAAGAAACTGCTACTTCAAATAAATGACGGATTTAATCTTGAAGATGGATGGTTTCAAAGTATGCATTTCAATTTATTATCTTATGCACCTTTTTAAAGAACAGAAAACCATTTACACAGCCCTCTCCCTCACTAGAAACACATGCTAGAGTGTAGTTCCCTAAAACCGCTGAAATTAATTCAACAGTTTCCAAAACGTCCTATTTAGGGCCACCGAGCGCCCTCGACTTGTCACAGAAGTCCCTACCTCCCCCTCAACTCCTCGATGCACATTCTGGGCCCTCTCGATCCAACCCGCCGAAGCCTGCCTAAGCCGACAAAGGCGGCTCTAGAATTCTGCTGCAGAGACGCAGAAGTCGATGGGAGCAATTCTAGAAGCCTCGATAAAGACGCAGAAGCCGACGGAGGTCCTCAATCCCCGAAAGTCTCAACATCCGACGGAGGTCCTCAATCCCCGAAAGTCACAACATTTGACATCAGCTCATTCACGAGCTTTCCTTTTGCGTTCGACATCTCTCCGGTGCAGTGCGTAAGCTCGTTTCTGATCCCTATCCCTTTGGCGAGAAGGTTCTTTTCCGACGATCCTTTTTTCGTCGATAAGAAGCTCTGCCATCTCCGTTCCTTCAGCGACAGGATTGTCCCAGCTTATACCACTAAGCCCAGGAACTTTCGATCGATTAAGGTATTAGTTTGCTTACAAATGCATTTAGTAATATAGCTTTGTATTTAAATGATTTGGGAATCAATCTTGTCAGTAAAATCTCTACCCATATTCAAAACTTAAATTTTATGCACTTAGTTCACCTCATTCTAGAACCTAGAATAGTGAATCTTATAATTATTCTTGGAGTTATTTTCGATATGGAATGTATACAATAATAAAGAAATTGTTTTAATATCTTTATGAGGCTATTGAGAACTGATCTAGAGCATGGAATCACTTGAAATGAAAAATGAATCTGACAAATAGTCAAGTTAGTCTATTCAAAACTACTTATTGTTAGTATAAATTGTTTCACCGATAGGAGTTATTGAAATATAGATGCTAGGATCACTTTATGGATTCAACAAAAGGCCATTTATGTTCTACAACAATACTTTCTTTATACGACCATTAATAACCAAAGCCACCAAAGACCTGTTGTGACTCTAGTATCCATTAAATCTATGGATGTTTCTAATAATCTTAATATCTTATTATAATTCCACATGACTTGCAATTCAACCCATGCAAGCTCACTTAGGATTTAGAAATACATAAATTTTTAATATTGATTTCTCTATATCATTCTAACAAATTAACTCGGATGATCTCTTAACCAAAGTTAGTTTGTCTTAAATCAAGAAGAATAAAAAATCACAAGTGTCAGAATTAATCAAAAGCTTATGAATGAAAACATTAGCTTTCATAGAGCAAACAAAATATTTTCAAAAACTAATAGAATTTCAATATCATTTTTGCAGACATATCGAATTTTAGTACTTTCTCAACAGTCCAAAACAAAGGTACACTGGATATATGTCCAAATCAATAAGCATTGCTTTGAGCCTATTTTATGTTAATATTAAATGCACTAATTTTACTACTAATGATATAAAAGAAAATGATATTTATGAATCTTGTGAATGTTGCAAAGGATTTCGAAAATGTGGTTGAATAGGTTAGGGACAGGGCTAGTCCTCGGGAGCCACAAGAGTGTCATCTGGAGCCTTTGAGAGGGCCCAAGTGAAGAATGTATTTTTATTAAACCCAGCCTCAAGATTCTGGCTTTGCCCATCAGAACTATTAACGTCACTTCATGATATCAAGACATAAACATAAATATGTATTTTTATACGATTATCGTTTAAAATTTGGCATGTGACATAACTATGGCAAAAAAATATTTATTCGCAGGAGTTATGATTATTTTTATTGTATTAAAACCATATTTTTTTGCAATTATTATCATATCATTTTCGTCTTCTGCTTTTGCTTAAAAGTATATTATCTAATATTCTTTGTACTTAGAATGTGCACCAAGGCATTATTTTTATAATGCCAGATCAGATACAGCTGGAGGAAACTGGGGTAGTTTAAATATGTTAAAATGAATCATGGCGCGGAATGTAACTTTAACTTTTACTTTCTTTTCAAGAGATAAACATTTAGTTTGGATAATGTAATTTATGTAATATTCTGGATAATATGATGTTAAATTGAATGAAGGATATTTTTATTTCTTGTATGATTTTGGATGTTATTTGAATGCTACTTTGCTTAACCGCCAATATGATCCTGCAAAAGATGTACATATATTAAATTGGTTGTTGCTAACCTAACATGAGTCATCATAACATGGTCCGCACACATAAATTATAGAAAAGAGATGGGATTAGAGGCTACAAAAGTATTCATGCTGTTGCATATTGATTAAATTCAGTATTCGCTATGATAAAATTATAGTTTTCAAAATAAAAAATTTTGAAGGATGGACTTGATATTGTTAAAGAAAAACTGGGAGTGGAAGGTAAGGAATTTCTGAAGAAATAGCTTACTACAGAAATCATCTTAAGCACTTTGAAGGGAATGTTGCTTTTACAAATAGTCAAATTATGAGACCAGGTTTCTATTGACAAGCTATCTTTTCAGTGACTATTTACTTAGCTAATATGTTCATAACATTGTGTTTCATAACTATTCTAAGTTTAGAGATCAATGGTGAAAATTATTTGGCATTGAAGCTCCAAATTTAACTTAAAAGCTGTAAGGGTTTCGAGCTAGACAGCTTCAGTATCCATGTTCCAAGTGTGAAAAGAATTGAAATGTATTTAAACGCATACATACAAAATGAAGAAATCGATTTGAGAATGAATAGTTGAAAGACCTTGTTTATGTTATATTTGTGCCTCCAAAAATAAATATGATTAACATATGTATCATTATGTTCTTTAATGCAATATTTTTTATTTCTTTTCCTTCAATTTGTTTTTTTTTTCACTTCTATTTATTTTGAATATTTAAAAGGCTAAATCAATCAATGGGTTTATGATCCAGTAAATAACAAAAACATTCATAAAACAGAATATTGGGTTACAGAAGAGGAGCAACCATGGGACCTTAATCTTAATAAACTGAAATATATATCTGATAGAGGACCTATCATAAGAATATCAAAATAATGCCAAAACACTAGAAGGCTAAAAATAGAATTATATCTTACAGCTTTTGATTTAAACCTTTAACATAAATACAATTTTCTGTAAGATATCGGAGGTTCTTGACTTGTTACAAGGAAATGTTAATTTGGATTGGACATATACCTAAATTACAAAACAAAATAATTTATATGCTTTGAACTTATAAGATTTGTTGTATTATTTTGAATTTGTTTTGCTCATTTCAAACTTGTTAATATTTCTTTAATCCTTCCGTATATTGCTACCTATCATCATCTCTTTGAATCAAATTTGTTTGCCAAAAATGTAATAGCCTGACTAGATTGCTTGCTATTTGTGACGGTATCTTGTGGCCATTGAAGTGAGGCACTAAAAAGTACAGCTATCATTCAAGAGTTTATTATACATTTTAAATCAACTTTTAGGTACTGAGTAGCACAGACAACTTGATTAAGCATATTTAAAATTTATGCATTGGAGCTTGTAGTAATCCAAGTTATTTGCTTTCATCATAATTGGAATGGAGAGACTTAAAATTTGCGTAAAGCTAACTACATAAAAAAATCACGTACTAATAATCACATTATGTAAAAATAATCATGTAATAATAATCACATTTAAATAGCACATGATGCCAGCTTTTATTTCCAAGCCTAAATTTTATTATAATAATCATCCCAAACACGACCTTTATCAGTCCTGCCTCCTGGCCATAATCCTCCAAAGCTCGAACGTTCCATCCAACTGACGAAATGTTCCCCTGAGCCGCCACCCAAGCCCAGTTTTTTTTTAACAAAAAACAGAGAACTTTATTCAATCAAGAAGCAAGAGTACAGATACATGATGGTTTCCAAACATTCAAGAAAACCTATAGCCAAGAAAAATCTATGAAATAAAACAAAAAACACTAAGAGCTTGAACACAGAACTAAGGAAAGAAGACATAATAGAAAAAGAAACAAAATCAAAAGACGTTTTATTCCCAGTTCCAAACCCAAGTAACGGCATCTACAAATGTCCAATTAACTCCAAAGAGTAACCAAAGCGAACAAGTCTCTGAATGCAATCCAAAACCGGCAGCAATCATCAATGTTGAAAGCTGTAATAGGTCATCAAAAAGATAAATCTAGAACATCAGAGAAGAAGCAGATGCAGTCACATCTGAAAAGACTCCACGATATCCAGCAGCACTAATCCTAGAACAGAACATAAATCCTAGAAGGAAAATGACAAACATCCAATAAACTAGCCAGGAAAATATCTAGTATCAATAGAAAATTTTCTTTCTGTTTCTCTTTTGTATTTTATATGAGCCCACACAAAAAATAAATTCCAGTAATTATGTGCATAAGGCTGTACATCATCCATACTTATTTTTTACTCTTTCTTTGGGACTGTAACAGAACTCTTCCTAGAATCACAGTAACAGCAAAGCCCGAGCGCTACTTCAAAAAATCAACAGCACCACCAGTAACAATTCTAGGCAACACCATCAAAGCCAATGAAAACCACCGCAGCAAGAAAATTTCAATAAGAAATCATTCGATTAAAACAATGTCACAATTTGATAAGGAGAAGGCTTTAGGACTAGCAACTAAGAGCAGTCCAAGTTATATCAATGCTGTCATTGTCTGTAACAAACCCAGAAACAAAGAAACCCGGCTACCCCAACTATCGAGATAAACCCATCAAACCTGGATATAAAAATGAGAGACAACAAAACTTCACTCGACAAAGACAAGTACATATTGAATTCAATACGAAAAAAGATCAGTTTCATGAAAAACAGACAAAGTCAGTCGCCGCATTCCCTCCTTTTCAAATGTGAGAGAGTACGATTAAACATAGCAAACAAAAAATAGAGTTGTTGCAATATATGATAGTATGCCAATATCCCAACAATTCGATGTTAATAAGATCAGTAAGGCCTAGCAATTCACTTTCAATCCAGACGTTTTCTAAATAAACGTCATTAAAAATCTTAAGACCTATCACCAGAGCCTTAATATCAAAAATCAGAGAAAAGTCAGCCATTGAGCAAAAGCTAAAATAACAGTGCCATGATGATCTCTAATAATACCACCAACAGCAACCATTCCATCTCCTTTTTTAAAATAACCATTCACAGGTTTGAAAAAATCCAGAGAAGGCTACAACCATTTAACCATATGGCTACTTTGAGCATTGATAACTCTAAGGATTTTAAAAAAAAATTCTGTACGTACTGTTCCCTTTGAAGATTTTAAAATTAATAAGATGCATGGAAGTAACATTTTATAATTTTCCAAATAAAATGGTTCATATTAAAATTGAAATCCCTATGTTTACAATTGTTCCTTTCTACCCAAATAAATCACAAGATAAGGATGAGAAACACTCTAATATGGCCCTTAGAAACAAAGTTCACAGAAAGTTCCAAGCCAAAACAAAAGCCTGAAAATTAAGGTTAATGTTAAGAATGTAACCAAGCATGTTAGCAAAATGAGCACAAAAAACCTTAGCCTTATCACCATTGAAAAATAAATGATCGCAAGTTTCATTAGCAAACTTACAACAGTAACATCTCAAGGCAATACATAATCCTTTTTTTATAATATCATCAACAAGCAACCTGTTATGTAATAGACTAATAGATTTGTGCCAAATGATTTCACCCAAACAATAATTAGTATTATTATCTCTTATAATATTAAAATCATTACCTTTCCATATAAGAATGTCTTTTTCAATTGGTATTTAACAAAATGGAGACAATTTCCTCAATAATAATAAAGTCATTGTGAAAAGCTTCCATAAGTTTATCAACATTCTATTGGTAACTAGAACAGTAAGAACTTTATTAAAATTATGGGTGAGATTTGGGGGATAAAAAACAAGACATTGCTCACCAGACCAACAATCATGCCAGAAAAACACCTTGCCTTCATCAATGATCCAAGCATTATTGTTATCACAATCCATTTTAAAATTGTTGATTCTATTGCAAATAGGAGAATCGTCTCTTCTAATATCGAGTTTAGTAGGATGATTCCCTTTATAGTACTTACCATTGATGAAGTTAGCCCAATGGCTATTATTTAATCTGAGCTTCCACGAAATTTTCAAAGTGCAGGCTTGTAAAGGTCATTTAATCTCCAGAACCCAGGCCACCTTCACAAATCGCAAGGCAAAGATCCATTCATTTACACCAGTAAATTCTTTTAAAATTTAAATTAGAGCCTCAAATAAATCTATTAAAAATAGTCTCCATTCTAGTCAACGCAGCTTTGAAAAGATTTACGATTTATAAGAGGTAGAGGGGGGTAGAACAAAGAGTACTCCTTAGTAAAGTCTCTGAAGAAAGAATTTGATGTTCCCAAATTTCAAGCATGCTTTTGATTTTAATGATAAGATAGTCATTATAAACAACTTTATTAGCACTAACGAAAAGAGGGACTCCTAAACACATAATAAGCAAGGCTTTCCAATTGAAACTAGTCAAATTAGAAATCTAGCTACACTTATAAACAGGAAATCTCTTAACTTTTATCGTTATTAATAGTTAATCAACAAATAACTTTTATTGTTATTAATACTTAATCAACATCTTCAATGTGCTGTATAAAGTTCATAAACCTACTCAAGAAAGCAGATGATCCATTAAGGAATATAAGCAAATCATCAGCTAACACAAGATGAGAAATCCCTATAAAAGCTTTGATATTAAAAAACCTAGATGGATAATGGGCATAAAAATGATTAATTTTCTAGAGAGACAATCAGCCCCAATAATAGGAGAAAATGGATCTCCCTAACGAAGCTCTCTATAACTTCAAAAGTAACCAACTTTGACTCCTTTATAAGAATAGGATGCCAACAGTTGCTAGTGCGATTTTAATAATTCCAATAAAATCATTAGAAAAGCAAAAATCCTGTGGCACTTAATTAAAAAAATTCCAATTGACAGTATCATACGCTTTAGCTATATCAAGCTGAAAAACAATATTCCACCTCTTTAGTTTTTTGTTGATATCATGGATAATCTCTTGTGCAAGCAAAATGTTTTCACTAATATTTCTTCGCAAAATAATGCACTATTGACTAAGAGAGATAATATTAGGAAGAATAGAGGCTAATATGTTATAATTTTAGAAGTTATCTTATATAAGTTATTGCAAAAGTAAATTGGCCTAAAATCTTTCCAAGTTTTAGAAGAGTTATCCTTACGATTTAACATATTGGTAGTGGTGAAAAATATATGAAGAGGAAACCATTAAAAAAGTCAACAATGTGTAACATGCATCAAATTTGATGATCTCACAGCATTCCTGAATAAACACTGCCAAGTAACCACCTAAACCCACGCATTAATCCCCTTCCTTCAACACCTACCAAGCCCGATTGGCAACACTTAGTGCTTCTAGTCCACAGTTTAGGATTCCCATCCTTGCTTCCTCCAGCTGCCAAACTCCCAACCAGTGTCTCCCTCTGCACACTTTCACCAAGCACTACTTCTGTCACCTCCACAACTCCTTCAGCAGAAGTCCTGTCTTGCGCAAATAAACCGGTTTGAGATTGAATCCTTGTACCCCTATATCATCATGTCACTCTAATACCAAGTTGTTAAGATCCTAGAGAAAAGCCCAATAATAAGTATTGAAATCACTAAAAATCACTCTCCCAAATCTTGTTCATGAACATACCTCTCCCTACGATGTTTCTCTTAAAGTCTTCTCCTTGGTGCTCTCTTGCTCAAGAAAAAAATTCTTTGATGGAAAGTTAGCATAACTTCATTCATAATAGAACTAAAGAAGCAAATGAGTCGAGCCAACCTATAAGTATGATAGATCTTAACTTGTTAATAAGCTTGTGAGTCGAGCTTATCGATTTTCAAGCTCAAGATCGAGATAGAAAACAAGCTTGAATGTTAAATGAGCTCAATTTCGAGCCTTCTTCAGCACCGAAAAGTCGACTCTTATTATCCAGCTTGTTATATAGATTTCATATTATCTGGAGTTTTGAACCGTTCAAATTTATCTAATGGCTAACATTTTATATATATTTTTGCAAGGGTTTGATCAATTCTCATTAAACATTCAAACAATTTCTCAAACCTAAAAATCATCCTCAATCGAAGTTATGCCAATATTATTATAAACGTACTCATTTTTGTTCAACCTCTTTTTTGTACACCACTAACTCATCTACCTTAGCATCCTCAGCTTTGCAGCACTTAATTTGTCAAAACGACTGTGCTTTACATGCCAACATCTAGTCCCAAATAATATTGTTGGCTTTATAGATATTTTATAAAACTTCCATGTAAGTTTGAATGGAATTTTTAGACTGCACAAAATTATAAGTGCTCCTCCATTTCATTCAATCTGACTAGATCCTGTGATAGCATTGCTCTCTAATTGGCCATTACTTTGAATCACCAAACAAAGATGCTTAAATCATTAACAATTCTTGATAGCAATATTATAGTTTCTACTATGATTAAACTTACATTCCATATCTTTGAATGAAATTTTTATCATATTCTTTACTACAATTCACATGAATAGAATATTCAGTTTTCGTATATCGTATTTTGGCAAAGCATATATACGTGTGTGTGTATATATATATATATATACATATACATATATATGTGTGTCTCTCTCAATAGCACTAATTTCATATACAAATCTTTAAAACAAGTCATAAAGTCCCTAGCAGTTTTTTAAACTTTTTCTATAGAAATTAACTAAAAAGACAAAAAACTATGCTTGCATGTGCAAAACCATCGCACAACAAATGTATTAAAGAATATGCAAGGCAGAGCTTTATTACTATGGGCAAATTTAATAAGTTTCAAATGCAGCTACTAGTGTCACTTCAGTTCTACTTTGCTCACAAATGGGGCTGATAGTTTGACTCAAAACTTGAACTCAAAACATTTTGACTTGACTTGAATTCGACTCAAAATTTTGAAGTGGAGTTCGAGTAGAACGGCTCGGCTCGAACTGACTCAAAATGACTCGAACTTGAACTCGAACTCGAACTCGAACAAGTTCGAGTCGAGTTTGAGTCGGACCCGACTCTAAAATTTAGAGTTCGAGTCTGGGCTGACTTGACTCGAACTCAAACTCAACTTGAGCCAGCCCTATTCACAAGAAAATACAAATTGCAAACCAAAAAATGGTATGCTCAACAAAGAACGCTCACAAAAAAGATTTGGAAAAGTGCAAGCATGCAGCCCAGCCATCACATCTGTTCACAACTTGCTTTTATAAATGAACATAAAATAAAAACCACAATAAAAATTAATGTAGTTTGAAGCTTAACAAAGCTCAGATGTATGTAATGGACTAGCAATGTCTCAAAGTGGTCAAAAAACCCTCAAAATAGAGTAAAAAGTTACCTACAGATTAAACCTAAGTCCACCTAGTATAACAAAATTAGAAATACCATGTGTAAATAAAAATGACCTGAGCTGTGCTTAAAAATGATTCGTAAGAAATTATACAGACAAAATTACCTTTTCTATATGGTCTTTTAGATTCCTCAACAGAAGTGTCCGATTCTGTGGTTGCCGAAGTACTTTCAGCTTCACTGGAAATACTCTAAAGTTAACAAACACAATAGAAAACATTAGTGTGTTGCATGACTCCTACAAAATTACAACACCAAACATACAGATGTCTCTAACCAAGAATATTGATGCTAATAGAAAGGGCAAACGACTGCAACACCTGAAAATCTTACTCTAGTTACTCCAGCTGGGTTGTATAAATCAAACAGACAATAATTTCACAAAAAAAGGCTAAGAAAAGGGATATAATAAACAAATAAGGAAATCAAGAATAACGCAATGTCAAACAAAAATGAAGATATCATGATAGCAAATTGTTGTATTTGTTGTTATTATATATTTCATGTGAACAAATCTAGTCGAGAGTAGCAGCAATATCATGTGAAAAGGCACAATATTAAAAAATTAAGGAAATAGAATGGCATGATACCACAAAATTGTAATCGATGTTTGTCTGATTGGGTGTAAGGATTCAAAGTTTTGTCTATACAATTACTTGAAACAATCTGAGTTATGAATATAACTGAAAGCATTCTGCCCATGTTTATTATTCGTGAGCGTAGACAGAAAGACTTAACCAACATTAGCAAAAAGTCTCAGCAGCCTGGGGATAGGAATGTTATTATGGCCAGTTTACCCCCAGATAATACAGCCTGAATGCAATTTCAATATTGAAGCAAACTTTAAGCTGCTTGATATAGTACAAAATCACATGGAATGTTAATACAAAGGCCCGGTGGTTTTTTTAAAGAAAACCTAGCAACATAACTGCAACTATAATGGAGATCTAGGGATGTCAAATGGGTTGCCCAAACCAACTGAATCAAAATTAAGCTTTCCATATAAAGCCAAACAAATATTTGAGTTAGCCTTAATCAATAATAAGATTTGATGGGCATTCAAACATGTTAAACGACAACAACCTCTATTGCTATACCATACTAAGCATTGATAACCAAACTTAATCACAAAGTGATCAATCTTGGCCACACTTAATGATAAATTTGAAAATAAACAACCATAAGTTTATATAGGTTGCTGAGTTTAAGCCCATTACAAATAAGATGAAGTCATTAAAGCTTTTAAAGACTGAGCTGATAGTTAAATGGCAATCCAGCCTTTCTGACACTTCTAAAAGCACCTCTCATTTCCAAATATGCAGACTACTGCCTGTACCAATTTGGATTCCATTCTCTTAAAAGTTGTAAGAGACGGGTCATGTCCTGTCCACGGCATATTAATATATACAGTCAAAACACATAAAAATGAGGCGGATCAGGTATAGGTGCCTTGAATGATACACATGTATACCCAAATTTAAGTTATAAAAAAAAGATATGCAAATCAAATCTTAGTTGTCATACCCCTTCTTGGAAATGAATTGAGATAGCTTAAATATGGAATCAATCACAAATAGGAAGACAGAAAAAAATAATGCCTTATCAATCATCTATTTTTATATCTGGTTGGCAAATGTTTTCTTTTATATTGTTGTTGTAGTGAAGGTAGGGTAATTTAATCAATAAAATAGTTAATTGATAAGGTAGTTGACTATTTGAAAGGCATGAGACCAAAATTGAGGAGGCAAGTGAAAACTTAGCTCAACCAGGTGTCTGTGCATGCACTCAGAATTCCCATTTTTAGTTGGAGTGTAGAGAGCCGAGAAATGATGGTGCATATGATGCATGTCTAAATTTTCAAAAATAAAAGTAAGAAAATGATATTTACCACCAGCATCAAATTGAAAGAGAACAATAGAACAGCTCAAAGATTTTTTTTATCAATTTCTTGAATTTTAAAAATGAGTAAAGAGTCGCTGATTTGCAAAGCAAGGAATAGAACCATGAAAATCTTGTAAAGGTATTTAATAAAGACAATATAGTATTTATAATCATCAATTGATACTATAGGAGCTGGTTCCCATACGTTACCTTGTGCGAGAGGGAAACAATGGCTCTTAGCATGGTGACACGACAAGAATATGGAGGTTGGCTCACAGATTGGTAACAGAAGTTGCTTGAGCACAATGCATTGAGTATCATAACTTAACGATCCAAATGACTGCCAAAGCCCGATAGAGTTAGGCATAGTCATAGCAATTAAGGAGGGGATAGAAACCTTGGTGGAGGAATCTGCAGAGAAGTTCTTGCTTGGTTTTGGAATCCTAGACGAAGCAAAAGGAACCATGATTCAACTAAACAATGGTTATAATGAGTGGGTTTACCAATAGATATATATTTTTTTTAAAATTAGTGAACAAGTAGATTGTGTTTTTAGATGCAGAGTGATGTAATGAGATAAAAGTAGAATGACTAATATGATTAATTTGCAAAACAGCACCATCCTACCTACAAATTGCTTTTACCTCAATACGGTTCATAGATGTCAAGGTTTAAAAGACCTACTGTTACGTGGAGTGTTACTCTGGAGTCAAGGTGCCACATTTTGTCATCAGTAGTTACATATGCTTGCTGCAAGTGTGAACTTGCAGGAGAAGACAATGGATGAGATAGGTAGCCCTGCGGAGCAATGTACCCAGCACTATTGCACAATTGGCAAGTGACACTTTACCTTCCATGCCACCTACCTCTAGATCATCCACAGCTGCGGAATATTGAGATATAGGTTAAAGGGTCATGCTAAGCATGGAATCTTTATGCTGCAATTGAGGAGTTTGTGTTGCAAGGCTGTTGTTTCTAGTGTTGTCTATATTGAAAAAATATGAAACTGTAGTTCGGAGATTGTAAAAGTTGCAAATTAGAGACCACCTACTACAGTCACCGAGTGTGCAAATGGTTTAATAGGAGTAGTGTGCTGCTTATTCGAGTGAAGCATACCATAATTGAGAAACAAATCGGTGAAGTCATTTGATAATGATGGCTCCAGTTTTTCAATAATGGTGATTGCAAGAATCAAATATTCTGGTTCAAGGGTTGTAAGCAAGCTCAACACCAACTGTTGGTCTGAAAGAAGAACACCCACAGTTGGTGTGGTGTATGAAGTTTAGAACACTGACTTCCTTTCTTGAGCGTTTGGAGTTGAAATTTGAGATGTTAAAGTCTGATCTGTGAAGAGAAAGTGATGATGCTTGTAAGGGTTCACCACATGGCATTTATTGTGCCATGATTATTCAACTGAGGGAAGATAATTTCTATTAAGGTGGAGATAATCCAACTAAGGATCAGCTGATCCTCCCTTGACCAAGCTATATAGAGAGGGTTGGGTTATAAGTTTGGTAGGTGATGGTCTATGTGCTTCAATAAATGAAGCTCATGAGGTTATATGCTCAAAATACTAGTATAAACTGGGATTTCCAGAAGGGATAGTTGTTTTTTTTAGTTTCATATGGAGAAGATGGTGACTGTTGGTGATAGTTGGGGAAGATAGGAGCTCAATATTGAAAGAAGGAAAAAGAAACATCTTACTGATTTCAGCTACAGACGGATCTGCAGTGTTGTTCATCATCCATGAATCTTGACATCGTAACTAGAAGGGCTCCAAAGAATAATACGATGGAGCGCCTGAGGATTGCACGGTGAACAAATACCTTGATAGCTTCGCAGTGAGTGCAGCAAAATTACAAGAAGCAACAAAATTATAAGCCCTTTTTATTAGAGTGTAACAGAATGTCTATATACCCGCCAATAGAGTAAGATGTGCAGTTAATATTTAAGGCAATGGTTACACAATAGAATAATCCATATGTATAATAATAATGTGTATGTGTTGATATGTGTAATATAGCATGATAATGGTGGTATGCAAAACTTTTTCTTATAGGCTCCTGCATGTGTCAACAAATAATAGCAATAGCCAAACAGAGAATGCCAGACATTAATAGACATAATAAATCAGTGTTCATTGAGACAGCTTACACTTGAACCTTGTTAAAAGCTAAGAAGGTAACAGACAAATCAATCAATGTGGCAAGAGAAAAAAATATCCCTGTTTTATGGCATATTAACAACTATATGTTAAAAACAGAAGTAAGATCATTAACATACGACATAGCTAACTTACGGTTGTAAATCCCTCAAGGTTATAGGGCGCAAGCTTCTTGACAATTGCAGGCTCACGAACATCAACACCATCATCATCACTTTCACTTGACTTTATTTCATTGCTGCTTCCATATTCTTCTTCATTGCTTGCATCATTCTCCTCCTCAACCTCTGATTCTGATGAACATCCTTCTCCAGAATCAACATTCCCATCCTCTGCATCGCTTTCTGATGCATATTCTTCATCAAAATCCTGCAAAGCAAAATAATATTAAAATAGATAAATCCTCTTGGCAGAAGAGGTGAATATGTACTTCCAGTGAGTATACATCATAAGGTACTTACAAATGGAGCAAGAACACTGCTGTCAAGAACAAGTAAAGGAACCTGCAAATCTCTAGCTAAGGCCCGTACTAATCTTTCTCGATAAAGTTCAGTCCCTGCCAGCAAAGTCAAGAAACTAAGCATACTTTCACAGAAAAGTAATCACTATGACCTGTTTGAAAAAAAAACAATATGACCAAAAATACATCACAAAAACCTGAAATGCTTTGAAGTAGAATCCTTCCAGTTGAAGAAGCCAACCGTGCACCATACACTGACGCAAATTTTCTGTGTTTCAAATGGGAAGCCGCACATTCCACCAATAGCTGCTTAGTGTGTTCACTTTAATGAGAAACGGAGACTATAGATTAGGCCCAACACAACCAGCATAAGAATAACAAAAAGGATGAAAAGTCATTACTTGAAGTAATAAGGAAATGTCTTCCATGAAACTGTGAGTTTCTCCCACGGAACCACCCTCCGTAAAAACTCGTTCTTAAACCGTTGTCGCCTTGTTAAAAAAGGAGACTCTTTTTCTTTGCTTTCAATGGACAATTTCTTAGAATCAAGCCACTCCTGCTGGTCCCGCTCCCCGAGCTGAGTGTGATCATTGCTGTGCCTAGATTGGCATAAGACTTTAACATTTGCAGACTTTCCTTCATCAAAGTTAGTTGCATCCTTAATAGGAACATGCTTGTTTTCCTCCCTAGCATTTCTTCCATCACTATCTGAACTATAAAACCTAAAGGAATTGCATGCCAAATGAGCCTTGCTCCTCCTACATTCACCTACATTATCATAACTTGAAAAATACGCTGGAGCTAAGCAAAATCTTTTAGCATCACTGTCGCTTGATGAGCATTCTCCGGTATAAACCTTTCTGCAATAATGGCATTGAGAACTAACCTTAGGAGTTGACCTAAACGTGTAATTTACTGTTCTTAATAGCAAACCCCAGTTCTGTCCTTTTCCTTTCAATTTTCTGGTATACATTGCAACCTGATGGAACTTACAACATTCCCAGCAGCTTTCTAGAGAGTTCCATACATTCGTTACTGTGTATGAACCTGTGTAGTTTAAGAAAACAAGATTGGTGAAACGATAAGCTTAGAAATCTACAAAATGGTCGATTTTCTTCAAAGAATTCCTATTTCTATTTTTCAAGCAATAACAATGAACCTCGGTGAAGTAGAATAGAGAACTAAAGGGTATTTGGGGACGGAACTTAAAATGTTGAAACCTGAAGCTTACGTCGAAATCAAGAATGGATCTTTGTTCCTGAAAACCGGAAAAACGAAAGAAGATATATTTACACCGTACATCTCGACATGATAGAGAGATAGATGCGGGATATAAGCAGGAGTCAGCACAAGCAGGTGTTCCAATTCCCGACCTAATTACACCGAAGGTACGAGAGCGCGATAGGAGCGGATTCAAGATCTTAAAACAATCGTGACCTCGAAACGATTTGTGATCGTCTTAACCTCTATATAGTCCTTTACCTCTTTGCTGCCTCTAGATGCTCTCAATGCCAAATAAAGATGCGGCGTATTGTCAAAGTAAACAAAGCGGGCTCTTTTCGTCGGCGGAAAACAGCAAGCAAACGAAGAGAGTTCTCTGATCGAATCGTTTGCAGCAAAGTTCGACCGGGAACTTCCTCTGCCCCAAATATAACACCTCGCACCTATAAAAGATGGCAATCGGAAATGTGCGTATATGAATTTTGGGAGACTTAATTTTGCTTTCGAGGTCACTTCCACAAATTATAATTTAAACTACAAAAAAAGAAGATTTCTTAAAAATTATTTGATTTAATAATTTATGTTAAACAACCCTAAAATTATTAAATCATTAATTTTTAAGTAACTGTTTTTTTCAGCCTAAATATATACAACTTTATCCTACATAAATTTACAACTTCCTCTGGTAAAATAAAATTAATACTTATTCAATTGATATATAATTAATTAATTAATATTTTTTTTAAATAGATATTATGTATCTTTAGATTATTCTCATTTCTAAGCATCCATAAATGCTACCTAATTGTGTGTATTTTAATTAATTATTAATTTATTAACAAATTTAAAAACAAAAATTAGCAAAAAATTATTAATAATAAAAAAGTATTAACATTGAAGCAGTTGATATAATGATTTCCATCCTAATACCAAACAACAACATTTTCATTTTCATTTTCAAATCACATAATTCATATTCATAGTCATTAAGCTTAATATTACATCACTTTAAATGAAATAAAATAGCTTAAAATAAAATAAACATATGCAATTTAAAAGACAGCAATGTACAGACAAGTGAAAGGTCAAAAAATACACACAAGTCGACAAGTTGCTCCCAATGGCTTCCCAAAGCTCTCTCCTCGATTAGCTTAAGTTGCTCCCAAGTCGACAAGCGAAAGGTGCTGCCGAATCAAACTCGGTTAATATGGCGGTCAAAAAATCAAAGTCAATAATTGACAATTAATAATTTACATTAAAAACACCATTATATAACAAAATCAACATAAAATATTCATCAAACATATAGTCATATAATGTTTATAATATTATATGATTTGTTTATTTAATATTTCGAATGATAGTAAATGCATATCTATCTCATTTCTTTAATCCCAGGCATTTAAATTATAGAATGATTTTCCACTTACTTAATTATCAAAATTTGAAAATATTTACAATATTTGCCAGTTAGGCAAGAATATGTAGAGTATTCAGTAAGAGTTAATTTTTATCGTCCAATATAAGGTATAAAATCAGCAATAGCATTATTCAAAAAAAAATTTGCACCAAATGAAATATATGAATCAAATTTTGCATCAAATAAAATAAATTATACATAATGCATTGTATTTCTCAAAAGTCATTGTATTTCTCAACTAATATAAAACAATAATAAAAAACATTAGTATAAAATATATCATAAATAACTATGTGACAATAATATCTCCATTTTTTAGCCTATGACCCCTAAATCTGAATATGGTATGTGAGCCTTGCATGCTTGCTACATGTTTCACATGACCCTCATAAGTGTGCCGCATGTCTAGCATGCCTCCCCTTATGTGCCAAATGTCCTCTGCCATTTGCAATCGTCACTTATTGTTTAGGCATGCCTTAGTGCTGAGCTTTCGGGCCTCTATTTCAATTATTAATGCTTATGTGTGCCTAAGCATTAGGCTGTCAATCTGAATTCACCATTTAGCAATCTGTCGGTGCATGGGTGTGCCCAAACATTGGGCTATCGATATAGCTTCGTCAGTAATTTGTCGTAGCATGGGTTCACACTTTGATAAATTTATTGGCATTTGGGAACACCCAAGTGCTCAGGCTTCAACTTGGGCATACTCAATGCTTGTCGAGCCCAAACGTGGGGCTCTTGACTCCAACAAGATAATCGGCACTCACCTGATGCTCAATCAATGCCCAAGTGCAATGTCTTGTCAAACTCCTACTTTTCTCAGCCTATTTTGATATGTTTCGCCTTTAGCCTGCATCTTTCAAGATAATCCAATGCCACTCTGAGCTTGGACATTAACATGTGGCATACACCAAGACCACTCAATTATGCTTAAGGCTTCACTACATCTAACTTCTTATATTTATTTAAGTTAAGATAATTTGTATAACTTTAATTTAAATTTATAACTTTGTGATGTATGGATATTATTTTATTTAATGAATATTTATTCTTGAATTAATTGAAATCTCCCAACATCATTCTTTGGGTCGTTACAATTGGTATCAGAGCCAGGTTAAGAAAACTCAAGTGATAATTTGAGCAGAGCTAGGACCAACAAAAATAAAGGAGTAAAGATTAAATATTTGGAGTTTAGTAGCAAAGCATTAATTATATTGTTCTTATTAATAAAAACATTATCATTGCAGGTAGATGGATCATCACAACTAAATTAATAACTCTTCCTCAAATGATATAAGTCGTTAGTCAACTCTGAGCTCTAATGATCCCATTTCACTTAACCACGAGACGGCCTATCCATTCAATCATAATGGGGTGAATCCAATGTTGCAATTTATGAGAAATAATGGCTCAATTTGTAAACAACCAGCATGCTCAATTACTGTTACATGCACAAATTCAAGTCAGGGATCCAAAAAATAAAATGAATTCTTTTATCAGATTGCAACCCTCAAGGTTCGATGAAATGACAAATCCTTCCCAAGTGGAAGAATTGATTCAAATGATCGAAAAGGAATTCAAATGTGCAAGAAGTGTCGATGACCATAAAGTAGCATTGGTTACTTATCCTCTCATCGGCTCCGCCAAGAAGTGGTGAAAAACTGCAATGATTACTACATTTCAAGGAAGAGCGAAAGAAGAAATTTCTTGGCCATAATTTGTGAAGGCATTCCTTTGGAAATATGTGCCTCAATCTGTTCATCAAGCAATTACTTAATTTAAAGCAAGGAGGACACGCAGTGACTGAATAAGAAGTGGAATTCAACCCATCTAGCAAGCTTTGCATCAAAAATAGTAGCCTATGAAGATGTCAAATTTCGTTTGTTCTTAGTAGCTTAAGAGAATCTTTCCAGCACATTCTCACACCTTTCCAAATATATGAATTTGCTCAACTAGTGGAGAAAACTAAGTTAATGGAGGCACAAGAGAACCAATCATTTAAAAAATTCAAGAGGTTAGACATGCCCCATCCTGTTCCACATAAGAAGCCTCACTTCTCTAGATCTCAAGGGAGACTTCACAACATTCAGGGAAACCCTACTAAATGTCTCAAAAAGAATACTACCTATAGATTTTGTGCAAATTTTATTCTACAGACAAGTATTTTACTAAAATGGGTCAATGTCCTCATTGTGGAAGACAGAATCATATAGTAAAATTCTATTATGCTACATATACAATAATAGGACATCAGATTCATAATAATAGTAAGAAAGTTGTTGAGGAGCAGAACAAACCCCAAGCCAACAAAAGAAGCAATATAGCCTCAAGCAGTGGTACCAAGAATCCAACATCGTAAGCTAGAATCTTCAATTTGACCCAAGCAGATGCAAGGGAAGAGCCCAATGTTGTGACATGTGCGTCTTAGTATTTTTAAATATTTGCACACTTCTATTTGATTCTAGAGCTATACATTCTTTCATTGCTTTAAGTATAATTAAGAAACTTATTTTATTTATTGAAAAATTATTATTCACTCTTAAAGTAAACTTGCCATCAGGATATTTCCTAGAAATAAATAACTATTATATGTGTGAACTAAAAATAAATGGGAGTTTATGGGAAACCAAATTAACCATCCTCCCCATTACTATTTTGATATAACCCTGAGTATGGATTGGATGAATCTGAATGGAGCATTAATCGACCGTGCTAAGAAGAATATATATTTGCATCAAGGTAATAAGAAGTTTTCATTTGTTAGTCAAAAATGTGTTGTTATCAATAGCATTTTAGCAAATAAAGCCGAGAATATGATTAGAAAGGGATAACTTATTTTCTTAACCGTGCTATAAATTCTTGAGAATAAACCTGTGACTCTCAATGAAATACCAATTATTTGTGAATATGTGAATGTATTTCCAAAGGAACTTCTTGGCTTACCTCCCCCAAAAGAGGTGGAGTTTAGTATTGAACAAATACTTGGAAAGAATCCTATCTCCAAATCACCTTATAGGATCGCACCAAAGGAATTACAAGAACTAAAGGAACAACTTCAAGAGCTATCCGAAAGAGATTTCATCCAACTTAACAGTTGTAGCAACCTAAGGTTGTTACTGTAAAATACCAGAATTTTTTTTTAAAATTATTTATTAATATTTAAATAATTTAGAACTCAGAATCAAAAATGAAGTCTACCATTGGACTCAGTAACTCCAAATTAACTTGGAGTGTTATTCTGAAAATATTTGAAAATAATTGATTTTCCCAGATATTTTCGATCACTTGGAAATTTCCGTCAAACTAAGATTCCAATTTAAGTCAAATAAAAATGTAATAAAAATATCCTCTTATAATACCTATTGAAAGGATCCTACTGCAAAAATTTGAGAGCATTTGGAATCCTGGATTGTCCTGAATAAATTCATGAAATTTAAACTTCAAAGGTTAATAATATAAAAAATATAAATTGGAATTTAAAAATTTTTGTATATCTAAGTCAAGCATCATATAAGGATGCTATGTTTCAAGTTTCGTTAATTTTCGAGTTTCCGATTTATCATAATTAATTTTTTTAAATTTTTCACTTAAAAATTAATATAAAATAAAATACTTGTTCAAATTCAATAATTTTTGAACGTGTACGTTCATCTCGTCGAGACGGTCGTTTCAATACCAAGTTTGTAATTTTTGAAGCTTAAATGACTTCAGATTTCGGCTCAGAAATTTTAGCCGTCTATTTTGATCCAACGGCTAATTTAGATCTTAGGATTTACTTATATACCTCTTCAAAAACCTAAATCCTATTATTTCCTCAGCTGAAAGTTCCTACGCAAGCCATTCATGCGACCGACACCTCCTTCGTTGCGATCCCTTTCGAGATAACTCCCTCCTTCAAGATCGACGCGTGGCTTCCACCTCACGCGAGAGCCAATGGCTCATCGCCGTGACCTTCCTCATCGCAAGTCGTGAGACGCGATCATTATCTACAACTAGTCCCATACTCCTTTGATTCCGATATCTACTCGAGACTTAGCGAATCCTTCGGGCATCCTCCTCCATCAAGCATAGCTAGAGTCGCCAAGTTTCCATCTCGCCAACGCCCTCCACTCGCCGAACCTCTTCCATCTCGACCAAACCTCTTCCATGTCGCTGAACCTCTAAGAGCAAAGGTACGATCACTCATTTATCTTCCTATTTCATAAATTCATTAAACGACTATTTTAATCTACCATATAATGAAATAGATTGTTTGCAAGCAAAGATTAAATTCTTAGATGTCAATTAATCTTGATATTTCTTTCTCTATTTCTCGTTGTTGGTTCTCAGTTGTTGGTCCATCCATGTTCCCATGCATTTCATAATAGTAGCTAGGCACTTGATAGATTCAGTCTGAAGTGTAGCATCCTAAACTAGAGATAAACTTGTTGCGGATCCGGCAGACACTCCTAAAACAGTCTTCACAAGACCATTAATTATTTTGCAACAATCTGATAGAATTAAAAGTGTTTTAATACATTTTTATTAATTGTTAAAAGGAACTCCACGATTATAAGTAGAAAGCGCATTCATCATTTAGTTCAATATTGTATTAATATTTATTTCATTAAAGTACTAGCAAAAAGTGATTAATGTTTATTCTATTTAAATATCTATGATTCAGATTTACACATTACCTTTCAAATATATTTATTGCATCAACATCACAATCGTAATTCACAAAGATATCTATGATAAGCTGAGAATCCTGACACATTATTTCAATTAAACCGAGAACAATAAGGTTTAATGACATTAAAAAGGCATTAAAGTTTATTGAATGGATTAATAGATTCATTTCAATATTAACTACACATGATTAATTGCTATTTTTACTTATTTCATATGGAATTTTTCTTTATATTTTAGAGAACTTTGGTTTATAAATTCTAACAAATAGGATAGGATTTTCTGAGTATTGCTATATATAAAAGATAATGAATTCCATACAGTACTACTATATCTCCATTTTCATTTAATTGGATGCATTTATAGTATGGTGAATCCATCTCCTTTAATCTATCCTCTTGATTTGGAGATTTCATAACTGGATTTATCTAAAACCCGTTAAGGTTAAGTCTTCCTAAAGTGTACTTCAATTTCTGCTAACACTTAATTCTTTATTTAGTCAATATGTCAATAAGCTTAATCATTAGGGAAGAATGCAGCAGAATATGATGCGTGAAAGTTTATATTGTGTTGCATACTGAAGTCATTTTCTTTAAATAACAATTTCTATTTTAAATTGTAATCTTCATTTGGTGTATATTTTACTCTATAAGGTTTTTATAAAAAATTTATGAGAACTTTTTGTAAAATAAAGTAATGGATTTCTTTTTAAATCCTTTCATTTTTATTTTAAAAATCAATATTGTTGTAGTTTGTATCTAAATTTTTGATGTAATGATTTATCCAAGTTTAATCTCCATTAATAAGCTCCTCAAGTTATGATTAATTAAATACATGATGGTTTTATTATATGATTTTAATTCAAATAAAATGAACGACATTGCTCTCTTTCTCTCTATCTGTTGCCATTAAGTATCCCATATTCTGATTCTAATACCATAATTCTTGATAAATGTCATTATGTGAACAGTAATCTTCTCCTATGGAATGTTGTAAAATTTCTTAGTTTAGCCAAGTTTAATGTTCTTATAACAGAAAATTTATAAGAATTAGAAATGTAGTTTCATTTGAAATTACTGATAGCATATGTTGTTATATCTCAATTAATGCCAATTGCCGCTATGTATTTTGAAAGAATAACAAGTGTTGATATTTCTAAAGATGGAACCGATACGATCACCTGGAAATTTTATGTTAATATAATTATATATTGCAGATTTCAATTTACGGGCTGTCATTCGTTTTATAAGAATCAAATATTACCATTTAATGCTGCTATAAATTTTATAAAATCAAAGTACTGTCATTTATTTAAAAATAATTAAAAACTACATATACTTTATGAGATAGAGTATGAATGCTGCCATTATCAAATAAAATAAGAAATATATATTGCCATTTATTTTCAAATATGAATCAAATGATATCATAAGTCAAAAACTGCCATTCTTTATTGCAGAATATGTAAATTTATGTCATAACAGGTCAAACACATATTGTCTTTGTTTTGAAGGTGATAAATCAAATGTTGTAACTCATTTTCAAAACCTAATGCTACCATTTGTCATATAATTAAAGTTATCACTTCTCATATTAAAATCATATGATAGAATCATTGAATCATGCCAAAAATAATATTCCAATTGCTATCATCAAATGCATTTAAAGATTTAAATATTGTGTTATAATTTAATCCTTATTTCTGTATATCTAATTGCTAACTTTAATGATGTTATTTCTTGCAGGATAAGTTGTAAGAATAATACAGGAATGCTAAAATAAACGCTATGTGTGAAAAACCACATAAAGATGCTTTTAAATGCTAAATTTCATTTATGTATTTCCTTTTTTATTAGATATTTTATATAGGATGTATAAAATGTTTAATTTAGTTTTATATTTGAAATTATATTAAAATTGGAAATGAGCAATCCTGTAAAAAGGATTGAACTCTATTTTAGAATTAGAATTAAACTTTATAGTAGAACTGGAAATGAGCAGTCCTGTAAAAAGGACTGAACTCTATATTTAGAATTGGAGATTGATTGTGAAAATGGAAAATTTGAACAAAAACAAAGGAGACTCTGCCAAAATTTTTAAGAATTTTAGGACTTAGAAAAATTTATAAGAAATATAGATGTTTTCACATATTTTGAAAGTATTAGTCATAAAAATAAATCAATTTGATAAATCCAAATATCAATATCATAAAAACCTATTATTACAAATCATGAAGTATTAAATTAATAACTTAAACTACTTTTGGCAGATTAAACAAATTAAATTGGTTGATTTTGAATCAAAACAGTCAGGTACGCAAATTTACTTATAAGTCTTATTTCAGTATTCTTATTTGAGCTATTTTCCCATCTGAGTATTATTTGCACTGCTTACCATATTTTAATTTGCAAAATAATTATATCAAAAAGCATGTAACAAAAAGAATTTATATATATTTTTGTGGTGTTTGTCTTTGGAGGGTGGAATGCAAAATTGGAATCTGTACAGATTAGGCTAGCTAGCAAGCCCCTGGGAGTTATATGGAGGGATTTAGCCTCTTGTAAGAAGTAGGCAAATCCAGAGGAAAGACACACCATCAGTTCCTAATTTGAGTAAGCTACCGACGGGTGGCGAGATAAGCTTCCTACAGATTTATGCTTATGGGTTTACCCATTTGGGCTTAGGGGTCTTCGGACTCGACTTATTGTTACATATACTTTTGATAAAATTTATTTCATATATGTTAATTTTCACAGCTATTTTGTAGGGCAGAAATTGCATTTGGAAATTACTTACTTTATTTACAGTCTTTCAGTCATTTTCATATGTGATTCATACCTATTATAGGATGCTAGATTTATTCTTATAAGAACAATTTGCGTACTCCTACCTGACTGGTAAACTAAAATTTTTTTAGGTTTTGATAATTAACTTAGAAGGTCTGCCAAATTAAAAGAGGAAGAATTTAAAGAAGCAGAAGAATGTAGATATTTTATTTCTTATTTTATAAAAATTCAAACTGTTGTAATTTTTCATATATATTTTGGCTCTATGTATAAAAAGACTGTAATTTTTTTTTTTTTTTTGTCCTTTTTGAATCATAAAGATGTATATATATTTTCAAATAAGATGAATTATTCTTTAAAGACTCTCGAACTTTGATCCCCGGTCGCTACAGTTACCCAACTTAATTTGAGCCCAATCATATCTTGATTATTATTATGTTAATTTCATCTAGCTATTAGAATAAATCCCTAAAGATTTGGCACGATTCAGAGCTAAATCCAATATTTTGGATTATTTTAATATTTAATTAAGTATAAATTTGAGGTATTTATTTTGACATTGAAATCGAAATCCGACTTCACCGTTGCGATCATCACCCCCAAATTAACTAGGGATGATATTATAATGTATGTTATGTCAAATGCTAAGTGATAGAATTTTAAGTGCTTGTATCGAATAGGTATATCTTAATAACTTTTTATTCTATGTCATATTTATATTTAGATGCTTTCATGATATTATGATGTATATTAAAAAACTCTAAATATCTATTTGGAACCTAATCATGTGTAAATGACATTAAAATATAATTAAATATAAGAATCTGGCTAACTTGATTAAGTAGATGATACTTAATTTAAACCCAAAATTTGACATCAATAATACACTAATAACACATTGATTTATCATTAATCTATAAATTAACCTTTGATCTTAATGGTAGAAAGCTTAAGGGTTAAACCTTAACTTATCTTGATTAAGATCTAAACCGTAATCACTTACTCAATTAATTTAAATTATAAGATAATTTAATTGACATTATTCCAATAATGCATATGATTTGATATTAATCTTAAATTATTAAATTAGAAATGCTAATGTTAATATTAAATCTGTGCGATTGAATCACCTGAATTTAAACTTTAGATCTTTGATTTTCTCTTATATAAGATTATTAGCATAAAATGGGTAATAAAATTATAATAATTTATGAAATGATCTAATTCTAATAAGATCTTTGATTTTATCCCATGATTGTAGAATAGGAAAGGATCAGATGAATTTTAATCATCTGATCTGATCACTTTAACCTAAGTTTAACAAATAAACTTTAAGAAGTAAAAAAATGAGATATTAAGGGTCTTGCTTTAGGATCATTCTTAAAATATTAAAGGACCTTAATTATTGATACCTTGAGGTAGGAAGAGCTTTTGTAACTTATTGAGGTAGAAACTTAGATGATCTTTCATGACTTTAAAAGTTGAACTTGATACCTTGTGGGAGGAATCACCTAAAGTACTTAAAATAGGACTTATTCCTTATGGTAGCAACCTACATTGAGTGATTTTTTGATCATACCCTTAGAGCCTTATGTAGGACATACTATTTAGAATAAGGATTAATAATTTTGATAAATCCTTATTGATTAAATAGAATCTTCTGAACCCAGATTATTGGTTGGGTATAGTAGGGTATACCTATAGTACTGGATTATTTCAGTAATATTTAGGATTGGTTGATTCACTCTAATGTGGACTTATGACCAAGTAATATCCTGACGGATTAGACAAATACAGTCCCGTTAAAGTAAATCTTCCAAGACTAAGAGTGTTATAATTAGTGAATAAGATCCCTAATTTGAGATATAAATTATGACCGGGTTCAGCCTCCTATCGTAGTGCGCTTCGATAAGTGCAGTTTATGCAAACTAAGTATCTTAAGTCACTTTGTGTAGAACACTGAGTATGCTTACAATTAGGATATTTAACAACTTAACTTGAGATGTAAACTGTGACCGGGTTCTGTTTCCTATCGTAGTGCGCTTTGATAAGTGCAGTTTAAACAAACTAAGAGTTAAATCTATCTTTCTTGCAAACATGCTAAATATGTGTATAAAATCATCCCAGCTAATGATTTTCAAGTAAACTCTCAATTTTAACCAAGTTTCAAACTAGAATGTAGGAGTTAGAATCCTTTTAGCATGATTGACATAATGGAGACATTAAATTTATTATCGAATTTCAAGCATTTTCAGATTTTGGATTTATCTCATATAGCTAGAAGCACGAGCATGACCATAAGCATGATGTGTGAGTATTAGAATGATGTATGAGTAATAGTGATAATTTATGTGTTACAGAATATTGCATACATTGATTGGGGAATTTCAGGATGCATCGGCATCATCAGTAAACGGTATTCCCAACTGGATGTATGTGTATATTGGACCGTACTACTCATAGCAGTTCAGTGATATTTTAGTTGTATATCAGCAGCATACAGTGTTGTGCCATATTCAGATGTACAGTTTCAATGATATACATCATAGTTTTACATATGATTACTCAGTTTAAGATTCATTACTATTTTGATTTGTTTTCAATATTCAGTATAGTTTAGCTTCATCTTACTTTACTTTAATTTTGTACAATTTTATACAATTTTATGCTTTCAGTCATATTTACAGTATTTATGCAGATTTAATCATATTATATAAATGTTAAATGAATAACCAAAATTGTTTATACTAATTTTTATGTGTTAGACTTATTCTCTAACACGGGGTACTTTTGGGATCTGGCAACTTGCTAGATCTTGAGTATTATATTGAGCCAAGTCAGAAGGACACCCATGAGATTCAGGAGAAGCCCATGGAGCACTAGTGGACTCTCCTCTAGTTTTACTATCTTTTTGCTTAGTTTATTTCAGTTCAGTACTTAGCTCTATGTCTTTTATTCAGTAAATATTTGTAATAATTCTGGATGTATTTTCTTTCTTTTTTGAGATTAATGTTTTCATACAACTTCTGTGATGAATGTTTCTGAATGTTTGCTTTAAGCTTCCGCACTCTGTTATATACTACTTATACTTAGTATTGTGATGTGAACAGCATACTGGAAATACTGATATCTTATACATATATTGGATTCCTATTGTATTCTAAATTTAATGTATGTATTTGTCTAATACTTAGGATAAAGGTACTACTCTTATCTTAAGTATTAGCTCTCAACCCTCCTTGAGGTTGAGTCAGCAGCCCTTCAGAGGGGCTTAGTTTTCAGCTATTCGAGGAGATGGGTCATTCCTCCCCGAGTGGTGTACCATTCCGTCGTCGAACTTAATAATGACTATGTCAATTGTGCATGGCGGCGGAGCGGGGCGCTACAACGGTTCCTCATAAAAAGCTCTAGTGTTATTCATCAAGAAAAAAGATGAAAGTATGAGATTATATATATATATATATATATATATATATATATTATTGCGAGCTTAATAAGGTAACTATAAAAAATAGACACATACTACCTAAAATTAACGATCTCTTTGATCAACTGGTTACCACCAACTCCGAATAAGAGAAGATATTCTCAAATCTGCATTCAAAACTCATTATGGGAATTATGAGTTATTAATAATGTCATTTGGCTTAACCAATGCCCTATCTAATATTATGGACTCAATGCAATGACTATTGAAGCCATATTTAGATTCATGTATCAATGTATTCATCAATAATATACTGATTTATTCTAAGAGCACTACAGAACATGAAGAATACTGTAGAATTATTTTAAACCATCTAGGAAACACTAACTATATGCTAAATTTTCTAAATATGAATTTTGGCTGCAATTAGTAGCTGTCTTAAGCCATGTGATTAGAAAATGAGGAATATCAGTTGATCATAACAAATTTAGTACAATCCATGTGAAGCCCCATTCCTCCCGTCATCATGTTAACACTAATATTAACCTGATTACGGTGGAGCGGTCACCATGTAACAGATTCCCAATTATAGTCGAATTAAGTTTTCACCTTTATCCGCTAATAACTGCAGAATATGCCATCTATATCTGTAATTCATTCATCAAATATGTATACACAACATTTGAAGCTAAATCATAAATTAAAGCAAACATATTCAAATATCAATTTGAATCACTATGATATAAATGTATACAACATATAGGGTGAGGGGTGTTATGCATATGTTTGTATTCATATTATTAAAAAAATATTATTGGAAATAAAAATGAATGATCCAATTAAACAATACCTTTAAATGATACACACAAAAAAATTAAAATACATCAAAGACCAAAAAGAGCCTGTTCATTTAAGCTCCTTTTCAGCCAAAGCAACATCAATCCAAGCTCCTGACACATTTTGTCCTTTAACAAAATGTGAAATGCCTTTATATGCCATATGCTATTATCTTTTCCTTAACTTTTACGATGGATAAAGCACACATCTCCATGCTTTATTTCATTTAAGCGCCTTTTCAGCCTAACCAGCATCAATCCAAGCTACTGACACATTCTGTCCTTGAACCAAATGTGAAATGCCTTTATATGTCATATGCTTTTATCTTTTGCTTAACTTTTATGATGGATAAAACACAAATCTCTGTACTTTATTTCATCAACCAAAACCACAGATCAGAAATAAATGAAGACAAATGCATCTCCAAGTAAGTTATGATCTGAATTAATAATAGGGTTTGGGCAGAGATTTAGTAGTTTTGAGACTAAAAATTGCTCAAAAAGTTAACGTAACCTCTGAAGTCATCAACAGATTGCACACCATTAAAGACAAAAAAATGCTCCCTTTGAATTCAAAATTTCTCTCATCAACCATTTTGCACAACTTTTCAAATGAATGGTAAGTCAAATGGATTATATACAACGAACTATAGATTATGTAACATCTACACATGAGGGCCTTATTTCTATATAAAGCCTTGCTAGTCCCAAATTCTAGATGAATCTCGTAGCATGTAGACACCGCATGGCCGACAATATTGCATTGCAAAAGATTCTCAAATATTATCTCCATAAAAACCAACGTCGCTCCCAATCCAGAAATGAATCAGAAGAACCATGACATACAATAACATCAATACCCAAGCTACTAAAGGTCTTAATACTTGCTTAGCAAGCTCATATAACTTGAGCAACTTCCCAAAAACAAAGTTGAAAGACTATAAAATAGAGTGATTATAAAATGAATTTGAGGAAATCAAAATAGATCAGCCAGATCAAAGATTTTATACCCATATCAAATTAAGACAAATATTTATAGTCACATAGCAGAAGCTTTCTAAAAATATTGGAACTCTAAAAAATATGCACATGGTCTACATTGCTATTAAGCTTGAAAATAATGTATTTACAATTTTATTAGATCAGTTTTCATTATGGGCTTGTATGGTTTGAGATAAAAAGAATAATGAAGTAAAGTAAATTCAATTTAAAATAATTTCAAATGTAAATATAATGAAAATACCTTTTTGCTATTTAATTATTTACACTTTATTTAATATTTGAACACTCCATACTTTTTAGTGTTTTTAATATCTCTCTTAGTCACTCTTCAGCCTCTATATGACAAGTAGTCCCATGAAACACTGATGGATTTAGTTTGAGAAAAGATTGGAGAATTCTATCAATACGATAATTTTGGGGTGATTGTATGGAATTTGATATGGTTACTTTCTTTTGATTAGTTATGAGCTACAAAATGATTTTCATGAAGCGGTCGTTGGTACTCTATAGAACCTCCATTGATATAGGTGCCTTATTTGAGGTTTTTGTTGGGGTGCTCATAAATCCTTCATCTGAATCCATCTTTTTGTCTAAATGTTGAAAGCTCAAATTACATAAGGTTTATGTTATTTTTCTCTCATCATTACATGAATTATGATTTAATATTTACATATTATATCTCTTAAGTTTACAGTCAACTCTGCTCTGATAGCAACTATGAGGACCCGATGCCAGGTTAGCGGGAGCTCATCCAGCACTGCTTTTTGAGTAGTCCCTTAGCTATAGGATCATATTAAGTGATTTAAAAGATATAATATGTAAGCATCAAACATAACTCATTCATTAATTAATTTAGAAATATTAAAAACTTTTGATCATAAAAATCTAAATAAAAAATGAATACAAACTTTAAATAGACTAAAAAACTAGTAAATCAGCATGTAGCAATACCGGCATTGCTTGATTCTTAGTGTCTTTCCTCGAGGATGAACTCTTGATTTTGGTATATTTCAAAAGTGCAGGCATTTGAATATCAATTAGTTGTGAAACTAAGTGCTAATAGATATCAACTTTATAATTATTAAATAATAACTAAAACAATCAATAATTTGACATAAAATAAGAAGTTGAACAAATTTATCCCTGAAACCTATTTCAATTGCACTGAAACTTTAACATAAAAATAATTGCAACCGAAAAAATAAATATAGAATTTAAGCATTTGATATCTGACATAAAAATATGATTTTATTGGGCAAATATAAAATTGGGAAAAAGTGGTGATTCTATCTTGTGTTATATATCCCAGCTTCCATCTATATGGATTTATCTTCTTTGATCTTAATGCCTGATTTACTACTTAATGATTGTAGTAGTCCTAAATTCTATGGTGGATTGAACTAGTTAGCTCCTTATGATTATATGAATCATTAGTAGGGACCTTAATATTTAGGACACCTTAGAAAATATGACTTGCATATTGCATTATTAGATGATTTTTGAGTAGGAAAATACCTAGAAGAACCTACTCCTAGTTTAGCACTAGTAAACTGAGTTAGAGCCTCAACATAGAATTGAATTGATCTTCTTTGATCCTAACGCTTAATTTACTACATAAGGATTGTAGTTGTGAGGACTCGGAGCCGGGTAAGTGAGAGATAATCCGGCACTAGTTCTTGAGGTAACAAGTCCTCTAGCTGCAGGATCATATTGAGTGTTTAAAAAATAAATATATAGATGTCAAATATAACTTATTTATTCATAATTAATAAGTTTTAATTACAAATGAGCAATATAAAACAAAAGTTACAAACTTTAAAAAGAGTAAAAAACCAAAGCATAAAATCAGCATGAAACAGTATCAGCACTGTTTAGTTCTTAGCACCTTTCCTTTATGATAAACTATTGATCCAGGCATGTTTCAAAAGTACGGGCATTTAAATACCAAATAGTTGTGAAACTAAGTACTAATAGATATCATATTTACAAACGTTAAATAATAATAAAAAAAAAAATAATTTGACATGTACGAATTTATTCCTGCAAGCCTATTTCAATTGTACTTGAAACTTTAGCATAAAAATAATTACAGCCTCAAAAATAAATATAAAATTTTAGTGTTTGTTATCTAACGCAAAATATGATTTTGTTGGACAAGTACAAAATCAGAGAAAAAGGATTTATCTTTTATATCTCAATTTCCCTCTATACTTACACCACAAGGCATATCAGTATAGGCTCCTTATGACTTCAATGTCGGACAGCCCCATTCTAGCAGTTATCTGATCAGATTAAAAATATATCAATATGGAACCCTTGCTACTCAGTTATCCAAATTTTTTTATATAATATTTTATGTGACTTTTAAAAGCACTTTTATCAATTTGTAGATGCTAAGTGGAAAAGCATATTTAAACAAGATTCATAAAAAATATCCAATACCTTATTTTTTTAAGTTCAAAAATTCAACAGTTTGATCGAATCTGCATTTAAATTTTTGATATTTTAAATTAATCTTATAGCTAACATTAAAATGAAAGTGAAATAATATTTTTATGCATTTTTACTTTTTTCTTTTTTATTATATCTTTCTTTCATTTTTTTATCCTAATAAAAATTAAAATTTTAAGTCTCTAAGAATAGTAATTATATTTAATATAATGTTATTATTATCATTATGTAATAATAATAATGATAATAATAATATATGAAATGAAGGATAAAAATAAAAATGATTGTAAAAATCTACCAAGAGTAATACTAATAATAATAATGAAAGAAAAATGACAGAATAAAAATATTTGAATTGAAATAATTGTTAATTTATAATATTTCTATAGTTTTAATTATTAATTAATGAAAATAATAATAATATGAATGATGTAATTTTATCATTATTATTTTCATAATATTGACTATTATGTATATGTGATAATAATAAAAAAATAAAGAAAATAAATAAATAATAACAAAATTTCTTCTCATATTTTTCCTCTTTTCCTTCTCCTCTCATATTGGATATAGTTTTCGAAATATGGAGGGAGGCCGAAAGTGGCTGAAATGGGTGGCTGGAGAGGTGGCCGGAGTTGGGTGGCCGGATGGCTGGTCGGAGGCTGCAAATGGGCTAGAGGGTTGGTTGGAGGCTGTAGGTGGGATGTTGTTGGGAAGGAGAATGAAGGGCTGAGGAGTGGCTGGCTGGTAGGAGGGCGGCTAACTGCCGGCAAGCGAGGGCTACTGGCAGGGAGTTGGCTGCTGGTGGGGAGGAAGGAGAGGGGCTGGGTATGATTTTTATAGAGAGGAGGGGTCAGGAGGGGGAAATGGAGGGCTGGCCAGCATCAGGCTGACCAACCCTGCGCCAAAACGTCACAAGGGCCCTTCTCTGGCGTAGAAGCATCCGCGTCTGCATGACAGGGCCTGCAATCGAGCGCAGGATTGGGGGGATAGCATGAAATAGGGGAGGGAGAGAAAGGAGGCAAAGAAAAAAATAAACATTTACTTAAAATTAAAATTTTCGCAAATTTCTGCCGTTTGATGTTCAAAAATAATTAAATTTAATACCGATGCGTGTTATCATATAACGAACACCCTTGCGCCAAAATTTTTTGATTCGAACAAAAATTTTATTTTAAAATGGTATATAATTTTGGACAACTAGGAGCCCTAATATGATCTAATTAAGGTTAAGCATGATTAGATGGTGATTAGTAAAATAACCCACTGCAACTTAAATTTTAGTTCATATTTAGATTTCTTATATGTTTTTTGATTGAAATGCTATATAATTTCATATTATTTAGATTTGAATTCATCAAATTTTTTCAATAATACATTCTGCATTATTTTTCTAAAGTTCTTATTGAATTAAATCAATTGACGCTGTTATTTAAATTGGAATATTTTGGGAATATTCCAATTTTGTCGCGGGTTATCAACCGGTTAATGGGAAGCCCAACGGATTAGGGAATATTCGACGGATTTTCCCTTCTGTCGAACAGCACGGGTCACGGATTGGCTCCACATGTGATTGTGCATCGTCTCCGCTGAGATCTCAAATTAGGGCGGACTTCCCCCGCTAATTTCGGGCAATTCCAGTAACATCAAGGGACATTCCACATATCGAAACAATCAACGAAGCAAGGCACATGGATTAGTACCGTTAACCCAATGGCTGGTGGCGCCGATCACCAAGACCTTGCTCGACCTTAAGCCGACTGTTAGGGTTTATTGTGTGAGCCCAATTAGCTCGATATAGACTACGTTAAAGGGGGATTATGGTGCATACATCACCATTGTCTCTCGACGGTTCTAACGCACCTGTCCACCACGTCTGAGCCCACCCAAAACACCGGGGAGGGGCTCCACTGTGGGGAACTGTGGAGCACTGTGGAATTCAATTGTATCGAGGGTGGTCTGGGCTTGCTCGAGCCCAAATGCGACTCAACAATTATTGCTCTACCCCAGGAATGCCAATAGAGTGAATTCCGGGGTCAGACGAAGGCTTCGATCGTTGGGATTGGCTTGATTTTTTGGCGAAGGCTCATTTAGGAAATCGGCTCAATCTCGATCATAAGATTAACAAAATCACCAATTATGATTCAAAATGAATCCAAACACCATTCTAAGGATCTTAACATTCATTACAAGCATGGAAATGAGCTAACAAGCTCAGTATAAATTGAACCGAAATGAGGTCAGTGGGGTACCTTGCACCGAGAGGGTTTGTGGGCTGCTAACTGGTTCCAAGTGATGTCGACAGTTCCTATAGCTTCCTAAGGATGCTAGCTCTCTTGTGGGTACTCAAACCCGAGTTTCACCCATTGAATCGCTGGGGAGAGCTGCTGGAGTGCACTAGGGTCTGTTGGCCTCGGAAGGAGAAGACAAAGGATAATTGGGGGCTCTGAAGTGTGCTGGGAGCTTGCCATTGGCACAAAGGATCTCTTAGAGAAAATGGAGGAACTTTTATAGCTTGGAAGGCTCTGGGGAGGTCGGGCCTCAGCTGTCGGGTCCGAGCCCGAACGAGGGCCTCTCAGCTGCTACTTAAGGGATTAACTGGGCCAATGTGGTCGTGGGAAGTTCCTCCCACTAATGGCAACAACTAGGTGACGTGGAGAGGGAGTAGGGAGAAGGCCTAACAGGGGCTGTACGAAGGATTCTGCTGTTGGGGTGAAGGCGAAGCCGTGATGAAGATGAACAACGCGTGGTGCTCTCTCCGCTGTCTGATTCTCGATCAAAAAGACAGAACGATCATGATTACACGGATCGTAAGGACTGACTCTGGATTAAACTTCATCCATTGGATCCGTGGTGCGATATAACGGTCAGTGCTAAAACCTACGAGTAGTCGACGATGTGGCTAGAATCAGAGCCACTTGATCGTCAATCGTAAATGCGGAACAATCGAGATCCTCTGAATCCATGGTTTTGTGTTTCGGCCCGCTGCACGGGATTCCAACGGTTTTCAATATTAATGTTTAAATAATTTGAATAAAATGATTAATTCGATTTTAATTAATTAAAATACTATAGTTTTAATTTAAATTAATATACAAATTGTATTGTGCACATATTTCGACCAATACAAGTTCAAAAAGTATGAAATTTGCACCCATAACTTATTTTGATGTGAGGAACTCAATAATGTTATCAGATTTAGGATTTGAAGTCAAATTAATTTAGCTAATTTTTAGAGTATTTAAATTCAATAAAATAATTAAGAAAATATCTCTTAATCATTTTAGCATCAAATTTTTAGGGCTAGGTCCTAATAATATTTAGAACCTACTAGTGATAAGTTTAAAAGCTAATTAAGCGTGATTAGATAGGGTAAGAACCTAAGGTTGTTACATGCATATTCTTTCTTTTTTCCTAAAGCAGTGTTGAGGCGGAGCTTCCTCGATCATATTTTATTTGCAAACTAATATTTGACAGAGCTGCCAAAATTTCTTGCACACCCTAAGTGTAGGGTTTTAAAACAAATAACTAATTCTTCCAAAATTTTGGGAGAGCTTTTAATTGAGTTTAGAGAGTATTTGATTCTTCTTATGGTCCTTAGGATTGCTACTAGAGATTGCTAGAGGTGTGTTGGAAGGCTGGGAAATGAGGCTTATTTATAGATAAAGAGCAAGAATTTTGTTTGGCGGGTTGACGTGTCTGGGCGCGCAATGGCGATAAGTGGTTCGACTTTTTCCATAATGGGTTCACTTGGACGTGGGTTAGAACTCGTTTGGGTGTGCGTTGATGGGATATTTGGGTAGCATCTCACCGTCCCATGGATCAGCCCACGACTATCATGGCGCGCTCGGGCGTGTAATTGTTGCATGCTTAGGTGCATTGCATCTTGATGCCAATCGATCTAGTGTCTGTGCACCTTGATTGGTGTATCTTGATCAGTGTGTTTGGGTGTTAATGCTAGTTAAGTAAATGATGTTATGCAGTTAGTTAACTCTCTAAGATATGATCTCTCTCAAACTTTGGCCAATTACATCACACAGATAAAATTATAAAATAAATTACATTACAGATAAAAATATAAAATAAAATACACCAAAGATACAACACAAATACAAAATTAAAATTAAAATAAAATCTTCAATATAGTGATTAGAAGTAATCTCGAGTTTCTTGAAATAAATGATAAAATCATATTTTTCTATAAATTATTCATTGAGATTTTCAAAACTAAACTAGGAGCTAAACTGAACTCAATCCCTCTAGTTAACAAATTTTATTGAAGAAATGATACATATTGGATGCTAACTTCAGCATAAAATTAGAAGTTCTTATTTTTTGATGAAACACAGATTGTACCAATTTCTAAGTTAACTCAACTGGAGAATTTCTGTGATAGCTATTAGACATTCATATAAAGTTTTCTGTGCTAAAATGAGATTAAGTAGTTAGGTAAATTCTTTTGGTCGAATGGTTTGCTGGGTTAAATTATTCACATTTCACTTACTACTGTCTCTTTGTCGCAATATGGACAATTCCTTACGCTTGATTAGGAATTCCACAAGTCATTAAAAAATATTTGAAATTCTCATTGTTTCTGCAGATTGTACTGATTTAGATTGAAAATTATTTGCCACAGGCCTTATAGTTGACATTGCATTTGGGATTGAGTTACAAGATCCTCAAACCTTGGGGCAGATTTCTATTATGCATTATTTATATAGATGTACAAGAAATATGTTACTAGAATAATTATTAAGCTCGATCAATTTACCCAATCTGAGAGGTCTACTGGTAGACCATGAAAGAAAATTAAAGGAAATTAATTTTCCTTAATTAAAGAAAAATTAAAGGAAATTAAGTTTTCTTAATTGAAGAAAAATTAAAGAAAATTATTTTTTTTTCTTTTTATAGAATTAAATCTCTCTATTATGGCATTAAGAAACTGTCGCATTAATAACTTCTGTTTCAGGAATTATTGTGGCCAAATTTGAAAGTTTTTTTAGGCTCTTTTAATATCATAATTATTGATATTGAGAATTTGTAACTCTTGAGAATCAATGATGACTTATAAATAGGCATTGATATACAAGTTAAATATATAGAGAAAAGAAATCTCAAAGAGAAAGGTTTTATAAGAGTTCTCTAACCTTAAAATCATTTGTATTCCTCTCTGATTTTAGTAAAATTTTGCTCTCCTCCCGTGGACGTAGGTGTGATCACCGAACTACGTAATTTATGTCTTGTTGCTGTAATTGTTTTGTAAGTTTGATTTTATTACTTTAATTTTTAGTTTCTCAACACTCGCTCAAGTTTCTTTTTGTTCCGCTTTTAATTTAAACTATAATCGATCTCAACGAGTGGTATCAGAGTGAAATTTATTTTCCCTTGTTTATTCTTAAGGGATAGAGTTTTTTTTATTGCTTTGGCTGCTTGTTAATTTGTGATTGAGTTTTATTAAAGCAAGAAGATAAACATGGCTGAAGGAGGAGAAGAGGTGGTTGGACCTTCATCGCTGTCGGTGGTAGAGATGATTCTCCGTTAAGTTGTGATACATCCAACAGAAAACATGCCAATTAAAATAAATAACTCAGCAGTGGTACATATAAATAGCGGTAAGGTTCTAACATCCTAAAAATATATATAAAGCAGTACAAGGAAATAGCTTATTGAATAAGAATACTGAAAAGTAAACAACAACAACTGCATTTAAAACCATACGTGTACAATCTGCCATACAAAAAAGAGCTATATTAGCTCACCAAATAGGGCTGACGATCTTAGCACCAGTATGGCTAGGGAGGTTCCTAGTACGATACAGCTAAGGCAACATCAGTCAACGAGAAAGGCCCTAACACAGTACGGCTAGGGCGGTACCTAGCACGATACGGTTAGGTCACCAACAGGCATACCCAAAAGATCCTAGCACCAGTACGGCTAGGGCATTTCCTAGCACGATACGGCTATGGCAACAATCGGTATGAGCAAAAGAACACTGAGAGGCAGCTCAAATATATCAAATCATTATCTTCTCATTAATTACTTTTATATTTTCACAATGAATCTAAGGAGTCTCTATATTTTCTTAACAATTTATTCATGCATCAAATGTCTTATATGATATGCTCAATGAAATATGGCACAAAAGTACAAGGAACGCGTAAGCAACAAAGTATCAAAGTAAGCAAGGGACTCTACTAAATATAGTGATATCATTTGTTTTCTAATTAAACATCTAACTATTCCAAGTTACACAAGTTCATGATCACCGTTTTCCTACTATCGAGTGTAACCCGGAAGTTCGTCCTTATAAGTTAAAAAGAATTGGAACTGATAAGGTTCCAATCTAGCTCAATCAAATAGACGACTATGAGTTAAATAAATAAATCATACGTCCTAGTTTTGTAAATTTAGATGTTCTAACTAAGATCTAATCAAGATCTTCTAAACCTATAGATTATGGATTAAACACTACAAGAATTGGGTTTAATCACATAATCCAAAAGATAAAATATATATTGTCAAATTTGATGGGAAGAATAATTTTGGGATGTGGCGGTGTGAGATGATAAACGCATTGTGTGCCTTAAATCTTGAAGATGCTCTGGATGGCGAAGAAAAAATAGAGGAAATTTCAGAGAGGGACTATGTCAAGTTGAAACGCAGTGCATGCCGCTTGATCCGGAATTATTTGACTCAAGAGACCAGGTATGTAGTTATGATGGAGACATCAGTGTGGAAATTGTAGAAATTCCTAGATGATAAGCATCTAATGAAGAGCATGGAGAATAGACTCCACATGAAAAGGTGGCTCTACAGGTTTCAGATGAGAAGAGGGATTTTCATTGATGAGCACGAATGAATTCACAAAGCTGTTGGCAGATTTGCTGAATCTGGATGAGACCATGGAGAATGAAGACAAGGCCTTGTTATTGTTAACTCATTGCTAAATGAGTATGAGCACTTCACCATGACGTTGATCCATGGGAAGGAGATTCTGAAGTATGAGGAGGTGACTACAGCCCTTGTGAATCACGAGTTCAGAAGAAAGGATAAGGAGTCTACCAAATATGATATGGCAGAGGCATTTACACCCCAGAGGGGAAGACCAGAGAAGAATAAGCAATGGCCAAAAAAGAATACAGACTTCCAAAAAAGGGGAAAATCCAGAGGCCAAAGTATTGGGCGCAATCAATGCGCATTATGTTTAGAGACAGGACATTGGAAGAATGACTGCCCAAAGTTGAAAGACAAGCAGTATGTGAGTGGATCTTCAGAGGCCAATATGATTCAAAATATGGTGGAGGGTTTAGACTCTTATGTATCTCTTGTGACAGTTTCTATGGGTCTAGTAGCAAACAACTCCAGTTGGATCATGGACACCAGTATAACATATCATATTTGCTCCCAGAAGGATTGGTTATGCTCGTATAAAGAAACGGACAGCAGTGCAATCACAATAAAAAATGATGCTACTTGCCAGATTACAGAAGTTTGTAGTGTGCTGATAAGGACACATTCATGAATAGTTCAGGAACTAAAGGAAGTCAGACATGTGTCAGAAATCATGAAGAATCTACTATCTATTGAGAACTTAAAAGCCAAGGGCTTTAAGGTGGTGATTGAGGTAGGAGTTCTGAAGACCAGCAAGAGAGCAATGACTTACTTGAGATGAGTCAGACAACAGAACCTCTACTACTTACAAGGAAGTACAGTGACAGGTACAGTAGCTGTAGCTGAAGACTCTGAAGATGCCATGATGCTGTGGCATATGAGACTAGCACATGAAGGGGAACCATCACTAAAGGCATTGGAGAAAGCGGGGCTCATCAAAAGTATAAATTCTTGCAAATTACAATTTTGTAAACATTGTATTTTTGGTAAGAAAATATACAAGCCCTTTGGTGCTGGCCTCCACAACACCAAAGGTATATTATAATATATACACACAGATGTATTGGGACCAACGAAGACTACATCATTCATTAGTTAAAGATATTTTGTTTCTTTTATAGATAATTACTCCAGATTTGTATGGGTGTACACTTTAAAGAGCAACGCAAATGTACTGGATGTATTCATAAACTGGAAGAAGATGGTGGAGAATTAAATGGGCAAAATACTCAAGATGATCCGTTCGGATAATGGCGGAGAATTCACATCCGACTATTTTGTGAAGGAATGTCAATAATCAGGGAGTGAGCGCCACTCCACAGTAAGAGAAACATCGCAGAAGAAAGGGGTAGCAGAGCGAATGAACCGTACCTTGGTAGAAAAGGTGTGGCGTATGCTGTCCAATGCCGGGTTGGAGAGAGTGCATTGGGCGGAAGCCCTAGACTATGCTTGATACTTGGTGAACCATTTGCCATCTGCCGCACTTAACAAGAAAACTCAAATTGAGTTGTGGTATGGACATCCTGCCACAGATTATAATCAGCTGAAGATCTTTGGCAACCTAACTTACTACCATGTTAGGAAGGATAAGCTTGAACCACATGCTAGGAAAGCAACTTTTGTAGGCTTCAAATGCGGTGTGAAGGGCTACAAATTGTATGATCTAATTGACAAGAGGATCGTGATGAGCAGAGATGCCACTTTTGATGTAAAGTATTTCTTGAGATAGAGGAGTTCTCATCATGTGGATGATAATACTGAGACTCTTACAGGAAGGTAAAGAGTGGGGTTTGATACCACCCCATTTGTTCCACAGAAGACTTCACATCACATTGAAGATACTCATACAGATAAAGACTAATTTGGTGATGATGAAGAGCAAACTGATATTGATGGTGAGGCTCCAACTCAGGAGGCAATTGCTATAAATAGACCTAGAAGGAATGCACCTCAACAACCAACCTAGCTCAGAGACTACGTCACATTTGCATTATCCGTAGTGGAGGAAGATGTTGCCTCTCATTTCAAAGAAGCGGTGATAGGCTAAGAAAGAAATTTATGGAAGCAGGCTATGGATGAAGAGATGGAGTCTCTTCACAAAAATGAGGTATGGAGGTTGGAGAAACTCCCTCCATGAAGGAAAGCTATTGGGTGCAAATGGGTGTATGTGAAGAAAAAAGGTTTCTCAGAAGCTGATGTGCGCTATAAAGCTAGACTTGTGGCAAAGAGCTTTGCTCAGAAGGAAGGGGTCGATTATAATGAGGTGTTTTCCCCAGTTGTCAATCACTCCTCGATCCATGTGTTCTTAGCTTTGGTGGCACATTTCGACTTGCTGCTTGAACAACTTGATGTGAAAACAACATTCTTGTACGGAGAATTAGAAGAGGAGATCTATATGATGCAGCCCCTAGGATATAGTGAGCCAGGAAATGGAGACTTGGTATGTAAACTGGACAAGTCTCTCTATGGGCTAAAATAATCACTGAGGCAATGATATAGAAAATTTGATCAGTTTATGCAAAAAGAGGAGTACAGCAGAAGCCAATTTGATCATTGTGTGTATTTCAAGAGGCTGCCTCAAGGTAAATTCATTTATTTATTATTGTATGTCGATAACATATTGATAACTACTTTGGATCAGTAAGAAATGGATCATATGAAGGATCAATTATCAATGAACTTTGAAATGAAGAATCTAGGAGAGGTAAGGAAAGTATTAGGAATGGAAATCTGTAGAGACAAAATTACAGGGAAGGTTTGGTTAACCCAGAAGGGGTATTTGGAGAGAGTGCTAAAGAGATTTAGGATTGAAGAAAATACAAAGTATATAAGTATACCTCTAGCACCTTATTTTCGCTTATCTGCAGAGCAATGCCTGAAGTCAGATTTTAAAAAATAAGAAATGCACACAGTGCCGTATGCTATTGCAGTTTGGAGCTTGATGTATGTCATGGTTTGCACTAGACTAGATTTGACACAAGCTGTTGAAGTTGTGAGCCGCTACATGCATAATCCGGGGAAGGATCACTAGCAAGTAGTGATGGGAATCTTCAAGTACTTGAAAGGTATAATTTGTGTTGGATTATTATTTCAGAAGCAGTCCTTAATAACTGACTTATGCGTGGGATATGTGGACTCCGACTATGTTGAAGATTTGGATCGAAGAAGGTCAACAACTGGTTATATATTCACACTTGCAGGAGTTCCAGTAGGGTGGAGGTCAACCCTTCAATCTACAGTTGCCCTGTCAACAACAGAAGCTGAATATATAGTAGTTACTGAGGCATTTAAGAAAGCTATTTGGATGAAAAACTTGCTGGAAGATCTGGGTGTAGAGCAAAAAGAGATAGTAGTACATTGTGATATCCAGAGCATTATATTTTTGGCTACTAATCCAGTTTGTCATGCTCACACAAAGCATATGGATGTCCGACATTATTTCGTTCGAGATGTTATCAAAGATGGTGAGATCTTACTGGAGAAGATCGATACCAAAGATAACCCCGCGGATATGAAGATAAAGGTGCTCACTGTTCAAAAATTCACCCGTTGTAAATTTTTGGTGAATTTGGAGAAGCATTAATAGACTTCTCCTTTTGGTAGAACTACGGGTGGCTTAATTTTATTGGGAGGAGGATATGTAGGCAACCAACTTGGTGCAGCCGCATTGATAAAGAGTTTAAGGTTTCAGTTCTCATGTGAAGCACATGAGACCTGAGATGAAAAATTAAAAGAAAAATTAAAGGAAATTAATTTCCCTTAATTAAAAAAAAATAAAGAAAATTGTTTCCTTAATTGAAGAAAAATTAAAGAATTTTTTTTTATATAAAATTAAATCTCTTAATTATGGCATTAAGAAATTGCTGCATTAATAACTTCCGTTACAGAAATTATGGTGGTCAAATTTGAAAGTTTTCCTTAGGCCCTTTTAATACCGTAATTATTGAGATTGGGAATTTGTAACACTTTGGAATTAAGAATGACTTACAAATAGGCCTTGATATACAAGTTAAATATATAGAGAAAAGAAATCTCCAAGAGAAAGGTTTTGTAAGAGTTCTTTAACCCTAAAATATATTATATTCTTCTCTAATTTTAGTGAAACTTTGCTTTCCTTCCCGTGGGTATAGGTGTGATCACCGAACCACATAATTTATATATTGTGGCTGTGATTATTTTTGCAAATATGATTTTCTTGCTTTAATTTTTAGTTTCTTAACGCTCGCTCTTTTTTTTTGTTTCGCTTTCGGTTTAAACCCTAATCGATCTTAACAGACCCCTTATACTCATAAAGCATCTTTTTGAAGGCTTTTGTTGAAACTCTTATAAAACAAAAGGATATATCTTGCTTTAAGTGATATCAAAGGGACATTTGAAGAGTGCACACATCTAAAAAAATAACCTTCTACATGGTTGTGATGATTATTCTTTTAAATATCAACATGATCATGCAAGAGGAGAATACGGGCAAGTTTGTCATTAAAGACAGCACTGTGGTAGTGCTGCGTTGTCTTTTTGTTACCCTTGCACACCATTAGAAGATTGGCACCGTTGAACCACATTTCAAATATTTACAGTTAGAAAAAAAAGGTGTAAATTAGTTATTAGTGATGGCAGTGCCATGACTACTTTTAATTCAAGCTTTTGACTCAAACTAGTTTTCAGCTTGAGCCTCATATATCAGTTGAGTGAACTATGTCTCCTTAATAGTGACTTCCAAATGATTTCTCTCTTTTGAGTTAGTTATGAGGATTTCATTTGGCATGAGATCTTCCCTGTGCACATAGCACACATTCTTTTAGATAGATGATGGATTATTGAGACACTTTTTTCCATTAAGTTTGTGAGAATACTCGCACATGTAAATATAAATACACTGCAATAAGCGACTCCTGCTTAAAACCATAGAAAATTGTTGAAATTCTATACCCATAAATGACATATTTTGGTATGATATTTGTAGCTAAGAAGCTAATAACTTCCAAATTCCAATTTATAGTTATCAGTTCTTCCACATTTTACATTCTTTGTATAGAAGAAGTGTTATGTATTTTTAGAGAAACATAACTACTATGATCTCTAGTTTATTGATTGTGTTTGTTTGATGAGTCCTTGGATGAGCTTCCTCATATGAGAGGTACATAACATGCATATTATTTATTTTGGGATCTTAACTTCTATGTTTTCACCATTATTGTATAAAACAACTTTTTTTTTAATCGAAGAACTAAATTGATGATCTACTCTAATTATTTTTTCTTCAATGAATCTTAGTTCATATGTAATTCCTGCACTATTGATCCCAAAGGTGATGGCGTTTGGAGAATGTGTGTGATAGTTACGCCATTATCGATTAAGTATATATTTCTTAGACTTGATGATTTTTTTGATTTTATTTTTGATTCAAATTACTTCTCTATGCTAGATTTATACAGGGGATACCTGTAACAGCCCAAACTCTTAAGCACTAAGGTATTGTTCGCTTTGGCCTGAAAGGCCTCACAGTTTTGCCCTCATAAGATAACTTCCCAGCAAGTCACCCATCCTGGGAGCGCTCTCACCTGAGCACGCTTAACTTTGGAGTTCTTATCAGGAACTCCACCGTTATCTGAAAAGGCGTCTCGATGTTTAAGAGTTTCACTTATTACTACTTAAGTGGGTAATCACAATCTCCACAACTTAAGTAATTGACGTCCTCGTCAGTATCCACACATAGATCCAAGAACCATCCATTGGGTAGACAGGACTAGAAGTGACCCCTACATGCACAAGAGGTACCCACAACCATGTAGCACCTTAACCATCATGGGTTCAAGAGGCTGCTCACATGAAGTGGTACTTTGCCCTGTATGACACACTTAGCTCCTATCTGACACCCTATGGTTTGCTCTAATACCATTTGTAATAGCCCAAGCTCTTAAGCACCAAGGTATTATCCGCTTTGGCCTGAAAGGCCTCACAGTTTTGCCCTCAGAAGATAACTTCCTAACATGTCACCAATCCTGGGAGTGCTCCCACCTGAGCACGCTTAACTTTGGAGTTCTTATCAAGAACTCCACCGTTATTTGATAAGGCGCCTCGATGTTTAAGAGTTTCACTTATTACTACTTAAGTGGGTCATCACAATACCATCAAATTTGTATCAAGTTAGGAGAAGACAACTTTCAAAACTCTTGAGCTCCTATATGAGTCGATCAGCACTTTCATAGAACTTATGATTATAGTGTTGAGACTATTCTTACAAAACGTTGGCAATTTGTTTTGATGATATATTGAATTTTAGTGACTACCAACTCATTTATTTTGGAGTATTTATATTGTCGTTTAGGCACTACTAACAGAAAAGCTGTATGTCAACTCAAAAAGTGTCTAACTATGCTCTCTGGATTTTAATTATAGGATTTGTTGTATCTGTTAGTTGCGTACTACCATATCTGTAAAGATCAAATCCATATTGATTTGCCATATCTAAAATTTTTAATGACGTCCATAATTTTCATGCCTCTCAATATTATATAAATGCTTCATATATGGATTCAATTCAGCCAAAGCATGTATTATTGATATTGTCGGAAAGAACAGGTTTGTGCGGACACCATTTGCAATAAAATCTTTTGAGCATATCGAGATTTTGATGACATTCATCTCTTTCTAGACATAGATTTTCTTATGCGTTTGTGCTTTTTTGCAATACTTTATGTATATGCATTGGTGATGCTTTTTACCTGTTGCTTTCTTTAGTATAACGTTGGACACAGTATACTACTTATGCTTATGATTTGTATGCAATTATTTAAATTTTATAACATTGGCATTCCTATCTTATGATTTTTATGCAATTATTTAAATTTTATAGTTCATCTCTATTTTAGTCACTATGCTTTGAAGTTCATAAATTATAGAAGAATGAATCATCAACATTCCAAATGGGTAGAGTACTTTTTGGGCTTTCTTTATTCTAACACAAGTTTGGTATTTAAAGCAAGACACTAATAATTTTTTTCTTGCAATCAGAATCTCTAGTTTTGAGCATATTAAGGAAGAAGATTATACAATTAGTGTGTTGACTTTCTGTTAGTCTGTCAAAAGTATGCTGATCTCATACTCTGATTACCGAAATATTATAAATGCAAGAGCCCTTTGAGTAAGACTTGTCCACTATTCTCAGCACTTCAAGGATAAGCTTACATTAGAAAGTAAAACCTTTTCTTGGAAGATTAGGCATATGAAGGTAAAAGAGAATCTGATGTACATGATGAATATAGACTAAAATCTTTTGAAAAGCTTTGTTAATGCTTTTGTACACATAATTTGGAATACGTAGCTAGTTTTTATTATTTTGTATGTAAAATTTTGAAACAATCCAGTTTTCAATTTCATTTATTTTACTACCTTTGAATTAAAGACTTGTATATATAATAAAATATTTGTGTAATGTATTAAATTAGCACAATCGAGATAAATCTTGGTATAATTCGTTAAATTTATATTTTTTTCATTTGTTTTCCTACTTTTCTGTATCATGTAGTAAGAATAACAACAATACCAAGCCTAATCCGCTGGGGTTGGCAACATGAATTCCTTATTTTCATTGTGCGCGATCAAAGAAATTCATTCCATAAGTTCCAAATAGAGAAGTTATTTTCTCATAATTTTTTCTCATGTCTTTTTTGGCTTCATATTCCTTTTTAATATGGATAAAATTCATAAACTCAATTTAAGCTAAATCAAACTTCAGACTCATTTTTTTCCTTCATTAATGTGATGACCTATGTTAGGTTGGTATGAACCAAAATAACATTGGATGCATTTTTCCGTAGGATCATATTGGCTGTTAGATAAAATAGTAGTTTGACGAACATTCAAGCTATTCACATAAAAAAAACGACATTTATTCAATTTAAAATAAAAAATAATATCCAGAAATTATTACATAAAATTCCATATACATCAAACTATTAATCCTAGAAGAGGCAGTTATTTTTCCGCGCCACGCCTCTATACTTCATCATCTGCCTCCAACTGTATCTGATCTGGCATTATAAAAATAATGCCTTAATGCACATTCTAAATACAATGGATATTAAAAATATACTTTAAGCATAGCAGAAGGCAAAAAAAAAAGATAACATTTGCAGAGAAATACAGTGTGTTTCAAATAAAAAATAATCAGATCACTTGCAACAATAAATGTTTTGTTCACATGCCAAATGTCAAAAAGAAAAATAATAATTGCGTAAAAATCTATGTTTATGTCTATGATATCATGAAGCAATAATAATAATTTTGTTGGGCAAAGTCAGAACCATGAGGCTGGATTCATATGCATTTAAGCATAAACCATCACCTGGACCCACTTAAGGGTCTCAGATGGCAACGTGCATTTAAGCATCCTTCACCTGTGCCTCTCTCAAATGCTCTAGATGGCACCCTTATAGCTCCCGAGGACTATCCCCGTCCCTAACCTAATCATGCTCCGTTTCGGAACCCTTCTTGCAACATTCACAAGACACATAAACATCATTCAATTTCTATTACATCTTTAGTAGTAAGAATAACATATCAAGTAGTAATAAGCTCAAAGCGATGCATAAGCGACAATTGCAAGTAAAAGCATATAAAGTAATATCCAGTGTACCTTTGTGTTTGACTTAACTTAGACGTTTCACTTACAATTTCAATGAATCTACAAAAGTTATGATTGAGAAATCTATTAAACTTTTGAAAGTGATGATATTTCAACGGATCTTATTTACTTGGTAAACTACCTATCTTCATATTTTCATTTCCCTTTCCAAACCTTAACTTGAATCTTTATTACTAAAATTCCTCTTAAGAGACCCAAAATTGTCTTAGAGGTTTTAAAACATTTCAATTGTCATTAATTACAAATTACACTTAACTCATCCAAATCCTATTATAGCACATGAATATATAAAGTATTGTAAATAATTAGTTATATTAAAATTTGGCTTAAAATCCTAAAATAATACTCCAATTAATCAGAACATAATTTGATACCTAAGCTAGATTTAGACATCTAGGATTTGATACTAAAGCATGCTAATAAATTAATTAAATTATACTACTCATAAAATTATAACATAAAATTTGAAATCAAATTAATTTATTTTATTCTACTTTTATTATTATTATTATTATTACTGCTATATATATATATACATATATAAATATATATACATATACATATATATATATAAATATATATACATATATATATTTACACATTTATATATACACATTTATATATATATATATATATATATATATATATATATATATATATATATATATATATATATTTCTATACCTAGACACCCATACTTTCCTATTCGGCAGAAGAGTTCTTACCTCAGCCGAGCACAGAGGACCTGACGTAAGGAAGCCGACACAGAGAAGGATCGTAGGTAGCAACCCGTCGGCTGCAGGGATCGAGCCGACGCAGAGGAGGATCGCAGGTAGGGACCCGTCGACTGCAGAGATCGAGCCGACGCAAGGAGCCTGTCGACCGCAAAGATCGGGCTGATGCGAGGAACCCGTCGGACGCAAGGAAGCCGGCGCAAGGGACCCGTCGGACACAAGGATTGAGCCACGTCGTCTGCTGTGCGCTTGCTTCCGTCCGCTCAGGTACACCCTTTTTACCGTCGAGCGGAAAGGGGAGAGGTGCGGGGGAAAAATTTAGCAGTCAATCGGCGTAGGTATGCTCAGAGAGAGGCAAGAAGAGGTTGAGAGAACTCAGGGGTGTGTGCTCGATTAAATAGGGTGTGCGTGCATAACGCACACCCAATTTCTTCGGCTGATTTGCGGGAGTTACGGCAATCGGCGAGCAAATGGCACGATTTTGAAAAGTGTGGTTTCTTGATTCTTTCCTGATAGGAACCGTGAGGTCTTAACTGCTGACAGTTTCTAAACCTTTGTTTCCCGCTCTTCTCTCCTTCCTAATTAGCGTAATCTAACGTTTGAAATACAGATTTTTAGCGGGAGATTCTGAAACTTACGGGACATTAATCGATTTCCATATCAATAACGACTTAGGGTCGTTACAATTAACCTCTCTAAAATTAAAACTACCTTGTGTACTATTGAATTTCTTAAATCACTCTTCCAATATGTTGTCCATTTAATCATGTAGTAACCAGCATCATATTAAAGTTTCTTCATTCTACTTTTTAAAAAAAATTGTTAATATCATCCATGTTATTAAGTAGTTAATCGGTGTTCATATTATTTTCACCAAAAAAATAGCATTTTTTTACATGCCCTTTTATCTTGTTGTGAAGTTTGCTTAATTATTTTCTTTTTTTAAATTTTCCTTTTTGTAAACAATGTTTTAGGAAAAATCCAATGCTTGTTATAATACTTATCTCTCTATACGTGATATCTGAAGTAAATTGAAAGTATTCAAGATTAATGATGTGAAGTAGTGATTATGATGGCTTTTCTACAAAGATGGTTTAGCTATACTCATGATCTTAATAATTTTAACTTACACATGTACTCGTATGGTGGTAAGCCACTTTTAGCAAAAGCTGATTTGATTGAACCCAAGTCATGTAGTCTCTGTGGTTCATCCCAACAGTTTGAAATGCAGCTGATGCCTCCATTGTTGTATTTTCTTTTTGAAGCTGCTGCTGACTCATCTGCTTGTTTGCCAGAGGCATGGAATTGGTTGAGCCTTTTAATGTACTGTTGTTCGAGTGTAAGTGATTTTTGTGGAGCCGATTTATTATAAAATCATATATTTTTTGCTTCAAATTTGATACTTTATTGTTTCTTCTCAAGTTTTCTTGGTCTTCCTCTTTTAGCATAAAAAAATTCATATACTCAATTGTTTTAACAGGGGCATCAAATGATCAGCTTAAGATGTCTCAATTATCTAAGATAACATTCTTAAATCTTATCCACTATTGGCACCACTCAAACTTTGTTATGAATGAACTCATTTCTCATTCTATTTCCTTGAGTGTATACCCAATCATCCACCTTTGCATTCTTATTTTTGTAACATATATTTTATCGATAATTTTTTCTTAATAGCTAACATGCAAACCCATATAACATAGTTGGTCATATAATTACTCTATAAAGTTGGCTTCACCTTTTAAATTTTTTTTTGTTAACTTTTAAAGCATCACTCTAAAAATATTTATCTTATTCTTCTTAATACTACTAATTTTAGGACATACTTTAGATTTAGCATTATTTTTTACTTCTTATTTCAAATTTAAAATCAATAATTGATGTTAAGTTGTAAATTACTTAAAATAAATTTACAATTCTTGTAATATAAATTTTTATAAATTAAAATAGTCTATTTGAGCTTTAGAAGTCCTATTTTCTATAAGTGATAATGTGCTTCTCCTTCTTTAAATGTAACGCTTTATGTTAATTTTAGCTTTTCTTTTCTTACAAATTAATGCATGTTGAAAATGCATATTCTTATTCTTCTTCTTATTATTATAATTATTTATTACTGTTAACCTGAAATTGTATTGAATATTTTTATTATTTGAGAATTAATAGAACAACTGCATTTATGAATGTGATTATGCCCGTTTGTGCTAAAATATTTTCTAATCACTGCATTATTAAAAATTCAGTCATTTCTTGCTTTCCACATTTCTTCGATAATGAGACCTAATGCTGTAATAAGAGCACGATTTTTATATTTGCTCAATTCATGCACATCCCAAAAGATTTGTAACGTAGAAGGGGGAAAGAGGTAATTGTGGCCGGTAGGGAAGATCTTATTCAGCATGTAGAAAGCATAGTCACATTGAAAAAAAAGATGAGAATGAGTTTCTTCAGCTTTCAAACAGAGATTACAATAGGGAGAGCAAGAAATGCCTCTACGATTAAGGATATCCGCTATTTTTAAACCAATGTTCAGAACTTTCCAAATACTGCATTTTATATGAAGTTTTATGCCTTTTCTCCATAAGCAAGAGGCCCAAGGAGCATCAGGTCAATCAGTAAACTGAATGAATGAGAATCTTTGAAGGTAAAAACATCTTTGTTTTGAAAATAATAAGCGTTTCTGGAAGCATCCATGCTTATGTAAGGTCTGAGAATAGCTGAGGTATTTATCAAATCCTTCCAAAAGGGTGAAGCCAACTTAATTGAAGAAGGGGAGGTATCGAATACTTTTAATCGATTGCTTTTCCACCAATTTGTTAAGAGAGATGTATTGCATAAAATATACCAACTAAGATAAATTTTACAACTAAGTAAAAGCTTTGTGGAGCAGATAATACCAATACCGCCTTTTTCAGTAGGAGAAGCCAATTTGTTCCAAGCTATCGTGTGAAATTTTGCTTCAAGAAAACCATGGTCTAAGAATCTAGCATACAATTGTTTAATAACTTTAATGATATTTTTAGGAATGATCATGGCCTTAAACCAATGAAGGAGAAGGGGCCATATATAATATTTTAATAGTTGTAATCTTCCCGCAAAGGAAAGGGTCTTTTGCGCCCATCCAGAGATCCACTTGTGGAGTTTTGAAATGAGAGGAGAGAAGTTTTCAGCTTTTGGGCGACGAGACATAATGGGGAGCCCCAAGTACTTCATAGGAAAATGCGCAATTGGATAATTCTAAATTTCCGCTAACTCATTGGCATTTGTGATCGAGTTTGAGAAAAAAAGTTGGGATTTATCATTGTTCACGCTGAGGCCAGAAGCCTCTAAAAAACTATCAAGACAGTTTTTGTAAGCACTAACATTGGTGGTGGAAGCTGTCCCCAAAAGGAGGATATCATCAGCAAATAGAAGATGTGACCAGCTGAAGTCCCCAATTTTAAAAGCCATAATACGCTTGCTACGAACTTCTTCTTCAATAGAAGTTGAAAAAAAATTCATGGCAATTATAAATAAAAGAGGAGAAAGAGGACAGCCTTGCCTGAGCCCCGTAGATGAGGAGAAATAATCATGGACCGAGCCTTGAATGTTTATTGAAAAGTGAATGTTAGAGATACAAACTGCAATCCAATCAATTAACTTCCTTGGCATGTTAATTTTTAAGAGCGCATTGATGATAAAATCCCGATTGATGCTATCAAAAGCTTTCTTTAAGTCTATCTTGGCACAAAAGTATTTTGTAGAGTGCGTGCTGAAAGTTCTAATAATTTCATTTGCTAATATGACATGGCGGGATAATTGCATGCCCTTTACAAAAGCTGCTTGAGCCGGATGAATAAGCTTCGGAAGAAGGGGCGAGAGGCGAGCTGCAATTAACTTGGCAATGGTTTTGTACAAGGTATTGCAAAGGGAGATCGGCCGAAAATTGTCCATAGACATATTACCTTTACCTTTAGGAATCAGAGATATAATCGTGTGGTTTAGCCATCTAGGCATTACTCATTTCTCAAAGAAGTACTCAACAGCCACATAGAAGTAACTATTAATTTTGCTCCAAGAATTTTTGAAGAACAAAGAAGTAAAACCATCCGGACCTGGGCTTGCATTATCATTAATCGAGAAAACAGAATGCTTAATATCATCCTGAGAGAAAGGTCTGCAGAGAACTTGATGCATTGAAGAGTCAATAACAGCATAAGGTTTAGAAATAATGTATCAGTGACCATTCTTCCCGTTGAGGAGCTCATTAAAATAATCTATGGCTTGATCTTTAATTAAAGATGAGCAAGAGCTGGCTTGGTTTTTTCGAATGGCTATGTAAGTATAAAAAAACTTAAGGTTATCTTCACCCAGGCAGAGCTAGTGGGCCTTAGCTTGCTGCTTGGCCCAAGAAAGCTCATTAGAGATAGCCACTTTAAGAGCTTGATAGATTTCGAGATACCTGAGACGAGTGTTTTCGAATAATGGATTTGTCATATTCATGGCCTCCAATTGATAAGTCTCAAATTTTTGACCTCAGAGGGATTGGAGTGATGTTTGAAAATCAATTTGAGAACCTTCTTTGTTTGGATTAATTTTCTATGAAACTCAAATAGTGGATCACCCCATATATTTCTCTCCAGGTGGCTTCCACAATATTTATAAAATCTTCTTTATAGGACCAGAAATATTTAAAGCAGAATCTAGGTGGAAGGGTTTGGCGTTGACGGCCCATAATAAGGAGCGGGGAGTGATCCGAGGAAGCAGGAGGAAGAACTTTGTAAAAGGCTTCCGGATAATTATTTAACCAATCCATATTGCCCAGGCAGCGGTCAAGTTTAGCTTTGATATGAGTGTCCATTCTGTGGTTGTCCCAAGTGTAAAGACTACCAGAGTAATGCAAATCAATAAGTCCCGCTTCATTCAAGCAAGATTTAACAGCAGTGAGTTTGGAGGGAGGGGTCAGGAGACCACCAATTTTTTCATGCGCAAATCTGGTGTAATTGAAATCACCAATGATAATTCAGGGCCCACAAAGGCTCTGCTTTAATCTGCCTTATATTGTTCCACAAAAAGATCCTCTCATTTTCATGATTAGAAGCATAAATAAAGGTGATCCAGCATTCACAGCCATTATGGAGAAATATTGTGGCGGCCCTGCCCTGCCGTGGTCCTGTTAACCCTTAAGTTAACATGATTACGGTGGAGGGGTCACCAAATGACAAGGTCCCCACTTAAGATTGGATTAGACACGTATTCTAATTCAATTTAAATAAGGACTTTGCCATTCATCTCATAATTTATCACTAAATGATCATACAAGAACTCAGAGTGCGGAAGCAATAAAAGGTATAACATCCATCCAATACAGTATAAATACAATAATACAGAATAAGTAAAGTGCTGAAAGAGAAATATAAACTTGTATTATTACAACATTTAATAAGTTTAAAAGAACTGAAAGGAACTCTCAATCTCACTGAAAGAAAGAAAACTAAAGCTACAGATCTTCAGGAACGGGCTCCTCCTCCAATGGCAAACTCTCCACTGGATCTGCTAATCCAACAAACTCAGAACCTACCATTATCAGTTTCATAATGGTATGGCCCCAGCCAACAAAAGAAAAACTGGTTAGATAATATGTCTAAGTACATTTTAGAGTAAAAGTTTAGTTTAAGTTAACTGAATATCACCATAAAAATAGAACTGAGCAAAATAGGTGCAGAAAAAGCGTACAAAAGAATAGTAATAAGTTATAAACAAACAGTTTATAACTAAAATAACTAGGAAGTAACACATACCTCCTCCAAGCAACTGCAACAAAAATAGGTAAGCAAAATACTAAACGAAACTGTAAGAAAAGGTACAACCTAAATATGCTTATGATCAAACAGAATATGCTAGGTGACATACATAACAGTATGAAACTAAAAACAACTAACATCCTAAGTAAGCATAAGAAAACAGTAAGCAAAACTAGCATCCTATATATAACATGAAAACTGTAAAAATAGTGCTACAATGCAGTATATATAAGTAAAACAGTAACTGTAAACTGAAACTACAGTGACTATATAAGTCACCTGAACTGAACACGAACTCAGCAAATCTTAGCCTGATGAGCTAAGAAACTCTGAACTGAACAACACTGAAAACTCTTAGCCTGATGAGCTAAGACAGAACTGAATGTAAGTGTACTTTAATTAGTATAACCATATCAAAATCCTGACTCTATAGTCAATATGGCGAGAGTCTATCCATCCTATCACTCGGACTAGGCATGGCCAATAGACTGTCGGACATTAAACCCTCGAAAGGTTACCGACCCCGAACGAGTTGATCAAAGAGGTATACTAATCAAGTTACACCTTACCAAAAATTACTCTCAACTAGTACTTACCATGTCCAATCCTGATTAAAGAGCGCAAAATCTATTTCTCGCCATCTTGGGAATTATTTCAACCAGGCATGGATAGACTTACCGACAGTAACAAACCAGCGTGCTATGTCGGACTCGAGGATTGGAGAGGCATACTAGTTAGGCCACAACTTTCTGAAAAACTGTAAACATCGATCTATCATGAATGATATGTATGCAATTCAAAATAAACATGAGATATTTATCAAATATCCTATGTTCAATATATATGTACAAGGTAAGGGGCTCAAAACAAGGTATGCAAAACATCAATTCAAGGTGAGCAAGAGACTCTATCTAAAACACAGGTGATATCCGTTGTTGTCTACTTATTCGTTCTATCTACTCTAAGTTACATAAGTTTCATAATTATTAATTCCTACACATTCTGTAACTTAGAATCACGAATCCTACTAGTTGAAGATAATTAGGACTGGCCAAGTCCTGATTATAACTTAATCAAAAGACGACTATTTGGTTAAAAATGAAAAAAATCATCGACCTAGTTTTGTAAATTAATTCATCCCAATCTCATCTTGATTAGCCAAATCAAGATAAAAAGATTAAGAATTAGACTCCAGAGGATGGGGTCTAATCACTTAATCTAAAGGTATAACTAAGGGTCTAAGGTTTAGAACCCAAAACTCACAGATTAGGTTAAGGCAGATCCTAATGATAAATCAAATTCATTAGGATAGATCTCTATTCTTAGTTCTAAAGTTTAAAGATCAAATAATCATTTAATAAATCAAGAAAATCTATAAACTAGAAAACTCAAGGTTTCACCTAATTGAGTAACCCAATTTACTCAATAAATGAATTCTAACTTAAGATCTATTCCTAATCTTAAGAATTAAGGCTCTTAATTACTAAGAGTATCTCTCAAGACACACATCCTAACTAATATTATAAGACTTAAGGATGATCTAAGAGTAATTAAAGAAGGAGAACTTCACTTAGGACTTAGGAATTTTCCTTAAGAAGCTAAGATTAAGATTTTAATCAAAGTCTAATTTAAAATTGGATTTGATTAATTTCAACAATGAATCATTCTATTTACTGATTTTAGTGATTAGAAACTGAATTTAGGGCTTTTAAAGGCTAAACCCTAAATTTGGGCAAAATGACCATTTTGCCCCTACTTAAGGGTTCAAAAGATCAAATTTTGATCTAGGGCTTAAATTCTAAAATTTTCTTTTGGAAAGTATTTCTTACTATCTAATGTAAGATTAGACATAACTAAATTAATTTTGGGTAATTATTAAGCCATAGGAGATCAAATTAGTGAATTTGACTCATAAGGGCAAATTAGTAATTTAACAAAATGAAAGTTAAATTTTTCTTTCAGATTATTGTTCTTTACTGTCTAAGCTTTCCATAGAATCTAAATTTGTTAAATTCTGATAAGTATTGGCCAAGTTATGGCCAATACAAGATTTAGGGTTTAAGGTTAATTAAGGGATTCTTAACTATAAGCCAAAAATCCTAACTTTGCCAATTAGTGTTCAAATTAAGCAAAATCAGTGGCTATGAATTACAAATAGCCCACTGATCATAATGACATATGGTAGGCTCAATTTGGACCTAATTTGACTAAGTTAAGACCTAATTATGGTTTAAGAGTGATTAGTGAGTGATTAGCAAAATTAATCACTCAAACACTAATCTAGCCTTATAGATTGATTTTAAAGGGTTCTATGAGTTTTCTGAAACTTAAATTATTCAATTTGGATTACTAGATTTGTTAATATTCAATAATCAAGTTTTAGAGTAATTAAGGGTGATTAACAAATCTAACCGTTGGATCCTAAATATTTTTGTAGATTACTGTTAATTAGGTTCTTTTGATCTAAATGGACCTTTGGATCATCAAATTTGGAGCTCAATTGACCAAGTTATAGTCAATTGAAGTTCTAGGTCTAATTAAGGTAATTAGGGTTAGGACCTAAAAGTGATTAGTCTAAAACTAATCCAAATAGTAAGATGAATACTGCCAAAATAATTCTTAGGGTTTTCTGATCACTTTAAGACCCATTTTCAATATGTTTGGATCATTGGGTACATAGTTATAGGCTAATTAAGTTTTGAACATTTAATTTAACTTAAATTAAATCCTAAATAATCACTTTGCAAAATATTAATCCTACAGAGAATTAAATAGCATCAATAAATTACTTATATTTTTCTGATCAATTTGGTATATTTATTTGCATAATTTGGATGTGTATTTTAGGAATTATTATTGTTTAAAGTTTTTGATTTAATTGATTAATTAAATTCTGTTTAGTTATTTTAATTTCTAATTTTTTATATATATAAATTCGTTTATATTAATTAAAACATTTATAAATATAAATTAATAATCTATATTTTTGCAGGTAATCATTCCTGCGTCAGCGGCTGGCCAGGTGTCACGCCAGAATTGGCTGACTGAACACAGGTGGGGTCCACTGTATTTATTTCTGTTGTTTGATAAATAAACACTTGCGGGTCCCATTGACACGTGTCCAACCAGCAGGCATCCGCGTGTTGTGCGGGGCCCACGCGTTTTAACCGCGCGCCACTACGGGTCGGGCCCGGTCAACCTGACCCGGCCCGATACTCCTTCTTCTTCGCTTGAGGCGCGAGAGAAGCCGAGCGGCTCCTCTAGGGCATGCTGGAAAACGATCAACGCTTCGCCAAATGGAGTCAGACCACGTATCATTAGATAGGTCTTGATACGACCATTCCAATGGTAGTTGATTTCGATCCGGGGAGGGACTACAGCCACAATAACAGCTAACCCTAGGTGCATAGAGGCGGACGAAAATCAAGCCATTATACAAACTGCGATCGAAATAATTCAATCGACAAATGGTTAATCGCCAATCATTTAATCAACAGCGAACAAATAACAAATAAATGAATGCAATCCTAATTAATTGAATCATAAGGAATAAAAAGGGGAGTACAGAAGTGAGGTACCTTAGGGTTCCTGGATCTGAAATTTTGTTGAGCAAAACGGCAAGCTGAAATGGTTTGTTTGGATTTGATGTTGGACAAGAGTTTCCAGTTTTGCTGAAAGTGAAAGATTGAAGTATAGATAAGAGGTACTGGGCGACGGCAAGACTCCACGCGGAGGCAAGCGGCGGACGCGTGTGTAGGGCTCGACGCGTGGGGAGATGGTGGAGAAGATGAAGGCGTAGTCGTTCGATTGCAAATCGAACGGCTCTCGAAAGCCGTCAGATTCAACGGTAAGATAAGAAAAAGATTGAACGGCGTTAACTGCTTTGAATGGCGCCGTTAACCCTTAGTTAATAATATTATTATTTTATTTATATTATACCAATTTAATTAAATAAATTTATCCTATTAAATGAATCCCAAAAATTCTCCATAAATCACTCTTAGCTAAATGAAGGGTGCTGAACACAACAGTACACTCGAATTTTCGATCCGACGAGTATTTATTTATTTAATTATTTAGGGTATTTAAATAATATTAAAATATTCGATGAAAAATCAACGACTTCCAAATGCCTCCAAAATTTCACCCCTAGCTAATTTGGGTGTTCTGAATGCAATGGCAAAGTCAAATTTTCAATCTGAGGTATATATAAAAAGTCTTTTTCTAGGGTTTGGGATTTTCCAGAATTTCTGGTTTGACTCAGTTGATTTTTGGTTTGACCTAGGTTTCAGAGATGAGTTCTAAATTACTTAATTAGTGACTTATAACCTTAATTAAGACTTAGATTAGTCTTAATTGAGCAAAGTAACAACCTAGGTTGTTACAAATATCCCATAGATAAGCTGAGGGTTTACTACACTGGGGATAAAATTAAAATTGTTTGAATTCCATTTTATCCAAATTCTTCCAACAGAGACCAAATCAAAGTTATTGCAACAGCTTTCTGAATTATAAAGGCCAAATTTTCTCAGATTATGGGGAGTGGAGATATCTGAGTTATTTATTTTGGGTTCCAGGATGCCAACAATTTCAGGACGATGGGCCTTCGGATGAGATCTGAGGTCAGCAATACGAATGTTAGAGTGTAAACTTCTAACATTCCAAGTGAGGATTTTTGGTATAAGCATGAGATAATATCAGGGAAGTGGGTTGGGGAGGAGGGGTATGGAAAATCAAGAGGAGAAGAGATTATTTGGGCCTTGCCCTGAGGGAGCGGCTACGACCTTCAGGTTTATTTAGGTCATGAGCCATTTTCAGATCAGGGAAGGGTCCAAAATCATTTTCTGAAGCTAATTCTTTTCCTTTACTTGAGGAAGGTAGAGTGGGAGGAATATCATGGGAAAATAAGGAGGAGGACGGGGCAATTATATGCCGCGGCAAATTATTCGAGGAATTGGGTCCAAAGCAAAGACCTATGTCAGGTAAAGCATTTAGGTCCTAAGAGGGGAGAGGACTAAGTGCTATTGTCGAAGAGGTGGGTTCCCTTAAAGCCAAGAGCGAGGGAGGGGGAGCAGGTGATTCCACAATAGGAGAGAGGAGGGTTAGATTAGAAGATGCGTTGGTAGATAACAAAGTCGGAGAACCATTGAAGATCTAGTGTTCAAGTTACGAGGAGGCCTAGATCTGCTTCTTCCTCGAGCCAAATGAGTTGGGGAGGAAGGGCAACCACATCATGCGTTTTTGAACTGCTTACATTTACCACAAACTGAAGGGACCCAATCGTATTCAACTTTCTGGTTAAGGATTTTCCCATCCACTCTAACTTGGATTACCTCAAGAAGAGTAGAGGAAGTATTTACCTCGACACAAACTCTAGCAAAAGTGAGCCGTTGTTTGGATGCAGTTAGGGTGTCTGCCATTATTGGGATGCTGATAGTACTTGCTAGTTTAGATATAATACCTTCCGACCAAAGGTGAAGCGGCAATTCGGGAAACCTGATCTAGACCGGTAGGGTGGAGAATAACATGATATCATAATAACTTTTCAACTGACATTGAACCAAACAGCCCCTTAAAGTATCTCTTAAGACTAATAAACATATTCGTTCAAGAACTAAAAAAAGGCAGTAATATTCGCTGGCGATTGCTTTCACAGCCTTCCTCAAACAGCAATACAATTCGGAGTTTTCTGCAGCTTCACTTGCTACAGTACGATTCTCACACGCATCTTTTCGACTTACTCTTGGCGAGCTCCTCCTTATCACTGCAGCTTCAGATCTCCTGTTATCTGGAATTCCTTCAATTGCGCCGCCAGTATCCACTGCTTTTCATATTAGGCACTTGCTTTCACAGTAAATCAAAAGCTTCGTGTTCTAAGCTAAATAGAAAGAAGATTTGTATATTCTGCTTACAGAGAAGGGCTGATTTTCAGTTGTGGTTGCCTGATTCCGAGATCAATAAGTTCGGTTTAGTGCATCAGTCATCTAATTCTCTCACAAATTGTTAATTTTCTTGTTTGGAAGTGAGGTTGGAAATGGGAGGAGTTATTCTAGGGATGCCTGGTCCGTGGGCTGAAAATTTTCTTGAAAAATCTGATCATTACACTACGAAGATTGGAGGATTACCTGTAAGCATATATTTGTCTGAAAAAAATGAAAAGCTCTTCAAGATTGTTATTTTACGAATGCCCCATTAAGCATATTTAGTATCGTTCTTTCTTGTCTAGCAGGACTGGACAATCCCAGACATGTTTATGGAGCCTGATTTTCTAAGATGTGTTTTGTGTGTAGAAAGGCTTTGCCTTCTTGCTTAGGCAAGTAGTTATTATGTAATATTCTTAGCGACTTTTTGTCCCCTAATTTTTGTTTAGGTATCAATGCGTTACTTTTTTTGTACTTTTGTTGTATAAAATTTCAGATATATGCACCAATCAAAACTCCAAAAATGAAAGTAGACGAGAGTCATTTATGTTTTTGGGTGTTCGATGCCCAAGTGCGGGAGCAGCCCTAAATGGTTTGTTTTTGTTTTGTTTTATTTTTTTACATATTGTTAATGTATGTCCCTTTCCCAGCTTATGTTATTATTACTATTATTAATTCTAAAAAAGTAAAGATTGTAGCTGGCGAACATTGAGAGATTGAAATTTTCCTTTTCTTTTTGAACCTTTGAGAAAAGGGATTTCCAAGAGACCGCATCTGGATGTGAAAAACCGCCCGATAGAGGAGCAGCACCAAGAATGCCCGATAAGGGGGGATAAATGAGAGATTGAAACCGCCCGATAGGAGAGGATAAATGAGAGATTGAAATTTTCCTTTTCTTTTTGAACATTTGAGAAAACGGATTTCCAAGAGACCGTACCTAGATGTGAAAAAACCGCCCGATAGAGGAGCAGCACCAAGAATGCCCGATAAGAGAGAAGAAGAGGAAGGCGGTAGCAGCATAGACGAAGAGGGACAGGGGACGGGGGAGGGGGGCGACCCCATCGCGGGGCCGACGAAGGCAACCACTGAACCAAAAACGGAGCGGCTAGGGCTTTTCTTTCGGCTAGGGCATGCGCTACCTTTCTCTCACGGTATTTTCGCTTTGCCCACCTTAGCTTTGTCCCATTTTTTGTTTTAAATGAATATATTTTATAAAGTAAATATGAGTTTTATTTTGTAAATATTAAATAAATATGAATAAATAAATGTTAAAATTTTTTATGAGATTGAATCTAAATTCTGCATTATTATATTTCTTTGGTCATCTAAATATGCCAGGCACACGGAAGGTCGCAGGCGTCGCCCGACTCCCTCTCGCCGCTGCGTCCATCGTTGCCTTCGCCGAGCAGCGAGTCTTTGAAGATAGTTCAACTCCATCGTCCTGAGCAAGCGATTTTGCGTATTGGGACAGGGACAGGGGCCTGTTGCTTTCCTTCTTTACTGCTGTAAACACAAAGCAGTGTAAGTCTCTTATCTGGAGATCTGGGTGATGGCTTTCTGCGGTTCTCTTAACTTTTTCAGATTTGTATATAAGTTCTATCTATCTAATCTATCCATTTGAGACTGAATGAAAAGTTATAAAATGCTATAACTGTAACTATAATTTATTTCCATAGGGAGTCAATAATTTATAGTTTATACAATTATAATGTCGGTCAATTGCATAAAAATTTTGATTGCTATGTTTGACAAGGTGATTCTTCTTTTCGCTTGTTCAGCTATATGCATGCTTATTGGTTTGTGTGTTGAACTGCCTTTTTGTGTTGTCGTTTGACACTGCTGGCTCTACTGTTTTTTTTTTTTCTTTGCTCTTAGATTGGTTCATCATTTCTCAGTTTGGACCTTTATGCATTTGTGTATTTTTTGCTTTTATTAGCAATAAAGCATTTGTCCTGGAAGCAGAACTCATATTTATTTGCTCAATTTCAGTTTTTGGGATAATCTTACATAATATATAATATAATATGAATGACAACAAACCAAATAGCATACATCTGAATAACACTGACATCTATTATTTAAATAACATATATCATTGAACCAAACAGCCCCTGTTATCTGATTAACGCTGCTCTTTGAATAACATGATTTCTTAATAACTTTTCAACTGACATTGAACCAAACAGCCCCTTAAAGTATCTCTTAAGACTAATAAACATATTCGTTCACGAACTAAAAAAAGGCAGTAATCTTCGTTGGCGACTGCTTTCACAGCCTTCCTTAAACAGCAATACGATTTGGAGTTTTCTGCAGCTTCACTTGCTACAGTACGATTCTCACACGCATATTTTCGGCTTACTCTTGGCGAGCTCCTCCTTATCACTGCAGCTTCAGATCTCCTGTTATCTGGAATTCCTTCAATTGCGCCGCCAGTATCCACTGCTTTTCATATCAGGCACCTGCTTCCACAGTAAATCAAAAGCTTCGCGTTCTGAGCTAAATAGCAAGAAGATTTGTATATTCTGCTTACAGAGAAGGGCTGATTTTCAGTTGTGGTTGCCTGATTCCGAGATCAATAAGTTCGATTTAGCGCATCAGTCATCTAATTCTCTCACAAATTGTTAATTTTCTTGTTTGGAAGTGAGGTTGGAAATGGGAGGAGTTATTCTAGGGATGCCTGGTCCGTGGGCTGAAAATTTTCTTGAAAAATCTGATCATTACACTACGAAGATTGGAGGATTACCGGTAAGCATATATTTGTCTGAATAAATGGAAAGCTCTTCAAGATTGTTATTTTACGAATGCCCCATTAAGCATATTTAGTATCGTTCTTTCTTGTCTAGCAGGACTGGCCAATCCCAGACATGTTTATGGAGCCTGATTTTCTAAGATGTGTTTTGTGTGGAGAAAGGCTTTGCCTTCTTGCTCAGGCAAGTAGTTATTATGTAATATCCTTAGCGACTTTTTGTCCCCTAATTTTTGTTTAGGTATCAATGCGTTACTTTTTTTGTGCTTTTGTTGTATAAAATTTCAGATATATGCACCAATCAAAACTCCAAAAATGAAAGTAGACGAGAGAGTCATTTATGTTTTTGGGTGTTCGATGCCCAAGTGCGGGAGCAGCCCTAAATGGTCTGTTTTTGTTTTGTTTTATTTTCTTACATATTGTTAATGTATGTTCCTCTCCCAGCTTATGTTATTATTACTATTATTAATTCTAAAAAAGTAAAGATTGTAGCTGGCGAGCATTTCGTATACAAAAGTGCCATAGCGAGGACTTAAATGGCAACTGCGGAGGTTTGAAATCTTCTGCAACTTGCAGTGGAGAGGGAAAAATACTGTGCAGCGGTAGCTGTGCAAAATTTACGGAGAACTTGGCTAGCGACAATGGAGGTAATATTGAAGAGGCATATGATGATTTAAACTTTGATGAATTGGCTCGCGAACTTTCAGAAGCTTCTTCACAAGCATCTCGGTTAAAAAACCAAAAAGGCTCCTTGATTTCAGTAGCTACTGAGAACACTATGCAGTCTAAGCCAATACTGCATGACATAAAGTCTACTTTACCAGGTATACTGTAATTTTTTGATGAATCCTGAATCCTGTTTGCTAAAACATCTCTTTTTTTGTAAATTTATAAAAAATTTGTCTGGTAGAATTTTGTTTTGGATATTTTCTGAATTGTTGCACTTATATACTCTATGTTTGCTTTAGTGGTTCCTTGCTTTTATATATATTCCCAAGAAGATCGATCCTTTGGCAGTGTTGCTGCTGTTTGTGCTAATAATGCTACCCTTTCGATTAAGCAAGAAGATGATTCTTCTATTGATCAAGAAGCCCTGGAAGTTTGGGAAGGAGAGGGATATGAATATGATAAGGCTTTGGGTGCTGACAGAACTTTTTTGAAGTTTAAGAAACAGATGGATGCATATCCAGAGCAATGTTTTAGGTGCTTTTATCTCTATTGTTTGCTCACCATAACTTTTTTATTCGCTAGGTTGTGTGAATATGCATTGTCTAAATAAGTTAAATTATGTATTATTCTTCTGCAAAAAACTGCAAAGCTTGAAATTCAGAGGAATCATCCATGTAGTGTTGGCTTGCTATTAGTATTATTCTGGAATCTAGTGTGTTCTACTGGCTAAATCAGTGCAGATGGCGTTGTTTCCACTATGGTTTGGTATGCATGTTGTAGCATACATAACTTGCTTATCCAATGAATTAGGAGAAAATGTTTGTACACTGCTTGTTCACTTACTCTTTATGAAAAGACATTTCCACACTTTGTTACTTTGAAGAAATTGCACTGAAATGATGAAATGCTAGATAAAGATTTACAAAAGTCATCCACAAGAGGAAATTCTTCAAATGGTTTCAAAATGAAATAACTTATCTCATAAAAGGGGTTTCATCATATTAGAGTTAAAGCATGCAGCTTGGCTACTTGTTGATTTAATTACTATATAGTAATGTACAGGAGAGGTAAATGAGTCTCGCAGAGGATCATCATCAACATGCATTAAAAAAGACCTCCTATTTTATTATTTAACTTCTATGTTTTCCATATAAGGTCTCTCCTTAATCATTTATGCCATCTCTGCCATCATCTCTCTAGTACTTGTTTGCAGACATTCATTGTTAGTATGCATTTAGAAAGATCACAAGTTTGATTCTCAGTCGTATATATGCCTGTCATATATGTGATTTTTACTTGCTATCTCAGTTCTAGTCTAATCAACATTTAGAAAGATTCAACATATGCTGAGAGTTTCAATGTATCATGGTGATTATGATATTTTTAAAAGTTGCTTTTTTCTTTTTTCTATAAAGTCATGTACTACCTTGGTCTAGCAAATCTTTGACCCAATAACCTTCCATATCCAAGTCTTTATTCTTCCACTTATAAGTAATTTATCCCACCGAATACTTAACTTTTCTTATCAAACCTTTATCTCATTCTTCCACAATCAAGTCTTCCTACATCAATCTCTCTATCATCAAGCCCCTTCCCCTTAAAACCTTTTATTAAGGTTCATCACTATCATTCTCCTTGAAAAATTTGTTAGTCTCCAGAGCCATTTGATTCACAAGCAATGTCTCGAACAGTTTCTTTCATTTGCGTGCAATGCAATTTTGAAATTGTTGTTACAAGGTACTCTTTTGATGACAAGTAATTGCTGCTAAACATCTCCTGAGATGCATTCACTATAATGACTATCATACACAATACTAATACAGATTTTTATGGAAGAAAAAAAACAGTTTTTCATAAGCAAAAATGGAAAAGTTAGGCAACACATGGATGAACACGCATGATATTTTTTTATCTCTTTTGTAACTCTCATTTTTTATTTCTCTCTATGATTTTAAAGTTATAAGAATTTGTAATAAAAACTTCCCCGTCTTATTACAGAAAGAGAATAATAGTTACAAGAGACATGCCAGATGCTAAAAAAAGTAAATTTATGACATCTTTTTCTATTTGTAAATTTATTTGAACTTTGGAATTTGTACTGGGTTTGATAATAATTTCTTAAATGGTATGCCGACTAGATTTCTACTTGCTCAAAATTAATCTTATTTGATAGAAGCCTCTTGAGATTTGTAATTACTCCTAACATCCTAACTCTAGACATATTGCTATTCCTCTCAGCAGTTAACTTTTCATTTTTGCTCGAAACCATATAAACATTTTATCAACTGCTTAATTCATTACACCCTTGTCCAATTATTAGATCTCCAACTTAATCACAATTTGTAATAGCGTCATCTAATTTCTCTAGCTATGATGACAAATATTTTGTGATGACTCATGTTTGCATGGAGAATTGTTCTAAAGCTTAGGGCATAACATATTTTCTGTTATATCTTATGTTATTGTACTTCATGTTGTACTAGTTTAAAGACTTATATGTGATTATATGGTTGTGCTTAGATAGGATTAGCTGTGATATGTGGCTTAAATCTAAATACAGAAATTAGGCACTGCTTTCTTCTTTATTAGGATGCAAGGCATTTGTTTTTTTAATATTAAATTAGAGTGTTTGGTTTCAGGAGAATAGTTTTTTCCTCTGATGACTTGTGAATCGACATCAACATCTTTCTAGTGGGGGTGTAAGTGGTTGGCCATCTCTTTTTCCTCATACGCTTCATGAATTTGTAATTTAAGTCAATTTTCACCACTTCATAAACCCAACAAAATATTTTGGTGCTTGCAACCCTATAGTATTTCTGTTTTTACAGTTTTCCTTGGCAACAATTCTCTTCTTTGCAACCTAGTTAGATCCTATCTTTGCCCGACTCTTTGCTCTTACAATGAATGGGTCTCCCTTGTTCAATTCACATTGTATCCATTGCACCTGGGCACTGATTTGGTCGCTGGGTTTTTTTGTTAATGGCTTATCCACTTGGGTCATTGATGATGTAGGATTTAAACATGATTTTCTATGGTATTCGTCATCAAATTTATGGTAATTAAGTGGTCTTGATTTTTATGGTATCTGCCATCAGATTTATGGCAAGAAAGTTTTGTCTGTCTGCACAGGCATACTTATTGAGGTCTGTTTTTGTGAGTTTCACAAGAAGAATGGTTTGGTGTTGTTGCATCTCTTGGGTTGGCCGATCAACATTTTGTATTAGCAAAGCAGAATCCTAATTTTAGTGACTGCAATGTGTCCAAATCGACAAACTTGAGCATTTTCCTATCATTATTGCCCACTTTCTTATTGTTGGCAGCATACTGTCTATATTTTTGATTCTTGTATATGGCCATGTTGCTCATTAAACAATGATGTGGCTGTTTAAAATATTGGTCAAAGTCTGTTTAAAATATTTTAACCGATTATTAGTCATCCACCTATGGTTGCTTGAAATTTATGATTTCACTTTTGAACATACTGATCCAGCAATAGAATACATTTCAATGTGGATATTGGCCACTTGTAGAGGCTATAAGGCACAGGATTGCTACAACAGGCCAACCCATCTTCCATTAATTTAATCAGCAAACAACATACTGTTGTTGGATTTGAACTTATCTATATCAAGGCTCAAATTTATATTTCAAACTAGGTATTTTTAATTGCATAAAAAGTCCTATAGTTGATAATGGGGTGAGTTGTGAAAGGTATCTTTTCAGTTATCATGAGAAAGGGTTACTTGTAGTTTTTTTAGTTTTAATAAAGCTATTGCACGAGCTTATGTTTTTGATAGATTTTAAATTTAAAAAAAATTGCTTGTTAATGACAGTGTATGTTGTGTATACTTGTGTCCCATTGAGTGAGTTTACTATATATCCCAGCCTACCTAATTACAACAACTCTTAACTCCAAAAGCTTCCTTGGAGTGAGTGGGAGTCATCTTTTTTTACTCGAGGCATAAAATTAAGTTCAACTAAGGCTGCGCTTGGGGTTGCTCTTTAATTGCTACAATTTATATAAAGCTTTCACTGTATGATTTTTGTCATTTGGGGGTGCTGCTTTTTATCCTTTTTTTTAAAGTGCATCCCCTCAAAATATTGTTTTCTGGGAAGAGTTTCTAAAGGGTGATTTAACTGTTATCTTCTGATTATCATATGAAATTACTGTTTTGCACTTGTCTCCTCTCCACTTGCTCACGGCTTGCTCATCAACTAGCACTATCCACAATTTACTCTTTGCACATTAATATGACATCAGGATGCTCAAACATCATTAGAAGCAACTTTCTTTGCAGCGGCTTCACAACACTTTCCTTTGCAATAACATCACACCTTTTTCTTACAGTAGATTCACAAATATTTTTTAAGATAGCAGCAAATGCCCCATGCCCCATACAAAGCCTTGATCTTATTTTTTGGACTTTTTACTTAAATTTTTGTTTGTTTGTTTTGACTAATGTAATTTTTATAATTTCTTTCAAGCTGTATCTTGTGCAGAAATTTTTTGAAATATCAATAAAATCTTTATCTGAAAAAAAAAATTACATTGTTAAACTTACAATGTTTTTTAGTTTATACTCTATGATCTAATTGGATACCTGATAGCAAATTTAATATAATTAGTGGTTACATGGGTAATCCTTTAGATGATCAAATGAGCAATTTCACCATGCAAATTTAGTAGTGTTGCAAATCCCTACAACATGCATTATGAGCACAAATCCTTTAGCTCCACCTAGGGCATAACATGATTCCAAAGGATCGATGTTTCATTGCCATAGACTGTTTACTTTCTTTGTTTACTTTTAACCTTTATTGATAAGCATTTCATCGTAGGAACGATCCATAACATGGAATCAATGAAAATACATATTTTACTGGCTTTGAGGCCCCAATGGATACTTAAAACTTTATAAAAATCGAACTTAAAAAACTTATATTTAAGAATCAAATGGAGATATTTAAGTAATTTTTAGGAAAAACAATCAAAAACACAAAAAAACAAAAACGAACTAAAACATTTAAATAAAGTACTTAGAAATTTATAGTAGATTGGAATTCTTTGAGCCTATGTGTACTCTTCAGAAGCTTGTTTGTCATGGAATTTGCTCGAACAAAGAGTCATACTTTTGCTCACACCATAGCAGATGGAAAAGTTCGTACAACCATTCCTTTAGGAGCTTTGGCCGTGGGGTTGCTGAAGCCCATTCTTTTCAAAACCATCATGAGGCGGTGACTCATCGACCTCTCTTTGACACTTTTTGACCACGAAAATGCGGTGTGACGGCCCCTTATTTATCGCCAGGTTAGTGTAGTTACTAATCCGCTGACAAATATGTGGTTGATCACTGAGCATGATTTATACGCAATTCGCTAAGCATATAGATAAAATCAACAAAGTGTGGAAGCAAAAGTAATCCATTCATACATTACATACATTCAGAAAGTAAAATAAAACATGCATCTCAGAACAAAAATATAAAAGTGAATACATCCAGAATTGTTACAAACCAAATTCAAAATACTGAAATAAATGACTCACTAAAAGCGGTAAAATAAAACTAAGCGGTAGAAGGATCATTCTCATGCACCTGCTCCTCGCTTGTAGCTGGCTCCACAAATAGCTCCAAATCTGACATAGTGGTTTCACTTGCCAAGGTCCCAACAAAAAAAAGAAAAATCTTGTGTTAGATAATTTATCTAAATATATTTTAAGCTGATTTAATGATTTTCTATTATTTTAGCATATCACATTTAAACATAACACATAAAGGGAGCAACAAAGCTAAACAACAAGAAGTAATAAAGTTATAAATCTATCAATTTGTAGCTTAAGCAAAAGGAGGTAAGCAAATACACTTACATTGGATTCAGTAGCTACAAATAAGGTTATGCATAAATAATCATATATAATATATTTTATGACTGAAAGAGGAACTATGATGAATATGACCAATAACATACATGCTGATTTGACTATATTGTAAAATGTGTATCAATATACAGTAATAACAGGTCAATAATAGAAATCATTTTTGAAATAGTACTACAATTAAATACTTTAAAGAGCTGTATAAACGTGTGCAAGTACTTAAAGTAAAAAACTAAATGTAAAGCTGCCATTTCAGATTTGGCTAATGAAGCCATTGTAACTGAAATTGTATTTGTAAATCATCTAGTTACTCATAGCTAGAGCAGAATTGTATTGAACTGAATATACAGAAATACATATGCAATGAATTTTAATTATTTTATTTTACTTTTGTGGGCACGTAAAAAAATAGCTGAGGAATCAAGCACATCTACAAGACTAAAAGTGGGTCATTGAGCTAAACATAATTCTCAATAAATACATGTCAGTAATCTTTATTTCTCTTTACAGCCTGCTCATTGGCTATAATGTGTATGCACAATCACACGTCATGAACTGAACCCAATGCTGAATATTTTTTTAAATTGCTAAGTTTTTATTTCATGTACAAAGTTTATCTTATATGACATATTCAAGGAGTTTGACTCAAATGCAAAAGTGGTAAATCAAGGAAATGAGCAAGACATTTAGCAAAAACATATGTGATATCCGTTGTTGCCTATTTATCCATTCTAAACTATTCTGAGAAGGTACAAGCTCATGATCTTTAATATCTTGCTATTCAGTACTATCTCAGATTTACGGTCTTAAGATTAAAAGATGTTAGAACTAATTGCGGTTCTAACTCAAATCAGGCCTACTGAAATTAACATATCAAATCATACATTCTAGTACTAGGTTTAACTTATTTAAAAATGCTACTACAATCTTAGCAATTTGGAGTTAAAAGTATAAACACTATTTGTAATGTTTAATCTTCTTAACTTAGGGTTTTAAGCCTCTTAGATCTAAGCTACTCAAACTTACTCTAATTAGGGTTTAGACCTAAGGAAATTTAATGGTATCAAAATGGACAATATAAGCATTCTAATTTCTACAATTGCCAATTTAGAGGTTACTGAAGAAATCAGGGGTCTCAAAATCAAGTTATAAGCATTTTTGATAATTTTCATTAAAATATTAATATTTAAGGGTTCAAATTTTGACATAGGTATTCAGGCATCCAAATGAAATATTTTTTGACTCTATGGGAAGTTTACTGTCTGAGGAGTCAAATGACACCTTAACTACCAATTTTGGACAACTAGGGGTCTTAATATGATCTAATTAAGGTTAAGCATGATTAGAGGGTGATTAGTAAAATTACTCACTGCAACTTAAATTTTAGTTCATATTTAGATTTCTTATATTTTTTTTGATTAAAATGGTATATAATTTCATATTATTTAGATTTGAATTCATCAATTTTTTTCAATAATACACTCTGCATTATTTTCTTAAAGTTCTTATTTAATTAAATCAATTGACGCCGTTATTTAAGTTGGAATATTTTGGGAATATTCCACTTTTGTCGTGGGTTATCGATTGGGTTAACGGGAGGCCCAACGGATTAGGGAATATTCGACGAATTTTCCCTTCCGTCGAATGGCACGGGTTACGGATTGGCTCGACACGTGACTGTGCATCGTCCTCGCTGAGATCTCGAATTAGGGCGGACTTCCGCCGCTAATTTTGGGCAATTCCGGCCACCTCAGGGGACGTTCCACATATCGAAACATTCAACAAAGCAAGGCACGTGGATTGGTACCGTTAGCCCAATGGTTGGTGGCGCCGATCACCGAGACCAATTAGCTCGATATAGGCCACGCCAGAGGGGATTTTGGTGCATACACCATCATTGTCTCATGACGGTTCTAATGCACCTATCCATGACGTCTGAGCCCACCCAGAACACCGGGGAGGGGTTCCACTGTGGGGCATTGTGGAGTTCTATTGTATCGAGAGTGGTCTGGGCTTGCTCGAGCCCAGACGCGACTCAACAATTATTGCTCTACCCCAGGAATGACAATCGAGTGAATTTTGGGATCGAACGAAGGCTTCGATCGTTGGGATTGGCTTGATTTTTGGCGAAGGCTCGTTCAGGAAATTGGCTCAATCTTGACCATGAGATTGACGAAATTGCCAATTAGGGTTCAAAATGAATCCAAACACCATTCTAAGGATCTTAACATTCATCAAAGGCATGGAAATGAGCTAACAAGCTCAGTAGAAACTGAACCGAAAGGAGTTCAGTGGGGGTACCTTGCACCGAGAGGGTTCGGGGGCTGCTAATTGGTTCCAAGTGCTGTCGACGGTACTTACAGCTTCCTAAGGACGCTAGCTCGCTTCTGGGTACTCGAATGCCGAGTTTCACCCATTGAATCGTTGGGAGAGTCGCTGGAGTGCATTATGGTCCGTTGGCCTCAGAAAGAGAAGATAAAGGATAATTGGGGGCTCTGAAGTGTACTGGGAGCTCGCCATTGGCGCAAAGGATCTCCTAGAGAAAATGGAGGGACTTTTATAGCTTGGGAGGCTCTGGGGAGGTCGGGCCTTAGCTGTCGGGTCCGAGCCCGAATGTGGGCCTCTCAGCTGCTACTTAAGGGAGTAACCGGGCCAATGTGGCCGTGGGAGGTTCCTCCTACTAATGGCAACAGCTAGGTGATGTGAAGAGGGAGCGGGGAGAAGGCCTAACAAAGGGCTGTATGAAGGATTCTGCTGTTGGGGAGTAGACGAAGCCGTGATGAAGATGAACAATGCGTGGTGCTCTCTACGCCGTCTGATTCCCGATCAAAAAGACGGAATGATCCTGATTACACGGATCGTAACAACTGACTCTGGATTAAACTTCAGGCGTCGAATCCGTGGTGCGATCTAACGATCAGTGTTAAAACCTACGAGTAGTCGACGGTGTGGCTAGAATCAGAGTCACTTGATCTTCGATCGTAAATGCGGAACGACCGAGATCCTCTGAATCCAGGGTTTCGTGTTTCGGCCCAATGGACGGGATTCCGGCGGTTTTGAATATTAATGTTTAAATAAATTGAATAAAATGATTAATTCGATTTTAATTAATTAAAACCCTATAGTTTCAATTTAAATTAATATGCAAATTGTATTTTGCACATATTTCGACCAATACAAGTTCAAAAATTATGAAATCCATAACTTATTTTGATATGAGGAACTCAATTATGCCATCAGATTTAGGATTTGAGGTCAAATTAATTTAGCTAATTTTTAGAATATTTAAATTCAATAAAATAATTAAGAAAATTTCTTTTAATCATTTTAGAATCAAATTTTTAGGGTTAGATCCTAATGATGTTTATAACTACTAGTGTTAGGTTTAAAAGCTTATTAAGCGTGATTAGATATGGTAAAAATCTAGAGTTGTTACATGCATATTCTTTCTTTTTTCCTATAGCAATGTTGAGGCGGAGCTTCCTCGATCATATTTCATTCGCAAACTAATATTTGGCAGAGCTGCCAAAATTTCTTGCATACCCCCAAGTATATGGTTTTAAAACAAATAACTAATTCTTCTGAAATTTTGAGAGAGCTTTTAATTGAGTTTAGAGAGTATTTGATTCTTCTTATGGTCCTTAGGATTGCTGCTAAAGATTGCTAGAGGTGTGTTGGAGGCTGGGAAATGAGGCTTATTTATAGATAAAGAGCAAGAATTTTGTTTGGAGGGTTGGCGTGTCTGGGCGCGCAATGGCAATAAGTGGTTCGACTTTTCCCATAATGGGTTCACTTGGACGTGGGTTAGAACTCGTTTGGGTGTGCGTTGATGGGATATTTGGGTAGCATCTCACCGCCCCATGGATCGGCCCACGGCAATCATGGCGCGCTCGGGCGTGTAATTGTTGCATGCGTAGGTGCATTGCATCTTGATGCCAATCGATTTAGTGTCTGTGCACCTTGATCGGTGTGTCTGGGTGCTAATGCTAGTTAAGTAAATGATGTTATGCGGTTAGCTAACTCTGTAACATTTGATCTCTCTCAAACTTTGGCCAATTACATCGCACAGATAAAATCATCAAATAAATTACATTACAGATAAAAACATAAAATAAAACACACCAAAGATACAACACAAATACAAAATTAAAATTAAAATAAAATCTTCAATATAGTGATTAGAAGTAATCTGGAGTTTCTTGAAACAGATGATAAAATCATATTTTTCTATAAATTATTCATTGCGATTTTCAAAATCAAACTAGGAGCTAAACTGAACTCAATCCCTTTAGTCAACAAATTTTATTGAAGAAATAAGTACATATTGGATGCTAACTTCAGTATAAAATTAGAAGCTCTTATTTTTTGATGAAACACAGATTGTATCAATTTCTAAGTTAACTCAAATGGAGTATTTCTGTGATAGCTATTAGACATTCATATAAAGTTTTCTATGCTAAAATGAGATTAAGTGGTTAGGTAAATTCTTTTGGTCGAATGATTTTTTGGGTTAAATTATTCACATTTCACTTACTACCGTCTCTTTGTTGCAAAATGGACAATTCCTTACGCTTGATTAGGAATTCCACAAGTCGCTAAAGGATATTTGAAATTCTCATTATTTGTGCAGATTGTACTGATTTAGATTGAAAATTATTTGCCACAGGCCTTATAGTTGACGTTGCATTTGGGATTGAGTTACAAGATCTTCAAACCATGGGCAGCTTTCTATTATGCATTATTTATATAGACATACAAGAAATATGTTACTAGAACAATTATAAAGCTCGACCAATTTACCCAATCCGAGAGGTCTACTGGTAGACCCCTTATACTCATAAAGCATCTTCTTGAAGGCTTTTGTTGAAACTCTTATAAAACAAAAGGGTATCTCTTGCTTTAAGTGATATCAAAGGGACATTTGAAGAGTGCACATATAAAAAAACCAGCCTTCTACATGGTTGTGATGATTATTCTTTTAAATATCAACATGATCATGCAAGAGGAGAATGCGGGCAAGTTTGTCACTAAAGACAACACTGTGGCAGTGCTGCGCTGTCTTTTTGTTAACCTTGCACACCATTAGAAGATTGGTGCCATTGAACCACATTTCAAATATTTACACTTAGAAAAAAAAAAGGTGTAAATTAGTTATTAGTGATGGCAGTGCCATGAGTACTATTAATTCAAGCTTTTGACTCAAACTAGTTTTCAGCTTGAGCCTCATATATCAGTTGAGTGAATTATGTCTCCTTAATAGTGACTTCCAAATGATTTCTCTCTTTTGAATTAGTTATGAGGATTTCATTTGGCATGAGGTCTTTCCTGTGCACATAGCACACATTCTTTTAGATAGATGATGGATTATTGAGACACTTTTTTCCATTAAGTTTGTGAGAATACTCGCACATGTAAATATAAATACACTGCAATAAGCGACTCCTGCTTAAAACCATAGAAAATTGTTGAAATTCTATACCCATAAATGACATATTTTGGTATGATATTTGTAGCTAAGAAGCTAATAACTTCCAAATTCCAGTTTATAGTTATCAGTTCTTCCACATTTTACATTCTTTGTATAGAAGAAGTGTTATGTATTTTTAGAGAAACATAACTACTATGATCTCTGGTTTATTGATTGTGTTTGTTTGATGAGTCCTTGGATGAGCTTCCTCATATGAGAGGTACACAACATGCATATTATTTATTTTGGGATCTTAACTTCTATTTTTTCACCATTATTGTATAAAACAACTTTTTTTTTGAATCGAAGCACTAAATTGATGATCTACTCTAATTATTTTTTCTTCAATGAATCTTAGTTCATATGTAATTCCTGCACTATTGATCCCAAAGGTGATGGCGTTTGGAGAATGTGTGTGATAGTTAAGCCATTACCGATTAAGTATATATTTCTTAGACTTGATGATTTTGTTGATTTCATTTTTGATTCAAATTGCTTCTCTATGCTAGATTTATGCAGGGGATACCATCAAATTTGTATCAAGTTAGGAGAAGAAAACTTTCAAAACTCTTGAGCGCCTATATGAGTCGATTGTTAAACCCCTATTAAATTTTTTAGTACTATCAGCACTTTCATAGAACTTATGATTATAGTGTTGAGACTATTCTTACAAAACATTGGCAATTTGTTTTGATGATATATTGAATTTTAGTGACTACCAACTAATTTATTTTGAAGTATTTATATTGTCGTTTAGGCACTACTAACAGAAAAGCTGTATGTCAACTCAAAAAGTGTCTAACTATGCTCTCTGGATTTTAATTATAGGATTTGTTGTATCTGTTAGTTGCGTACTACCATATCCGTAAAGATCAAATCCATATTGATTTGCCATATCTGAAATTTTTAATGACGTCCATAATTTTCACGCCTCACAATATTTTATAGATGCTTCATATATGGATTCAATTCAGCCAAAGCACGTATTATTGATATTTTCAGAAAGAACAGGTTTGTGCGGACACCATTTGCAATAAAATCTTTTGAGCATATTGAGATTTTGATGACTTTCATCTCTTCCTAGACTTAGATTTTCTTATGCGTTTGTGCTTTTTTGCAATGCTTTATCTATATGTATTGGTGATGCTTTTTACCTGTTGCTTCTTTAGTATGACGTTGGACACAGTATTCTACTTATGCTTATGATTTGTATGCAATTATTTAAATTTTATAACATTGGCGTTCCTATTTTATGATTTTTATGCAATTATATAAATTTTATAGTCCATCTCTCTATTTTAGTCACTATGCTTTGAAGTTCATAAATTCTAGAAGATTGAATCATCAACATTCCAAATGGGTAGAGTACTTTCTGGGCTTTCCTTTATTCTAACACAAGTTTGGTATTTAAAGCAAGACACTAATGATTTTTTTCTTGCAATCGGAATCTCTAGTTTTGAGCATATTAAGGAAGAAGATTATACAATTAGTGTGTTGACTTTCTGTTGGTCTGTCAGAAGTATGCTGATCTCATACTCTGATTACCGAAATATTATAAATGCAAGAGCCCTTTGAGTAAGACTTGTCCACTATTCTCAGCACTTCAAGGATAAGCTTACATTAAAAAGTAAAACCTTTTCTTGGAAGATTAGGCATATGAAGGTAAAAGAGAATCTGATGTACATGATGAATATAGACTAGAATCTTTGGAAAAGCTTTGTTACTGCTTTTGTACACATCATTTGGAATTTGTAGTTAGTTGTTACTATTTTGTATGTAAAAATTAGAAACAATCCAATTTTCAATTTCATTTATTTTACTACCTTTGTATTAAAGACTTGTATATGCAAAAAAATATTTGCGTAATGCTATTAAATTGGCACAACCGAGATAAATCTTGGTATAATTCGTTAAATATATATTTTTTTATTTGTTTTCCTACTTTTCTGTATCATGTAGTAAGAATAATAACAACACCAATCCTTAATCCGCTGGGTTGGCAACATGAATTCTTTATTTTCATTGTGCACGATCAAATAAATTCATTCCATAAGTTCCAAATAGAGAAGTTTTTTTCTCATAATTTCTTCTCATGTCTTTTTTTGGCTTCATATTCCTCTTTAATATGGATAAAATTCATAAACTCAATTTAAGCTAAATCAAACTTCAGACTCATTTTTTTCCTTCATTTACCTCTCTAAAATCAAAACTACCTTGTGTACTATTGAATTCTTAAATCACTCTTCCGATATGTTGTCCATTTAATCATGTAGTAACCAGCCTCATATTAAAGTTTCTTCATTCTACTTTTTTTAAAAAATTGCTAATATCATCCATTTTATTAAAAAATTAATTGGTGTTCATATTATTTTCACCAAAAAAATAGCATTTTTTTACATGCCCTTTTATCTTGTTGTGAAGTTTGCTTAATTATTTTCTTTTTGTAAACAATATTTTAGGAAAAATCCAATGCTTGTTATAATACTTATCTATCTATACATGGTATCTGAAGTAAATTGAAAGTATTCAAAATTAATGATGTGAAGTACTGATTATGATGGCTTTTCTACAAAGATGGTTTAGCTATTCTCATGATCTTAATAATTTTAACTTACACAGGTACTCGTATGGTGGTAAGCCACTTTTAGCAAAAGCTGATTTGATTGAACCCAAGTCATGTAGTCACTGTGGTTCATCCCAGCAGTTTGAAATGCAGCTGATGCCTCCATTGTTGTATTTTCTTTTTGAAGCTGCTGCTGACTCATCTGCTTGTTTGCCAGAGGCATGGAATTGGTTGACCCTTTTAGTGTACTGTTGTTCCAGTGTAAGTGGTTTTTGTGGAGCCGATTTATTATAAAATCATATATTTTTTGCTTCAAATTTGATACTTTATTGTTTCTTCTCATATTTTCTTGGTCTTCCTCTTTTAGCATAAGAAAATTCATATACTCAATTATTTTAACAGGGGCATCAAATGATCAACTTAAGATGTCTCAATTATCTAAGATAACATTCTTAAATCTTATCCACTATTGGAACCACTCAAACTTTGCTATGAATGAACTCATTTCTCATTCTATTTCCTTGAATGTATACCCAATCATCCACCTTTGCATTCTTATTTTTGTAACATATATTTTATCGATAATTTTTTCTTAATAGCTAACATGCAAACCCATATAATATAGTTGGTCATATAATTACTCTATAAAGTTGGCTTCACCTCTATATTTTTTTTTTGTTAAATTTTAAAGCATCACTCTAAAAATATTTATCTTATTCTTCTTAATACTACTAATTTTAGGACATTCTTTAGATTTAGCATTATTTTTTACTTCTTATTTCAAATCTAAAATCAATAATTGATATTAGGTTGTAAATTACTTAGAATAAATTTACAATTTTTGTAATATAAATTTTTATAAATTAAAATTAGTCAATTTGAGCTTTAGAAGTCCTATTTTCTATAAGTGATAATGTGCTTCTCCTTCTTTAAATGCAACACTTTATGTTAATTTTTGCTTTTTTTTTCTTACAAATTAATGCATATTGAAAATGCATATTATTCTTCATCTTCTTATTATTATAATTATTTATTATTGCTAACCTGGAATTTTATTGAATATTTTTATTATTTGAGAATTAATAATATAACTACATTTATAAATGCGATTACGCTCGTTTGTGCTAAAATATTTTCTCTTCAAATGCTCGGTAGCCTTGAACATTTTGAGCCACTTTTGGACAACACTTTTTCTTTTGGCTTACTGTATGCTAAAATACTATTAACTTTTTAATTTTATTGTAGTTTGTATTAAATTGCTGACAATCTTGCATGTTTTGATGAAATCCTCAGAAGTATTGAGTGCAAATATTTGGTTCAATATCTTAATTATATTCAAATTGGTCAAGTGATCCTAGAAAAATTTCAACAACAATGATGTAACATCTAATTTAAAATTTTGGTGAGATGAATATGAGAATTTTAAATGATGTCATTAAAGGTGAGTACAAGAGTTAGAGTTTCTAATATATTAATACTGCATTTTTATTTGTTTTTTGATTGATGGGCGCCCATAATTTAATGTATGAATTATTTGACAATTTGGTCTCACGATTTTTAAAATATCAAATTAGTCTCTCGACTTATAAAAATGATGCAATTTCAGTTCCACTATTAAATTTTAATAATGCCACGTTAGTTGACTCTGTGAACAAGGGGTGTTCTTAGAAGAAAACATGCTGTAGTCAATAAATATATTAATTATTTCATTTTTACTATAAACTTCTTAAGTACCGACTTTGATCACTGCGCTAAGATAGAATTAAAAATAGAAAAGAAATAAATGTAGCAATTACTGACTTTGTTAGTATTTTTTGTAAAATTCCCGCAGCATCAATTAACATAACATTATAGAGATTTTACATTTGGGCTAAATTTGCATAATTTTTATGAGTTCACGAACTAATTTTGGATTTATGAAAAGTGTAGGGATTTGTTAGCTAATTTTAAAGAATTGGGGGATTATTTTGGCTAATTAGTCATAGTATATTGAGCCTCAACTTAGGTTGCTTTTGTTCCAGTCACCTAACATGTGCTATTTCGGTCAAGTTTGGTTGGGACACACTGCTTTATGAACTTCTTAGATGTGATTTGGAGGCTTTTACTATGGTCAAGCAATAGTCAACAGTGCGTTACTCCCACCATAGTTTCATAAGGCTGTTGGTTGTTTTCTAACATTTAGAAAATCATCCTCTCTTTAATTTGTAGGAACACTTACAAAAATAAGAATCTTAAAACTTCAGATTAGTATTAGGGTGGTCATTTCTTAATGACGTGTTTTTGTAAGTATTTGAATTTATTGCTAGACCTAGTTGTCCTGCAAATGCCAATTTAACTGCATTTTTTTGTTTCCACTGGTTTCCATCGTTAGCAGAGGTAGTAAACTTGGAACTCGTTATTAAGTGAACCTATAGTAGGTTTGTATTGGAGAGGCGGACAAATAGCACTGACGAGAATTAGTCTTATGTGTAAACACAGCCTCTTAAACTTTAGCATTTATATCTATTAGGTTTAATTTGTATCATAAATTAGGGAAATGTTGACAATTTTGAGTTTTGGTAAAGATATCCACCATTTACTTAGAAATGGGAATGGGGGATAGCAATCTTCTTATAACAACACCCTAACCTGTTTGTACCGACTTAAAGTTGGGATTAGACTGGCTTAAGACCACTTGAGCGCTGAATGGGATTATCTAGCTAAATCCTGTAATCCAGGCCACGTCGTAATCCGAGATAATCTTCTAATCCAGCTTCTGTTAAGTTGGTGGAAGGGTGGGATTAATTAATTATCTCCCATTTTAATAGAGCCACTGGTACGATTGTCATAGTATATGCACGAAGTGTTTTTGTGTAGATGATTTTTCCTCACATCATTTTACAAGACCATATGTTTACCTTCAGATATAAAATCTGTTCACAACTGTTTTGTTTTGCTTTCTTTTAGATGATCAAATTGATTTTTCAAATTTACGATATCTTGAGTTTGCTTGTATTTCTTTGATGTAGCAGAATTGATATCAGGGAAGGATTTAAATTGGTTACACTCTATTTTAGCAGCTATTAACCCCTTTTCGAAGATTTCATCTTGAATTGGAGGATATAGAAAACTGTCTCTGAATATTTTTTGTTTTGTTTTGCATATACTTACTTCAACAACAATTGCCACACCTACTTTAATGATGTAAGGTAGATATATAATTTTAATAAGGAGAGACAACATAAAGATTCCTTTCTAATAATCATTTTTTAACAACCGATTGGAATGCAGCCAGATTTGCAACTAAAAATCATGTTTTTCATAATGATCATTCTATAGATCATTTGATCTAGTGAAAGTAATTTGTTGTGTACTTATATGCGAATTTTATCAAAGTTTGAGTTCCAAATCTTTTGTTAGAAAGTATTTCCTTACGCAGTGCTTTCTTTCAACAGATTCTTCTTTGCTTTAATTCAAAACAATCAACTTAGGCATATATGATTATAGAGCTAGTTTAAGTATGCCAACTAAATATGGAGTAAATTTAGGGTTATTCTGAAGATCAGCATCATCAATGAAAAGTTTGTGATCATAATTGCTTTTATTGTATTTAGATACTTCAATTTCCCCTTGAGCAACCTATCTTGATTGTTTCTCCTCATAAATAATTTCAGCCACATCCATTTGATGTAGTTCTATTCGCAGCTTAGCTTTAAATCTAACTCCTTGTATGAGTAAATATGTTCTCTATGCTTTGGTGATTTGCATATATCTCGTCTTAAAATTTGCTCAAGTAACACCACCAGATCTTTAGCTCTCATTGAACTCCTTCGCCAAAGGGCCTTAATCCTTGAAGCTTCTTAACTAATAAACGATGTTAGGCACTAAAATTATTTAGTTTGATTTTTTAGATTCCTTTCATTTATTTTATGTAGATACTTTTATTATATGAACTCAATTTATTCATATTTGGGGCACTCTCTTGATCGTAAAATTGATCAAAAAGTTGATATTTTGAAGGACTAATCTTGGGTTTAACAACAACACCAAATTTTAGCAACACCAAATTTTAACATCAATAATTATTTTGATCAAATAATAAATCTTCTTCACTAAGCTTTATGTATATGTGATCATTTCTAATAATTCCTTGCTATGTCTTCTTTGCCATCCTTTTTCTCTGGTAACAAAAGCCCAACTTATCATCTCAATTTCTCTTATGTTAAACATAATTAGATTAAGGATTAATTAACTTTTTGGGTCGTATTTTAAAGAACTATCTATTTTTTGTAAATTTTTTTATAAATAAGTTAGTTCGAGGAGTTAATGAGTCAAACTAACTTGAACTTGTTTAAGAACTTGGATTGAGCTTTTTGATCGTGAGCTTGATAAGCTTGGCTTACGAACTGGATTGGCTCATTTACACCCTTAATCATGCCCCCGGATATCTACATTATTAACTTGGTGATAGATTTGCTGATTGAAAGCATGGATGGTGTGAACATGAGTGAAAAGAACTGCATTGATGATGACGCAGGTTCAATTCTTGTTGTTTGGAAGACAAATTCTGAAGTTGAAAAGTATGGGAGTTTGAAAAGCCTTAGGCATTGGAGTTTTTGTTTTGTTAGTTGCATTAATTTCACCAACATTACTTTTGTAGGTGTTGATATGCCATCATTCACTAATCCATTCCGTTATATCATCATGGTGCAAGTTATAATGAGAATAGTCAGTGTCTAGTCTCATAGTTGGCATGAGAAATAATAGATGGAGTGTCTTGTCTCTTAGTTTGCCTGGGCAATATAGTGTTAATTTGTCGGATTACACATTTTGCATCGATTAAATATTCTAACGAGGGAATGTTTATTGGGTGTATTTGTACAATTCAATGATGTTAAAAATTTTATCCTTACAGATCTAAAAATAATATATGGAGTGAAAGTTTAGTCAAAATCAAAGTCTTACTTTTAAAGAAATTACTATTTAGGACCATGTGATTAAGAAGAGCGAGAAGTTTCAAAGTAACTTGGTTCAATTTTACAAAATAATAATGAATTTGAGGACGATGTGATTAATAGGATCCAAACTCTATGGATTGAATGAACCAACACTTTAAAGTATTGTGCTATTGGAAAGCATTACTCTAAATGACATGAAAATCTTCATAGAGCGCTATAAAATCATTAATGTTATATGGGGAAAAATATTGGCCAATAAAGAGCTTATTGATAAATTAAGTGGTGCAGACATGAAGATTCTAAAGTGTGGATGAGTAGGTATACCCAAAAGGATAAGGTGAGAAATGTGTTCATTAGTAGCTATATTAGAGTAGTTCTAATAGTGGGTAAGATTATAAATGCTATCTTAAAAGAAATTTGTGATGAAAAAGTTATTTTTTAGAGATGAAAATATTTAACATGAATGGATGGATTATTTTACTAAGATTTTAATGAAGGTTGTGCTAATACAATTAATATAAGTAAATTTAATAATTATAAAATTAGTCTCATTTACACTTTCATTCATTATGTTAGTAAAGCTGGGGTTATGAATGCTTTGAAGCGGATGTAGATTGGAAAGTGGTAGAATCAAATGACATCCTTTTCGATGTATGAAAATATTTGGGTGAGGAAGGAATTTCTTAGTGTACCAAGTTATTTAATGTTATTTTGAAGACTTAAAAGATGTTAGATGAGTGGAGAAAGGGTATTGGTTTACCTATTTACAAAAATAAAGGTGATGCTCAAGATTATGTTAATAGAGGAATCAAGTTAATGTGTCATATATTAAAATTTTGAGAGTGAGTAAATAAATACATATTGCACTATGATTCTTGGATTTCTCAAAATTAATTTGTTTAATGCCATGTATTTATAATGGAAGCCATACATATAAGGCGATGTTCAAGATTATGTTAATTACAGAGAATCATGTTAATGTGTCGTACATTGAAATTTTGGAAGTGTGTTATTAAATACATATTGCATAGGAATTTTTGGATTTCTCAAAATTAATTTGGTTTTAATGCCATGAAAATTTATCATGGAAGTCATACATATAAGAGGTTTGATGAAGATATTTAGAGAAAGAATAAAGATTTTAATTCAGGGGCTGGGCTGTATGGAATGCAGAAAAGTGGGGTAAAGTAATTTGATTATTGGATAATTTAGTTACAGTTATTTTACTCAGTTTGGATTTCTCTGTTTAATACCCCCTATAAAATTGAACTTTTTTTTTAGATATTCTCTTTTGAATCGAAACCATAAATCCAAATCTATGAACGAGAATCAAATTTTTATGAATCGTCTTCGCACATTTACGAATGAGTCGACGATTCGTCTTCCAACGAGATCGAACGAATCTCTGTGCGATCTATTCATTCTTTGTGCGACCGAACGAAGGTCGCCTTCGTCTTCGCCTTCGTCTTCGTGCGATCGATTTGTTCTTCGTGCGATCGAGCGAATCTTCGTCTTCGAACGTCTCTGCGTCGTCGAGATCACGAGCATCTTCGAACGAACGAATCGAGCTTCTTCTGAATGTGTTCGAGATCGCAAATGAGCTTCTCCCGAACATATTTGAGATTGCGAACTAACGAATTGAGCTTTGTCCGAACAAATCCATCTGAACGAAATGTCGACGTTCATCTATGCATTCACCTTTTGAGTATCTTGTGCTTCGTTTCTATTCCTCACCGCAAGCTATTCTTCTCTAGATTTCAGCCGAATCGAATGAAAATTTTTAGCATGGGCCTTTTATAGCCCGTGGGCCTTTTATAGAGGGGTAAAAGGTTTACTTTAAAATTTTATATATTCCGCAATTTCACCATATTCCAAATACTTGAAATTTAAAATTTTAGATTAAAATTTTACTTTAATCAGTTTCACCTCATGCCAAATAGCCCTTTATAAGGTACCAAATTTTTTTTTTTTTTAGATCTATGGAGAGTAAAGAAATTTGTGTTGGGCAATGAGAACAAACAGAACATGCATACGCTAAAGTTAAAAGTTCAAAGCGACTGCAGGATGGTCCAAATTTATTGTGCTTGATGATAATATGCATTTCATTACAGTATTCACCATGCCTAAAACATGTGCGCGCATCTGTTTTACCTGCACGCGGGAAGTTTGCACATGAATATTGTACAGCCATTATTTATGCTTTTAACATGTTATATATATATATGATTTTATTGCCTTTGAGTTTATCGAATTTGCATGTTTTGTTCCTGAAAATCTACATGTTACCACCCTTGTAAAATCAATAAGAAGATTTGAGTCTTCCAGAGTGAACATTAAGTGTGATTTTCCTTCAACAATCGTTGCAATGCAGAGCTGCTGTCCCAGTGGATGTGCCGTTCGGGCTGGCAGTTGTAGCTGGTCTGTGGCTGAGGAGGCAGTTGTAATCCAGGATGAGGACTAATTTCTTCTTAACACTTAACATGTTAGTGCCAAGTTTTGTTTGCGTTAGCTGATTATATGAATCCTTTTAATCTTATGAATAAGCACTGAAAGATGGTGTATTTCTGATTTTGTTCTTAGCTGCTTTATGAGAGAAAGTTATATGAATTCTTTAGCTGGGACACTCCTACGCTTAATATTCTCCAAACATCTAAAGATGGCCCCTGAGTTCATCCATGATATATACTGTTAGAAGATGGGGTATTATTTCTTTTTTGTAGATTATTATCTAAAAGTTTGACTAAGTTAAAATAAAAATAACGTTGATGTCATATTCATTTGCCAAATAAAATAAAATCATTCAAACTGGGCAATATCCTTTCATACTGCTAGAGTACTACGTGCAATCAATACGAAAAGCACCACAAAGAAAATCAATCGTAGTTAGTAAACACAATGAATTTTTGTAGAAAATACTTTCTTGAAAAATCATGGGAGGGTCGCACTATGGAGGAAAGATGAAGTGGGAGAATCACATTGATTCTATTGCCCCCAATCTCTTCAAACAATCTAATATGTAGGGCAGAATTTGGGCGGTAGAAAGCAAAAACAAAATTACAAATATGCTAGCATTGCACATATTAGGTTTAAACAGAATTTGAGAAATATACTTAATGCTTGCTAAAATAGATTATTTAAAGGGTGTCCATTGGCATTCGTTTTTTTTTAATTAAATCTATAAATCAAGTACTTAAGACACTATAGTGATGTCATCAAAAATATATCAATAGGTAAGAAATACTGTTATAATATAAAAGATTAGATTTTTGAGTTAAAGCTTTTTTATTCAGATTTAAAAAATACTATTCCTAGAAATTTATATATATATATTTTTATAAAAAAAAGGAGACCGATAATATAGGCTTCTGCTAGAAATTTCAGAAGCCTATATAGGATGAAAAAATACTATTCCTAGAAATTTCGCCTATGTAGGATGAAAAATTATTATTTTACTTTTAAATATATCCCATTATTTCTATAGCAGAAGAGTATGCTTAAAAAGTAGACCGATAATATAATGCTATACCGATGGAGTCGTTCCTTTGTTTACAATTGAAATTGCTGCATCATCAAGTAGCTGTTTTTGGAGGGTTTGAGTATTGTAGCCGTACTTGGATAGGACATTATTTTGATTAGAGCTTTTTGCCTAAAGCTAATACAGAATATTGACGACCTGATTTGGTCGACCCCAAGCCCGACCAGGCAAAAAATCAAGCTCGAATCTGACTTTAAAAGGTGGTTAAAAAGTTCATCTTGTCCACAGAAGTAGCTCCAATATTGATCGCACAAGAAAATTCAAAGATAATGAATGTATGATTCTTTCGTTTAAGTACAAAGGAAGATTGTAGAAATAACACAAGGGATCTAAGGCTAGCCAACAATTTCCATGGCCGAATGCAAACACAAAATATGAGAACCAAGGATAAAAATTTTCACGTACTATTCGAACAGAGAAAATATGTGCCTGCCAACTATCAGTACAACTTATGATCTCTCCTTCCAAATGTTCTGCCTGCATCGTGCAACCTAGTCAAGTGATGCTACATGTTATCGCCAGTTTCGAAAATGATTTGGGGCATTTAATCTTGTGCAACTTGAGCTAGGTTCAAGCAAGCCATTTTGGAATATATGAGTGATTGTCACTTTGCGGTTCCCCAAGTAACAAATGTTGCTCATGTGAGTTTTAAGTTTGGAGGCCCGAGTATTCCATGCCATTCAGCAATATTCCCCATATTTGGCTGGGTTCGGCTTGTTGGCATTGGCCAACTTGTTATTGCTGCTCGACAAGGATCCCCTTCTTGTTCCTAGGTAGTCTTCTTGGTTGGTTGCTCTGTTTACCTGAGAATTTGTGACGGTAGTGTCTTCTTTTCCTCACTCTTCTTCGACTTCTCAAACAGCTACTTCTTTTATGTACAAGAAATATTATTTAGATTTGTTGATATAACATTTAAAAAAGTCCTATCCAATGAGATTTGGACAAAAATTTAATACAAATTTTAAAAATAACATTTGTATTATTTTAATATAAATAAATAAACACTAATAAAATATGTTCTAATTTTATTAGATAAATTTTTTTGGCTACCACGTCAGTAAGTCTAAATAACATATATTTTAATAAAAAGATGCACATAAATATTGAATTAATAAATGGAGGACTTTAAGTGGAAGAACCTTAGGATAGATTATTATTTAAATGAAATGAAGAGTTATGAACATATGAAGTCATATGTGATTAATGCCTTTTCATTATAAATCATTGATTATATCATAATAAATTTGGGGAGAAAAGAATTCTGATTTATTTGCTATATTTCATTTGTTTTGTACATTCATAATTTCATATATCATTTATATATAAAAAAGAAGAAGATAAATATGTCATCTTGTTAATAATACATCGTTAGCAAATTTAAGACTATTGATGACAGTAAACTAATCCGAGCAAACACTAAAGTGTTTTTCATCTCAATAAAGAAATAAATCTTCATTAATCATATAAATGAAACAAACAGTGCTTTCTCTTAGTATCTCTGTCCCTACGGGGACTCGCAACGATTGTGGATCACTTGATGAGGCTGAGGGCGTTTGGGACGTCGGCGTACGGAATCCAATTGACGCCGGCGAGCAAGGCATCGGCGGTCCACTTCATGGCGCTCATTCTGTCTATGACATGGAATCCCTTCCACTTGACCCTTCCGTCGGTGTTGGAGCCAGGCCCGCGGTTGTTGTACTCGGCGTAATAGAGGGTGTCGAGGGCGAAATTGCCGGCCCACGGCATCCATCCCTCGGGGCGAATGAGGTCCCCGATGGTGGACTCCATGAAGACGGTCGTGGAGTACTGCTTCCAGGGCCGGCCGAGGTAGCTGGGTATCTTGAACCGGTCCGGGAACAGGAGCTGGTCCGGCACGATGCGGCAGTTCTGTATCACGATGCCTGTCCTCTCGTTGGGTGTGTCCCTTCCGTGGGCGGTCACCGTGTTCTGCTGATTGTCCATCGGCCGGCGAAGGATGATCAGACTGTTCTGAATGACAGCCTGTGAGTCCCCGAAGATGAAGTCGATGGTCCCTGAGATCACGCAGTTGCGCACGAAGTGCCGCCCTGATTGCGAGTAGAACGAGTCTTGGTACCCGTCCACTCTGACGTTGTACAGCACGACCGCGTCAGCGTTCAACCGGAGGGCCACTGCCTGGTGCCCCTTCGCCCCGGCAGTGTTTTGAAACCCGATCGATTTTGCGATGAACCCCGGCGCCAGCACCGCTGCAATCCATTCACACAATCAGCCGGCCTTCCAAAAAATGAGAAGCTGAAGAAGGAGAGAGCTTACAGAAAGTGGAAGTCTTGAATGTTCCCACGCCCTCGGCGAAGTTAAGCCTGCCGGTCACCAGCGTCTTCCGCGGCCCGTCGCCGTAGATGAGCAGGTTCGGCTTCGTCTTGTCCACGATTACCTTCTCGTTGTACACCCCGGCCTTCACGTAAATGACGTAGCGCCCGGTGTAGGTTTTCGGCATGGCGTTGAGCGCGTCGTTGATGGTCTTGAACTGCCCACTCCCGTCCTTGGCAACCACCGCATTCGGCGGCAGCCTTTGGCTCGACCCCGCGGCAAGCAGCTTTCTGTCGGCAGGCCCCACCCACGACGGCGACTCCAGTAGAAGGCGCGCCGAAGCCGCCGTGGTCATGTTCAAGTCGAGGTTGAGCTGCTTCGCCAGGTTAGCCACGGTGGAGATGATCGCGATGGCGTTGTCAGTTAGCTCGGTCGCGTTGCGCAATGCAGCTCCCATCTCCGCGTTTAGCTCCGGTGATTCGATGCTCGCTAGGCAGTTTGTCCGGTACGAGATCACCATGCTTAGCCAGGCCTGGCCTCAAGGCGCCAATTATCAATAACCAAATTTAATACATACATACATGCATATATATATATATATATATATATATATATATATATATATATATATATATATATATATATATATATATATATATATATATATATATATATATATATATATATATCATCGGGCTCAAGCCAGATCTCAAGGCAAACCATGTTGGCCTTGCAGAGCCTGTGCCCAGTATTGGAGATTGTTTGCACGCCTACCTGAAAGTCGTCGAGCCGGTGGCCGTTGTCGGCCTCGGCGAGCACGGCGGTGAGCCGGTCGCCGGCGTCCGCCAGCAGCTCCTTGCAAAACTCGAACCCGTCATTGTCGATGGGTCCCTTAGCCTGCTTGTGGAGCTCGTGCGCTTCCTTGCTGGCGGCATCGACGTGAGCCGTTATCACCCTGACGGCGGCGCGGATGATGTCGCCGGCGGAAGATGTCCCATTTACGGCGCCAGCGAGGGTACGCTCGCAGGCGTCTTTGTAGGACGTCGGAGCGCAAAGGACGGAAACGGAGGCCTTGGCGGTGGCCGCGAGCTGTCCGGGCAATGACTTGTGGCCAGATCGGAGGGTGACGGCGACGATGCTGAAGACGGCGACAGCCAAGAGGACGGCCAAGAAGCCAACCACAGCCTTTTTGTTAACCATCTCAGCTTCTTTGTATTTAATTTTTTTCAAAAGGTTATAAGAGTTTAAATGGAACAGAGGCTGAGGAAGTATGATAGGAGGGATGGGGGGAATATATAGAGAGCAGGCCCGCTTGAAAGGCTGTTAACCGTTAAATTTGAGCCCGAGTATCTTGTGAGGAGGGTTGGGAGTTTGTGGTTGCCGCAAGGCTTCGGAGTTATTTTTAGGCGCTTCTCCCGTTTTAGCAAGTCATGATTTTTGCAAGGCAAATACAAAGGAATGGATGAGCAATTTTGCTAATTTTAGCTATCCAATTTCTCTTATGCTATTCCTGGTGCTAATGTCTTGATCGACAGATTGCCATTTGTGTTTGCAAGCATCTAAAGCAAGTATAGAAGCTAGGATTATCAGATCATAATGCAGGGATTATTAGATCAATTAACTTGAGTAATCGATTTAAGAATAGTTCGATCACTCAAATCTTGACTTTAAGGTTGATTGATTTCGAATTGAATTAGTTTTGTTCTGGCTAACTCAAATTTAATTCGAGTCAATCTTATCTGACAAATTATGCATTAATATTATACTAATACTTTTATTACTTCTAAATTGATCCACAATTATGCCAAAATAGAATCAATTTATGAGATAAGCTTATTCTTGAAAGAGATCTGAATTTGAGTGCATTTAAGACATTAAGATAAAATAATTGCATGATTTGATGTCAAATATTTAGAAAACTTATAGTTTGTTTCCATAATGCTAACCCACAATATTAAAACTATTGAATTTAGAGAATTTTTGTAAAACATTTAAAGCAAGTTTAAGATCTTTTAAACACTTTCTAATTGCGTTGAAAGAATTTAAGAAAAATTAAGTAAATTTATAAGAACAAATAAAATAAAGTATGAAAATTGTAGTATAATATAGTTTGATCATATTTGAAAGAGTTTTAAAAGGAATAATATCACTCTTACATTTACTTGCTTTGTTCATAACTTTTCTACTTCACTATTTGAGTTTTATCCACTTTAATAATCAGATGAGATTTTGTGCTAAAAATTTGAAATAAAATAAACTAATCAATATCAAAGTTATGGAATAATTGATAAATCATCATATCTATATTGACACATGTTAGATTAGGGCAGATTAATATCTGAAGCAATAAGAAAACTATGCATATTCTTTGAGAGGGAAAGTGGAGTTAATCAAGTACCTAATATATCAAATAGTCAAATAGATGTATCTGATTCATCAATTATTCTATAATTTTGATCAACATAACAAATATTGCATTTATTGGTATCTTCTTTCAGATTAAGACACATTTTGTTCTCTCTCTCTCTCTCTCTATATATATATATATATATATATATATATATATATATATATATTTGTATTTGTATTTGTATTTGTTTCAAACAATTTTTAGCAGGAATATATTTTTAATATTACATAATTTGCTTAATTTTATTTGTAAATGATGATATTCTATCAAATCTTATTTAGATCTGTGTTTAATTATTATTTTATTCATTTGATTCATCTATATATATATATATATATATATATGAATTATGTGCAATTTATCTTAGCTAATTTTGTTTAAGTGAAAGTGAACGAGTGAAATTTTGCCATTTTTAAATTTCTATTGGTATATAATGAAAATTGTGAAACAATTATTATTTATGATATTAAAGCAGCTTTTTATTATTATTATGAAATTTCTGAATGTTGAAATAAATATGAAAAAATTTGTTTCATATGCTCATATTAAACTACTATACTAAAATCTTGAGATGTGAATGCTTAATGTTGGATTAGTTATACTAACCAAATATCGATTGTTTCAGTTTGGATGATGGAGATTAAGAGAAGTTTGACCTCATTTGGCTACTTATTTTGCAAAATAGGATTTAAAATGTAAATTTAAATCTATTTGAAATTGGCTCCAAACAAGTCACATATATTTCAATTAAACGATTGAACCTAATTTGCTCCCAAAATGGGTTTGGCATTGGCCAAACTTGCGCGGTGGTCTCTATCACCTCTGACGGGGTCAGATTGACTGCTTGATCTGTGTCATCAAATTTAAATAAATTAAGCGGCGGGCGTTTAGCATTGTTTGATGCAGCCGCTAATGATTAACCGTTATTAGACGTCTAACGTTGTTTCCACTCGAATTAATTAAACGGAGGGTCGACTCTCGGTCGTTTTGGATATCGTTTGCATTGTTCGACCCGTTATACGAGATCTCTCCGTGGCAACCTTAAAATTGTTTAATTTAATTAATTTAATTTAAATTTCTAAAGCTTTAATTTAAATAAAAATGTAAAATATATATTGTGAATTTTCGAGTATTTTAAGTCCAAAAGTTATTAAACTCTAACCCTTAGCATATTGCGACGTGAGGAATCCAAATATTTAAGGTTTGAGATCAAAATAATTTTTTTATTTTTAGGATATTTAAATAATATTTAAATATTAAAAAAATCTATTTTTACTCTTATTAACTCCAAATTGTTGATTTGGAGGAATTTATAGACAAGGCAGGCTCCTAGACGCGTTGTGGCATTTGGCGCTCGAAAGGAGGGAGCTAGGGAGTGCCCAATGCCCCCAATTTTCATAGGCCATTTTTGTGGGGGACTATAAATACATCTAAGCCCTTTTTTAGGGCATCTGAATTTTTTCATGTTTTAGAGTGTGTGATAGCTGTGCTTAGAAGCGGCTAGTGCTCCAAGGAGGCTTTGGTAAGGGGTTCTAAACCCCAAATTGTAATCTTTGCTCTTATAATAAAATATTATCCTCTTTCCTCCCTGTGAACGCTGGTGCTCGCACTGAATCACACAAATTTTGTCTTGTGCTGTGATCTGTGTTTGTATGTAATTTTCTTTGCTTTATTTTGTTATTTGCTTAAGATATACACGATTTGTTCCGCATTGGCTGAACCCTGAATTCCTACAAGTGGTATCAGAGATTGGTTGGGCTTGAAAGCTATGTTGCATTGTTTGGATTTTGCTTCCAATTGTGTATTTTGGTGGTTTTGTATTTGTAAAGCAACAGGAAAGTCATGGTAGATAGAGTACAAGTGGTCACCACTTCTTCGTCATTAGTGGTGGAGAGATCTCTCCACCAAGTTGAAACACATCCAACGAAGATTGATGTAGTCAAGTTCGACGGAAAGAACAACTTTAGAATGTAGAGGTGCGAAGTGACAGATACACTATATGCACTAAATTTGGAAGATTTTTTTGATGGCGAAGAAAAACTTGAAGAAATTTTAGAGAGGGATTTGATCAAAATGAACCACGGTGCATATAGTTTGATCCAAAATTGCTTAACCCAAAATATCAAGTATGCATTGATGATGGAAACTTCGGCATGAAAGCTGTGGAAATTTTTGAAGAGCAAATGTTTAACAAAGAGTGTGGAAAATCGACTCCACATGAAAAGGTGGTTCTATCGGTTCTAGTTGAGAATGGAAATTTCCATAGATGAGCATCTCAACAAGTTTTGTGCGAATTTGCTAAATCTGAATGAAACAGTGGAGGATGAATATGATGCTGTGCTTTTGTTGAAATTATTATCGGATGAGTTTGAGAACTTTATCATGACACTGATTTATAGGAAAGATGCTTTGAGACATGAGGAGGTGTAATATACGTTTATTTTAAATATAATTAGTTAAATACAATTATTAAATATAATTTGAATTATCTACTTATTACTATTTCATATTATGATTATAACAATGTTATAAATAATTTTAGAGAATATTTGACAAATTTTGAAAATTAATTTACTTCCGGATTTTTCATGGTTATTTTAATAAGAATTTAAATTAAAATAATTATTTAAAAATATTTAGGTGTCAGAATTGAAAATTTTCGACATTTTTGGATTCAGGACGTCGATGTAAGCTAAAGTAAAAATTTCATAAATTTGAAACTATTTTAAAAAATAGTAAAAAAAAATGAATAATTTATAAATTTCCGGGGCTAATTGTCGCTTAACCGTTCGTCAAATTTTGATATTTTTGGTATCTTTGGAATCATATCGATGAGATCTTTCATTTGATACCCTAAAATTTAATTTTTGTTAAATTTTGATTTTCTGAATTTGTCAAAATTTAAATTTTTATTTTTTTATTTAAATTGAGCTATTTTGTAATTTTTATCTTTTCTTAAAATTTATCTTTACAAATATACCCCTTAGGAATATTTTTATCTTAATTTCATTCTAAATAAAGATAAAATCCACCTCTTAGTCTAAACCATCTATTCTTATTTTGACTTATGCCATTTGATTTAATTTTTCTCTTATCCAATATATTTCTATACATTTAAATGTTGTAGATGAGAGAAAAATTCAGCATTTACAACTCTATTTAGACTTCTCCTCTCTTAGCAAATACTTCTCTTTTATCTCATTCCATCACCTCCAAATTTTTCTTCTTCTCAAACACTTCTCTTTCGATTTTCAAGAACTTCTCCACATCTCTTTTTTTTCCTAAATATCTCCTACTCTCAAGGCTATCCTAGAGATCTAAAAAGTTATCTAAGATATTCAAATCATCTTAGAGAAATAATCCAAGAAGAACGCCTCTCCATCAAACTTTCCAAATTTCTCCTTAAAATAATTATCATTTTTTTCTTATCTCATTTTATTTATTAGATCAAAGTATGCATGCAAATCATCTTTCAATTTGATTTATATCTCATCATGATAAGCAATGGTTTAATAGAAGATTATTTTATTTTGATAAAATTCTTAAAGTTCTAATTTCTTTTAAAATTTTATCATACTTAACATTTTTTTTTTATAATCTTGCTTAGCCATAGTTCTTAGATCCATCATTTTTAAGACTTGAAATCTTTTCTCATTTGTTCCCCTATATATTGGTTGCATGTTATTAGAAGAAATTATTTAATAATTTTGGTTTTATGCTAATTTAAATAAATCCCAAAGTATAATAAAATTTCTAAATTTTTACTTAGAAAATTTTTTGGATTTCTATGATTTTAAGATTTTGGTAATACTTTAAAAATTTTATATCTTTTTAGTTACCTAGAATATAAAGCTGTCATTTTGCATGTAGATTCCCTTATATATTGGTAAGAACTTTACTGAAGACATCTCAGAATTTTGAGCACTTTAGGGTTACCATTTAAGTGCTAAAAGTTCAATAAAAACCTTAAAAATTTTCAAAAATAGATTTTTCTGAAATTATCTTGATGTTTAGCTTAGTATAATTTTTCTTCCAAGCACAGTTAGATGTTGATCTTTGGCAAACATAATTTTGGTTATATTGTGAGCAATTTTTTTGTTAATCAATTGAGTTGATTATGTCATTAAGAAGATCATTTAAGTGCCTATAGTTTGCTAAAAATCACAAATTTGAACTTAGGTAAAATTTCTGGAATTTCAGAAAATTTCCCAAAGTTTGAAAATATATAATTTTCATAATACTGAGAATTCAAATGTAATTTTTGGCATGTATATTCTCTGATATATATAGAACAATTTATGTTTAGATATTAACAGAAAATAAGCACTCTAAGAATACCTTTTGGATGACACAAAATCAGCTAAGAACTTAAATTTTTTAGCTAAAATTAAGAAAATTTTAGAAAAATAAATTTTTTATTTCAATTGATATATAATTAATTTACAAACTTTATAATTAATGTAAAAATATAAATTTTGATAATTATGAATAATTTAAATAATAAATTTGATTTTTGGAGTATTTATAAATATAATATCTCATAATAATAATATTATGAATTTTTTTCATATAATTTATTAAATAAATAATTTAAAATGAATTAAGATAGTTGATTAACAAATTTAGATGTTGATTTAATAGATTGAAATCAACAAATTTAAGAAAATTTTTCTTCAAGTCAGGTACGAAATCATTCTTAAATTTTATTTCAAGTATCTTAATTTTGAGCTTATTTTCATTTGAATATTACTTATTCATTTTATTATGCTAACCACTTTATTAAATTGTAATATTTTCATATAAAAGTATGTGACAAAAAGTAAAGAAATTTCATTTCCGATGTTTATCTTTGAAGGAAGAAATAAAAATATAATATGTACAGGTAGAGCTTACTAGCAGCTCACGATGAAATAAGAAGGGATCTAGCCTTATGAAAGTGAACAGAAGATCCAAAGGAAAGATACACTATTTTACATTTATAAGATTAGGCACTTATAATTGAAAAGTTTTCAATTAATGCTTTTCAAATGTTTAATTTCATATCTAACATGCATGACAAGCTTGGTAAAATTTGCAGCATTTATTTTATTACACATCATTATGAAAATTTAATTTTCTTGCAATGTCATTTGATTTACACCTATTTTAGGATGCTAGAAAATAATTCTTAATGGATAATTTTTGTACTCCTACCTTACTAGTTTTATTGATGATTATTTCAGGTTTTAAAAACTAAAGCTTAAAAAGATACTCACTTAGGAAGAGCTTATAAGAAGAAGTGAGATTGGAGTGAATATATTTTATTTTGTTATATGTTTGAACTTCTGTAATTTTATAAGATTGGCTCTGTGATAAATAAGTAACTTCTAATTTTATTATCTTATTCTCTATATTTCAAATGATGACTTTATTATTTAGTTTTTCTCAAACTTGATCACACGCTCGTCACAGGAGGTGACATCAGTTCTTATGAATTATGAGTTCTAGAGGGGATAAAGGATTTACCAAACTAGATATGGGTGAGGATCTTACACTTTAGAGAGGAAAACCATAAAAGAAGAAGCAATGGCCAAAGAAGAATGCTGATTCCTAGAAGAGAGAAAAGTTCAGAGGTTGTAGCATTGAGCACAATCAGTTTGCATTCTATTTGGAGACATGACATTGAAAAAAGGATTGCCCAAACTTGAAAGAAAAGAAATGGGCTATTAGATCTTTTGAGGCAAAGGCTAGCGTGATTTAGAATGTGGTGGAGGGTGCAGCTCAGGCTCAGAGGTATATCTTGTTATTGTTTCCATGGGACAAATAGTTAACAACTATAGATGGTTTATGGGTACAGGGTGCGACATATAATGTTTATTTCAAAAAGGACTGGTTATGCTTGTATAGAGAAAAGAGCAGCAGTGCAGTCACTATGAGGAATGATGCTACATGAGACATTACACGAGTTAGAAATGTGTTGATTAGGACACATGCAAGATATGTACCAAAGATTAAGAAGAATCTTTTGTCTATTGGGGCCTCAGAAGCCAATGGATTTAAGGTGGTGTTAAGGCAGGGGTCCTGAAGATCAGCAATGGTGCAATGACTTACTTGAGAGGAGTCATGCAACAATACCTCTACTATCTTCAGGAAAGTATAGTGACAGGTGCAATAGCTATGGTATATAATTTAGATGATGCCATGATGTTGTGGCATATGAGGGCTGGTACATGCATGAGAGCCTTCAATGAGAGCATTGGAGAGAGATGGGCTCATTAAAAGTATAACTTTTTGCAAATTACAATTTTTTGAACATTGTATCTTTGGTATGAAAACTCTCAAACTATTTAGTGTTGGCCTCCACAACGCCAAGGGTACACTTGAGTACATACACACAATTGTAACAACCCAAGATGTTACTCTATCTAATTAGAACTAATCCAAATCCTAATTTTGATCTTAGTGCACTAATTAAGTTATCAGTAGTTCACCACCAGGACTTAGTCCAAATCAGTGATCAAATGAATCGAATACTGATTTTGAAAATTTCAGGAACCCTGGGAATTGACCTAATTTTTTTGACTTCAGATCGAGAATCAGAATTTGTAATTGCACTCATTGCCCCTAAATTAGCTAGGGGTGATATTTTGGTAGCAAACGGAAGTAGTCAAAAATTCATTAAATATTTTAATAATATTTAATTAATTCAAAAATTGAGAATTTAATTTGGCCTCAAAATAAAAATTTGATTTCTCCATTGCGCTCATCACCCCCAAATTAGCTAGGAGTGTTATTTTATACATGTTTGAAAGTCGTCAGATTTTCACGAATATTTTAATGTAATTAAATACCCTGAAAAATAGAAAAATTAAAAACTCGTTGAAATCAAAATTCAACTTCGCCGATGAGTTCCTTATCCCCAAATTAGCTAGGAGTGAATTTTTAGGATTTTTCGGAGCTCGTTAGTAAAATCTGATTCTTAGAGCATTAATTAAATAAAATAGATTTAGATTTATCAAAAAAACTCCTTTATATTTTTCTTTCCCTATTTTTTTTTGGTTGGGACCTGCGCCTGCATAGTTTAGCGCCTCCCCCTCCCTTTTCCTCTACTCCCTCATGCAAGTCATACCTCCCTCTCCATTTCTCCATTTTCTGCCATCCTCTTTCCATGTTGTGATGGGATGAGTTAAGCTCATCCCATCCAAAAAGCTATGCTCTCCTCTCCCTTAAAAGAGCACCCTCAATCTCCATTTTTCAATTTGCTCAAGCTGCTGCTACTGAAGAAGCTCTCAAGCTCAAGCTCCCAAGTTCTTGAAGAAAAAGAACTTTCTTCCTCCATTTGTTTCCATTTTCAAGTCTAAGGTACCTCCCTTTCCCCCATTGAATAGATTTAATGGCTTTTTCATTTTGCTCTTATACTTATTTTGCATCCTTAGAAATCTGTGATTGGGATATGGAATCCATTAGAGCTCCTTGAGATAGAAAATTTTAGGGAAGAAAATCAGCTCTATTTTTTCTTCTTTTTGCATACATGGACATTTAACCTCATTGTTTGTGTTGTTAAAATGATTCTTTCATGGTAATTTTGGTATAAACGAAAAGTTCTCAGAAATACCTTGCTATCCGTATATGACACGACTCATGAGATTCCCAAAAACGAGAGTATTTGAGTTTGAAAGGATACCCGTCATGGCTTTCGCACAGGCGAAATCACCGTCGGGTGCTAAAGCGCGCCGTAGCGCCAAAGTCTCGGGTTGAATCTGCTGTAGCGTGTTGCAGTGCACCACAGCAGCATATAATTTGATGAAATTAAATTAAATGCACCGCAACACTGAAATTCATCATAGCGCCTAAAAGCGCTATAGCGCGTCGTAGGCCTGGCTCTCGGCTAGAGAGTGCTATCGCACTCCGTAGCATCCAGTTTTCAGGAATTCTGGCACCGTAGCGCGTTGCAGCGCTTTCAGGTGTCTGAAAGCACTGCAGCGTGCCACCGCGTTGCAGCGCCTGAATGCGCTGCTGCGCACCATAGCGGGTCTTAGCGCTTGGCTTTTGGCCAGAAGGCGCTACAGCACGTCGTAGCGTCCAGAAATATCTGAAAGTGCCCAGAACTATCCGGAATTACCCAAATTTGTGATTTTTTGCATTCTAAAGACTCTATGACCATAATGGGGCTAAAATATAATTAAGCATTATATAAGACTCTATAGGTGATTCTTGAATATGGAAAAATTAGGTTTTAAAATAGAATCCTAACATTGAAATGACCATAACTTGATCATTAGACATTAGAATTCAGTGTTCTTGAACTTTATAGAATCCTTAGACAGTAAATAACAATAAACTAACTAAATTTTTAGACTTCACTAAGTGAAATTACCAAAATGCTCTTATACTTTAAAATCCTTAAATTGGACTCTTAGGACTTAATAATTGTCCAAATTTTTATAAATTAAAATTAAAATATATTAGTTATAACTTATAAACCCAAAAATGGTTGGGGCCAAATTTGATTCTTAAATTAAGTTCTTAATTAATTGATGCCACTAAAGGTATTGGATATGCCATACATGATAAAGAAAGAATTATTAGAATAACAGAGGCAAATAGAACTCTTGCATATTTTTTGTAATTTATTGATTTAGCAAAGTTTATAAAGATTATACCCTGAAATAACAAAGATGGTACCTACTATCTATCTCCATGTTAGACAGCAAGGAATTATTTGGCATTAATAAAATCTAATTTAGAGACCTTAATTAAAAAGTAGCATTTTAGACTCTTAAGTTAGGGCAAAATGATCATTTTGCCCAAAATTTAGGTTAAGTGCCCTTAACCTTTAAAATATCATTTAGATTATTAAAATTGTTAATAAACTTATTTAGAATCAAATTAGATTCTTAAACTTATGAATTAAGTGAACTTTTGAAAATTCAATTTAAAGATTGTAAAATTCCTATGTAAAATCCATAATCCCACAACTTAGTTAAAACTCATCCTCAATTCCCTTAAATGAACAAAATCAGTAAATGAAGGTAAGTTATAATAAATTCCATCAAATCATAAATTTCCTAAGTCATTCCATTAGGAGCTCATCAGGACATACACTTTACTTTAGGATCTTTTTTATGGTAGATCTTGAGTTATTTGAGATACTCGAGCCTTTTGAAGATCAGATTTAAGAGGAGGGGTGTGCAGTCATTGGAGATCTTTAGCTTAGCTTCTCTTTTATTCTTGTGAGGATGAGAGCTTAATTTCTCTTTAAAACTTATTTAAATATTGTAATAATACAGGCGCATATGTATGTTCTTTTGCTATACTATTTTATTATGAGCTGCATATTTACTTCTTATTTGTATTGTGGTGGATTGGATGAGCATATTTTATTGTCTTTACTTTCGCACTCTAATGAATGTATATACTTAGTGAATAATTCTGCTGCATTATTTAGGGCACATCCTTCCCTTATTAGTGGATTGAGGAATTATACATTAATCTAATGATAAGTGAGGGACTTGCCAAAGTGGCACACCACTCCTTAGCCTTGATTATTGATAGTTAAGGGGCGGGGCGCCACACAAATGTTCAGGGACCAACAAAAACGACATTATTCGGCGGTCTAATATATTTTGTCTCTTTTATTGATGAATACTCCAAGTTTGTTTGAGTGTACACCATAAAGAGCAAAGCTAGTGTATAGGAGGTATTCAAAAATTAGTAGAAGTGGGTGGAAAATAAGACTGGAAAACATATCAAGAAGATTCATTTTGACAATGATGGAGAATATACTTCTGATTTGTTCGTACAGAACCACAAAATTTCTGGGATAGAGCACTACTTCACTGTCAGAGAGACACTACAGCAAAATGAGGTAGTAGAGTGGATGAACTGGACCTTAGTGGAGAAGGTCAGGTGCATGTTGTTCAATGCTGCGTTGTAGAGAGTCAATTTGGCGGAAGCCCTAGACTATGCTTGCTACTTGGTGAATCATTTTCCATCTGCATTATTCAACAAGAAGACTCCTTTAGAATTGTGGTATGAATGACCTGTTGGAGATTATAATCAGTTGAAGATCTTTGGGTGCCCAGCATATTATTATGTGAAGAAAGATAAGTTAGAACCACGAGCTCAAAAGGCGATCTTTGTTGAAATTTAACTTGGAGTCAAGGGCTACAAGTTATATGATCCGATTGATAGGAAGATTGTCATCATCAGGGATGTAATATTTGATGAGTAGTTCTTTTTAAGGCAAAGGAGTTTGCATCAGGTAGAGGAAATCACAGTGACTGGCAAAGAGTTGGGTTTGATGTAGTCTTATTTGCTCCACAGGATGCTTCCCATCATGACATAGCTACTGATGCCATACTTACCAGTGAAGGTCATTTTGGTGATGAGGAAGAGGATGATGATACTGGTAGTGAGGCTCCAATTTAGGTGTCAATTACTGCAACAACCCAATGTTATTACCCAACTTAATTAATTAAGTTCATCAAGTTATTAGACCCAATCCCTGAAAATTTGGAGCAATTTAGAGCTCGATCAATATTTTAAATTATTTTAATATTTAATTAATTAGAAAATTGAGGTATTTAATTTGACCTTGAAATCGAAATTTGACTTCGCCGTTGCGATCGTCACCCCTAAATTAACTAAGGGTGATGTTTTGGACGCATTTGGAAGTTATCGAATTTTTATAAATATTTTAATATAATTAAATGCACTGGAAAATGGAATAATAAAATAATCGTCGGAATTGAAATCCGAATTCACCGTTGAAATCCTCATCCCCAAATTAGCCAAGAGTGTATTTTTGGGATTTTTTGGAGCACATTTACTTAGTCTGAATTTTTAATAAATTTAAAATTAGAAATAAATAATTATTTATTCCTTATTTTGCATTTCCATTTTTCCTGAATTCCCTTTTTCGGCTGGCCATCCCCTCATTTGGCGCCTCCCACGCAAAGGAGCAGAGCTCCATCTCCTTAGGCCATGCCCCCTATCTTCTTTAGGCCATGCCCCCTCACTGCCCTTCCTCCTTTCTTTAAGAAGAGATCCCAGCCCCTCCTTCTTCTTCTTGTTGAATCTTTCTTCTTTTTTTCCTCTATTGTTGCCCTCATTCTGGAGAATAAGGCTCATCTCCAAAGTCTTGAAGAGAACAGAGTTTCCTTCCTCCTCTTCTTGCAAGGTCAAAGGTACCCGTTTGCTTACTCTCCTTGTACCCTTTTGCTCCTCTCCATTGCCTTCTTCATGTTACTATTATGCTTGAATGTATCTTTAGAAATCCATAGGCAAGTACATAAGCCATTAAGGCTCTTTAAAGCATCACATTTCCTTGAAAGAAAACAGCTCTGTTTTTCGTTCATTTTGCACACCCAAACGTTTATCACAATTGTTCGTATAGTTAAGATGATCTGTTCGTGCTTATTTTGGTGTCAATGGTAAGGTATCAGAAATACCTTTTCATTAATATATGACACCGCTCATGGAATACTCTGGATTGAGAGTATTTGAGCTCAAAAGTAGGTGCTTTCCAGGTTTCGCACTGGCGAAATCGCAGTTTGGCGCTGCAGTGCAGCGCCCAAAGTTGCAGAAACTGACCCGCCACAGTGCGCTACCATGTGCCGTAGCATCTTAAAAAAAATCTTGCAATGTATAAAAATATAATATGATAAAAATAATGTAAATCCGCCGCAGCGTGCTACCGCGCGCCATAGCGCGTCATAGCAACCGCCTTTCGAAAATCAGCACTGGAATCCACCGTAGCGTGCCGCAGCGTCTGAAAGCGTTGCAGCGCGCTCCAACGCCGAAACCCGCCGTAGCACGTCGCAACGCTTGAAAGCACCGCTGCGCGCCACAGCGCTGAAATCAGCTGTAGCGCGCCGTAGCGCTCAAAAGCGCTGCTGCGTGCCATAGTGCGCAACAGCGTGCTACAACGCCCAAAAGCGCTGCGGCGCGCTATAGCGCGCCGGAGCGACCAAAAAATTTTAGAATTGCCGAGAAATGGCTGAAATGGCCGAAACTTCACTGTTTTCGCATTTTAAAGCCCCTAGGACCCTAGTGGAACTGAATTATATCAAATTAAGCATTGCATAAAATTTTATATGGAAATTAAGTTTGAAGCTTTGTCAATTTTAATAAGCGCTCAAAACCTATTATGTATCTTAAATGTCTTGTGCCAAATACTAGATAATAGAATCTTTGAATATTTGTATTGAATATGTATATCTTAACAACTAAATGACATGAAACTTAAGTCTTTCAAATTTGTAATCAAGTGCTAACTCTTTTGGTTTGATTTAGAATTTAGTTAACCTTAATTACCTTTTATTTTATGTCAACTTTACATTTCTATGCTTTCTTAATTTTTAGGATGTATGATAGAGAACTTTAACATTTAATTGGACACCTAAAATGTGCTTAGTTGACATTAAACTATAATGGAACATAAGAATCTTGATAACTTGATTAAGTAAATGATACTTAATCTAAATCAAAAATTTGATATCAACAATATACCAATAATGTATTAGTTTATCATTGATCTTTAAATTAACCATTGATTTTAATTTTGGTAAGGCTAAGGGGCTAAGCCCTAACTTATCTTGATTAAGATCTAAATCTTAATCACCTTAATCAATCAACTTGATTGTAAGATAATTTGATTGATATTATTCCAATAATACATATGATTTGATATTGATTGTAAATCATTGAATTAGAAGTGCTAAGGTTAATATTGAATCTGTGTGATTGAATTATCTGAACATAAACTTTAGATCTTTGATTTTCTCTTATATAAGACGATTAACATAAGATGGATAGTAAAATTATAATGATTTATGAAATGATCTAATTCTAATAAGATTTTTGATTTCATCTCATGATTGTAGAATAAAAAGGATCAGATGAATCTTAATCATCTAATCTGATCACTTTAATCCAAGTCTATTGAGTAAACCTTGAATGTTAACTTAAGAAATAGAAAAGTAAGATCTCAAAGATCTTGCTTAGGATCATTCTTGAAATGCTTAAAAGCCTTTAATTATTAATACATTGAGGTAGAAAGAACTTTTGTAACTTATTGATGTGTGTGTGTGTGTATATATATATCACTAGATTAAGTCTTTGAAGAGTAGATAATACAGGATGGAGCAACTTAAATATTATTTTTCTTAAATTTTAATTATCTGCTTAGTGTGTACCAAATTTTGTAGAATAATTATTATCTATGTTATATTTTTTGTTATTCTGGTATTTCTGAATATTGCAATGAATGTGAAAATATGTATATTTGATACTGTTCATACTACACTGTTATACTGATCCCTGATATGATTCTGAGATGTGAGCGCCTAACGCTGGATTAGTTATACTGACCTAGTAATGGGTCGCCACAGTTACCCTGTTTACTATGGAAGTTGATTATATGGTAGTAACAGAAGCATTTAAAGAGGCTGTGTAGATGAAAGGGTTACTAAAATATTTGGAAGTGCAGTAGGAGAAGGTGGTGGTGCATTGTGATAGCATGAGCGCTATATTTTTGACCACTAACTTTTATCTTACTCAAACAAAGCACATCCATGTATGACACCATTTTGTTTGGGACATCATCGAAGATGGTGAGATCTTATTGAAGAATATTAACACTAAAGACACCTAGTGGTATGTTTATAAAAGTGCTCACTATTCTAATATTCACCCATTGTAAACCTTTGGTGAGTTTGGAGAAGCATTAATAGACTTCTCGTTTATTGGAACTACGGGTGACTTGATTCCTTTGGGAGGGGGATACATAGGCAACCAAGATGGTGTAGCTGTAATGCTAGAGAGCATCTTTGATATTAGCTCTCATATGATCCATATGAAATATGAGGTGGAGATTTATTGATTTGGAAGAGTTTATAGCCAAGAGAAGTGCCCATGCTCGCTATAGTGTTGACACTCATGAGGCGGCGCGCCACATCGCCCGTGTTTTCGCAAGCCTATTTTGTGGGGGACTATAAATACATCTTAAGCTCTTTTTTCATTAGGAATTTTTGCTGTTTTAGATGTGTGGTGGACGTGCTTAGAGGCGGCTAGTGTGCCATGGAGGCTTGGGTAAGGCTTTTCTTAACCCTGAAATTGTAATCTCTACTCCTAAGTGAAATCTTCTCATCTTTCCTCCTCGTGGACATATGTGATCGCACCGAACCACATAAACTTTATTTTTTGCTGTGATCTGTGTTTGTATGTGATTTTCTATGCTTTATTTTGTTATTTGCTTAACATATACACGATTTGTTCTGCATTGACTAGACCTTAGAATCCCTACACAAATTTCACAGGTAAACTTCTAATGATGCTTTGAATCTGATGAAAGTGAGTTTATATTTTAATTATGCATGATTACGAGTGGTAACAATCATGGGTTGTTACACACATAAACGCTATTAAGCGTGCATATATTCATCTGAGTGCACAATATAAAATTTGTACATAAATATTTTCTTGTTAGGAAAAACCTGATGTGGTAATATTTGATTTGTTTGTGCGCATGATTTGTAAATTTGGGTGCACTGTATTGAATATTGTAAATATAACTATCAGCTCTAATACTAATTGTAGGAATTGATATTGACGAGGAACCCATCAAAAAAAAAAGATTCACCAAATCACAGCTCAAAATACAAATATTAACGTTGTTCGGTAAATTTCACTTACGCCAATGAGGAAGAGATGGAAAATTTTATGATAGTAGAAGAATAATAGAACATTTTAGGGTTTAAAACCTCTCATAAATGGCTCTCACAACCCTGGGTAGCCGCCACACTACAAGAAGTTAGAGAAATTCAGAGATGTAAATAGAGAATATTTATTTAAACTCTTTATAATGTTTTATCAATTCAATATTATTGTGCTAAGATCTTTCTAATGAACAATATGCAACATTTTCGGTGTATATATATATTCTTGTGAATGGTATTGCAGCATAGTGGTTAAGACTCATAATTTATTATTCTAAGTCATGAGTTTAAATTCTACCGACCATACATAATAAAAAAAAAGTGTATATAGATAAAAAATTTATTTGCATAGTCAAATAAGTAAGTGGAAAACAGCTTCAAATAATCTTAAAAAATGCACCCAAAAATACATATTTAAAATAAAAATTATAATTTTTATTATTTTTGCAAGCTAAATTATTATTTTCTTATATATATATATATATATATATATATATATTGATTGCCGGCTCGGATTCTCATATATTATGTTGGAGGATCCCAAGTGAAATAGAAATTCCTCGTCGGAGACAATTGATACCTTTTGACTCATTTGCAGCACATTTAAAAGGCGCGAGTCTTGAGATCGTTTACTTTTGACTCAGCATTCTTGCTCGAGGAATTTCCTTAATTTGATTCTAATTATAGGCCTTTTTATTTTGCACAGCACAACTTTTTCACATCTAAAGATACGGCATCAACCTCTTCTATGCCCAAACCTCATGGGTGGATAGAAAGGGATACACAGACGTTCTTCACAGCAGGCGACTTGACTTAACGAGACCACCATTTCCAAGGAATGCAAAGCTCGGATTCGGGCTCACAAAACTCGCCGCTTCATCAAATGAATCTATTCCATACAATGTTTATCAATATGAAGTTAAATCTACGAGCTATTGCTTAAGTATGCACCAACAATCACACAATGTTGCTCCATTAAAAATTGAATTTTAAGAACATGCTGTTTGCTTAGAAGAGCACTAAAGAGTATGAATAGTTCTATTCATACTGGAACCAGAGATAGTCTCCATCTAAATCAAGAAAAAGTTTTATACTGTGGTCCTTGGTCCTAGGTACTCAATAGCCTAGAACTTAGACTCACATTACTCAAGGAAGAACGTCATGCAAGGAATGATCGGACATCCTCGAAGCACCAAGATGTCTCGACATTTGAAGGTGCCATTATGCTGGCCCAAAATTAAGAATGACACATGAAATCCTAGCTATGTGAAGGCTGCAATTTAAATGGGAGTAGGAAAATATATGCTATGTGATCGTGCCTCGAGTGCGTCAGAGTGAGCGCACAAAGGCTAGAGATCAGTCGATCTAAGAATGAACACAAAAGAGCCAAAGATATCTACTTGGTGCGCACAAGTGATAGATATTTTCTGAAGCAACTAAAGGCTCGGTGCTTAAGTGCATCTAAGCGCCTATAAGTTTGCAATAGAAAAACCAGTCAAGTCTTTGGGCGCCTGAGCGTGCGCAAGCTTTGTGCACTGTTTGAGTGAAATTTCTGAAGATAGAAATTTAGAAGCTTGGGTGCACCAAACACTAGAAAATGGAATATTAATTCAACGGGCAAAAATTGTGCCCAAGCACCCGATGTATTGTGAAATTCAAAGGTCTGCCTGAGCCCGACACTTGAGTGCTCCCAAGTGACAAGGTTCAATTTGTTCTTTCATCCAAGGAAAGAAAGTCTGGCACCTAGGTGCACCCAGGTGCTAGGTGAAGCATAACTTACTCATGAGTAAAGTTCATACTAGATTTTGGGGGCTGTTTTGTTTTATTGGGGCTAGATATTTTGAAAATATTAAATGCATCTTTGCATTAAGTAACAAGTTAAGGATAAGGATAAGCGTAATAGAGTATATCAGATTCAAGAGGTATGAACTATTATAAGAGAGAATGAGATCATCCTCTTCTTTAAGACCTGGGTAAGCTCTATTTGAACAAATGTAAGTCTGCCACCTTGATTCTTTTAGTGAATTATTTCTCAAGGTGGTGGCTCAATGGTTTTTCCTTGACTTGGGGTTTTCAACATAAAAGTTTTTGTGTGTTGATGCTCTTCTTTCTATGTTGAGTTTGTTATTTCTAGTTGTGCTTGTTCTCTTTTTTAGCATTGCTATTGCATGGTGTATGACCAAGGGTTGGATGCTTGTTGGAATGCTGCAAGCATAAGCTTGTCTATTTTTTGTTGCATTGCTATTGCTTGGTGTATGACCAAGGGTTGGATCCTTGTTAGAAAGCTGCAAGCATAATCTAATGTGCTAAAAATTAATACCTCTAACCCATAACAATTGGTATTAGATTAATCTTATTGCTAAGCTTAGTTCTAGTTGGAGTAATGATGGAAAAAGCTAGATATAAGATTGACAAGTTCAATGGAACAAACTTTGCACCGTGGAAGAAGAAAATAAAGGATCTCCTATATAAAAAATAATTATGCCAACCTATCGAAGTATTAGAGAAAAATCTCTTTGATATGAATGCAGAAGAATTAAAGGTTTTGGGTAGAACAATCCTTAGTTTGATTCATTTATCTTTTGCATCTTTTGTTGCTTTCAATATGTCAACGAAAAGCTCACAGTGAATTTTGATGAATGTGTTGTGAAACTTGTACGAGAAACCTTTAGCATTTTGATGAATGTGTTGTGAAACTTGTACGAGAAACCTTTAGCATCTAATAAGATTTTTATGAAGAAATAGTTCTTTAACACAAAAATGGTAGACGATAATTTAGTGGTGGAACCTATAAATAAATTTAATAATATGATGACTCAACTTTGTTATGTGGGTATTATGTCATCATTATTGAAAAGCTAGACATCATTATCATAATGATGAGCAGCTCCTCAAAATTGCAACCTTAAAGTTTGATGATGCAGTGACCCATCACTGGGTATAGCATAGCTAATCCAACATTAGATGCTCACATCCCAGAATCATATCTTAATTCTGTATAACAATGTAATAGGAGTAGTATAAAATATACACATTTCTACATTCATTTCCACATTCAAAAATATCAGAATAACAAATAATATATTCATAATATAGATAATAATTATTTTACAAAATCTATTACATACTAAATAGAAAATTAAAACTTAAGAAAAATAAGCATTTAAGTTGTTCCAACTTGCATCAGCATTTTCTCATAGACTTGATCCTGAAATCGCTCATGATCTACCACAACGCGCCGCAGCACTTTCAGGCATTTGAAAGCGCTGCGGTGCGCCGTAGCACCCAGCTCTCAGGAAACTTGACGCTTGTGGTGGCCCATCCCCACCGTGGTCATGTTAACTCTTAAGTGAACATGATTAAGGTGGAGTGGTCACATAAATGACCAGTTCCTCACTTATGAATAGATTATGCATATATTATAACCCATCATAATTAAGGGAATTGTCATTTACAATAGATATTCACTAAATGATATATACATGAAAGCAGAGCGCGGAAGCAAAATAGTAACACCCATCCCATCACAATGCAAAAGTAAGAATATACATCCTAGAATAAAAGTAGTAAGAGAAAATATAATTTAAACATGTATTATTATAATATTTTTAAAGATAAGAACTGAAATAGAAAGGAAAACACTTAACCTCACAATATAAAAAAGAAAAGGACTAAAGATCTTCTACAGCTTGATTCTCCTCCTGAATCCGGTCTTTAGAAGGCTCCAAAATCTCAAATAGCTCAAAGTCTACCATTGCCGGTTTCACAATGATAGGGCCCCAGCCAACAAAAAAAAAATCTAATTAGACAAAATGCTTAAGTACATTTTAGGCTGTAATTTATTATGTTAATTTAGATATGTAACAACCCTAGGTTGTTACCTTAGCTAAAACTAGATTAGCTGAGCCAAACAAATGTTTGATTTTGATTCCATTGAATTTAATGGGTCATTTAAACCTAAACCTAGAAGTTTGAAAATCAATTAGAGCTAATTTGGAGAATTTGGTATTTTTGACTATTTTTAAGCCCTGAAAAATACTTAAATTATTTTGATCTCCAAATTAAAATTTGACTTCATTTTTGAATTCCTCATACCCAAATTTGCTAAGGGTGAATTTTTGGGAATTTTTGGAGCTCATTTGGTCCTAAATTGAATTTGGGAAATTTTGGAATAATTAATATTTATTTAAATGGATTTTAATTAATTAAATTAAATTATTTAAGAAATTAACTCTGTGGGATTTGCTGTCGGGACCGCGGCAGATCCACTGCAGGGTCCCGACAGCGGCGCACGGTGTTAAGCCAGCAGGATCTCTGGTGCGCATCACAGCGCAGGATCCAGCGGCCCGCGTCACTCCACCTGTGATTTGATCTTAGACGCTCGATCAGCATCTGGGATCCGACGTCTGAGATTCAATCCACGCGGCCGTTACCCAGGACTTCCATCAAGCCGTCGAATCCCAATGTCTCCGCGCATCAGACGGCCCTCGATCTCCCGATCGCTGTTCACCTTCGTCCCCGAGAGATTCAGCCCGACCGCGGAAAATTTTCCGTACCCAGCTACGTCGACCTTGTTGGCCACCCTCCTGCCAGGTCAGCTGGACCGTTAGAGGTCTTTTCTGTTGTGGCCGAGCCGCAGGGATGGCTGAGCCATTCCCTGAGAGGGAATGGCGAGTGACCCCTCGTGCCGAGCCTAAGCCATGGCTCCAGACCTCGGCAGCCACCCTGGACCTCCCAGCATCCTATAAATACCCCCATTAACCCCTCAGTGAGCTCCTTTGCTCACTGAGAGGCTCATCTTCCCCACTGCCCTCCGTTCGCAGCTCCCAGTTCTTCCAAGCTCTCCCGGCGATCGAACCCACTGCATTCGCTGATTGAGGGTGAGGTCTGGAGTTTAGACCCCCTTGCGGAGCTCCTGAAACCTCTAAGTTCACTCGAGGCGGCCTGCGTTCGCTGCGAATCTTCGAACCGAGGTACAACTCTTTCCTCCTCTCCGTCGAGCTGAATTCAGCTCGATTTGCTTCTCCTCAAGCCATAGATGCTGTGCTAGGACCCTTCCTTAGCTCCTAGCGGTCATCCTGGACCTCTAGTGAGCCTTAGCAGTGCGCCAGACGGCCTAAGCACCGTCTGGGAGCACACTGCCAATCGGGCCAATTCGCGCGAATGCGGCGAGCTCCTGAGCCATTTAGCCCTCTGATTGGTATCGAAACCCTTAGAGCAATAATTGTAAGCTGGTATCGAGCGTCAGGTTTGACCAGATCGATCAATTCGATTGTACTTGATCGATCCAGTCGAAGCTCTGAACGGCAGAAAACGTGGAGTAAGACCCCAAGGATCCAGACCACCCCAGAGCCTCGCGTGTCGTCCTATCGCTTCCTCCTTGATTCCTGAACGTGTAGGGGTCAAGGTCAAGGTGACCCGTGCTCTCTGTGAGGAGAATTATCTCCTCACAGGTGCCCCAGCCGAAGGATTTAGGCCGAATAGGCATCCAGCGAACCAGAGCGTCCCAGTGAGGGCTTCTTACCTCAATCGACGCGTCTGAGGTCAGGGAACGTGTAGCCGTCGAAATCGCGGCGGGCATGACCGGAGTGCGGCGAATTTGGCGCTGGAAGTCCGCCTCAGGATTTAGGGCTGCGGGCGTGTCGGGAGGAAGACGAAGACGCGATTTTGGGCCGGGCCGAGCCCCGACCCGCGCGGTTTGGTATTTGGGCCGCGGTTAATTAAACAATTTTTGGAATGTATTTTTAATAGTTATGATTTAATGTAATTATATTCCTATAGTTTAATTTAAATAAACATTCAGAATGAATTAATTAAATAACTTTAGTTATTCAGATCCAAATGGTATGATCCAATATACCATTTGAATCAGAAAAATTCAAAGAATCTGAATATCAAATAAAATTCCAGATCCAATGGTTGGATTAAAATTTATTTGCCAAACCTTTTTTGTTCTTAAACAAATCATATAAAATCATATAATTATCCAATTTATGAAATTAAGGGCTCTGATTGCTTCTTATATCATAAGGAATAATTCCAGACCCTTAAAGTTGATTGTGAATAATTAATTTTTTTAATCACTCCTAATTACCCTAAATAAGGATTAGTGAACTTAACCCTAATTAAGCCTCTGAATTGAGTGAGGGTTATTCCTAACCTTATATTAAGTCAAGTAGAATCTAAGTGTAGAGTTGGATTGCTCTAAATTGCCTTAATTTCACTAATCACCATAAGTGGCTTAATTAAGTGATTAGTGCTAATTAAGATCAATTAGGTCTTCAAAACCTAAAATTTGGGTGTTTCCCACCTTACTAAGTCATGTGAAACATATTAAAATAGATTAGAACCAATTCGGGTAAGTAAACCCTAAAATCCCAATTTTAGCCTTAAGAGGGGGCATTTTGGTCATTTTGACCAAAATATGGATTAATGTCCCTCAAGGATTGAAAATTTCAGTAATACACTTTAAATTAGAAATGTTCTCTAAAATCTTAGAACAATAATATTATTCATATGATCCTTAAATCATCAAATCCTCATTTAATCCTTAAATAAGATGCTTAACTCTTAAGCATTCCATTTAAGGATCATTTGACCTGAAAAAAAAAATTGAAATATAATAATAAGAATTGTCAATTGTATTATTAATAAACTCAGATAAAATAACTTAAGAGCTTAGTATCAAAAGGTAAGGAATTGGAAAAGTTTAAGTTAAGAATCCAGCTTAACATCTAAAAGTGATCAAACTTAGACTCTTAGATCTTAAGTAATCTAAAGAGATTATTATGAGTTAATGGTTAACCTAATATTTAGAACTATTAACCCTTATAGCAATTAAGCCCAACATAGCTAGATGTTGAACCTAATTGCTAAAGAAAATGCAATTGGATTCTCCTAAACTAAAATCCAATTAATGTCTAAAGTGATCAAACTTCAGATCTTTGGATCTTAGATCTTAGACTTAGATCTTCAATTTGAAATCAAACCACCTCCAATTGAAATTCTTTAATGATTGATTGTTTAATCTTTTGAAACCTTCCATGCAGGTATAGGATGATTCAATTAATAAGATAATAAAATTATCTTAAAGATTGAATATAGATCTTAGAGTCTTAAGTTCTTAACTGATTATTTTATCTTATAATTAATAGAATAGCCTTTCACTAAGATCGTAGTTCCTAAATCTTCTAACTTATAGGAACCTTTACCCTTTGAGATTAAGTGAGAAACCTAGATCCTATTTTAGTATCACCTTGGATTAAGAATTTGAACTCAACATAGGGTTTAAGTTCTAAATCCTTAAATCTTGATTTATTTGATCAAGATTTGGGTAAGAGAGTAAAATATTCATAAAATTAGGTCATTGATTTGCTTATTTAAACCATATAGCCGTCACATGATTTTTGATTAGAATTTGTTAAGTTTTAATATTTGACTTTAAGGACGTAAATCTGAGATTCTACTGGATAGCTGGATATCGGAGATCCTAAGCTTGTACTTTCTCAGAGTAGTTAGATTTGGAAATTAAACAACAATAGATATCACATAAGTCTAGATTGAGTCTCTTGCTTACTTTGATTAGATTGCTTTACATACCTTGGATTTTGAGCTTTAGCCCTTGAGCATAATATAAGAACTTAGGATGATGTATCCTAAGCTAGTATTGAATTTACATATCATTCAGTTTTGTTTTATCACAGTTAGTAGAATATGACCGAGTTTAGTCTGCCTCTTCAGTAGTAGTATTGTATAGACTGGACTCAGACCTAGCATATTTGGATGGCTAGGCTGGGGATTGACTGATTAATTGATATTGGGGGCCCTGTATGGCCTATTGGCTGGTATGGCAGTACTAGAACTTAGGCATATTACTACTTTACCTGTATTGTATTGTTTTGACTTTTGGTTTGTTTTGCCACATGCTTCAGTGGCCTTATTTTCAGTATTTGCTCGCTTTGCCACATGTCTCAGTGGCTTCACTTATTATATATTGCTTTGCTTTTCGCCACATGTCTCAGTGGCCTTTCTTTTCATATTAATCTGCATGTTGTATGTATATTTTATGGCTTAGATATATGTATAGATGGCATGTTTAGGATGCTAGAATTTTATTATATTCTGTACTCGTGTTCTTTTATACTCAGCATATTTTACTTCGATCATAATCATGCTAGGATCATGTTTATTCAGTAGTTGCAGTTATTTTGCTCTTAGCCTTACTTTGCTTATTTTGAGTCTGTATGTTACTTTACATACATGTTACATGCTATAAATAGATAGTTTATAGTATCCCAATTCTTTTATAGCTTATTGCACCCCTTTACTGGTGCATGTATAGTTAAATTTAAATGTGATATCCTTTAATATTCAGTTCACTTTAAATAGCCTAAAATGTACTTAGAAAATTATCTAACTGTAACCTTTTTATTTTGTTGGCTGGGGCCTTGGCATTTGTGATACTGACAAATGTCAGATTCAGACTTGTTCGTGGGCAGTGTCGCTGAGGAGGAGCCAGTTCAGGAGGAGGACCTTCCAGCTGCTGTCTAGCTAGCTTTGTCTTGTTATTCCAGTGAGGACGAGAGCCTTTCATTCTTCAGTTATTCATTTCAATTTGTAATAATTAAACTTTCTGAATGTACTTTACTTTCTGCATTGTGATGAGTTACTATATTGCATTTTCTTTTTCTACTACGTATGCTTGTGGATGTTACTCTATATTATATTGCTTCTGCCACTTTGATATCTATATTGATGAATGTTACAGCACTTGGTGACAAGTCCTTGCCTTAAGGTACGTTGGGTTTGCCTAACTTTACTTAAGTTGGGGATTTACCACAGTTGGAGCCCCGTACTTCCTTATTGTCAGTACGGGGGCCCCACAAGATACCACCATAAACTTTATATTTAAAATAAGCAGTAAAAGAGCAGAATGCATGTGAAAGGAAAAGACAGTTATAAATAATAAGTCTATAACTTAGCAAAATAAGAAGTAAGCACATACTTCCAAGAATAAGTGCAACAAGATTAGTCATAAAATAGAGACTAAATACTAATATAATTGGAAATAAAGCTCAACTTAAACATGCTTATGATCAATATAAACTCATGCCAATTGACTTAAAGTGAAACTAACATCCTATGAAAATATAAGCAGTAAGCAAGATTAGCATCCTATAAATAAATAAAGTTAGTAAATGCAGAAGACAGTAAATAAATAAGTGCTGAAATACAGAAAAGTAAACTAAAAGCAGAAAATCAAAAAAAATTGAAAATTTTTATGGCTGCATAAATCATTCAAAACTGAAAGTAAACAATCTCACTTAGCATGATGGGCTAAAGTAGAAGCTCTAAATTGAAATGCACTAAAATCACTAAGCCTGATGAGCTAAGGCAAAATTACTAAACTAAATATCACTTAACCTAATTAGCTGAGACAGAAAGTACTGAACTGAATATCACTGAATAGAAATCCATCTACAACTTGTACTACCATATCAGATCTTGACTAATAAAGTAATATGGGGCAAAATATATTTCTCGCCACCCTGGGACCCACACTCAACCAGGCATGGATAGACTTATCAACAGTAGCAATCCAGTGTGATATGCCGGACCCATGGATCAAAGAGGCATACTAGTTTGCTCACAACCTACTGAAAACCATAAAGTTGAAAACATTGATAAAACATGAGTGATATGTATGCAATTCAAAATTAATATGAGATACTTATCAAATATCCTATGTCCAATATATGTGTACAATATATGAGGCTCAAAATAAGGTAAGCAAAGCATCAAATACCAAAGTGAGTATGAGACTCTACTAGGACACAGGTGATATCCATTATTGTCTAAATTTATTCGTTCTATCTACTCAAAGTTACACAAGATCAAAATTTTCATTTCTTATGCTATATGTAACTTAGATTCACGACCTTATAAATTACAAATAAATTATAAATAACTTAGATTTAAGAAATAGTAATAGAAATTCATATTTTACTTAGAGTAGTTTAAGAATTCTATTAAATTCCTTAAACTTTAGTTATTAGAATACTCAGAACTTATAGTTCTTAAGTTATATCAATTACTTACCTTAAACTTTTCAATTGCTTATAACTTAGCTAGATTAATACTTGGTTGATTAGATACTTCAAACTATACCCTAGTTAGTGAACTCTAGTAAACTTTAGTTAACTTATATTAACTTCTAATTTCTTAAGTTAGATATTTTCTTTATCTTAATCTCTTCCTACTAGACACTTAAACCTTAATTTAATTATATAATTAAATCTTATAATTTAGGATGTGATCAAGAGTTAATTTCTAATTATATCAATTATACTTATAAATTATTTTGTCATATCATATTAATTGAATTAAAACTACTATTTTCAAAACCCCAACCACTACTATACTTACAATTAACTTAAGATCAATATCTCAAAGTTAATTGGGAGCTCAATTAGCTCCAATCATTAAGTATATCATTAAAATTAGATAACTTTAGATATTATTTAGTTGTAATTATTGAATTTTCTTGAATGCTTGCTTAGCTTTGAGCCTTATTCATTGAATCATTCATATAAGACATTGTGCATCAATAAAACTTTCACATTAAAATTAATAGAGGCTTATATTGGTGGATTAGCTTAGGGTAGGCTAAAAAGGAATAACAAGGAGACCTCACATTCTCAGAGGGTGAATATGAGTATTTTAGAATTTGATCATATTTTTCTTTAGTTGTTAAACAGACGTGTTTAACTCCTCTCTTCATTCTGAATATACCCACAGAATGAGTATAGATTAAAATAACTTTAATTAATTAACATGTGAGATCTTCTTCAATCTTATAGATTGTCAAGACTAATCATAGCTTTTAGCTATATTACTTTACATAATTTTAGACTATGTAAATCTTAGACTAATAGTTTAAGATCTTCCTTTAATTTCCTTACTATACATTTTTTATAATTTAGTACTGTACTTTTACTTATTTACAGTTTACTTAGATTACAATGAATGTTGTAAAATTATATTTAAATGCTTTATTATTTCTTTTTCTTATTTAGCATAAGTTCATTTGAACATTGACATGCTTTACTTTATTTATTTTCATATGCACATTAGTTTATTTCTAGCCTATTTAGGATGCTTTTACCCTAGTTCTATTTGCAGGCTAGGATGTTTACTTGAGTGAGTATTCTAACTCACTTTGTCTTTCTTACTTACTCTTCATCACTTGTATTCTTACAAAATGCACCTATGCTTGTGCTTATTTTGTAACTAGTAGTGATATCCAATTAAAATAATAAAATACTTAGCTAATCTTAAAATGTACTTAAACTGTTTAGTCTAACTAAATTTTTATTTCTTGGCTTTGCCCTATCACATTTAAATTCCAAAATATGATAGATCAGGTGCATTTGGAGGCTAGTGGAGCTAGACCAAGTGCTAAAAATTAACTACTTCCTCTTATCATATACTAAAAATATATAGCTTAATATAAATTGCAAGTGAGCTTTCATTTTATTTCCTTCATTTAAGTTTATTGTTGGTTTGTAATTAATGTTGTTTACTTTACTTTTACTACACTTATGATGGAATTTAGTTTATATTTAAATGCTTGTGATGAATGAATGGATGGATATAATGAATGGATAAATGTATTGAATGGATGGATTATTATAAATGTATAAAAAATGAATATTAATTAAGTTATTAATTGCATATCTACTTAAAATGTTAATTGGAATTAGTTATATATTACATTACTTATAGAATTGGAAACTAGTTCCTTATTTAAGTTGAGAAGCTCTTCTTTATTTACATGTATGTAATGAATGCTTCTTAATTGAGCATACCTTAGGATAGATAATTATTACACATGTGATTTTCTCCCTTTAAATTTTTAGAATTGTAAATAAGAAATCCTATGTAATAGATTGAACTCTATTTTAGAATTATAAATGAGCAATCCTATATAATGGATTGAACTCTATTTTAGAATTGGAAATGAGCAATCCTATGCCATGGATTGAACTATATACTAGAATTGGAACTAAATAATCCTATATAATAGATTGATTACATGTTAGTTTAAATTGTCTTTCTTTCAAATTATAACTTCCATTAGAATGGAAGTCTTGTATGTCTACTTTGCAGGTGTTTCTTTAGCCATTTATAAAGGAAACTCTGCCAAAAATTTTAAGAATTTTGAACTTAGAATAATTTAGCAAAAATGTAGACTTATAATTCACATATTAAATACTCATTAAATATATATAATTTCATGTCTAAGATTGCAAATATTCACTTTAATTGTTTTGAATTACATTCTCATGTCTCCTTACAAGTATCATATGTTTAATTTTATTGCACCTTCATATATAAATTACTTAAGATCATTTAAAATTTTTCTTCCATCTTAACTTAAGACCCTCTTCTAATTCCTTGGCCAAACACAATATCTAATGATTTAGATTAGTTTTCTTCTAATCTAGTATTGGGTATTGTGATGACGTATCAATGTTGAGTTAAGTGATTCTCAATATTGGGGTCATCACACAATGAACCCAATCATTAACGTAGATAAATTAAAGTAGATAATAAATATATATCACATGATTTTGTAAATATAGTTTGACAATTCCTTCAACTACAGCAATGCTTTGAAAACTTTAGCTCTTTGATCATAATAACAAACTTATATGCATAACATAAATATAATTACATTTAAGAAGGGGTTTCATTCAGGTGAATTAGTTTGTACAGACACTAGTAAGCTAAGGTTGGCTATGAAGTGATCAGGAGACTATACATATCCTTGAGGGGGGAATGCATAGTTATACTGGAGACCTTGATATATACAGTTGGGTAGACATATATAACTCCTCATTGTTCTGTATGAGCTCACTAAATAAATTATAAAACAATAAATAATTTACATTTAAAATTTATAATTTACAATTTATTTACTTCAATTCATCTTTACTATTATATCATCTTTTATATTATCTTTATAGCTACTAACATTTACCTATCCATCTTATATATTGTCTTTTATCAATGCTTAACCTATTTCTTGTAGGTAATCTGTAATGCCCATTATTAGATTAAGCAATTTAATCTAATTATAAGTATTATGGTAGTACTTAATACTATATTAGTACTATATAACTCACTATTAAATACTACCTTTATTTAAGTAAATATATGGGTATAAAGAAACTCAATCATCTAAAGAAATATTCATTATCCATATATATATATATATATATATATATATAAGCATGCAATATGAAAGAACAACTTAAGTTATCACATAAAAGTTTAGTTATACAACTAAATAGAATAAAGTTTCTCATCATCACATAAGAAATAAAATAAGCACATGAAATCTTCAAGTACACCGATACTGCTCGGGTTCTTCCTTAGGCACAATCCTATAATATTACATAAAATAAGAAAAGAAAAGTAAAATAAATTTCTGTATCTCAAGTAATAAGTTAAAATGTAGTCAGTATATTTAAGCAATATATGAGAAATAAAACATAAGTTGTCGTACATATGTAAGCAAAAGCAATTATATGTGTGACCAACTAACAATAGAGCTAATACACTACATTACTATTGGTCTAGAAGCTATACAATTATTCATCAGTAATTAATCTATAGAAAAAGGTAAAACCAAATTCAAATAGGACTTCAGCCCCATATTAGAGGGCTAAACCTATCCTTATTTCACTGTGTACATTAGCAGTACTATCTATATAGGTTCGTAATATATTTCCAAGACACAATGCTTGACATGCATACAAAAGTAAATTGGGTATCATTTCTAAATAAGGAAAATAATATATCAAATAGTTGTGTAAAGTACTAGTACAACAAATGTTGCAATGCTAAGAATATAAAAAAAAAATGAAATTAAAATTTTTCGTACCTAAATCTACCAATATCCAAAGAGCTAAAATGCACTCACAGAGACATAAAATGTCTATATATAATCTCTTATAATTTTGAAAAATGTATCAATATTATATTTTACCAATTTATCCTTTTAATTTAGATATAATTTAAATATTATTTAAATATTTAAATATATTAAATTTATAATCTATGCATATTTTGATAAAATTTATATATTTATTCATTAAATTCATCAAAATTTCACTTTATCATAAGTATAAGATCTCAAGTTTTTAATGATAGTTAATTTATCTAGGTGGGGTCTTGATCTTAGATCTTTTGGGTAATTTTCCCGATTTGGTGAAGCTTAGGGTAAACTCGAATATAAGCTTGAAAATTATTTATAAATGAAAATTTTAAGGTTTTTGAAGTAAGCAATTAGATTTATCAAGTGTTAATTAGCTATGCTAAAACTTAGGATTTTAGTATCTAAATCTTAGATCTCCTGATTACTTAGAATCAATTGTCTAAACAACCTCTTTCTTAGTAGCCGAGAGGATACAGAATCACATTCTAGGACTTGTGAGGTCTACCCATAGATTTTAAGTTTATGTTTGAGCCAGCTTAAGGGATGGGCAAAGCCATGATTTTCATATGTAAGATAAGGTTATATTGTTGCTTGAAGGATTTTTCTTTATGCTCAAGATCAATTCTATAACTAAATCAAGTCTTAAAAATCTTATGTATGATTTTTTATAACAAGATTCAAATTTTTGAATCTATCAAAAAGTATAACCATTGGATTCACGGACTTGTAAATGTTCAAATAGTAAAATTGCTTCATGTCTTAAGACCATCCATGTAAATGGGATCATATAGATTGGCTTTAAGCTTCAAACAAAAACATTCAATTTATTATTATGAAGTTTCCATAATAAGTATCAAATCACATTTTAACATAATTGATCATTGGTTGGATAGTTAGGTTAAAAGGAAAAAAAGAATATGCAATGGTACGTATTGAGGCTCTCATGTGGAGTTTCCTTAATCCAACCATTGTCCTTACCATTTCCAGCCTTCATATTATTGATTTGATGGTTTAATCTTAAGGTTGAATATAAGGTTTGGGGTTATGTTGTTCTAAATATGGATTTCAAGGAAAAGTGGAAACAATAAGTTTACTATAAAATTTTATCCATCAACCTTTGATCCATCACCAAAAAGACAACTATTAAAACAATTTTTGGGACATCATAAATCACTCCAAACAATGTTTACTTTCTTGGGCATGGAAAGAATGATTAGGGCAAAGAATATAAATTCAGATAAGAGTTTTTGGTTAAATATTTAAGTCAAGTATCTCAAGATTGAGTTATAATCACCAATTTTTAATCAAACAAACACAAGTTAATACTCTATTCTGAAATCACCATAGAGTTCTTAATAACAATTTTTCATGCATTAATTTAATCATTACTTAGTGTTCAAACTTAGGAATTCAATTAAAGATGATTAGGCCTTATTAAAATAATTTGAGGAATTCAATGTTTAATCATGCTAGATTAAGTTAAGGTCCCTTATTTTTCATTATTATTAGCATAACCCCAGAACTTGGAAATACTAATCAAGGTTCTTTAGGCTAATTTACAAGGCAATGAAGAGACAAAAAGGATTTAGTCCAATTTACTTCTTCAAGGATTGAATCTATCTAAGATCTTTTATGAATCTTTGGGATACTTTTGATATGTCTAATAAGGTGTTAAAATTGAGATAAATAAGATTTAAGACTAAATAATTCATGGAAAGAAGATAGAGAACAAGTTCACCTTGAATTAATATTTAGAGAAAATTTTTCAATGGAATCATCCCTAAATGAAACTAGTAGTCTCTATTGGTTCGCCAAACACCAAAGCAAATACCTACATTTTAACTAGGGCCCCCATTTGCCTTAAAACACTAATTACATCCAAGCTTAGTCTTTTCTGCTAAGTTTACAAGGTTTGTATTCAACATCCAAATAGTCTCACCTTCTATTTGAGTACAATTCATAAGGATGGAGAGGATTAGTAGATACCTAAGGCAGTTGAAGGACTATAGAAAATTGGGCTATGAAAAAAAATGCTTAAGAATGGGTTTCATCTCTCAGGTGCTCAGAACTGTTTCCTTGGCTACAAGAAGTTCTCAAAAGTTTTTTTGAGGATGAGGAGAGAATTAGGATTGCATGGAGTATCCAAGGAAGCAGAGAACAAGACCCAAAAGTGGAGATTTTTGGGATTTAGGATTTGTGATTTGAATTTCGAAATGAAGAGGAGATTTAGGCTTACATGAAAGATACAATGGCGAGGAACAAGTGGGGATTAAATATTTAGGGTTCCATTACATAAAAAATTGCATGTTTAACATTTAAATCTCATTTGTTAATTAAAAAAATCCAATTATATATAATTAAGTTCTAATTTTAGCCTCATTAGGTTTTTAATGAAAGTGATGTCATTGATTAAGCCAAAGTGGGCTCAATTTGGTTCATACTTGAATCATATTGAAAATTATGACTTTCAAAGGGTTTGTGTGTTTTGTCTCAAGCTCACTGATGAACTTGTAGCATCGGACCATCCTAAGTTGAGCTCGGTGCATCACAATTCACGATGTTATATTTTGCCTGTTGGATTTAAATAGATTTGCATAATTATAAATCATATTGATACACTAAATTATTTCCAAAATTTAAATTCGAGTTGTTAGATCTAAAAGACAATTGAAGATTAAATCTTTGTTGTTAGTTAGGCATGACTAATGATAGACTATTAAATAATAATTTAGTAATTAGTGGTCAAATCTTGACCAATAATTCACAATTTTAAATTTAAATTGGTTGATCTTCCTTGTTTTATTATTTCTATAAATTTCCATGATTTAAATAATATAAAATTTATAGAAAAATTTTAATTAAATTATTTGAATGTTTTTTTCATTTTAACTTAGTTTAAAAAAATTTAAAGGGAGATAAATAGATTATGAGAGATTCACTGTTAAAAATTAATTACATTTAGGATCATTATTTTGTTTAGTATTAAATTTTTAAAAATTATTTAATTAATTAAAAATAATATTCAAAAAATTTCTAAATTTTCACAATATTTTTAATTTCATATTGTTAATTATGTCCTCTTTAAATAGTGAAATTTCTTGAAATCATTAAAATGATATAATTTATTTAATTTTTCTCAAAATTTGCATTTTCTTAATTTAAAATTAATTTATAAACTTATAAATTTAAGAATGTTACAAGTGGATATTACTCCCACAAAATGGTAGAAGGTGTTGATCTGAGTTTCCCAAAATAGCAATGTCTATAAGTCCCATATGATGATAAAAGTCCTATATATGAGCTTCCCATTGAGGTAGCGGGTATAAGACAAATAATTAGGAAAACATCATAAAATGAGTTTCCCAACGATGCATTGGGGCAAGTCGTAAAATGCGATAGTAAAATCCAGAGATATGAGTTTCTCTGTGAGGCAATAGATGAAAGTTTCATCTAATTATGATTAGACAATACTAACGATAGATACTTTTATATTCAGTAGTTATATACTATTTCATATGTACTTTAGCTTAACTGGTGTTTCTTAAGTGCTGAGAATTCTTAAGCATGGGACTACCTGTTATTCGGATGTGAAATCTCAATGAGCATCTGAAGATAGTTCAAAGGGAACAGTGTTCAACCAGTTTATTTATATCAATTTTAATTTGAAATAATTTGTAAAGTAAGTTTTCTCAAATATTATACTGATTATGATAAATGAATTATTTTAATCACAACAATTTTATTAATGAATAAAATATTGATATATGGCTTGCAAAAGAGTGAATAAAGAAAATTGAAGATATAGAAAGAAAATTACAACTATCATTTAAAAATATGTATATAATTGTTTATTTATTTAGTTAACCCACAAGACTTCCCACGTGCCGATGGTCCCGCGGTCACGAGCAATGCACACACAGCCCATGCGGCTTGGTTACTTTTACTGATTAGATATTATATTTTCTTCTATATTTTTAATGAATTTATAATAATAATTTTAATTTTGGTAACTTGAGCTAAATATATTTTTAATGTTATGGTTACACATTAATATACATCAGAAAGTATTTATGATTAATTAGAAATTTTTTTTTTTATAATTTTTGTATATAAGTCTTATCAAAAAGTACATTGAACCAATAATCTACTTACATATTGGATTGACATATCTATATATTTTGGTATATATTAGTGTAAGTATAGCAATACTCATATATTTGTTATAAAAAATTAGAAAAGGATGTCAGATTATCATTTTCTCTCATTTTCATTTTAAGATCCATCAATGATTCCATGCGGATAGAGATTATAAATGGGTAACTATGATTATATAAAAATATATATAAAAAGTATTATATATTTAAATGCCCGTATATATGAGATATATTTTAAGAAGATTAATAATGATATTATAATATTTTTTTTTTTGGATATTCAGTACGATTAAAATGTGTAAATATAATATTTAACACAAAGATCTAAATGCACTAGTAAAATAAAAAAATAAATTAAATAGAAAGAGTATAAATATATTTATTTTTAATTAAAATCATAATTAAAAATTTATTAAGAATATTAAAAGATTGCTGAGATATTGTGCTCATTGATGGGTGATTAAGTGGAAGAGAGTTAGGGGATAGTGGGTGGCAGTGGGTCACATGCGCTCCGTCCCGTCTTATCATCATTGCTGACTTTTTTGAGGCAAAGCTAAAACAGTACGTGGGTGGGTCCCGCACTTTCTTTTCCTTTGTATTTATTTATTTATTTTTTAATTTTTCTATATTTTCAACATATATATATTCTTATAAATTGTATGATTAAAATAATTATATTCTTAGTGAATACACTCAAAAATAGAAATATTAATAAATTTAAATGAGACAAATTTTTATTTTTATTTGGAGTGTTATTTGAGAGAAAACAAAATTGAGAGGACTGAGAGAGAGACTCAATGAGCGCACCCCAATTATATACTCCTTATAACAGACATTCCTTAACAAGTAAGTCTCTCTATGAATGAAAGAGGAAACATAGTTATACCCTCCCTCCCTTATTTCAGCATGCATTATATCACCCCCCCCGCATAATATAGAAATAATTATAATTCCAGGCATCGCCCCAGTCTCAATGCTCAGCCCACGGCCAGAAGGCTGACGGCTCGTCGACGCCGTAGAACACATTGCCGAAATTCTCGTCCGTGTCCATCTTCGGCGGGTTCCGAAAGGAAGGGAAGAAATCCTTGCTGCACTGATTCGGATTCAGGCGCTCGTCCAGGTTGACATCGCAGCTGTTGTCACTCCTGTTGCTGCTTGATCCCTCTGTCTCCTTGTTCAGATTTATCAGCTCTGCTCCCTCCCTTCCTCGCAAAGCCATCAACTGCCAACCATTGTCAACAATATCAAGCACATCATTTTCACTCGAAGAATCTCCTTTGCTCTTGCGCAAAATCGATTTTAACTGCTAATAAATTGCAATTTGAGCTTTATAATTATTGGCATACGAATTATTTTCTACTTTGTTTGTTCAAATCTGGAAAAATTGAGTTCAAGCAATGAAGGGAGACCGAAGAATAATTCTTATATTGTCAGCAATATCAAACACATAATTACAGGACAGCCTTACATCAAGATTTTTGAAAGATATTTCATCTAGAGATCTCTCTCTTATCGTAAAGTGAGGTTTATTTCTGGATTTGAAAAAATTGTACAATTCTCTCATTGTCACCAGTATCAAATATTTAGTATATAATTCTCTCATTGTCAATAGTCTTTCAAAGATGGAACTGTGGGAACAGAGGTTATTAAATAGTCTTTCAATGATGGAAGCATGAGAATTGAGGTTAAAGAGGAATGGAGACGCAGGCATTGATGGAAATCATATATGCAAAAGATTTTTGAAAGATATCTGGGAATGTATTCAAATTGGTACATATTTTGGCTTCGAGGTTCTGATTTCTGGATTTGAAATATTTATGTAATTCTCTCATTATCAATGGCCTTTCAATGATATAACGGTGAGGATTTAGTGTAAAGAAGAACGGAGACCTGGACGTGGAGGCTCTTGTTGTGCGCGAGGAGGGAGTCGTTGTGGGATTTGAGGAGGTCGAAATCGCGCTTGAGGGAGTCGAAGTCCTTCTCCAGCTGCTTCGTCTTCCAGCGGGCGCGGCGGTTCTGGAACCATATGGCGACCTGGCGGGGCTGGAGCCCTAGGGCACAGGCGAGGTGCGTCTTGCGCTCCGGCTCCAGCTTGTTGGCGGCCTCGAAGCTTCGTTCGAGGGTGCGCACCTGCTCTACGCTCAGCCTCCTCTTCTTCTCCCCGGGAAGGGAGCAGTCGTCCGACAGATCCTCGTCCCCCGCGTCGTCCCCCCACGGCGGCCGCCTCCCCTGCATTGCCCCTGAAACCAAACCCAAGTCAGGAGCGTCGGACGAGAAAAACGCAGCGTCGGAGGGGAGAATTCTGGACCTCCGATGTCCGGCGGAGGCAGGAGGAAGCCCTGGGGAAAGAAGCAGGGGGGGGAGGGTGCCCCATTGTAGGTCATCTGGTTCTCCTGATGCATGGAAGGAACTAAAGGATGGGGAGCTGAAGGGAGACCAATATATATATATACATATATATATATATATATATATATATATATATATATAATTGGATTCAGTGACGCCTGCTCGGTTGAGAATAATTTGATTACAATTTTACTTCATAGTTTTTTTATTTTATCGGTGAGAATTACTGCCTAGTGTAATTGCCAGGCCGGCGGCGATGTTTGCCGGGAAGCAGGAATCCAATGGCGGGCGGGGAGGGCTGAAAGAAATAGAACACATGCGCATGTGAGAGTGACGGAGGGATGAAATTTATTAGTTCCCTAAATATATTTATTATTCATGTTATAACGAGAAAAATGTAGACTTTTTGGAGAAGAAATTGGGGCTCATCATGCATGCTTCTCATTGTTCGAATGAATAGTGTTTGATGATTAGCACAGGATAAGGCAAGGACAAAGTACTGCGCTTAGGGCTTTGAACCCCTTATTATTTAATTGCTACACTTATATACATTAAAATATAATATGTCAATTCTATAGTACCTATACAAAAATAAAATAAAAATAAAATAAAAATAAAATTTTTATTAATCCTAAATACTTTTTGATATACTTTTTGATATATATTTTTGTGTAAGAATAATATTTTTATTATCTATTTTTTTATACATTTTCTAAATAAAAATTGAATTGCACCTATAATATATTTACGAAAAATACTATTTAGATCCGCTGACAATGGCACTTAAAAAATTTAACAAATAGGATTTGAATATTATTTCATTAATATTTATTTATTTATATTAAAATACTATAAATATTATTTTTAAAGTTTATATTTAAATGATGCCCAAATCTCATTAAATGAGTTTTTTGGGATGCCACGTCAGCGAGTTTAAATAACATTTCTCTATATATATATCATTATCATGTCATCTTCATTTTAATATGTAAGCGATAATGAAAGTGTTGCAAAGTTCCGAATGCTACCCCGACGAGATCCCAAACCACCCGCAGTGCACTGTACTGTAGCAATAATATTTTATATGAGAGCTCTTTTCAATATCTCACAATTATTAAAGTACTTAAAATTAATAATTAACTCATAATAAATGAGATTTATTAATTAAAATTATAATTAAAAATTTATCAAAAATTAATGATCTAGAAAGAAATGTTGGGATATGAGTTATTGAACCATATTCCTTTTTATATTTAACAATAGTTATTTAGGAAGATTCTTGAGTAGCATGGATGGATTTGAAGGTTGAAGAGTGAGTATGTTTCTGAAATAATTAAAAAAAAAAAAAGGAATGAGCGCATAACACCTGATAGATTCCGGCTGTCGTGTCCTGAATGGTTAGGAAGAATATATAATTTCAAAATATTTTCAAATATATATTTCTAACAATCATTATAAATAAAAATACAAACATAGAGAAAAATGACAGAAAAAACATATTAATAGACTTTGAGATAATTTTTGTGAATAGGATATTTAGGATATTGTTTTTTTGGGTATAGTGTCAATAATAAAAAGCACATTATATATATATTTGGAATTTCAACTATTTATATGGACTTTGTCATTGCATTCATTACCCCCAAATTAGTTATGAGTAATATTTTGGAGGCAATCGGAAGTAGTCAAATTTTAGTTAAATATTTTAAATGCTCAAGAAAATAGGAAAATTAAATACTGGTCAGAATCAAAATCCAACTCCACGGTTACGTTCTTCACCCCTTAATTAGCTAAGAGTGATTTTATAAAAATTTTTGGAAACTATTTAATTGCTTAAATATAATTAAATGAAATAATTTAATAATAATAATAACCAATCTATTAATCTAATTAATATATTTATAAATTATATTCTGTTTCTTACGGCAAGTTACTGTTCCCCTTGCCCTAATCCTATCGCACCGCACTCGTTCCTCTCGAGTGGTTGATCCTTCGAGAGAAGGATCGCAATCAGGCGACGCGTGGCACACGCACGACAGGTTCCGCCGAGTGTCGATCTGCCGCAGTCCCTTGGCATAGTAAGTTCCGCCCCCTCCTATAGCCTAAATCTCTTTAATAAAAAAAAAGAAAATTAAATGCATCCCCTCTTATCTTTCTTCTTCCTCTCACGGACTCTCTCAATCCTCCTTGTTGGGCGACACAAGGCAGAGCCGTGTTTCTCTCACTCTCCTCCATTCAGCGTTCGACGCAAGGACTCGCGGATCCTCATCGACTTCTCCCTAGCAATGGTACGATGATTCATCCTTATTCCTCACACATCGATCTTCCATTCGACGCCATCAAGGTACTTCCTAACCCATCATATAGTCGAATGCTATAAGGATATAGCATTATCCATCTTCAATCGAGTTCAGTTGATCCCAATTTAAAGCTCGACTCTTGATCAAACGAATAGGATTTAAGTGAACAAATTAGGACTTCAGATTTCAATTGGTGAGATGTTTTTGGCTTGGTTTGGTTAGGATTCTTCATCGCCTTCAACATTAGGTTTTGTTTATTAAGATATATTAATTTATTGTTGATCTTTCTGCTATAAGAATATTGTTGAGCATTTAGATTTTAATTAGTAAAGATTGCTACTTTTAAGTATAATTGGAGGATTAAGGGTCGGTAACATGGTTTCATATTGCTTTATCTTGGATGTGTCAATTTTTTTTAAACAACCTATGACAGGTTGACAATTTTGAGGTATTTGATTAAGATGTAAAAAGTCAGAGTTATTGATATTTTGTTTTATTATTTGTATTCCTGTTTGTTTTATTCATACTTACTTTAACTTTTCTTGCAATTAGTTAACACTCATATATTGCTGCTATCTAACTGAATTAATATCATTCTTATATTTCTTACAATACTACTATGAACTCATTATCTCAAATTTCACATTGAAATTACTTAGTATCAAGATTCCTGTGAACCAAACAGTGTCTATCTCTTAAGAACGGTTTTGGTATGTTCAACGAAATATGATAAAACAAAAGCAATGCATATATAATCAATAGTTTAGCTGATACTTTGAGTATTTTTTACATATAAGCTAATAACAACTATTTAAGCTTTTTATTTCATCTTTAATGTTAATTATAAAAGAAATGCACATTTATTTAATTTATGCTGGTGATGGTTGGTTGTAAATTTTTCGAATTTAAATATCATCTTTCAACCTCACAAGAATAGAAAATATTTCTTCAAATGGAATTGACTCAATAATAAGTGCATTGATATATTCCATTTATATGCCCTAATGAATGCTGCGGTACTAACTCTCATGTTATATATATATATATATATATATATATATATATATATATATATCATCGTTAATATTTAAGGAGTTTTATATGGGTAAAGGGTTTCATTTTATGCATCATCGAATCCCAAAAGAGAATGCTTGAGTAGTATTTTAAGAATAAGATTGAGATTTAAGGTTAAATAATTTTTTTCTATATTCGGTGACTGCAAATTTTTTTGAGACAAATCGACATTAAAATAATTCATAGGATTTCTTATTGTTATCTAGCAGCAATATCCTTTGGAAGCTATGTAATGTTTAGTTGCCTGAATTTACTATTGCAACACGTACTTCATATTATTATTAATGTATCAGCTTCTTGATATGTATGTACATCATAGGCTGTGACACTATACATCTGAAGTAAATTGTCATTTTATCATTTCATTTAATTCTTTCAAATAAAGTAATGATCCTACTATTATTATGCTTAAAAATGATTGAACATGACCCTGAGTTGATAAGAAATGATATTTGAATAAGTGTTTAAGATCAATTTTCTATCTTATTATTTGAGCCAAACTCAAACTTCAATAATTCTGTAAGACCATGCTCAACTTTTAAGAATGCTTGCACCTATGTGATTTTGTAATATTACATCAAATCTGTCTCTCATGTTGGATTGTATATATATATATATATGGAGAAGTAATACCTGAAATGCTACTTAATTTGTTATTATGCTGGCAGTGCTGGAATTGGTTGAATTAAATAACTGCTAGTGTATTATGTGTAAGTGTTGTTATTGATTGCATCATCGGATTGAATCAGCATGTCTAAACTGTAAAATGAATAGTAAACTACGAAATAAATAGTAATCAGAATAGTGATGTAAATAGTAACAGAATTGCGGGTTGAATAGTATATATATATTTTTATGCAAAATAAATAAGCGTTAAGCTTCATGATGTGAGAGTAATCTCACATCATGCCTTCCTTAAACATTCTAATCTTTTATTTAAGCTTTTCATCAAGATTAGTTAATGTTATTGCTTGAGTGTTCATCTTAATTTCTTTAGGAATCCTCCCTTAAGGATAAGCACTAGAAAATTTGATTAAACTTTACTCATTGGGTAAATGGGTTATGTAATGAGTGAAACCTTGATTTTTGTTAATTTCTAGATTTTATCTTTTAGAGAGGCTAGTTTGCATTTAAATTCTAGTTTAGACCTTCTAAATAAATTAATCAGGTCGATTGATTATCTATTTAACCTAAGTAGGCGTCACTAATTTAATTTAATTTTACCTTATAGGACTGTAGTGCTGAGGTTATATTGGATAATAGGATGTTGGAGATCCTGAGTTTGTAGAACTTCAAATAGTTAGAATAGATTAAATTAGGAAACAAATGATATCACAGAGTGTATAGTGACATTTAGACCATATTTTATATACTCTACTTTCCTTAATTCTGAATTTTACTTACTGTGCCATTATATGATAAATGCTGAACTTTACTTACTTCGTCACATTATATGATCTAGAATAACATTACTTACTTTGACACATTAGATAATTTAGAATAACATTACTTACTTTACCACATTAGATGATTTATGATAATATTACTTCCTTTGCCATATTAGATGATGTAGGATAATATTATTTACTTTGCCTCATTTTATGATGTGTCTTGCTTAATCTGTCATCATAGTGTATTGCTCATATTTTATATTCCTAATAATTTAGGGAATGTCTCCTAGATGACTTATATTTTGTATTACTGATAATCTGGGGAATTGTAACGGTTGCCTCTTGACCATCGTCGAGTAACACTAACTCAGCTACGATCAAGTGGTGACTGTCACTGACACTACAGATAATAAGCAATATATCAATGGCATTAATCTGAAGGTGAGCAAAGTCTTATGCAAAAACATAAGTAAAATAATGCAGAAAATAAGGGAAAATGGCATTCAAATGTTATCCACATCTATCCATTCACGTACAATATAGAAAATACAGAATAATAAGAAAGAAACTCATTTATTACATTTAATTAAATATGAGCAACATAAATTAAAAAAAAACTGAGCAAGATCTCCTTCTTTGCAGAACATCAATTTTACCTGACCCTCTATCACCAGCACACCCCTAAGCACAAGTTCTGAGCTAACACCTGGTACTGCCATATATACATATATGACAGGGCCAAGCCAATAAAGGAAAAATAATATTAAACTTATAAAGTCTAAGTACAATAAAGCTGTAATATAGCATATACTTGCATCTAAAAGATGTTATTCAATCATAATAATAAGACAGAAATCAGGTTACAGAAATACTATAAAATAATTGAAAGTATAAAATTGTATAAACTGAAGCAAAGTAAAGTAAAACTGAACTGTAAATTGACTACTGAAAGTAGACCAAAAATAGTAATGGATCTGAAAACTGAGTAATGATCTATAAAACTATAATGTATGTCGCTAAAACTGTGCATCTGAATATACCACAATACTGTATACTACTGATATGCAACCAAAATATCACTGAATTGCTATGAGTAGTATGGTCCAATGTATACATACATTCAATTGGAAATACCATTTACTATGATGCCGATGTATCCTGAAATTCCCCAGTCAATATATACAATATTCTGTAATTCATAAATAATCACTGATACCCATACATTATTCTGATACTCACACATTATGGTGCCCCACCCCTTAACCCATAAGGATTAAGCTAAGGGGTGGTGTGTCACTCTGGCTAACCCCTTACTTATCATTGGATTAGGATGAAATCTATAATCCACCTAATAAGGGAATGAGTGAGCACATAATCAAACATCAGTCACTATCTACTAAATCATATAGAGTGTGGAAGCAATTTAAGAAATGACATCCAAGCATCATAATATAATAAATATGAGACATAACTCAGAATACAAGCATAAAATAATCTAAACACGCAGTCATAGGTACCTGTATTATTACATCAATTAGAGTTTAAGAAAAATAAAAGTGCAAATGCGCTCATCCTCACATATAACAGAAAGCTAAATGTCTTCTAGTCCCAGCTGCTGCGCCTCCTCTAAATAGGGCTCCTCTTCAGGTACTGGATCCTCAAACTGCTCTATTCCTGACATTGTCGGTTTCACAATGTAGGGCCCCAGCCAAAGAAAATAAAAATCTTGTGTTAGACAATTGTCTAAGTACATTTTAGGCTGTTAATTTTCATATGTTCTATAATATCACCATTTACAACTTATGAATAACAAAGTAACTAAGCAGTAGGTGCAGTAAGCGTATAAGGAAAACAGGGACATAACAACAAATGAGGTAAAAGTACAATAGCTAAGCAATGAACGGGCATATAACATAATAAGTAAAAAGTACTGAAAGTAAAGACTAATCCTAGATTTGCAGATGATCATGCGGCATATGCAAATTAAATGACAGAAATCTGAACATGGTACATATAATAAGTAGTAAAGTCTAGCATCCTATAAATATGTACAGGTAAGCACCTAAGTAAAGAAAAACAGCTAACTGAAATATGTATCTGAACACTGTACACAGTAAGCTGAAAAATTAAAACGGGTATGTAAAGACTGCCATATCAGAAAGTTAGCCATTGGGCCGGTAAAAACCCCAAGCCTTTCAAGGCTTGAGCAGACAGAATTTCCCATAGCCTTTCAGGGTTAGGGCAAATAGAATCTAGTAGCAAAACTGAGGAGGCAGTAATCACACATGCAAAATTTTTTTATTATTTTACTTTATTTCTGTGAACACATTTCAGAAATAGCTGAGGAGTCAAGCACGTCTGCAAGCCTACACGGGTTCCATACTTAAGACACTCTCCTCAATTAGTAATGTTAAGCCTCCTTATTTCTCCTTACCCCGTCCAATAGGGTAACTGTGCACCAGAATCTTCCCAGAGAATGAACCCAAAGGCAATTATTATCCTAATAATTCTAAGTTTTCATTTTATGCACAAAGTTTTCTTGTATGATATGAATAAGGAATTAAGCACAAATATACAAGAAATGCGTAGCACAAAGTATCAAAATAAGCGATGGACTCCACTAATATGGTGATATCATTTGTTTTCTATTATTCATTCTAGCTATTCCAAGTTACACAAGTTCAGGATCACCATTTTCCTACTATCGAGTGTAACTTAGAAACTCATCCTTATAAGTTAAAAAGGATTAGAACTGATCAGGTTCTAATTTAGTTCAATCAGATAGATGACTATAAGTTAAATTAATAAATCATACGTCCTAATTTTGGTAAATTTAGATGTTCTATCTAAGATCTGATTAAGATCTTCTAAAACCTATAGATTATGGATTAAACACTACAAGAATTTGGTTTAATCACATAATCTAAGATGGGTATGACTAAGTTCTAAGTTTTGTTCTATAAGTGATCTAATAGTTAAGGCAAATTCTATTAAGTAATCAGACATAATAGGATGATTCTCCTATCTTAAAACTAAAGTTAAGAGATAAAATAATCAGAACAAGTTGTAAAATAAAAGAAAAGTTTAGAAACTAATAAAACCAAGGTTTTACCCATTGAGTAACCCATTTACCTAATGAATGAACTCTAACCTATGATCTAGTTTTAGTCTTATGAAGGGGTCCGTAAGGTGTAGTGTTAAAGACTTAGGGAAATTCTGGAATCTGACCTAATTGTTGATTACACTCACTTAGATGTCACTAAGATATTTATAATATTGGTTTAAGAGTTTTGAAATGTAAATTAGAGGTTAAGAGTACTTAGTCCAATCTTAGGGCAAAATAATTATTTTGCCCTTATTTTAAGGGTCAAAAAGTCAACTTTTGACTTACAGGTCAAAATTGAATTCTCTTAATTTAAACTGATTCTTTACTGTCTAACTTGAAGATAGACAGTTAGTACGTCCAATTTGGACTTCAAATGGTCAAGTTATGACCAAAATGAGGTCAAGGGTATTTTGGTCATTTTCCAAATTTTTAGGTTTAGATCCTAAATATTATTTCAATTTATCGGTGACATTAAAATTTTAAACTAGTTAGCATCTTGAATTTTTAAATTTGGAGTTGATTTGACTAAATTATGTTCATTTGAATTATAGGGGCAATTTGGTCATTTTTCACTAAAGTCAACTTTGAGTTATATGGTTGACTTTTTATCCTGATGTCCAAATAGGAAATCTAATACTACTACGGTGATGGGGCTGATCTCCTGAGTATTTTAAGACCCATATTGACTATGTTTGGTCAACTAGGTCAAAAGTTATGAGATCCTAAAAAGGTCCTTAAATATTACATCATTATGCGTACCCTAAAACTAAATTTTGCATTACGTCATTTGATTCCTTTTATCTTTTTGAGTATTGTGAGATCTATATTGGCTATATTTAGATCATCCTATAAAAAGTTATTAAACTTTTAAGTTTTACTATTCAAAAATATAATTTGTATTATTTTACTATTCATTTATTGAAATTGAATTAATTTACTATTTATTCCTATATATATATATACATATATATTTCACAAATTATTGATTAACATATATATATACATATAATATGTCATTAATTAGGGCTAAATTATTAATTAACATTAATTAATCCATTAATTAATTTAATTATATATTATTTTACTATTGAAAATTAATTAACTATTAATTACTATTTACTTAGTCTTAATTATCTACTAATTATCTAGTTAAGGATAATTAATTACAATTACTGTTTAATAGTAATTAATTATTTTAATTACTGTTAAGATTTAATTAACATTAAAATAATCCTAATTAACCTCTAATTACTAATTACAGTTAATTAATTATAAGATTACTGTTCAAAAGTTATTAGCACTAATTATAATTAATTAATAGCTAACTGTAATTAATTAAGAGTTAACAGTAATTAATTATTTAACTATCTAACAGTGGGCCCACCTAGGACACGTGGCAGCTGCTGATTAGGCGCTGCACTGTGTGTGGGCCACCACTGTACACGTGGCTTGCACAGTGGCTGCCACATAGCACTGTGGGCCCCACAGGGAAGCCAAAGTGGGCCCCACCTGACACGTGGTACTGCCCAGAGGCCGAAGAGCTGCGAGTTTTTAGGTTTTGATAATTCAGTTTACCAGTCAGGTAGGAGTACACAAATTGTTCTTATAAAAATAAATCTAGCATCCTATAATGGGCATGAATCAAGTATGAAAATGACTGAAAGACTGCATATAAAGTAAAGCAATTTCCAAATTCAATTTCTGCTCTGCAAATTAGCTGTGAAAATCAACATATATGAAATAAATTTTATCAAAAGCATTTGTAACAATAAGTCGAGTCCGTAGACTCCTGAGCCCAAATGGGTAAATCCATAGGCATAACCTGTAGGAAGCTTATCTCGCCACCCGTCGGTAGCTTACTCAAAATATGAACTGATGGTGTGTCTTTCCTCTGGATTTGTCTACTTCCTACAAGAGGCTAAATCCCTCTATATAACTCCCAGGGGCTTGCTAGCTAGCCCAATCTATACAGATTCCAGTTTTTTGCATTCCACCCTCCAAAGACAAACACCACAAAATACATATATACTGTGTTTCATTCTTTTTGTTACATGCTATTTGATATAAATCTTTTGCAGATTAAAATGTGGTAAGCAGTGCAAATAATACTCAAATGGAAAATGGCTCAAATAAGAATACTGAAATAAAACTTATAAGTAAATTTGCGTACCTCACTGTTTTGACTCAAAATCAATCAATTCAATTTTTTTGATCTGCCAAAATAATAAAATTTATTAATTTAAGGTTTATAAAATTACTATTTTAATTTATTTGAATTATTTTTTTATTAAGTTATATAATTATTTATGCCTTATAAGGTCAAATTAGGAATTTGACCTTATAAGGGCATTTTAGTAATTTTATCCTTAGTGAAATACAAATTTTCTATTAGTTTATTGTAAATTATGTTCTAATGTTTTCATAGAACTTGAAATTATTCAATTCTGATATGAATTGGCTAAGTTATAGCTAATCTAATTTCTAGGGTTAATAATTAAGGTTAAATGTGATTAGTGAGTGATTAGTGAATTTGGTCACAAAATTATTAAAGTAATTATATATTTAGGTTCTAATTTATTTTATGAGTCATTTAAAACTGAAATCACTTAATTTGGATTATTATATTTGCTAATATTCACTAATCAAGTTTTAGAATAGTTAGGATTAATTAAAAAAATCTAACCATTGGATCCTAAATATTTTTGCAGTTTATTGAAAATTAAGATTTTTTGATCTAAATAGATATTTGGATCACTTAATTTGGAGTTAAATTGGCTAACTTATGGCTATTTGAAGTTTCTAGGGTTAAAGGCTTAATTAGGATTAGATCCTAATTGTGATAGTTTAATTTTAATCTAGATGGCAAAATTAATACTTCTAAAATACTCCTTAGATTTTTCTAAATATTTTTAAACCCATATTTGATATATTTGAGATAGTATGTGTAAAGTTATGGGTAAATGAAAAATTATAATAATTTGGATTTATTTAAATATCCTAAAATATTACTTTACAAAATCTGAAATAGCACTAAAATAATCCTTGATTTTTGCTGATCAATTTAATATATTTAATTATTATATTTGGATATGTATTTTAGGAGCTATGATTTTCTAAAGTTTGAGATTAAATACAATTAATTAAATCAATTAATCTTTATTATATTTAATATTTAACTTTTTCATCTGTTTTATTAATTATTCTGTTTGATTAAATATTTCTATTATTTATTAAATTAATGTTATTTATTGATCTAATAATTTATATAAATTTTAATATTTAATTATTATATTAAGTATTAATTTTTTTCTATTTGTATATTTATTTATTACTCTAAATTATATTTTATAGTTTTAAGTTTATTATTATATATTATTAATATTAATATTTATTATTTTCTGAATATATATATTTTTAATCTTTAATGTTTTATTAATTTATTACTTTCATAAAGTTATTGATTATATACTAAATTTTAATTATCTGTTTTTCATTTGCGTATTTATTTATATATATATATTATTTAAAGGTATTGATTAATATTTTAGTAACTAAATTTTTTTATGTATCCATTAAAATTTATTTAACTAAATTATATTTAATCTTTCTGTTTATTTATTATTGTATTTTAATTATTATTTTACTGATTTTATTTAATTTAATTATTTTATTTGTAATATATACGTATTTATTACTTTAAATATTATAAGAATTTAAATTAAATTAATGTATTATTAATCTGTTTTATTTTATTTAATTATTTAAAATTTTTCATTTTCTGCTTTTACATATTTATATGTATATTTAGTTTACAAATATAGTTATATTATAAGTATTTATATCTTTATTGATTTAAATGGTGTATTATATATTTATAAGTAATGATTATATATAAGATATATTTATTTTTAACACTAATATTTTTCAGCAGATTTTTTAGACGGCGGGTCCCTCCATTACACACGTGGCAGACACCTATTGGTCGAGATGGCTTTGTGGGGCCCACGGCATACGGATGTTAGCGATTTTGAAATAAAAAAAAATAGAAGGTGGGCCCCGCCTTTGCTCTCAGCAATTGACACGCGTCCCAGCGGGACCCACCGTAATTATTACGGGGAACGCGTGTCATGATCCGGTTCAGCGTACCCGGCCGGTCTGCCACGGAATATAATTAGACCGGTCCGAAAGTGAGGCGAACCGGTCTGGATTTAATCGGGTCTTACCAGATCCAAACCAGATCTAACGGTTGGATCTGATTTGAATCCAACGGCTGGATTCAATCAAACGATTCGCCTTCTCCTTCGTCATACCCGACGAACCCTAATCGCAAACAGAAGACAGACGGTGCCGATCAATCGAAGCTCGATTCGATCGATCGAGCCCAAACGTTTAAGAAATCATTAGTTAGGATGCTAAGAACGTTAAGCAAATAGAAATAAATGGAAGTACCTGAGGGTTTCGAGATGTTTACCGAAGGAGAAAGGAGATGATAACTCAAGTTTCGAGAGTCCTAAAATATACTCTAACTTCTTACAGGTTAGCTTCTCCAAAGTCTTAAATCCTTTGCGTCGAAGGTTTCTTGAGCGGCGATTGACGCGTGGAGGAGGGATTCGAGCGACGTGCGTCAATTCTTTTGACACGCGGAGCGCTGAACCCTTATGGCGGAAGAGACGATCAGATGACCGTTCGATCTTTCGATCGAACGGATCAGATGATCTGTTAGGATTTGACGGTAAATGCATTTAGATAGAAGGCGTCAATGGTCAACTGACGGTAGCCGTTAAGTAACATTTTATTAAATAAATAATTATTTAATTTATTTTAATCAATTTAATAAATAAATCTTCACTTAATAAATATGTTCCAAAAATTTTAAAAATATCAATCCTAGCTAATTGAGGTCTTCTGAACACAATGGTGCACTCAGATTTTTGATCCGACGAGTATTTAATTACTTGAATTTTCAGGTATTTAAATAGTATTAAAATATTCGTCAAAAATTTAATGACTTCCAAATGCATTCAAAACTTCACCGCTAGCTAATTTGGGGGTAGTGAACGCAATGGTGAAGTCAGATTTTCAATCTGAGGTCAAAATTATTTAAATATTAATAAACAAATTGGAAAATGATTTCTGATATTTTATAATCTGGGTCTGATTCAACGACTGCGAGGGTGCCGTCTGATCAGACGGCGCCGTCAGCTACAGTTGACGGTAAGTTAAATATTTAACGGCGCCGTTAGGTAATTAATTAAATAATATTATTTGTTTTTTCAAAATTTCAAAATTTTAAATATATTTTTCCTAGCTATTTGAGAGGTGAGGAACGCAACGGTGATGTCGGATTTTCGATCCGATGAGTATTTTGATTCCTCGATTTCTGAAGCATTTAAATATTATTAAAATATTCATCGAATTTTCGACGACTTCTGATTGACACAAAAACATCACCCTTAGCTAATTTGGGGTCAACAAACGCGATGGTGAGATCCATTTTTTGATGGGAAGTCAATTTAAATATGTCAAATTTTAGGATTTTTGGATTTTCCAGAAATCAGGATTTGATTCATTTGACACCTAATTTGGACTAGGTCTTAGAGGTTAACTCTAATTGACCTTATTAGCACTTATGATTATATTTAAGACTAAGATTAGTCCTAATTGACTAAGATAACAACCTGGGCTGTTACACACATCATGCTTATGCTCATGCTCATGCTCAAGATTTACTCTGACGGGGCTATATTCGTCTAATCCCTCGGGATAGCACCTGGTCATAAGTCCGCATTGGAGTGCATCAATCAATCCTGAATATTACTGAAGTGACTCAGCACTATGGATATACATAATCATATCCAACCAATAATTTTGGGTTCAAAAGATTCTATTTAATTATCAAAGATTTATCAAAGCTATTAATTCCTTACACTAAATGGGTGAGTCCTACACAAAGCTCCAAGGATGTGATAAAAAGATCACTCAATGTTAATTTCTACCACAAGGGAGAAGTTCCATTCTAAGTGCTTTAGGTGATTCCTACTATAAGGTATTAAGATCAACTTCTAAAGTTAAAAGGACCATCTAAGATTCTACCTCAATAAGTTACAAAGATTCTTCTTACGTCAATGTATCATCATTTATTAAGGCTATTAGTAATACTAAATAAAGCCTAATGTAAGATCATCAAGATCTCACATATCTAAACACTCAATATAGTCTTATAAGATTATTCATTAAGTTTGGTTAATTAGATTAGATTGGTAGCCCTATCTGATCGAGGTTTAGACTACAATTATGAGATATAATCAAGAATCTTATTAGGATTTAATCATGTAATGAATCATCATAAATTTTATACTTAATTTCATGATAATCATTTTATTTAAGAGGAAATTAAGAATCTTAAGTTTCAAGTCCAGATGCTTAATCATACTGGTTCTTAAATTTCTTTAGCACTTCTAATTCAATGAATTAAAGTCAATATCAAATCAAATAGATTATTAGAATCATGTTAGTCAAATTATCTTATAATCAGGTTGATTGATTAAGTGATTAAGAGTTTGAGTCCAAATCAGACAGATTAGGTGTTAACCCCTAACTTTATCAATTTAAGACCAAGAGTTGCGTTACAAGTTAATAAAAAATCAAATGAATTATTGGTTTATTAATGATGACAATCTAAGATCTAGATCAAGTGTAAATCACTTGATCAAGATCTTAAGATCTCTTAAGTTTAATAAGAGATAATTGACAGTTTAATGAAATTATACAATCATAATAGAATTAAAACATCTTAATCCTTTAATACAACTTGCAAAAAATACATGAAAGTTAAAATAAAACTTGAGAAAGTAAAATGCACAAAAATAATAAGAAGAACTATGCAAGTGATGTCGCACTTAATATAAGACTAAATAAACAGTTTTAATTATTATAACTCAATATAAGTTTTAAGTACTTACATACCTGACTCGAGCAAATTTTGAACTTCTACAACACATAGCTTAGGAGCCTAAGCCTTCAACTTTGCATGGAGTATAGACAGATTTCTAAAATATAAAATAAAAGCAAGTTGATGAATTAATTTAAAAAAATTAGTTGATTGAGCCATAACTATCATAATGCAATAGAAGATTAAGATGAACTAACCCTTAGGCTAAAAATATTTTGAGAATTTTAGTCAATATTTTCAAAATTAGCAAAAGAGATATAAAATTAGAGATGTGCTACTTTGCATCTGATTTGGTTTAACTTAGTTCACTTTATAAATTTCTCCAACAATTTATGTTTAATTTTGTCTTAATAAAATTAAGAACTTATGGTTATACCAATTTGACTAAAAAAATATAACTTAATATGTTTTAACATACTTAATAAGGTGAACCAATTTATGATCACGCCAATTAGTTAATTAAAGTCATACGAGGAATTCATCAAGATATTTACATTAAGTATTATATAAAATTTATTTGATATCTAAGAAATCCTAAATAATTAATAATATAAGCCTAACCAATCTTTCAAAATGATTCATGATCTTTGTAATAAAATATAGTTAATGGCAACCATATGGAATTAATTAACTATTGAGCTACATACATAACTCAGCATGATTTAAAAAAAATGCATATTTCAGCTTTACCTATCTCGACTATTTAAAATATAACTCTATGATTAAACATAAATATTTACAAGTAAAATAATATTATTATATCAAACTTACAATCCTTCTATTAGCAGCTATATGAGGTGCTATGCACTTAAAGAAAAAAATGAGATAATCGAGCTCTATTATAATTATTGAAGTTTTATATATATATATATATATATATATATATAATAAGGATTTGAGTGGTGATAGGTACCATCAAAAGGAGCGACAAGGCAGTCGGAAACAATGAGTGAAGTCGTCGACGTGATCTTCGAAGGAAGAAGGAGAAGGCATAGATCAGTGATGGTGTTGCTCAACAAGATGAAGATGGATGGCTCGACAATCCTTGGCTGCACCGAATGGAAGGGGATCGACAATGAAAGATGATAGATTGATGAAGTAGAGGAAGATACAAGAGCTCTGCTAATAGTCAAATGGAGAGAAAGAGGGGGCTGAGCCTCCATTTAAAGGAGGAGAGTATGGCTCTCTCTTAAATTCTCCCATCAATTATGGGAGAGAAAAGGGAATGTCATGAATCTTTATTTTTTTTTTAAATTGTGTGCATTAGAGGAGTGGAAGGGGCAGAGGGGGGTTAGAAGTAATTGCATACATTATAGGAAATGAAGAGGAAAAGAGAAAATGAGGTCCAACTATGAAAGAAGAAAATGAGGGAAATAAATTGATTATTTAAAACTTTTAATTTAATTTATTTAATTAATTAATAACTTAAATCTCAGATTTAATGGAGCAGGAAAATGGGGTTTAGCCAAGAAGAAGAAAATGAAGGAAATAAAGAGAAATGATTTAAATAGATAAATAATTATTCATTTCTAATATTTAATTTTTTTAAAAATTTAGATTTAATAAACGTGTTTCAAAAAATCCCAAAAGTTCACCCCAACTAAATTGGAGGTGAGGAATTCAATGGCGAAATCAGATTTTGATTCTGATAATTATTTAATTATGCTAATTTTCAGAGTATTTAATTATACTAAAATATCTGCGAAAATCCGACGAATTCCAAACGCGTCCAAAAAATCATCCATAGCTAATTTTGGGGTGAATATCGCATGGCGAAGTCAGATTTTAATTTTGAGGTCAAATTAAATATTTTAATTTTCTAATTAATTAAATATTAAAATAATTCAAAATAATTGATTGAGCTCTAAATTGCTCTAAACCTTCATGATTTGGTTCTAATAGCTAGATGAACTTAATTAAGATACGATTAAGCTAAAATTAAGTTGGGTAATAACCTTGGGTTGTTATACATAGAGTGCCCCTATTGTTAAGAATGGACTATTTCACACATAGACATTTTATAGTGAAAGTAAAGATTGGACTATTGTTAAGAGTTGACTAGTTTTTAAACCAAAGTTTAAGGCATTCCAAATAATGCATTTAATGTGAAGCTTAGTGCCTTTACTCACAAAATATCGGCCCACGAAACATCAGACAAATAGGCAAATAATAAGTTATGAGCATCTTTGAAAGTAAAGATTGGACTATTTTTAAAAAGATTAAAGTTCCTACTTGCATCGAGACTTATGTGTGGAGCAATAATGCAAGACATTTTAGTCAGTTTCCTCCAAAATGAAGAGGCCATTTTATTAGAATAAGATGGAATTTCAAATAATTTTAACCGATTGCCTTTCCACCAATTGGTCAAAAGAGAAGTATTGCATAACACATACCAGCATAAGGATAATTTACAGCTTATGATTAATTTTGAGGGGCAAATAATATCAATCCCTCGCTTATCAATAGGAGCGTCAATATTTCCCCAAGCAATTGTATGCATTTTGTTTACCATAGAGTCATGATCAATGAATTTTGCACAAAGATGTTGTGTTAATAACACTTATGGGAATGAACAAATATAGAAGGAGAGGCTAGACTGAAAATTTTAGAAGTTGCAAACGAAATGGATTCTTGGGCCCATCCAAAAATCCAGAAGTTTCAAAAGGAGTGGGGAAAAACTTTTATTTTTGGGTCTAAAAGGAATGACAGAAAGTCCTAGGTATTTCAGAAGAAATTGTGCAGTGAAAAAATTTCAAATTTCAGAAAGCTCATTCACATTCAGCACCAAATTTGAGAAATAGAGGCACGATTTATCCTTGTTAAGGCTAAGACCCAAAGTTGCAAAAAACCCCTCAAGACAGCTTTTGAAGGCATACATATTAGGCTTGGAAGCTTCTCCAAATAGAATAATATTATCCACATATAAGATGTGGGAGCAACTAAAACCCCCATTGTATATGGAATAATATGTTTACTTTGGACAGCTTTATAAATGTCAGTTGAGAGAAAATTCATAGCAATAATAAATAATAGAGGGGAGAGAGAACATCCCTGTCTAAGCTTGATGGAGGAGTCAAAGTAGTCATCAATAGATCCCTACAAGTTAATAAAAAAATAGATGTTTGAAATACAGGCAAATATCCAATCAATCATATTTCTAGGAAGACTGACACTGATGAAGGAATTGATAATGGAATCCCAATTAATGTTATCAAAAGCTTTCTTTAAATCAATCTTTGCACAAAAAAAGCTTATTGAATGCTAATTGAATGTCCCAATAATCTCATTAGCAAGAATAACATGATGATATAATTATTTCCCTTTAACAAAAGCAGCTTGAGCTGGATGAATGATGCCTGGAAGGTGAAAAGAAATACAATATGTAATGATTTTGGATATGACTTTGTACATTGTGTTGCATAAGGCAATCAATTTATAATTATCAAATATTAAGTTACCTTTACCTTTAGGGACCAATGTAATAAGAGTGTGATTTAGCCACCGAGGCATGATGCCATTTTGAAAAAAGAAAATAATTCCATGACAAATGTATCTGTGCATACAGTTCTAAGAATTCTTAAAAAACAAAGATGTGAAGCCATCGGGTGTCTTTGATTGAAAATAAAATATGCTTAATGTCTTCATTTGTAATGGGTCTATAAATATCATCATGTAAAGCAGAATAAAAAATAGTATAAGTGTGAGATATGTTACCATGTCCCTTTTTATCGTAAAGTAGATTTTCATAAAAAGAAAGGCAAAATCCTTTAATTGACGGTAAAAATACTTGCAAGATTTCTTCTGATTGTCATATGAGTGTAGAAGAATTTAAGATTTTCTTCTCCAAGAGAGAGCTAATGTACCTTCGAACGTTGCTTAGCCTAAGATATTTCATTGAAGATGGCATCTTTAAGGTATTGATTAATTTGTAGATACATTAAATGTAAAGTATCATTATAACTTTGGGGATTAGTATTGTTGAATGCCTCCAATTGGGCTTGCCTGATTCTTTTATAATATGGGTTTAAGGCATGAGCATGATTTACAATTTTGAATATCTGTTTGGTCTGAACCAATTTCTTATGGAGTTCAAAGAGAGGATATGCGGCGACCCATCGCTGGGTCAGCATAGCTAATCCAACGTTATGTGCTCACTCCCTAGAATTATATCGGGTTTAGTATAATAGTGTATTTAGAGGCGTATAAAGTATACACTTCCACATTCATTACAACATTCAAAAATACTAGAATAAAAAATGAAATATATTCATTACAAAGAAAATAATTACTTTACAAAATCTGTTACACACTAAATAAAATTTTAAAACTTTAAGAAAATTAGTATCTAAGTTGCTTTATCATGCATCAACTCCTCCTCAAAGACTTCATCTAGAGATTATTCCTGAACTGTCATATATATATATATATATATATGACAGGGCAAACTAAGAAAAAGAAAAAATATATATTTAATTAGACACAAAGGTCTAAGTACGATTTGTAGGATATCAAAATTTGCATATAATATTAAGCGGCATAATTCAGCATGAGAAGTATATACAAATAAAATATGATATTTAAGTATGATATGCTTGCAAAATTATCACGATTATGAATGCAATATACATACATAAGATATGTACTCATTCTGAAAGAAAATATAATAATATATTAAATCTTTATTATGCTGGATAAAGTTACATAATAATTGAGGAGTTAGATACACCTATCTAACTATCTGAGATGTGGGTTCCTAACTAACTGTACATTTCCCATCAAAGGCTATGTGTAGTCTTCTATTTCTCTAGATATCAGTCTGTTTTAGCCTAACGTATTATCTGTACAAATCTGAGATCAACTTGAATGAATCCATGATACTGATTTTTTATTATTTATTTAAGTTTTAAGCACAAAATCTCATATAAATATATCAAAGTAGGTCAAAACTTAATAGCGATACAAAAACTGCAAATGAAATAATTAAATGAAAAGAATAATATTCTTCAATTTATTTTAGTAAAAATATCAATATTAATATTATATTAATTATTTATCTTTATATAATAAAAATAATATTTTTTATTTATTTTTATAAGTAATATATATATATATATATATATATATTAAATGAAAAAATAATTACTTAATTAAACGTTACAGAGATTTAAATATATATATATATATATATATATATGAAAATGACTTAAATGAAAGTTGTAGAAATTAATATATATATATATATATATATATAAAAGAAAATGACTGAAATAAAAATTGCTAAAATTAGAAAATATATACATATATAGAAAAAAAATAACATAAATGAAAGTTGTATAAATTAGGAAATATTTACAAATATATAAACAAAAAGAAAATTTGCATAAATGAAAATATAATAATAATATTAATAATAATAATAATAATAATAATATTATTATTATTATTATTATTATTATTAAAAGAAGAAGAAGAAATCAAAAGAATAGAAAATATTTCATCTCTTTCTCATTTCTTACTCTATCTTGTTGTTCGATGAGGTTTACTGGACATTGACGGGGGAATCGGTGGCGATCGAGGAAGAGAGGTAGGAAGTGGAGGGGAGAAGATGAATAGGGGAGGGGAGTAGGGGAGAAGGAAGTGAGGGGAGGGGGAATGAGGGAAAATAGGGGGGGTCGGGGATATATTTATTAGATTTTTTTTTTAATTTATTATTTTTTCCGTCATCCATTATTTGGATGAGAGAAAATTTGTCATAATTATTTGGAATGTTCAATTTGATCTTCTCTTCCTCCTTCTTATCTCTTCTTTTCTCTTTCTCTCTCTACTTTCTATCTCTTATATTTTTTTCCAAAAAATAACGAAACTTGACACGGAGATGTATCTTGATGAGAAAAACACACTCGCGCAAAGAATTCTCAATTTAGAGCAATATTTTATTTTTTTATTAATTTCTAGAGATAAAAACTTCAAAAATTAATTATGGTCAATATGGAGCTCTAAATTTGACAAAACTTTTTAAGTATCTTTTTATAATATTCTTGATCCGACAGCACTAAAATCAATGAATTTGTACATATATTTAATTTTCTCAATTTACTAAATTTGAATAATTTAAAAATTAATTCAGGATTATTCGTTATCCAGATTGCTCCCAAACTTGAGCATTATGATCACAAAAATATACTCTATCCAACAATTTTTTAGTTTGCCCTAATTTTAAAGTCACTCGAGATCCTGATTTTTGAGTTGGATTTAGTTCTAATTATCATAATAATGACTTGGGTCGTTACAGGATCACTCCCGTATGACTCATTCCAAGTGACAGTTACAATACTAATGAAATCAGGACTACTTTCCCAAAAATTTTTGAAACAAAATCTATTATGCATTCTGCTTAAAGTGGGGCCAGCAATAAGACGAGGAGAATGATTAGAAGTAGCAGGAGGAAGAATTCTGCAAAATACCTCAGGGAAGGACGTAATCCACTCAGAGTTTCATAGGCAACGATCCAGCTTGGTTCTAATCGGAGAGCCAAGACGATGGTTATCCCAAGTAAAGTGGTTGTCAGTGTGATGCAAACTTATAAGACCGACTTTATTAATACAATTATTGAACGCGATGAGTCTAGGAAGAGAAGGAGTCTCTCCTACTTTTTCATGAGAATACCGAATGCGATTGAAATCACCTGCAACCAACCAAGGATCACGGATAACCGGCATTTCACATGTGATTTATAAAATGGATTATTGAATTATAACTAAGTTTAAATAAATAAAATTTATATTTAAATTAAATTAATTTAATAGAGAATGTACTATATGCTTTTTTATTATTTTAAGTCATAATTTATGAGAAAATATAAGGAATTAAAAAGATTTCATATCTGAACATATATTTATTTTTTATGTTTTATTTATGATAAAAACTTAATAAATCATTAAAAAAAGATGATTAAATCTTTTTTTTGTCAAAAATTCTATTAGTTATATAAAATTATGGTTTATTTATTGGTATATTTAGTTTAATAATTTTTAAGCCATTTGGGAAAGATTTCAAAAATATGATCTCTCCTTATTAATGTTATTTTAGCATTAATTGAAACTCAAAATGATTTATTTAATTGATGCATTTGGGAAAGATTTCAAATATATATATATATATATATATTAATTTTTATTAAATCTCAGCAGTTTATACATAAGAACGCAATTATAATATCCCGTTGTGCAACATTAGGCATTTAAGCAAAATTCATACATTTAAATGTAGTGTTAAATTAATAATAATTGAGATTCACTAGTTAAAATCATAATTTCAATTGAATTAAATATATTTAATTACCTAGACCTAACTAATAATGAAACTCAGTATAAAACATTTTTATGGCAAGTTATTTATAATTGTTTTGTTATTATCAAAATTAAGTCATCCACTAAGCCGATTTATTTGTGACTTCTAAACCCAATAGTAGGAGGAATCGCTTGTGATGTCAGTGAACCACATCATCCATCATAGACAGTGAGGCATTAGTTACGAAGAAGTGGGGGAATAGGAGCAACGACCTAGTTGGGAACTATCATCAACAAGAGAGATGTGGCAAAGCAGAGGTAGCAATTGACTCTACCCTAGTAGAGCGAAAAGAAGCTGAGGACGAGATCACGACTGATCCTCCACCCCGCCGCTGTAATAATAACCCCTACGATGTTTGGCAATGGAGTTCAGCTAGGTAAACACAATGTCCAAACGGATCTCGCGGAATCAAAATCACCAGACAACGTAGTGACTATTGGCTATTGAGCGACGAGGAATCCAACTAAATTCAACCCTGAAGATTCCTAGCTGATGAGGAGCTCACCAATAATGAGACGCAAGGGAAGGAAGCACGAAGCAACGATCCTTTGGTGTCCAGAAGCACAAAGCAACGATCCTTTGGTATCCAGAAGCACGAAGCAATGATCCTTTGGTATCCAGAAAACCAGTTGAACCGGTTTAGTTAGAATAGTCTCAATAATCTGTTATACGGTTGCTCTTAAATTATTTGGTCATAACATAAAAACAGTATACAGTAATATTGTTATAATACTGTTATAAATGGAATCTTCGTACAAACCACATTTACGCATTAATACATTAACACCAAAAAAACATATAATGCTAAAATATCACCCATATTTATTGTTCGATGCCCCCTCCAAAATCCCAACAAAATTAACATATTATTTTGAGATTCACTAATCAAAATCATAATTATAATTGTATTAAAAATATTTAAAAACCTAGAAAAAGAGGTGGGGTTGTGGAGGAAGTGCCGAAGCATTTTCGTCAACGTATCATCCATACAAAATAACAAATAAGTAATGGAAAATGCTTAAACGTCTCATAAGTTTGACTAGTGAATCTTAATTATTATGAGTTAATTATAAAAAAAGCACCAATGTGGCTACCCTTAACAGCTTTTGTATCAACGATATCATAACCTACAAAAAAACATGCAAAGTTCAAACTTTGATAAGGAAAATATGAATTGACGGTTATAGATACTTTTATCAATTCAAAATGGGTATAAAAGCTTAAAATTGAATTCATTCAACTTATTGTACCAAACTGAGAAATACAGAGCCATGCTACAATACAATGCTCGTATTTACTATGCATCTTTTACTGCTTTTACAATTGTTAGAAGAAAACACAAAAACAAATAAAAAAAGTTGAGATTTAAATTCAATTGCCACAGCATAACTTGCAATGCTCAGTGACAAAAATCAAGTGAAGTAAGACTACAAAGATGTTAGAATGCCATACTTTGGTGTGTGTGCTGAAGAGCATTTCAAAAAGCCTTCTCTTCAGTTGGAGCAAGTAAGCATTAGTTAGGAATGTGAGGCTCCCTCAGTGCATGGAGCCAAAACTGCTGCTCCTCAGAGTCTCCCGAGAGAGCTTTGGAAGAATTAAGGAGCCGACGATGCCGCCGATTAAGGCCACAGCAGAAGCGAGGGCAAATGCCGGGATGTTGCCTTTGCCGAAAAGAGCATCCAACGGGCCAGCGCACAGGGCTACAATCACCTGGGTCCACCCATCACATTTTCTATCAATAAAATCTTTATATATATATACGGGCAATGTGTTGCAATAATCATATTCTTATACATGGGCCTGTCACATCATCTAGTGTAAGTGTAACAAACTCTATTTTTTAAGCATGTTGGAGTTTGCTGCTCCTCTCCCTTTTTATTGGGACGGAATTAGAGAAGCATAATTGTTATAAAAATGACAAAAAAACAATAAAGAAGCAAGGGAGCACATTCAAATACATAAGATCTTTCTACCGAACTAGAGATAATGAGGTTTTATAGCTTGCGCAAATCATCTATATTACATTTCATTTTCTTTAATATCCCTCAACCCATATAGTAACTTCAACTACTGTGCTTGAATAATACCTGGGGAACAACAATGGACACGTTCAGAACACCGATGCACAGTCCTGCAAAATCCACATTTTCCTTTTAAGAATTAGAAACCAACTATTGAGCAAAGAAACTTAGAGAAAAGCTTGGCCAAAATTCAGCCCTAGAATCAAGCAAACCTTGTTTGGAGCCACCATCGTTCGCCGCAAGCTGTGAGGCACAAGCAAAAGGAATGCTATAGAGAATCTGCAAGAATTAGTTTGTCATGAGAAAGACAGTCAAGTCGCTACGATGGCGTAAAAGGAAGGACATTAGGGAATAAGACTGACTGCTAAAGGAAATCCAAGAGCGGCAAAGATGGCCAAAGCTCCGATTTTCACTCCATGTGGCCCTGCAACTGCAGCATTGATCTTCCCAGCGTACACATGTGTTGATATAATGCTGAGAACTGTAATGGCAGCCATGGCTAGGAACACAATGAAATTCCCAGCTACCCACACAACCTTCGAGGAAAATTTCCGGCATATCGGAGCAAGCAGTATCGATGTAATCGCCAATACAACCTATTCATAGGATACTGAATTATGCCAGTGCGGTCTTAAGTTAAATAATGGGGGAGTAATTTGCAGAGTTTTATTACCGAATTCAGCAGCAAGCCAAACGCGCCTTTCTGCACGCCTCTGTCATAAGCATCACTCTGTTCCTTCGTGCCGGCAGGGTCGCCATGATAGATTTCTCGGCCCATCCAGTCTGTGTCATAAAGGATGAATGGAAACCAGGCAAGCTGCATTGAAATTATGTCCACATTTATAGAAGAAACATGAAGAAAAATAAAAACATAGATGCTGATTACTGAATAACTATATAATTTACCCAGGTAAGAGTTGTAACGAGAAGCACGGAGGGCATTCCGGCAGGTAAACTCTTGAGCATTTTGAAAATAGAAAATATTCCAAAACTTCCCTGAGTGGTTTCAGTTGGGTCAAGCTCATATAGCGGAGTTTCCTTTGCGGCAATCAGTGTCACTGTCAGGCAAAGGAGAAGGAAGATCTGCATGAAGAAAGAATTCAGTTGCAATCAGAGTTAGCAATAGTTTCCATACAATGTAGTTCCACTAATGGAGTTCCACTAATGGAGGTAGGATTTTAGAAGAGGGAACTAAAAAGCTCGTCCAAGTTCATGAGAAGGGGAAGCTTCCATAATATGACTAAGGGCAGAGGAATTCAAATGTAAATTTGATTTTATATATAGTTACATAAAGCAATTTTCAAATTAAGGGGGGTGGGGGTGGGGGGAGTGCCGCCATCCCAATAAAAGACGAAAACAAAAAACTTTGCATCTCCTAAACAAACCATGCTTCACAGTTTTGGCGTGATCAGAGAATAAATGTGTCAATTCTATGAATCAATGGTGAATATGAATGATGGAAAAAGAAGAAAGGAGGAAAACTTACAATTGCAACTAAGAAGGCACCCTTCAAATTTGCGCAGGAAACGCAGCAAGAATTTGTCAATAGAAAAGGAAACCACCTATGAAAATCCTGTTAGCTAAAGGGTTTCAACTATAGATGATTGAATATGTGGATATACTTAATGTGATTAAAATAGTATGTGTAAAGCTTATTCCATCTTACTTGTACCAAGATCCAGTAGACCCAGAAGAGTAGCCTAATATATTTCCAAAAGCCATCCAAAAGCAATAGATTATATTTGCTGCATTGCATCCATATTGCCCTGTAACACAAAAAGGCATATTTCATTCAGCTGTTTCACCAAATGAATTTGGGAAAAATACTTATCACTGAAATCTTCATTATTGATACACCAAACACAACTTTTCCTTCTTCTAAACAAATCACTCAATCCCATCATTTCTCAATTCATTTCCAAACATTGCAACATGGAGATAATAGCACAAATTTAAGCATTATCCTATTAAATCTTGATAAAAATCAATAATATGTCTCAAGCAAATCCAAATTAAAATGAAAATACAGATATGAGATAATTGAACTTACCAGAGAGATCAGCCATCATTGCCCGTGAAGGACCCTAGTTTTTTGGTCAAAAGAAAGAGTTAGGATGAAAGAACTCGGCTTTAACAAAATCACATATTCATGAACTTTAATAGCAGTTAGCAGGCACGATTGAAGAAGCTGCTTTAAATGTAAGTGATTGAAGTTTTGAGATACAGAAGAGAGGAAACTAACCTGAACTGCATTGTTTGAGAAATCAAGAACCCAAAACCCAACTACATAAATAATGGCTGCCTTCCATCGAGGGCCAACATAAGTACTGAACACATTGCCAAGCCATCAGATACTCATATTCACAATATCACATAATAAAAAAATTCAAGTTATAAAAATAACCTGCAATTTTCTTTTGTATCACCGAGTAAAGTTCCTATGTCTGATGAGAACCCAATCACAAGCACCTAAATCACATAAAAACACTTTAATATTTGATCTTAGAAAATAAAAGAATTCGATAAAAAAGGCAAAGGCACAATTACTCACACAACAGCAAATAAGAATGCATCCAGCAAGAATAAAAGGTCGCCTTCTGCCGAATGTAGATTGGCATTTATCACTGTAATATCCGACTGCAGGCCCAACCTAAAAATATGCAAGAGTATTTTGATACACAAATCAATTTTATCAATTCAATGACTTTCAATACATAGAAAATAGAAATATCTCATGAATGAGGAATACTTACAACAAATCCTGCCACCGGGCCACAGAGCCACATAATGGAGGCCAATGAATGTGGAAGCCCAAGGGTCTGCCACAAGTAAAACAATAAGTAGAAGTGTCACAGATTGAATTATTCCAAATGCAAATATGAATAAAAAAGCTCACCTTTCAACTATGTTATCACCTATATAGATAAACTTCATAGAACTTCTTCATCATTTAAACCCTAGATATGTCAAAATATAGAGCTAGTCTTTGTCATACTTTAAAATCATATTAACACATTTTTTCACTAATGCATTTAATCATCCATCACAATTGTTTATATAATAAGCAACAACAACAACAAGCCAAACCTGTATCCCACAAAGTTCAATTGTCAAACACTCGATATTAGCATCTATTGTGACTTAACTTACATCCCATACATTTTGTTTTGTATCTACTAAAACAAAACCTTTAGATTCTATGGTGGTTTACTAGAAATCTAGAACTAATGCAAAGAGATATGAGCTTGAGCTGATCCTAGATGCTATTCAATTAAAATAATAAAAATATTTTTCAAACCACCTTGTGCTTAAACACATGCAATTGTTCAATTACACAATTTTAATAATATAGATAGATATAAGTGATAAAACCTCTTCCGAAATTCTGAATGGGCTTCCCTAGGTCCTTACTATATGTCATTACAACATCAATAAACATTAAATGAATATATTATTTTCCCTCAGTAAAATTCTCCAGACCTCATTGAAAAAATGCATCTATTAAGAATAAACCAATTTGTTCTTTAAGAATCTTAGTGCCTCTTCTAATCTAAGTTTAATCACCCATTCTCAAAGTTTCAAGGTAAAGCTCATTAACTAAATTCCTATATAATCTGCACAATTCTACACACAATCCTTATTCTTATAAGCAAACATGACAATACTCATTCTTCACTCATCTGACATCTATCAAGCTATCATAAATGTATCAAGTAACTTGGTGAACCAATAAACTCCTTCCTCACCTAAATATTTTCATAAATCATTAACTTTTCTTCTAATCTAGTCATTTTTTAAAACATTTACACCTGAGCTTCACTCATTTGATGAATGAAAAAACATTTATTATTATTTTATAGAGACCTTAAACTCACCAAAGCAATCAAACTATTATATTTTAATTTTAAAAGCTTACAAAGATAATTGTCTATTTATCATGAATGTTCTATCCCTCAACAATATTTTCTAATCAACATCCTTAATTAATTGAATTTTGAGTAAAATCTTAAAATTTCTAGTATCTTAATTTAGCTAAATCATGTCTCTCCCTCAACGCTACCAAATTTCTTATGAGAATTTGCAAAAGCCATAGTTTTAGTATCACTATTTTTTTTTTAACCGATGATGAACTAATATATACCTCTTCTAATTCTCATTATTTTTAGATACAAACCCCTCATTATAAATTCAAATTTAAAATTACTAATTAAGAATAAAAATAATAATCCTTCTTTACAGCTTATAATAGGGCCTACTCAAGAGACGTTTAATTCAATATTAAAGCACGATTAAGCCCTTAAATCCCCAAACAGATATCATAATTGTTATACATTGCAATTTCTAAATATCATGTAATTAACATCACGCAAATTATAAATACCATGACATCTCTTATACAATGTATTTCTATATAATAAATAAAGTGTAAATCTTCTGTTTTCCTACACGCACAAAAATCTAATATTTTACATTTACAGAGACAAAAGAGTTTTATTAAATCGAAACAATGCCTACCCCACGCTCATTTTAAAAGCACTTGAGAACGTCTTAATTTTCATCTCCGGCCAATCTCAACATCCAGATTCTCTGTAAAACACTATAAGCGAAAGCAATGCCACATATAAAACTACCCTAACAGTATCAGCACATGGAAATTAACCTGAACATAAGGAGTGAGAAGAGAGAGCTGAAGAGCCCAGCCATACTGCACTCCTCCGGCGACCGTGCAGGCTAAAACAAGCCTCGTCAGGCATATTCTCGGCTTCGCCGGTACCGACACTGGCTTTCCATTTTCTATCTCCATTTTTACAAGGCGAAGATCTCCAGATTTCTGAGCTAGGGTTTTCTGACGCGGTATCTCGTTCTCCTTCTTTTATATAGAGTTTTTGAAGAGGTAATCCGCAAATGTCGCAGGGGTGAAGAAAAAGGGTGGTGCGGAAAGGAAATCGGGAGCCCAAATGCGCCCTTTTATATAGAATACGGGTAACGGCCACTTTCATGGGTGGATCGCGCGATCCGATATGCTCGGGCTCAATTTAGCATCCGCGTTGCCCGCTGAGGAACGCGCAAATGACTGAACTGTAGAGCGCCCACGCAGGCGGTCTCGGATAAGATTGATGCCTTACAATGTGATTCTTGAATTTCTTAGGAAGAGAACTAAGAGTACAAAAGGAGTTTTTGAAAAAAAATAAAGTGATTAGCTGTTGTTAAATTATTCAAACAATTGTTATTTTTTAAAACTAATTATTTATTTACACGAATTAATATTTGTTATTTTTTTAAATAAAAGTTAGCTATTTAAAAAACAAAAAGATTTTGAAGTACAATTAAATACTTTTAATACACGTATAATTATGATTTTGATTAATAAATATTAATTATTATTAAATTTAACACTATATTTAAATATATTAATTGTGTGTGATGAGTGAGTGAAGTACAAAATTCATTAAATAATTCAAAGGTGATTATGATTGTGTATATTAAATTAATAAATAAAATATAATTTTATAATTTGTGTTATGCATTTTGTAAAATCTCTTCCCAATTTTAAAGGGGAGACCAAAGTATAAGTTTAAGATTTAGTTAATCATGATTGTTAAGTTTATTTTTATTTTATAAATAAAATGATGTTGTCATTGATATCAACTCATATATCTCAATTATACACACATTAGTTCAAATAATCAATTAAATTTTCTCATTAAAAATCATACTTACAAACCACACTAGATTGATCAAAATAAACTAACGAAACCCTATATATTTAGGAAAACTTGAGGCTTTATAATATGATTAATTTCAATTACATCGAATGGTAGATAATGAGACCTAATAGCCAGATTAATGAGATCATAACTAGATTATAGAATATGAACATTAAGTAGAGGAGTTCATTCAAGTTTTTACCTATCCTCTTGAAATGATCATCAACATTCTTAATGGCGATGGCACGATTGATGAAGTTAGACAGTCGTCGAAGAGAAGTAATAGAAGGGAATCTTTATAAAGGAAATGTTATGATTAAAATAGATTTTATAAAGAAACTTAAGTTGTAATGCTCTGATATTAGATTAGACATACTAATCCAACATCGAGTGTTACCGTTGTGATGGCCCTGCTCGTCGTGATCCTGTTAACTCTTAAGTTAACTTGATTACGGTGGAGGGTTCATCTCAATGACAAGGTCCCTACTTAGAATTGTATTAGACACACATTCTAATCCACCTTAACTACGGACTTTGTCATTTCTCCAAGAACCCATCACTAATGATCATACAAGTAACACAGAGTGCGGAAGCATAAAATACAACATCCATCCATACAATACAACAATTTAGAATAAGTAAAGTGCTGAAAAGAAATGTTAACCCTGAATTATTACAACATTTTAAATAGTTTCAAAAGAACTGAAAATAAACTCTCATCCTCAAAAGTACAGAAAGAAAACTAAGTCTAAGGATCTTCTGGCACAGGCTCCTCCTCCAATGGCAAGTCCTCCACTGGATCAACTGCTCCAAGAAACTCGGAACCTATCATTATCGATTTCATAATGATAGGGCCCTAGCCAACAAAAGAAAAATCTAGTTAGACTATTATCTAAGTACATTTTAGGCTGTAAGTTTATTAAGTTACTTAGATATCACCATAACTCATATAAAAGCATAATAGGAGCATAAAAGCATAAGAAAAGAATGATAATAAGCTATAAACAACAGTTTATAACTAAATCAACTAGGAAGTAAACACATACCTCCTCCAAGTAACTACAACAAGGTCAGGTAAGCAAAAGAAAGACTAAACAAATACTGTAAAGTAAATATCTCCTAAACATGCTTATGATCAATCTAAAGTATACTGAGTGACATAAAAGTAAACAAGTGTATGAAAAACTGAAAACCAATCTAACATCCTATACATGTGAAAACAACAAATAGGACTAGCATCCTATATAATAAAGCTGGAAAAGACTGATAAGACTGTAAATAAAAATGGTGCAGAAATGCAGGGAAAATGCAAAGTAAAATAGTAACTACAAACTGAAATTGTATTGGCTACTCAAGCCACTTGAACTGAAAGTACACATAGTATCACTTAGCCTGATGAGCTAAGTCTGAAGCTCTGAACGGATCGTAACGGTATACTTAGTTTGATAGGCTATAACAGAAAAACCAAGTATAAGTGTACTTAAATTAGTATAACCATATCAAATCTTGACTATTCAGTCAGTTGGGGCAAGAGTCTACCCATCCTATCCCAAGGACTAGGTATGGCATAGACTATCGGTCTAACCCGAACCTGTAGTCGACCCCCACCGGGTGAAATGAAGAGGTATACTAATCAAGCTACACTCTACTAAAATACCAGAAAAGAACAAAATGCTACTTATGAATCATCAAAAGTTGACATGAGATATTCATCAAATATCCCATGTACACAATATATGCCAAGGTTTAAAGCTCAAAATCAAGGTAAGCAAAGCATCAAAATAAAGTGAGCAAGAGACTCAATTTAAAACACAGGTGATATCCATTATTGTTTATTTTATTCGTTCTATCTACTCTAAGTTACATAAGTTTCATAATCATCAATTCTTACACAGTCTGTAACTTAGAATCACGAACTGTGGCGGACCTGCCCCACCGTGATCCTGTTAACCCTTAAGTTAACATGATTACGGTAGAGGGGTCACCAAATGATAATGTCCCCACTTAGAATTGAATTAGACACATATTCTAATCCAACTTAAATAAGGACTTTGCCATTCATCCCAGAATTTATCACTAAATGATCATACAAGAAACTCAGAGTGCGGAAGCATAAAACATAACATCCATCCAATACAGTATAAATACAACAATACAGAATAAGTAAAGTGCTGAAAGAGAAAAAAATAAACTTGTATTATTACAACATTTAATAAGTTCAAAAGAACTGAAAGGAACTCTCAATCTCACTGAAGGAAATAAAAACTAAAGCTACAGATCTTCAAGAACGGGCTCCTCCTCCATTGGTAAGCTCTTCATTGGATCTACTGCTCCAATAAACTCAGAACCTACCATTATCAGTTTCATAATGGTAGGGCCCCAGCCAACAAAAGAAAAACTGGTTAGACAATATGTCTAAGTACATTTTAGGGCAAACAATTTTATTAAGTTAAATAGATATCACCATAAAAACAGAACTGAGCAAAATAGGTGCAGAAAAGTGTACAAAAGAACAGTATAAAGTTATAAATAAATAGTTTATAACTAAAACAACTAGAAAGTAATACATACCTCCTCCAAGCAACTGCAACAAAGACAGGTAAGCAATAGACTAAACAAAACTGTAAGAAAAGTACAACCTAAACATGCTTATGATCAAACAGATTATACTAAGTGACATACAGAGATTTAACCGTATAAATCTAAAAACAACTAACATCCTACATATGAAAATAGTAAGTAAAACTAGCATCCTATATAGTGCAGGAAAAACTGTAAGTAAAACAGTGCTAAATGCAGAATATATATAAGAAAAATAGTAACTGAAACTACAGTGACTATGTAAATCACCTGAACTGAACACGAACTCAGCAAATCTTAGCCTGATGATCTAAGAAACTCTGAACTGAACATCACTGAAAACTCTTAGCCTGATGAGTTAAGACAGAACTGAATGTAAGTGTACTTGAATTAGTATAACCATATCAAAATCCTGACTCTATAGTCAGTAGGGCAAGAGTCTATCCATCCTATCCCACGGACTAGGCATGGCATAGACTATCGGACTGAAACCCCCAACAAGAAGCCGACCTCGAACGAGTTGATCGAAGAGGTATACTAATCAAGCTACACCTTATAAACTACTTGTGAGATAAAAACACAATGCTATTAATGAATGCTCAAACTTGACATAAGATATTTATCAAATATCTTAAGTACATAATACATGTTCAAGGTATATAAAACTCAAAGTCAAGGAATGCGAAGCATCAAAATCAAAGTGAGCAAGAAACTCTATCTAAAACACAGGTGATATCTGTTGTTATCTACTTTATTCGTTCTATCTACTCTAAGTTACATAAGTTTCAGAATCATCAATTCTTACACATTCTGTAACTTAGAATCACGAATCATACTAGTTGAAGATAATTAGGACTGGCCAAGTCCTATTTATAACTTAATCAAAAGATGACTATTTGGTTAAAATGAATAAATCATCGACCTAATTTTGTATTTTAATTCATCCCAACCTCATCTTGATTAGCCAAATTAAGATGAAAAGATTAAGAATTAGACTCCAGATGATGAGATCTAATCACTTAATCTAAAGGTATAATCTAAGGGTCTAAGTTTAGAACCCAAATCTCATAGATTAAGTTAAGGCAAGTCCTAATGATAAATCAATTCATTAGGATAGATCTCTATTCTTAATTCTAGAGTTTAAAGATCAAATAATCATTTAATAAATTGAGAAAATCTAGAAACTAGTAAACTCAATGTTTCATCTATTTGAGTAACTCAATTTACTCAATAGATGAATTCTAACTTAAGATCTATTTCTAAACTTAGGAAATAAGGCTCTTAATTACTAAGAGTATCTCTCAAGACACACATCCTAACTAATGTTATAAAAACCTAAGGATAGATCTAAGAATAATTAAAGAATGAGAAATCACTCACTTAAGACTTAGGAAATTTTTTTAAGGAGCTAAATTGGGATTTTGATTAAAAATCAAAATTAATGATTTAACTTATAAAATTCCTATTCTAAATCATTATATTTACTGTTTCTAATGATTAGAATTGAATTTAGGGCTTTTAAAGGCTAAACCCTAAATTTGGGCAAAATGACTATTTTGCCCCTACTTAAGGGTTCAAAAGATCAACTTTTGATCTAGGGCTTAAATTCTGAAATTTTCTTTTGGAAAGTGCTTCTTATTGTCTAATATAAGATTAGACAGCAACTAAATTAATTTTGGGTAATTATTAAGCCATATGAGATCAAATTAGTGAATTTGACTCACAAGGGCAATTTAGTAATTTGGCTAAGTGAAAGTTAAATTTTCTTTCAAATTATTGTTTTTTACTGTCTAAGTTTTCTATAGAATCTAAATTTGCTAAATTCTGATAAGTATTGGCCAAGTTATGGCCAATACAAGATCTAGGGTTTAAAGGGATTAATTAAGGGATCCTTAATTAAGGGTCAAAATCCTAACTTTGTCAATTAGTGTCCAAATTGAGCAAAATCAGTGGCTATAGTTTACAAATAGTCCACTGATCAAAATGACATGTGGTAGGCTCAATTTGGACCTAATTTGACTAAGTTAAGACCTAATTAAAGTTTAGGGTGATTAGTGAGTGATTAGCAAAATTAATCACTCAAACATTAATTCAACCTTACAGCTGGTTTTTTTAAATGACTTTATGAGTCCTCTAAAACTTAAATTACTCAATTTGGATTACTAGATTTGCTAAAATTCACTAATCAAGATTTTAGAGTAATTAAGGAAGATTAGCAAATCTAACTGTTGGATTTAAAATATTTTTACATATTATTGTTAATTAAGTTCTTCTGATCTAATTTGATATTTGGATTATTAAATTTGGAGCTCAATTGACCAAGTTATGGTCAATTGAAGTTCTAAGTCTAATTAAAGTAATTAGGGTTAGGTCCTAAAAGTGATTAGACAAATACTAATCCAAATAGCAAAGTGAACACTACCAAAATAATTCTTAGGGTTTTCTGATCACTTTAAGACCCATATTCAATATGTTGGGTCAATGGGTACAAAGTTATGAGCTAAATAAAATTTTTAGACATAAATTTAACTTAAATAAATCCTAAATAATCACTTTGCTAAATATTGATTCTACAGTAAATTATTGGCATCAATAAATTCCTCATATTTTTTTGATCAATTTGATATATTTATTTGTTATTTTTGGATTTATATTTATTAAGTTATTAATATTTTAAATACTGAAATTAAATTAATTAAATGTGTTTAATCAAATTGTATTTGATTAATTGATTAATTTTAATAGATTTTATTTAACAGATTTTTCTAATACTTATATATAAGTTATTTTTATTTATTTATTTATTTTTTCTGCAGGTACCGAGCCCACAGAAGACACGTGGCAGCCTAAGGTTCATCTGGACAGATGAGTGGGGCCCACAGGTGTCTTGTTTATGACAGCCTGACGCGGCTGTTCGACTGTGGGTCCCACCACAGTCGTGGGAACGTCTGGATGCACGCCACGTACCCCTCCCGAAAAAGCAGTCCTCGATGGCAGCGTGAACCGGGTTCGGGCCAGCCCGGCCCGCCCGGCTACTTCGGCATCTTCCTCTATCTCCCGATGGGGGCGAGCTAGGGCACACGAATGGAGGTCCCTTCCTGGAATCCAAAACCTCACAACCCGCATGGCTATGAAAATAGAAAGAGCTTGGCTATCTAATGGTATATGGCTCTGCAGCTGAGGGTGGTCAGTGTTGAGCACAAAACTAAACCCTAGTTTGTACTAGTCGCGATTTTTAGGAGGATAACGGTATGTGCTGTAGATATTTTACAAAATTGAACAAATCAAGCCATCTATCAATTGATCAAGTAAAGCTAACAATCAATCGGAGACTAGAAATAGAGATTCGAATATACAGATTGATATTTGCATGAATAACTAAGAGGATTAGGGTAGTACCTCGACGAACGGTTGAAGAACGATTGACAATTTCTGGGCTTCAAGTTTGAAACTTAGCAAAGAAGGGGCTCTAATGGTCTTATACGAGGCTTTAGGCGGTGGATAAGAGCGGTGCAAGCCAGCAACTCGACGGGGCGACTACCGCGTATATCGCGAACGGGACACGTGTTGCCCTATTCAGGCACGCGAGGAAGAAAGGCGCTCGGCCGTTCGATCTTCGATCGAACGTCCGAGATCAGCCGTTTTGATTTGACCGTGAATGGTTGACGGCGATAGCATCAATGGACGGCGCCGTTTAAGTGCTTTAAATTAATATTATTATTAATTAATTTAGATTCATTTTATTAATTAATTTTTAATCGCATAATTGCATTCAAAAATTTCCAATAAATCACCCTTAGCTAGATGAAGGGTGCTGAACGCAACGGCGCACTCGAATTTTTGATCCGACGAGTATTTATTTATTTGAATTTTCAGGTATTTAAATATTATTAAAATATTTGACGAAAAATCAACGACTTCCAAATACCTCCAAAATTTCACCCCTAGCTAATTTGGGTGTTCTGAACGCAATGGCGAAGTCAGATTTTCAATCTAAGGTCTAGATAAAAAAAATCAATTTTTCTAGGGTTTGGGATTTTCCAGAATTTCTGGTTTTGACTTTGTTGACTTCTGGTTTGACCTTGGTTTCAGAGGCGAGTTCTAAATCACTTAATTAGTGACTTAGAACCTTAATTAAGACTTAGATTAGTCTTAATTGAACAAAGTAACAACATGGGTTGTTACACGAACCTACAAGTAGAAGATAATTAGGACCGGTCAAGTCATAACTATATCTTAATCAAAAGATAACTACTTGGTTTAAATAAGCCAATCATCGTCCTAATTTGATGTTTTTATTAGCCCTAACCCATCTTGATTAGCCAAATCAAGATGAAAGATTTAAGAATTAAACTCTAAATATTGGGGTTTAATCACTTAATCTTAAGGTGTAACTAATGATCTAAGGTTTAATACCCATACTCACTGATTTAGATTAAGGTACATCCTAATGAAAATCAAATCATTAGGACAAATCTCTATCCTAAACTCTAAGGTTTAAAGATCAAATAATTATGGAAAGAACTTAAGAAAAATCTATAAACTAGTAAACTCAAGGCTTCACCTATTGAGTAACCCCAATTTACTCATTAGATGAACTCTATCATAAGATCTATTCATAATCCTAGGAATTTAAAGATCTTAAGTACTAAGAGTATCTCTCATGACACACATCCTAACTAATATTATAAGACCTAAGGAAAGATCCAAAATGATTAAGGAAAGATGACCACTCATATTTTACTTACAATTTTCTTATAGACTTAAAAATAATGTCTTGATCAAAAATCAAATTAATATTTAAATTGCCTAATTTCTCTCCTAAATCACTTTATTTACTGTTTGAAATGGTTTAGAATGTGATTTTAGGGTTTTAAAATGCTAAATCCTAATTTTGGGCAAAATGACCATTTTGCCCCTACTTAAGGGTTCAAAAGATCAACTTTTGATCTAAGGTTCCAATTATAAAATTTTCTATTGCAAGGTGTTTCTTACTGTCTAATATAAGATTAGACAGTAGCTACACTAAATTTGGGTGATTAATAAGCCTTATGAGGTCAAATTAATAATTTTGACTCATAAGGGCATTTTGGTAATTTGGCTGAATGAAATTTATATTTTCTTTCAGTTTACTGTTATTTACTGTCTAGCTTTCCATAAACCTAATTTTGCTAAATGCTGATAAGTATTGGCCCAAGTTATGGCCAATACGAGTTTAGGGTTAAAAGGGGTAATTAAGGGTCAAAAAACCTAACTTTGTAAATTGGTGTCCAAATTAAGTGAAATCAGTGCTATGGTTTACAAATGATCCACTGATTACAATGATTAGTGGTAGGTTCAATTTGGACTCTAATTGGCTAAGTTATTGCCTAATTAAGGTTTAGGGTGATTAGTGAATAATTAGCAAATTAATCACTAAATCACTAATCCAACCACACCAATAGATTTTATATACTCTATGAGTTCTCTGAAACTTAAATTGTCTAATTTAAATCATTAGATTTGCTAATATTCACTAATCAAATTTTAGTAGGTAATTAGGGGTGATTAGCAAAATCTAAACTATTGGATATAAAATATTTTTACAGATTACTATTTATTAGGTTTTTCTAATTTAAATTGATATTTTATTCTCAAATTTGGAGTTCAATTGACCAACTTATTATCAATTGAAGTTTTAGGATTAATTGGGGTAACTAGGTTTAGGTCCTAATAGTGATTAGTCTTAAACTGATCCAAACAGCAAAGTGAACACTACTAGGTTAATCCTTATGATTTTTTGATCATTTTTAAACCCATATTGGGTATGTTTTGGATTAATGGGTACAAAATTATGACTATTTGAATATTTGTAATATTTTCCTAATTAATTAATATCCTAAAATGTCACTAAATGCAATATTAATCCTACAGTAAAATTATTAGCATCATTAAATTTCTGTATTTTTTTGATGAATTTGATATATTTGTTTGTAAAATTTGGACTCATATTTATCAAGATATGGTTACTTAAAGTATTATGATTTAATTAATTAAATTAAATCTAATTAAACTAATTTAGTTTAACAGATTTTGTTTAATCAATTTTAACCAATATATATATTTAAATTAAATTTTAATTCTGCAGGTGGGACCCACATCATTTCGACCGGCAGCAGAGAAGGGCCACGCGTCGAGCTCTAATTGGCGGACGGAGGCTGGCGGTGAGTTCCACTTAAGCAGAAAGAATTATGGAGTGGGGCCCCACTGCACAGCTGGCTTAGCTAAATCGACGTGAGGCAGGCCCACGGGCGGAGAAAATGCTCTACAGAGGCAGACACGCAGACGGCTCTGTCTACTAACGAGTCGGGCTCGGGTCGACCCGGCCCGACCCAAAACTTCATCCCTTCGATGCCCGGCCCCCCGAGCCCTTACGGCTAGGGCTCGATTTTTCAGAGGCATTCCGGTGGTGCCGGACGTCGATCCGCTTACCGTTGGATAGAGGATGACCTTAGCTACTCAACGTTGCAAAGATCTGTAGCTGAGGTGGGTCAGGATGGAGCACATAATTAAACCCTAGTTGTACTAGTCGCGGGTTAAGAGGTATAACGGTATGTGCTGTAGATGATTTGCGAAATTGGAAGAATTGAACCATCTATCGTTCGATCAGATAAAGCTAACAATTATCGAAGGCTTGAAATAGAAATTCGAATATTAAGATGGATAATTGCATAAGCAAATAGGATGATTCGTGAGGTACCTTAGATGGACGGCAAGGAAGGTTCGAGCTTTGATCGCCAAGATCTGGTCTTCGAAGTTCAAACCGGGCGAAAGTCGAAGTCCCAGAGGTCTTATGCTATTCCTAATGCGGCGTCTAAGCGGTGGGATGAGGGGTGCGGTAGAGGCCATCTGGCGTGCAAAGCTCGCAGCGCTAGCGTAGGGCGATGCGTGCAGCTTCACTCGACACGCGTCGAGGACGAAATGGCTCGACCGTTCGATCGAAGATCAGACGGTCCAAAACTTCCATCTGATGCTAACCGCACGGGAGACGGTGTCAGCTTTCATCCGATGGAGACCGTTAAGATAAATTAATATATTATTATTTAATTAATTTTAAACCTATTTTATAAATTAGATTTAATTAATTAAATACATTCTAAAATTTCAAATAAATCACCCTTAGCTAAATGAAGGGTGAGGAACGTAACGACGCACTCAAATTTTGATCTAACGAGTACTTAATTATTGAATTTTATAGGTATTTAAATAATATCAAAATATTTGACGAAAATCCAACGACTTTTAAATGCATCCAAAACTTCACCCCTAACTAATTTGGGGGTGGTGAACATAATGGCGAAGTCAGATTTTCAATCTGAGGTCTAAATAAAAAATCAATTTCTAGGGTTTGAGATTTTTCAGAAATCCATATTTGATTCAATTGACTTCATGTTTGACCTAGATTTTAGAGATAGTTCTAAATGACATAATTAGTGTATTAGAACTTCAATTAAGGCTAGAATTAGTCTTAATTAATCTAAGTAACAACTTGGGTTGTTACAAACCGTAGTACTTATTATTGGATTAGTAGATACTAATTCACTATTAAATACTATCTTTTGCAAAGAATCTATGAAACGAGAAAAGTAAAAGCATAACATATGACATATATAGCATTCTAACCATCTAGGTACATGTAAGAAAAATATCTATCACAAAAAATAAAAATAAAGAGAATATCCTGAGTTAAGTTAAATTATACAAATCGTACGTAAAATTACTCATTCTCACAAGTAAACAAAGATAAAACTAAAGTTTTCAATGCTGCTTTAATGGATCAAGATCTGTCTCTAGTTCTAGCTCCACTCCAAACTCATGGTCTACCATATTTATTTTTTAATATAATATGACACAACCAATAAAAAAATTTTTGCTAGACTTATATAGTCTAAGTACGTATTAGGATTGTTAATTTAATTTTTAATTAAAAAATATCACATTTATAATTTACAATTTATTTAAAGTGGTGCACAATGCACTATAAGAAAATGTATTGAAATAATAAATTGATTAAAAATAGGAAGAAAATAAGTAATAAATGAATAAAAAAGCTCAAGCCAACATAAAACATATTAAATAAAACAGGGGGGTACAAACATATATATATATATATATATATTAGTGTGCACATGAAAATGAATATAAAATGTATATGTTCAATAGGACATACGATTAAATGTAATAGCAGTTTAAGAAAAGATAAGTGTAAATTGTTAAATAATACATTGTGAAAAAATTGTAAATAAAACTAGCAAATAAAATACTGATATAAAAATAAGTGAACCTTCAGTTTTAAGGACTGAATTAACTGTAAAGTATATTCAATATACTGTAACAAGTAAAGGCATGCACAATCAATAATATTGTGTTATAATGTAAATGTTAATTTATTCATCTTATTTTAGTATATTCTGCGGGCACATTATATAACAAAGTGAGGAGTTTGGCACATTTGCCCAACTATATATAGTGGGGTCTCCTGTATAATACACACACACTCCCCTTCTAGGATGTGTGTGATATCCTGATCTCTTCATAACCTGTTATGACTCAATAATGTCTGTACAAACTGATCCACCTAGAGTAAAACCCCTAATCTGAATTATTTTATATTTTATTTATACACAATGTTTGAATGAATGTTCAAGTATTTAGTCTCAATGAGATGCATCATTCAATATTTGTAAAACTAATTATAAATTATTTGATATCTGTTATTGTCTATTTTAATTATCTACCTTAATGATTGAGAATAATCAAACCCCCCAATTAACTTAAAAAATTAACTAAATGTTTAAGACAGTTGTATAATAATATATATTAATTTGAAAGTAGCATTATTTAGGTTTTAAAGATATTAATTTGAAAGTAGCATTATTTAATGAGATATTATATTATGTGAAATTAATATATATTTTTGAAAGTAGTATGGTTTTAAGGATAAAATGAATATTTCACCTTTAAATTATAGAATTCTTTGAAATAGAAAGTGTCTTATTGTATATATATTAAGGTAGGCCTTTAGAAGGGCCATTGAACCTTAGATGATTAAAGCCTATAAATTTGTGGTAGTTTGAGCATAATAATTATGGTAGATTACATAAGTTCAATGCTTCTATGTCACATCCTTGGAACTATGTTGATTAGTACTTAATTTGAATAGAGAAAGAATTCATTAGTTTGAAACCCCTTGAGTAATATTAATTTATCATATAAAGATTCACTGCATATCTATAGGACTGGCTTGATTTAGTAGGATCTGGACTTGGTTGATTCATCCTGAATGGAATTGTAAAGTTTTTGGTCTTATCTTAGATTAATAGATAAGTATAATTTAAGATAAATTTCTCATTATAAGAGTGTGTTTATAAGTAGAGGATTGACCAACTTAGTTTGATAAAATATATTGTAAAAGGATTTCATTTCCTTATCTTTGTGCGCATACTTAAGTACAGTTAGACAAACCAAGTGTTTCAAGTTACCATTCTTCAGAACACATTAAGTTATGTATATGTACTTTTAACATGTGATAGCTTAGAAAGTTATGAGAGTAACTTTGGATTAAACATTAATTTCAGTTGAGTTAATCTAGATTATGGTAATATGTGACTAAGTATTCTAATTTATATGGCATTTATAAGAAAATACGCATATTAGGATAAATTAGATTAAATAGTTAGGTAACTAGAAGGGATGTTTACTTATCTTTCATTTTCTTGGTTTTTGATGATTTAGAAATATTGTTGATTTAAGAGTATTTGGCATAAATTATATAAGCATAAGCATCAAGAATTATATATGAACTACGAGATGCAGCATGCATCAAGATTGAGTAGAAACTACGGGATGCAGCAAGCATCATGATATAAGGATGTTTGTCAGGTGCAATGTGACACCGAAGTGCATATTTCTTACCTATTTAGTGATATATTTAGGTGGCATATACAGTGACATATAGCACAGTTCTGTTTTCGGTACTTTGTTCAATTTTCAGTCCTTTTACTGTTGGTTTACTTTCAAAACTCTTACTCAGTTACAGTTTTGCTTTACTTTCAGTTTTAATAATTGATTTCAGTTTCAGTTTACTTCTGTAACAACTCAAATTTTTGAAAACCAAAATGTCAACCAAATCATGACAAAATCAGGTCCCCGAGCAAATTCAAAATTAGACCAAACAAAGTAGACCATTAAAAAGAGTATATTTTTTTTATCATAATACTCAAGTTTGGAGGCAATCCGACAATCGAATATGCCTATATTAATTATTGAATTTTTAAATAAGGAAAATTAGGAAAAATTAAATATATGTCCAAATTAAATAATTTTGGTGACGTTGAATTCACAATAATAAAATAAGGCTACACAAAATTTTTCATCCAATTTTGAGCACCGGATTGTCCGTAATTAATTTTTGAAGTTTTTACCTTCAAAAATTAATTAAAAATAAAATATAGTTCCGAATCGAGAAATTTTTGTTCGAGGACGTTCATCTCATCAAGATGAACCTCCAGTTAAGTTTCGTCAAATTTGGAAATTAGACGACAGAAAAGTACGATTAATTTAAATCAAATTTTTATTATTAATGATATTATTTTTTTTCGTCTCTTTCCTCCTCTTCTTCTTTTCACGGAACTTTCATTTTTTTTTTCTCTCCCAAGCGGACCCCCCCCCCCCTTTTTTGCTAGCCACTTGGGTGGTCGGACCCCTCCCCTCCTTCCTTAGGGGCTGCCATGCCGCCCCCTGCCCGGGCTGACCGGAGGCCGGGCGGGCAAGCCCCCCCTCCCTATAAATAGGCTCCTCCTCCTCTCCTCTTCCCTCAAGCTCCTCCTCCTCCTCCACCTCCAGCGGGCCGCCGACCTCCCTCCTCCACGTCCCTACCTTGCCAGCAACCTCCAACCATCCTCTCCCTTCCACCTCGGCCACCCCAAAGTCTCCCCCCATCTCTCCTCCTCTTCTTCTTCTTCCCGGCCAACGGCCGCCCCTCCCCCGCCACCTCGCCGTGCCGATGCCACGCCGGCACGCTGCCGACATTCCCACGAGTCGTCTACTACCTCATCGGCAAGTATCAGCCGCCCTTGGCAAGCCCCCTTTGAACGGGGAGAAGGCCTACAAAAACTAAAAAAAAAAAAATGAGTTAGAAAAAATAAATGGGGTCAATTGAAATATAAAAATTTTTAATGAGCAGTTAAAAATAACTAAAAATTTAATTTGACTCCTAACCAAGCTAATTAATTAACCACTAATTCTTACATTTATTTTATGCTACTAATCACTAACTTTTGATTTTGCAATTTAATTCATGTATTTATCTTTACGTAATTTTAATTATTGTTCTTTAATATATATATATATATATATATATATACACATGTATGTGTATAATATGATAATATATCATATTATAACTATATTATAATAATAATAATAATAACTAAATATGTTATTATTATTATTATTATCATAATATTTATTACTTAAATAATATTATTATAATATCTCTCACTAATATTGTAATATTCTCTCTACTATTATTTTTCTAAATAATAATAGCAATAATAATTATATTATTACTATTATTATAAATACAAAATATTATTATAATATTATCTTTTTCTTAAAATAATATGATAAGTTATACTTATTATCATATTCATATAATAATAATTATTATTATTATAATATTATTATTATTATCCTATTAATACTATCATAATATTCTCTTTCTCTAAATTAACTCATATGCATAAAATTATCACATAAAATAATATTTTTATTTTATTCCATTTATTGTACTCTCTCAGATAGAGCAATAAAAATAATATTTTTTACGTGTAGATTCACCTATAAATAATGATTATAATAATAATAATAAAATATTATTATTATCATTATTATCATTCGTATTTTTGCTCTTTCATAATGACTTTCATTTCTTTACATATAAATATAAATAATAATAATAATAATAATAACATCAGTCATATTTATTACTATTATCATTATCACTATAAACTCCCGACTACAATCCTCGGCATAAAATGATGATGCCACCCTAGTCTCCACACCTTAACCAGGATCTATCAAGAATCCAGGGCAAGGTTGGGTATGGAACTAAGGTGGGGGTCGTCACAACTTCAGTTTTCTGCAATAGATTTTTATTTTATAGAATGTTAAGTAAAACCCTTTAAAATTGTAAAGAAGTAATATTAGTAGCCTTAAATATACTTAGACTTATGGTTTAACACAAGATTTTTTCTTTTTGACTTGGGCCCTGACATTGTGAAATCGACAATGTTAGATCCTGAGCAATTTGAGGAGCCAACATTGGAGGCTGTCCAGGATATCTAGGAGGACACAAAGCAACAGTAGACGGCATAGCTTTTACTTAGTTTACTCTTTAAATGTGAGAAGAGTTCATTTACTGTTCTTTTATATAACTATGGTTTTTAATAATTAACTTTAGATATACTTTATTTCTTTTCTAAGATGAATATCTTTTATTCAGTTCTGTGATGAATGTATAGAATGAATGCTTTTAGCTTCCACATTCTGAATATTTCTTATACTTATATTTAGTATTATGATATGATCAAGATGAAACTCATATAAAGTACTCATATACGTTAGATAAATATATCTTTACTAAATCCTACGTGTATAAGTAACTTAACTAACACTTAAGATAAGGATGTTACTCGTCTTTAGGATTAGTTTTCAGCAGTGGTAAGTTAAGTCTGGGGAGGTTCAGCCTTCCCAAGTAATGCATCATTCCGCCCCAACTGTTAAGTATCTACTAATCTTTCTGTTGCGCGTGGCGACAAGGCGAGGCATTATAGTGTATCCTTCAAATTGATTTAGATGAACTCCCTCTTTTAATAAATATGTAGGAAAACATTAGTTATACTTAATTGTCCATTTTCTCAGAAGTTAGATGCATTAATAATGTAGAAACCTAAAAAGTAGGATTTTTTAAAGCTAACACCTTCAATTTGGTTGTATCCTTTCATAATCAACCTAACTTTATACCTTTTGATATTCTCATCAAGCTTTAACTTGAACTTATAAACCCCTTCAATTCCATTTGTCTTTTGATTAATTCCATTTAATCAATTCCTGCATTATTCACTTTTTCTTGCATAACTTGAATTTATTTCTTATTCAATATGGCTTGATTATGTCTTTGATTTTTGTGTTCCATGTAAATTGGCTAAGAAAGACATGCACTTGTGAAATAATGTTGAAAGGAGGTAAAACTTTGTAAGAAATATTAAGATCTTAGTAAAGAAACTATGGCAAACTATGATGTATAATTTTGATTTTTCATAGAAGAAGAAATTCACCAGAAGGCTTTAAGAGCAGTATATTCTTCCTGTTCTTGTGATGGTAATACTCTCTGCAACTCTGTAAATGAATTTTCTTTAGTGGTATGGCTCTATTGTTTTTCCCATTATTAGATTTTCCACGTAAATCTTTGTCTTTGGATGTTTGTGGTTTGAAAAGTGAATATTTTGCATTGTGGTTTATATCTTGTTTGTGTTGGTTTATATTTTGATGTATTTACTTCAATAACATCATCGAAAACTTGCTGTGTTTATCATCATTTTCTATAACATGTAGTCCCTCACCCAAATAGGCATAGATAATGCTTATTCTTTGTAAATATAGAGTGATAAACAAATCATCTAGTTAGAGCAAGTTTTTATACGATTTTGAGGTTCTTCTAGTTTGCATTATTTGAATTAGATTGAACATTATCTGAATTATCAGTATGAACTTTTTGTTTTTGGGTGCTTCAAAGCATGTAGAACTTGGGCGTAAAAGATGAAAGTTGCATTCTTTTTGGGAGAGGTCTTCTAATGGGGTGATCTCCTAGGCTATATTTTTATTCCAAGCTAACAATGTATAGATAAGAAAAACCTTCATATACCCAAAAAAAAAAAAAAAAAAAAAAAAAAATTCCAAAGGGATAATAACATCCCTTTAGATAGACAAAACAACTTTAGTCTTCCTATGTGATTAACTTTATGCATTGGTTGCATGCCTACAAATGTTCCTTGATGATTTTGGGTTCGGTAGAACTCTAATGGCAATAATACCTCCAAAAAGAGCCAATGCAGAAGCCATAGCAAAGGCTGGGATGTTTCCAGTGCCAAATACGGCATCCCATGGTCCAGTACCAAGAGCAATGATCACCTGCATATCAAGTTCAATTTGACGAGAGTTTTGCAGTATCAAACTCGCATTAAGAATTTGCCTTTGAGGTTCTTCATTTAATTGTACAACTAAATTACAAAAGTTTTTTTTTATTTCTTATTCATCTCTTACAAATTTAAACATGTTTTAGATAGAAAATAAACAGATCAGTTGCATACAAACCACAAGCTACTTCTATAATTCTATTTTTAAAGATATTTATTTTAAATGTATACATTTAACGAACTTTTATTACAATCTTACAGACTTCTTTTTTTGTTAGTAAATAGAATTCGTATTTATTATTTTCTGTTTATAACTTTTCAGGCCAAATATGAAAAAGACTTAAGAAAATATGTACACATATATGTATCTATAAGTTAGGAATGGAAATAGTTTTAGAATACCTGGGAAATGACAATGGAGATGTTCAAAATGCCAATGCAAAGCCCTACAAAATCCATCAGATAGTGCAGTTTAGTAAGTTTTGGGAGCGCTAAGAGCACAAGTAAAGAGGAAATAAAACACTTTGTTTCTCTGAAATCAGTGCACTTCAAACATCTGCATACCTTGTTTGGTGCCTCCCTCATTCACAGCAAGCTGTGCTGCACTGGCAAAAGGAATGCTATAAGGATTCTGCAATCACATAATGCACCATTAGTAAGTCTTTGCTCTATAAAATTCGGTTTTAAAATGATAATATATGGAGAGAGAAGAATTCCTTAAAAAAAAAATTTCTATGAAGATTCTAAAATAGAACCATACAGCTAACGGAAATCCCTGTGCCGCGAATATAATCAAAGCCCCAATTTTGACTCCATTGTACTCTCCACCTATATTAATCATGCTGCTAGTGTGAAGCTTATAAGAAAAGAAGCTTAGAATTGTAACGGCGGCCATGGCAACAAAGACGAAGAAGTTGCCGAGGACCCAAATTGCTCTGGTAGTGAACTTTCGACATATAGGCTCCAGAAATATTGAGCTTACCCCGAGAACAATCTTAAGCATCACAAACAACTACATCAGTTGAATGAATAAATGGATGGATGATGAGTTGATAATGCGTACGATTTCTTACCGAGTTCAGCAACAAGCTTAAGGCGCCATGTCGAACACCTTTGTCATACGCCATGATCTCACCCATTGTTCCGTTGGGATTGCCTCCGTAGATTTCGCGGCCCCATCTAGTCTGTGTCGTAAAGAAGGAAGGGAAACCAGGCCAGCTACATTTAAAAGCATAAAGGTTGAGTTCAGCGCACCCAAAGTCTGGAGTGATCTGCATTATTCTCTTGAAAGAATATGGAGAAAGCATACCCATGTAAGAGATGTGACAAGAAGCACTGAGAACATTCCTGAAGGCAGCCTTCTGAAAGTTTTTAATACACGAAAATGCTATGATTACATAAGAATATATACTAAAAAGTATTTAGCATCAATTAAAAATTTTTTTTTTTGTAATTTTTATATATAGGTGTCTGCAGTTCTCCTTTGTATCCCCCAACACAGATCCTATGTCTTCTGATGAGAACCTAATTTCAAGAACCTACAGATGATAATATTAAACAAGCAATACTGAAATCGGGCCGCAAAAGCCATGAAATAGACGCAAGATAATGTGGAATTCCAAGCGTCTGCATTAAACCAGAATATTTATCTGTAGATAAAATTACAGTTTTAAATTTGCATAAAACTGAAACAGCAGCTATTTGTGAAAGATTATTGCACAAGTATATACTGCGTATGCTGTATATGAATAAAAAAAAAGATATATATGTACCCTGGACATAGGGAGTGAGGAGAAAGAGCCCAGTCATACTGCATCCCGCCGGCGACCATGCAACAAAAGAGGAGTCTCAGAAGAGTCAGCTCCGGCCACACCGTCGCCGCTCCCCCTCCCGTTGTGTCACCCATCCATTCGCACTCAATCTTATCTTGTTCAAATGAAATGAGATTTCGAAAGCTTACCTATGAGCTCTCTTCTTTTTATAGCTCTCCTTTTGAACCGAAGCATTGCGGTTGGCATTCCTTTTGTGGCTCGTCGTTGGCTGTTGCAATTTTGGGCTGTGAGTTGGATTTCAACGAGGATGGGATTGTCGCCACGCTATAACGCTATAGAGAGAGAGAGAGAGAGAGTATCCCTACGAGATGATGTCACCGTTAAAGGCCTCTTTTTATGGAAGGGAGAGAGAAGTTGTCTTTTAAGATTTTGTCACATATTTAAATAGATGTGTCAAAATCTTAAGATTTTATTGTATCTTAAAGAGATGATTGTTTGTTTAATAAATCCTAAGAACATAATACATATGTTATTAAAATGATGGGTTAAGAATAGATGTGTCGATCATATATGTGTAAGAGCACCCTAAGACAATTATAATAAATAGCATTTCAAATTCTCTTAGAGAACCATTGATGAGCATTAAAGCATTTGTACCTAAGACATGATTACTTAGGTGTGCTAAAGGGCAGATAAGAAACTAAATTAAGGGTTAATCTTTGTTAGGGGGCGTTCGTTGTCCCTAAAACTCCATAATAATCTCTAAATAGATCAAAGCAACAGATGCGTCCGCATCAGATTTGAAGCGTAATCTAAGCAATGGGTTGGTCGGGACCAATATTTGGCTAATATTATGCTCATATGGATCGGCTATACTCAGAAATAATGTGAAGCAAATCCCTTTATTAAATCAGTAATATCAATACTTTATGCTTCACTTTTTAATTATATATAAGTTTATATTCATAGCAAAATATCAAAAATGGAATAAGAATTATTTGTTTTAATTTGTAAGATAATTATATCATACACTAGACAAAGCCAGCATGATGCATAATTGAAGTTCAAAAAGCAAACTCATTATTAGAGAATTTACATAGCCACATATTTTCATTCATGTATATTAGGAAGTTGTATCCACAAGTAAAGCCTTCACATAATCATAAGAAAACCGTAAAGTTTTTCAACTCGGAGCGCCCCTCTGGCCGAGATCAGATGCGGCCTTGGAAGCCCTGCTGAGGGCGCCAGAGAGCCAGAGGGCTCCGGCGGAGAAGTAGCTGCTGTTCACAACGGAGCTGCCGACAGCCGCCGCAGTCCTCCCGGTCACAGATGCCACGGCTTTCGTCGTCTCCATGAGGCGATACCTCTCGTCGACGGAACGGGCGGCGTCCACTCCGGCATTTATCTTATCGGTGAGGCCGATCCTTCTGCTCATCTCGGCAACCTTCGAAGCGGCGGTGGCAGAGACATGGTAGGATTCGTCCACGGCCTTCGCCCTGTGCAGTGCGTCCTTCCCGAGGACATATCCCTTGGCCAGCATATTCTTCACTGCCTCCTGTGCCACGCTCATGGCCTCGCCCGGCGTTGTGGCAAAGCGGTCGTCTCGTGCCTGCTTAGTTTTAATTAAACACAAAAGCGAGGATTTCGGAAGTTGCTGCATGAAAGATTAACATAAAATAAAAATGGAAAATACTGATGATATATGTGTGTATGTATTCTCACCATGATCTCATTATCGTCATCCATCCGCCATGAAGGGCGATCCCAAAAGTTGGAAGCTTCTTGGCTGTGTCCCCACCGAGCAATGCACACTTGCTGGTCGATTATGGTGGCACCCTAAGAAAATGAAGATCACTTGATTAGTACACTGGGTTACAAGTATGAATGGGACGTAATATAATTATTATTTTATCATCATCATCATCATTATTATTATTATTATTATTAGTATAGCATAACTTAAAACTGTCAAATACTATCATGTCGTGAATTTTTTTAAATAATTGTGTGCTAAAGCCAGGGGCGTCTCTTTAAAGAGATGCACTGCATTGTCTAAACATAGTGAAAGTGTCCAAAGTCAGCTGCATCAACGTCTAGGTTTAGTAATATAAGCAAGATATTCCAAATTATGAACAGATGCAGGTAGTTAGTTTGATTTTAGATTAAAATTACGTAATTGAACTATTGGCACTTCACAAATTTTTAAAATAATTGATATTATGATAACTAGAAGAATTAATATAATGTCTTCAAGAAACTAAATTGATGGAGAAGAAAGCAAAAGAAATTGATACTTTTGGCTTTAAGCTTCAATAATCGAGTAAGATTCATCATGGAACGATGTGTATCATTTTGAATAACAATTTTAAAAATAATATAGTGAAAATTAAGAGATTATAATATGAATTATACATTAAAACTTATAATTAATAGAATAATTTTTAATATTATAAGTGTCTATGCTCTTCAAATAGAATTGCAAGTGTATATAAAAAATTTTTTTGGCATGATTTAAATGAGAGTTCAAGATTTACCTCAAGAAGAGATATTTTTATAGGAGGAGAATTAAATGGACATATTGAAGGATAATTAAAATATTTAATAATATATATAGTGATTTTGATTCTGAAGAGATTAATAAAACAAAAAAAAATTGATTTTGATTTTTATTTTAGCTTTTAATCTTATAATTATTAATACTATTTAAAAAAAAATATTATCAACACTCATAAATATAAAGCTTTTAAAACTCACATTGATTATTTTCTTTTAAATAAAATGAGTTATGTATATTGTAAGGATTGTAAGATTATTCCAAATGATTGTTTGACAAATCAACATCATTTATTAGTTTTGAATTTGAAAATAAGGGATAACAAAAATAATATTAAATTTAAAATGTCATAAAATTAGATGGTGATATCTTAGGAAGATTAATATAAATAATCTTGGGAATGATGTTTTAAAACTTGGATAGTAAGATTTTAAAATCAAAGTCATCCTTTGGCATAATTACTTACTAATTGTATTTAGAAATATAATAAAAAGTTTATTTGGTATATCAAAAAGGAGAGTAAATAATAAAGATGCAAAGTAGTAGCAACAAGATCTTCAAGTTAAATTTAAATGATAAAAAGTGTTCTTAAGAATGGTTTAATGTAAGACTAAAAAAATTGGATGAAATATAAACTAATGACATAAAATCTAAATAGCAGTTCGAGATACTAAGAGTACAACATTCGAAAGTTTATATAAGAAATTTGAAACTGCTAATGAAAAGAACCACATTTATAAGCTATTCAAATTAAGAGATGAAAACATCAAAAAATTGACTGATGTAGAATATATAAAAACCAATTAAAATTTTATTTTACTAAACTTTTTGATGAAGGTTACACTAGCACAATTAATATAAGTGAGTTTAAGGACTATACAAATAAAATCGATTACACTTTCACTCTACATACAAGTAAAGCTGAGATTCCAAATGCTTTAAAGGTGATGAAGAGCAAAAAAACATTAAAACTGAGTGGAATCCTTAACTTACCAAGTTATTTGATATTATTTTGAAGACTAAAAAAAATTGGATCAGTAGAGAAAAATTGTTATATCTATTTACAAGAATAAAAGCATTGCTTAAAATTGTGCAAATTATAAAAGAATCAAATTAGTATGTCATGTGTTGATACTTTGGGAGAGTAATTGAATGAATACTACAAAGAAATGATTGTATTTATTAAAATCAATTTGATTTTATGCCAAGTAAATTTATCATGGAAGTAATAATACATATATTAAGATATTTAACGGCGAAATTTAAATAAAGAAAAGAAATCTTCACTTATTTTTTTTTTTATCTAATATAAGTTTTATGATAAAGTATTGAGATGAGATCTTTGGAGAGCTTTGGAGAAAAAATAGGAGTGTTCTATACATTGATGCCATTAGAGATATACATTATGGGACCGTGACATGTGTTTAATTGCATGAAGGCTTGCTAATTGATTTTTCAAGTTACTATTTGATTACAACAATGTTCGTCTCCAAGCCCATATTTGTATGCTTTAATTATGACGTTCTTACTGAGCACATTCAAGAAGAGGTTTCTAGATGCATGTTATTTACAGATGACATTCTATTAATTGATATAACAAAAGATGTTGTCAAAGAAAAACTTGAGTTGTGGATGACTACTTTGAAATTTTTAGATTTTTATTTTGGTATATCTAAAATAGAATATATTGAGTGCAAATTCAATTGTATTAAAAGTTCTAATCTCAAGAATTGTTGAAGACAATGTGATCAAGAAGATAGATAGGTTCAAATGCCATGGTTCAATTATTCAGAATAATAGTGAAAAAGAGAGTTATATGATTAATAGGATCCTAAGCTGATTGGATGAAATGGATGAGTGTCTCTAAGGTATTGCGCAACCGAAAAATCTCACTCAAAATTAACGAAAAATTTTATAAATCAATTGCATGACCAACTATGTTTACGAAATTGAATGTGGGAAAACAAAGAAAAAACTTAACAATAAAATAAGTGTTATAGAGATAAGGATACTTAAGTGGATGACTTGTGTACTCATAAGGATAAAATGAGATATTAGTTTATTCATAGCAAAGTTGGAGCAACTTCAATAATAGAAAATATTATAGAATATCATCTTTAAAACTCTCCAAACATTCTCTAATGGCTTCCAAAGTCGATAAGAAATGTGATTCGGGCATATTAAGCATGCATTGATCAATTATATTATTATTATTATTATTATTATTATTATTATTATTATTATTACAACCCTTGTAATATAAATGAACTCTTTTCTTCAAGAAAAAATAATCAATCTATATTTCAGAAACCTCATTTATGTACTAGATAATATATTCCTCTCTTTTATCAAGATAAATACTAGCAATCATAATATCTTAAACTAAAACAAACTCTAAAATTATCCTTCCTTTTTTATTAGTCTTCAAAACTAAAACCACCATAAATACTATTAAGTTCTTTAGTCACCCTTACACCATGTCTATTGAATCTCCTCGTATGATTAACAATTATTCCTGGGGTATTTGTCGAACTCCTCTAAATCATGTTAAAAATTTTCTTTAATGCTCACATGCAATCCTATTTGGAGCATAAATACTTAAAGCTATTATATCACTTCTAATCTTTAGAAATATAATTTAATCTTAAAAAAATTTTATTTCCATAATATTATTCTTTAAATTCTTTTATCCAAGATGATACTCCCATCATTCCCCATAATAATATTTATCTGAGTACCAGAATTTAAAACCTAAATTACTATTTATTTTGCTCTCTCCCACTATTTCTTAATAATAAAGAATATTTATCGATGTTATCTTGATGGAGTTGTCCTTCATAAATGTTGAATAAAAGGTTGAGTTGATCTCATGATCAATTAATTATGAATCATCCAAAACCTTCCTATATCGTGGCTTAAATTATGAAACTTTTTCTATCTCCTACTCCTTTGGAATGGAGTTATGAAGGTTAGAGATTATTCATCAAGTTTAAAATTGAATACCTTCAAACTTAACTTGAATGGTGACGTTGAATTTTAACTCATTAAAGCGTGAAGATTATCTTAAGAGTTTGCCATCCAGATTGTTATAGATTAAAAAAAAAATTCTAAACTTTTATCTTAAACCCAATAATCATGATTTCACCTCACCTAACAGCAAAAGCTTCGTTTCTTAATTTAAGTTTGCACAAATTGAATTGACATTACTTTGACATGATCAATTTTTTCTTTAATTATTTCACAATTTAATTAAACTAAATTTTGAAAGCTTAAACCATGATCAAATAATTGGAAAAACAGCATGTAAACAAGTATCAAGAAAGATTTTCAACACGCAAACTTTAAAATAAGGAATTTCTTGGCATTATGCCAGCTATCCAAGAAATAAAATTGCTTCAAAGATTAGAGGCTGTATTTTTTAAATCAAAAATAAAAGTTATGCCCATTTTTACTACAATACATTAGGGACTGTTTGGTTTGCTAGATTTAAAATTTTCGAGGTAATTGAATTACATTGTAACTCATTTTCAAGTTAAATAACTGCCGAGTAATACAAATTTGGGTATTTGAAACTCCTGCAAGTTGATAAATTTTAGTGTTTGTTTGTGTGAAAAGTAAAACAACCTTAAAATTTAAGAAAGAAACGAAATTGATTCAACCAAGTCAAATGCAGCCAACGGCCGGATGGAAGTCTACGAGGGAGGGTAGTGGCCAGTGAAGCTTGACCTTGGCTTTCGACAGCACTAGATCATGCAAGGAGATGGTGCAACAAGGTGGTGACTGAAGCCAGTAGTGGCCATGGAAGGCAGAGATGCAACCAGGGAAGGTCATGGAAGGTGGAGACAAGTGGTTTGGTAAGGCAAATCGAGCTTCTTATGAACGTATGTCTGAACCATGGAGGGCCAGCTTTTCTTGCATTACAAATTCTTGGTGTTGAAACGGCGAGGATCATACAGCGATGGTCCATCAAGGGCCGATGCTGGCCAGCTAGTGACAATGTGATAATCAGAGTTCTGAATGCAAATATTTCTTAAAAGGAAACTAAATCTAACCCATTACTCAAGCCAAATAATTGTCAGCGTAATTCAATTTGCTATTATGCACTAAATTAAGGGCAAATTCTTTCATTTTACTCAAATCGTTCCTAATTACAAAAAATCACCCATTAATAATAATACAACAAAAACTCAAAGAACACTGCATAATGTCAACATAATTTTTTGCTTTAATTAAATTCTTAATAATATGATCTTTAGCAAATACTCAACAAGTTCGTCCATATCAAAACTAAGGGCATTTGGTTCTGTAAACCAAATTTGTGTGCATGTGTAAAATCTCCCAGCTTAAAAACTAGTAAACATATCTATTTTTCTATAAATGTTTTTAAAGGAACTTACGCTGAGCAAAACTGCAGTTTCCAGGGCATGCGGTTCTTTAAATGTTACATATCCAGTAGAACCATACGCTCCTGATCTGCATTCATAGAAATCATAAAATTTATCAAATGAAATTGGGCAAGGAAGAATGTATGCATGTTCTCATAAGTAGAAGCATGTAAGAACGTATGCAGTTTAGTATGCATATTTTCATAAGAATGTGTGCACTTTCCAGGGCATGAGGTTCTTCTTTAAACGTTACATATTCAGTAGAACCATATTCACCTGATCTGGCATTCATAGAAATCATAAAATTTATCTTCAAATGAAGATGCATTTGGGCAAGGAAGAATGTATGCATATTTTCATAATTCATCAAAATGGTTCATTGACTATTAGCACATGTTCAATTTAATCCCTGACATTCAAAAAGCACAAAAATAATCCTCGAGTTTAACAAAACTAGTAAAACAAGCCCAATGATTTTTTGCCATTAATAATCTATTAAAAGAAAAGGTCTATTGGTATTAAGTTTTTCTTATTAACGATGAATTGATTAATATGTCGTAAAAAAATTGGGTGTGCTTATTGTTTCATTGAGATACTAGTTATTTTTTTGTCACAATAACAAAAAGTTTGTTCAGTATAACTTTTTTCAAAATCAAGAGCTGTTTAAAAATAAACTTTATATGAATATATTTCAAGTCATTTTATTTTTAGACAATAATTTGTGCAAAAAAAAACAATTATAAATGTATCTCAATTAAAAAACATCAAAATTTGTTGCCAACCTATTATCAGTCCATCAAAAATAAGAAAATTAAACTTTAAGTTTTCTTTCTTTTAACAAATACATTAACGGTGCTAAGTCATTGTATTTATTTCATTTGTTAAACTCAGGGAGTACTTCAGAACTTTCTAAACATCAGGGACTAAATTGAGCACATATCAATAGTTAAGGGACTAAATTACAATTACTCATTTTATTATCAATGCTTTCCTAGGAATTAAGCCTAGTAGTATAACAGCTGACAACGTTCCTTCAAGAATTAAATTTTATGTTCAGCAAGGTTAATTCATAAGCTCAAGCCACCCGATAACATATACATCTGCAATTCCAAAAACACACTTTCATTTATAAAAGATTATATTAACTTATTCTCTTTGTAAATTAGTTAAACAAGTTTCAAAAAAACTACATAAAACATTTTCCCCATCTAATACCAAACTGAAAGTACATGTGCAGACGTTGAAATCACCTTGGTATTGTTTATTTCATTTGGTGTAGATTTTGAAAAAAATCTGTAAAATTCTGCTGGTTTGGGTGGTGTTGTATGAATTTAACCCTTTATAAATTTTGTGGCTATAAAAGGGGGTGGTACCATTATTCTAGTTCTGCTGTATTGTTATGAGATCAGTAGTTGCAAGAAATTGCAAATTGCAGGCAGTGACTCAACGTGCAACTGTATACACCTACCAATTCACTGTAACAGAACCATACGTAAAATCAACAAAATGCACTATTAAAAGAAAAAATCGTATCAAAGTCTCAGCTCCATATAAGTGCATTTATTTACTTGCAGATTATGCAAATCTTCATATTAAATTTTCTTTCGACAAATTCATCAAATTAATGTATTTTGTCATGCATACATTGTCGGCCTGTGTACAGTTGGATCCTATCCCGAACCAGCATTGGTGTGATGCCTCATCCACCAGGCTGCCCTTTATTCATACACATCACCAATGCAAGGTTCCAAATTCTAGAAAGAAAAATGTGGAGGGTTACATCAAGTGATTAACAATGAACATAAAAACCTATCAACTTAAAAATGAAATAAATCCTTTGAGAAATTGTGTAAGAGCAAGGGCATTCTCGATAATGGCGGCACATTGCATTGTTTAAAAGCAATGAGAAGTACACAAGTTGCAATATCGATGCCCAAGTGTATTGTTAAATCAGCAAAGACTCATTTATAACAAACAAATGTGGTTCAAGATACAGGATGAGATTATGAACATGGAATATTAATGGTCATTCAAACAAGCTTATAAAATTATCTAATATTATGATTAATAGAAAGATAAATATTTTTTATTCTTTAGAAAGAGAGATGAGTTGATCATAATCTAAACAAAATTGATAGTATAGAAATGATACTCAAGGATTGCTAATAATGTTAATGATGGTATTATCCTTACTAATAATTTTGAAGGATAAAACAGTAAAATCAAGAGGAAGAGATAATAGATTCTAACATGAAAGATAATAAATAGTGTGTTCACAAATAATATAATAAATACTTGTTTCCCTAATATATAATAGTAAAATGATTTGGGAATGCTGATCTAAGAAAAATTTATAAAAAAATACTATTTATAAGAGATCTAAATGGGCATGCTCAAGGAGTAGTATTTTATGGTATTCACAAAAGTTTTAGTCTGTTAGAAAATGAAGAAAAAATGATTTTTAAATTTATTTTAGTTTTTAAAAATTAAGATGGACAATCATTGACAAGAAATAAGGAAAACATGCTATTATATGTAAGAAATATATATATATATATAAGAACTATTAATTGTAAGAAATATATATATATATATATATATATAAGAAACTGTAATCGATTACCTTTTATAAATAAAAGAGATCAATTGTATGGCAAAAGTTGTAAGATTATTTCATGAAGAAGTTTGGTAACTCAATATCAATTCTTAGTTCTAAATTTAAAAATAATGAGCTGAAAAAGTAAAAATACAAATTACGTTCAATGATAATTTTATAAAATTTCTTAAAATGCAATAAAAATATTTTATATTGAGAGGAGATAATCTTATATTGTCAATATTGTTCATTTTATTTGCACAACCAAGATATTCTTAAAGAATCTAGATTAATGGCTTTTAATTGTAAAAATATTTGGTAGTGAAAATAAGATATTCGAGCAAAATAAAAGAGAAAAAATTCGTTATAAAGAGTAATAAAAATAATGATTAATGATAATTGAAAAACATAATATATATATGTATATATATATATATTCACATATTAATCATAATATTCACTAATTCTAAAAGTTTGCTTATCAAATTACACCAACATTCCAACTTCTTAAAACACTATATTGAGAATAAAAGTTTGAATATTAATATTCAAACAAACAAGCTTTTGGAGTTAGTCAATATTATCACCAGTTAAAAATTAAATATTTTATATCTTGAAGAGCAAAGTTGGAAAGTAAAGCAAAGAAAATAAAAAGTTTAAGCTCAAAGATTAAATATTTAAGTAAAAATCAATATAGAATTGGCATGAGCAATACCTTAAATAAGAATTTGAAGATTGTAGCAAGTAGAGAATAGAAAATAAGATTATATCTTTAAAGTTTAGAATTGATGTGATGACTTGATATTGTAAGTATTCTGCTATGCACAATGGAAACAAAAGATTCATGTAATTGAACCCACCTAGTAGGACTAAGACTTGTCATCATTGTTGTCATTGTCCCTCAAAAATGTGAGCAAAAAGAAAATTGTTGGCACAATTTGATATATTAGTTAAGAACATACCGTAAGAATAAATATATTTTTAAGAGAATTAAATGTGCATGTTGAAAGAATTTATGACGAATTTATAAGTGATTATAGATTTAGTGAGACTAATGAAGAAAAAAATGATTTTAGTATTTCTTCTGCTTATATTTTTATAATTGTGAATAAATAGTTCAAGAAAATAAACACATTATCAATTATAAAATAGGGTGGGTTTCTAAGACTTTGATTATTTTCTTGTAAGAAAATTTATTTATATATTGTAAAATAAATTCAAATGAAAACTTGTAAGCCTATCAATAATTAGTTCTAAGTTTAAAAATACTAAATTAAAAAATTAAATCTAAGTTATGTCCAAAAACTAAATGACTGAACGTTAATAACAAAATAATATATTTAAAAAAACTGTTGAAGTGCTTAGGCAATGAGATATTAAAAGAAAGCTAATATCATTTGGCAAACAATAGTTAGTTGTATTTACAAATTGGCTAAAAATATACTTGAAAAATTATGAGATAAACAGCCCTTAGTATAAACATGCTTAATGTTGAAACTATATAGTTTATACAAGATTTAAAAGATAAATTGTTAAACAAAGTGGCTTAAATGTAAGAATAATGAGAAATAGATGAATTTTTTATAAATTGGTTTGTCATGAATCTATGTTAAAATTTTGATATTCACGCGTATTTGAATATTAATGAGACATGTAATAGATAGCCAAATTAAAATATAAGAAAACTAAAAATCAATTCAAGTAAAATATATAGCGGATGTTGATCAAAAACAAATTATGAAATGAGGACATTTAATATATATATATACATATATATATATATATGTATAAAGATTAGTTCTAAGTTTAAAAATATTAAATTAAAAAAATAATCTAAGTTATGTCCAAAAACTAAATGATTTAATCTGAACAATAAAATAAAAATATATTTAGAAAAATAGTTGAAACACTTAATAATACGAGGTATTAAAGGAAAGCAAATATTAATTGGCAAACAATTGTTAGTTATATTTACAAACAGGCTAAAACTATACTTGAAAAATTATGAGATAGAGGACCACTATTATAAGATGCTTAATGTTGAAAATAAAAAGTTTACATAAGATTTAAATGATAACTTGTTAAACTCAAAATGGCTTAAATGTAAAAATAATGGGAAACAGAGGAATTACTTGTACATTGGTTTGTCATGAATCTAAGAAAATAATTTGAGATTCATGTGTATTTGATTATTAATGTGTGACGGCCCAATGCCGGTTCGGCAAAAACCGTTCTAACATCGGGTGCCTACTCACCGCAGGATCATATCGAGCAATTTGAGAGAAAAAGAATACGCATATAAAAGCGAAAGATATTTTTCCTTTATCAAAATTCATATTACAAGATCTTTCATCGTACAAAACAAAACAAACAAAATAAGCAATTCAGCGCCGTCATCGATCCATTGAAAATTTAGGGTTCTTGTTTAACCTCTTCCAGGAGCACCTGACCTGGTATTGACAAAAAATAATACCGGAATTAGAATTCCCAGTAATTAGAGAATACTCTTACAGCAGTACACAATAACAAATTACATTCTTAAAGATGCGATTAGCAGAGAAAAGATGGAAATATAATGCAGGATAAGTAAGGCAACCGCGCAATATAAGCAAACAATTCCTGCAACAAGTATTTATCACAAAATAAAGGTTACTGATGTCATTTTTCAATAACTAACCCCGAATGTTACTGATATCATTTTTCTAGTAACAACCTCGAATGTTATTGATGTCATTTTCTAATAACAACCCTGAATGTTGCTGATGTTATTTTTCCAGCAACAATCATGAATATTACTGATGTCATTTTTCCAGTAACAACCCCGAATGATACCGATGTCATTTTTCGGTAACAACCCCGAATAATATTACGTTGCTTCCGGTCAACCAACCAAGCTTCAAATAGTTTCAGCTCAAAGCAAATAAGCAAAGCATAGCAGTAATAGAAAAATACAAAATATAATGCAAGTCATATACTAGGTACCTTTGATCCTTAGGTTCAGAAGTTCAATAGCTCGAATGAGTGACAGGTCGCTCAATCTGCATTTAAGTCCCGATATTTTTAAGTTAGCTTTTTAAGCAAATGATTTAGGAGTTAAATTTCTTATTTCATTCTATTCTTCTTTCGCTTTTGAAGTTCGATTGATTTAAGCTGCTTTTAAAGCAGTTATAATTATTAAAGTGTCTTAAGATTATGATCATCATACTGCATGATGACAAAGTCAGAATAAAAATGACTGAATTAGCAATTTAGGAAATAATAGTCATTTATAACAATTGAATCATTCTCATTATCAATGAGAATAATTTTATTGTGAATGACTAATTATAAATTTGATAGTTATAAAGAGAGTAACAAGATTTAGAGAAAACAAATATGTTCTACAATTTCCTCCCCTTACTTTAGAATTAGGATCGCCGGAAGACGAAGAGAGGCCGGAACGGGTTGGCCGGATGGCAGGCCGAGGTGGCAACAGCGAGAGGCTGGCTGGCAGCAGCTACAGAGTGGTTTGGCGGCTTGATAGCTGGCTGTCGGAGGCTGCCTAGGGCTGTCGGGAGCTGCCGAAAGCTGCAGGAGGTGCTGGAAGCTGCAGGAGAGGGAGCTGACTGGCTGAAGGGGACTGTCGGGCTACCGGAGGCTGCTGAAAGCGGGTGGAAGGGACTGCCGAGGGCTGCCGAGCTACCGGAAGGAGGCTTGAGCGGCTGAGGAGGGGCTAGCCGGCTGCGGGAAGGGAGGGAGCTGGCTAGGAGGGGCTGGCCGGCTGCTGGAAGGGCTGAGGAGGAGGGGCTGGAAGCTGTTTGAGGGGAGAGCCTTCTTATAGAGGAGAGGGCTAGGGTTCAGTTGAGGGGAGTGGGCGATCGCATCCTGCGCCAAAATCAGCGCAGGCGGGCCCTCCTGGCAGGCGGAGGGGGCAAGGAGGGTCGGGGTCGGCCCATAGGGCCGACAGCCTGCGCCAAAGACGGCGCAGGCAGGCGCGGAACCTTCCGCTGCAGGCTCTGTCGCGCGACAGAGCCTGCGATTGCATCGCAAGATGCGATCGGCGAAGGGAGGGGGGGGCGATCGGGGGAAGGGAAACAAAGGAAAAAATGGAAAATTTGTTAAACTTTAAATTAATCGCATTTTTCCGTCGTTTGGCGTCCAAATACAGCGAAACTTGGCGTCAATGTGTGTCACGACATGATGAACACCCTCGCGCCAAAAAATTTCGATTCGGAGCAAATTTATATTTTATTTTAATTTTTGAGGTTTAAAACTTCGAAAATTTGTCACGATCAAATCGGCGCTCAAAATTAGATGAAACTTCTCGAGCAGCCTTTAAATAATATACTTAACACGTCGACACTGAAAACGATGAATTCGAACACGCATTTCAACGTTCTCGATTTTTAGAATTTAAAAAAAAATTCAGAAAATAGAACGGGAGCTTCCGTTAATCGGACCTCTCCCAAACTAGGGCACTTTGATCTAAAAATTATTCCTATCTATTGGTAATTTTGTTTGCCCTAAATTGAAATTCCCCGGGATCCTACTTCATAAGGCGAGATTTTGACCTAATTTACAAAATAACAACTTTGGGTCGTTACAAGACATCAGCTAGAAATTTCAAAGCTTCCTTTTAGCTTTATGTTACCATCAAGAACATAATCTTAGGGCCCTATTGTAAACCAAAACAAATATACAAAAGCACCCTACAAATCATTATTTGCAAATTAACCCTAACATAATCCCTTTTATATCAGCAAACTTTGTTTTTTAAAATTTCATTTATTTTGGGCAAATAAATTTTAGAAACCAAAGAAGCATGTTTGCAAGGATTCTGTGGAAAAAATAGGTTTCTTATTAGGGTTGTGCAATTGCTGAACATACAAGATAATTCCAGCTAAATTTGAATTTTTTATTATTAAAATGATAAAGCAATTCTCAACATTTGCGAATTGTTAAGGTCTTGGCACTAAACATTGCTATAATTTTGCCTCTTCTATTCCTTGTTATTTATGATTTTGTTGTGTAGATATAAAGGCACGGTGCTTAATTTTGTTGTGTGGATAGGATTGCGGAGCTAAAAAGTTGTGTAGACTGAAGTTGATACCTGGCACCTATTTTTATTTTTCTTTCCTGCAATGGGTTTTTGACTACATATAGGGCTTATTTGGATTTAGGAGCACTGCAGACAGGAAAATTCAACTCATTATTTTCTTGTAAACAGTGCATGGCAGTGCATTTATCAAAGGTTGAAGAGATTTTCATTTTTTTTAACTCTATTTTAGTTCTTACTTGTAAATGCCATAAGAAAGAACAATTCTTGCAGTCTAGCCTTATTTATCTTTATTGACTAAAATGAGCTTCTTGGTCAGGTTCTAATTGTTTTATTTTTTCAGAAAATGGTTCCTTTAAAATAAAAAACATGTGCTTTTTCTTAGGACTATATCTTCTCAGAGGTTTCATTATTAATGTCATTTTTCAGTAGCAACCCCAAATGATATTACGTTGGTTCCGGATAACCAACCAAGCTTCAAATGGATTTGGCTCAAAGCAAATACGTGAAGCATAGCAGTAATAGAAAAATGCAACATGTAATGCAAGTCATATACTGGGTACCTTTGATCCTTAAGTTCAGAAGTTCGACAGCTCAAATGAGTGACAGTTTACTCAATCTGCATTTAAGTCCCCGATATTTTTAAGTTAGCTTTTTAATCAAATGATTTAGGAGTTTATTTTCTTCTTTCATTCTGTTATTCTTCCGCTTTTGAAGTTCGATTGATTTAAGCTGCTATTAAAGCAGTTATAATTATTATAGTGTCTTAATATTATGATCATCATACTATATGACGACAAAATTAGAATAAAAATGACTGAATTGGCAATTTATGAAATAATAGTCATTTATAACAATTGAATCATTCTCATTATCAATGAGAATAATTTTATTATGAATGATTAATTATAAATTTGATAGTTATAAAGAGAGTAACAAGATTTAGAGAAAATAAATGTGTTTTTCAATTTCCTCCTCTTACTTTAGAATTAGGATCGTCGGAAAACGAAGAGAGGCCAGAACGGGTTGGCCGGATGGCAGGCCAAGGTGGCAACGGCGAGAGGCTGGCTGGCAGCGACTACAGAGTGGTTTGGCGACTTGATAGCTGGCTGTCGGAGGCTGCTGGGGGCTGCGGGAGCTGCCGGAGGCTGCTGGAAGCTGCCGGGGAGGGAGTTAGCTGGCTGAAGGGGACTGTCGGGGGCTGTCGGGCTGCCGGAAGCTACTGGAAGCTGCTGGAAGGGACTGTCGGGTGCTGCCGGGCTGCCGGAAGGAGGCTGGAAGCTGCTGAAAGGGACTGTCGGGGCTGCCGGAAGCTGCTGGAAGCTGCTGTAAGGGACTGCCGGGGCTGCCGGAGGTGCTGGAGGCTGCTGGAGCTTTGGCAGGGGGGAGAGAATGGCTGGCTGAGAAGGGAGGCTGCTGGCTGGATGGGACTGCCGTTTTTGAGGAGGAGAGGGGAATGGGGGGCCTCCATTTATAGAGGAGATGGGAAGGGGGGCTCGGCTAAGGCCCGGGGGGTTCGGTTGACTGGGGACCGACCGCACTCTGCGCCAAAAACGGCGCAGGCAGGCCCCCTCCGGGCAGGCGGAAGTTCCTCCTGCAGGCTCTGTCGCAAGACAGAGCCTGCAATTCGCAGGGTGTCGGGGGGAAGGGTCGGGCGAATGGGGAAGGAAGGAGAGAAAAAAGAAAATAGAAAAATACTTAAAGTTAAATTTTTCGCATTTTTCTGTCGTTCGGCGTTCAAATACAACTTAACTTGGCACCGAGCTGTGTTATGGCATAACGAACACCCTCGCGCCGAAAATTTTTCGATTCGGAGTAAAATTTTATTTTATATTAATTTTTGAGTTTAAAAACTTCAAAAATTTACCACGATAAATTTGGCGCTCATAATTTGATAAAACTTCTCGAGCAACCTTTAAATAATATACTTAACACAATGACACTGAAAAAGATGAATTCGGACATGCATTTCAATGTTCTCTATTTTTAGAATTTAAAAATTTCAGAAAATAGAATGGGAGCTTCCGTTAATCGGACCTCTCCAAATTAAGTGTGAGGGCCCCGACGCCGGTTCAAAAGAAACAATTCCGACGTCGGGCGTTCACTTGCCGCAGGATCATATTGAGTAACTTGAGAGGAAAAGAGCATACACATACAAAAGCCAAAGGATATTATTTATTTATTTCAATGTTCATATTACAAGATCTTTTCAACGTTCCTCGTACAAAAGTAAAAATAAAGAAAAAATAAAAGATAAACAAGCAAAAACAGCGCCGTCGTAGATCCATTTGCAGATTAAAAATTTTAAGCATTGGGGTTCTTGCTTAAGCTCTTCCAGAAGTACCTGACCTGGTATTGTACAACAAACAATACCGGGATTGGAATTCCCAGTAATTAGAGAATACTCTAAGTACAGCAGTACATAATAACATTTACATTTTTAAATGATGCGATTAGCAGAAGTAAGACGGAAATAAAATGCATGAGAAAATAAGGTAATAGCGCGAAATAAACAATTCCTGCAACAAATATTATTTATCAAATAAAGATTACTGATGTCATTTTTCAGCAATCTACCCCGAATGTTACCGATGTCATTTTCTAGTAACAACCCCGAATGATGCTGATGTCATTTTTCCAGCAACAACCCCGAATGAAAAGAACTATTTGTTTCCAACAACCAACCAAGCATTAATGTTACTGATGTTATTTTCCAATAACCCCCGAATGAAAAAGGATGTTGGTTTCTAACAACCAACCAAGCTTCAAATAATCTGGCTCAAAGCAAAATACGCGAAGCTAAGCAGCAGTAAAAGTGCAAAATGTAATACATGTCATGTACTGAGTACCTTCGTTCTTTAAGTTCAGAAGTTCAACGGCTCGAATGAGTAACAATTCGCTCAATCTGCATTTAAGTCCCCGATATCTTTAAGTTAGCTTTTTAATCAAATGATTTAGGAGTTTAATTTCTTCTTTCATTCTGTTCTTATTTCGCTTTTGCAGTTCGATTGATTTAAGCTGCTATTAAAGCAGTTATAATTTTTAAAGTGTCTTAAGATTATGATCATAATCCTGTATAACGATAAAGTCAGAACGAAAATGTCTGAATTGGCAATTTAGGAAATAATATTCATTTATAACATTTGTATTGTTGTCATTATTGATTAATGACAACAACACTAATGTGATGACATAGTCTTATAAGTATATATAAAAAGCAAAATAACTTCTCTTTTCTCCTCCTTTTTTTTTTCTTTTCTTTTTCTTAAACTTCTCTTCTTACCTTAGGATTAGGATTGCCGAAAAACGAAAGGAGGTCAGAGAGGGTGGCCGGACGGCTGGCCGAGGGCTGGCCGAGGTGTCAGCGGCAAAGGGGCTGGCTGGAAAGGGCTGTTGGTGGCCGTCGAAGGCTGCCAGAAGCTGTCGGGGGCTGCCGGAGGTGCTGGATGGAACTGCCGGGGGCTGCCGGAAGTGGCTGGAAGGGGGCTGCCGGGCTGCCGGAGGGGCTGGTCGGCTGCTGGAAGGGCTAAGGAGGGGTGGTCGGCTGAGGAGGAGGGCTGGAAGGGGAGGGCTACGCTTAAATAAGCGCAGGCTGGGGGTTCAACTGAGGGGGGCCGACCGCATCCTGCGCCAAAACGGCGCAGGCGGGCCCCCTCCTGGCAGGCGGAAGTGCCGCCTGCAGGCTCCGTCGCAAGACAGAGCCTGCGATTCGCAGGCTAGGGTCGGGGGAGGTCGGGGTCGGCCCTATGGGCCGACAGCCTGTGCCAAAAACGGCGCAGGCAGGCGCCAGGCTTCCGCCTGGCGCGGAAGCTGCTCCCGCCATTTGGCGGAAAAATTCGCAAGCTGCGATTTTTAAGGGGGGTGCATAGGGAAAAAAACAGAGGTAAAAGAAAAAAATGAAAAAAAAAATTTGAACTTCAGATTAATCACATTTTTACGCCGTTCGGTGTCCGAATGCAACGAAACTTGGCACCGAGGTGTGTTACGACATGACGAACACCCTCACGCCGAAAATTTTCCATTCAGAGCAATACTTTATTTTATTTTAATTTTATAGGTTTAAGACTTCAAAAATTTGCCACGATCAAATCGGCGCTCAGAATTTGATGAAACTCCTCGAGCAGCTTTTAAATAATATACTTAACACGTCGACACTGAAAACGATGAATTCAGACACGTATTTCAATGTTTTTTATTTTCAGAATTTAGAAATTTCGAAGATAGAACGGAAGCTTCCGTTTTTCTGATTTTTTCCTGAATTAGGGCTCTTTGATCTTTGAATTATTTCTATCTATTGGTAGTTTTGTTTGCCCTAAATTGAAATTCCCCGGGATCCTGATTCCTAAGGCGGGATTCTGACCTAATTTGCAAAATAACGACTTTGGGTCGTTACATTATGGCACTTTGATCTAAAAATAATTCCTATCTATTGGTAATTTTGTTTGCGCTAAATTGAAATTCCCCGGGATCCTACTTCCTAAGGCAGGATTTTGACCTAATTTGCAAAATAACGACTTTGGGTCATTACAATGAGACATGTAATAGATAGCCAAATTAAAATATAAGAAAACTAAAAGTCAATTCAAGTAAAATATATGCTGATGTTGATAAAAAACAAATTTTGAAATAAGGACAATCAATATAAATGGATGAATAATTTTCATATGATTTTAATGAAAATTGTAATAATGTGATTTTAAAGGTGAGTTTAGTAGCTCTAAAGATGATATCATTTGCTCTTTCAGTAAATAAAAAAGTAAGAACAGCGTTGTGAATTCTTTAAGGAAAATAAAGAGTAGAAAAGTATAGAATTGAATCGCATAATAGTTGACTCTAGGGTTTGAGTTCTAGTCAAAACTCCTAATTTGGTTTTGATGATTGCAAAGTGTAAATTCATTTTTTCTTTTGGACTAATCTTTTATCTAATGTTTTTTTCAGGCCAGCTCATCAAGTTTGCAATCTATAGCTCCATGATTGAAAACTTTAATTTAGTAAAGTGTTGCATTTGATGGCCAACATCAACATAAAATGCCTTTATGCTAGGCATGCACACTTAATAGCACATGGTAATTAAAGATATGCTAGAAAATTACAGTTCACATAAGAAGAAAAGTATTCTCACCTGATAATCTCTATGTGCTCGATGACACCAGAGAAAGAAAAGAAGTCATAAAGATCTCTCTCAGTTGCCTTGGGAGAGAGATTAGATACTTCAACTATGTAAATTCTCTCACTCATGAATCTGCAATGTATCAAAAATAGAATGGAATAAGCTTTAAAAAGAGTAGCTTAATTATGCATATTTTATATGAACATAAGAAAAACTGCAAATAATGTAAAGGAAAAGGATTAGATCAAGAATAAACTATGATTAATATGAACTTGTGTAAAAGGCCAGGCTCAACATGTATGCCATGTTGCAAAGGACACGTTACAAGCAGGTCAAAGTTGCCTTTGGATGTAAGTACCTACAATGTGTGAACAACGATATAAGAACAAGCGGATATTCCTTGAACGTGCATTTTAGTTGGTGTGCACCAACCAATCACAGTTTTCAGGCGACACAAGACATGAATATTTTTATAACATACCATAATAAGTCAACTTATTCCATTATCATTTATAGTGGCATTAAGTCACACAAAGCAATGCTTCAAAAGTAAAACCATGAGCCTATGGTAGCTGAATAGATGGCAGAATTTTTCTAGCCACACATCATGGTTAGCCAAATGGTGCATTGTTATTTCTTAGAAGATCAAAAATGTTTGTCAACATAACGCTGAGGCACAAGATGAGTGCTTTATTATTATATAAGGCATAATATGCATAATATATGCTATAACTCTAACAAGCTCAAGTATGGGCACAACAGCAAATCCCGTGAAAGCCCTGTGAAGTTAAATTTTACATCACCTTTTTGCGAGGTAGGCCGGCAGTGGATCACTGTTTTCTAGTGCAACATTTATGACATGTAGTATGATTTCATGCAATAAAAATTAATGATTTGCATGACATGGAAAAACAATTAATTCGACAACCTAGTTTCTTTAAAATGTAAATAGGAACCATAATTACTACCCAGCCATTATGATTAGATCAAAGTAAATCGAAAGATTCAGTGAGGAATTAAAATCAAAATCAACAAAAAAATGAAAATTTATTTTTCATAAATAAGATTTGTAGGAGTTATTTTAATTATATCAATAACATTGATCAAGTTTGCAAGCAAAACCCAATAGTGGAACTAGTCTTAAGTCTTTTAAGAAAATTTTATGATGTCGCATCCCAAGCTTACAAAAAATACCCAATACAAGAATCTTGTAAGAGTGAAGTTGACCCATAGGTAAAAATCGCAATTACTGAATATTAAGTGCTAAGGAGGCGGAATATGATTTGCACGTAAAATATGAATCTACCACTGAGGATATTAATTCTGGGTCTGCATTTATAATACTCAAATTCATATGCAGTGAACCATTAATATTATTAAGTTTGAGAGCTAAGTAATATACAAGTCATACCCAAGCCTAAACACCTATGCGCAAATGTGAGAATTAAAACAAATTTTGCACATTGAATGAATTAAATATGTTGAAAATGCAACCTGTATTGATGTATCTAGTAAATTAGTAATGCAGTGTCTGATAAATACTAATGCAGTATCTAATAAATTAATCATTGATACCATTCTTGGATGATGATAATTTTATTTTGAAATCACAAGTTAGTAACACAAACACATAAATTGAACCTCGTCAGAAAATTTGCTAATAGATGTCCTTACAGAAACCCAAAATTTTAAGACTACTTGGTTTGACTAAAATCTTGAAGAAGCCTATTTCCAAACGATTTAAGTTAAGCTTCAAAAGGTCATTTGTCATTTATGAAATAACTATTTGATATGTGCAAACAATTTTGTGTAATTCCATCATTCATTGCTAGTAATTTCATAATGCATAATAATATTTACATTAAACATACTTGTTTATATGATACATATTAATCTCTTAAATTGCACTACTTGTCTCATATCGGTGATGTATATAACTCCTAAGAGATTTCCATTTAATGCCATCAGAAAATTAAATTCAGTAATATGAGAGTCATTCAAAATAATGCAGCACAATGAAAATAAAAGCTCATAAATAGAGATTCCAAAGAGTGCTCAATGGTGTCAAGTATACTTGACTGTACTTGTTTAGCATATATCATGATCCTTATGTCAATGCCATCAATTCTTTTCTTTCCTTCCTTTCCTTGAAAACCCCCCTTCAATCTCCTATAAATTATTTCAACGCAGCAAATGCTACTCTTAACAATTGAGATCATGCCCACACTTGACAGATTCCAGAGATTGTTATTTCATTGGTGAGATAGATCCCTGACAACTCATGGATTACATTATGAGAGACTCGAAGCAAGAGCCCAAACCTGAATACTAAATACAAGTCACCATTATTATAGAGACAAATTTAACTAATTGAGGCAGGTTTACAAATATTATTGTGACAAAAGTGCTAGCAAAAATTGAATAAGGGAAGCTCTGTTTCAGCATGGAGCTCTCTAATTTTGTAAATATTTTAGAATAAATAAAGTAAAGAGATATTTAAAGTCGCTTTTGAATTATTTAATTTTCTTTTTGAAGAACGGGTTATCAAAATGATATTATAAGTTTTTTTATTATATAAAGAAAATTATTCTAATACTCAAAATTAAATAGAAAGATTTTAGATGCAGTTTTTCACTATTTTTGATAATGGTAGTACATGAGAATTATTTACTTTTTACATGAAATAAGTATAATAATTTCATAACACTCAAATTTTAAATATTCATATATTAAACACCATAATTTTAATTTTAAAAATAAAAAGAGCAATACACTCCCCCTTATTTGATCTATACGCAAATGAAATTAATATAATTTTGAGTTTTGGATATGATGATTTGAGGGCATTATAGTTTTAAAGAGAATGAACTATGAAAATAGGTATATATATATATATATATATATATTATTATAAGATGTATATATTTTAGGATGTTTATAAGCGATAAAGAAAAAGAATGATAGGGGAGGCATTTTAATGGATTGAAATTTGAGTATCAAAACACAACCTTACAACTATTTTGAAATGGAGTGGAGGGGGCGAGGTGCAAAAATAGCAAAGGACTTGAGTTTTATAATATTAAATATTGTTAGCCTCGCACATAATTCATAATCTACTGATTTGGATAGTGAAAAAAACAATGGTAAAATATGTTCACTTAAAAAAAAGTATCATATTGAAATGGAGGTCTCTTAAATATTATTAGTTCATATAAATAGAAGCCATTGGTCAATGAAAATAGCTTACAATTTTTTGCAATGAGGTAGTTAAGAAACATGATTTAATTTTATAAAAATGAAGAGCTCAAAAAATTTCACATTAGTAAAACTTCATAAATATTAAGAGTTAAAATTTTGGTATTTACAAAACTTACACCAAGCATTACCCATGTATGAAGCATCTTCCCAATTAAATGATTAAAGGCCCAAATGAATGCTAACTATTAAAGAAAATAATATGGGAACTAAAAACTATAAATATTTTGGTGTACTAAATCAACTGACCCATAATGATAGGTTATACTTGATAATAAGACGGCTCAAGAATGAAAAGCATTCTCCAATTTTTTTACTTTTAAAGGGAAATTTTTTAATTAGTATAGACTGCTTTTCCTATTTTGGAACTTGAGATGGATTGTTATCTGATCAAGCAATACAGTGAAGAGAAAGGAATCATGTAGCCAATCCACACTTAACGGAACTAAGTTATGATGTCATTGTTGTGCATTTTAATATATATCACCCAAAATATTTGTTATTTATGTATAACATCGATCTTTGATATTTACAAGCAATCATTCGCAAATTTATCATTACACATAAACTATCATTCTTTCCGGTTTGAATTTTTCAAATAAATATATATTGAAATTAAAAATCAAAACTAAGCGAAGACTGTAGAATCCTGCGAAGAGTGAGAGGAAAAAAAGGAAATGTAATCAAGGTGAAGGTGGTAGCAATGCAACATGGGAATCCAACATTGGCATTGGTGACGATCTTAGTTCAATGCATAATGGTGTTAAACAACGCCAAAAAATTTGACGGCAGAAGGTGCATCTTAAAATAGCTTTTGTTCCCGCTAGTAGCAGCAATCCTTTAAACAACGGTAGGGGCTTTAAACAAAGGTAACGGCTTCAGTTTGAAACTGATGGCAATGATCTATGGTCATGCCCTTAAAGTAACTATGGCCAGATACTCGAGAGGTGATTTATGTACAGAATCGATCTTTGATAATTACAAGCAATCACTCAAATTTTTATCATCACACATAAGCTATTACTCTTTCCGGTTTTTCAAATAAATATATGTTGAAATTAAAAATCAAAACTAAGCAAAGACTATAGAATCCTGCGAAGAGAGAGAGAAAAAAAAGAAATGTAATCAAGGTGGTAGCAATGCAAGATGGGAATCCAACATTGGCATTGGTGACGATCTTAGCTCAATGCATAATGGTGTTAAACAACGCCATAAAATTTGACGTCAGAAGGTGCATCTTAAAATAGTTTTTGTTCCCCGCTAGTAGCAGCAATCCTTTAAACAATGGTAGGAGCTTTAAACAAAGGTAATGGCTTCAGTTTGAAACTGATGGCAATGATCTATGGTCATGCCCTTAAAGTAACTATGGCCAGATACTCGAGAGGTGACAATATGAAGAAAAAGAAATATCCATGGATTACAATGCCGGTTATGTCTAACACAAACAGATTTGGAGATGGGTGGTGACATTAGCTTGATTGAACCTCACCACTGTAATGAGGTAACAGATGGTGATCCTCAGCAGGGAAATCTTTCTTAGAAGGAAAACAAACAAATAGTGTCACATGTGAGGTTACATCTATTAACCCATAATTAGTTCTCACACTTTTCATCATCAAATAAATGTTTAAGAAAATTCTCCAAGCAAAAAATCCTAGCTTTAGAAAGGATATCGCCCAATTAACTATAGAATAAATAGAGTTGCAACAATTGTATCCCTAGCTCCAACTTCTACAATTTCAAAATAGTAGAAACAAGATTTAACAAAAAAGGGAAAAAAAAACAAACAATGCTCTTTGAACATGAATTTGGTAAAGATGTCACATTTCATTCTCTAATCTGAGATCAAGGAAAAGTGGGAGAATTTGGGTTGTTTAAACTAGTGAGTTTGAACAAGGACTATTTCAAGTGTTTCTTACTGGTGTTGATCTTCACAACAATGTGCTAATGAGGATCCTTGAACCATTCTTGAGAAAATGGCGTTAAATGTTTGGTCATCTATATTCACTCCACCCAACTAAATTATATACATTACACAATTCTAAATTAAGCTCCCAAATCTATCGCACAAACTTTAAGAAGTGGAAGTCCTAGTTTGCATAAAGATTATGCAGTGTTGTTAAAAGCGTCATTTAAAGCATGCTACCTGTTGCAACACAACCACCGTGGGTTCGGTCCTGCATTGTGCATGAGCTTATGACAAGGAGCTGAATATTTGAAAAATTAATTTTAGTTTATTTTATGAAGTTTTAGGAGTAATTTCATGTAATAATGTTGTATTTTTATTTTCATAAATATGTGGGTCTAGTTTGTTGCGTTGATTCGTCGAATAGGTCATGTTTTTAGTTTTTTAGGTTAATCAAATGCACCTAATTGTTTTTTTTTTTTTATATATTTTCATGTATGGGGCTGATGATTAATGATTTCATGATACATTAGGTCATCCTCCATCAAGGTTGAGAAGGGGAAGAATCACTTGGGAATTCAAAGGGTGTTAAGGAGGGGTATTGTGATCATTTGATCAAGGATTGGCCCTAGAGTTTGCAATGGTTATATATTGTAATGTTTCTGAATTCTAATGATTAATGAATGTTTTTTTCTCTGAATTTTGGCTTAAGTTTTTGAGTTTTGGTGTGGACAACCAGAATGGCCGTTGGTGTGCACAATCAACGAAGCTTCGAGGTGAGTACAGCCTCGAAAGACCTAGGTGTGGATAATCTTAGTAGTTATCTTTTATTTCTTTTTGTTTTTTGTGATTTTCTAGTGTGTTTCCAAGTGCTCTCTATTAACTTTGAAACGCATTATGTTTCGTTCGATTATGCTTCTGTTTGCTCACTCAATTGTTCACTTTGCAAACATTGTATGATGCGTGACGTTCGGACCCCACTCATCATATTTCTCTCAAACCTCCACTAATTCCTTTGAAATCAGTACCTACAATTTTCCAACATCCATCCACACAATATTCTAAAATTTCATTGCATTCTGATTTCGTTTGGTTCTCCAAACTACTCTTCGAACTCGAACAATCGTTTTCCAGCACGCAAACCTCTTACACCACTCCACCCCCATCACTACAACTAGTGAAGAATATTGAAAGCTTTGTGAATCGCCTCAACAGCCACAATTTCGTAGAGAGCCAGCAAACGCCCAAGAGTGCAAAGCTAAGCGCAATCTTCTTTGAGGTTAGCTACGTTAAGATCTTCCATAATGCATACCTTGCTTACTTTATAAAAAGAAAAGAAGCTCATGTTCTCAATCATCAATTAAGCCTTGGAATCTCCATGGAAAAGTTGTCATATTTTGTAAATTAATAAGTCTCAAGAAGCATTATCGAGTGAAATAAATTTTGTGAGACTATTAAAGTAATATCAAGAACAAACACTAGTTAATATAATAATTAATAAATGAAAAATTAGTTAACTAGTGTAAACTTTGCCTTGAGCACTAAAACAAAAAATATATACTTTTGAGCTTTGCATCGTGCATTAAGCTTTTGAAGCGCTACAACTATATCAAAGAAGCCCAGGAGAGTTGATAACCCTACAATCAGAATCTAAAGAGGGGCGTATGCTAACAAACCACTTCAACAAATTAACTAGACTGCGGGCAAAGCGCTCAAGAATTTTTTACTAAAATTAAGAATGGTATTATTTGCTTATTAAAAAACAATAGTCTTGCCTATTAGATAAACCCATGTAATTAGATCAAATACAATGAACTCTTCGGCACATCACTCATTGGGATCAGCAAGAAGCAACCTCAACCTGCAACAATGAATCCCACCTCCAATAACTTGTTGTGAATTATCAACCAATTAATCACCCCATCCCCTTCATCCCATTCTCAAAAATAAAAGATTATATGCAAAAAGTCTCATACTGAATCGAGAAATGATAATAGTTGCACTTGGATACTAACTCGAATGAAGTGTCTACGTAAACTCAATCAATTGAAATAGCACGCCCAAACCACTATTTAAAATTATGTCATGAGATTTCCGGTTAATCGATTGGGCACAAAACTCCGCAATGGAAAAATCTTGCAATTATCACAACCTTTGACGAATCTTGCAAATTCTAGGACCAAAAAGCATTCTTACTACCTCTATCCTAGTACACCTAGTCAACATACCACCTAGTTCACGCATATTCTCAATAAATAGTTTCACATCCAAGTACCCCATGTCCCATGTGAGGGTGGGTTACAAAATGCATTCCAATACCATCCTTTTACAAGGGAGCAATAGTATTGTACAAAAAGAGGAGGAACCAAAAAATGTTAACAGAAACTTTTTTCAAATTCCTAATGAATGTATAATAATGCACAATTATTGTGCAATGCGAAGAAACTAACGACATCTCAACTAATTCTACACCTTATTAGGCTCAGTTCTCTTTTACTTGACCTTGTCAAGACATGCATTGAATATATTTAGTTGGGGAGAGAAAAAATGCTTGCTAGAATTTACGCTGTCCATGCCCAACCAAGCATGAAGAAATCGGGCATACTGACATCCACAATTGCCATTTACTCAAGACAACTGGCAATGACAAATGTCTCAACTAATGCCGCTCCATGTGGGTCCTTTAGCATTGTCTATACAAACAATAGTATTCATGCTCATTAAGAGCTTTAGGAATCTATTATTACACTTCATGGCCAAAAAACATCAACCATCATTTGGAGAAACTTCAACTACATTCTATTAAATAAGAGATGATAAAAAAAAGCTTACAATTCTGCCAAGGCCTAGAAAAATCTCCACAAGTAAATTACTTTCACAATCTTAAATTGGATTTATTAGGAGTACATACGCTTGATGAGACAAGAAGGTAAAAATGAAAAAAAGCATCTGAAGACTGATGGAAAGAAAAATTGTAGGTATTTTTTTATAGATTATCTTAAATATTTTGATTACCCGGCAAATAATTAGAAACTATTATCAGGTTCTTTCGGCTATAAAGAAAATTTAAGGATGCAAGCATTTAACAAAGATGAAGAGTTGGAGAGTGGTAGAGGAAGGTGGGAATAGAGTGGAGAGAGGAATGAGCAACCGAGGGTTATTATTTTCGAAGATTGAGGAAGTTGCATTAAGGCTCAGCTCTATGCACATAGCTTTCTGCTTTAATTATGGATGTTCTTATTGAGCTCTATGCAAGAGGAGATTCCTTGGTGCATATTATTTGTAGATGATATTCTATTAATCGATAAAATTAAGGATGGAGTAAAAGCAAAATTTGAGTTACAGGGGATGGATCTAAAATCCAAAGGCTTTTGTTTTAATAGATCTACAACTGAATATAAGGAGTGTAAGTTCAATTATATTAGAGGCTCTATTCTCGAAGACAACTACTGAGAACTATATGATCAAAAAGAGCAAGAGGTTCAAGTACCTGAGTTCAATTATACCAAATACTAGTGAAATAGAAAGAGATATGATAAATAGGATCCAAGCTAGTTAGATGAAATGGATGAGCACTTCTAGAGTGTTGTGCGATTCAAATTTTCACTCAAAATTAAGGAAAAATTTTATAGAGCAGATATACAACTAGCTATATTACATGTGTCTGATCACAAGATGGTTGTTTAATGATTTTCCTATTTCAATTGGATTGCATCAAGGCTCAACTCTAGCACATAGCTTTTTTCTTTAATTATGAATGTTCTTACTGAGCTCCTTGCAAAAAGAGATTCCTTGGTGCATGTTATTTGTAGATGATATTGTATTAATTGATAAAATTAGGGATGGAGTAAAAGCAAAATTTGAGTTACGAGGGATGACTCTGAAATTCAAAATTTTTTGTTTTAATAAATCTACAACTGAATATAAGGAGTGTAAGTTCAATTATATTAGAGGCTCTAGTCTCGAAGATAACTACTGAGAACTATATGATCAAAATGAGCAAGAAGTTCAAGTACATGAGTTCAATTAACCAAATACTGGTAAAATAGAGACATATGATAATAGAATCCAAGCTGGTTAGATGAAATGGATGAGCACTTCTAAAGTATTGTGTGATTCAAAATTTTACTCAAAATTAAGGGAAAATTTTATAGAGCGGATATACAACCAGCTATGTTATATGGGCTGAATGTTGACCAGTAAAGAAAAAACTCACTGATAAAAAAAGCATTACAGAGATGATGATGCTTAGGTAGATGAGTGGGAATACTCGTAAGGATAGATTGAGAAATGAGTCTATCCATAGCAATGTTGGAGTGGCTCCAATAGTGGACAAGATTAGAATATGTCGCCTTAGATGGTTGGAGCATATTAAGCGTAGATCCTATTGGAAAAATTGAGTTTATCAATTTCTCCAATATTAAAAGAGGTAGAGAAAGACCCAAAAAGGCATTGGAAGAAACTATTATGAAGAATCATCTCTATTTGAAACTTATGGAAGGGCTTCTATTTGATCATGTACTATGAAAACAAAGGATTCATGTAGTAGTAAGGCTTGGTGGTGTATTATTGTTGCAGTTGTACTTTTAGATACCCACCACTCAATCCCTAAAGAAGGTTTACTCACTTGTACTCAGCACAAATACATATTAAAAACAAGAGGTCACACCCTCTTACCTATATATTAGTACCGAACCACTATGAATCTCAATTTCTCCTTTTAATTTTCTTCATTCCCTTTGATCTCTCAGAACATGTTTGTTGTTGTGTGCAAACTATGAGAACTAGGCATTTCTTTCATACTGAATTCCATCCAAATACATTGGTCTTATATCACTTGATTTAACACCAATGAAATTTTGTACGCAAAGGGATGCTTACATTCAACAACTTCACATAAGTCCAAAATGAGTATTCTTTTTATTTTGCTTCCTTTTTTGCTTTAAAAAGGGATGCTTACATTCACACAAGTTCAAAAAATTCAAACATTCAACTAAAATGATAAGCCAATATTTCTCGATTGGTTTGAGAAACTTCATGAATCTTTTAACCCATGTCATCAAGCATTACAACCAACCTTTGCTTTGATACCAAAAGAGATAATAAGAGACTCAAAATATATGCTTTATTCTAAGGTAAGATAAATAAAATTTTATAATTTCATTAATTGTTTAATTTACCAATACCCTTTTACTTATAGGATTGCATTAGTGTAATTGATGGATTGATGCAAGAGTACTAAAAGACAAGAAAGTTGCATACAATGGAAGATGTTCATCGCTAACACAAAATATAATGAATGACGAGGACTAAATTGGCTGCTTTACTTTTATTTTAGTTAATTGGAAGAAATGTGCACATGAAAGTGGAATATTTAAATAAATAATTAGAAATTATGAATATAACTTCCCAATACCACCAAATGATTAACATAAGTTTCTATGAAAATTGCATATTGAACATCAATACCATTAATATTTAATGGGAATTTATTATTAGATAAAAATGTTATGTTGTTGATGCTAGATATCCTTTAAAATAAATTTTCTCAAATATTATGCTCACACAAAGTATCTTATCCCAAATTTCAATAGAGATGGCCAACCAATAAGAGGTTGTGAAGCATTCAATATATGGCACTCAACCCTTCGAGGTGTAATCGAGTAACTTTTTGAGCTTGAAAACATGGGGTATACTTTTAGATATGTTTGCATATACACTCAAGAATAAGCACAGATTGTTGCAGCAACTATTCATAATTACGCATGAACAAGCCCCTCTGGTGATGACCAAAATTTGGGACGTGTTGCCAATAGCTTATACGTCCCATCAGAAGCATATGAATGTCGGCTGGGAAAAATGATGAACAAACAACATTGATCCTAAGAGTGAGCGAGAAGAAGAAGAATGAAGAACCGCAAAGATGAAAATTTCCAGAAATACAATTGCAAACTCTTGAGTTCATAATATGTGATTCATTTTTCAATAGAAGTCTTAATTTGTCATATATTAGCCTTAAATAAATTGGATATATTTCATTCAAATAAATTTTACATCAACTATTATAATTCTATCCAGATTTTTATCTCTTAAATTAATGAAACTGTTGCAGGACAGCAGATTATCCAAACATCTAAAATAGAAACAACTGCACCAAAGCAATGTCCCAGTAGACTGGCCAAGCGACAGATCAGCTTTCTTTGCATCAGCTTTAAACAGCAGCATCGCAGGCAGCTTTTTGGCAGCTTCTGCTGTCCCAAACAAAGCCAATACCTAGAACACGCAGAACACACTTAAGGCCCATCTTTCTCTCTCTCCCCCACTCTTCCTTTGAAGAAATGAAGTTCCCACTATTTCACTGAGGCAGGGAGGGAGCAGAGGCGCCGCCCGACTTCGAGTGGCATCTCCGCACGAAATGTAGATGTTTGAATAACGAGCACATACATCAATATAAGTTTGTTTAGACAACAAGCTAGAAAACCAAACGCTTGAAACCTCTAAAACACTACTACATAGCAATACATATATGCATAGCAACTAGATGCACACGAACGAAGCATCCCCATAATTACACGTTACAAAATCAAACAACTGGATTTCCAGAGGTGAATGAGTAAATATGATAAAATCAGCCATTGTAACCTCCAAATTGATCAATCAGCAAAGGGTGAGAAAAGACAATGATTTTTAGCCAAACAGCAGCAGATTTTTTATTGATTAAACCCTAACAACGGCAGCAGAAACAAATTTCAACAAAAAAAAAAGAAAGTAATCAAAAGAAATTACTGCTTTGAGGGAACAAATAAATAACCAACTCACGTTCGAAACAACTCACCCTGGCTTTCAGTGCAAATCAACAGCGACAACAGGTTTCCAGAGTTTCTGAGGCTCGTCAGTCGTTCGACAGGATGAAGATCGGTAGGTCTGCTCATGTTTGGACAAATTTTTATTTTATTGTATGATAGATTTATTTTCATTTTAAATTATTGGGTTTGAATAGTGGAGTGAATGTAATTTCTACTTGCATATTTTTATGTGTACATTTCATTTCTTAATTTTATCGTCACAAACATTCTGATTCAGTGTTAAGTATTGTGGTAACACTCTAGTATTAGATTGAATCCCTAATCTGATATTGGGTTGTTACAACATTAACATTTTGTAACAACCCGATATTGTTATCACGCCGATTAAGCCTAAACCTAGCCAGATTTAGAAAAAATTTAAGGTCTTTATTTAAGTCAAATAAAAATCAAATAAAAATATTCTCAAATAAAATATTTTAAAGAGATCCTCTTGTGAAAATTTGAGCACAATTGGAATTTCGGATCGTCATAAATAAATTTGAAAAGTTTAAACTCGAGAAGCTGATAATATATAAAATATAAATTAGAATTTAGAAACTTTTATATATTTAAGTTAAGTGTCTTATGAGGATGCTATGTTTTAAGTTTCACAAATTTTTGAGCTCCGGTTTAGTCGTAGCAAATTTTTGAAATTTTCACTTAAAAATTAATATAAAATAAAATATTCATCCAAATTCAATAATTTTTGAACGTGTGTGTTTGTCTCGTCAAGACGCTCGTTTCGATACTAATCTTGTAATTTTTAAAGTTCAAATGGCTACAGATCATAGCTCGAGAATTTTTAGCCGTGCGACTTAAATCTAATGGCTGCATTAGATTTAAGATTTTGCTTTATATCTCATATAAACCCTATTTTTCCTAAACCTAAGAATCCTACCTCTCATTCCTTCCTTCAGTCGAAAGTTTCTATCCTTATGTGATGCAAAGCGTGGCCTCTCCTCTTCTCCATGGTCGAGCGCCTCTCCTCCTCTCCATGGCCGAGCGCCTCTCCTCCCTCTCGGCTAGGTGTCGAGCAACTGCAACCCTCCTCTGTGCTCGATGAGACATACCTCCTTCTTGCCGAGAGGTTTTCTCCCTCTCTCGGCTAAAGGTTGTCAGCTCTCCGGCCCATCAGCCCCTCATTACCTTCATTCGCGGATCATCTACTTGCCGGCAAGGTACTAACCTTCAGCTTTTTTTTTTAGCATGTAAACAATGCTAGATTTTTTCATAAATTACAACTATATGCCCAACTTCCACCGGCTCAAAACTGATGATGCTAATTGCCAATTTGATATGAAGAATCCGTTCATATCTCCTACTTTTTTATGTATATACTCAAAATATGAAACTGAATTATTTAATTATTTCCTTGCAATTTATTCTACTTCATATTGTATCAATTTTTTTATTCCATAAACAATTTTACGATATTTGATTAAATGCCTTTTTAGATTAATTTTCTTATCTTATATATCAACCTTCCCGTATACTATTTTATCAATTTTATGCTCCAATCTCTTATAGAAAAGCTAAAATATTTCAATGTTTCTTACTCATGCATGCATTTATACTAAAGTGCACTGAAATAATCACTAGTAATTTTTTTTATATTTATATCTTCTATGCGTAGTCATGTATATATTTTATTTATTCATATGATTTTGTGATCATCTTATATATATATACACACACACATACACACACACACATTATTTTGTGGCATCTACATTTATGTCATTCATAGTATTTTAGGTTATACCATGAGCTCTATATAATAATTTTACATAATTGAAATCAGTAAACTGTGTCTAATCTATAGATTTAAGATTTAATTATTATTTAGCTAAACACAATTGATTAAGTTGTTGTTTGTATTCGGCTTGTTTATAACCTTAATTATATTCATTGTTGCTGATTCAATGATTCCTTTGAGTTCATCCTTAAGAATCCTCTCCTTATAATTCCATCCATCTACAAGAAATTGATTATTATCAAACTATCATTTTATCTCGTAGGTTCCTCTCTAACATGTTGTAGATTAATATGTTATCTTTGAGTTATGGTAAATGAAATTCAATGGGGTCTGTGCTAGCTTACAGAATGCATCACTTGTATAAGTAACTATCATTTAGTTATATTTTGCCCAATATCTGTAGGTCTTGTGAGTGTTGCCTCATCCCAAACAATTATTAAATTGCAAACTCATATCGCTTACGCAAGGTACGAAAGTACTTAGAACTTGTATTGAGTTTTAATAAATTAAATTGTTTATTTAGTCATATGTTAAGTGCATACATCACTTGCATAGTTCTTATTACTATTTTTGTATTTTTACTTTTTCGAATTCTATATTAACTTTCATTCATTTTGCAAGTTGTTTTAAAGGATTAAGATATTTTTATTCTATCATGAATGCTTAATTTCATTAAACTGTCATTTATCCCTAATTAAACCTAAAAAATCTTAAGATCTTGATCAAGTGATTTACACATGATCTATGATCTTAGATTGCTGTCAATAACACGTTAATAATTTATTTGATTTGTCATTGATCTATAATGTAACTATTGGTCTTAAGTTGATAAGGTTAGGGGTTAACACCTAATATATCTGATTAAGACCTAAATTCTTAATCCTTTAATCAATTAGCCTGATTGTAAGACAGTTTGACTGACATAATTCCAATAATTTATTTAATTTGACATTAATCTCAATTCACTGAACTAGAAGTGTTAAGGAAATTAAAGAACTTGTATGATTAAATATTTGAACTTGAGATTAAGATCTTTTGATTTTCTCTTATATAAGATTCTTAACATAAAAAAAATATTAAAACCATATTGATTTATTACAAAACCAAATCTTAATAATACTCTTGATTATACCTCATAATTATAGTATAGAGCTTGATTAGATGGGGCCACCTATCTGATCATATCAAAATAAGTTATTGAATAATCCCTAAATATTATATAAGTATTTAGATATATGAGATCTTGATAATCTTACATTAGGTTTTATGTGATAATAATATTAGCCTTATTAATCTTTAGACCAATGAGGTAAGAAAGACTTATTGTGTTATCATGAGATAGAAGCTTAAATAATCCTACTTGACCCTAGAAGTTTATCTTAAATCTTTGTGGTAAAATCACCTAAATTACTTAGAATAAGATTTATTCTATGTGGTAGTATCTTATATTGGATGACCTCTTGGTCACATCCTTAAAACCTTGTGTAGGATGTGTCCCCATTTGAATCCTAGATTTATAATTTTGGAAATCCATATTGATTAAATAGCATTGATGTAACTCAGATTGTTGGATGAGTATAGTGATGTAGATCCATAGAGCTGGGTCACTCCAGTAATATTCATTATTGGTGAGTCACTCTAAGTAAGACTTATATTGTGTTATATTGTGGGCTTAAGCAAATACAATTCACTTAGAGTAAATCAATCAATCATAAGAGTATTATAATTAGTAAATTAGATCATTAGTTTGGTAAAATAATTATGACAGGATTCTGCCTCCGATCACTGTGTGTGGCAATAAGTGCAGTTATGAGCAAATTAAGTATCTAAAGTTACTTTTTTTAAGACATTATTAGTATGTTATATTTAGAGATATAGAATATTTAGTTTGAAGGAATAATTGTGACAGGGTTCTGCCTCCTATTATTGTGCGTGACGATAAGTGCAGTTATAAACAAACTAAGTATTTTAAATCACCCTCTTTAGAACACTAAGTATGCTTGAATTTAAGCATTTAACAGCTTAGTTTGAAGAAATAATTGTGATAGGGTTCTGCCTCCTATCATTGTGCATCGTGATAAGTGTAGTTATGAGCAAACTAAGTGTTAAATTCACATTTCTTGAAAATATATAATTATGTCTATACAACCTTTTAAGCTGATGATTTTAAGTAAAATCCTAAGTAAAACTAATTATTGAAATCAAAAATAGGAGTCATAATCCATTTAGATGGATTCTACATAATAGAGATATTAGATTCATTATCTGACTTTAAAATCATTTTTTGGATTTCTAAATTTTAAGTCATGTAGACATAAAAGCATGAGCATGATCATAAGCATAATGTATTAGTATGAGTGATAATTTATGGATTACAGATTATTGTATATATATCAATTGAGAAATTTGCAGGATGACTAGTTGTAACAATCTTAGGTTGTTACCCTGCTAATCTATAGTCTAAGGAACCATTAATTTTGATTCCATTGCTTTAAGAACTTCAAATGAATTATATCCTAAAAATTTGGAGTCCATTGGACTTCTCTAAGTCCGAAATGATAATTTGATCAGTCTAGATGCTCTAATTTATACCTAAAATATTTTAATTTCAGAATTAAAATCTGATTTCATTTTTGAATTACTCACCCTCAAATTAGCTAGGGGTGAAAATTTGGTTCAATTTAGAAATCATTTAGGCCATAATTCACATTTAATTAAAATGGTCTAATTGCATAAAAGGGTTCCTAACATTTCAAATTTGCATTTATATCCTTTAAACTAATAAAATGGTCGGGAACCGCTGTGCGGACCGCAGGTGATCTGCTGCGAAGCCTGGGTCACGTGATAGCGGCGTCCCGCAAATCTAGCCGTTGCGCTTAAGGAACCAACGGCCAAGATCAGATCTCGTGGGATTGTGGGGTCAGCCATCGGATCTGCCTGACCAATCCTATGGCCCGGATCGCCCCCGCAATCGGCTGTTCGGATCCGAGATATCCCAGCCATAGCGCCATCTGATCGATAGATCAGACGGTGTCTGAAGGTCTCGCTACTGTGGACCTTCATCTTCCTCTATCCACGCCCGATAAGGAGATCATTCCTGTACTGCCAGCTGCCCCGCTTGTCCCCCACTCCTGCGTCCACCTTAGCAAGGTTGTTAGGACCTCCCCCATCTTGGCAAGGACCCCGATCGGGCCTTGTGACCCGACCGAGCTCAATTAGGAAAATTGAGAGCTCCGCCATGGCCCGACCTCTCGGGTCTCTCCAGCCCGAGCCAATGGCTCTGGAAGCTTCCCCATTCTATGCTGAGGCTATAAATACCCTCAGTGTTCCATCCTATGATCCTTTGCTGATCAATTGAGCTCTCTCCAACTTCCGCCATTGTCGTTTGTTCGAGCTTGCGTAGGCGATCCTAGGAGCTCTCGAACTGCTGATAGTAGGCTCTCATAGTATTCAGGATCCTTTGCAGCGTCTAGAACCTCAGCTTAAGCAAGCCGAGCCCTCAGTCGATCGTCCCGAGCTCCCTCGTCAAACCAGGTACCCCCACTTGCCGGTTTCGAGCCAATGAGGCTCAAACCTTCCTTCTTTTGACTCGTATTGTTGCGTATTGTTGAATCGAACATAATGTTATCATAATTGCACCTTGAGCTAGCCCCGGTCAATCGAATTGATCGATCGGGCTAAATCCCATAAGGAATGCCTCAGGTGAGTAAGGTCCTGGCATTCCAGCCCACTTCAGGCCCTCAGACCAGGGGGCTTCGATCCATCTCACCTCCCTAAAGGTGTAGAGATCGAGCCATGGGTCTAGCATGGCCTCTGTGGAGAGAATTTTCTCCCCATAGTAGCTCTATTAGGGGAGCCCTCAGGTGAGCAAGATCTGATCGATCCAGACCACCTCACAGGGGGCTTCAAGTGTCTATCGGTGCGTCTTGGCTAGATGATCAATTTTCGATTGACCCGAGGCCAAGGCATATGCTCTAGACGAAGAATTTTGTCGTCTAGGGTTTCCCGAATCGGCTCCTATCGAGAGGAGATGGGGCAGGGATGAAGACCCTGTGCAGGTCGGGTCAGCCCGTGACCCGTGCGGTGCGACAGTTTCGGGTCTTCGGGCCCCGGTTGACGCGCGGGAAAATAATCCAATTAATCCAATCATAGGAAAATTAAATTGGAAAAATATAGAATGTATTAATTAAATAACTTTTAATTCACTGGTCCAAACCCTATAATATTATATATGAAATTGATCAGAAAATCATGAGGGGTCTAAATATAAAATAATATTAAACATCTAATAGTTAGATTTTTTGATTTTGCTTAATTATTGCAGATCTTGATTAGGGTGAATTAACAATTTACTTAACTAAATTATATGTTTATGGTACTATTAGCCTCCTTATAAAGAGTATAATGAATGTACTAAGTGAATAATTTTTTTGATCTCTGTACTTTAACTTATGCCATAATCTTGTTAAACCATGATTAATAAAAATTATGGTTTATATATATTAGATCTTAACAAACTTAGTTTCTAATTAATTGCATGACTGAATAGAACTTATGTGCCAATTTGCATGAAATTTTGATGGCCAAGTTTGTAATTATGTGCTAATCCTTCTTGAATTGATTTAGGGTTTGGTTAGCACTAATTACTTTTTATTTTCATAAATTTTTTTATTAATATGCTTCATAACTGTAAGGAAAATATATGGAAATATTCTTCTCTAATTTATAATGTATAAATTGAATAAATTTGAAATTAGAGAACTTAATCATCTTAATTAACTTAAGAAATCTTAAGATTTTGATCAAGCTTTTAAGACTTGATCTAGGTCTAAGATTGCCACCAATAATACATACTTAATTCACTAATTTGTTATTGATCTATAAATGAACACTTGATCTCAATTAAGGCATGAGTAGGGGTCAAACCCTAACCTGCTTAATTAAGATCCAAACTCTTAAATACTTAATTAAATTAACTGATTATAAGATAATGTGAGTAATATTATTCTAATAATGCATTTGATTTGGTATGGATCTTAAACATTTGAACTAGACATGCTAAGCTTAATAATAAAGCTATGTGATTGCTTAATCTGAATCTAAATTTTGGATCCTTGATTTTCTCATAAATAAGACTATTAACATAATAATATTCATATAATCTTATTGATTGAATAAGTGATCTAATTCTAATAATACCTTGATTTAAATTCTATAATCTTAGAATAAGAAATGATCATATGACTTAATCATCTGATCTGATCACTCTAAATCTAAAAGATAAGGAAAACCTAATGTGTAAGCATTAGAATTAGGAGTGTGAGGTCTTAAGCATTCCAATACAAGATCGTTGTTGAAATATTTTAAAAGACCTGATTTGAATATACATTGAGGTAGGAGGACTTTGTATAATAAAAGCTTAGATGATCCCTTAACTTAGAAGTTGATCTTAACCTCTCGTGGTAGGAATCACTTAAGATTTAAAATGACACATTTCTTTGTGATAGAACCTATATTGAGTGACGCTTGATCATAATTTCTTAGAACTTTGCATAGGACTTACCTATTTAGCATAAGAATTTATAGTATTGATAAATCCTTGTTAATTAAATAGAGTTGTGCGAACCCAGATTATTGGTTGGTGTAGTATGGCATACCCATAGTGCTGATTTTCTTCAGTAGTATTTAGGATTCATTGATTCACTCCAATTTGGTGTAGTGCGAATACAATCTTGTTAGAGTAAATCTCCCAAGACTAAGAGTGTATTAAACAGGTATTCGTTCCTTAGTTTTATTGAAATACAAATCGCCAATGGGCGATGCCTCCTAGCGAAGACCGCTTCAATAGGTGTGGCTCAAACAAACTAAGTAATTAAAATCACCTTCTTTAAGATATTAAGTGTGATTATGAGTTAGGCATCTTCTTAACTTAGCTTGAGATACAAATCGTCAACGAGCGATGCCTCCTATCAAAGATCGCTTCGTTAGGGTGGCTTAATCAAACTAAGAGATAAGAATCACCTTTCTTGCAAATACGCTAAGATCTTTAAGCAAATCTTCAACTTTAACTAATTATCATTCTAGAAGCTAGGAGTCAGAATCCTTTTAGCAGGATTCTACACAGTGGAGACCTAGAATTCATTTTTGATATTTAAAGTTTTATGGATTTTTGAATTTTACTTATATAGAATAGAAGCATGGGCATATACATGGGCATGAGTTTGATGAATCATTTTAGTAGTGATGCATGAGTATCAGTGATAAATTATGGGTTACGGAATATTGCATACATAGACTGAGGAATCTAAAGATGCATCGGCATCACCATATTGTCTTCCCAACTGAGTGTATGTATACATTGGACCGTACGACTCATAACCTTTCAGTGATATACCGTGGCATATCGTGTTATGGCATATTTGGGTACATCATTCCAGTGACATATAGTACATCATTTGACTTTTTACATTGATTTTTGAGCACTTTATATTTTTGTTTACTTTCAATATTCAGTTTTGATATAGTTTTACTTGTTTAGTCGTTATAGTTTCAGTTACATAGTGCCTTTACCATTATTTCCTACAGTTATGTTTACTTTACTGTCTATTGCATTTACTTTAGAACTACTTAGTTAGTTGTGATGTGTTAGACTCTTTGTCTAATACGGGGTACTTTTGAGATCCGGCAATTTGCTAGATCCCGAGCTGCTTGTGGAGACAGGGCAGGAGAACCCACAGGAGATCCCGGAAGAGTATATGGAGCCTTAGTGGATCAGCTTTCCATCTTTTCTTACTGTCTTACTTTCAGTACTTTAGATAGACTTTACATTTATCTTTTAAATTAGTTTGTAATAATTCTGGATGTATTTTATTTTTCTTTTCTGAGATGAATATTTACTGCTGCTTTGTAATGAATGTATTCTGGATGTTTTGCTTTAGCTTATACACTATGTTATACTACTATACTTAGTATTATGATATGATCAATATACTAGAAATGCTGATATATATTGATAATGTATGTTGGATTCATATTTACTTTTCTAAATCTAATATACGTATTAGTCTAATACTTAAGACAAGTAATTTACTCTTATCTTAAGTATTGATTATCGATCCTACTCTCAGGTTCGAATCAGCAGCTTTCAGTGTGGCTCAGTCTTTTAGCCTATTCGAAAAGATGGGTTTTGTAAGCTCGTTCATCCCGAGTAGCGCACCGCTCCGCCGCTGATTATGATTATACGCGTCTTTTATGCGCGGCGACGGGGCAGGGTGCTACACTAGTACTAGATTTCCAACTTGATATATATATGCATTGGACCGTGCGATTCATAGCATTTCAGTGATATGTTGGTTACATATCATGACATTCAGTTCAGTGGCATATACAGATACATTTATTCAGTGGCATACAACATACCTTAACATATATCTTATTCAGTTTCAAATCATTTACTGTGTGAAGACCCACTTAAGTAGTCAAAAGTAAAACTCTTAAACATAGAGGCGCCTTTTCAGATAATGGTGGAGTTCCTGATAAGAACTCCAAAGTTAAGCGTGCTCAGGTGGGAGCACTCCCAGGATTGGTGACCTGCTGGGAAGTTATCTTCTGAGGGCAAAACCGTGATGCCTTTCAGGCCAAAGCGGACAATACCTTGGTGTTAAGAGTTTGGGCTGTTACATACTGTCGTTTCCATTTTCAGTATTCAGCTTTACATTTTAGCGTTACTTACTTTACTGCAAATTTCATACAATTTTAAGTTTTTCAATTATTTTACTGCTTTTCCATTGATTGGTTTATACTTCTAATTATTTTACAGTATTTCTGCACTTTGAATTTTTGTCTTACTATTATGCTGAATAATACCTTATAAATGCAAGAGTATGTTATTTTTTAGCTTAATTGCTTAGATTTTATAAGTCTAATATATTATTTTTTCTTTGTTAGCTTAAACCTGTCATATATGTACATATGACAGCATCAAGATTTAGCTCAAGCTTTGCACTTGGGGGTATGCTTGCGATAGAAAGTCAAGTCAGGTTGGTGTACCGCAAAAAAGAAGAAATGGCTGATAGTAATCTTTCTGTTGCCCTTATGTGAATTTAAATATAATAAATGAATTGTCTTCTTATTATTCTGCATTTTTTATATTGTATGTGAATTAATATATATGGATAATATTTGAATGCCTTTTTTTATTTTTTTTGCACTACTTTACTTATGTTTCTGCTAAGGTCTTGCTAATCTTAGGATTAATGCTATAGATATTCCACTTATTATCTGTGGTGTTAGTGAAGACCACCACTTAATCATAATTGAGTTAGTGTTACTCGACAATGATTAAGAGGTGGCCGTTACACCTTTGCCTCGGAAGATCCATTTGCTCGTTGCTTTTCTTTCAACTTTGGGCAATCTTTCTTTCAATGCCCCGTCTCTAAACAGAACACATACTGATTGCGCCCAATGCTCCGGCCTTTGAATTTTCCTTTCTTATGGAAGACAACATTTTTCTTTGGCCATTGTTTTTCCTCTCTGGTCTTTCTTTCTAGAGTGTAAGAGCCACTGTCATATCCGATTTGATGAACTCTTTATCCATTATCCTGAATTTGTGCTTCACTAGGGTTGTAGTTGCCTCATTATACTTCAAAACATCATTCACATGGATCAATGTTATAGTGAAGTGCTCAAACTCATATGGCAATGAGTTCAACAACAATAGAGCCTTGACTTCATCCTCCACAATCTTATCCAGATTCAGCAAATCCATCAATAACTTTGTGAACATATTTAGGTACTCATCTATGAAGATTTCTCTTCTCATTTGGAATCGACAAAGCCTCATTTTCATGTGAATTCGATTCTCCACATTCTTCGTCGAGTACCTGCCCTCTTGAAATTTTTATAGTTTCCACGTCGACATCTCCATTATCACTACACACTTGATCTCCTATGTTAAATAATTTCAGATCAAACCGCATGCACTATAGTTCATTTTGATCCAATCTCTCTCCGAAATTTCTTATGGTTTCACTTCTCCATCAAGAACATCTTCCAAATTTAATGCATATAATGTGCCTGTCACCTCGCACTGCCACATGTTATAGTTGTTCCACATTGGACTTGACCACATCAATCTTCGTTGGATGTGTACAACTTGGTGGATGAATCTCTTTACTACCGATAACGACGAAGTTCCAACCGCCTCTTCTAATCTATCTCCCACGTTTTCTTTCTTACTTTAAAAGCTCAAACACAAAAAATACACAACTCGTAATTAACCTTAACCCTCAAGCACAGACAAAGCAACTTCTCTCTGATACCATTTGTTGGGATCTTAGATGGGTGGTAGGATTTCAAACAATGATGAATAAAAGATTGTAAGAGTTGAGCAAATCAAAATAAAATAAAGAAAACCCATATTCAAGCAAACACAACATAAACAAAAAAAATTACTTGATTTTGTGTTAACATTTTCGTCCATAAGAAGGGGAGCAAAAACTTTTCAAAGAGCCTTTTTCTTTCTTCAATGGAGCAGCCACACACTTTCAAAAGCAAATGGAGCTGATATTTTTCAAATATTTTTGCCTCTTAACCCTAAAACGGCTCAAAAGCTTTTAATTAACTTAAAAATACAAAAAACTAAGATGTAAATTTATTTTTAATTGTGGTCTAAAAAAATTTTATATTTTATATTTAAATTATAATCATAAATATTATTTTTTGAGAACAAAATGAAAAAACTTAACTTTTTTTTAATATTAAACATTTAAGAAAATAGTTAAAAAAAAAAAACTATTGATGATTAATTTTTTTCTCTTATATGAGCCCATATAAAAAGTTGTATTACTTTAATTAAATATTTATCATATAATTTATATTTTATTTTAATACTCTATAATCGGAAATTTGTATTTTTAAATAAATAAAAAAAACAAAAAATCCTCAGTGGCATGCGGTACAGGGCTCTTTTCGGACCCACCGGGCGCATAATTACGACATTTGGCGTGGCGTAGAATTTATGCAGTAGAGTATGATGGCCGCCGAAGAACGAGAAGATTCGATAATTATAAAATAAATTATTTAAAAATAATAATAGAAATATAAGAAAAATGTTATATTTACTAATATTAAAAAAATAATAATAGCAATATAAGAATTTTTTTATTTTTTATTTTTATATACAGATCATAAAAAAAATATATTCAATCACTAATTTACTTACATATTAAATTGACATATCATCTATATATTTTGATATATATTAATATATAAATATAACAATACTCTATAAATAAATAAAAATGCTACTATTTTTCTTTTACGAGCTTCCAAATATTATTATAATTTCTAAATTTATTATTAAATATATATAATTAAGATTTATTAATTAAAATAATAATTATATATCATTTCACATTATTTTTAATAAATAAATAAATTTATACAATTACCTCTCAATTTGACAAAAACTGAAAATTCAAATTCAAGATATTTTGACTCGACTCAATTTATACGTTTTGATTCGAATTCTATTTAAAATGATTCAAAATGACTCAAACGAACTCAACTAAAACGACTCGAATTTGAACTCAATAAATTTGAGTTAAGTTCGAATATGACCTGACTCAAAAAATATGTTTGAAGCTAAGCAAAGGCATTGACATCAATCCGAATTAAAGTAAAACAAGATTAGTAAGGCTGTCGCAGGCGTTTCATGCGCATTGCGTAAAAGCCGCATTGACCCATTCCTCACCGGTTCATCTAAATACTTTTAAAATATTATTTAAATAGTTCTAAAAAAATATAAAAGTATTTAATTCATAAATAATTCGAAATTAAATTGACTATGGTTCTCAAGATATAATATAATTTAAATTTAAATCATAATCATCAATTTTCTTAAGAGCAAAATCGAGCCAAATAATATTTTTCTTCCTTACCTAATTAATCATTCAAATATGCCACACGTGGAGTGTAATTATAAGTAATTCAATGATTAAAATACTTTTAAAATATTATTACTAAGACTTGGACTGCTCATTTTTTGTATTCCTACTAACATCAACAGGTTGTGAGGCTGTGATTAGTCATTCAATAATTAAATTTTTGAGAGCTATCCACCAACAATGGCACTAACCTGAACATGGTAGTCCAAACTAGACAACCAGATCGAGGGATTGTGACGGTGTTGTGGCGCACTGGATGAGGTGTGTGCGTGTGTGCGCGTGTTCATAAGCTTAGCGAATGCACACATGATGATTGAATTCGTAGTCACCTCTCCAAGGAATCACGACATGCGTAGTTCATCCAACAATAAGCCTTAACAAAAACTTCTCAATGTTCACCAAGCTTTTACAATGAGTGAACTTTTGAACAATGAGCACATTAGTTAGTATGTTCGCCAAATTGTTTTTGATGTGAATCTTCTTTAAGAAGATTTTATCTTCTTCAAAATGATATCCCGAACAAAATGATGAGACATATCAATATGCATTGTGAGAGCATATGATAAACATGATTAATATCTAATAATATATCACTCTGATTATCATAATATACTATTATTATTTTTTGTTTCACACCCGCTTATTCTAATAAGCATTTCCTGAATTCTATCAATAAATATCTAACACCCGCTTTGAAATTTGGCTTCTCAAAATTCTGAATAGTTCACAAGTCTAATCGTACGCATATGAAAAAGAGTTTTGCTTGTCTATATATCAAAAAAAAAAAAATATAGATGATTAAAATTTAGAGAATTAACTGTAATAAAAAATAATTAGTAAATTCATTTTTATTTATAAAACTCATAAAAATACATATTTTAAATTTAAAATTTTAATCATCAAAATTTTTTGAAGATATTTGAGTGACAAATAATATTTTCCTATAAAAACATCTTCACGAGGAAACTTCAAAGTTTGTAGTTACTTCATAACATTCCAACACAACTGCACAATTCAAATACGTGAAAGATTTTAATTTCAGTATTAAATTCTCGATTTCCTCGTCAGAAATATTCAAAGATTTTTTGATATATCCGTAAAATTATATACGATAAGACTCGCATATTATATTATATTCTTCTATTGAGAATAAAACACATATTTATCTTCATGTGTCCGTGCAGAGAGACTTTGTATCTTCTCCTGTTGCGAAATGGTTGTCTTTGTCTTTTGCGGTTTCGTGGCATTGCTTTGATGTAATATAATCATGATTAGCAAATCTTAATTATTATTAATTTATCAATAAATCTAGATAAATTCATGTTTTCATCTCTTTTGTTTGTGCAGTCCAAAATGAACATTATAAAATAATTATGGTTTTATTTTTCTATATTTATCATGTCTTTATTGTAGATATTTCTACATGACGATTAAAACAAAAAGAATCGAACTATGGCTATAATGTGGAAGTTACTGTTCATAATTGTCAATGAAATTAATATTATATTGATAATGGAGTTTCGGTGAACTTCTGGGAGGTTCTGATGAGATACAGAACAAGTTGAAAATGCTCAGCTGCAGCTAGGGCGCCCGACACCCGAGAGGAATGCACTGTAGCGCGCCCCGACGCCAGCCTACCCGAGGCTGGGGAGTCGTAGCGCGCTATTGCGCCAAGAACCCAAGACCGAGGAGCAGTAGCGCCCTTGCGCCAGTCTGCCCAAGGCTGAAGCGCTATGGCGCGTCCTGGCGCCAATTATATGGGACCATGGCGCTACGCCACGCCGTAGCGCCTAGCGGAAAATAGCATCGGTTCAGTTGACTCCCTAAGTAATTTGGGTGGTATTTTGGATTATTTTGGATCAAAATATCAGCCGGATACTTAAGATAACTCATATGAGGAGTTTCCAATGTTGACAAAGGCAAGCTAATGACTTTGGTTGCTGTTGGAGAGAACCATATGGGAGGTGCCTGTTGCTCTCCTTCTTCTTCCAAGAGTATGAGCTAGTGTTTCTGTTAGAGACGAAATTGGTGAAGCTCTTTGTAAGCAGTAGATCTTTCTTTCTTTTATGAAGGTGAAGCTCTTTGTAACTCTGTAATCCTACTTCATACTTAGTGATTTTCTGTGCTTGTGATTTCATTATTTTCCACGTAAAATTTCTATTGTTTCGATGTTTGTGTGTGGATGCATATGTAAGTGTTGTGATATATATATTTTGCCGTGCTTGTGAATTTGTTATTTGTTTGGTAACCATAAATGCATCCCCGATCATCGTGCTCTTGTAAGTGTACTGATCTACAATAAGTGGCATCATAGAGAGGTTCTCTATCTATTACTGTTATTATAGGGTTTGCAGTTTGAGTGGGAGAAATGGTCGATAAAATGAGACACAAAATTGAGAAGCTCAACGACACTACTTTTTTATTTTGGAAAATGCAAATAGATGATTTGCTTTATCAAAGGATTAGATGCTAAAGTCTGAAGAACAGAAGGAACGCATGCTGAAAGTTACTTATGCTTCAGTGGTTTGGAGCTTGATGTACGTGATGATCTGCATGAGATCAGATATTGCACATATAGTGGGAGTGGTCAGCAGATTCATGAGAAACCCAGAAAAGTACTTGTAGCGCCTCGCCCCATCGCGGTGCGCAAAGAGGAGAAATCAATCGGCGGCGGTGCGGTGCACCACTCGAGAAGGAATTTCCTGTGGCGGCCCTGCCCCGCCGTGGTCCTGTTAACCCTTAGGTTAACATGATTACGGTGGAGGGGTCACCAAATGACAAGGTCCCCACTTAAGATTGGATTAGTCACACATCCTAATCCAATTTAAATAAGGACTTTGCCATTCAATCCAGAAATATTATCACTAAATGATCATACATGAACTCAGAGTGCGGAAGCATATAACATAACATCCATCCAATACAGTATAAATACAACAATACAGAATAATTAAAGTACTGAAAAAGAAAATAAAATCCTGTATTATTACAACATTTAATGAGCTTAAAAGAACTGAAAGAAAACTCTCATCCTCACTGAAAATAGAAACCTAAGCTACAGATCCTCAGGAACGGGCTCCTCCTCCAATGGCAAACTCTCCACTGGATCTGCTAAACCAACAAACTCAGAACCTACCATTATCAGTTTCATAATGGTAGGGCCCCAGCCAACAAAAGAAATTGGTTAGACAATAAGTCTAAGTACATTTTAGGGCAGAAGTTTATTTAAGTTAACTGAATATCACCATAAAAACAGAACTGAGCAAAAATAGGTGCAGAAAAGCGTACAAAAGAGCTGTAATAAGTTATAAACCATAGTTTATAACTAAACAAAAAGGAAGTAAAACATACCTCCTCCAAGCAACTGCAACACAAAACAGGTAAGTAAAAGAAGAGTAAAACTGTAAGAAAATACAACCTAAATATGCATATGATCAAACTGATTATGCCAAGTGACATACAAAATTCAAATAGTATAAAAATGAGTACACTAACATCCTAAGTAAGCATATAAAAATAGTAAGTAAATCTAGCATCCTATATAAAAATGCGTGCAGGAAAGCTGTAAGTAAAACAGTGCTGAAATGCAGAATATACTAGTAAAATAGTAACTGTAAACTGAAACTATAGCAATTGTACAAGTCATCTGAACTGAGTACGAACTCAGCAATTCTTAGCCTGATGAGCTAAGAAACTCTGAACTGAACATCACTGAAACTCTTAGCCTGATGAGCTAAGACAGAACTGAATGTAAGTGTACTTGAATTAGTATATCCATATCAGAATCCTGACTCTGTAGTCAGTAGGGCAAGAGTCTATCCATCCTATCACTCGGACTAGGCATGGCCAATAGACTGTCGGACATTAAACCCTCGAAAGGTTGCCGACCTCGAACGGGTTGATCGAAGAGGTATACTAATCAAGCTACACCTTACAAACCACTTGTGAAACGAACACAATGCTTTTTATGAATGTTCAAAATTGACATAAGATATTCATCAAATATCTTAAGTACATAATATATGTTCAAGGTATAAGGCTCAAAATCAAGGAATGCGAAGCATCAAAATCAAAGTGCAAGAAAACTCTATCTAAAACACAGGTGATATCCTTTGTTGTCTACTTTATTCGTTCTATCTACTCTAAGTTACATAAGTTTCAGAATCAACAACTCTTACACATTCTGTAACTTAGAATCACGAATCCTACTTGTTGAAGATAATTAGGACTGGCCAAGTCCTAATTATAACTTAATCAAAAGACGACTATTTAGTTAAAATGAATAAATCAGTGACCTAATTTTGTAATTTAATTCATCCCAACCACATCTTGATTAGCCAAATCAAGATGAATAGATTAAGAATTAGACTCCAGATGATGGGGTCTAATTACTTAATCTAAAGGTATAACTAAGGGTCTAAGGTTTAGAACCCAAAACTCATAGATTAGGTTAAGGCAAATCCTAATGATAAATCAAATTCATTAGGATGGATTTCTATTCTTAGTTCTAAAGTTTAAAGATCAAAATAATCATTTAATAAACTAAGAAAATCTATAAACCAAAAAACTCAAGGTTTCATCTAATTGAGTAACCCAATTTACTCAATAGATAAATTCTAACTTAAGATCTATTCCTAATCTTAGGACTTAAAGCTCTTAATTACTAAGAGTATCTCTCAAGACACACATCCTAACTAATGTTATAAGACCTAAGGATGGGTCTAAGAATAATTAAGGAAGGAGAACACTCACTTAGAACTTAGGAATTTTTCTTTTACTGAACAAATTCTGAGATTTTAATCAAAACCTAATTTAGACTTAAATTTCATTATTTTCAGTTCTAAGCCATTCTAATTACTGATTTTAGTGATTAGAAATTGAATTTATGGTTTTTAAAGGCTAAACCCTAAATTGGGCAAAATGACCATTTTGCCCCTCCTTAAGGGTTCAAAAGATCAAATTTTGATCTAGGGCTTAAATTCTAAAATTTTCTTTTGGAAAGTGTTTCTTACTATCTAATATAAGATTAGACAGCAACTACGTTAATTTTGGGTGATTATTAAGCCATATGAGATCAAATTAGTGAATTTGACTCATAAGAGCAATTTTTAGTAATTTGATTAAGTGAAAGCTAAATTTTCTTCTAGATTATTGTTCTTTACTGTCTAAGCTTTCCATAGAACCTAAATTTGCTGAAATTTGATAAGTATTGGCCAAGTTATGGTCAATACAAGATTTAGGGTTTAAGGGTTAATTAAGGGATCCTTAATTATAGGTCAAAAATCCTAACTTTTTCAATTAGTATTCAAATCAAGCAAAATCAGTGACTATGAATTATAAATAGCTCACTGATTTTTAATGATATGTGATAGGCTCAATTTGGACCTAATTTGACTAAGTTAAGACCTAATTAGGGTTTGGGTAATTAGTGAGTGATTAACAAAATTAATCACTCAAAAACTAATCCAACCTTATGGATTGATTCTAAATGGATCTATGAGTCCTCTAAAGTTTAAAACTCTCAATTTGAGTTACTAGATTTGCTATTAATCACTAATCAAGATTTAGAGCAATTAAGGGTGATTAGCAAATCTAACCGTTGGATCTAAAATATTTTTATAGATTACTGTTAATTAGATTCTTCTGATCTAAATTGATATTTGGATCATCAAATTTGGAGCTCAATTGACCAAGTTATGGTCAATTGAAGATCTAGGGTTAATTAACCTAATTAGGGTTTGGTCCTAAATGTGATTAGGCTCAAACTAATCCAAACAGCAAGATAAATACTATCAAATTAATCCTTAGGGTTTTCTGATCACTTTAAGACCCATATTGGGTATATTTGGATCATTGGATACAAAGTTATGAGCTAAATAAGGTTTGCGACATATAATTTAAATTAAATTAAACCCTAAAAATCACTTTGCTAAATACAGGTCCAAATACAAAATTATTAGTACCATAATATTCCTCTATTTTTGCTGAATCCAATGGTATATAATTTTGCATATTTTGGATGAGTAATTTAGGAATTATTTAGGGTTAAAGTTTGGTATTTACTTAATTAATTATTACTATTTTATTTATATTAATATAACTGTTATATAATTTATATATAAATATATTTAATATATATCTATCTGTTATATATTTATATATATAATTTATTTTATTTCTGCAGGTACACGTGGCGGCTGCTCATTGGCTGAGCAAACAGTGGCGGGCCCCACGAGTCAGTCCGCTGACGCGGAGGCCACGCGTCGTGCCCGGGTTGGCTGGCGCACTGCACGTGGGTCCCGCCGCGGCAGCTGAAGCGTCGCGGCTCGGGCCACGGGCCGGGCCCGGGCCGACCCGACCGGCCCGAAGACCCTTCGTCTTCACGCGATCGCCCCGACGCTCGGATCCTAGGGTTTGAAAAACGATGGCGAAGACGGCGGTGCCAGACGACGAGCCATACACCGATCGAAAGGTCTGGTCGAGACCTTTCCTTTGCTACCCTAAACGCCACCGGAGAAGGCCTACAACTCCGGCAAACGTCAACCCTAAAATCCCTATGTTCGGCTAACGGTTTGTACTGTTTAGGATTTTGCACTTCTGAGCTAACCCGACCTGATCGACTCAATCGGAACCGGTAGATGAACAATCAAGCATATGAAATTGAGAAACGAAACCTTAGATGCAATTTTTGATGAATATTGGAGGTGTAGTGCGTACCTTTAGACGAACGGCTGAAAGCAGTTGAAGCTTGATCTTAGGTTTTTGGACCTCCGGTTTGAAAACCGGGCAAAACTGAGGTCTTAAGGTCTTTAAGGAAGCTCTAAGGTGGTGGCTGGAGGCGGTGGAGAGGCCGGGAGGCGACGCGCGGAGGTTCCTCTGCGCGATACGTGTCGCTTCTCGCGACACGCGGAAGCCGCGAGAACGAAAGGCACGGACCGTTCGATCTTCGATCGAACGGTCAGGGATCACCGTCAGATCCAGACGGCGCTGCGTTAATTGAACAGTAACGGCATTACTTAATACAGACGGCGCCGTTTAAATACTTAAATTAATTAATAATATTAAATTAAATTTTCAGTTTTAATTAATTAAATTTAGCCTATTAAATGAATCCCAAAAATTTCCAATAAATCACCCTTAGCTAATTGAAGGGTGAGGAACGTAATGGCGCACTCGGATTTTCGTTTCGACGAGTATTTAATTATTTGATTATTTAGGGTATTTAAATAATATTAAAATATTTGACGGAAAATCAATGACTTCCAAATGCCTCCAAAATTTCACCCCTAGCTAATTTGGGTGATCTGAATGCAATGGTGAAGTCAGATTTTCAATCTGAGGTCTAAATAAAAAGTCAAATTTCTAGGTTTTGGGATTTTCCAGAATTCCTGTTTTGACTTTGTTGACTTCTTGGTTTGACCTAGGTTTCAGAGATTTACTTCAAATTACTTAATTAGTGACTTAGAACCTTAATTAAGACTTAGATTAGTCTTAATTGAGCAAAGTAACAACCTGGGTTGTTACATTTCCCATCTCCCCGAATAGCTCAAACTAATACTGAAGGATGCTAACTCAACCCCAAAGGAAGGTCGATAGCTAATACTTAAGATAAGAGTAGTACATTTATCTTAAGTATTAGGCAACTACATACATTTATTTAATATACAACATGAGAAATTTAATATATGTATAAAATATCAATATTTCTGATATACTGATCACATCACAATACTAAGTATAAGTAATATATAAATAGAGTGCGGAAGCTAAGCATACATTCAAAAATATTCATCACAGAAATTGAATAAAAACATTCATCTTTGAATAGAAAAGTAAATGTATCCAGAAAATATTACAAACGATTTGCTGAAATAATACTGAAATAAAGTCCAAGTATTGAAACGAGAATAATAAATAAGCAAAACAGTAAACCTGAAGAAGAAAATTTGCTAAGGATCCACGAACTCCTCCTGAATCTCTTGAACTTCCTTCTGACCTGGCTCGATAAACTGTTCAGGATCTAGCAAATTGTCTGATCTCAAAGGTACCACGTGTTAGACAATAAGTCTAATACATCGAAACTAATCTAACCAGTTCTAATTATTTACTTAACATTTAAATAACGTAAAACAGAGTTGCAGAAAAACTGTAAAAGTAATTGAATATCTGAAACTGTATAAAACTGAAGTAAAGTAAAGCTGACGATATACTGAATACTGAAAAAGAATAAAAATAGTATATGATCTGAAACTAAGTAAATAATATGTAAGACTATGTTGTATGCCACTGAAGTCATGCATCTGTATATGCCACAATACTGTACACCACTGATATATAACCAAATTATCACTGAACTGCTATGAGTTGTACGGTCCAATATCTATATACATCTAGTTGGGAATGCAGTTTACTGTGATTCCAATGTATCATAAAATTCTCTAGTCAATGTATGCAATATTTCATAATCCATAAATCATTACTAATACTCATACATCATACTTATGTTCATGCGCATGTCTCTTGCAATACATATCTTAAAATCTAAAAATCTAGAAAATGCTATAAAAATTAGATAATTAATCAAAAGTCTCCATTATGTAAAATCCCTTTAAATGGATTCTGACCCCTAGTTTAAATTATAATAATTAATTTTAATTAGAATTTTACTTAAATTTATCAATTAGAATGGTTGTATATACATATTTAGCATATTTCTAAAAAAGGTGAATTTAACACTTAGTTTATTCAAGCTGCACCTATTGAAGCAATCTTCGATAGGAGGCATCACCCGTTGACGATTTGTATCTCAAACTAAGCAATTAAATACCTTAATTATAAGCATACTTAGTGTTCTAAAGATGATGACTTGAATCACCTAATTTTTTGAAGTCACACCTATAGAAGCAATCTTTTTATTCAAACAAACTAATGATCTAAGTCCCTAATTATAACACTCTTAGGATTAGATGATTTATTCTAAGTGGGATTATATCCGACTAAACTCATAGGATATAACACAGACATAATTCTACCTTAAGGTGAATCAACAAATTCTGAATACTATTGAAGTAATCCAGTACTATGGGTATACACTACTATACTCAATTAATAATTTAGGTTCAGTCAATTCTATTTAATCAACAAGAATCACCAAAATTATGAATTCAGACTCCATTGGGGTGAATCTTACACAGGGTTCCAAGGGTATGACCAGAAGGTTACTCATTATAGGTTTCTACCACATGGGAGAATTCTCATTCTAAGTACTTTGGGTGATCATACCACAAGGGTCTAAGACCAATCTTCTAAAGTTAAGGAGGATCATCTAAATTTCTACCTCAATTTATCACAATAAGCCCTTCCTACCTCAATGCGTTAACATTTATTAAGGCTAATATTATTACCATATAAAACCTAATGTAAGACATCAAGATCTTATATATACAACATATATGCTGAAATTCATAAGTTTTATTTATTAAGCTTATTTTGATCAATACCTATACTACAATTATGAGGTATAATCAAGAGTATTATTAAAATTTGATCATAAAATAAATTAACATAATTTTATAATTATCTTCATGCTAAGAGTCTTATATAAGAGAAAATTAAAGACCTTAAGGTACATGTCCAGATAATAAATCACATAAGTTCCTTAATGATCTTAGTACTTATAATTCAATGTTCTTAAAATCAATGTCAAATCAGATGCATTATTGGAATTATGCAAGTTGAATTATCTTTCAATCAAGTTAATTGATTAAGTGATTAAGGATTTAGATCTTAATCAGACATATTAGAGTTCAACCCCTAGCTTTAGCAAATTAAGACTAATAGTTGAATTATAGATTAATGACAAATCAATGCATTATTATTATATTATTGATTGCATATTTCAGATTTAGATTAACTATCATTTATTAATCAAGTTCTTAAGATTCTTATGTTCAAATATAGTTTAATATCAAATTGAGTAAAACAAGGTGTCCAAATAAATGTTAAAGTTCTCTAACATATATAAACATTACTTTGATTAAAATAATGAGTAATTAAGGCTTAGCATTTGATTACAAATGTGAAGCAATTAATTTTCATACAATTGGTTATTAAGTTCTACTTGGTCATACAACCAATTAAAGATTCTAATATTAATATTTAGCACAAAATATTTAAGTAATTATCTAAGAGAATTAGAACATGCTATTTTTAGGGTAAGTGATAAATTTTCTATTAAAATTCACATACACATTTATATAATACTTAATTTTACTAAATTCAAGTTCAATTTTGATATATTTTGGCACCATTAGGGTCCTAGGGTCATTAAAATGTTAAAAATTACAAATTTGGGCAATTTCAAACAGTTATGAGTACTTTCAAACATTTCTGGACATTATGGCATGTGTAGCACCTTCTGGCTGAAAGACAAATGTTACGGTACGCTGTGGCGCGCTACGGTGCGGTGCGGCAGATTTCAACTCTTTCAGACGCAGCAACGTGCTACGGCGCGTGTTTTTTCGAGATGTAGATGTTACGGCGCGCGCAGTGCTTTCAGGCACTGCGGCGCGCTGTTGCAGATTTCAGTGCTTCGGCGTTTTTAGTTTAATTTCATCAAATTTGGGTACCTCACGAGTAGTGCCATATACTGATGGAAAGGTCTTTTCGAGACCTTTCCATTGATATTAAAATTGGCAAGAACGGATTATTCTAATGATAAAAAAATAGAGCCCTAGCTATGGGTATACAGAAATCATACAATTTTTGACAGCGTTTTTCATTGGAGAAAGTGAGCGTCGATCGGACTCATTTGAGTCCGATTGAGGCTCGATGATCACGCATAGAATTCATAGTTAATAGAATTGTCATTCACAACACTTTGTTAAATCAATTGAAAAGAATAATACAAGGAAGAGTATAGAAAATGAGTACCTTAGCCTTGGAATGGAAGAAGAATACTCTGCTTTCTTCAAAAACTTGGAGGAAGGAAGCTTCTTCTCCTTGGCTTGGAGCTTGAGAAGAGGGGCCTCAACTGAGCAAAAATAGAGGAAGGAGGGGCTGAGCTCTTTCTTAAAGGAGAATGAGGGCATGGGCTATGGGAGCTAAGAGGTGAGAGGAGAAAATTACATTCTTCATACATAGCAGAATTTTTGTGTGGTGTGTCTCCATGATTTTCCCATCTTTGGGTTTCTCATATAAAATCCATGTTGTTTGGATGCTTGTGTGTGGATACATGTGTATGTGCTGTGATATATATTTTCTCGTGCTTGTGATTTTATTATTTGCTTGATAACTGTCAACGTATTCCTGATCCTCGAGCGCAAAATCGCTTTCGCTACGGTACTTGTGTAGGTGTCCCGATCTACAGCAATTAATAGTTTTTGTCATATCTCTTAAGTTAGGTCAGGTCATGTTCCAATACATACACTTCGTTCACGCTTCTGTTTGAAGATTAGAGGTACGCTAGGGCTTTCTTTTCGCTTATGATGCTTGGGTTAGCCTCGGCACCCCATTTATGCTTCTGCAAGTCATTTGGGAAAGTGTCCAAGTTCTTCGTCTGTGGGCTTTTGGGTGCTCATCAGCCCAACTTCTCGGGATCCTTCTTATCAATGAAAAAAGTTATTTAGCTCTACTTTGCTTTTAAAAAATACTGATGATTATGATTTATTAAAATATATTTCTTTTTGTAAGTTTCACATGAAAAAATGGATTTAATTTTTATTTTTTTGTAAATTTTTTCTTATATTTTAAAAACTATTTCATAAGTGTTTGAAAGCATATAATTAACTCTTTAGCTATATTATTTTGGGGCTTCAATATTAATTTCTATAAAAAAAATATTACGATTACACAACAATAAATATAAAAAGTATTTAAGATTTATAAATTTTTTTTTTATTATTTTTGCATATTAAACTCATAAAATATTATATTCAACTAATAATCTATTTAAATATTAGATTAATACATTATTTATAAAAATATTTATTTTAAATAGCATAAAGATATTATATTAATAATTTATGTATTTTAATGTATACTAATGCTTTGGGTGTAGGAATACTCTTTCTATAATTTAACTTTAACACAACAAAAGTCTATCACTTCGATTCTTACAAATAATTTCCTTATGATTATACAAAATTTAATAACAATTATTTAAATATTTAAATCTTGATGTTAAATATATTAATAACAAATATTTGAATGGCATAAAGAGGTAATGAAAACTATGAATATTATGTGACAGAATATAAAACTATCCTTTCAAAGTATCTTTTAAATGAAAATATTTAAATACTTTAATAAGTTTCTGAATATTTTTTTAATACAATTAAATATTTTAATGAATTTATAATTATAATTTTGATTATTAAACCTCAATTATACCAGTGAAAATTTAATAAATATTTTTTTGAGTGTTACATCTATATATTATTATATAGTATATATCAAAATATATAGATGTTGTGTTAATTTAATGTATAACTAGATTATTAGTTGAATAATTTTTTTGTGAGATTTAAGTGCAAAAAATAAAATATATATTTTTTATTAATAATTAAATACTTTTTTATATATATTCTTATATAAGGATGGGACTTCAAAAGGTTAAGATTTAAAGATATCTAATTTAATTTATTCAAAAAAAAATTTGAATATTATTTATATTATTATTTAAATACAAATTTTAAAAATAATATTTATATTATTTTAATATAAATAAATAAATATTAATCAAATTGTATAAATTGTGATTAAATAATATTTTTCTAATTTAATATAAAACTCAAATGATGTTTTTATATACTTTGAGTATTACTATATAGCATTCAAATATCTCTCAAAATGTATTGATGATTAGAATTTAGGGAGTTAAGTGAAATAAATTTTTTTTATTAAATTTACTTTTACTTGTGGGGCCTATAAAAATATATTTTTTAAATCTTAAATTCTAATTATCTATATTTTTTGAGAGATATTTGAGAGCTAAATAACATTTTTCTATAATTATTTTGTATTAACTATAGCAGTCTAAGTAAGAACAGCTGCATCTTATAGAAGCTTCCAAAGCTCTTCCATGCACATCCTCCATGAATACAGAACCATTGCATCATCATCACTGCGTATTTCAGGGGCGCTCGAACGACAAATCTTCCCTGACCGGATATACTCAAATGCGCGCAACGCACGACCACATAATGCTGTACAAACAGATGCAAATGAATGGGCGCTCGAACGCATGCATTAATGAGTTGAATATCTTACTAAAACTGCCTTCTTTCAAGTTCTCGGCAATGATACATTACACTCAATGTGGAAGGCTATTGCTGCCATATATGTACCCACATCTTCAACAACTTTAATTTTAACTATGCAGCCTCAAGAAAGGTAATCTATCAAAGGAAAATCTAATCAGCAAAGAGATGTATTGCTCACAACCTTGATGTCGTTGGTTCTCCAGTTAAAGACCAACAACTTGTTCTCAGCATCCTTATAGCCTCGGGGCCAGAATACTCTTCCCTACTTGACGCAATTGCATCTCGCCTTGATCCCATCTCTTTGGACGATTTCGCGGGCCTTCTCCTTAATCACGAAACGTTATACGCTTTCACAGATGAAAACTCATCGCCTTCGATTTTTGCAGCTACTTCAGCCAATCGAGTCTGCACTGACACTCGCACTAAAGCCTGCCTCTAATCTCACAAGACAGTGAGTTTTCCCCCTCCACTATCAAAATCTCCCACTTGCGGGTCTGCTTACAGAGGTTATTACCATGGTCAAGGTAGAGGATATGGTCATGGACAGAACATAACTCAATGTTAGCTCTGTAAAACTTTTGGTCACCTCGCTGTCAATTGCTACCGTAAATAGAATTTTTCTATCCATCCCTCCACCAAACTAGTACCGACAACATACACTGCCCTGCTCTCCTCCAATCCTCGGTAACCCGACCTCGGTGCTACACATCATGTGATTATCAACTTAGAGAAGCTCGAACTTCATTCTCCTTTTACGGGTAACAAGCAAGTTCAAGTAGGTGACAGTGAAGGTCTGATTATTGTTCACATATGTTAAAAATCTATTTACTCATCTTCAAAAAACTTTAGCCTGAATAATATACTTCATGCTCCTTCTATCAAAAAAATTTCTCTTTTCTATATTTTTCGATTCACAAAGGATAATGATGTTTGCCTTGAGTTTCACCCTTCTTATTGTGTTGTAAAGGATACTCAAACTAGCCAGGAACTTCTTCGCGAAACCACTTTACTTTAGTTTCCATATCTTCCACTCAATCGTCAGTCAGCACCACCAATTTTGAACAATTCAACTTGTAGTATGCTCATTTCGGTCATCCACACCATCATGTTAAGTCCAAAACACTTCAAACGCTCAGTCTTTGTTACTCCACTCCATCTTCTTTGTGCTTTGCTAGCGCCCCTATCCAAAATTCATCAAATGCCTCTTCATACATCTACCTCAGTTGTCACTTAACCATCACAACTTATTTTCTATGATATTTTGAGACATTCGACTATGATGTATCCATCGAATTTCAAATATTACATTGTATCATTGATGCCTATAATAAAATCATATATTTTATCTTCTAAAAAACTAGATCTAATGCTCTGTAAATGTTTTTTTTCCTTTAAGACAATGATTGAAATAACTTTAGATTGCATATTGTTAATTTTTAATCTGACGGTGGCGGTGAATTTCATAACTTCACCCCTTTACTTGATAATTTGAGATCCACCTTTAATTTTATGCATAGTACACTCCAGTTCAAAATGGAAATGTCGAATGAAAACATCATCATATAGTTGAAATGGATCGCACCTTATTAATTCATGCCTCCATTCCACATCAATATTGGGCTATGCGTTATGCAAAGCTACATATCTTATCAACTGTCTCCCAAATAAATCATTGTCCTACAAATCTCCTTATAAACTCACATATGGTCAAGCACACAACTACCATTTTCTAAAAACCTTTGGTTACCTTTGTTATCAATGGCTCAAACCCTACGCTCCTCACAAACTTCACAACAGATCAAACCCTTGTGTTTTCCTCAGCTATAGTACTCGACGTCATACCTACATATGCCTAAACTCCCCAACAAAATAGAATAAATCACCTGTCATGTTCATTTCGATGAAACCCAATTCCCATTTTCTCAATTCAACCCTCTCTCTACTATACCAAACTCACTTCCCATAAACTACAATACACCCCCTTCTTCTATACATCCACTATAACAATATTAAGTTGTTATCTTGCCGAATTAGGTATTAAATCATGTGCCATTAAGTTATAATCCTCATTAAGACCAAATCCTAAAAATTTGGGATTAATTAAAATTCATTTGGATCAATTGGCTAAATAGTCAATTTAGTGATATTAAGAATTAGGTAAATTAAATTGATCTCTAAATCAAATTTTGATTATATTTTTAAATTCCTCAATCATAAATTAGATAAGTGTGAAATTTTGAAAATTTTTTAAAGTCATTTAGGTATGTAATTTAATTAAAATTAAATTAGAGAAATTGCACAAAAGGGATTCTAAAATTGAATAATTTCATATCTACCCTTTCAACGATCGGCTAATCGCCTGGATCTGTTGTGCAAACCGTTAGAGATCTGCGGTGGCGCCCTGTTCACACGACAGCCAGACCTGGCGCATCCAAGCCATTCGTTTCCATTGATCAGATGCCTCAGATCTCTCCTGCAATCGGTTGTTACGCTTCGTTGAATCTTAGTCGTTCCACTATTTTGAGCGATGCATTTGACGATCCGTAGAGCATCCATCCCTGTTCACCTTTTCCCCCAACATTCTCCTTCTTCTCGATAGCGAGGATCCAGTCGTATGACCACTGTCAGGGCTGTCCCCATGATCTTCAATAAATCCTAACATATTTCCCATTGTAGCCTGATCATAAAAGCAGGTTTCTATGCCTCAAAATTGCCTAATTAGCCTCTTGGAGGTTGACTCTTTGGGCTTGGGCTGAAGCCACAATCCGATCTCACCCGACCTCTCTGTGGATATAAAAAGCGCTAGATTTCCTCAGTGAGCCCCTTTACTCACTGAGAAGACATCAATTTCTCTAGTTGCATTTCTATAATGCCTGTCCTATCGCTACGCACAACATAATATCGCTAGCGGCAGAATTGTGCGTTAACTGGGTAATAAGGGTCTCCTACTACTTAATACTTTGGGTTGAGCATCAACAGTTAACCCGAACTATTAATCATAGGAGGTGATTGGAGCTAAGAAACTCCATCATTAATCAAGTTAAGTTTTTCATTAACATGACTAACAATGTGAGTCTACTAAACAGATGATCATAGCACAATATATGTAGTATAATATAACACAGAGAATACAGTGTGGCAGCTAAAATAGTATCCATACATTCATTCATCCAAAAGTAGTAAGTAAAAGACATACACCTCAGAAAAGAAGACAAAAAATATATCAAGATATGATTACTTATTACAGCCTTTAATAAAATTATAGAAAATAACTCTCATCTCACTAAAATAGAAGAACACTCAATGATGAATATCGCCATAGCTACTCAGCAATACTATGCTTCACGTCCTCGTTAGTATCATGTAGCTCCATGAACAAAGGTTCTTTAGAGCAACCTAAATCTGATATTGTCGATTTCGCAATACTAGGGCCCCAGCAAAAAAAAGGAAATTCATACTTAAACAATAAGTGTAAGTATATTTTAGGCTCACCTAAATACATTTAATTAAGTTACATTGATATTTAACTTTAATCAATAAATAAAATGTAAAATAAACCAAAGCAAAAAGTAATTACTGTAAGTACTGAAAAGCACTAAAAATAAGTATCTGAATCAGTACCATAATGCAACATCTAAATATATGCAATATGAATTGAACTGAAATGTACTTTATAATACATATGCAAAACCAATGTGCCCAATGCACCCACAACACATATGAGCCAAACGCTTTTGAATACTCATATACATATAGACATACATACACATATTCATATATATGTGCCCAATGCAATCAAAAATAAGTTAGCACAATGCTCCCAAAAAAAATGAGCCCAATGCTCCTGTAACCAAATAAACCCAATGCTCCCATAAATAAATGAGCCCAACGCTTCTGAAAATATATGCATGTTATATGTCTCATGTATATCCGCTTTGTGCACAACACACCCAAAAACACATGTGAGCCCAATGCTCCGAGATTCAACAGAATTGTGCCCACTTGGCATTTGATCAACCATGGCATACTTATGCATGATATGCCATTTGAAATAAGCCCGAATCTCCAGACAGAATCACTAAGTATAAATTCAATGTTGTATGCAATCAAAAGCAGAAATCATCAAAAATAATATCCATTCTTATTTTTTATTTAACCTAAATTTGAATAGCCATTCCTGATACTAAGACATCAATAAGTCTTAACCTAACCATCAGGCTTAATAGATCTGATCAACTATCCAACAATTAATTCAATTAACAGATTAATCTTAACAATTCTGATCTGAATATTCAATCAAGCAATCTCAATAATTCTTCTAATTCATCTTAATGATTTGACCAATTATATAAGCATAACATATTAAGTTTGTATCAGAACTGATTTATTGAGAAATCAAACATAAACTAAGTCCTTATTAATCTATTCTTTAAACTACCTTAAGGTTCTAAGGAATAACTATTAATTCAGACTTAAGATCTAATCCACAAATTATGATTCTAAACTAAGCAAAGAGCTAAGATTTAAGGATACTAAAAAGGCTAAAGAATTCTAAATATAGAATCAAAATAATCAAACCTAAGGCTTAAGGCTAAATCTTCACAATTCTACCTTAAATGCTAAGGCTAGAGAATTCTAACTACTAAGCTTACCAAGAAGCTAACCAAACTAAGTGAACATCATCACTTAATAAGAAAGGCAACCAAGAAAAGGGTACCAACATTCAACTAAGTTGAATATAACCTTAAAGGATTAAAGGTTAACTCCTAAGCCATAACATATGACTTAGCACTTAAGGATTCTAAAACTAAATCTATAGTGCCCCGCCTCGTCGCCACGCGCAAAAGAGATAATTATGATCAATTTCGGAGGCGGAGTGGCGTGCCACTCGGGGAGAAATAATCCGTCTCCCCGAATAGCTAAAAACCAAGCCCGTCTGGAGGGTTGCTGACTCAACCTTAAGGAGGGTTGAGAGCTAATACTTAAGATAAGAGTAGTACCCTTATTCTAAGTATTAGACAAATATATACATTGGATTTAAAATACAATAAGAATCCAATATATGCGTAAAATATCAGCATTTCCAGTATGCTGATCACATCATAATACTAAGTATAAGTAGTATATAACAGAGTGCGGAAGCTTAAAGTAAACATCTAGAAGCATTTATCATAGAAGTTGTATGAAAACATTCATCCTAGAATAGAAAGAAAATACATTCATAATTATTACAAACATTGACTGAATAAAAGGCATAGAGCTAAGTACTGAACTAAAATAAACTAAGCAAAAAGATAGTAAAACTAGAGGAGAGTCCACTAGTGCTTCACGGGCTCCTCCTAAATCTTCTGAGTATCCTCTTGACCTGGCTCAATATACTGCTCAGGATCTAGCAAATTGCTGGATCCCAAAAGTACCTCGTGTTAGACAATAAGTCTAACACATCGAAACTAGTCTAAACAGTTCTAGTTATTCATTTAACATTTATATAATATGATTAAAATTATAGAAATACTATAAAGGCAATTGAAAGCATAAAACTATATAAAATTGTACAAAACTGAAGTAAAGTAAAGAAAAGCTGAACTATAAACTGAAATACTAAAAAATAAACCAAAACGATACTGAATCTGAAACTGAGTAATCATATATAAAATTATGTTGTATGTTACTGAAACTGTGCATCTGAATATGCCACAATACTATATGCCACTGATATGTAACCAAAATATCACTAAACTGCTATGAGTAGTACGGTCCAATGTACACATATATCCAGTTGGGAATACCATTTACTGATGATGCTGATACATCCTAAAATTTCCGAGTCAATGTATGCAATATTCTGTAACCCATCAATCATCACTGATACTCATACATCATTCTGATACTCACACATCATGCTTATGCTCATGCTCATTCTTCTAGGCTACATAAAATAAATTCAAAAATTTAGAAAATACTTTGAAAACTGATAATGAATTCAAGGTCTCCATTGTGCAGAGTCCTGCTAAAAGGATTTTGACTCCTACAATTCTAACTTCGATAATTTATTAAAGTTGAGTGTTTACTTGAAAATCACTAGCATGGATGATTGTATACACATATTTAGCATGTTTGCAAGAATGGTGAATTTAGCCCTTAGCTTATTTAAACTGCACTTATCGAAGCGCACTATGATAGGAGGCAGAACCCGGTCATAGTTTACATCTCAAGCTAAGCTGTTAAATGACTTAATTATAAGCATACTTAGTGTTCTACATAAAGTGACTTGGGATACTTAGTTTGTATAAACTGCACTTATCGAAGTGCACTACAATAGAAAGCAGAACCTAATCGTAGTTTATATCTCAAACTAAAGATCTTGTTCACTAATTGTAACACTCTTAGTCTTGGAAGATTTACTCTAACGGGACTGTATTCGTCTAATCCCTCGGGATAGCACCTGGTCATAAATTCACATTAGAGTGAATCAACCAATCATGAATACTACTGAAATAATCCAGTAATATGGGTATACCCTACTATACCCAACCAATAATTTGAGTTCAGAAGATTCTATTTAATCAACAATGATTTATCAAATCTATTAATCCTTACTCTAAGTAGGTGTGTCCCACACAATACTCTAGAGATGTGATCAATAGATCACTCAATGTAGGTTGCTACCACAGGGAATAAGTCCCATTATAAGTACTTTAGGTGATTTTTACTACAAGGTATCAAGTTCAACTTCTAAAGTTATGAAGGATCAGCTAAGTTCCTACCTCAAAAGATTATAAAAGCTCTTCTCACCTCAATGTATCAATAATTCAACTTTTTAAACATTTCAAGAACGATCCTAAAACAAGACCCTTAAGATCTCACTTTTCTACTTCTTAAGGTTTACTTGTTAGACTTAGGTTAAAGTGATCATATCAGATGATAAAAATCCATCTTATCCTTTCCTATTCTACAATCATAGGATAAAATCAAAGATCTTATTAGAGTTAGATTATTTCATAAATCATTATATTTTTATTATCTATTTTATGATAATAGTCTTATATAAGAGAAAATCAAAGATCTAAAGTTTAGATTCAGATGATTCAATCACACATATTCAATATTATCCTTAGCATTTCTAATTCAATGATTTAAGATCAATACTAAATCAAAAGCATTATTGGAATAATATCAATTAAATTATCTTTCAATCAAGTTAATTGATTAAGTGATTAAGGTTTAGATCTTAATAAAGATAAGTTAGGGTTTAACCCCTAACCTTTTTATCATTAAGACCAAAGGTTAATTTAAAGGTCAATAATAAATCAATGTATTATTAGTATATTATTGATAGCAAATTTTAAGTTTAGATTAAGTATCATCTATTTAATCAAGTTATCAAGGTTCTTATGTTCAAGTTTAGTTTAATGACAATTACACACAATTAAGTGTCCAATTAAGTGTTTAAAGTTTCCTAACATACATCCTAATATCATGGAAGCATATAAATGAAAAGATGACATAGAATAAAAAGGTAATTAATGCTAATCAAATTCTAAATCAAACCAATGAGACATTAAAATACAAAACAGTGATGTTTTGGCCATTTCAGCCAAAACTAGGTAGTTTTAAGAAATTCTGGGTATTTTGCAATTTCGGGCGTTACAGCGCACTGTGATGCACTAGAGTGCGCTGTGGCGCATTTAGCGCTGGAGGGCGCTGCGGCCCGCTGCGGCGCGCTGCCGCACTATGGCGCGCCATCGCAGCGGTCCAACTTACGAAAATAATGTTCTATTAATTCATTTTGATATTTCCTAAAGTTTTCCAAAAATTCCGCTGCGGCCCGCTGCAGCGCGCTGTAGCGGTTCATTTTGCAAAATACTGTTCAATTAGTTTAATTGCCATTTTCCTAAAGTTTTTCATGAAATACAGCTGCAGCCCGCTGCAGCGCACTACGGTGCGCTATAGCGGTCCATTTCTACAACTTTGGGTGCTGCAGCATGCTACAGCGCCAGACGGTATGTTTCGCCTGGACAAAATCTAGAAAGCCTACTTTCGAGCTCAAATACTCCCAATCCATAGCATTTCATGAGCGGTGCTATATATCAATGAAAAGGTCTCTCAGATACCTTTCCATTGACATCAAAATTGGCATAAACAGAGCATCCTAACTATATAAAAAATGATAATGAATTTAAGGGTATACAGAATAAATGAAAAACAGAGCAGTTTTCCTTCACCAAATGAGATGCTTTTAAGAGCCATAATGGCTTCCATACATGCTTATAGACTTCTAAAGATACATTCAAATATTGTAACAACACTAGGAAGATAAAAAGAGGAGCAAAAGGGTATCTTAGCCTTGCAAGGGAGGAGGAAGGAGGCACCTTTATTTCTTCAAGCTTGGAGATGAGCTGAGCTTCTTATTCTTCAGCAAGCACCCAAAGAAGGAGGAAGGAGGGAGGAGGAGCTCAGCTTTTGCAAAGGAAAGAAGAATGAGCTTAGGCCCCCTTCTTAAATGAGGAGAAGGAATGATGAGCCTAGGGATAGGGAGGAGTAGGGGGGTCATCATGATTGCCTAAGGAGCGTGGAGGCGCCGAACCATGGAGGGCTGTCAGCTGAATAGGAAAATAGAAGGATAAGGAAAAATTGCAATTTAGGGCCTCAATGATTACTTATTTATTTTCCTTAATTATTTAAAAATTCAGATTTTTGAAACGCACTTCAAAAATTCCCAAAAATTTATCCCTAGCTAATTTGGGGGTGAGGAATCTAACGGCAAAGTCAGAATTTGATTCTGACGATTATTTAATTATGCTAATTTTCGGGGTATTTAATTATATTAAAATATTGACGAAAACTCGACGACCTCCAAACGTGTTTAAAACATCACCCATAGCTAATTCGGGGGGGGTGACGATCGCAACGGTGAAGTCCGATTTTGATTTTGAGGTCAAAATAAATACCTCAATTTTCTAATTAATTAAATATTAAAAATAATCCAAAATATTGGATTTAGCTCTAGACCGCGCTAAATATTTAGGGATTGATTCAAATGACTAGATGAACTTAACATAATAATAATTGAGATATAATTATGCTAAAATTAAGCTGGGTAATAACCTTAGGTTGTTACAAAATCAAACTACTACTTAGCATGTAATATCATATACTAAGCATAGGCTAGCTAAGGATCAAGAATCATAAAGATTCTACACTTAAGCGACATTCATCACTTAAGGAAGCTTAGGATAATTAGTTAAGTTACTATAAGACTTAACAAAGGCTACAGGATAACTGATACTTCTAATTTAATGAATTAGAATTCAGAGGCTTGGCATCAAATAATTAAAGTTATTTGACCACTTAACAATTAGGATCTTAGCTAGATGACTAGCTAAAGCACCATTATTAGACTAAGTCTGATAATAAAACCAAGGGATTGGCTACTATGCTCTGTACATGAAAATATATTTAAATGTCATCTCCATTTAACTATGTATAATCTCACCCTAAGGAGGGATTATAATGAACTAACAATAAAATTAATCCAATCTAAGGCTTCTACCACTAAAAAGATATTTATCTCTTGCTAAAAGATTCTCCTAAGGCAATAAGGGTAAATACCCAATTTGGATACTTAACCTTAAAAAGCATGGGGAAAGCTAAAACATCAAGTCACATAATGTGACTTAATAATAAAAGGCTATAAGGATTACTAAAACTACCCACACAAGTCATAAACTATGACTTGATCAGAGTAAGGGGTTCAATTAATCTAATTGAATAAGTACTAGGAAGCTTAAGAAAATATTGAGGCTACAACCATAAGTCATAATTCATGACTTATGCCAAAAGTCTAAAGCTATAAATTATAAAAATTTAAATCAAATATTGAGAATAATATATTTATGTTATAATGAGCAACTAGAAGTTATAAACAAGATATTTCAACAAGAAAAAGTTACTACCTAACATTCCAAAGAGACATATTTCATATTTAAAAATCACCTTTATATTTTGGTATATTATTGCATAATTAGGGTTAAAGAATCATCAAAATACAAAAAATATGAATTTTGAGCAAAATTGTGCAGTTCTGTGCGCTATGGTGCACTGTAGCACTTGCTTGGCTGAGAGTCAGGCGGTATGACACGCTGTGTGTGTTTCTGCGCTACGGCGCTTTCAGGCACTACAGCACGTTATGATGGATTTCTATGCTGCAGCGCGCTGCAGCACCTTCTTGGCCGAGAGCTACACACTATGGCGCGCTGCAATGTTAGATTTTCTGAGGCATAGGAGCTGCAGTGCGTTGTAATGCTTTCAGGCACTATAGCACCAGATTTTATGAGACACGGGTGCAGCGGCACGTTGTAGCGCTTACCTGGCCGAGGCCAGCACTACGGTGTGATGTAGCACCGGATTTCCTGTTGTGCGAGCGCTACAGTACGCTGCTGTGCTTTCAGGCTCTCCAGTGCCATATTTCTTGAGACGCAGTGCTGCACCGCAATAGAGTGCTTACATGGCCGAGAGCCAGGCGTTACGGTGTGCTGGAGTGCTCGGCGATCATTTTGCCTGGATGAAAAATGGAGCGTCTTCCATATTGCACCCAAATACTCTCGATTTAGGACACCTCAGTTATAGTGCCATATACTGATGGAAAGGTCTTTCTAAGACCTTTCAAGGTCTTTCTAAGATCTTTCCATGAGTACCAAAATAAACATGAAAAAATTATTCTAACATCGCAAATAATGATGCTCCAGGTGCTTATGCAAGTTTTCCCACTACACTGCACATTTCATCTTCTCTTTAAAATGGAATTTGTACGAGCTCTATTGAGCTAGATCGCTCAAATGCAAGTTATTGAGCAAAAATATTAAGCATACATATGAAATAAGTAGCCATTAGATCACCCTGTGTGGGAAGGGAGGGAACAATAGTAGTATCAGAGAAGTACCTCATCTTGCAAAAATAGAGATTTCTTGAAGAGATCATTGGGAGCTTGTGTAACAACCCTAATATTGCTACTCATTAATTAGTGACTTAATTGACTCCAAATCTCTTTCATTACTCTTATAATAGTGTTAGGAGTCTCCACATTAAATTTCATGTGATTTGTAGACCATTTGATAATTTTCAACATTTCATAGTTTTCTAATAATTCTGAAAATACCTAATTTATTTATACCTCATAATTGAAAATGAAGTCTGGCATTGGACTCACCACACCCAAATTAACTATGAGTGGTATTTTAAAAGTATTTAGGAGTTGTCAAAATTTTCATCAATATTTTAATACATAAAAATTTAGGTAAATTAAATATACCTCCGATCAAAAATCTGATTGTATTTTTAAGTTCCTCACCCCTCAATTAGGTAAGGGTGAAAATTAAATAAAATTAGAATGAGTTTGAATATTTAAAAATTGAGTAAATAATTGAGTAAATTAATTAATATAATATAGTATTTAATTAAATTAATATATTATATATTTAAAAAAATAATCAAACGACTAGAGTATCCAAACGACAGAGATCCCCTGCATGTCTTCAAATACAGAATAGCGTATGTAATCAATTGGCACTGTTCTTTTTAATAGGTATGATCAAACGATCGAGATTTAATCCCTATGATCGAGCCGTTGGATCAAATACTTGATCCAATGGTCATGATTGAGTTATGCACGCCTCTGTTGCCATTTGCATGATCGCACGCAGTAGCACAAAGGAGTGGAGGTACGATCTTTCTGCTGACCACATTCTCACTATCTTATCCTCATGAACTCCTCATTGAGCATTTGGATGTTACCAAAAGCTTTGGTGGAAGTCTCAAGCCGCGGGAGCTGTGAACTGGGATGGCTATTCGAAGAACTTCTGCCAAGCTCTAAAATAGTCAGCAGGATCATTGTAAACAAGGTATCTCATTTCAATCTACTTTACTTCATTCCAGTTAAATAGACATAGCATTGGGCTTCCTATTTAGTTGGACGAACTTTGTCGAGCTCAATGATGTCTCTCAAGACTCGTTCAATTAATTTGGAATGTTGCAAATTATGTCTTTATGTTCCATCCTCAAGTTTGATATGCAGTTATTTAATACTTATCGCAAATATTCCAAATTAATTGAAATAAGATAAGCAAAGTAATTTCAAGTTGAGATCGATAGATCCCAACCCAGATTTTTCCTTACTTTGTAAATGCTGTGCGTTTAGAATTCATTTTATAATTATATGAATTTCCTTTCTCAAATCTTGCATCTCACAGTTTTTCATTAAAACAAATCGATATGCCGTATATGATCGAATGCAATTAAATCTCCAATTGCGATTATTCTGTAATACCAATAAGCTGAAGGTTATGGTATTCTTTCTGCATACCTTAAGATTACTGCTAGATGGAATAATTAGGTTTAAATTGTAGCCCGTATGATAGCCTTCCGTTTGAGGTACTTAATGCATCGTGAGGAGTCTTAAATCGCCGCTACCATGAGGCCCCAGGGCTCGCCATTTGCCTCCTCACCGAAGAAGATAATGGTCTAAGGATCGTACTTATAAACCGGCCGGTTCGATTTATTATCAAACCGCACCTAAGTTAAGCTGATGTGGCATTAATGATCGAGTAAATGGATGACGGTGCCGAAAATGATGAGTAAATGAATAACTAATTAATTAAATAAAGATAAGAGATAATTAACTTAAATGTCATTTCACTAATAATTTCAAATTTACTTAACCAATATATGCAATATTATATACCTTTTTGATCGTAAAGAAGTATAGATTAATAATATAATACTTAAATTTAGTTCCATTAATGCTTATAATTAATCATTATTATGGATTATTTAATTAAATAATTATAATTAAATCACAAACTTATAAGTAGCTTAACTTGATCATTTGATGTCCAAATTGGATACTAGGTGAAAAGAAGGAAGAGGTTCATCTCTCCCAAAATCCTGTCGTCTGCGAGTTCACCGACTTTTTCCCTGAAGATTTTCCTGGTCTTCCACCTGCCCGAGAAGTTAAATTCGCCATTGACGTGATTCCCGAAACTCAGCCTATCTCGAAGGCACCTTATAGGATGGCACCCAAGGAGTTGCAGGAGCTACATAAGCAACTACAGGAATTGCTAGAGAAGGGTCTTATTAGACCAAGCTCATCTCCATGGGGAGCTCCAGTAAAGAAGAAGGATGGGTCAATGAGAATGTGCATTGACTATAGAGAGCTGAATAAGGTCACAATCAAGAACAAATATCCACTACCCCGCATTGATGACATATTCGATCAACTGGCTGGAGCAAAGGTGTTCTCAAAGGTTGATCTGCAATCAGGCTACCACCAACTTCAGGTGAAATACTATGACATTGCAAAGACAGCCTTCCGAACTAGATACAATCACTACAAATTTCTAGTGATGTCCTTTGGACTAACAAATGCACATTCCATATTTATGGACTTGATGCAACGTATCTTGAAGCCGTATCTGGATAAATTCATTATTATGTTCATAGATGATATTCTGATATACTCCAAATCCAAAAGCGAACATGAGGGACACCTCCGAATTGTATTGGAAGAGCTGAGGAACCACCAACTTTACGCCAAGTACTCGAAGTGCGAATTTTGGCTAGAGTCTGTCGCCTTTTTAGGCCATATTGTGGATGCTCAAGGAATCGGGGTGGATCAAATTAAGATCCATGCAATCCAGGAATGGGCTCAGCCCAAGACAGTGACAAAAATCAGGAGTTTCCTGGGATTAGTAGGTTATTACAGAAAATTTCTGAAAGAATTTTCTCAGATCGCCTCCCCTATCACCAAGCTCACTCAAAAGAGGGTACCACTTGAATGGTCACCAGCGTGTGAAGAAGCCTTCCAAGCACTCAAGGATGCACTCACCTCTGCCCCCGTATTGGTCCTTCCGAGGCAGGGAGTAAAATTTCAAGTATACACGAATGCCTCGGGCATAGGCCTTGCGGCCATTCTAATGCAAGAAGGGAAGGTCATAGCTTATGCCTCGCGATAGCTAAAACTTCACGAGAAGAACTACACAGTCCATGACCTCGAGCTAGCCTCTGCAGTGTTTGCCCTGAAGATCTGGTGACACTATCTCTATGGAGTTCAATGCTCAATTTTTACCGACCACCAGAGTCTAAAATATATATTCACCCAGCGAAAGTTAAACTATAGACAAAGAAGGTGGTTAGAGCTGATCAGCGACTATGACCTGGATATTCAATATCATCCTGGAAAGACCAATGTGGTGGCCGATGCCCTTAGTCGTTAGGCATCGCTAAATGCCATTATATCAGAAGGCCCGTTGATAGAAGAATTTTGCAGAATGGGTATCAAGCCTATCAGCAGGGACAGGCTCAGCCTAACTCTATCGAATATCAATGTGGAACCTACCTTCCACCGGGATGTGTCTGTGTCACAGACCAAAGACGAAGAATTCTTGAACTTCAAGCTGGCCATCGAGAGTGGTCACCGTACCGATCTTTGCTTCCAGAATAGTGCCATCTATTTGGGTAATTGATTGTGGATCCCTAAGTCCATGCAGCTAGAGATACTAATTGAAGGTCATAATTCAGGGTATCAAGTGCACCCAGGAAGCACGAAGATGTATCAGGATCTGAAATCATCATTCTGGTGGCCATGGATGAAAAAGAGCATAGCAGACTTTGTGGCAAAGTGCCACGCATGTTGCCTAGTAAAGGCATAACACCAAAGGCCAGGAGGTCTGCTTCATCCGCTAAAAATCTTAGAATGGAAGTGGTCAGACATATCAATGGACTTCATCATGGGTCTGCCTCGTGTGAGATCTGGGGCAGACACTATTTGGGTCATCGTTGATCGACTGACTAAGTCTGCGCACTTTCTTCCAATCCGACAAACTGATTTAGTCGAAAGGCTTGCCAAGTTATACGTCAAAGAGATAATTCAACTTCATGGTATCCCGAAAACTATCGTATCTGATAGAGACAGCCGATTTACATCGAAATTTTGGCAGGCTGTTCATCAAGATTTAGGCACCACGCTAGCCATGAGCACAACTTTCCACCCTCAGACAGATGGTCAGACTGAGAGGGTAAACCAAGTACTGGAAGACCTACTCCACCTTTGTATATTAGACTTTGCTGGATCTTGGGAAGATCACTTTCCCTTGGTGGAATTCGCATACAATAACAGCTTCCAGGCCAACATCAAGATGGCTCCATACGAGGCACTCTATGGCAGGAAGTGCTCTACATCCATGGCTTGGGCTGAGACAGGAGATGTTCAGTTGTTCGGCTCAGAATTGGTCGAGGAGACGAACAAAAAGATTAAGCTTATTCAGCACCGTATCAGGGCAGCCCAGGATAGACAAAGTAAATATCATAATCTCCGCCGTCGACCCTTAAAATTTCAGGAAGGAGACTCCATTTATTTAAAGGTCAGTCCCATGAAAGGAGTCCATCGCTTCGGGGTTGCCGGTATGCTCAGTCCAGGATATGTTGGACCATTCAAAGTCCTTAAAAAGATTGGGTCAGCTGCCTATCGATTAGACTTGCCAGAGAATTTTGCAGTAGTGCACAATATTTTTCATGTATCATCCCTAAGAAAGTGTCTTTGGGACCCATCTCATCTTGTGCAACTCCTAGGGATTCAAATCCAGCCAGACCTATCATTTACCGAGGAACCAATTAGGATCCTAGCTCGGGATCGCAAGCAACTCAGGAATCGTGCAATCGACATGATTAAAGTCCAATGGAAGAATCGTTCCTGCAACGAAGCCACCTAGGAAAAGGAATCTGATATGCGATCCAAGCGTCCCAAACTCTTCGAAAACCCAGGTACTTCTATTTCTTAGTATTTTGAACCTTTAAATTTCAATACGAGTCATGCTTAGTTCCACATGAGTGATGTCGAAGACAACATCATTCTTAAGTGGGAGAGTCTGTAACAACCCGAATTGTTACCATAGTTGATTAGGACTAACCCTAAGTCTTAAACACAATTATAAGTGCTAATTATGTCAATTGGAGTCAACCTCTGAGACCTAGTCCAAATCAGGAGTCAAATAGATCGAATCCTAATTTTTGGAAATCCAGAAACCCTAGAAATTGACCTATTTAATTGACCTCTGATCAAAAAACGGACATCGCCATTGCGTTCCTTGACCCCAAATTAGCTTGGGGTGAAGTTTTCGTGTCAATCGGAAGTCGTCGAAATTTCGACGAATATTTTAATAATTAAAATACCCCGGAAATCGAGGTATCAAAATACTCATCGGATCAAAAATCCGACTTCACCATTGAATTCATTGATCCCAAATTAGCTAGGATAAACATGTTCAAAAATTTCTGGAAAATATTTTTTATAAAAAAAAAAAAAAAATTTAATTGACGGCGCCGTAGGGCGCCGTCAACTTAAGTGGACGGCACTGTCCGATCGGACGGATCCATCTGGACCGTCCGATCCGCGCGGATCCCACGGCTCGCAGCCGCGATCCGCGTCGCGCGGTCCGGACGGATCTGGTCCGTCTGCGTGTCGCGGGATCGGATGGCCCAAGGCCATAGTCCTCGGCCCCGTCGCCCGCAAGCCACGCGGCGCGCCCGCCGCTTGCCTGCCCAACCGGTGGCCTCCCCCGCCTCGACTGCTCCGTCCGGAGGCCTTTAAGAGGCTCTCCCACTCCCCCCAGTCTCCGGTTACGCGAACCGGAGCCAGCACAGTCGAACCGAGCCCGAACCGAGCCCGAACCGAGCCGAGCCCCTCGCAGCCGTCCACCTTCCAGGTACCGGATCTCCCCCTCTCATCTATCTTTGGCCAATCTGCAAAATGATAATTGTAGATCTAGGGCTAGGCTAGCAATCCACTGGACCTGGTCGACCTCGATCAGGTCCATCGACCCAGATCTTGGCTTGAAACCTTCGGGTTTAGCCTCGTCGCCCTAACCGAAACCCTAGACCTAGGTTCAACTTTTGCTGGCTACTCCGGCGATGGTCCGCCCACCAGTGTGTAGCCCCCGACGAGGGCTACCGTCGGCCGTGCGGGCCGAGGCGGTCCGGCACCGGGAAGGCCGGCAAAAGCCGTGCCCTAGCCGGTGCCCTCGGGACCCCTCCGCGGAGAAGACGAAGTCCAGGTCGGGCCGGGTCGACCCGAGCCCGACCCACCCGAGTCGGGTCCGCGTCAGCCGGGTGGGGCCCACCAAGCCACGTGGCGCCTTCTGGGCCTGCCACGTGTCCAGTGGGACCCACCAGCCGAAGCCCGCAACCCTTCAGCTTTGGCCGTGGGGCCAATAGCGCCATGTGGCAGCCAGCCGGCACGCCACGTGTCATGTGGGGCCCACAGCCCAAGCTCGCGCCGCGGTTCGGCTCCCCAGTGGGGCCCACAGTGCCACGTGGTAGCCTCTGGGCCCGCCATGTGTCAAGTGGGACCCACTTCCCGGTCACCAGCGACGGTTCGGCTCCCCCGTGAGGCCCAGAGTGCCACGTGGCAGCCTCTGGCAGTGCCATATGTCAGGTGGGGCCCACTGCCCAGTCACCCGAGTTGACTCAGCCCCTATGGGGCCCACAGTACCACATGGCAGCCTCTGGCAGTGCCACGTGTCTAGTGGGGGCCCACTGTCTGTTAATTAAAATATTAATTAAATTAATATAGTGTTAATTAATTACTGTTAAGGGTTAATTAAGTACAGTTAGTGGTTAATTAAATTAGAATTAGTGCTAATTACTTTAAAATAATAACCTTAATTAATTAAGTGTAATTAGAGATTAATTAGGGTTAATTAAATGTTAATTAAACCTTAAACAATAATTAGAATAATTAATTATTATTAAATAGTAAAGTATAATTAATTATTCTTAATTAGATATTAATAAGTAATTAAGACTAATTAAACAGAGATTAGTACTAATTACTTTTCTATAGTAAAATATTAATAAATATAATTAAATTAATTAATTAATAGATTAATTAATGTTAATTAATAATTAAGCCTAATTAATCACAGATTAATTAAGGATTAATAATTTCAGAAATTTTATATAAAAATTTTAGGAATGAATAGTAAAATCATTTAATTTGAATAAATGAATAGTAAAATAATTCAAATTGTATTTTTAAATAGTAAATCTTAAAAGTTTAATAACTTTTTATAGGATGATCTAAACATAGCCAATATAGGTCTCAAAATACTCAAAAAAATGTAAGAAATCAAATAACATATTATAAAAATTTATTTCGGGGTACGTATATCGAGGTAGTATTTTAGGACCTCTTTAGAGCCTCATAACTTTTTATCCGGTTATCGAAGCATAGTCAATATGGGTCTTAAAATGCTCAGGAGAGTGGCCCCATCACTGTAGTAGTATTAGTTTTCCTATTCGGACATCAGGACAAAAAGTCAACCCTAGAATTCTCAGTAAAAATGACCAAAATGCCCCTAGACTTCAAATGACCATAACTTGGTCAAATCAACTCCAAATTCAAAAAATTCAAGAAGCTATCTAACATAGAATTCTAATGTCATCAATATACTGAAATAATATTTAGGATTGGAACCCTAGAAATTTAGGTAAATGACCAAATTACCCCTAGCTTCGTTTTGGTCATAACTTGACCGTTTCTCATCCGAATTGGACGTACTTACTGTCTATCTTCAAATTATACAGTAAGAAAACAGTTTGAATTAAGAGAATTCAATTCTGACCTCTAAGAGAAAAGTTGACTTTTTGACCCTTAAAGTAGGGGCAAAATGGTCATTTTGCCCTAAGTTTAGACTAAGTACCTCTATCCTTTAGTTAACATTCCAAATCACTAAAACTAATATTATAATTGTCTTAGCGACACTTAAGGGAGTAAAATTAACCCTTAGATTAGATTCTAGGATTCTTCTAAGTCTTAAGCACTACACCTTAAGGACCTTTCCTGAGATTAGGACTAGATCATAAGTTAGAGTTTATTGGGTAAATTGGGTTACTCAATGGGTGAAACCTTAGTTTTATTAGTTTTTAGACTTTCTTTTATTTTACAACTCATTCTGATTATTTTGTCTTTTAACTTTAGATTTAAGATAGGATATTCATCATATTAAATTTGATTACTTAATAGGATTTGCCTAACTAGTAGATCACTTATAGAATAAAACCTAGAACTTAGGTCTTATCCTCTTTGGATTATATGATTAGGCCTAAATCTCGTAGTGCTTAATCAATAATCTATAGGTTTAGAAGATCTTGATCAGATCTTAGATATAACGTCTAAATTTACAAAATTAGGACGTATGATTTATTGATTTAACTCGTAGTCATCTATCTGATTAAACTAGATTAGAACCTGATTAGTTCTAATCTTTTTGAACTTATAAGGATGAATTTCTGAGTTACACTCGATAGTAGGAAAACGGTGATCCTGAACTTGTCTAACTTAGAATAGTTAGAATGGTTAAGTATAAAACAAATGATATCACCATGTTTAGTAGAGTCACTTGCTTCTATTTAATATTTTATTGCTACGCGTTCATTGTACTTTTGTGCCGTATTTTTTTGAGCATATCATATAAGACTGTTGATGCATAAATAAAATGTTAGGAAAATATGGAGACTCCTTAGATTCCTTATGAAAATATTAAAGTGATTAATAAAAAGATGATAATTATATGAGCTGCCTCTTAGATATTTTCTTGTTTCCTAGCCTCCTTATGTCGCTAGGGGAAGGACTTATTTTGTTGTGTGCCTAGTTTACTAGCCTCTTTATGTCACTAGGGGTACACCATTGGTGCCTTAGCCGTACTGGTGTTAAGATTACCTTATATGCTTAGTTTACTAGCCTCCTTATGTCGCTAGGGGCATACAGTTGGTGCCTTAGCCGTACTGGTGCTAAGACCCTTCGCTTGCTTTGTGTGCTTATTTGCCTAGCCTCCTTATGTCACTAGGGGTACACAGTTTTATGACTTAACCGTGATGGTGCTAAGCTTCTTTGATATTCGATGGGCTAGATTAGCTCTTTTCTGTATGACATTCGAAGCACGGATATTTATACGTAGTTGTGTCATTTCGTTTACTTTTCAGCCTTCTTATTCAGTCAGCTATTTCTTTGTACTGCTTTTATATATATTTAGGATGTTAGAATCTTGTTGCTATTTATATGTACCACTGCTGAGATCTTTTCTTTAATTGGCATGTTTCTTTTGATCACCAGCATATTTAGGATGTAGCATTTTTCTTATTACACTTATTTATTTATGTATATTTATATGCCTTACCTTGTTTAGCTCGTATGTGAGGCATATCTTAGCCTCTCTTTTGCTTAAGTTATAAATAATGGTTTATAGCTTTCCCTTTTCTTTTGTACTGCTTGCTGCTCCTTTATACACATTGTTGCTTAGAAGTCGTAGAATGGTGATATTATATAACACATAAAATTTATCAGCTTAAAATGTACATAGACAATTGTCTAACCAAATTTTTTTCTTTTTGGTTGGGGCCCTACATTGTGAAACTAACAATGGCAGATCCTCTTCAGTTAGATGAGCAGGAGTTAGGAGTGGAGCCATACCCAGAGGAGGAGCCCATGGAAGAAGCCACTATTAGCATTTATTTTATATGTGAGGATGAGAGTATTTGCACATTCTTTTATTTAAACTGTTAAATGATGTAATAATACAGACACTGTTGACTGATTATTTAGATTTTATACTTATATTCTGAGATATGTTTCCTTATACTCATGTTGTCATACTTGGATATTATGTATATTGAAAATCGCTTCCGCACTCTGTATGTTTACTTAGATAGTGACTGCATATTTGATTCTATGCTCACTCTTTCCCTTATTAGGTGGATTGTGGATTTCATCATAATCCAATTATAAGTGAAGGGTTAGCTAAAGTGATACGCCACCCCTTAACTTAATTCTTGTGGATTAAGGGGTGGGTCGCCACAAAGAGTCTAAGATACTCCTTTACTTTATGTACTTTACACTTTCTATTTCCTATATTATGCTTTGCTTACTTACAATTCATTTAAATATGCTTAATTTCAGTTGATGCTTCATTATATTTTTATTTGCTTACTTAGCATAAATTTTAAATGCACATAGTAGTTTTTAGCCGTTTAGGATGCTTTTCTCTTACCATTTTTGGATACAGGCTTGGACTTATATATAAGTAAGTATTCTTACTCAGCTTATTTCAAACTGTCTTTCTTATAGTTATGTTAACTTTCTTTTTTTCATACTTGACAGCTTTTATAGCTCCACTGCTTAGTATAAATTGTAAATTAATACTTGTGATATCATATTAACTTAAAATATAGCCAATCTTAAAATGTGCTTAGACTATTTAGTCTAACTACACTTTTTCTTTTATTGGCTTTTTCCTATCATATTTAAATACCAAAATATGATAGATCAAGAGCTCTTTGATTCAGGTAATGTAAGTTCTAATGCTTGGAGAGCTTATAAAGAATTTTGCTTCCGCTTAATTTAAATATTTACTTGCATTTTATTACAAGTGAGAGAGTGACTTACTTTTTTACTCTTACTTTTAAAAGGCTTGTAATAATTAAACTTTAAACTATTTGAGTTATTTTTACCTACTATTATATTTCTATATTATGATTACCTATTTTGCAATTGCTTGGGATGAATGAGTGGATTATATTAATTAATTGTATTGTTTAGACTTGCAATATTCTGTTTTCATATATCTCCTTAACATGTATCTTCTATTGCATTCATTTGCATAATTTTATTAACTTAACATTTACTCATAAAGAGACTTGACCACTTAGCATCTATATTTGATTAGTTTTCTTCTAATTGAGTATTGAGTGCTAAGGTAACATCCCAATATTAAATTAATCTTCCATCTAATTATTAAGGGTTATTATAGCTTGAGAGCTTGAGAGTTCCTTTAGCAGCTTGAGTAAGCAGAAAAATAAATAATGGAGGCTGAGGGGGGCTCTCTTAAGGAAAAGGATATGCATAGGCTTGGATGGGATGTGTGGCGCCCCACCCCTTAATCCATAAGAATTAAGTTAAGGGGTGGTGTGTCACTCTAGCTAACCCTTCACTTATAATTGGATTAGGATGAAATCCACAATCCACCTAATAAAGGAAGGAATGAGCATAGAATCAAATATTCAGTCACTATCTAAGTAAACATATAGAGTGCGGAAGTGATTTTCAATATAAAACATCCAAGCATCACAACATAAGTATAAAGAAATACACCTTAGAACCTAAGCACAGAATCTGAATACGCAGTCATAAGTACCTGTATTATTACATCAATTTAAATTCCAAATAATAAAAATAAAGTGCACTCATCCTCACTTATAGTGGAAGGGCTAAATAACTACTTCTTCCACAGGCTCCTCCTCCGGATATGGCTCCACACCAAGATCCTGATCGTCCAACTGAAGAGGATCTGCCATTGTCGATTTCACAATGTAGGGCCCTAGCCAAAAAAAGAAAAATCCGATTAGACAATTGTCTAAGTATATTTTAAGCTGATAAGTTTTATGTGTTTTGTAATATCACCATTTTACAATTTCTAAGCAACAATTATATAAGGGAGCAATAAGCAATACAAAAGGAAGGAAAAGCTATATAAATCATCATTTATAACTTAAGCAAAAAGAGAGGCTAAGATATGCCTCAAATGTGAGCTAAGTAAAGTAAGGCATATAAATATACATAATCAAGCAAGTGCTGTAAGAAAAATGCTACATCCTAAACATGCTGGTGATCAGAAGGAATATGCCAATTGAAATAAAATAACTCAGTAGTGATATATATAAATAGCAACAAGGTTCTAATATCCTAAAATATACAAGCAGTACAGGAAATAGCTGACAGAATAAAAATGCTAAAAAGCAAACAAAACATCATAACTGCATATGTATAAATGTCCGTGCACCGACTGCCATACAGAACAGAGCTAATCTAGCCCATCGAATATCGAAAGATCTTAGCACCATCACGGCTAAGTCACAAACTGTGTACCCCTAGCGACATAAGGAGGCTAGGCAACTAAGCACACAAAGTAATCGAAGGATCTTAGCACCAGTACAGCTAAGGCACCAACAGTGTACCCCTAGCAACATAAGGAGGCTAGACAACTAGGCACACAACAAAATAAGTCCTTCCCCTAGTGACATAAGGAGACTAGGCAATAAGGACATATCTGAGAGGCAGCTCATATAACTATTATCTTTTTAATAATCACTTTAATATTTTCACAAGGAATCTAAGGAGTCTCCATATTTTCCTAATATTTTATTTATGCATTAAAAATCTTATATGATATGCTCAAGAAAATATGACACAAAAATCAAGAAATACGTAGCAACAAAATATCAAAAGAAGAAAGGGACTCTACTAAACATGGTGATATTATTTGTTTTCTACTTAACCATTCTAACTATTACAAGTTACACAAGTTCAGGATCACCATTTTCTTACTATCGAGTGTAACTTAGAAATTCGTCCTTATAAGTTAAAAAGGATTAGAACTGATCAGGTTCTAATCTAGTTCAATTAGATGACGACTATGAGTTGAATCAATAAATCATACGCCCTAATTTTTGTGAATTTAGACGTTCTATCTAAGATCTGATCAAGATCTTCTAAACATATAGATTATGGATTAAACACTATGAGATTTAGGTTTAATCACATAATCCAAGGGTAAGACCTAAGTTCTAGGTTCATTCTCAAAGTGATCTACTGATTATGGTAATCCTATTAAGTAATCAGACTTAATAGGATGAATCTCCTATCCTAAACTAAGGTTAAAAAATAAAATAATCAGAACAAGTTATAAAATTAAAGAAAGATCTAGAAACTAATAAAATTAAGGTTTCACCCATTGAGTAACTCATTCACCCAATGAATGAACTCTAACCTATAATTTAGTCATAGTCTCAGGAAAGGTCCTTAAGGTGTAGTGTTAAAAACTTAGGAAAATCCTGGAATCTAACCTAATAATTGATTTCACTCACTTAAAGGTCACTAAGATCTTTATAGCATTGGTTTACGAGTTTTGAAATGTAAACTAGAGGTTAAGAGAACTTGGCCAATCTTAGGGCAAAATGCTATTTTGCCCCTACTTTAAGGGTCAAAAAGTAAACCTTTAACTTATGGGCTAAAATTGAATTCTCTTAGTTCCAACTGATTTCTTACTGTCTAACTTGAAGATAGACAGTAAGTACGTCCAAATTGGATTCAAAACGATCAAGTTATGACTAAAATGAGGTTAGGGGTAATTTGGTATTTTACCTAAATTTCTAGGGTTCAGATCCTAAATATTATTTCAGTTTATTGGTGACATTAAAATTCTAAGTTAGTCAGCATCTTGAATTTTTGAATTTGGAGTTAATTTGACCAAGTTATGGTCATTTGAATTCCAAGGGCATTTTGGTCATTTTTCACTAAGAGTTTTAGGGTTGACTTTTTGTCCTGATGTCCAAATGAGAAAACTAATACTACTACAGTGATGGGGCTGCTCTCCTGAGCATTTTAAAACACATATTGATTATGTTCTGATCACTGGATAAGAAGTTATGAGGTTCTAAAAAGGTCCTAAAATGCTATCTCGTTATACGTACCCCAAAATTAATTTTTATATTATGTCATTTGATTCTATTTATCTTTCTGAGTATTTTGAGACCTATATTTACTATGTTTGGATCGTCTTACAAAAAGTTATTAAATTTTTAAGTTTTACTATTCAAAAATATAATTTGTATTATTTTACTATTTATTTATTTAAATTAAATTAATTTACTGTTCATTCCTAAAGTTATATATATATATATTTGAAATTAATAATAATTAATTAATCTATCATTAATTAGAGCTTAAGTATTAATTAATATTAATTTATCTATTAATTAATTTAATTATAAATATTATTATTATTTACTGTAGAAAATTAATTAAGCTTAATTATAGGCTAATTAATCTTAATTACTTGTTAATATTTAGTTAGTAGTAATTAATTTTAGTTTTACTATTTAATTATAATTAATTATTCGAATTACTGTTAATAGTTAATTATTATTAAAATAATCTCAATTATCTCCTAATTACTAATTAATTATAAGATTACTGTTGAAAAGTCATTAATACTAATCACAATTTAATTAACTACTAACTGTAATTATTTATGTTAATAGCGATTTATTTTAATTACTGATAGTTGGCCTCACATATGATACGTGGCAGCTGCTGATTGGGCGCTGCACTGTGGGAGGGCCCCACTGCACACGTGGCACGCTCGGTGGCTGCCACGTGGCACTGCGGGCCCCACAAGGAAGCCGAAGAGGCTCGGGTGACCGTGCAATGGGCCCCACCTGACACGTGGCACTGCCAGAGGCTGCCACGTGGCACCATGGGCTCCACAGTAAAGCCGAAGAGCCGCTGTGGCTCGGGCAATGGGTCCCACTTGACATGTGGCGGGCCCAGAGGCTGCCACGTGGCGCTGTGGGCCCCACGGCCGAAGCCGAAGAGCCGCGGGCTCGGGCAGTGGGCCCCACCTGACACGTGGCACGCTGGGTGGCTGTCACGTGGCGCAGTGGGCCCCACGGCAGAAGCCGAAGGGACGCGGGCTCGGTCTGTGGGTCCCACGTGACACGTGGCGGGACAGAATGGTGCCACGTGGCGCTGTGGGCCCCACTTGGGCTTACGCGGACCCAGCTCGGTTCGGGTCGGGCTCGGGTCGATCCGGCCCGGCCCGGACTTCGTCTCCCTCGCGAAGCGTCCCGAGGGCGCCGGGCTAGGGCACGGCTTATGCCGGCCTTCCCGGCGCCGGAAAAACCTAACCCTAGGTCCTAGGCTACGGGTTACGTGGGTTTAACGGAATCCACTGTGGCCCCAAATTCCGTCGATCCGGTTGGGCTAGCCTTGATCGAAGCTGGTCGATCTCTAATCCTAAGCATGCAATAGTGTTGCGAATTGAAATGGAAGCAATTGGATGAAAATCGGGGGAGTTAGGGGGTACCTGATTTCTACGGCTCACAGACGCAAACGGGGGGTCGGCTCGGGTGGGCTTGATCTGAGCTCCGGTTTCGCAAACCCGGAGCCCAACTCCTGGCCGAGGCCTTATAGGACCTCAGGCGACCTCACCGAGGCTAGGGAGGCGCCGGATTGGCTCGGAGGGCGGCGGGCGCGCTGCGTGGCGCTCGGGACGGAGCTGCCGAGGACGAAGGCTCTATAGCCATTGGATCTAGATCAGATCCAACGGCTGTGATGGCGCCGTCTGATCAGACGAGTATTTTGATTCCTCGATTTTCGGGGTATTTAAATTATTATTAAAATATTCGTTGAAATTTTGACGACTTCCGATTGACACGAAAACTTCACCCCAAGCTAATTGGGGGTCAAAGAACGCAATGGCGATATTTGTTTTCCAATCCGAGGTCAATTTAGGTAGGTCAAATTTTAGGGTTTCTAGATTTTCCAGAAGTTAGGATTCGATCCATTTGATCCCTAATTTTGGGTAGGCCCTAGAGATTGACTCCAATTGACCTAATTAGCACTTATAATTCTATTTAAGACTAAGATTAGTCCTAATTAACTAAAATAATAACTTGGGTTGTTACAGGATAAGCACGAACTATCCCAACAAAGGTATGAGGGAGAAGGTGTGCAATAAGGTAGGGGAGAGCTACGTACGCAGGTAAGGAGGAAAGGGGTGCACGCAGGAAGAGTGGGTCCTAGCTCAGGAAAAAATGAAAAAAAAGGACATAAGATTTTAATTAATTAATTTATAATTTTAATTAACATATTTCTCTAATTAAAATTGAATTAATAAACGAGCTTCGAAAAATTCTGAAAATTCACATCTAGCTAATTTGGTAGTGAGGAACTCAACAGTGAAGTCGAATTTTGATTTTGATATCAATTTATTTATCATAATTTTTTGGGTATTTAATTATATTAAATATTCGATGAAATATGAGTGACTTCCAAAAACTCTCAAAACTTTACCGGGGGTGGAAATTAAATGATGAAATCAAATTTTGCTTTGGAGTTCAAAGTAATTATCCTATTTCTCAAATTATTTAGTTAGCCAAAATTATGGTTTGGTCCGATTGATTCCCAAATTGAACCAAAACTTTGGGGTTTGCTTTTAATGGTGATTAAAGACTGGAAGTGATCTAAGATTGATTAAACTATGTTTAGTTAAGTAACAACCATGGGCTGCTACAATCCCAAATCTCGATTACCTCTTCTCCCCGACTCACTAGTCCATCCCAGCATTTCAAACATCCTTTTGCGATGATTCTGTGGGTGTGGCTTGGTGTTCAAGCTCCAGGTTGTCTGCTAGGAGATCAAACAAATTGCCAGGATCAAACTTAGCTCCCCATATGCCCCCAATCGTCTAAAACTCATTAGTCACCCCTTCGGTCCAGGTACCCCTCATCCCGAGCCAATTAGGCTCGTCAAGTGCTTGATTTTAAAATGGTTGGCTTATGGTGTAATAACCCAAGGTTGTTATCCAACTTAATTTTAGCCTAATTGTATCATAATTATCATCCCATTAAGTTTATTTAGTCATTAGAACAAAACCCTGAATGTTTGGAGCAATTCGGAGCTCAATCGATTATTTTAGAATATTTTAATATATAATTAATAAGAAAATTGAGGTATTTATTTTGACCTCAAAATCGAAATCTGACTTCGCCGTTGCGATCGTCACCCCCAAATTAGCTAGTGGTGATGTTTTGGATGCGTTTGGAAGTCGTCAAATTTTCGTGAATATTTTAATATAATTAAATACCCCGAAAATTTAGCATAATTAAATAGTCGTTAGAATCAAATTCCGACATCACCGTTGAATTCCTCACCTCCGAATTAGCTAGGGATGAGTTTTGGGGATTTTTCGGAATGTGTGTATGTAATCTGAATTTTTAATAAATTAAAAATTAAGAATAATATTTCTATTCCTAAATTTGCAATTATTTTCTCTTTCTTCCTTTGCATTTTTCGGTTGGCTATCCTTGCAAATTTGGCTGGCCATCCCTTCCATTTCCTTCCTCCCATGCCTCCCCCCATCACATAGCCTCTCTAGCCATAATGGAGCCTCCCTGTCTCTTCTCCTTTAAGAAGAGACACAGCCCCCTCCTCCTTCTTTTTGCTGCAAGAGCTAAAGCTCTTTTCCCTCCTTCCCTCCTCCTCCATTGTGCTGAAAGAAAAAGCTCCTCTCCAAGGTTTTGAAGAAGTTAGAGTGTTCTTCCTCCTCTTGCAAGGTCTAAGGTACCCATTTGCTCCTCTCCCTTATCTTATTTATATTGCTATTATGCTTGAATGTGTCTCTAAAAATCTATAAACATGTATGGAAGCCATTATTGCTCATTGAGGCATCTCATTTCCTTGAAAAATCATGCTCTATTTTTCATTCATTTTGTATACCCTGTCCTTTATCCATATTTTTCGTATAGTTAGGATACTCCGTTTGTGCTGATTTTGGTGTAAATGAAAATGTATCAGAAAGAATTTTCCATTGATATATGGCACCGCTTATGGAATGCTCTGGATTGAGAATATTTGAGCTCAAAATTAGGCCTTACGGGTTTCATCCATGCGAAAAATATTGTCTGGCGCTGCAGCGCCCAAAGTTGCAAAATGGGCCGCTACAGCGCGCTATATCGTGCTATACCGGGCTGCAGCGGTATTTCAAAAAATCATATGAAACCAGTCATTTAAACTATTTGAACAGTAATTCACAAAATGGACCGCTGCAGCGCCTTATCGGAATTTTTGGAAAACCTTAAGAAATAGGAAAAATGAATTAATTGAACAGTAATTTCGTAAGTTGGACCGCTACAGCGCACCATAGCGCGCCACAGCGGGTCGCAGCGTTGAGAGTGCCACAATGCGCTCCAGCGCCAGAAGCGCTGCAGTGCGCCATAGCGCACCACAGCGCGCTGTAGCGCCCAAAATTGCAAAAATGCCCATAAATGTTTAAAAACTGCCCAGAATTGGCTGAAATGACAAAAACTTCACTGTTTTTGCATTTTAAGGTCCCTATGACCCTGGTGGGACTGAATTATATCAAATAGCACGAAACCTAAGTCTATATGGAAATTAAGTTAAAGCCTTGTCATTTTTAATAAGTACTCAAAACTTACTATGTACCTTAAATGTATTTTATGCCAAATGCTAAGTAATAGAATCTTAAGTATTTGAATTGAATAGGTATATCTCAACAACCAAATGGCATGAAACCTAAGTCTTTTTAAATTTATGATTAAGTGCTAATCCCTTTGGTTTGATTTAGAATTTGATTAATATTAATTACCTTTTTGCCCTATGGCATCTTTATATTTATATGCTTTCATGGTATTATGATGAATGTCAAAGAACTTTAGCATTATTTGGACACCTAAATGTGCTTAAATCGACATTAAACTATAATTAAATATAACAATCATGATAACTTGATTAAGTAGATGATACTTAATCCAAATATGAAATTGCCATCAATAATACACTAATAATACATTGATTTGTCATTGTCCTTTAAAAGTAACTTTTGGTCTTAATGGTAGAAGGGTTAGGGGTTAAACGCTAACTTATCTTTATTAAGATCTAAACCTTAATTGCTTAATCAATTAATTTGATTGAAAGATAATTTAATTGACATTATTCCAATAATGCATCTGATTTAGCATTGATCTTAAATTATTAAATTAGAAATGCTAAGGTTAATATCAAATCCCTGTGATTGAACCATCTGAATCTAAACTTTAGATCTTTAATTTTCTCTTATATAAGTCTATTAGCATAAAATAAGTAATAAAATTATAATGATTTATGAAATAATCTAACTTTAATAAGATCTTTGATTTCATCATATGATTGTATAATAGAAAAGGATTAGATGAATTTTAATCATTTGATCTGATCACTTTAACTTAAGTCTAATATGTAAACCTTAAGAAATAGAAAAGTGAGATCTTAAGGGTCTTACTTTAGAATCATTCTTGAAATATTTAAGGACCTTAATTATTAATACCTTGAGGAAGGAAGAGCTTTTATAATTTATTGAGATAGAAACTTAGATGATCCTTCATAATTTTAGAAGTTGAACTTGATACATTGTGGTAGGAATCACCTAAAGCAGTTATAATGGAGCTTCTCCCTTGTAGTAGAATTCAATATTGAGTGATCTTTTGATCACATCCTTGGAGCCTTATGTAGGACACACCTATTTAGAGTAAGGATTAATAACTTTTGATAAATTCTTATTGATTAAATAAAATCTTCTGAACCCAGATTAGTGGTTAGGTATAGTAGTGTATACCCATAGTACTGGATTATTTCAATAATATTCAGGATTGGTTGATTCACTCAAATGTGGACTTATGACCAGGTGTTATCTCAAGGGATTAGACGAATACAATCTCATTATAGTAAATCTTCTAATACTAAAAGTGCTACAATTAGTGAATAAGATTCTTAGTTTGAGATATAAATTGCGGCCGGGTTCTGCCTCATATCGTAGTGCTCTTTGATAAGTGCAGTTTAAGCAAACTAAGTATCTTAAGTCACTTTGCGTAGACCACTAAGTATGCTTGTAATTAGGTCATTTAACGGCTTAGCATGAGATGTAAACTGTGACCAGATTCTGCTTCATATTGTAGTGCGCTTCGATAAGTGCAGTTTAAACAAGCTAAGGGTTAAATCCACCTTTCTTGCAAACATGCTAAATATGTGTATACAATCATCCCAGCTAGTGATTTTCAAGTAAACACTCAACTTTAACCAATTTTCGAAGTTAGAATTGTAGTAGTCAGAATCCTTTTAGCAGGATTCTGCACAATGGAGACCTTAAATTTATTATCAGTTTTCAAAGTATTTTTTGGATTTTTGGATTTATCTCATGTAGCCTAGAAGCATGAGCATGAGCATAAGCATGATGTGTGAGTATCTGAATGATATATGAGTATCAGTGATGATTTATGGGTTATAAAATATTGCATACATTGACTGAAGAATTTTAGGATGCATCAGCATCATCAGTAAACAGTATTCCCAACTGGATGTATGTATACATTGGACCGTAATACTAATAGCAGTTCAATGATATTTTGGCTGCATATTAATAACATACAGTATTGTGGCATATTCAGATGCACAATTTCAGTGACATACAACATAGTTTTACATATGATTACTCAGTTTCACATTCAGTACTGTGTTGGTTTACTTTTAGTATTTAGTTTACAGTTCAATTTTATATTGCTTTACTTTACTTCTATTTGTTCAATTTTATATAGTTTTATGCTTTCAGTTATCTTTATAGTATTTTTACAGATTTAATTATATTATGTAAATGATAAATGAATAATTAGAACTATTTAGATTAGTTTCGATGTGTTAGACAATAAACACAGGGTACTTTTGGGATCTAGTAATTTGCTAGATCTTGAGCATTATATTGAGCCAGGACAGGAGGACACTCAGGAGATTCAGGAAGAGCCTGTGGAGTACTAGTGGACTCTTCTTCAGCTTTACTTTTCTGCTTAGTTTATTTTCAGTTAAGTACTTAGCTGTCATGTCTATTTCAATAAAATATTTGTAATAATTCTGGATGTATTTTCTTTTCTTTTCTGAGATGAATATTTTCATACAGCTTCTATGATGAATGTTTCTGAATGTTTGCTTTAAGCTTCCGCACTATATTATATATTACTTATACTTAGTATTGTGATGTGATCAGTATGCTGGAGATGCTAATTATTTTATACAAATATTGGATTCCTATTGTATTCTAAATCCAATGTGCATATTTATCTAATACTTAGGATAAGGATACTACTCTTATCTTAAGTATTAGCTCTCAACCCTCCTTGAGGTTGAGTCAGCAGCCCTTCAGATGGGTTCGGTTTTCAGCTATTTTGGGGAGACGGGTTATTCCTCCCCGAGCGGCGCGCCGCTCTGCCGCCAAAATTGATTATAAATATCTCTTTTACACACGGTGATGGTGCGGGGTGCTACATAGGGCTAGTGTGGAAACCATTCTGATATTGTTTACGAGAGTTCTAGCCCATCCTAGGCTCAGTAGTGTCCTAGACGATGATTTTCACCATATAGATGGGGCTGTCAGTGTCTTAAACCTGTCAATTGAACATGGTTAGCCCTCAGTGGATGGATAACCATGGGTGTTTGCAATTTTGTATCAATCATAGTTGATCAATAAGGCTTGATGTGGTTGGGCTGGCCCATTTACTCTCCGCCTTACTCGGGCAGCAACAATACTCAACAGTACTGGTGCCTGAGTAGGTTCCAACCATTTCGGTCATTCCCAAACCCAACCTATAAAACCCCTAATATCGGATCAGGAACCCAATCAAATACTAGGGTGTTACCATAGAACTTAACATTGAATTAAAAGAAAACCAATCTAATATATTAAGTGATATGTGGCTAAAAATTTTTGTGAGGTAGATAAGTTAAGTGGTAAAATAAACAAGAAGGAAAAAATGTAACATGTAAATGCATCCATCACAGAAATAAAGTAAAAACATCACGTAAATTAAGTTATTACTAACTAAATTAAAAAAAAATTAAAGTAGATTTCTCACATCCTCGCTAAGCAAAAAAAAAAGCGTGGAAGCAGAATCTCCAGTCTACAATGGCCGGTGCTAGTCCTAGCTCCACTATCCAGATGATGCTCTTGATCTACCTTATTTAGCTTTTGAATGCGGTATGACACAACCAACAAAATAAAAATAAGTGATTATACTTAAAATTTTAAGCACATTTTAAGATTATGCTAAGTTTTAACTAAAGTTTAGTTGGATATCACATTCACAATTTTATAATTAAAGACTATAAGCAGACCACTAAGCATCAAAGTAAAATGGTAAAAACTGTATAAAGGATAGTAAATAAAGTAAAGAGTAAGAACTCACAAGTAGGTTTGCTCTAGCCTGTAACAATAAGTAAGGGAAAAATAGGCATCCTAATAAGGAAAAAAATAATTAAAGTACATATGAAAGTATACAATAAATACATGGATATGTTCAATGAATATTATGCTAAGTAAAAGAGGCTAGAACAGTGAAACATAAAAAGAATGTAAAATAACATGCACTTAATAAGATAAAGATTGTATAATAAAGAAGTAAGAACTGAATAATAAAATAAAGTAAAGTAATTAATTTAAACATTAATTAGTAAATATTAACAACATTTGTGATTTGATTTCAGTATTTTAAGTGTCTATGAATTCATTAAATAATAAGGATTATGATACTAACTTAATATCCCATTTGTAAATAATAAATTTGTTAATCACCCATAATTAGTTAATATTAAGCAATCTGCTTAGCCAAAGTTAGCCTACTTACTATCTATACTCTTATTAGACAATATAAAGTTATTTAACAACATTAGATTTTGTTCTTGAAGTCTTTTTGACTTGTTAGACTTTAAAACCATTAAAGAGAATTAGTGTAATTAAGTAATCTAATGTTTAGTGATAAATTCTCAAACTTGATGATTTCTTCCAAAATTAGTGAACTAAAATGCTTAAGTCACTTATTAATATAATTAAAGGCATTGATTTTTAACAACCATACTCCAATTGTGAGAAATAATTTAATAAGGTGTTAACTTTTGAGAAATATAACCTAAGGAAGAGAATTTGCATTCTTGATTATGTATTCTAGATCTATTTAGAATACACCGACTATAAATACTCTTACCATAAATTTAAAATCGTTATGATTTGCAATTCAATCTTAGAAACTTGCTTGGATAATTAAGATTTAGTAGAATTATTAAAGGATAAGCTTAAATTAAATGATTGATTGAATTATAGTTACGCTGTGAAGATAAAATCTCTAGAGTGTGATGCCCTCAAGATATTGAAGTAAAATATGCTTACAAAATTTTTCAAATTTGTAATAATGGCGAATGTATATACATATGTATTCGTCAAGAAAAGTGCTTATCGAGAAAGAAATTATTTTAAATATAATATTTGTTATATTGGACAAAGTTATAGAACATATGAGAAATTATATATGTTTATCTAATTATCTGAGATGTGGATTCTTGATTTAACTTCACATTCTCCCTCAAAAGCTATGTATAGTCTCTTTATTGTTCCAGATATCAGCATATTTTGGCCTAAAATATTGTCTGCATATACTTGAGATCAACATGTATAAACCCATGATAGTGATTTTTATTTATTTTATTTCAACTTTGAGCATAATATATCACATGAATATTAAAGTTGATTAAAGTTTGATAGTGATGTAGAAAAGGGATGAAGGAAGCAATTAAGTTAAAATGGGATTTCCTTTATTTTATAATAATAATAAATTTGTCTTCTTCTTCATAAATACTTTGAGTGTTTAATTTGACTTTCTCTTTCTCCTTCTTATTATCTCTTTCTTCTCTCTCCTCTTTCTCTCTCTTTTTTCTCTCTCTTCCATTTTTTTTATAAATAATGAAACTTTATACGGAGGTGTATCTTGATGAGAAAAACACACGAGCAAAATTTTTTCAATTTGGAGCAATATTTTATTTTTTATTAATTTTTAAAAATTAAAAACTTCAAAAGTTTATTATGGTAAATCCTGAGCTCAAAATTTGATGAAACTTTTTGTGTAGTATTTTTATAATATTATTAATCCAACGACACTAAAATCGCTGAATTTAAACATGTAGTTAATTTTTTTAATTTACTGAATTTAAATAATTCAGAAATTAATTCAGGAGTATTCGTCATCCAGATTGCACCCAAACTTGAGCATTGTGATCACCAAAATATACTCTATCCAATGGTATTTTTAGTTTTTCCTAATTTTAAAGTTACTCGAAATGCTGATTTTTGAGTCGAGTTTAGTCCTAATTATCCTAATAATGACTTGGGTCGTTACATAGCGAGCCAATACACAAACTTAAAGATACTTTAGCACCCACATAATGGTTACTTGCACACATGGCATGCCCAAGAGGGGCATGTGTGTGATGATCCAGGGACCAATGTTGAGAATTTTTAATAATAATACAAATTAAATATTTTCTTAAATAAGATTATAAACCAACTTAATCAATTTGAATTTTTTCAATTACACATAGCTATACATACATGAATTATTTATCTAATACATCTAGAGCTAAATAAAAGAACATACAACTCTATCTTATATATTTACTATCAAGTTATTTAACTCTCAAGCTCATCTCCTCTTAATTAGTTATCAAAATCCTAAAATATAATAATAGTTGTTAGTGAGACTAGAATATATAGAGTATTTAATAAGAGTTTCTATAACAATCCTAGCACTGTTACATATTAATTAGTGATCTAATTAACTCTAATCTTTTTCCATTAGTCTTATAATAGTAATAGGGACCTCCTTTTCAATTTTTGTGTGATTTGGAGATCGTTTGATAATTTTCAATATTTTTTGGTTTTTTGAAGATTCTGAGAATACCTAATTTATTTTGATCTTAGAATAAAAAATAGAGTCTAACATTGGACTCGGCACACCCAAATTAGCTAGGGGTGGTATTTTGGAAATGTTTGGAAGTCGTCGAATTTTCTCCGAATATTTTAATAATATTTAAATACCAAAAAAATAAAAATAATTAAATTGACCTCCGATCAAAAATTCGATTGCATTTTTGAGTTCCCAACACCTCAATTAGGTAAGGGTGAATTTTTGGGATTTTTTGGAGTGCATTTAGTTATTTAATTTTGATTAATAAAATGAGTTTAATTTATTCTTTAAATAAAGAAAATAAATTAAATAAAATAATTTTAATTTAATAATAATCCCTTGGTAAATCGGGACCACGTGGATCTCGTGTGTGAGTCCAACGCACGGGATAGCAGCACGGCTAGATCAAGACCGTCGCGCTGAAATTAGATCTGATCCAACGACCGTTATCCTTCCAGATTTGAGATTCGATCTGCACCGTAGTATCTCTGGTTCGAACCAGCGGCTGGGATCCTTCGTCTGTACGTCTCCTTCGCTTTCTGCATGATACTCACTGAGGCGCAGAGAGGGAGGATGTACGACTTGCCCAGCTGGCCTCGCGGATGTAATTAAGCTCCTACCCTAGGCATTTCCTTGATTCGCTGCTTCCGAAAGCTTTTGCAGGAGTGAATCACTGCGAGAGGACCGTGCCTAGAGGAGAAGAAGTTCTTGCGTTTGAACCCCCATTTCTCGATTGCAGGTGCACATCCAACCTTTAATCTATAGTATAGATGCTTATCTATTGATTACAAGTACTTAAATCGATTATAATTTAAGGATCGATCGAACTTATGCATGTTCAAATCGACCTGAGGAGATTTAGAATCCTTTGGGATTTTAAAGTTCGGCCAATATGATTTAGGGCATCGATTTAATTGATGATCCCTAAGTCCATTGGCCTCGATTTTTATCAAGGATGATTCGTCCTGGGGAGATCTTCTCGTCGGTATGTGGACCGCCTTGAGGCTCAATCAGAATCAAATTCTGGCAAAAACCCTAATTTCCCTCCGTCTTAGTGTTTGTTCTTTCGGGACGAAATGGTTCGGTCTGATTCCTTTTAAGGAATTACATTTCAGTCGGACCGGGACCGGTTCATTCCTGGTTGAGCCGCGTTGTTTTCTGCAGACGAAGGAGACGCGTGTCGATCCAGGAGGCAGCCGCATCTGCATGAGATTAAGTGTAGCGATGGTATCAGTACTACCCAGAAATTCATGCCACCACCTTTCCCGTAATCTGTGCCACGTGCCACCATTTTTTGTGTGGTTATCATTTTTTGTGCAATCATCTTCTACTGATTAATTGACTTAACGTAATAATTAATTTTGCATTTAATAAATGTTTATTTATTCAAATTTATTTCAATCATAACTTAAAATATACACATCCAAATAATATAAAATTATATACCATTTTGATCACAAAAATATGTAGATTAACAATATATAATTTAATTTCTATTTTGACAAATGTTTTAATTAGTTAATAATTAAGATTAATTAATTAATTATAAATTTATTTCATTATTTTATGTGACATAATTTGATCATTTAATATCCAAATTAAATGATCAAATAGTCCATTTCACTCACAAAAATGTGAGGAATATTAAATGAATTCAAATTTAATATTTGAACCTTAATTTTTATAATCACTTTTTAACCCTAATTAGGAGTCACAAAAATCTTAATTTTCTAATATTGTCCAAAATAAACATACTTAGTGTCATTTTTCTCATTATGATATAAGGATTTTAATAATATGTAAATCATTTTTATTGGATAATAATTAGTGATTTTAGGTTATTGACTCTTAATTAAGTGTTATTGTGATAATTCTAAATTCCTAGATAATATATTTTAGGTTTTATAAAATCCTAGGATAGCTAATATGTCACATTTATTACTCCCCGTATTAAATTAAGTTATGTTTATTTGAGCTTAGTTCTCATTTTCTAGATACGTGAATCAATTGCAAATTACTTGATTCACATTTTAACTATAAGATATAAACCCTAGAATTGATTTACAATACGAATTATAGTTGATCCCTAAATCTATTAGTTACACCATTAAGAGTAGTTAATCTTAATACCTTTGTAATTATAAATTATTAAATCAACTAGATCTAGCCTTTAGTGACTAGATTAGAACTTAGTTCATTCATCCTAATCTCTAATGCATTCCCTTGAATCTTTTAAGAGCTAGTAATAGGAAATTATAATTTACTTAAATTAGCTTAGGAATCCTATCGAGTTCCTTAAACATCAACTAATAGAATACTTAGAACTTGTAGTTCTTAAATCTCATCTCTTAGTTACTTTAAACCTTTCACTTTATTATAACCTAGCTAGATTAGTACTTAAATTGATAAAACCTTCAAGCTACGACCTAATTAGGGAACTTTAGTAGATTAAACTTTAACTTCTAATTCCTTAAGTTTAATAATTTTTTAATCTCAATCTTTCCTACTAGTCACCTAAGCCTTAATTTAATTATCATGATTGAATCTCATAGATTAGGACTAGTTTAGAACTAGTTTTTACTTATATTGATTATACTTATAAATTATTTTATTATATCATAATAAATAAAATGAAATCATTATTTTCAAAACTCCAATTACTATTAATAATTACAATTAACTTGAGATCACTATCTTAAAGTTAATTGGGAGCTCAATTAGTTCTAATCATTAAGTAGATCATTAAAATTAGATAATTTTGGATATCACTTAGTTGCAATTATTAAATTTCCCTTGAATATTTGCTTAACTTTGAGCCTTATTCATTGAATCATTCATATAAGATATTGTGCATGAATAAAACTTTCACATTAAAATTAATAGGGGTTTATATTGCTGGATCAGCTAAGGGCAGGCTAAAAAGGAATAATAAGGAGACCTCACATTCTTAGAGGGTGAATGTGAGTGTTACTAGTTTTGACCCCACTTTTCTTTAATTATTAAATAGACATGTTTAACTCCTCTTTTCATTCTATAAGTGCCCGCAGAATGAGTACGATTTAAAATAACTTTAATCAATTAACATATGAGATATTCTTCAATCTTATAGATTATTAAGACTCGTCATAGCTTTTTAGCTATGTTACTTTCCATAGTTCTAGACTATATGAATCTTAGACTAATAGTCTAAGATCTTCCTTCAATTTCTATAATATGAATTTCTTATATTTTAGTACTATACTTTACTTGTTTACAATTTACTTAGATTATAGTGAATGTTGTAAAAATTATATTTAAATGCTTCATTATCTCTTTTTCTTACTTAACATAAGTTCTTTTGAACATATACATGATTTATTTCATTTATTTTTATATGCACTTTAGCTTCTTTCTAGTCTATTTAGAATGCTTTTACTCTTATTTTAATTGTAGGCTAGGATGTGTATTTAAGTGAGTATTCTAACTCACTTTACCTTTTTCTTACTTACTTTTTCCACATATGTATGCTTACTTTTTGCACCCATGATTGTGCTTATATTGTAATTAATAGTGCTATCCAATTAAAATAATTATATGTTTAGCCCAATCTTAAAATATACTTAGACTATTTAATCTAATCAGATTTTCTTTTTCTTAACTTTGCCCTATCACATTTAAATGCCAAAATATGATAGATCAGGTGCATTTGAAGGCTAATGGAGCTGAATTAAGTGCTAAAAGCTAGTTGTTTCTGCTTATAATATAATAAAATATATATCTTATAAATATCTGCAAGTGAGCTTTTAATTTCTTACTTTTATTTAAGTTTATTATTGGTTTCTAATAATAATGAAATTTACTTTACTTTCACTATACTTGTGTTGGAGCTTAGCTTTATATTTAAATACTTAAAATATGATGAATGGATGGCTATAAATGAATGCATGTAAATGAATATTAACTGAATCATTATTTACATATTTACTTTGTATGTTAATTAGAATTAATTGTATACTAAATTTCATATAAAATTAAAAATAGTTACATATCTAAGTTGAGAATCTCTCCTTATCTATATTATATGTATTAAGTGATAATTGAATTGTGCATACTCTAGGATAGATAATTGTTACATATGTGTTTTCTCATTTCAAACTATTAGAATTATAAATAAGCAATCCCATGTAACTGATTGACTTTACTTTAGAATTGGAAATAAACAATGACATGTAATGGATTGACTTTATATTAGAATTGTAAATGAGCAAATCCTATGTAATGGATTAGCTCTATATTAAAACTAGAACTAAACAATCCTGTGTAATGGATTGATTTCATGCTAGTTTTAAGTTGCTTTTCTTTTAATTATATCTTCCATTGGAATAAAAGACTTGCATATCTACATTGCAGGTGTTTCTTTAACTAATTACAGCAGAAGCTCTGCCAAAATTTTAAGAATTTAATAACTTAGAATAATTTGTAAAGTTGTAGACTCATGTTTCATATGTTAAATATTAAAATTTTCATATCTAGAACTATAAGTACTCATATTAAATGTTTTTAAATTATATTCTCTTATGTCCTTGCATGTATTGCATCTTCATAAGTATTTCACATAACACATTTCATAAAAATTCCCTTCCATCTTAACTTAAGACCCTCTTTTAAATTCTTGGCCTAACACAGCATCTGATAATTTAGATTAGTTTTCTTATAATCTAGTATTAGATATTGTGGTGACATATCAATATTGAGTTAAGTGATTCTCAATATTGGGGTCATCACAGTTTCTTTCTAGCATCATGTATAAGATATAAAATTAACAATAATGATAAGTTAATAAAATATTTATATTAAAAAACATAAATGAGTCTTATATCATATGAATAAAAACATGCATTTGCTTGAATTTGTTATAATAAACTGTATTTCTCAATTGAGATAAAAGCAATAATCAAGGAAATAATTTAAAGCAACAATTTGAAATATTACTTTTGAAATAAACTATGTCAAGAAATCTTATTAAGGTTTACTTCATTGATAAAATACCACAATTTCTCTTATTAAAGCATTTGCTAGCTGAAGTCTTATTCAGGCCGACTTCACCAATAAGCACCTTGTCACATAGAACTTATTAGAGCTTACTTCTTTGAGAAGACATGTCACAATTTATCATATGAAAGCACTTGATAACTAAGGCCAAATTCAGGTTGACTTCACCGATAAGCACATTAGAATAGAGACCTTATTCAGGTTGACTTTATGGATAAGACATGCCACAATCTTTCATGTGATAATATTATGCAAATCATTTAGCAATTAATGCATATTAATGTCATGAATTAAATTTACAAATATAAATAGGCTCAAAATATGTGCAAGAAATAAGATTTTATAATATCTCTACATACCTCATTGTTTCGAATTCACAATATTTATCCTTTCCCTTAATTTGCTAAAGATCATGTTTATACATCAATTAATGTTTAATAAAACACTTATATATATATATATATATATATATATATATATATATATATATATATATATATATATTCATTTTGTATTCATTCTTATGAATATGGAAATGTTTAGTGATCTTATTGATTCTTTAGATGGAGTATAGAAGAAATTTCCCAAAAAATTCTTTAATTTGCATTAAAACTTACTATATATGAAAAAGAACTCTTAATACCTGTCTTTGGATATAATCAACTAGTTAATAATACTTAAATATATTGAGATTAAGTGATTTTCCATGATAATGATTTAATCATAAGTTTTCATGTGTATTTTCTTAGATTTTTCTCTTAAGTTTTAAGCTTATGTTTGAAATCTTTATCATGTAAATCAAGAAGGATCTCAACATTAAACTTGTTACCTAACCATATGAGATTGCATTCCATGTAAGTATAGCATATGACAAGGTCTAGGTTGCAAGATATAATGATTTGAAAATATAAAGATTTTGAGAAAAACTTAAATTTTGCTAAGTAAAATTAATGAATATCTGAAAAATTGTAAGGATGAAAATAAAGATCCTAAAGACATTATTAGCTTCTGGTGTCTAAAACAAAGTTATTCCTAATCAATAGAATAATGTACATACCAAATTTCATCAACTTATTATGAATAGAATGAAAGTTACACTAGTGCAAACATGTGAAAAAAAATTAAATTAGTAGAAAATATTCAATTTGTAATTTGTAAAAAATATTCTTAGTAAAATCTCATGTTTTTTATAAAACTTGGAGTAATCAAATGATGTATTAATGGTATTTTTAACTTTTGAAATCTATTGAAGAATTGATCTCAACATATATGAGAATGTACATTCCAATTTCTAGCATCTAAATATTAAAATTTAAAAAGATATATAATTACAAAGTTGGAAGAAAATATGCAGAAATAGTAAAAAATTTTAAGTAAAAATGAGATTTTTGGAAAATTTAGCCACATAAATGAAAGTATAAATGATATTTTTAGCCTTAAAGATCAATAATGAAATTGTTCCTAATATATGCAAGAGTATGTATGCCAAATTATAGACACTAATAATGGATAGAACAAATGCTAAGCTAAAGTAAACATGAGAAACATGAGAGAAAAATTCCAAAAATAGTGCATTTTATTAAACTTTAAGTGCACAAATGAAAGCCTTAGAGTTCATATTGTGTTGTGAGGTATACAGGTAAGTTGTTCCATATATATATGAGAACTTGTGTGTCAAGTTACAACAAATGACTGACTAAAGCAAAAAATTATGGTGATTCAAAGTGACGAGAAAATTTATAAAAGTTGCTCAAAATTTGGCCAAGTAAAATACTTAATTTCTTAGAACATTGCATGAATATTTGACAACTTTATAGACTTCATGGGTGTATGAGGTGTTCTTGTAATTTGTTTATAACATATATGAGATTGAATTTGAAAAATTTCCAAGAGCTAAACATGTTTTTAAAAGGAAGTAAATTAGGCTAAAGTTGAAGGAAAAACCTTTATTATAGAAGAATTTTTTTGAATAAAATAGTCTCCTAATATTTACTTAAATCTAATAATTTGATTTAAATATGTCGTCAAATGGATCTATTTAGAATCCATGGCTTGGATCTACTCCAAGTTTCAAATTTGTATTATTGCCATTGTGGCGACCCGTCGTTAGGTTAGCATAGCAAATCAAGCGTTATACGCTCACATCCCAGGATTATATTGGGGCTCAGTATAATGATGTAGTAGGAGCAATATAAAACATACATCTATTCATATTTACTACAGCATTTTGAAATACCAAAATAATAAAAACTATATTCATAATATTGATAATAATTATTTTATAAAATCTATTAGATATTAAGTAAAAAATTAAAACTTAAGAAAAGTAAGTATTTGAGTTGCTCCATCTGCATCAGCTTTTTCTCAAAGACTTGATCCAGATATCATTCATGATATGCCATATATATATATAAACATAAATGAATATATGATAAGGCGAACTAAGAAGAAAAAAAAATTAATTATACACAAATGTCTAAGTAAAATTTATAGAGTATCACAATTTATATATATTATTAAGTGGCATGATTCTGTAGGAGAAACATATACAAATAAAAAAATATACAATATTTTAGTAGGATATTGTAACAACCCTAAGTTGTTATCCTGCTAAGCTATATTCTGAGTAATTATTTATTTTAATCTCATTACTTTTAAAACATCAAATGAATTATATCCTGAAAATTTGAAGTCCGTAGGACTTCTCTAAGTTCAAAATGATAATTTGATCATTCTAGATGCCCTAGTCTAGACCTAAAATATTTTGATCTCAAAATTAAATTCTGATTACATTTTTGAATTCCTCACCCCCAAATTAGCTAAGGGTGAAAGTTTGGTAAAAGTTTGATGCAATTTGAAAATTGTTTAGGCCATAATTCACATTTAATTAAAATGGTCTAATTGCATAAAAAAGTTTCCAACAAATTGATTTTGCAAATTTATCCTATACTCGTTTAATCGAACGGGACTTGCTGCGCGGACCGCGGGCGATCCGCTACGGAGCCCGGGTCACGTGACAGCGAAGTCCCGCAAAATCCAGCCGTTGCGCCTTTCTATCCAATGGCTAGGATCCGATCCCGCGGAAACGCGGATGAGCCATCGAATCTGCCCGACCGATCCTACGGCCTGGATCGCTCTCGCGATCGGCCGTTAGGATCCGAGCGATCCGAGCCATTCCGCCATCTGATCGATAGATCAGACGACATTCGAAGGTCCCGCGATTGTGGACCTTCATCTTCCTCTCGCCCGCTCCCGATAGAAGGAATCTGGCTGATTCCAGGAAACCAGGTCCTGTCCCCGCGTCCACCTCAGCAAGCCATTAGGGCCTCTCCCAAAATGCCTTGGAGCCCCATTCGGGCCTCGTGACCCGGCCGAGCTCAATTTGATAAATTGAGAGCTCGGCCATGGCCCGATCAATCCGATCCTCCCCAGGCCAAATTCAACTCTCCATAAGCTTCCCACTCCTCTGCTAAGGCTATAAATAGCCCTAGCCTCACTTCAATTGACCCTTGCTGATCAATTGAAGTCTCTTCATTCTTCCACCATTGTTGTCTGCCAGAGCTTGCGTAGGCGATCCAGGAGCTCCCGAACAGCTGATAGTAGGCTCTCCTGGTGTTCAGGACCCTTTGAATTGTCTGGAAGCTCAACCAAGGCCAGTCGAAGTCCCAGTCGACCATCCCGAGCTTCCCCATCGAACCAGGCACCCCAGCTTACTGGTTTCGAGCCAGTGAGGCTCGAACCTCCTTCCATTTGATTCGTATGCTTACATATTGTCATTTCGAACTCAATAGTATCATAATTTGGACCTAAGCTAGCCCCAATCGATCAATACAATCGATCGGGCTAAGTCCCGTAAGGACCGCCTCGGTCGAGTAAGGACCTGACAATCCAGACTGTCCCAGACCCCCAGACCAGAGGGATTCGATCCGCCTCACCTCCCTGATGGTGCAGGGATCGAGCCCGGGGTCTGGCGTGGCCTCTGTGGGGAGAATTGCCTCCCCACAGTAACTCCATTAGAGGAGCTCTCATGTGAGTAAGGTCCGGCCGATACAAACTGTCTCACAGGGTGCTTCGGGTCCCATTCGATGCGTCTGACCACGGTGAACGTGTAGCGATTGATCGTCGGTCGTGCCGTGGTCTGGATACGCCGGAATTAACCAATTAGGGTTTCCCTAATCGGGTTATTCCATCGTGATGAAGGGCAGGGATGAAGACCCTGTGCGGGTCGGGTCAGCCCGTGACCCGCGCGGTGCAACAGTCCCGGGTCTTTGGGCCCCGGTCGACCCTCGCGGTTCGGCTAATGGGCCAAGCCCATTTATATTAAATCCTATTAATTGGAATTATTTTTCTTAAGGAAAATAATTCAATTAATCTAATCATAGGAAAATTAAATAAAAAAAATATAGAATGTATTAATTGAATAACTTTTAATCCACTTGTCGAAATCCTATGCTATCATATAAGAAAATGATCAAAAAATTATCAGGAATCTGAATATAAAATAAAATTTCACATCTGACAGTTAGATTTTCTATTATTACCTAATTACAACAGAATTTAATTAGGGTGATTTAGTAATTATACCTAACTAAATTGTATATTTAGGGTGCCATTAGTTTGCTTATGATAAGTAGAATGCATGTGCTGAGTGAATTATTTTTTTGATCTTTATATTTCAAATTATGCCTTAATTTTATTAAACCATGATTAATGAATATTAGGGTTTGTAATCACTGGATCTTAGCAAACTTAGTCTCTAATTTATTATATGGTAATGTAGAACTTGTATGCCAAGTTATATGAGATTGTGATGGCTGGATTTAAACTTATGTGCTAATCCTTTTTTGATTAAATTAGGGTTTGATTAACACTAACTGTTCTCTATTTCTAAAAATTTCTTATTAATTTGATGCATAGAAGTAAGCTAAATGTATTGAAATCAATTATGCAAACTTATAATGTGTAAATTGAACAAATCAAAGAAATGAGAACATAACCCTCATATTTAATCTTAAGAAATCTTAAGACTTTGATCAAGCTTTTAAGACTTGATCCAGGTCTAAGATTACCACCAATAACACACTCTTAACTCACTGATTTGATATTGATCATTAATCAAACACATGATCTTAATTGAATAAGAATAGGGGTCAAACCCTAATATACTTAATTAAGATCCAAACCCTTAAAAACCTTAACTAAAGTGATTTGATTATAAGATAATTAACTTAACATTTCTCCAATGATACATCTAGTTTTATATTGACCTTAAATATTTGAATTAGTCATGATAAGGTTATTAATAAAGCCATATGATTGCCTAATCTGAATCAAATCTTTAGATCCTAGATTTTCTCCTAAATAAGACCATTAGCATAAGAAGATTAATAAAATAATATTGATTGAACAAGTGATCTAAATTTTAAAAATATTCTTGATTTAAATCCCATAATTTTAGATTAAGTTGAGATCATATGACTTAATCATCTTATCTGATCATTCTAAACCTAACTATGAAATAGAACTTAAAATATTTATATCAAAATTTAAAATGGGAGATCTTAAGCATCTCTTCATAAAGATTGCCTTGAAATATTTAAAAAACCTAAATTATATATACTTTGAGGTAGGGGAACTTGTATGACTCATCGAGGTAGGAGCTTAGATGATCCCTTAACCTTAAAAATTGATCTTAACCCCTCGTTGTAGGAATCACTTAAGACATTAGAATGATACTTCTCCTTGTGGTATAATCCATATTGAGTGATCTTTGATCACATTTTAGTGAAACATTGTATAGGATTTACCTATTTAGTATAGGCCTTTATAGTCTTGATCATTCCTTAATTTATTAAGTAGATTTGCTTGAACCCCGACTATTGGACGGTGTAGTATAGTATACTCATATTACTGTTCTTTAGTAGTATTCGAGATTGGTTGATTCACTCTAATGGGGACTTATGAGCAGGTGTTATCCTACTGGATTAGATGAATATAGACTCATTAGAATAAATTATTCAAACCTAAGAGTGTATTAAATGGGTATTCATTCCTTAGTTTGATTGAAATATAAATTGCCAATGGTGCAATGCCTCCTAGCGAAGACCGCTTCAATATGTGTGGCTCAAACAAACTAAGTAATGAGATTCACCTTCTTTAAGACACTAAGTATGGTGGTGAGTAAGTGATGAGAATCACTTTTCTTGTAAACAAGCTGAATATATGTATACAATCATCCTATCTAGTGATCTTTAATGAAATATGCAACTTTAACTAATTATCGTTCTAGAAGCTAGGAGACAAAATCATTTTAGCAGATTTGAGACTTAGAATTTATTATCTGCATTCCAAGTTTTCATGAATTTCTAAATTTTACCCATATAAAATAGAAGCATGAGCATAAGCATAAGCATGAACTTGAAGCATCATTTCAGCAGTGACACATGAGTATCAGTGATGAATTATGGGTTACGGAATGTTACATACACAGACTGGGGAATTTCAGGGTGCATCTGCGTCACCGTACTGTCTTACCAACTAGGTGTATGTGTACATTGGACCGTACTACTCATAACACTTCAGGCGCTGCGGCACGCGACGGTGCCTATTTTTCTGATGTGCGAATGCTAAGGCGTGCTGCGATGAATTTCAGCGTTGCGGTGGATTTCATTTAATTTCATCAAATTTTTATGCTTTATCAAATTATTATGCCACTGTGGTGCGCAGTAGTGCGCTACGGCGGACCCAATTCAAAATTTCGGGCGCTGCGGCGCCCGACTGTGATTTCGTCTGTGCGAAAACTATGACTGGTCTTCTTTCACACTCAAATACTCTCAATTTTTAGGCACCTCATGTATGGTGCCATATACTGATGGAAAGGTCTTTCTGAGACCTTTTTATTGATACCAAAGTCGATATGAATGGATTATCATATCGTGTAGAAATTGATGCCCTAGCTACATGTATACAAAAATTTCACAACTTTTTGATAGTTTTTGTAATGGAGAACAAGCTCTGATCGGACTCATTTGAGTTCAATTGAAGCTTGATGATCACACATAAATTCCATACAATAGTTAATGAACATTACTTGATAAATTAAATGAAGATAGCACAAGGAAGAGTGAGCAAAAGGGTACCTTATCTTGTAATGATGGAGGGCTTGAGGACTTTCATTCAGTACAACGCTTAGCAATGAAGAAAAGAGAAGAGGTGACCTCAGTTTGAGAGCAAAAGAAGAAAGAGGAGGGGCTTAGGCTCCTTTTTAAAGGAGAAGAAGGAGGGGAAGGCTCCATCATGAGCTCTCCCATCAAGCATGGAAGAGATGATGGAAGGAGGGGTAGAGTCGGGCCTTTGCGTGTGAGTAGGTAGGGAACACAGATCGCAGGTAAGGGGTTGACAGGTGCAGGAAAAAGAAAGGGGAAAAAATGAAAATAAGGATTAAAAAATAAATATTTATTTTTTTCTATTTTTTTTAAATTATTAAAAATTTCATATTTAATAAACTCACTCTGAAAATCTCAAAAATTTACCCCTAACTAATTTGGGAGTGAAAAATTCAATGGCGAAGTCGAATTTGATTCCGACGATTGTTTAATTATTTTAATTTTTGGGGTATTTAATTATATTAAATATTTGTGAAAATTCGACGACTTCCAAATACATCCAAAATATCACCCATAGCTAATTTGGAGGTGACGATCGCAATGGAAAAGTTTGATTTTGATTTCAAGATCAATTTAAATACCTCAATTTTCTAATTAATTAGATATATTTAAATATTCCATTTATTTGATTAAGCCCTGAATTACTTCAAAATTTCCAAGATTGGCTCTAATGACTAGGTGAACTTAATAAAATAATAATTAAAATGTGATTAAGTTAAAATTAAGTTGGGTAATAGTCTTGGGTTATTATAATAAGTCATTGACATTAATAATCAATAAAATTAGTAAATTTGATAATAATTTAATGGAATGTGGCCTAATTAATCTGTCTCTACAATTATGTTTTTGAAATAAAATCAGCTCTGATCCAAATATCAATATTAAGGATGATGCATGTTTGATCTAGTCATCAGTGGTCTAGATGATATATTTTTTTTGTTTTGTGGCTTGTTTTAAGCCAGTCTCTATTATGACATGATTATTTTAGGCACATGTCCAATTGAAATAAAAATGATTTATTTTTAGTTTAATTATTTTCTTAATTTCAATTTTTTTTAATTCAGCTTTGTTCAACATTTTCAGTATTTCACAGCATTTTTAGTATTATTTATTTTCAACAATTTTTTGGTTTTATATAGTATTTTCTGTGCATGCATGTTATGATGTTAGTTTTAGTGCTATTTTACTTACATTGCATTTTTATCAGAAAATGAGTATATGTATATTTATCATATCTGTTTAGGACTTTTTTTTGCATTTAATAGTCTATATTTATAAATTGCTTAACCTTTTATGCAACTTTAGCTTGAGGTACATTTTTCTTATCTTATATTTTGCTTAAGCTATAAATGTATTATTTATAGTTTTTACCATTTCATTTGATACTTTGTAGCTTATATCTAGTTAGGATGATTTGTAATATCTTAAAATAAAGAAAAGAATCAGCCTAAAATGTACTTAGATAATTTATCTAATTAAAAAAAAAAATCTTGACTGAGGCATTGGCATATAAAAACCAACATGTTAGTCTTAGAGCAGGTTGGACAACCAGATTTAGGTGAGGAGTAGGAGCAGGAAGAAGATCCTTCTGCAGTGGCTTAAATTTTATTTTTGTTGGAGATATATTTTATTTCAATTTTAGCCTTTTTTTCCTTTAGAACTTTTTAATATTTTGTTATAATTAATTTTTGCACTGTATGGTTATATTTCAGTACTATATCTTGGATGTAATAATTACTCTCTATTTTTAGTTATTTCTACAATGTGATGAATGAATGTATTTAATTCAGTCACCTTTCACACTATTTTTATTTATTGCACCTACCTACTTGTACTTTGACTTATGATTATCCTTATATGATAATTTGGGGCACAATCATGCGTCTAAGTAGTTAGTTACTTAGACACCTTAGTAGTATTAGCATTAGCATACTAAGTGGCCTCTTAGTAGACATTTATTTTGTAGATGCTAATTCCGGGTTTATCCCCTAGTGATGACCTGTCCCGCCACTATCTTATACTCCCTATAGTTCGAAGTGGTGGGGCGGGGCACCACATAATTACTTTAGTAAAAATTTATGTTGTTATAGAAGTGTACGAGACTATAAAGTATAAATTTATACTTTTGCAAAAATTGTGAATTAACTTATCTTATGAATTAGGAATATAAAGTAATTTGGTAGGCTTATAACTTAGAGTATTTGCTACAATATTAGCCTTCCTTAATAATAAAAATGATCAAATCATAATCTTTTAATGATTATAAATCTTAGCCAAGAATTGAGCTCTTTTTGACTGGAGATATTTTCAAGCTCTTGTGATTAGATCAATTAATGTCATGGAAAATTAAAGTTTCATGAGATTTTTTGGGTATTACAGGGAATTTGTTAAAGGTTTTTCCCAATTTTCTACATCACTAACATGTTTGACTTAGAAGACACCACCTTCTATTTAGGATGATGGTTGTAAAGAAGCACTTAAGAAAGTTAAGGATGCCCTTACTATTGTCCCCTATTTTGATTTGCCTCAATAAGGATTTGAATATTTATTTTTTTGAGATACTTCCCATTGTAGTTTTGGTTGTGTTCTTATGTAAAAAGGTCGAGTTATTGCCTAGCCTTGTAATAACTCAAACAACATGAGAAGAACTATTGAGTCCATAATTTAGAACTTATTATAATTAATTACCCTCCAAATTATGGTCAAATATCTATGACATTAATTGATCGAGGCCAATCCCATATAACACTAATTTTATTGGGATCTACCTTAATTCCCTCCTTGCTTGCCACATACTTAAGGAAAACATCATATTTCAATATGAATTTACACATAAAAAATCTTACATTGGGTTGATTCCCATAGCGTACAATAAGTATAAGACATAAATGATCACAATGTTTAATTGTACTCCTATAGTAGATGAGTATGTCATCAATAATGATAATGAAAAACTTATCTTAAAATGGCTTTAATATTCTTTACATGAGGTTTATGAACATTAAAGGCGTGTTGGTCAAGCCAAAAGATATCATCAAATATTCATAATGTCTGAAATAAATTATAAATATAGATTTAGTATCTCTTCTTCAAGGTAGAGACTCCTAACAATTAATCAAATAAAGCATCAAAATGAGGAAATAAATATATATTCATAATGATTACTTTATTAAGTTTTTGTAATCAATACTCATACGAAGTGATCTGTTAGTTATGTTCACATATAAAATATGTGCTCCCCAAGACAATATACTAGGAACAACTCGCACGATTTGCAGGATTTATCATATTCATCGTGCAGGATTCACTGTTCGCAAGAATAACAATATTTTTTCATCATGCATTATGTGTAGCTTTCAACAACATTGGCTCAATCGCACAAGTCTTCATGCATGTCTTTGTGTAGGATGAGGTCATTGATGCAACCAATGCCCTATCCTCCAGTTTTTGTAGATGATGCCCTTTCCTCGCAGGCTCCCACAAAAGAAAAAATAATAATGGAGTTGTATGCTTAAAAATAATATACATGCTATGGTGTATTTTTATTTTGCCGTTGTAGCTTGTTTCTTATCTATTGCTTAGAATGTGCATGGGAATGGGACTAAGCTTGAGAATGATTGACAATAATGAGGGGGTTGTGTTTGTGATGCAAGTGGCTTGCCTTTTTTGGTAAATTAAGTATTCAAATATTATATGAATGAGTACGATAATATTTAAAGATAATTTTTGGAGTTTGTGGTGGGTTGATTATGGGTTTGGAGTGTACTATCAAAAGGGAAATCAAGACTAGTCTCGTTTGGGTCTAGTTTGGACCGACACAAAATATCTCTCTTATTAGTGGGGTTTTGGTGGGTTAAAGGATTGAAATTAAAGTAAAATAGATAGTCTAGGATATGCAGTTTGGATATGGAGTAAATTGATAGGTTTGATGGGGTTTAGATGGGCGTCGAGGGGTAGGGAATAAAATTAGGTTGTGCTATTTTTAGATTTAGCCATATAAGTTATGATAGAGTTTGGAGTGTGTTTGAAACTTTAGATAAGGGTTTATTAATTTTAAATGATACTTAAGATGTGGGAGAAAATGTGAGTATGATTTGAGGTTAAGTACAAGAATTTAGTAAGAAAATAAAAAGATAAAATAAGATAACAACCTAACTCACCAAAGATAGTCAAGAAATTTGATACCACCAAGCACCAAGTAATATGAGAGCAATCCATCACAAAATTTTTTCATTCAAGTTATTTTATTATATTACATTTCAGCTCATATTTATAGGCACTATAAATCTCTTGCCCTATGAGCTTTGGTGGAAAATATGAAGAAAAATTTTAGATGAAAAGATGGGTAGTTGACAATTAGTGAGGGAATAACTCTAACTAATTCCATTAAATATTTTTCTCATTAATATGGCTGACCAAAGATATGACTTAATAAATAAAAATATAATATTAATAAAAATAAAATATAAATGATAACCCAATAAATAAGCTCTTTATTATTATGGTATAACAAAATTCTCTTAAGAAAATATTACATTTATATTATCATATACATCACTAATAAATCTTTTCTTTTTATTTTTATATATCCAAACAAAGAATATATATCAAAATAAAGAATATATATCAAAAATTATGTATTTCACTTAAATCTATCATCACATTATTTATATGATCATTTTAATTAGAATTTCGGTGCTCCTTTGAAAAACGCCTCACAGAGTAAAAAGGATGATTAGGAAAATAAAAAATAAATAGAGTGCTGGAATTTTGGGTGGGGGTCCGGGCGGCCCGTCGCGGCGAGGATAAAATAGGAAGCATCCCAAATCCGTCGCAGGGCTTCTGACCTGATTTCAGCCTCCGCTCTGCTTTTACTGCAAAGCAGGATCAATCGGAAGGCCGAATTGACGAAGGCAGTTCGGATGGAGAAACATTGACGATAACGGAGAGAGAAAAGATTGACAAAGAGAATTCGATGGAATAGAAGATTTTGCCCTTCGACCAATCTCAGCTCTTTGTAAGAGACTGTGCTCAGATTTCTTGTTGAAAACTAATTATTCTTCTTCTTCTTCTTCTTTTTCTGCTTCTTCTTATTTCTGAATGATGTGTGGCTGTTAAGGAGGGCGTTAATTGTTATCGTTCGTTTGTTTTAAGAATATGGTCATTTTTTTGTCGATCGATTTTACTCAAGGTGGGATATAAGCTTGATGGGGGTTGGCGGATTGCTGGATTTGTTTTTGAGTTCTGGTACAAGGGGATTTGCTTTCTGATTTTTAGGGTATTTGTTTTTGTTTGCTCGTTTGTGTAGGGTTCTTCCGTTTGATCCGTATTGATTATACGTTTTCTTTTTGATGTTTTAATTCGTGATGTGTTAGATCGATGGTTCTTTGTAAGATGAGATTCCATCCTTTTGTGATTCAGCCGTTCTTTTTTGCTAGCGATTTTTCTAGATCTGTTATTTAAAGCTTGAACATGTTTTCCGGATCCGCTTGTTAGCGCAGAGCTTTTTTTCATCTGATCTGGATTTGTTTTTGATTAACTGATTCATTCGTAATCCAATCTGCACACTGAAAATTCTTCTCTATGTTTATTCAGAGAGATTGGGGGAGCGTATTTTATGCAAAGGAGAGGAAATTAGGGTTGGGCAATCAATCTTGAGTTTTTTTTTTTGGCTCCTGCTATCCATAGGGATGCTTGAAGGCCGGTCCCGCTTAATTTCTAGGGCCTTGCCAAGCACCTATAAGCAAGAATCCAAGTGGGCATACATGACCCACAATCTGTTTGATGTTCTATCTGGAGAATCTGCTCAGGTTGGTGACAAAGATTGGGGAAGACGGATCAAGTGCCTAAAACTGTCTGATTCATCTACACATAATCCTGATTTTTGTGATTCAAATAACCTCATTGGCGTTATTGGACGAGATAATTCAATAAGCTGTCTTATGAGGTGCTCTCGCTCTGATTATGGCGCACTTGCCTCACTCAACAGCAGCTTTCGCTCTTTAATCAGGAGCGGAGAGCTCTACCGGATTCGCCGAATGAATGCAATCACTGAGCATTGGGTATACTTTTCATGCAACGTGAATGAGTGGGAAGCCTATGATCCTTATTGTGCTCGGTGGATCAATCTGCCTAGGATGCCCCATAATGAATGCTTCATGTGCTCTGATAAGGAGTCCCTCGCTGTTGGTACCGAGCTTCTCGTCTTTGGGAAAGAAGAGTTAGCCCACATTGTGCTGAGATATAGCATCCTTACAAACTCATGGTCTCCCGGTGTCCGAATGAACTCTTCCCGGTGCTTATTTGGCTCTGCTAGCTTGGGTGAGAAGGCCATTGTTGCGGGTGGAATCGATTCCCAATGCACCATACTAAGCTCTGCCGAGCTTTTCAATTCCGAGACACAAAGCTGGAAGACTCTACCAAGCATGAACAGACCGCGGAAGATGTGCTCAGGTGTATTTATGGATAAGAAGTTCTATGTGATTGGAGGAATGGCCAGCAACACTGAGTTGCTTACTTGCGGGGAGGAGTTTGATCTCGAGAAAGGCACTTGGAGGCTTATACCTAATATGTCGTTAGGCTTGAATGGAGCAAGCGGTGCGCCTCCGCTTGTTGCGGTGGTTAACAACGAGCTTTATGCCGCACATTATGCACATCAAGAAGTGAGGAAGTATGATAAGCTAAACAATGTGTGGATCACTTTGGGGAGGCTTCCTGAAAGGCCAGTTTCAATGAACGGTTGGGGGCTTGCATTCAGGGCTTGTGGTGAACAGCTTGTTGTTATAGGTGGACCTAGGACATTGGGTGGAGGGGTGATTGAGCTTCACTCATGGGTTCCTAAAGAGGGGCAACTGCCCATGTGGAATATGATTGCTAGGAAACAATCAGGTAGCTTTGTTTATAATTGTGCAGTGATGGGTTGCTGATTGATCGGTTGGGGGTAGTTTCACTGCAAGCTGCGCATTTGGCTCGGCGGAACGCAAAGGCATGATGTGCCTGTTCTTCCTGACCGGCGCCCCCTGGCCCATTCTGGAATTTGGATTGTATTTGTGATTCAAAAGGACCTTCTTCATCAGTGTAACTTCAGAACTTCTTTGATTATTTTTGGAGTTTTATTTCTCTTTTTGTTTTTGCAATTTCTGTTATTGAACTCGTACTTTTAAGAAAACTAAACCCTGCCCCATTTTCTGTGAGGGTGGGGGTTTAGAGGTCTTGGGATCTTGTAGTGCAGTGCCAGATTAATAATACAATGTAGTTGATACTTTCTTTGGAAATTTTGTTTTATGTTAAATTTTGCACAACTTAACTGTTTTTACTGTTGTCTTTGTGAATGATTGAAGATGGCAATCCATATTGGTTGTGCAACTTTTCTGTAAGTATACAATTTGAAATTCTTATTTAATTTATATATTTACTTTGCCAGAATCCCTGTATTTTATTGTTGTTTTCACAGATTTTGGCCATGAAAGGTGGCTGCATGCGGTATGTTTTTCATTATATTATATCTTTTCAGCACTCTTAGAGTTCTTCTAAATATAAGTACATATGAGGTGGTGCCATGCATTTTAGAAATGAAGGTGAATTTTTTTTTTTTTTTGTAAATATTAAAATCTGGATGCTGTGCATGCATTTTATAAAGGTTTGAGCGTTCTCTTGGTAAAATCTCTTTATTTAAGCACAGTAGCGCTGTTCAGTTTGCAAAATTCTTCATTTGGCTTTAACGAATATGAAAAAGTTACTTACCACTTGGAGACAACAGAATCCGATTCTTATCTTTCATAACAATAAAATATGAATTTTTTCTCCATTATCTGCTACTGATGTGCATGTTTGGCTTAATAGCATAACTTTTGCTGAGTATGTAATTCAAGTTAATAATTCTTTCACGCAATTTAAAATATATTCCTTATGCTCATCTATCAGCACTGAGTATCTTTGAAAGTGGTTTCAATTTTAGAACTTACAGCATATTCACATTCAAGTCTAGGAACCTCATATCATATACTACTTGTATGTTTTATTTATTTAATTCCTTGTATTTATTTATTGAAATTTAAAAAATTTGATCTAATTTTTGTCTCCTTTTCTCATACCTAGTGAAAACCTAAAGGCGGGATAATCAACACACCAATAACACCTAGCCGTAGTCTCAATAAGTAGAGCTGGCTACGGGAATCCTGTGTATCCATCTTCAAGCTCCAAGTATGTAAAATCATTCTTAAAAGTCTCTTGCTATATATTCTTGGTTCTCTTCCTCCTTTCACACCAGCAAAACTTATTAACTCAACTTTTTATAACCGGCACTATGTTATCTCAATAACACTTAAATATGGCTGACATTTAGATAACAATTGGATGCATCCTTCGTTTCTATTTCTCGTTGTTAGCAATTTTAGCAAGATTAGAGTTCCTGCTCTCTATTTGACTCTGTTCGGCTTCCTTCGAATTCTACGGAACTGAACCAAGACTAGCTGCAATCTTAATAAAAATGCTCTATATTAACAGATTGCCATTTGAACACCCATTTAAATCTAATAACAGTGCACTTAAGTTAATATACATTCTATTCAAAATGAATTGTGTTTTGAGTCTTTAGAATTTTTTCCATAGTGTTGCCTTAGCTAATGATTAAGTGGGATGGTATTTCTGGTAATTATTTTCTATTCCAGTGCATTAAAAAAAATATAATATATATATATATATATATATATATATATATATACACACACACAAGCATGAAATCCGCACAATGTGTGGAGCGATAACACACAAAAAATAAATTTTTACTACTTAAAATTTCAATAAAAAAAAGACTCAGTTGACACGACACTATACAGCACATAGATCATACAGTATTATATATACTAAGAAATCACAATGAGATTGTCTATAAAAGTAAGAAAATAGATTAAATAGCCTTACATATACTTGATAAACAAAACAATCTAAAAAACACATACTTATATGGCATGATAACAACTTACAAAAAACAAACATAAAAGGTATTCGATATAAAGTCCGAATTTAGTAACAACACAAACTGAGGATTCAAAACTTAAATTTTCAATAAATTCTTTGCAGATTCTTAGAATTTTGTAATGTAGTGCATACATACTAATGCATATATTCTACAACTATGAATAAGATTTGCTAGGATCTAAAATACTATTGATTTTTGAATATTTTTCACATTTATATTAAAGTTATCAAACAAAATTATTTCTAAATAAAATGAACATTAACTAAGACCTTATATAATATAAATAAGTTCAATCTCATATTGAAAATCAAAGAAAAAATAGTTAATCTTAATAGCAAATGCATGTAGCACAAATTGCGTTAGTGGTAATATAAATCAGTTCAATCCTGGAGAAAATAAAAAAATCAATAATATAGATTGTGTTACGGTGCAGCTCGTATAGAGTGTATTGTACAGCGAAAGCTCATATGAAACATTTTAGTTATTGAATACACGTATCAAAGTTTGCTTTATCAGCTACTGTAATATATGAGCCTATTTTTATAGTCATTATTATTTTTCTATATGATTTTCATGCAGCAGAAGTTTGTAATATCTTGTGTTATTATTGACAGACAGAGCTCTAGTTTTCGCCCTTAGTTCGTGCGAGTGGTTAGGAAAATGATGGAAAGCCTCATTGGACGTCAATGTCTCGAGCAATAAGAAATTCTATCAAGTAGCTGAGTTACACATCTTCAAATTGAGCATGAACCCCGACTTAATGAATAACAAATTGCCTTATGAGAGAAGGGGCATCTGCCGGATCCAATGCCTAATAGAAGTGTAATACTAACACACTAAAGTAATTCAAAATGCTTAATTAAATGTTATTGAGCTTTGTGCATATCCATTCTTTATTGAAAGTATAAAGATGCATTATATAGTAAAAGTTGTATAATATGCAAGCAATAGTGTTATTTTAATGGATAATAAACTCTTTCTCTCCCTCTCTTTATATATAATTGTGTTAAATGCATACATTTTTATTTAATTCTTAATTAATTTATTCAAAAGTGTTGATGCTACTTGTGTTCAGTGAATATAAATTTTCTTGAGCCACTTGTAAGAAAATAGAATATATTTTCTTAAGTATATATGTATATAAAATCACAAATTAAATCCTTCTTTGTTTTCCATACGCTTGCAATAATTGAAATGCCTTAAAAATGAGGTGGTATTTTGGTGCAACAATGAAAGATTTAGATGGTAGTTTAAAAATTGATAAAATACGGGTGTTAGATATGTAAAACTTAAGTCTGCTGTATGTATGATAATTAAAGCCTCCAAGTACCTGCCTATCCGTATAGGCTTAACATACACGCATCTAAGATTCATTCGAGCGATTAAATACTCAAATCAATCAATTAAATAAAAAAACACCTAAACTTGTGGTCATTCTTTTTCTTTTTATTTTTGCTGATATGCAATAATTGTAATTAGGACTATAACCAATTCTATGTATTTATCCAGGTCAACAATTTGAGAGCATAAACATTCATGTTCTGAACTTATTAGTTATTGTTAGTAATCTCTATTGAGCTTTCATGACATGAGAAAAAATTAAAATTAAAAACAGTTATCAAATTATAAATATGGTAACTTTATCAAATAAGGAAAAAATTTATGAAAAAAATATTCTAACTTTATCAAATAAACAAAAGCAATGTACATGAAAGTGAACTTTATCAAATAATGAAAAGATTTATGCAGTTGACAAATTATAAATATGCTAATTATTTCACAAAAAATAATATCCTAGCATGCACACATTAACTGATAACTTGACTTCTAGTATACTAAATAACTAAAGAAAAGTAGTGTTAAATGATATAGTAGATTGGTAATATGATTTATTTAATAGCAACTGGATATGATTTTCCTAAACATTTTTCTTTATATGGTTGAGATCATTGGAAGCACCCATGTGGATATTGATTATATAGTATTTTAATATTAGTTATGTAATTATTAATAATACACTTAGAAAACAACAATTGGAAATTAAAATCTCTAAGCACTTTAGCAACAAAAGAACAATGAAATGCTATGCATCTTTAATTAATCATTCGAAAATAAAAACGACATAGATTAGAAGCCATTAACAAAAACAAAAAGGTATGTAAAAAAAAAACCCATAGAAGATTGGTGCTGAAGAAAATGTAAGCAAAAATTGATTGAGCCTCACATTGCTTGCGTTTAGGCTGCTGAAGATGAAAAGATGCACGCTGCGGTGAATTATGACAGGAAATCGTGCGTCACCTCCCTGACAATACGGCCGACGAAACTTCCCCGTCTCCGAATCAGTCTTCTTTTGTTCAATGCAGCTAGCGACGTTGGCAGCTGATCTAGCGGCGGGGACGGGGGCTTGCTGAGGCTGGCGTCATAAATGGGGGTGAGATTAGTGGTGAAAAGGAAGGTGTCGATGGGCGAAGAGAAAGGTGTCGATGGGGTGTGGGAGAGCGCGGAGATGAGCGACGAGAAACGTCGGCTTTAGGGTAGGGTAGAAGAGCGCAAAAGTTCAGGGTAGAAGAGTGTAACGCGAAGAGACGCTGGCATGAAAATTATTTTTTATTTATTAAAATTTTAAAAAAAATTTGTTTTGAGAATACAAAAATCTTGAAAGAATGTGCAAATATTCTCTCAATTTTTTCGAGTTTGGTCATTTTAATTGATCATATCGATTTTGATTTCAAGTATTAAAAATTGAGCAATTATTGGCAAGCTTTAATAATAACCGGCTTATCTGGGCAGAAGTAAATTGAATACTTTTGAAATCAAGTAATGATAAGACATTTACGATAACTTGTGGTTCTTAATAAGGATTTCACAGTTAAATATGCATGCAAAACATCTTAGACGAATGATCTTATAAGAAGTTAGATTAGATTTCATATATATTTATTAAGATTGTGTTTATTTTATAAATATTATAATTATGGTGCTTGATATTTATAATATACAAATTTAAATTTTATGTAAGTAAATTCCACATATATATCATAATAATAACAATAATATTTGTATATATAAATATACATATACAAATTTGATCGTGTGCACGACGGAACACAAATTCATGTAGTGGAATATGACTTATATTTAAAGGAGAGTTATGATTTAGAAGAACTAGAAAACGATATGATTTATCTATAAAGATTAAAACTTAGATGATAAGCTATGCACTATATAATGATTTTGAGTGTTGCTCATGTTAATTGTTTTCTTGAAAATGTATCTTTTTTTTTTTTTTTTTTTTTTTTTTTTTTTTTTTTTTTTTTTTTTTTTGCACTCGAATTTTTTTTTGTTGGTGTGACGCTCAAAAAAATTTATTTAATAAGATTTAGATATTATTTCAATACAAATTTTAAAAATAATATTTATGTTATTTTAATATAAATAAATAAATACTAATAAAATAATATTCAAATTTAAGAATAACATTTCTAATTATCTGATGGATCATATACTTTATTTTTATTTGAAGTTATCCTAAAATCAATTTGAAAGAAGAGTTGCCTGACGTCTCATAAATATTCGATAAGATTAAAAATGACTTGGCGGCATTTTGGGATAACGTGAGATGCCACTGTGTGTGCAGTCACTTTTATTACTCTTTTTTTGGGACAAGTTTAGGCTTCTTTTATAAGCTGGTTTGTTTTTTATTTATGAAAAAAGTTAAATAGATTTTAAATATGGATAATTAAGATTTACAAATAAAAATAAATTTAATAATATTTTTTTATTTTATTTAATTTCCTAAATTCTAAATATTCAAGAGATATGTATTAATACTAAATTTATTTTGGTTTAGCATATCTAACTTATCTTCCAGTTTAAAATAAATAAAAAATAATAATTAAACTTGGTAGTTTTTTCAATCTAGTTTGACTAATTTCTAATTTATTTAATCCTAAAAAATAAAATTGAAATTAGCAGCCCAGAAAATGATTGAAAAATATTTTGTAGGCATAGACAAGCTGAAATATACTTTTTGCAAGTTTACTAAAATATTATGTAGCTAGTATTCTTTTCTCTTTATATATATATATTCGGTAAAGTACGTTTCATTTAATCTCTAGCATCAAAGACTGTAGGTAGGTGTAAGGGTATCTGAATTAGTCCGATTTGGCTCGAAAGGAAGCAAAAAATTGCTAAAAGTGATCATGAATCCATATAATTAGTCTAAAATATATTTAAACAATTGTTTAATATAGTATTTTCTTTTTTGGATAGGGTCCTGACATGTGAAACTGACGTATCAGATTAGAAGTTGTTCGAGGAGCCAATCTACGAGTAGGAGCAGGTGCTTGATGGAGAGCCCATTGCTTAGTTTTTATGTTCAGTGATTTTAGGCAGTTTTTATTTTCTTTAGAGAGAGAGAGCTTTATTTTCACATATTTTTTTTTTGAGATGCATGTTTTCTTTTTAATTTAAATGAATGGAATGTATGAATGATTATTATAGCTTCCGCACAATTATATTATATTTTCTATATATCATTATATGTAGTTTAAGTATGAATCATACTCAGTGATCAACCACCTCTCAAATGTTAGATTAGTATGAATACTAACTGGGCGACAGATATTAACTCTAATATATGTGAACCCCAAAAAATCCAAGTCATCCTTTAACAGTTGTCATATTATAACTCTAATAATAAATATTATTATTATTACAAATGCATATTTATATATAAATGTAACAATTATTTTAAAATTTTCATCCTTTAATTATATTTTGTTAGTTATTATATTATTATTATTATATAAATAATTAATCATTTTACTAAAATGTTATAACATTAATTATTCATAGTCAAATTTATATTACAAATAATTATTACTTAATAATAACTTTTATTATTTTACAATATTAATAGTATAATTAATAATTATGTTAATATTAATTAAATAATGTTTTTGAAGGGAATAAAAGTTCTTAGGTAAATAATAATCATATTAAAATGAATTCATTAGCAACATTAAGCAATAATAACTCAAAATCAAGCTAATATATAAATCAAATTGCTATTTTCTAAGTATAATGATAAAAATTGAGTATTATGTAAGAAGCCAAAGTGAGTTTAATTTTAATTAAGAAATGTTATTTATATGTTAAAATTATGTGAGGGAGAAAAATATTCATAGCTTACATTTAATTTAGCACAGTGAAAATGCTATTCACTATTTTAGAATCTAAGAGTTTTCGTCTTGAGTAGATCTAAACTAAAATATATATTGCAAGTTTAATCATAATATACGATCTAATTTTAAGGACAACTATTGAGAACCATGCGATCAAGAAGAGTAAAAAGTTCGAATAATATGGTTATATTATTTAAATTTGAATTAGCAGACAGATTTGGTCAAACTTTGCGCTAGAGCTCTCTGATTCTCCTCGTTGGCCAGTGAGTAGTGATTTTAATGTAGTTAATAATAATTAAGGATTAATCCTTAAATATTAACCTTATCTAGTTAGGATTTTATTCAATGATCTTGTATAAAAAAAAGAAACAAAGAAAATGAATCCGCAACTTAAAAGAAAAATTAACAAACTCAAATCGATATAGCATATACAATAATATATCATCTTTTCTTGTTAAATCACATAAGACATTATGATGAATTTTATTAAAGAACTTAAGAGAAATCTAGATCTAATAAACAAATCGATATAGTACATATAATAATACTTCATCTCGCTTTATCGATTTCATGGGATAATCTCTAAATCCACATTCAAAATCTTATGCTCTTCATCGATGTTATTCTAAGTAAATCCTACTTAAAAGCAGCAACAACTAACTAAAATATAAAGTGAGAAGCAAATGTGTGAACCAAGAAAAGAAATTACTTAAAAAAATTTTTGCTAGAACAAGAGCCAAATTGGGGACCAATCTTCCATTTATTTTGTGGTAAATTTGATTTGAAGCAAACATAAATTATAACGGTGAAAAAGGTAAGTCTAAACTGAAAAAAAAAATTGTAATGAAGAAAAAAATCGGAAAAAATTGTAACATAAAAAAAAAAAAAAAAAAAAAATATATATATATATATATATATATATATATATATATATATAACTAAAAAATATATAATTGAACATTATGAAATGATGCAATAGTAGATATACAATATGCAATTTTACCTCACATTTCAAATGAAAGAATTATAAAATAAAAATTAAGTTGAAAATTAGCCCTTTTGATATTATTAATTTTTCTTTATTCCAATGTCAATGGATCTCTTTTTTTCAAAAGTGACTTCTTGAGGCTCTTAACTCCTTCTAAAGTTCAGAGTAAAGAACTTTTGTATAAATGAATCAATCCCACCAAAAGGCACAATCCTATAAATGCCTTATTTTACAGGGAAATGGATTTTAAGAGAACAATGGCTAATAAAGATTAGCTAATTGACCATTAGATGGCGAAGTAGAAGTAGTGAGGACGCTTGAACGTGAGGTTCATTGTATGAAAAGAAGTCGAGTTTGGTAGACATTAGTGAGAGGTGGTAGAGCTCTAACGTCGACCCTGCGAGAAAATGTAAACCAATCAAATGCAAGAGGCGTGAATTATGAGGGATTATAGTGGAGAATGAGAATATCGAGCAAGAATAAAAAGATAGAGATCGTGGTTGAGAGGAAGTCTAATTGTAGATGGTTTAGAAAAATGAAAAATCGAAGCATCTCTCAGTAAAATTAATGTAGCTTCAAAAATCAAGACTTTCAAAATTTTATTTTTTTATTCATAAAAGACAGGAGCAGCCCATTTGACTACGGCAGCACCTCATCAAAGGCACGACCTTTTTTTTTCCTATCTACATATATATGTAATATACATATATGTTGGGGGTGTACATAAAAACTTATAAGAAGAGAAACAAAATTTGCATGCTTTATAAACTTTGGACTACGAAAGCTGACATATATAAAATTAACCTCCCTAATAAAAATAAGAACTTTGAAATTATTTTGAATTTGCACGACATTTTGAACTTTGAAAAACAGAGAGAAGCAAAAGAAGAAAATGAGTTGTTAAACAACCACATAAATTAGCATAATGAGTGCAAATTTTAGTGACTGTAATTTTTGAACAACAAAACTAAATTTACAAAATAAAACTATATTTTCTCAGAGTTTAATAAAACAAAATTAGAAGTCAAATATCAGTGACAATAATACATGAGCGGAGGAGGATAGCGGAAGCCCACCACACAGGACTGCTGCTTCATGTTAAGCGAATCTTTTGTGTGGATGAAGTGCTCGAGAATGAGAAAACGAAGATGAAATGTAGAGCTAGCGGATCTTAACTATCGCTTCTTGCTTGCTGAGAGAATCTTTTGCGTCAATGAAGAGCTCGAGGTTCCGCGTCAATGAAGAATTCGAGGGTGCGAAGATGGAATAGAGTTCAACGTGAGTGGCAAGAGAGAGGAAGGAAATTCGATCGTGAGAACGAACTACTCTGTTGTAAGATCATCATATGCTCGACTACGGGGAATGAAAAAGGTTGGCAAAAAATGAGAATTCTTTTTTGCTTGAAAAGATAAGTTCTCTTCAAATTCTTTTATTTTATTCAAAAATTTAAGAACTTTTTAGAGAATAGAAGTTTTGAAAAGATAGGAGACTATTTACCATAGTTTTCTCTCCTATATAAATATATATGTAATATATATATAAGATAGCAATAGGTATTTAATATATCTTCAATTAATTTTTTTGAAAAATATTAATTTTTTAATAGAATAAATTAAATTTTAATGAAATAATGATGTGACCAATAAAATTTGAATAATCTATAAGAAATATAAATCAAAAAACTTTAATAGTAAGCCACTTACAATCACAAGAATATTAATTTTCCTCCTATAAATATATCATTAAAAAATAAGTTATGGGGCAGTGTTTCACAGCTCCTTTTGATAACTCTCTTGGGAAACTTATAAGCAGATGAACTGAGGGACATGGAGCTGGAAGGGGCTGATCGGCTGCCCCGCCCATCGGATCTTTCGCTGCAAATCCTCCATTTTCTCAATGGACAGTTTCAAGCGCCGATTGATCTCTCCAGATCTCCTGATGTTCTGTTGGAGCTCAGAAACCAGTGCTGCGATCTCGAGGCCTCTTTAGCCGATCTCAGCCACCGGCTTTCTGAAGGCATAACAGCTTATGCAACTCATTCGAACGATGTCTGCGCTCTCGTTGGAGCTGTCAGATCGGCTCTGGTTGATCAGCTGCAGCGCGCAGGGATTTCATATCGAGGTTGTTTGCTTATTCCAAGCCGCAGCAGCCGCATTCGTTTTTTAAGGGGTCTTTTTTATTTTTCTTGATGATTATCGGGCATTTTTTCTGCTGTAGAAAGAGAAGAGATTGGGAGGAGAGGGAATATACTGGGGGAGGAGTTGCCAGCGCTTGCTAGAGAGGTGGCGCGAGTCGAGACTGTCCGGTCTTATGCAGGTGAATTTATTCGCGTAAATGGTTGGTTGAGGTTCTTGCAATGCTTATCAACTTCATGTAGTCGGCAGAGTTTAAAACAACTGTTATTTTTTCTTAATTAAGGGAAATCTTGAAATTTGATAGCTTTTGTTTGTTTTGGTTACTTCAGATCCATTTTTTGTCATTGTTTATTATTTAAATTCACAGTTATCAACAAAAAGAAGCAGAATTCTTGATCATAGTGCTAAAGGATGCTTGTTGGCTTTGAGTTGTTATATTCCACTCGCATGGCCAATCTTAAAAAACTAGGAAGAATTTAGGGTTGAGGGGTAGAATATGGAGAAAGAAGGGACGAATGATGAGAGCGTTCGTTCATGCAGAGCTTTCATTGATTTGACACATAGCTGTGGTTCCACAAGTGACTAACCTCTTTTCTCAAATTTTAAATTTCCTTTTATGGTATTTTATTACTTACATGGGGAGTTAAGGGCAATCGAATCGAACTTCTTTATCAGATTCTAATATTATTTATCATTCTTGTAAATATATTAAAATCTTTTTTATTATCATAGTAGATCATCAAAGAAGAAAAATTAATTGTGATCAAGATTCAAGTAGAAACCACTACTTTAGAAAACAAACAATTACCATTAATAAATTTGTCCTAACATAAGAGAAAGCTTGCTTAACTAAGGGCATGATCTACAAAACATAACTTTTATACCTTAAATGTTATAATTTGTTAAGTTTAGTACAATGTTTCAATTATTATAATATATTCTTACCAGTTGATATTGCTTTTGCATAATTGTTTCAAACTAAGGCTTACATCTTGCTACTTAAGTGAACGCCATTTGACTTATTTGAGTCCCTACAAAGAATAATAGAATATTTAGAAATTTATTGAAAACAAAACCATTAGGATAGATATATGAAGGCCATTTTTAAAAAATGTTTACACAACAATTATGACACCACTATAAAACCTTAGTCCTACTAATATGGGGTCAACTGCATAAATTTTATCTCTATTTTGCTCAACAAAACAAAACCCATTTTTTAAGCTCCAAGAATGTGAGATCATTTCTAATAATTTCTTGCCATGTCTTTTATAGTTTTCCTCTTTCTCTTATTGCATGGATAGAATTTATTAACTCAACTTTTCTAACGTCTACATTTAATTTTTTACCCTAAATATATCCAAATCATTTAAGATGATCTTATCCTCAAATGGAATTTTTCCTGTCTTACTACTAATGTACTTATATCTTATCATATCCTTTCTTACATACCCACTCATTTATTTTAACATTCTCATTTTTACAACACTTATATTTTATTAATATGTTTTTGTTATGTAGTTAACATTCTACCGCACATATCATTTTTCATCTTGTTGTTCTATAGTAATTTTTGTTTAAATTTGAGTTGATTTGCACTCACATAATAGTTTGGAAGCCCTTTTCCATTGCATCCAATCTACTTGGTTTATGTTAATTACATGAACCTTTATTTTGTCATTTAGTTGTATGGCTGAATCAAGTCATTGGATTTTCTTACTTTTATTGACTACAATTATAGAAACAACACCAATCTTTAATCCCAGTAGGTGGGTTAGCATTTCCATTCTGCACAATCATTGAAGCCCCTCCCAAGTTCCAGATAGAGAAGATTCTTTCTCATGGATTATTCCCATAACTTTTTTGGTCTTCTTCTCCTAATTGGCAAAATTCATATGCTTAGATAACTAGCAGGGGTATCAAACGGTCTACGCTTAATACATCCAAACCATATAAGTTGATATTCTCTAACCTTTCCATTTTTGGAGTTACTCCAACTTTTCTATGAATGAACTCATTGATCATTCTATCCTTATGAGTATACCTACTTATCTACCTCAACATCCTCATCTCCATAACACTTAATTTATCAATAATTTTCTTCTTTGTTGTCCAAGATTTAGCCCTATATAACATAGCTAGTTGTATATTTGCTCAATAAAATTTTTCCTTAATTTTGAGCGAGATTTTTTGATCAATTTAGAAGCGCTCATCCATTTCATTCATCTAGCTTGATCTTATTAATCGTATTATTCTTTATTTCATTTGTATTTTGACTAATTAAACTAAGGCATTTAAACTTCTCACTCTAATTGATCATATGGCCCATAATAATTATGTTCTCAATATTAAGGTGTCTTGTTAATGTAAAACATCACTCTAGGGGATGGTTTTGCTCTAACACAATTTTTTAAAGGATATGCCATGAGAATTAGATAAAGTTTCACTAGTTGTTGACTAGCTAATGCAAACCTCCTCATTCATACGGGACTTGGAAATGACAAAGCTTACTTTGCTTGACAACACGATCATTGATTATGATTAAACTTGCATTGTATATATTTTGTTTTTGATCTATTAAATTAAAAACTTTTAGACTCTTGGGGAGTTCTCAACAATAGGAGCTTTAGTTTAACCCCATCTTTAGTCTTATTGATATAATGAATGTTATTTGCAGTTAACATTCACTAAGGCACCTTATTATGAAATATTTTTAGTAAGAACCTGCTAACTATTTGAAAACATTATACATTTAAATGAATCCTTGATATAGTTTAAATGAAACATGAACATCATTCAACAAATCACATTGCATTCAAACTCATGTAATTGCTCTATTGTGTTATTTTAATAACTTCAAAGCATTACAAATCTCTTTTTTCTAATATTCTTTTACTACTTATCATAAGTCTTTGTCAAATCAATGAAGATCAAATGAGATTTTTTTCTCTTAACAATTATCAATCAAATTGTTCAATAAATGTACGTCCTTTATAGTTGATACACGTGGCATAAAACCAAAATAATTATTTGGAATCAATGTATCTTGACAATTTGTGTTTGATTTCCCTTTTAAAATTTTGGAAGTGCAACTATTTACTTATGTTATCTATAATTTATGTTACTATGCTAATTTGCACTGCTCGACTTGATGTCTTTGTTTTCTTAATTATGTATCATAGCGCTTTTCCATTAATTTGATATATTCTTAGCATTCAAATTGTATTAAATAATTTGTTGAGCCAAAACACTTTTTCCTCACCCAAGCATTCAATAAGGATACCATCCAGTTTATTTTTTATTTAAAGCATTCTAAACCTTAGTTTTAATTGCTCATCGAATTAAAGTGCAGCTAATATTATTTTTAGAGCTACCTAATTCACTTATTTTAATTATATTGTTACAACATTTATTGAAAAGCTTGTCAAAACAATTCATCCATCTATTTCAAATGTCTTAATTCTTGAAAAGTATTTTCTAATTAACATCCTTAATAAAGTTATCTTTGTTCTAGTCATTTGTTTTCTTTTTTTTTAATAATACTAGATTACGTCTCTTCTTCACACCTAGTAGGGCTTAGTTTTGTGTTGTTGTTAGTGTTGTTGTTGATGTCTCTTCTTCAAGTGCCTATTTTCTCATCAACTATTAAGACACTCTTTGTATCACAAACTTTTTTGTTGGATTCACCATATGCAAATTCATACATTTTCTAATTTTCATTGTTCTTGCATTTAAGCTTCACTTTATAACACTTTTTCTTTTTTAATTTTATTGAACACATTTTTTCCACGGCCAAGCACCTTTCTTGAAGTTGCACACCATGTTACAAATCTTGAACCAAAAAGCTCCCACTAATTCACAGCAAATTCCTGATACCTTGGAAGTTCTTGTCTCCACTAAGCAAACAGCTTGACATCAGTGAAGATCTTCCAATATTTTATAAGATCATCTATTTATATTAAAATAAGCCAATGATATTAAAATTTTCTTATATATGTTGATCCAAATAGATATTTTCATTGGTTGGTGTCACATGGATGGTTATCACATAGCCACATTTAAAAAAAATGAAATTATTGTCACGATATGGTCTATTGGTTCAACACCCTTTTGAAGGAGAAAAGTCTAGGAAGAACTTAACTCTTTGGGATGAGCTGAAGCACAAGCTTAGGAACTATTATTGTCCCATATTTAATAATAAGAAGGTTCACAGCCAGCTCCTTACTCACAGGCAAGTCACCTTAAAGCTACTGTGTAGAGGAAATTACATAGTTCTAGAGAAATTTTTGGAGCAAAATCGTAAAACACAAACAATATAGATCACAGAAAGATTAACATTCAAACCCACAGGATTTACATGGAAAATTAAAAAATAGAAAAAATCATAGAGTCATACCACCACAAGAAAATTCCACCATAAAAAATATGAGGGATTACAGAGTTTACAGAGAACTTGACTCTTGAAGGAAAAAGAAGATGATGATACTGCCTTTTTTAACCACCAAAAAATAGAACTAGTACAAGCCCTAATCTTCTCTCAAATCCTTCTACGTTCTCTCATTGTTTTTACCACATTCAATAGCAACCACACTAAAAATAGCATGGAAACCTACTTTAAACAAGCCCTAACCGCCCATTAAAACTTGAAGGGTCTCACTCCTTATTTGTAAAACTATTGCAGGTACCTGGGCACGCAGCCTCGATTCCTCCATGCGTTGCACGACTTTTGAAAAGTCGTTTGTTCACAACATAATTGCTACAGGCGTCGGGGCGCCCAACCACTTTCTGTGGCATGCTTGTCACAGGAGCTTGGGTTTCCAACCTACTGATGGCATGTGCCTGGGCGCCTAGCATGCTGTTGATAGGCGCCCAAGCGCTTGGGTACTTGGTGTTTGTCCAGCCTCGCCAAGGCATTGCAACCCGTCCTCTGCCGACCCAATCAGGCTCCACACATAACATACTGAATGTTTTAATGTATTTAAATATCTTCTTGTTCGGTCCAATTGCATGTATTAAAAAAAACAAGTTCCTAACAAGTTTGTTTCCAGTCTTAGGATAGAGATCAGATTAGCAGTTCAACCGCATAATTGTTGCCTCTAGCAGATGCCTTCCTCTATGCACTCATGATAGAATAATATAAGTTGTCCTATAAAATCACTCTTAGATTGACACCACCCACAATTCCTGGGCTCACTATTATACTTGTCCCCACAGGCATTACTCGTCCTAGGGTCCCATATGACTCTTTTCTTAGCACCAGAGATGCTATTTGCTCAAGGGCCACAAAATTCATATGCAAGATCAATGTAAGGCCCATAACTCATTTGTAGATGTGGCCAATGAGCTTACTCCTGATGTTTGTGAAGAAGATAGAGGTGATACTTCTCACTCGAATGATGAGAATCTTGATAGCACTCTTGTATTTATTCCAAGTTGTCTTTTTATTTCTGCACTTGACTTTGAGATTATAAAACAAACTTCAATCTTCTTGATGTATGCCATTCTTAATAATAAAATGTGCAACTTAATAATTGAGAGTAACAATTCATTAAATTCAATCTCTCTAAATGCTCTAACAAGAGCAACCTTCACTACAAAATCTCATCTATTACTTGAGCATGCTAGTTGGTTAATGACACTAACTTGTTCATCATTGAGATACCCTGTTCTTACAAACTAGGAAGCTATGAAATCCTATGCGGTGTGATGTGGTTATAAATTTAACCTATGCTGTGCTTGGAAGGCCTTGGCTTTAAAATGTGTCTACCCACTATAGTAAGGCTAACACATAAGTTCGAATATATATTGCAAATCATAAGATTCTTTCCAGCATATCATACTTATACAGCCAGTCTCCTGCCTTACCTGAATGAAAATATATGACTGATATGCTTGTAACACTAAGAGCACAATCAGACATCATTCTTACATTTGTTCTTCTCGAGATTAGAAGTGTAGCTACTGTGGATAGTATGATAATAGCTGCCACCCACTAGTCCCAAAGATTTTTGACACTTGCTTCTCTACTCCCTTATGATTGTACTTTAGATTTTGAGTTAAATGACGCTGATTTTATGGATACGTTTGTGGGCAATACCATTAGTCTAACCAATTCTCATTGGAACTTATGCCATGTAAGCCTTAAGTTTTACTTAATAAACCTTTTTTATTTGAGCCCATGATCGATTCTTTTATGCTTATACAATCAGCCTATATGATTTTGAACATTTATATTTGAACCAGATCCCCTTCTAGTTGAGGCCCACACTTTTGTTTTCTCATTTAAGTTATTTTCTATTCTTGGTGTGGTGCACATATCTGCTGCTGTCACCACACTCAAATCTTGCCTAATGATAAATATTTTCTTAGAGAAACCTCATTTGATTATCATAGTCATCTCCATCAATTTCATTAATTCCCATCCTATGGACATTTAGATCATTTCACCACCGATTCTGCATCCTAGATATACCTCTCTTTAAGCAAGTACAGTCTTAGTTGACTTTGCATTTAGAATCTGCATTATTGCATATCATGCCTTTTTGATGTTGTATGAAATCAAGCTTTTGCACATTCCCTCACTATCTCCATATCATCCATCCCATGCATTTTTACTAGCATAACTGCATTGGCTTTTTAAAAATTGATTCATTTATATGAAAGTATTTTGATGTTTCATGAATAAACTTTCTTATAACCAATTATATAAGAAAGATAATTAACACATGCTGCAAACAATTATAACTTGATTGACTTTTACCATCTCTCTGCTATTCTATAGGACCATTATTTTTGAAACAATTGCATATATTTCTTCAAAGCATGCTAGTTACTTCAATTACGCCTATAGATATATCTACATTTGAGTCCTTTTTTAAAGTAAAAGGAAATGCAGAGAAATCTACTTGCCAGTACGTTAGTTATCCATATACATTGCAGGTCATCTATTGCCTTGTAGAGTTGAATTTTTTTTTTTTTTTGGATTCATGAGATTTGATGCAGTATAACATCAACATATGCATGCATAGATGATCACCATCTTTACATGGCTGCCTTTTCATTCCACAGATAGATTAACACTCATGACACTATCATGCGATGGACCTCCATAGAGTTCATCATATGTAATTAATCACCACAGCCCCAGCATCAAACGTCAAAGGTTGAATAACGATTAACTTGTCAAGTTATTGTTTCTTACATGATGCGCGTCTTGGATGGTTCCAATTTATAAAAGGGGTGCTAATTATAATTGCTATCTAGGTCCATTTAGGCCCAGCTATGAACCTCATGGAAAACTTTAGAGACTATGTAACAAGCTACTCATCACTTTCATACGTAAGTAACAGCACACCTCAGCTACTGAATAATAACAACACTATAAAAATGCATGTATTCTGGATGTTATTCAATCAATGAAAATCAAAAAGAAAAAAATTACATATCATGTAATCTCTACATTTTCATAGTATCAGAGCTCGGGAAGCCGGTGGATATCCCACCACCTCTAAAGCTACTTCCGATGAAGTGCAGCTAAATCGATACTATTTGGTTCATCCAGTGAAGACCCATGCAGCAGTGTGTCTTTGTTCGACAATTCATCACTCAACAGCTAGCCATCCCCTAGAGCCATCAATAATCGATCCTGAGAAGTTTTAGCTTCTGATGAAATAGCTGCCACTCCTGAAGAAAAAAATGGTGAGTGCCATTGTTCCCTGCACCATGATAAGGTTCAAAATTTCTAAATCTCTCCTAGCTTGGCCTTCTTCTCATCACCCATTTGGATCTTATTGCACTTGCTAAATATCTCACTGAAATTACCTCCGCTTGCACAAACATTCATCATCTACTGGATATTAAACTTGATGGTAAAAACCAAGCATATGGAGGTTTTAATTCCTCCAAATTTTAAAGCCCACAACCTCATGCAATACATTGACATCTCAATCACTCCCCTGCCTCACACATTAAGAAATTAGTAATTAGTAAATAATTATAATGGGCAAAGTGTAAAAAATCCATGAATTAGAATTTATATTCTTTAAAATAAAAAAAGATTATAATTTTTGTATACTTATTTAAGAATCATTTTAAACACATTTAATCATTCTGTTATAGACTTTATGATTATGTATTTAATATGAAACATAAATTTTCTTCAATATTAAGGAATTATTTATTAAGTGGAAATAAAGCCTTATATATTTAAATTAAAATAATATAAATAATAAAAAATAGGGTTAATTAGTCAACTTTCAAAATTTAATTGCATCACTAAATGGATATTTCTTTTGTGAAAAGCTTTTATGTATTATAAAGGATGAGTAGAAATTAAGGGTATATATCCTAATTCATATGCAAAACTTATACTCATAATTTTTTTCTTGCAGTATCATTGAATTACTTTGCTTAATATGCTCGAACCATCTAAGATGATGTTCTTGAACCTTATTCACTTTTGGAGCCACCCCAACCTTGCTACGAATAAGTTCGTTTCTCATTCTATCTTTTCGAGGATACCTATTTGTTCACCTTAGCATCCTCATCTCCATAACACTTATTTTATTGGTAAGTTTTTCTTTGTTGGCTGACATTTATCCCTATATAGCATAGCCGGTAGCATAGGCGCTCTATAAAATTTTCTTTTAGTTTTGAATGGGCTTTTCCAACTGCACAAGATATAAGAAGCACTCATGCATTTCACCCAATCAACTTGGATCCTATTAACACCTCACTCTCTATTTCACCATTATTTTGAATAATTGAGCCAAGGTATTTGAATCTTGTTATATCCTCAAGATTATGATTATACTTGTGTTTCATATATATTGTTTTAGATCTATTACGATGAAACTATTTTTATTCTAAAGTAGTCTAACACAATTCAAGATTTGGATTAACTCTATTCTTAGTCTTATCATATAAAAGTTTGGTCGACAGGGAAAGGGGAAGTCGATACAGTCCAATCTGACTTCATCTTCGAAGAGAAAGATTTTGCTTTATTCTAGCTTGATGAGAGCAAACCTCACCCTCCGCTGAGCTTGTCAGTTTCTCATCCCGCCAACCATCTTGGTATAGACGATTGCCCTCTCCACCAATAAATAAGAAATGTTGACTCAATAGCTCGTACGACGAATGAGATGTGAACGAAGTCAACCTCCGGTAGGCCCTCCGGGTCGTAGGTTTCTACTAGCAAGGAGAGAAGCCTGACAACCCAAGTCAAAGGAAAGGCGAAGCTCAAATCATTCGTCAAGGATAGGCCTAGGGAATCTGTAGCATATAAACTTGGTTTCACTCCTAAGGCCGAGAGCGGATTCATAAATTCCTTTGTACGAATGTCATCTACAAATAATATGCACTAAGGAATGTTCTCTTGAATATGAATAGTAAGAGCATCTATAATTAAAGTAAAAAAAATAATGGATTGAGAGTAACACCTTGATATAATCCATAATTAATGCAAATGTTTGGGTGCTATTTTAGTAAATATTAAATTGTAGGTGCATATAGGTAATGATTAAAATGTTGGAGGCTTATTTTTAATTTTTTGTATAGGTTTAGTTTTTGAATTTTTAGTGAAATTTTTTAATTTTTTTTAAAGGAATCTATATGATGAGATTTTTATTCAGATATTTGATGGTTTCATTGTGAGGGAGAAGATGCAAAGAATAATGTTAATAATTAAATATTTTTTGAACTTTATTGATTTTTTATTTTCCTTAAAATTTATATAAAAATAATTGTAATTCTTTATTATTACAATTGATGTACTAAAATTTTAAAAATCTCACTGGCCATGAAGTTGCCTCAACGAGGCTCTACTTTTTCCAATACAAAAATAATTAATATTTTATTTATCGCAGACATAGCATCATTAATCTATATTCTTGTTTTAATCATTCTTGCAATTAGTTATGCTTGGACAAGGCTGCCCTCACTAAGGGTAGGGTGGTGTCCGGGTTGCTTTCAATGCAATGCCTTGTATTGTTGGTTTAAATTAAGCATGACGAACTTTGTATGAACCATAACATTTATCTTAATGAGAATATTTGTAAATGACCATTGATGTGTGGAGGGGCTTTATTTTTGTATTGTGAATATTTTATTTGATAGTAACTGTAGAATTAATATTAAATATAATATTAACTTTTTTATGGGATATTGTGGTTTGAAATAGTAGGAGATAATCTTATAAGATACAATTTTAATTGCTAAATTTTGATTTTCTTATCACTGCACATCATAAGGCTTTTTTTTTGTTCTTCTTAACAAAATTAAGCAATTGAGCACAAGCACCTAGTTGGATAACTTCATTTAAACATTTCAAGTGGCTTTGGCTGGATTCCATTTTAAGAGTATGTTGCTTGATCAATTGTGTATCCTTTGCTACTTCAAATGGGAGTGTTAATCCAGGAACTTCACAAAGGAATCCCAGTTTGTTTTGTGCGAATGTTATCGAATAAAGAAATTGCTTGACATGCTTTACATGCTCAATTAAGAGTCTAACACATTGGTGTTAAAGGAAATCAAAATGATTGTGATAACACAATGATGAAATGTTACAATATATAAAGCATGAAAATGAGGACAGTGATTTATAGTAGTTTGGCCATGAATAAATCTAGTCTCATAATTGTGAGATAATGTGCTTTTATATGCAAATGAATTACATGTTACCAAGCCTTTTAAAAGGAGAACAATTAGTAGTTCTCTTTGGAGGCATAAAGGGAAAGAAATAAAGTAAAATGGAAATGACGTTCGAGAACAACTAACAAATTCTCGGGCATGCAATGCAGGCTCATTTTTTGAGGTGGGGGAGCTTGCGGAGAACAACATAAAACTTTAGGGACCTGCAGAGTATGATTATCAATTATCTCAGTGCATGGCTTCTAGGCTTTTTAGTTCAAGGTAGCTAGCTCTTGAAACTTTGAACTAGGACATATGTAGAAAACATATGTGGTGGTTAGTTATGGTGGTAACAGGTTGGGTGGTTAGGGGAAAATGCCAAAGTGCATTGATCATGGATGAGTAGTAATGATTGGGAAACTTACCCTGACTCAACAATAGCTAATTAGATTGTGGTTGAAGTCACAACAAATTATAGAGGTTGAGCTGATCTGGAAAATGGTTTTTGCAAAGTTCTTGGAGAGCCCCATGTCGCTATACATGTGCCTAGGCCTTACTGATTGACTGTGTGATGCTACAGTTCTAGAAATATAGCTCAGTTGATAAGGATAGGTAAGGATAGATGCGAACTTGTTGGGCGAATGGAATCATCTCAAGCAAGAGGGGATCTTGTATATGTGTTGAGCTCCGAAAGTATTTATGGAGGCATCGTAATATCTCATTGACTTGCATCTGATGGAGAATCAAGGTGTCATAGGGACACAAAGATTTGAATCTTCCTTGGGCACCATTCCAAAGATGAAAATTGATGTGACATATGCCTGATTATACAAGAAGATGTAACTGCAATCATTCCATATACTTGAGGGTCTATAAAATTTCATATAGGGCATCAAAGTGAGAACTTTCCTTTTATACTTTAATGCATTCTTTTTTTTAGAAAGCAGATTACTGCTTAGGCAATCTTTTTTTGTTTGTGAATGGACCCCCTTTGATATCAATGCAAAACATGCTAGCGACAATTTGTCGCTTTACATTGCAGGACAAGAAAAAGATACTTTAGTAAAGATACACCAATTTTGTGCCATTGTAGGAATAGTGGGATCTTTTATAGTGGTATGACCTAATGCAGGGGTTGAGATTGTTACTATTTATGAAGATGCAAGCGATCAGTGAGCTAACAATAGATTTTCTTGTTGAGATAGTTGATGGTGTAATGATTGTGGAATTGGTGATATGTACACATCAATCTTCTGCAGGGTGTTTCCACTGATTCTTCTGAGCATTTGAAGTCATTGACCTTGAAGATTGTACAACCTTGTCAAATTGCATGGGGGTATATTCCTTATATTTCTCTAGGAGGTGATGATGCTTGGGGAGACAACATTATGCTTTTAAGTATTTTGAAGCCAGGGATGCCCTGCATTGAAATAGTGACTTTAGGCATAGTTTCTTTGGTTCTTTTGATTTGAGATGCATTGATGGGAAACATTTAAACAATGCATCAATGAGTCATGCTCTAGGTGAGATATGCATGTGTGCTTTTGATGAGGAAGTTGTTTTACCATAATTGAGCGAGGATCAATGCAAAGGGAATCTCAATAAGGGCTAGTGAGCTTTAAAATGGGTGATGTATGGAATTGCATAGATGAAATATGAAGGTAAAGAGTGAAGAATGATGACTAATAAGTTTTATTGCATGGCAATGTATAAATAAAATGTGAAGGTAAAGATTGATAATTTTTAAATATTTTTAAAAGTGTACTTTAGAAAAGTACTTTTTCAATGTAGTCGTAAAGCTATTCCATAAACTTAATTATGGAAAGCATAATTTATGTTATGGATTATGCTTACTAAATTTATAGCTTACAATACTAACAAAAATGCATGGTCATCTTGAAATAGACTAAAATGGTAGAAGTATGCTTATGATGGTAGAGGTTGAATTAGTGAAGGCTACCTTTCTTTATCTACAATATTTTGTCATAATGGCTGCTATGCTTATTTGAATGCTCTTAAAATATCTTGAATGAAAAGTAAACAAAATTACATAATAAGTGCAAAACAATCTCACAAGCTTTCAAATAACTAATGAATCCAAATACTTGAAAAAAGAGATCCAATATTCTTCATATGACACTTAACATGACCATAGTTTGGTGATATGTACACAATATATAGTTCACTTTCACCTCAAATAATACTAATTTCAAGCACCCTGTTAGAATTTGCCAAGCTCCCAGTTAAATATGCTAAAATTTAGAGCTCGTTGTTTAGGTGTGCCAAAACGTTGGCTCTTTAATCACCATTTGCTGACCAGCACCTAGATTTTGGTGCTTGGGCACACAAACTCATGACCAAGCGCCTGACTTTTGAATTTAGTTAATAGAGATCTCCTGATAGACTATGACCTTGGCTCTTGGGCGGGTTCAAGTTCTAGTCAGCAAAACTTGAAAACTCTACAGCATATTGAGGGGCTCAGGAAAGCTATATAAAGAGGAAATCACAAGGGGAGAGAGGGAGTCATCCTGGTAGCAGCTAGGAGCTAAAAGAAGAACATAGAAGAAGAAAATAGAGGAAATTGAAAGCCAAGTGAAGAATTCAAGGAGAGATCAGTAAGAAGAAATTGATTGTTTTTTGTTTATCTGTCTCAAAGCTTCATTGTTCATGGAATTGATGCCTGCTACCTCTTTCAAAATTTCCCTCACAAAGTTCATATCAAAGTGAATTTCTTGAGGGAGATTAAGCTTGACTGAATGTATTTTGGAGTAGATCTATTTCTAATTGTTTCAGTGATGCTTGATTTTCTTTGATATATTCTATTTGTTGTTTTTATAATAATAATAGTGACTGGATATAGAGATATAAATTACTATTGAAAATGGATTGATCTTTATAAGATATTGATTACCTTAGATTTGATTGGAGATAGTAGATCTAATGGTGTAATACTGCAATAACTTATTACTTAAATCTGAATCTGAACAAGCTCCGATTAGAGATCAGTAAGCAGAAATTGATTGTTTTTTGTTTATCTATCTCAAAGCTTGTTCATGGAGTTGATGTCAGCTACCGCTTTCAAATTTTCCCTCACAAAGTTCATGTCAAATTGAATTTCTTGAGGGCAATTAAGCTTGACTGAATGTATTTTTAAGTAGATCTTTTTCTAATTGTTTGAGTGATGTTTGATTTCCTTTGATTTATGCTATTTGTTGTTTTTATAACAATAGTGAGCAGATATAGAGATACTAATTACTGTTGAAAAATGGATTGATCTTTTTTAGAGATTGATTACGTTAGATTTGATTGGAGATAGTATATCTAATGGTGTAACACTGCAATAACTTAGTACTTAAATCTGTATATGATACGAGCTCCAATTATAGATGATCAAGCATGGACTAGTCTAAACTTTAATTATAGAATTTGAGAGAACCAACAATTTAATGAAAGAAGTTCAACTCACTCTAATAATGGCAAGAGAGATACAATGATTAAATTACACTCATAAGCGCTTAATCCCTTCATTCCTTAATTTTCCTCTTAGTTCTACATTCGATTGAGTAGACTAACAACTTGGTCTCTTAGCTTTTTGACAATCTGTAGTTAACCATTTTGAATTTGTTAATCTGTAAAAAATTTCAGTAAATCTTGTTGGTAATTATTTAGTTTTCTTGAGGACGATACTTGGGATACTTATCTCATATTACTTGAGATTGTGTGCACTTGTGCATCATTTTGGGTGCTGGAATTTGATTATCTAGAACTACGGACAAGTTTTGTACCTATCATATAGTAAACAATTTTAAGTTTATATTTCCAAATATCCAAATCTTGATCTTAGTCGTTATTCTATTGATCCTTGAGCATTTAACCACTAATTTTTATTACTTATCAACATGCACCAAATGTAATTGATAATCATTGCTCATTCTGCATCTATGCAATCAATTGACATTTATATTATTTTTCACTTTCAAATATGATTATAGAGCTTTTGAAACTCTTTTTTCTTATATTGATAAGCGTGTTTCCATATTGATAGAGTAACAATAATATTTGATAAAACTTTTTTTAAGTCCCTATATTTGTAAATTGTCTCAAATTGGTCATTGAAATTTTTGTTATATCAATTAAGTCCTTAAGATTTAAAAATTGTCTCATTTTAGTCCCTACAAAATAAGAAAATGGTCGTTCCCATCATCATCTCCTTCGGCCAGACCTTTGAGCGCACTTTCATCGAAGCTTCCTTATTCCCAATCCTCATCCCCAACTTTGCTCTTGGTTCTGCGATCCTTTGCTGGTGGAAGCCATGAGGGAATTCCCTTCCACCGAGTCTTTGAAGGCCGCAGTTCCTCTGATTGCTAGGCACCCTGCGTCGGCTCCTTTCGTCCATCCACCTGGGCATCAGTTCATAGCCTGGCCGCGGTTCTGAACCTCTCCTTTGAAAAAGAAAACAAGGTCGGCATTGTACGCTGCGGATCTGTGCTCGCCATCGTGGATTCCCTCGGACCGGCGTGCCTTGCAGCGGGCGGCGAGGGAGCACGTGGCAGAAGCTTTGCTCCTTGGCCACGGAGAAGAAGAACCGCGCCGAGATCAGGGATCTGCGGGCCGTCCCGCCCCATGCTGCGGTTTTTTTTTCTCAGGCAGGGAGATCTTGCAGGCGAGGTTTGAGGCCTAGATGGAAATTTAGTACAAGGGACTCGCGCAGATGAGCGCGATCACGGTCGCTTGGGTAGGGGATCTGTGTAGGTTGCCGTGTCGCTCTTGGGGAAAGAGCCGAAGTTGAGCAGAGTGGCCAAGGGGCTCATGCTGACACTGTTGAAGGCCAAGGAAGGGAGGGCAGCCATGTTCGACGAGGGTGTCGTGCAGGCTGCTGTGGCGCTCTTTGGGAAAGGCCGGGAGATGGGGGTCAAGATGTTGCACAGGATAAGCATTTGAAGGTTCAGGTTCAGGATCTTGGCAAGGGCGGCGGGGGCAGAGGAAGCAGTCGAGAGGTCGCCACTCCACTTGTGCAGGAGAAGCAGGGAGAGGCAGGACTACGAGCACCAGCAATGGCATTGGCTAGGAGAAGGCTGGGATGTTTTCTTAGTTTTTTTTTTTTTAATTTTTTTAATTTATGTAGGGACTAAAATGATTTTAAATCATAGGGACTTATTTGATATAACAAAAACTTAAAAAAGGACTAATTTAAGACACTTAAAACTATAAAGAAAAATTTTCCCATTATATTTTAAGCATCAAGCGAATTGATTGCCCCATCCTTGGAGAATGTGCAGTACCATCCGCAGATTTCTACAATACGCAATAGTCAAAGAAGATGACAATGATGGGCAATATTTGGTGGATTTCTATATTTGCTTGTGTTCATATTGTTGTTTCATGTATTTTATTCATCTCTTTAAATTATTTTCTGTTTCTTCTTTCTTGTTGTGTGACTTTGCTTATGCGTTGCTTTGTTCATTTTGATAATAAAAAATTACTTTGAAAAAAATTAGTTTGGGGTTATAACAGCATATCAACAGCTCTTTTGTTATCCACAAAAAGTGAAGAAACATTAAACAACGTATATACAAAACACAAGTTAGAATATTGCACAACAAAAGATTGCATGTTGACTCAGCCTAGGTCACCCAAGTTGACACCTTGGCCGCTGTTCACAATTTCTTTGATGGTGGGCGGATGCCTCAATGCTGGCATAACACTCTAGTAGTTATCATTCCGAGGGAGGAGGGGGCCGTCACTCCGAGATAATTTTGTCATATCAGTCTGTGCAACACTATCTATAACGTGGTGGCCAAGATTCTGGTCATGCACCTTAAGACAGTGCTGCTCTCGTTGATTTTCTGAGAACATGGTGCTTTTGTTCCTGGGAGAGACATTAGTGAGAACTGTCTCATGGTCTAGGGAATCCTCATGCGACTCTCATATTCTACTTCGATGGTCAGACACATGGCCATCAAGGTGGTGGATATAGAGCAGGCTTATGACTGTATATAGTGGGGGTGCTTATGCTTGGTTCTAGATAGATATGGCTTCCCACAGAGGTGGACGAACTGGGCCATTTAGTGTGTGGAATTCCCCAGCTTTCGGCTCTGGTCGGTGAGCACAAGCTTCCTTGGATAGTGGGGAGGAGAGGTTTTTGGCAGGAATGCCTCTCTCCCATTACCTATTCATCATGTGCTCGGAGTCATTTCCGTCCTGGTCTGGCGACAACAGTACGCCCGATTGGTTATCACTCTTGATTGGGGCTGTGATGACCCGTGTTAGGTTGGTAATAATCAATCTAACATTTGATGCATCTTTCCGCAGGATCAATTGACAGTTAGGTAAAATAGCAGTTAAACACATCCAAAGCCATTCAAGTGTAAAAAAAAATAGCATTCATTCAATTTAAAGTAAAATAATATCCATAATTTATTACATGACTTTCATTATACAAAAATAAATATCCCTTGAAGGGGCAGTTAGAATCCGTTAATTTGCCGCACCACGTCTTCAAATTAATCAGCTTCCTCCAGCTGTATCTGATCTGGCATTATAAAAATAATGCCTTAGTGCACATATTCTAAATACAAAGGATATTAAGAATATATTTAAAGCAAAGCGAAAAGCAAAAATGATAACAATTGTAGGAAAAATATAGTTTATTGCAAATAAAAGATGATTATGTTTCGTGTAACATAAATGTCCTCTTGTCACATGCCAAGTTTTCAAACAGAAAAGCAATAATAACGTAAAAATTTATGTTTATGTTTATATCTATAATATTATGAAGCAATAACAGTAGTTCTGATAGGCAAAGCCAGAATCATGAGCCTGGGTTCATATGCATTTAAGCATAAATCTTCACCTGGACCCCCTTAAGGGCCTCAGATGGCAATAAACATGCATTTAAGCATAACCTTCACCTGTGCCTCCCTCAAAGGCTCCAGATGTACCCTTATAGCTCTCGAGGACTAGCCCCGTCCCTAACCTATGCTCCATTTCGGAACCCTTCTTGCAACATTCACAAGATACATAAACATCATTCAATTTTTCTTACATCATTAGTAGTAAGAATAACATATTAAGTAGAAATATAAAATAGGCTCAAAACGATGCATATGCAACAAATGATAGTAAGAAGTATAAAAATAATATCCAGTGTACCTTTTGTGTTTTGACTAACAAGATGATTCACTCACAACCTTGATGTATCTGCAAAAGTTATGTTTTTGTAATTTATTAGTCTTTGCAATGACCTAATTATAAGATTAAAATTTTAATTTCTCATTCCTAAACCTAAACTTGAAAATTCTCTGATTAGATTTTAGAACTGGAACGTATTTAAGCTCAGATTTTCTCAAGTTTTGGACTGGCTAAGATTTAAATTTTTTGTATTTTAATTGTCTTCACTTATTCAAACATTAATAAGGCATTGGAACTCACTCTATACTAGGTTTAACTCAATTTGGGTTTGACTCATTCTTAAACTTTTATTGTTGGATTAAAAACATAATGTCTTTCAAGATCAGAATACTTAATAATGATCTTACATTCTAGCTAAATCAGATTAATCCAATTCTCTATACATGCTTGATAGCGACATAGGGTATTCTAATAATAATTAAAGTGATTTCTAATAGCATTGAACCTTCATATACCAAATTACATTCAAATTGCGGTTTGATTATAAGATCCTAGATTTCATCAATAATAATCGAGTATAAAATTGATGAAACTGTATAGCAATTATAAATCTCTAGCCCAAAGTTCTTATTCTAAACATAACACTTAGTCTTTTGGTTTCCCAAGTATAATTTCAATTGATCAGAACATAATTTGTTTTACTAAAATTTAGTTTATTAGTGAATACTAGAAAATTCATGATTTATCCCAGTATATTAAAAAAAATGCTCAATTATATTATACTAAATTTTTATCTTAAATCATCATTATTATATATATATATATACATATATGTATTTATATAAAAGAATTGACAGAATAGAGTCTTTACCTTATGGTCGAGCGCGAAGTCGAGCGCACGCAGAAGATCGAGCGATTTGAGTCGAGCGTACGCAGAGAGGAATCGGCGCTAGAAGAGATCGAGCGGAAGAAGGTTCGGCGTAGAGGCGGGAGGACCGGACCGTGCGCGCTGGGACGTCGACTGCACTCGTGTTGGCTTCCATCGTCGGCAGCAAGGATCGAGTCGCCGATGGTTGCTCGCCTGCTGTTGGCTCAGGTACGCACTTCTCCAGTCGAGCGGAAGAGTCTAGTGGAAACGTCGAACGGAAAAGAGAGGGAGATGCGAGAGGAGGCTGTGAATAATCGAGGGGGGTATGTGCTCGATTAAATAGGGTGTGCGTGCGTAATGCACACCCGATTTCTTCGGTTGTTTTGCACGAATAGTCGGCAATCAGCGAACATTTAAGGAATTGGCGCATTTTTGAAGGAATTGAGCGGTTAACGTTCCTTTCCTGATAAAATCGTTGGTCTTAAATGTCGACGGTTTCTAAACCTTTGTTTCCTTTCTTCTCTTCTAATTTAATTCGATTTAGAATTAATTGGATTTAAAAAGACAAATTTTAGCGAGAGATTTTTAACAGAATGAAACTGAAGTTGCGGGACATTAACATTTTTTTTTTCTTATCGGGTCATTATAGGGGCTGTCCTAGCTTCTCCCACCTCATGTATGCAGATGATTTGATACTGTTTGCCCCAGCTTCTGTGACAGCTGGGAGAGAGGTGCAGTAGATTTTGACAGACAATGGTAGCTGAATAGGACAATATGTGAACTCGCGCTACTCATAGGTTGTCTTTAGCCGATAGATCCCAGTCTATCGTCAGCGTAGGATTGCGATCCGACTGGCTTTCGGTGAGAGGGTCATCGCTCCAATTCTTGGGAGTCGCGGTCACTAGCTGACCTTCGCGGAGAACAGATTTTGCAGCAGTTATTGAGCAAGTTCGAGCTAGGATGGGCTCATGGAGCAGTCGCCACCTTTCTTTGGCTGGCAGGTTGTGTTTGATCAAATCCATGCTCGCCATGATCCTCAACTATCTAATGTTGGTTGCCTCGATTCTGGACTCTTGCCTCTCTGACATTGATGCTATTCTTCGTAAATTCCTTTTGGAAGGTGTGATATCCGTTGCCGGTTCAGCGAGAACTGTCCCAACATTTGGGTACTCACATACTGCAGGATCATATTGAACAATTTAAAAGAAAATGAACACATATAAAAGCTAAAAGATAATTCTCATTCATTAAAATTCCTGATTACAAATATCTACCAACATTCATTTTTACAAAGTTTAACACAAGATGAACTGAAATAATAGAAAAATAAAAATAAAAGTAAAAGTAAAGTAGTGCCGTAGATTCATCAGCAAATTTGAAAATGTATGAATTAGGGTTCTTGTTTGAATTCTCCCAGAAGCACTTGACCTGGTATTGTAAATAAATATTATCGAGATTGAAATTCCCAGTAATTAGAGAATACTCTTAAGTACTGCAGTAAACAATAAAATATTACACTTTATAAAAGCAGAGATGCGATTAGTGAAAATAATGGTGTAATAAACATGCAAAAAAAGGCAATAGCGCAAATGAATAATCAATTTTCTGCAAAATGTATTATAAAAAAATGTAGGTTATTGATGTCGTTTTTTCAGTAACCCACAACGAATACTGATATCATTTTTTCAATAACCCTTGAATATTACTGATGTCATTTTTCTAGTAACCCATAAATGTTACTGATGTCATTTTTCAGTAACTCATGAATGTTACTGATGTCATTTTTTCAGTAATAACTATGTTATAAAGGGATGTTGGTTCCGAACAATTAACCAAACTTCAATACGAATTTGTCTCAAAGCGAAGCTAAGCAGCAATAAAGTGCAAGCAATATATGTCATATACTGGGTATTTTTTTTTAAGTTCAAGAGTGCAACAGTTCTATTGAATATGCATTTAAATTTTGATATTTTAAATTAGCTTTTTAAAAATATGATATATATGTAGAGATTTTTACTTTGCTCTTTTCTATTCTATCTTCGTTCATTCTTTCTCTTGATAGAAGATAACATTTTTAAGTCATTGAGAGTAGCAATTATATTTGATATAATATTATTTTTATCAGTATTCAATGATAATAATAGTATATGAATGAAAGAAAAATAAAATGGAAATGACTGTAAACAAAAAAGTGCAGAATGTAATAATAATTATAAGATGTAATAGTGAAAGTGCCTGAATAGAAATTTGACAGAATAAAAATAATAATAATTTAATAACATTTGTACGGTTCTCATTATTAATTGATGGAATAATAATAATGTGAATGATTAATATTTTTATTTTTTTCATAATAAAGAATATTAAGTATACGCAATAAAATAGCAAAATCTCTCATCAATTTCCTCGCCTTTTCCTTCTCTTACCTAAGGTTGGGGTTGCTGAAAGTCGGAGGGAGGCCGAACGTGGCTAGAGGGAGTCGGAGGGGGTAGCTGGAGTGGGGTGTTCGGAGCAGTGGTGGCTGATTGGAGGAGGGAGCTGGCTGCGGTAGGAGGGCTGGCTGGCAGGGCTGAGGGAGCTGACTGTTGGAGGAGGGGGGTGGGCTGAGGGGGTTAAATATGTAAAGGAGGGAGCTTGGTGTCGGCTAGGAGTCGACCAACCCGCGCCAAAACGGTGTAGGCTGCTCTCCCTGGCGCGAAAGGTTCCGCGTACAGGACTCTGTCGAGCGACAGAGCCCGCTCGATTGCAGGAAGGGGGGGGGGAATCGGGAAAACAGAGAGGAAGGGAGGGGGAAAGGAAATTCTTAAGGGAAATTTAAATAATTACTCAAAGTAAATTTTTTATATTTTTTCGTCGTTTGGCGTCCAAAAATAACGAAACCTGACATTGAGGGAGCAATATTTTATTTTAAATTAATTTTTGAAATTTTAAACTTTGAAAATTAATTTAGATCGGACCGACACTCCAAAATTGATGAAACTTCTTGAGCAGTCTTTAAATAATATACTTAATATAATAACACAAAAATTGATGAATTCAGACACATTTAATGTTCTCAATATATTGAATTTAAAAAGTTCAAAAAAATAAAACGAGAGTTTTCGTTAGTCGGATTTCTCCCAAATTAGGGCATTTTGATAAAAAATTATTCTCATCTAAAAGTTTTTTGTTTACCCTAATTTGAAGTTCCCTAGGATCCTGATGTTAGAGTTGGGATTTTGACATAACGTGCAAAGTTACGACATTGGGTCGTTACAGAAGGTGCAGAGGGTAGTGGTCTACACTACATAAGGTGGCAGGAGGTCTGTCGATCGTTTGAGGCTGGTGGACTCGGGATCAAAGACTATTGAGACTGTGGAGGACTGTTCTTGTATCCTGCCACACATTCAGCTACGTCAGCAGGGAGATCTCCTCTAGGTGAGAGCCATGGAGCTCCGTTACCGTCGCCAGGGCGATGAATTTAATGTTTGGCATTATGATTATGCAGTTTGGAGGATACTGGGGTATGGGTGGCATGTCGACTCTTTCACGATGAGCCGGGCTAGCTAGATTTACAGAGCGGAGGTGGGCGATTGGTCTTTGCAGTTTGCAGCCATGTGGGTGATGGCTCTGCCCCCGAGAGGCTTGTTTCTTGTGGCGATTACTCAGTGATGACATCTCTACAGGGTGTTGGCTGTTCATGAGGGGACTCACTCAGTCAACGAGTTGTGTCTAGGGCTGTGATACTGATGAGGACAGGGAACACTTCGTGGCCCATTGTAGTTACATGAGGGCCATACTAGAGACTTTTGTGCGTTGGGGCTTATTGCCGGCCACTCTAATTATTTGGGACCAGTTTACTGCTTTGTAGTCGACTGCTATTGCGTCTCGCCACCGCCCTTTTAGCTGTCAGGTTGTGGCCTACTCCCTCTACCAGGCTTGGCGGAGCAGGACTAAGCGTATTAACGGCCGTTCTTGCCCGACTTCGCTGATTTGTGCGGGTTCGATCCTCTCAGCGATGGTCAGTGCTAGTTTGTATGACGGGTCTGATTCCTGGGGTTCCAAGGCCCACTAGTGCCCCTCCACCTTTTTGAGATGTGCTCATCAGGAGGCTCTTAGACCTCGTTGAGGAAACTGTAGAGTTTGATCCTAGTTGATGTACTGATACTTTTATTTATTTATGCTTAGCTACGACCATCTTTCAAAAAAAAAAAAAAAACCTACTATAGAGATTTGAGGGTGGTACATCTTAAATTCAATTATACAATATTTTCATTGAATTTGGAAGCTGATCATTGTGATGATATTAGACATGAGGACACAAACAAGTAAAATGTTGCTTAGATGTGTTTTGTTATGATGATGAAGATATGAATTTTTTTTTTGTTGAAAATGTTAGATAATGTAAATTGTTGGGATAATGGCTACGATATATGTTTGGATATTTGAATCTATAGCTTAGTTTTGCAGATTAAAGTTATGCAAATGATGGCATAAAAGGATTTGAATCTTGATGAAGTTTGTTTTTATGGTCAATAAAACATTCATTAAATTAAGTTTTTCTTCCATACGGAAGTAGAAAGTAGTCAAGGATACTGCTAGATTATTCTTTTTGAGAATTTTTGGCTTTTAGAAAGATATTGCGTGAAACAAATTTACTAGGTTTGGAATGTGTTCTTTGGAAGAAATGGATAACTGTATATACCTTCATTCCTAATAATATTTTGACAAAATCTTTTGATTCCCTAAATTTTCCTTGAGAAATCAGAGGTGATGATATTCAAAGAAGTCTGACACTTGAGACTATTCACATCATATTTATTGATGTGGAAATGCACAATATGGAGATGCATGCACTAAAAAAGTAATTTGTTGTATAAGATTGTCACCACCTCAAGTGAAAAAGAGTTGAAGATTGAGCGTAGTGTGTAGAGGAGATCCACAAAACATTGCCAAAATTTTGGCACCATTATTTACATTTGGATCGATGAAACAAAATATGTTGATGCTGGTTTTGTTGTTGGAGGGATGTGCTACATTTTGAGTTTATTGGATGTATCATATAGCCTCAATTTGAAGAGAGTGCTTAAAATACTTGCCATTTGAAGAATGATGGAGAGTAGTGCAAGATATTAAGTAGGAAAGAGAAATATATGAAGCAACTTTATAGATCTCATGCCAAATTATCTTCCATTTATTGAATGAGTTTAAAATTTTTGAAGGGGATTTTGATGGATAAATTTTTGAATATTAAACAAAGGCTTAGAGGAATTTTATGGGAATTAGGTTGTGCATTAAAATCCCATTAAAAATTTAAGATAGAGAGTTACTTGAGAAACTTGCGTTGTGGGCACCTATTTTAAAGATGTTGAACTCCAAAATCTAGGCTTAGTGGGGAGCCTATAAAGAGCCTCTAACATTAGAATAAACCATTTTTGGGATTTCATTTTTTATTTATTTAAAATTTCTCATTTTGCTATTGAGTCTTTCTAATTTAATTGAGCCTTTAAAGACTCGCATCAGACATATTAAATCACAATTTAAAGGAACACGTGATTTTGCTAAGATTTGGTTAATATAAATGTATGTTGGTTGTTCGTATGCCCATGAAATCTCAATAACCTCTTGTGTAAAATGACCACAAATAAAGCTGTGTTTAATCTTGATGTGTTTGGCATACATGTGTTGAATAAAATTTATTGCTATATTTATCACAATAGCGTTGTCACATCAAATATATATTTTTTGAAGGCTTAAACTATGATCACTTTATAGCTTCTCTAGCATTTAGCAGTATAATATAGTATGCTCAGTTTTGGCACTGGATAGAGAAATCTGATTATTTTCTTACTAGATCATGAGAGTATTGATAAACCTAAGAAATGACAGGCGACTAAAGTGCTATTTTACTTAATTCTGCAATTACCATAGTGAGCATCAAAATACTCAAAGCTAGCATGTTAATGAGCTCATCAATACCACTATTAATTTAGCGGTCCCATTAAGATATCATGTATTCGCTTAAAGGTTTGCTTGGAATCTTTGCGTATCACACATGGTAGACACAAATATTTGGATGGCTGGCAGCAAGATAAAATTATGCATATTTCATTTCATGATTTTTATTTTTCATCAATTGATTTCATTTCGTTCAATGATGCTTATTAAGGACTCCTAATTAACTTTGAGAGCAAGTAATTGCGAATCACAAAATTCATATTTCCTGCACTTTGATATATGTGCCAATAAATCAATCATATTTTTTTATTTTTTTGGAAATTTGATAATTTTTTTTTGAATTTAATTTATTTTCTGTAAATTTATTTTTTATTTCTAAAATTTATATTAATTAATCCAAACCTCAAATTGAGAATTCAACTATTTTATCTATGTTCATGCATTTTTTTGATAAGGGTGGGCCCTTTTTATTTTTTTTAGCATTTTAAAAGTTTTAGTATTCTTAAATTATTTAATACTTATTTTATTATTATTAATATTAATATTTTTTTATTGTTACTATTATTATTATTATTTTTAAAGCAACAAAAATAAAATAATTATCAAATAACTAATTAGATACCCCAACTTTGCACCTACGCCTTCATTTTCCTCTCTCATCCAATTGCCTCGATGGCATCGTTGATGACCAGTGATTAACCTAGCTTAACTCTTCTATCATTGCCAATGTCATCGATTATCCTTTCCCTCTTTCCCTCCTTAGAATTTTATTTATTTTCAATTTATTTTTATATATTTTGATTTTCAAAATTTTTATTAATTAATCCAAAGCTTAAATTAAGAATCCTGCTTATATTTGTGTACCTGATATTTTTTGATTCATGACATTTTCATTTATTTTTTATGGTATTGTTGAAATTTCATAGTTTTTATATTAATACACTGAATAATTATTTAAATTTTAATAATAATATTATTTAAAATTATTATTATCGCTATTGTCATTATCTTAACTACACGCATATGCATCCTTCTCCACCTTCCCTCTTCACTTCCATCCTCCTCCTCCTCTCTCTCTCTCTCTCTCTTGCAATTGCATCTTTGGCTAGCCTTGCTGGCATGCCAAAAGTCAGCGGCTGACCCAACCCATTGGGCTAATTGGCTAGGGGCCATTTATGGCCCCACCCCTTAGCTCAATCCCGCCTCTCTATCTTGACTTTTTTTATTCCTCTCCTCTTTTTTACTTTTCCTCTACTGACACGGTCAACTATCGTGGACAACCTCAAGCCCCCCCATCCATTGACAAAGTTTACAAAGTTATCCTTCTCTCTATCTCTTACTCTTCTTCCTCTTGCTCTCTTCTTCTTCTTCTCTTCTTCTTTCATTCACTCTCTTCTTTTCTCTTTTATTCACTTTCTCTTTAACTTCCTCTTACTCTCTTTCTCTCGCTTTCTTTCCCTCTTTTTCCCATCTCATTAATCCCTTATTTCTCTATCTTCCTTTTTTTTTTCTCTTTCCCTTTCTTTCTTATCTTTCTCTCTAAACCCTTTCTCATCCTCTCTTTTTTTCTTTTTTTTCTTTCTCTACTTTTCTCTCTTTCTTTTTCCAACATTTCCCTCTTTCTCTCTAATTTCCTCATTCTCTCTCTTCCTCTCTTTTCTCTCTTTCTCTATTCCTCTCTCATTCTCTTCTTTTTCTCTTTCTAACTCTACTTCTTTTTCTCTCTTAATTAATTTTCTAATTAAATAATATCATTCTATTATTATTTTATAATTAAGTATCAATACTAATAATATTATTATTGTTATCAATATTATTTATCAGTAATAAATATTTTATTTTATTAGATATATATATATATATATACTTATATACACACACATATATACATATATATATATATATTTATATTTTGTTTTTTTGTTTTTTTTTTTGTTTTGCTTATATGTGGCCGGTGGGATTTGAACCCATGACCTAGAATAACAAACCCTGAGCCTCAACCACTGGGTTACAACACCATTCACACACACACACACACATATATATATATATATATATATATATATAGAAAGAATAATATATATTGTAAATTTTAATTCTCAATTTTTATTTTTTTGTTTGAAGTTTAGTGACAAGTCATTCACTGTCAAAATAATTCATTATTGTAATTTTAATTATCACATTTTTTTTATGGTTCGACAAAGGTGGCGCATGAGTTCCATGCTTTTAATAATTTCATTATCACAAATTTAATTTCCAAAATATTATTTGCTTTTAGGTTAACAAATGTAGCCCACAAGTCACCTGTTTTCGATAAGTTTATTATTGCAAATTTAATTCAAACAAAATTTTCTTACTTTTTTGTCCAATAGTGGTGCACAAGTTGCCTATTGTTAATATTTTAGTACTTGCAATTTTATTTTTTCGTTATTATTAACTTTGCTGTGTTACATAGGTGATGATGCTTAGGCAGATGAATGGGTATACTCATAAGGATAATGAGAAATGAATTTATCTGTAGCAAGGTTGGAGTGGCTCCCATTGTGGACAAAATTAGAGAATACTACCTTAGATGGTTCGGGCATGTTAAATGTAGACTATGCTATGCCCTTGTTAGAAAAATTGAGTTTATGAATTTCACTCGTATTAAAGGAGATTGGAAAATTCCAAAAAGATATGAGAAGAAACTATTATGAAGGATATTTTTTATTTGGAACTTAGGGAAGGACTTCTATTTGATCATGCACATGAAAATAAAGGATTAATGTAGCCTACCCCACCTAGTGGGATTAAGGATTGTTGTTATTGTTGTTGTTGTATTAACTTAGTTGTGTTTGATATCGTCACTTGCTTAACAGGTACAAGTTTAACCTTTTAATTTCTTAGTGTTGAAATGGTCATAAGAATCATCTGTCTAGTTTTATCAATTTAAATAGTATTTTAAAATTTTATCATTTTGTGCTTTTATTTTTCTTGTAAACCCAACAAGAGCGTGATACACGTTAGTTGGAATGCCAATTTCTAATTACTCAATTGAACTAAGCATGTAAAATTTGGAGTATATTTTTTTGCAATTAATTATTGATAAAATTTTGAACTTAAATACAATAATATAGTAAAAAACTTGAATTCTTAAATGTTTAGTCATTCATTATTCAGATAATTATATATGTAGATTTAATTTTTGCTTATTAGATTTTGGATTAAACTCTCAATTTTTGAATTCTCGAGTTAAACTCAATTAATTGTTGGCAAAGTCCTCGACTATTTAAATGAGTTAGATTCTCAAAAATTAATGAGTTTAAATTTCTGTTGGTGGATGATCTTGGTAGCTAATTTACATAATGACACAATTTATATATATATATATATATATATACACACCGCACTACTTTGATCAGAGTATAGTTGTCTTTCATATCTTGTGAATAAGGTTGATTGCTTTTATTAGAAATGAGATAAATAAAATATGAATATGAGATTTCGTGACTCAGCAAATGCGCAAATGCTTATTAATTATCCTCAATAATTTTAGTACTCTGCTCTCACAATTAATACTTTATTGATTCTTTAGGGTTTCTTTTTGTTGAAAATGTCATTATTTAATGGATATGCTATTTATTAACTATACCTAAAATTTTGCTTATCTAGCCTTTGTTAATATGATATTTAAAATACCATTCAAACTTTGAGAAAGTATATATGGAGCTATAAAATTGATGGAATTGTAGTCCAGCATGCTACTTTGTCACATTTTTATTATGGCATTGGAAAATTTTGGATAAACTTTTTTCTGTGAGCAATACTTACTAGAATAATACAATTTTGTTAATATTGTATTGGTGCTATTGTTTCTATATTAAAGACATCTTCCTATATAATGTGAAGATATGAAATGTTGTTTGTATATGTAATGAAATAAAATTATATGTTTATACTATTAGTTTTATTTATGTTTGCTTGTTTACGATTCTTTGAATATTAGAAATCCGACATTGGAGTTTTGATAGCCTAATCAAGTTATTTAGGTCTCTGGTGCCAACACTTAAAATCCTTTAAAAGGCAAGCTTGCCATCTTTTTGCTCATTTCAATTTATATACTCATGATAGTAGCGATTTCATTATTTAACTCTTCATTTATAAACTAAAAAAGATAATATATATACAAATTTGGAAAATAATCTTGTTATTATTTCTTTTTTTTATAACAAGGTAATACCTATCTTTTTTTTGAAATTTCATATTAACTAAAAACAAAGTTTATTGTATACTTTAGGAGCTTGTTTAAGAATATAAAATATTTTTTAATTTCTTACGCATACTCATTATACTTACAGACGACATGTCTAGGATGTTCTAAATACACTTTTTCTTCTATGATGCTATTTAATAATTACTTTCATATCCATTTGGTATAGCTTAAAATACCAATGACATGAAACGGGCTAACAACATTCTAATAGCCTCGAGCAAAAAGGCATCGACATTTCTATGCTGGATTCTTGGTTTACTAATCAATAGATTTCAAAAAAATTCTTCTGCAGGCTTTCTAGTAGTCAAATAGGACAAAATTAAAATTGATGGGCACATCCCTGATTGCACCTCATATTAAAAAAATCTATAAATTAGTTGTGGAACCATTTTTGTGCACAATCACTTTAATGGATATTAAGCCTAACAGCAAATCTGTCTTTTTTGAAATTCGTGCATTGTCAAAGGAGGGGTGCGTTAGATTTTTTATTTTTAAATATGTTATGAGATTTTTGAAAAAATTTATTTGTTAAATTTTTTATTTTAATTTTTTGAAGATAAAGTATCATACCACAATTATGAGTATATACATGAATCACAAATCAAGTAAAACATAGATTTTAAGTTGTTTTTCTACAAGGGCTTCATTTATTGCCAAACCTCCCACCCTCTTAGGATCTCGGGTTCCTTATATTAGACTTTTACTATTTCAAAATCCTTTTTGCACATAATAGGGTGAGAAAACCTATTTGGTCCCCTAATCCTTTGATCTTACTTTGATTCTAAAAAAGGGCATTACCAACATAGTTATGGGCATGGGTACACATTTAGATTTGATATTTAAATATCATAAAGTAAAAAAATAAAAGAGATGAGAAAATAATGATATTAAAGAATGTTATGGTGTGGAGCTAATTGGATCATCAAGGGAAGTAAAATTAGAGTCCTGGTGGGTTCCAGAGCAAGACTACATCAGCTAACAGAAAGACAGGCTCCCAGGCACCCCCTGGGAGCCCAATTGCAGCTACATGCTGAGAGCCAGGCGCCCAGGCATGCCCCTGGGTTCCCAGCAGCAGTTGGCAGAGAGACTGATGTTCATGCGTCTTAGGGCTCCCAACAACAAGAGCAGACAATAAGCCAGGCCCCTAGGCGCACCCCTGGGTGCCCAGGAGCAGCAAACGATAGTAAGGCAGGCGCCCAGGTGCGCCCCTAGGTGCCTGGAAGCTCCCTTCATACAATAAGGTAGGCGCTTGCAGCAAATCAGCCTATTTGGAACGTGTCACATGAGCTGTTTTGGGCACTTTAGGGTTTGTTTAGTGTCCCATATATAAGCCTAAAGTGTTTGGCTAGTTTATTATGTGATATTTTTTGTGAGAGAGGTTTATGGTTTTTAAGGAGCTTGAAACCCTAGAGTGAGAACAAGGAGAATTCTGAGAAGAGAAGAAGAGGAAACACAAGGACGGTGATTTTTTCATTCCTCTAAGTGATTGATAAGTTCTCTGTAACTCTGTATTCATTTCTTTGGTACTTAATTTTTGTGTGGAGGTGTGGCTCTATTGTTTTTCCCATTCTTGGGTTTTAAAATCTTTTGTATTTGTATGCTTGTGATTTGTGCTTTGGATTGTTATGCTGAGTTTATTTTCTTGTTTGTGCTGGTTTATATTTCGTGTATTGCTTCTGTGACTTTCAGCGGTTAAACCCCGGTCTCATCTCCTAACAAAGAATAAAGAGAGCACTATGTGCAAGATCGAGAAGTTTTATTTATGCATCAATCCAAAGACAAGTGCCTTTTATGCAAATGCTTCCAAGGGGTGGTGTTAAATTTTAGCTTAATAGTACAAGTTTTAAAATTTATATTCAATGAATTTACCGATAACAGAACTAAAGCTGTAATTTGTTTATGCATAGTCATATTGTAACACTAAATATCTATAACGCTATTTGATGTATTACTATACTATAATATGGCTGAATATAAAGGTAAGCAATTTTTGAACTTTAATCAGAATGCTTAGAAGTGCATAATATAGGCAATGATATAAACAAAATAAAATAATTAACTAACAACTTATTTAAGAAAAATGTCACCTTTTAGAAGCTAAGTGATTAAATAAAAAGATGGGGAAGAGAACAAGTCGCAGTGCACATGGAATATAGAATCTTTTCATTGAAGCTTGAGGCGTTAGCTTTTGCTGGTTTAAAAAAATTGCTCCCAAATGCATTGGCATACATTTTAGAGGTGGGCTTATACCTCAGGCCGGAAACACGCTCCTTGGAATTGTTTAGGAATGGTCTGCCTCGGTGTAAGCCCAGAGCGTAGCCAAGGTTGAGTTTCAAAAAGGCTTTTCTTAGAGTTCTTACGAAAGATGTAAAAAAGTTATTATATTTTGAGAGTTCTCTGGTTTGCATGAAAAGATATTAATCTGGAGTAGGATTGATTTATTGAGAATAATTTATGTTCTTATTAATTTAGCAAGGTCTAGCGCATGGGATGGAACCTGGAAGTTTGTTTTGGTTATTTCTTAATTAAGTTAGATCAAACATGGCATCCTAAAAATAGTTGTTAATGGGGTAGGAAGTCCGTTGATGCTTTGCAAACGGTTAAAAATCTATGGTATAATGTGTATTGAAACATTAGTTTTTAACTACGTGTCATAGAGCTTATAGGACAACCTGCTATTTACTCATATTCGAGCTGCTACAGTTTGTAATGTCCCAAATTTGAACTTCTGGTACCAAATTTGCCTTTCTATTATAGCGCAGCATAAAATCTTATTGTCCACTCACTAAGGGTTGACTTGAGTTTTTAATGTTTACTGTGTTCTGATGATTAAAAATAAAAACATTTTTATTAAAATAACCATTTGAAAAACTTTTAATAGTTTTTATTCTTGAAGTATTTTTATTGGTTTTTGAAAATATTGGCGCTTCTGCTGTTGGATGAGCTGTCTTATCCATAAGAGTGGATAAATATAGGCTAGTATTTGTTTTTGATGCTCTAATTGCATCTCTTATGCACGATTCATTTGAATAAACCTATTCTTACTTGAGTAACATATAGATTTTTCTAATTGTAGTTTTGTGATAGTCAAAAAATATAAATTAGTTTTACAAACTTATTATAAATTCATTGATTGGTCACATATTTTTGCTGTCTTTTTATTTTATTTGAGAAATCCTTATATATATATAACACCCACATCGCATACAAACTTTTTATTTATTTATAAAACACCATTGTTTCATTGATCTTAGAATTCTTTTAATTATAAGTAGATTTGAGATTCCATGCATCTTAAGAAGTTGGAGATGTTAGTACTTTTTGTTAACATTAAAGTTTGAGTGCTAAATATGTATAGTATAGTTTTGGCTGTTATGCAAGTAAAATTTTTTATTGTAATAGATGTCATATATGAATGCCTTTTCATAAGATTGTCAACTCGTGAACTAGATGCTACATATAGACATTTATTCAACTTATTGAAATGGATTGACAATTCATGAGAGTTTTTGTTATAATTATTAATGGTCAAAATAAATATGATAAACATACTGTCCATATGGACTAACCATTACCTTATAAATCAAGTCTAGTGTTCTCTTGCTCTGGAGAAAACCTTATAAATCAAGTACTAGCATGCTATCACATCTATTGAAGAGAGGAATTTTGTGCCAGTGCATGAGAGATTCTCTTATAAAGCCATCTCGTATGCTTGAAGGAACTTACAGAGGCAAATAAACTCATTAGTAATGGGGTAAGAGGCGAACATTAGGACCTTAAAAAAACATTTATCTGATTATGCCGTTTTTTAGTTTATGATTTTATATATAGAAGATCATAATGTTTATGATCGTTTGTAGCTTCTGCTACAAATAAACTTGCATTGTATGTATTTAGTTTCAAGCATGTTATGATTATAGCTTAAGATGATAAATCTCTGGAATTTAAGATGATCTGAGGATGAAGAATATTTTAATGTATTATGTACCAATAAAATTAATATACACGATATTAATAGTTATTAAAATAGTCTCAATTACACTTTTATTCACCATATTAGTAAAACTGAGATTTGAAATTCTTTAAAGAGGATGAAGAGCGCACAAGTAGTAGGATATCGGATGACATCACTATTGATGTATTAAAATGTTTGGATGAGGAAGGGATTATTGGCTTCCCAAGTTATTTAATATTATTTTGAAGACTAAAAAGATGCAAGATGAGCGGAGAAATATTACAGTTATACCTATTTACAAGGATAAAGGTGGTGCTCATGTCTATGCTAACTATAATGGAATCAAGTTAATGTGTCATACTTTGAAACTTTGGGAGAGTAATTGAATATAAATAACAAAATAGATACTTGCATTTTCAAAATCAATTTGATTTTATGTTAGGTAGATCTACTATGGAAATTATACATATATTAAGAGGTTTAAAATTTAAAGAAAGAAAAGATCTTCATTTAATTTTTATTGATCTTGAAAAGACTTATGATAGAGTACCAAGAGTTCTTTGGAGAGATTTGAAGAGAAAAGAGATTTGTGTTGCATATATTAATGTTATTAGAGTATGCATAATGGGCCGGTATCATGTGTTCTATTGCAAAGTTGCTTGTCTAGTTATTTTTCTATTATCATTGGATTGCATTAAGGCATAACTCTCAGGCCATATCTTTTTGCTTTAGTTATGAATGTTCTTAATGAGCACGTTCAAGAGGAGATTCTTTGGTGTTATTTGTCGATAATATTCTATTAATTGATAGGATTAAAAGGATGGATTTAAAGCAAATATGAGTTATGGAGGACTATTTTAAAATCCAAAGGTTGATTTAGTAGGATCTAAAACATAATATAAGCGTTGTTCTATGCTTTTGCTAGAAAAATCTAGTATGAATTCTACTCATGTTAAAAGAGGAAGAGAAAGACCAAAGAAGACGTGAGAAGAAACCCTTAGAAAGGATCTTCACTATTGAGAACTTAGGAGGGACTTCTATTTATCACGCACAATGGAGACAAAGGATGCACAGCAATAGACCTTGTTGGACCAAGACTTGGTGTTGTTGTTGTGGTGGTGGTGTTTATTTGGTTTTTTCATTGATATCTACATTATTTGGGTAATAATTGTGTGAGCGATTGTTTTTCCTTGGCAATTTCATCTTGTGATATGGTTCAATGTATGGATATACGGTACGCACGCATGCATGCATGAAACCTTTGCAACACACCTTTTGAGCTATAACTTGAATCTATTAATTTAATTAAGCTCAGTAATTTCTTTGATATCAGAGTGTACTTGCTTGAGTATGAAAGTGAAATGAATTTTGCAGTACTACTAATAGAAATCCTTTTACATAATTTAGAAACGGCCTTAAAGCTCGACAGTCTAGTGGGTGATGTTGAAGATGCTGTTTCTTCTTCGGTGGTTGGAAAGTTGAAATCTCCTCGGAAATCTAGTTCAGAGGTGACATTCATTTGCTAAAACTAATATCTACTTGTCAGTTTCAATCATATATCATTACAATATTTCCATGGGTTTTATTTTCTTCTCACAGGAGACTCTCATGGCAGCCATCAGCTCTCTGAAAAAAATTGAGGACATCTTAGCATCCATTGCCAAAACAAGGCCTCAGTGGATTTGCCTCATCTCAGCTGTAGATCTAAGGATTGACCGAGCTCTGGCTATTCTTCGGCCACAGGCAATTGCAGACCATAGGTCTCTCCTTTCATCCATGGGCTGGCCCCCTCCACTGTCCGGTTCGTGTCTTTCATCCCAAAACACTGTGAAATCATCAGAATTTTCCAATCCTTTATTAACAATGAAGGGAGAACTAAAGGGTAAGTATAGCGCAAGTTTTCTTTCCCTCTGCCATTTGCAGGAGCTTCAATTTCAAAGAAAGGCTCGCTATCTCGATGACTATTGTAACACAGCAATAGACCTCCACCAGCCACTCTGGGTCATAGAGGAGCTGGTAAACCCAATCGCGCTTGCATCACAACATCATTTTTCCAAATGGGTGGACACGCCAGAGTTCATTTTTGCTCTCATTTTCAAGATCACTAGGGATTTTGTTGATTCTATGGATAATGTATTGCAGCCATGGGTGGACAGAGCCAGGCTTGTGGGATATAGCTGCAGGGAAGAGTGGGTTTCCGCAATGGCGGCCTCGCTTTCCTTTTACCTAACTAAAGAGATCTTTCACAAATACACTGAGAACATAGAGTCGCACTGTTTGAGATGGCTTCAACTGATAGACCTTATGATATCTTTTGACAAGAGAATGCAAACATTATTGATAAGCTCAGGTTTTCCAATTTCCTTAAGGGAAGATGAGAGGCTGCAGCGACGATTGTCAGTTCTATCTGTTTTCTGCGATCGCCCAGATTGGCTTGACAGATGGGCTGAAATTGAGCTGGGAGAGGCGCTGGAGAATCTCAAATCCGCAATGCAGATGGAGAAGAACTGGAAGACAAAGATTCAAGGCACCACCATCCTGATGTCATTAAGCTCTCATGATGATTTCAAATCTCCTGCAGTCTCCAACATAATTCTCAATTGCCTCTCTCTTATCATCGACCGGTCGAGGCCACTCCCGGCCATTTCCCTGAGATCAAGGTTCATAAAATTGGCCGGATTGCCGATGATCAGAGAATTTTCCGATTGCTTGTTGCGAAGGTGCCAGGAGTTCGAGGGCCTCACGGCTCTGGCCGATGATGACGCTATGATAAACGTATCGCACTCCATCAATGCGGCCCGGCACTGCGAGTCAACGTTGACTGAATGGTGTGAGGACGTGTTTTTTCTAGAGATCGAAACGGATGGAAGAAGCGGCTGTATCTTTGACGAGGAGCTCAAAATGTTGAAGAACTTTCCGGTCGATTGGTCCAAAAAGATCTCAGCTGTGATTTTAAGGGGGTTTGATGCACGGTGTCGGGATTATTTAAAGAACAAGAAGCAATGGCAGCAGGAGAAGAGCGAGGACGACCGGACGGGACTCAGAGCCTTTGTTGCTGCCGTGGACTTTCTGCAGGAAAAGATCTCAAAGCTTGAAGAAGAATTGAATGCCATCGACTTCACTGGGACATGGAGAGGTGTGGTCGCTGGTGTCGATCAATTGCTATTCGCCGGAGTTATTTTCGGCGGCACGAGGTTTTCTGATGCTGGCGTTGAAAGGTTGATTGGTGATGTGGCGATCCTGTTGAGTGTTTTCTCAGCTTGGTGTTTGAGGCCAGAGGGGTTTTTCCCTAAGCTGAGCGATGGCGTGAGGCTTTTGAGGATGGAGGAGAGGCAGCTCAGGCATGAATTGGTGACAGGGAAGGACTTATGGTTAAAAAAGAATGGTATAAGGCATCTGACCTTATTGGAGGCAGAGAAGATTGGTAAGAGCAGGTTTTATAACTAGGTTCTCCCTGCAAGGAGGATAAGCTTTGCTTCTGTTTGGTTAATTTCATCAGGGGCTGCTTGCTTCTTTTTTGTTAAATTTCATCAGCGGCTGCTTTTTTATCCATCCTTCTATGTGCAATTTTTCAATCCTATTTGTTTTCTATAATGTAATATATATTGTTTTTTTTTATATTTTTATTCATTCTTTTATAGAGATGAAGAACAATAATATATTATGGCAAACTTGTCATGATTTTAGTCTTTTTATATGATTTGTAAATACCCAAGCTTTTTGGCTCAAATCAAATATGAAGTAGTAATTTATTGTTTGTTTATGCTATAACTGTTAAATATTTTCAACTAAATTCATTATTGTTTATTAGTAAGATGATTGTGGAGCCTCTGGAGAGCATAATTCCTTGAGCAGTATATATACCTGCATAAATCACTGCTAACCTGTAGTTCTGCTAAATGGGGTTTAGTAGTGTTGCGAATCTTTTCCCTATTGTGCTGAATTAAATAATAGTCAATTTCTAAGCTCAGATCTTCCAAGTAAATTTTTATTATGTTGATTGTTGCCTTCTTATTTCAATGAGCAAAATATTGTCACCAATTTTTCCAGTTAGAGCATCTAACAATATACAATGGTATGACCTATTTCATGAGTTTTCTGTTTAATTCTAGCCTTTCTATAAATGTATATAATCTTTATCATTTACTTTTGCGTGTGCCCATTCGTTCATCTTTGCTATATATTATTATTCATAACTGGCCCCATATAATATAGTTGATCTTATAACTATTCAGTAAAACTTATTTTTAAATTTGAAACCTTGAATTGAACAACACAAAGTGCTATTTCTTTTAATCCAACTTGCATGATCTTGTTCATTGTCCTCTAATTCGATGATATTTTGTATTATAAAACTAATCTTTTTTAACTATTTTGAATATTTTGTTTTCTATGATTTTCATTGTTGCTAGGTTTTAAGTCTTGAATGCGAAAGGAGTGTTGCTTTAGGTAGTTGACATACAACGTAAAATTTTGTCGAATCTTATTATGATATGAATACTTTAACGACATAAGTTGTTGCAAGGCTGTTTAGGGTTCTCAAATATCTTAATTTCAGGTAATTTTAAAATTAGGTCAAATTAAAAATATCGTTAGATAGAGTATTTTTTGTGATCATAATATTCATATTTGAGAGTAATTGAAATAACAGATACTCTTGAATTAAGAATATTTAAATTCAGAAAATTATGATAAATTAAATACAAGTTCAAATTTAATAATTTTAGTACTGTTGGATTAAGAATTTCAGTTCCGTTGATTAAGAATATTTGGAGCTCCGGATTGACCATAATTAATTTTTGCAATTTTAATCTTTAAAAATTAATATAAAATAAAATATAATTCCAAACTAAGAAATTTAAGTACGTGTATATTTGTCTCATCGAAATACACCTCTAAGATATATTTCTTTAATTTTGGAGATAAAATGATAAACAAATACACAAAATTTAAAAGAATAAAATTTTAGTTTAAATTACTATTTATTTATTTAAAATAAATCATTTTACTATTCATCATATTAATGCACTATTCATTCAAAATATTTTATCCAATATATTTCATCTAAAATATCTCATTCAAAATATCTCACATCCAAAATATCTCACTAAAAATATCTCAAATTAAGTTACTTAAAGAGAGATGCTAGAGAAACAAAGAGAGAAAGAGGAGGGATAAAAAATCAAATAATAATAATAAAAAAACTATAAATATACCCTCAGCCCTTTCTCTTCATACAAAAATTTTTCTTCTCCCCCCACTCCACTCCTCTCTTTCCCAACAACCACTGATTCTTCCTACCGCTGCCTCTCCTCCCCTCGTCTCTTTCTTCCACAGCCATCATCGGTTCCTCCTCCCACTGCCTTTGCTCCCCTCCAACCAAGCAACCGTCGTCGACCTCCACCACTAGCCACCGACGACAAAAAAGCCCCTCTGAACGGGGAAGAAGAGAAGAGAGTGAGCCAATGAGTAAAAAAAAGAAAGAAAACAAAATTAACTAAAATCCTTATAAATAATAATAATATTAATTATTATTATTGCAAATTATTTACAATCATTTTATTTTAAATCATTTTTATTTTTATCAAATAGTATTGTTATTATTATTATTATTATTATTATTATTGCTATTACTGCAATTTCTTTACTGTCATTTTCGTTCAAGTCATTTTTATTTTTGTCAATTAATAATAATAATAATATTATTATTATTATTACTATTATTATAATTTTCTTACTATCATTTTTTATTTTTATTTATGTCAATTATTATTATTATTATTAATGTTAATAATAATAATAATAATATTATTATTATTATCATAATTATTATTACTAATACTACTAATATGATTTCCTTAATATTATATTTATCAAGTTATTTTCATTTCTGTCAATTATTATTATTATTATTATTATTATTATTATTATTATTATTATTACTACTACTACAATTTCCTTAGTGTCATATTTTTCAAGTCATTTTTAGTTTTGTCAATTATTATTATTATTATTATTATTATTACTATAATTTCCTTAGTGTTATTTTCTTTCAAATATTATCCATAACTATCAATTTTTATTATTATTTATTGTTGGCAATTCTTTTTATTTTTTTGTTTATTATTTGAATTTATATCAAATTCTTTTATTATAATAATAATAATTATTATAATTATATTTTATTTTAAGTTAAGAATAAATAAATGATAAAATTTGATATAAATTATATCAATGTTATTTAATATCTAAATAAAACATTATTTTAAATATCATACTAGTATTTTATAATTATAAATTAAATAAGTACCAAGTTGCACAATCTCCTCTAACAAAATTACATATATACAGATTTGAGAGAAATCCACAAGCATACAAACTTGAAAAACAAAAATATTAAGTACCCATTATCACTCTTTGCCTTTAATATTTTATAATACTGCTTAGCAATACTTAAATTTATTTTCATTTGTTATAATATTTTAAAATTTCATGAAAAAAGTTATACATGAAATATTTTGATGACTGTAATACATGGATTATATATATTTTTTTGTGGATTACATTGTAGTCTGTACAGACAACTATTAGAATGGGGTTGATTTGATGTTTGGAGAGATAATGAACATATACTGACAATCTTACAGGAGGCATATATAAATAGAATTGTATATTTATATAAAATAGCAAACCCCCTATAGGGTCCACATTTGCCAAGCAGAATATTCTTAATGTATGAAATATCTGATAAATAATTTTCTTATATATGTGTTGTGACATTCATTTTATCTTTATTCTTTAAGTTTCATGTTCAAAATTCATGTAGCCTAATGAAGTATTTTGCAAGGACAAATCTCTTTTTTTAATTTATTACAGATTTCATCTTATTTATTATTATCTACCTCCCAACATTTTCTACTTCGAGATAATGCTTTTGTTTGAAAAATATATAGCTTGATAACATTCGATACTTAGAGTATTCTCTAACGAGTATATAACTTGGGTATTTTCACTGCAAATGCCATATTATATTAAGTTATACAAACTAGTTATATGTAATGACACTCGTTCTTATGAAAATAATAAAAGACTAAATAAATCTTCAGGCTGGGTTTTGCTCTTCTTGCTCCACCTCAAGAACACACTCTTAATCATCTTCAAGCTCATGATCTACCATATTTGATTTTTAATACGGTAGAGCACAACTAATAAAAATAAAAAATATGATTAGACTTACTACGTTTAAGTACATTTTAGAGTTGTGTATTTTCATTGTCAAAGGATATCACATTTGTTATATACAATTAATTATAAGGGGTGCAAAATGCAATTTAAGGTAAAAATGTTATAAATAAAAAAATAAACTTAAAGTATGGAATTTTAAGAGAATAAGTATACATATATGGAATGTTTGTTGAAGTCCAGCATAAGAATTTTTGGTAAATGCAACAAGTATGTATATACATGTGCAAGTTAGAGAAATGCGAATGTAATAAACTCAATTCAAAAGATTCTAAGTCACTATAAGAAAATGTAAGGAATGTAAATGTAGTAAACTAAATGTATAAACTGAATTGTAAAGTATGGAAGTAAAAGAAAGCAAAATGAGCTCAGTCTCTAAGATTGAATAAAATTTAAGGCACAATCTTCTAGACTATATGATGTAAGAGGTATAACACATACAATGAGATTGTATATAAATTTAAATTCAAATGCTATTTTATTTTATCTTATTTTAAGCTGTTATGTGGGCATGCACAGAACAAGCAAGTAGTTAGCACGTCTGCTCAATTGTAAGTAGCGGGGTTTCATGTATAACTACGCACTATTCCTTTAGGACTTGTTTAGTTTTCGGATGTCTCCATAGCTTGTCATGACTCAATTATGACTGTATAGATTGATCTGCCCAGAGTGAAATCCCTTATCTGAATTATTTTAATTATTATTTATGCACAAATATCTATATGTAATGTTCAAGAAAATTAGGCTCAATGCATTATATCAGTCAAGAACTTTCAATTTTAATTATAAATTATGTGATATCTTTTATTATTTTAAGAGTTCTCCAACCTTAATGATTGGGGCTAATCAAGCCCCCAATTGAGTTAATATATTAATTGAATATGTTAATCAATTGAAATATATATATATATATATATATATATATTTGTATGTACCTATAGGTTTGTAAATATTGATTTATATAAATTATTATTTAAGATCAACAAATGGTGAATACTCTTAGAATCTAATGTAAGGCTCTATCATATATCCTTTTTAATAGTGTTATTTAAGTCTCCTAATTAAACTCAAATTATTACTAATTACTTAATCTTACCTTATATAAGCTAATAATTCTCCTTAAATCTCTGTTCTAAGGAAATTTATTTTTAAATTAAGTTTTATTAATCTATTATCAGTTCAACTATATTTACCTACAAATTTACTTTACTTAAGTCTAAGGGTTGATGAACTTTGTTCTTAATTCATCCAAATCTCACTTAGTTCTAAATCTTAAGTATGGTAACATGCTATCAATTCCTTATCCTAGTAGAATTCTTAAATTCCCTATTTGCAATCATACAGATGTTGCTATTAAGTTAGCTAATTTTTTTATCCTATCAATTTAATTTAAACTATATCTTTTAATTCTACTACTAAGGCTTACATGATGATGGATTTTGTACTAAGTTGATCTAAGGTTGGATCTACTAGGTCTTAGGATTAGGCATTTCTTATTAATATTATAATATAATTCCCTAATATTAATCGATTAGAGGTTGAACTAGTTCCTAAGATACCTAATAAGGTAAGAGGGGTTTAATTGAGATTAAACCTAATTTTGATTAAAATCCATTTTTCTTAAAATTCTAAAGTTTGATATTTTCAATCTGATGTTAAAATAATGTAATAAAAATATATTATCATTCATCAAGACTTAAGTAGTCCAACAACATATAAATTGTTAAATCTGGAGCTATCTAGGCTCAAATATGTGATAATTACCTTTAATGGTGATTAGAAAAGTCATTAATAAAATTAGTTATCAAAAGCAAAATTTAATATCATAATAAAGTTCTATACATTTTTTTGATCATATTAGTATATAATTTCAATAAATTTCTCAATTTATTTCGTTAATTTAATTAGAATTAAAATTTCCTAAAGTTCTGAATTTATTAAAAAAAGAATATTATGAAGAATATTCCATTTTCATTTTGTAATAACCTTAACTATTATCAAGTTCAACTCTATTTACCTACAAATTTACTTTACACAAGTCTAAGGGGTGATGAACTTTGTTCTTAATTCATTTAAATCCCACATCTAGATCTTAAGTCTGGTATAATGCTATCAATTCCTTATCCTAGTAAAATCCTTAAATTCCTTATTTATAACCCTACAGTTGTTTCTATTAAGTTAGTTATTTTTTTGTCCTATCAATTTAATTTACACTATATCTCTTAATTCCATTACTAAGGTTTACAAGATAATGGATTTTATACTAAGTTGATCTAAGGTTGGATCTACTATGTCTTAGGGTTAGGCATTTGCTATCAATATTATAATCTATTTCCCTAATATCAATTCATAAGAGGTTGAACTAGTTCCTAAGCTATCTAATAAGGTAAGAGGGGCTTAATTGAGATTAAACCTAATTTTGATTAAAATTATTATTTCTTGAGATTTTAAAATTTGATGTTAAAATAATATAATAATAATATATTATCATGCAACATGACTTAAGTAGTCCAACGACATATAAATTGTTAAATTTGGATCTCTCTAGGTTCAAATATGTGATAATTACCATTAATACCGATTAGAAAAGTCATTAGTTAATTTTTTTATCAAATGTGAATTTAATGTCATAATAAGTTCTACATATTTTTCTGATTATTTTAGTATATAATTTCAATATATTTCTCAATTTATTTTATTAATTTATTTGGAATTAAATTTTCCTAAAAGTTCTAAATTTATTAAAAAGAAAATATTTCAAAGAATATTCTATTTTTAGTTTGTAACAGCCCGAACTCTTAAGCACTAATGTATTGTCCAGTTTGGCCTGATAGGATTCACAATTTTGCCATCAGAAGATAACTTTCCAGCAGGTCACTCAGCCTGGGAGTGCTCCCATAAGAGCATGCCTAATTTTGGAGTTTTTATCATGAACTCCACCGTTATCTGAAAAGATGCATCAATGTTTAAAAATTTTATTTAATATTACTTAAGTGAGTCCTTACAATCTCTGCAAATTAAGTAACAGACGTCCTTGTCAGTACCACATATAGATCCAAGAACTATCCATTGGATAGATAGGACTAGAGGTGACCCTTTGTAATAACTCAAGGTTATTACCCAGCTTAATTTTAGCTTAATCATATCTTAATTATTATTCCATTGAGTTTATCTAGTCATTAGAACCAATTTCTGAAGATTTAGTGCGATTCAAAGCTAAATCGAATATGTGGAATATTTTAATAATATTTAATTAAAGAAAATTTAAGGTATTTAATTTGACCTTGAAATCAAAAATCTAACTTCGTCATTGCAATCATCACCCCCAAATTAGCTAAGGGTGATGTTTTGAACGCATTTGAAAGTCGTCGGATTTTTGCAAATATTATAATGTAATTAAATGCATTGGAAAATAGAATAATTAAATAATCGTCAGAATTAAAATCTGACTTCACCGTTGAATTCCTCACCCTCAAATTAGCTAGGGGTGAATTTTTGGGATTTTTCGGAGCGCATTTCTTAAATCTGAATTTTTAAATAATTAAAGAAATAAATATTTATTTATTATTTCTAATTTTCCTATTTTCTATTTCCTATTTTTCCTCTCCTACCTGGCTCCATTCCACGCCCCATGCCTCCCCCTTACGCAAGCATGGATGAGGCCGTCTCCCTTCTCCATTTCCTTCCCATAGCCATGCCCTTTCACCTCATCTTCTTCTCCCTTAAAAAGGAGCTCAGCCTCCTTCTTCCTCTTCATTTTGTAAAAGCTGAAAGCTTCTCTTCCTCCCTCCTTCATTGCTGTGCAAGCTGCTAAAGAAGCTCCCCTCTCCAAGTTCTTGAAGAAAAATAGAGTTAGCTTCTTTCTCCATTCCTGCAAGCTAAGGTACATTTTTGCATATTCTTCCTTGTGCTCTCTTCATTTGATTTATTAAGTCTTGTGATTGGCATGTTAATTAGCTATTGTGTGGCAATTATGTGTGATTGTCGAGCTTCAATCGGACTCAAATGAGTCCGGTCGAAGCTTTTTCTCCATTAGAAAAACTGTCAAAAAGTTGTGAAATTTTTGTACACCTGTAGCTAGAGCATCAATTTTTGTGCGATAGGATAATCCATTCATGCCGATTTTGGTATCAATGGAAAGGTCTCAAAAAGACATTTCCATCAGTATATGGAACCACATGTGAGGTACCCAAAATTGAGAGTATTTGAGTACAAAAAGAGACCCATCACGGTTTTCGCACAGACGAAATCACCGTCGGGCGCTACAGCGCACTTTAGCGCCCGAAGTTTCAAACTTTGATCCAGCATAGCACGCCGTAGCGCGCCACAGTGGCATAATAAATTGTGATATCTTGATAAAATAATGGAAATGTGTCGTAGCGAGCTATAGCGCCGTAGCGCCCGCACTTTGGGAAATCAAGCTCCATAGTGCGCCGCAACGCCTGAAAGCGCTGCAGCGCGCCACAACGTTAAGATCCACCGTAGCACGCCGCAACGCCCAAAAGTGTTGCAGCACGCCATAGCATGCCACAGTGCGCCTAGATTTTGACCAGAAGGCACTAATGCGCGCCGTAGCACCCAAAATTGCACGAAAGTGCCCAGAATTGTCCGGATTGGCCGAAACTTCACAGTTTTCGTATTTTAAGGATCCTAAGATCCTAGTGGGGCTGAATTATATCAAATTTGAATATAATTTTAGTGAAATTAAGCATTATATAAATTTTATGTTAAATTTAAATTTGATCTCTTATGTGTCTTAAATATTTTGTGCCAAATGTTAAATGATAGAATTCTTGATTGCTTATATTGACCAAGTAGATCTTAATAACCAAATTGCATGAAACTTAAGTCTTTTATATATGTAATCAAGTGCTAATTTCTTTAGTTTGATTTAGAATTTGATTAGCCTTAATTACTTTCTATTCTATGTCACTTTATATTCCTATGCTTTCATGATATTAGGGTGTATGTTAGAGAACTTTGACTTTCATTTGGACACCTTGAATTACTTAAATTGATATTAAATTAGATTGAACATAAGAATCTTAAGAACTTGATTAAGTAAATGATACTTAATTTAAATCTAAAATTTGCCATCAATAATACACCAATAATATATTGATTTGCTATTGACCTATAAATCAACTATTGGTCTTAATTTTGGTAAGACTAGGGGTTAAACCATAACTTATCTTGATTAGGATCTAAATTTTAATCACATTAATCAAATAACTTTGATTGAAAGATAATTTAACTTGCATGATTCCAAGCATATGATTTGACATTAAACTTAAATACATTGTATTAGAAGTGCTAAAATTATTAAGAGAATTTATGTGATTAACTATTTGGACTTAAGCTTGAGATCTCCAATTTTCTCCTATATAAGATTCTTAGCATGAGAATAATTATAAAATTGCAACGACTTACAATATGATTTAATTTCAATAATATTTTTGATTTTATCCTATGATTGTAGTATAAGATGTGATCAGATAGGTCAACCATATGATCTGATCAAACTAATTCAGACTTAACAAATGCAACTTATGATCATAGTACAGATTATTAAGTTAAATGTTAGACGTGTAGGATCTTGATGATCTTACAATAGGTTTTTTTTATGTAATTGAAAGCCTTAATAAAATGTTAACACATTGAGGTATGAAGAACTTATTGTTATATCTTGAGGTAGGAACCTAGATGATCCTCCTTAGCCTTAAAAGATTGATCTTAAACCCTTGTGGTAGGATCACTTAAAATCCTTAGAATGAGATTCCTCTCATGTGGTAGTAACCTATATTGAGTGACCTCTTGGTCACACTTTTGGAACCTTGTGTATGACTCACCTAATTAGAGTCAGTATTCATAGCTTTGGTAAATCCTAAGTTGCTAAATAAAATTGATAGAACCCAAATTATTAATTGGATATGATTATGCATATCCATGGTGCTGAGTACTTCAGTAATATTCAGTATTAGTTGAGTCACTCCAATATGAACTTATGAGCAAGTGCTATCCCGATGGATTAGACGAATACAGTCCCGTTAGTGTAAATTTTTCCAAGACTAAGAGTGTTACTATAACAACCAAAGGTTGTTACCCAGCTTAAGTTATGCCTAATCATATCTTAATTATCATTCTGGTTATTTCATTTAGCTATTGAAATCAATTCTTAAAGATTTGACGCAATTTGAAGCTAAATCCAAAATTTTGGATAATTTTAATATGTAATTAATTAGAAAATTGAGGTATTTATTTTGACCTCGAAATTGAAATTCGATTTCACCGTTGCGATCGTCACCCCCAAATTAGCTAGGGGTGATGTTTTGGACGCGTTTGGAAGTCATCGAATTTTCGTCAATATTTAATATAATTAAATGCACTGAAAAATAGAATAATTAAATAATCATTGGAATTAAAATCCAATTTTGCCGTTGAATTCCTCACCGCCAAATTAGCTAGGGGTGAATTTTTGGGATTTTTCGGAGTGCGTTTTAAAAATCTGGATTTTTGAATAATTAAGGAAAATAATTAAACAATTATTTGATCCTTAATATGCAATTTCTCCCTCTCTCTCTCCTAGCTGGCTGGCCACCTTCCCCTTCATTCGGCTGGCCATCATTTCTTTGTCTCTTAAGCCATGCCCCATTAATGCTCATTCATGATGGCCCCTACTCCCCCTCATCCTAGCATCCCTAGCTAATGATGGAGCCTCTCTTCCTCTCCTCCTATAAAAGAGGAGCAAAGCCCCTCCTTCTCCTCTTTGTTGCAAGAGCTGATGCTTACTCCTTTTCTCCGTTTATGTACCTTGTATTGAAGAAGGAGCTCTCTTCCTCCAAAGGTCTTGAAAGAAGCAAAGGTCCCTCTCTTCCTCTCCTCATAAGGACTAAAGGTACTCCTTTGCTCATCTCCTTGTCTTTCTCATGCTGTTATAATGTTAGAATGTAGCTTTGGAAGTCCATAAGCATGAATGTAAGCCATTATGACTCTTAAAAGCATCAAAGAAAATTGCTTTGTTTTCATCTACTCTGCATACCCTTGTATTCATTATCATTTTTAGTATAGCTAGGATGCGCCATTTATGCCAATTTTGGTGTCAATGGAAAGGTATCAGAAAGACCTTTCTATTAATATATAGCACTACTCATAGAATACTCTGGATTGAGAGCATTTAAGCTCGAAAATAGGCCTTAAGTTTTCATCCAGGCAAAAAATGCCGTCTGGCGCTCCAGCACGCTGCAGCGCCCGAAGTTGCAGAGCTAGGCCGCTGCAGCGCGCTACAGCATGCTGCAGCGAGCTACAACAGCATTTGGCAGAAACTTATACAAAGATATAATAGAGTAATTGAACAGTAAACTTGCAAAATAGACCGCTGCAGCGGGCTGCAGCGGGATTTCGGCAGAATATAAAAAACATTAGTTAAGCTATTTGAACAGTATTTTGCAAAATGGACCGCTACAGCGCGCCGTAGTGCACTGCAGTGGAAATATTTTCTTGGAACTTTAGAAAATATGAAAAATAAATTAATTGAACAGTGATTTTCGCAAGTTGAACAGCTGCAGTGCGCCATAGCGCGCTGCAGTGGGCCGCAGCGGGCCACAGTGCACCCCCAGCGCTAAAAGCACTACAGTGCACTGCCGCACGAAAAGCGCTACAGCGCGCTGCTGCGCGAAAAGCACTCCAGCGCGTTGTTGCTCGAAAAGCGCTCCAGCGCGCTCCAGCGCCCGAACTTGCAAAACTTCACAGAATTTAGAAAACTGCCCAGATTTTGTAAAACTACTAAGTTTTGGCTGAAATGACCAAAATTTCATTGTTTTGATATTTTAAAGTCCCTAGGACCCTAGTGGGGCTAATTTATATCAAATTGAACATTGCATAAAATTTTATGTTGAAATTAAATTTGAAACTTTGCCATTCTTAATGTGCTCAATAATCTACTATGTACTTTAAATATATGTCATGCCAAATGCTAAATAATAGAATTCTCAAAAGCACATATTGAATTGATATAATCTTGATAATTAAATGGCATGAAACCTAAATCTTTTAGATTTGTGATTAAGTGCTAATCCATTTGGTTTGATTTAGAGCTTGATTAACATTAATTACCCTTCATTCAAGGTCATCTTTTCAATTATATGTCTTTATGATATTATGATGTATGTTAGAAAACTTTAACATTCAATTGGACATCTTGATATGTTTGAATTGACGTTAAACTACAATTGAATAAAGAATCATGATAACTTGATTAAGTAGATGATACTTAATCCAAACCTAAAGTGACATCAATAATATACTAATAATATATTGATTTGTCATTGTGGCGGCCCATGCCCCGCCGTGGTCCTATTAACTTCGCAAGTTAACATGATTACGGTGGAGGGGTGTGGCGACCGGGGATCAAAGTTCAAGAGTCTTTAAAGAATAATTCATCTCATTTGAAAATATATACATCTTTATGATTCAAAAAGGACATAATAAAATAAAATAATAATTCACAGTCATTTTATACATAGAGCCAAAATATATATGAAAAGTTACAACAGTTCGAATTTTTACAAATAAGGAATAAAATATATACATTCTTCTGCTTCTTTAAATTCTTCCTCTTTTAATTTGGCAGACCTTCTAAGTTCTTTAATTATCAAAACCTGAAAAAAATTTAGTTTACCAGTCAGGTAGGAGTACGCAAATTGTTCTTATAAGAATAAATCTAGCATCCTATAATAGGTATGAATCACATATGAAGATGACTGAAAATCTGCATGTAAATAAAGTAATTGTTAAATTCATTTTCTGCCCTGCAAAATAGCTGTGAAAATCAACATATATGAAATAAATTTTATCAAAAGCATTTGTAACAATAAGTCGAGTCCGGAGACCCCTAAGCCCAAATGGGTAAACCCATAGGCATAATCCGTAGGAAGCTTATCTCGCCACCCGTTGGTAGCTTACTCATATTAGGAACTGATGGTGTGTCTTTCCTCTGGATTTGCCTACTTCCTACAAGAGGCTAAATCCCTCCATATAACTCTCAGGGGCTTGCTAGCTAGCCCAATCTGTACAGATCCCAGTGTTGCGATCCACCCTCCAAAGACAAACACCACAAAATATATATAATTTTTTTTTGTTACATGCTTTTTGATATAATTCTTTTGTAGATTAAAATGCGGTAAGCAGTACAAATAATACTCAAATGAAAAATAGCTCAAATAAGAATACTGAAATAAAACTTATAAGTAAATTTGCGTACCTGACTGTTTTGACTCAAAATCAATCAATTTTAATTTCTTTGATCTGCCAAACTAATGAAATTTATCAATTTAATGTTTTTATCATAATTTGTAATATTTTTTTTATTTTGATTTATTTGAATTATTTTTATTAAGTTATTTATGCCTTATAAGGTCAAATTGGGAATTTGACCTTATAAGGGCATTTTAGTAATTTTACCCTTAATAAAATATAAACTTTATGCTAGTTTATTGTAGATTATGATTTAAGGTTTTTATAGAGTCTAAATTTATCAAATTCTGATATGAATTGGTTAAGTTATAACTATTCTAATTTGGAGGGTTTAATAATTAGGGTTTATTATAATTAGAGAGTGATTAGTGATTTTAGTCACAAAATTATTAAACTAATTATATATTTAGGTTCTAATTCACTTTATAAGTTATTTAAAACTGATTTTACTTAATTTGGATTATTATATTTGCTAATATTCACTAATCAGTTTTTAGAGTAATTAGGGTTAATTAGGAGATCTAACTGTTGGATTCTAAATACTTTTGCAGTTTACTGAAACTTAGGATTTTTTTGATCTAAATAGATATTTGGATCTCCTAATTTGGGGCTAAATTGACTACTTATGGCTATTTGAAGTTCTAGGTTAAATTAGGTTAATTAGGGTTAGGTCATAATTATGTTTAGTTAAATTTTAATTTAAATAGAAAAACTAATACTTCTAAATTATTCCTTAGGTTTTTCTGATTATTTTAAGACCTATATTTGATATATTTGGGGTAGTGAGTGTAAAGTTATGACTAAATTAGTTTTAGTGACATTTTCGTAATAATTTGGAATTTATTTAAATATCATAAAATATTTACTATATTAAATATTAGTCCAAATGGAAATTTGACTACTTCATATTATTCCTCTAATTTTGTTGATCGAAATGGTATATAAATTTGTAATTTTTGGATGAGTATTTTATAAGTTATGAATTTCCAAGAAATTTGGCTATTTATATAATCACTTAGTATATTACTTATAATTATATTTATATTAATGTTACTGTTGAGATAATACTCATAATTTTAATTTTCTGCTTATTTATTTTGCTGTTTACTTAAGTATATATATATGTATTTAATATTATTAAATATTTTATTTATCTATTAAATATATTTATTTAAATCTAATATTTATTATATTTTCTATTTACAAATTTATTTATATTAATGTTATTATTTTATTTTATATTTATTTATAAAAATTTCTGATTAATAAATTAATTTTGTATCATATTTTTATTATTTATCTCTTATTTTTCTGTTTATTTTTAATTTATGAATTTATATATATTACTATATCTATTTTTATTATATTTAAATTAAAATATTATTTTATCGTATTTTATTTAAATTTTCTATTATTATTATTATTGTATTTTAATTGATTTGATATATATATTTATATATTAAGTATATTATATGTATATAAGTATTATTAAGAATTATTCTATTTATCTGCAGGTTATCACATCGGCAGAAAAAGTAGTCAGAGGAGGCCACGTGTCATAACATGATTGGTTTTGGAATAGCGGCGGGACCCACTAGCATTAATTCCGCGTCAGATTGGATGGTTTAGATCGGTTTAACTGGTCTGAAAATAAACCGGTGAGGCCGGTTCAAATTTTGCGATTATGATATTTTAGATGGACGATTTATATTAACTTGTACAGTTTTAACCGTTCGATTGTTTACTGGATTAAATTAACTTATTAAATTAGTGTTTAAAATAATTTAATGAAATAAGGTTACACTAATCTTAATCAGACAGTCAGAATTTAAGCCAGAAATGGTGATTCGATCTGCTTCGTTCGCCATCTTCTTCGCGTGAACCGGACCAGATGGCAGAGTGAACCGGTCGTAGCTGATCGGTTCACTCGAGGAAGACTCTTCGTCTTCCTCAGCGAATTTAGGGTTTTGCGAAAAGAAATTTTAGGGATTTGCGATATTAGGTGGTAAAGGATTTGATTATTGTATAAAAGAAAAAGATAGAGGTTGAGGGAGTACCTTAACAATGGGAGACGGCGCGAGAACGGGCAGACGTGCTTTGATTGTTCTCAAGTTTCGAAAGGTAAAACCATTCTATGAGAAGAAATGGAATATTTAAAAAGGATCCTAAAATGACAACTAAGAGCGGTGGAAGCGGCGTGCGAGACTCCTCGCGTCCGCGTGTCACGCAGCTGAGGGGTGCGTGTGTCGATGGAGGATGCTACGTGCCCTAATGCGAAACGGCGGGGAGGCTTTGACGTGGATCGGAAGAGACGATCTTCTAATCATCCGATCTTTTGATCGGACGGATTAGAAGATCCGTCTGATTTAAACGACGATTTAATAAATATAAGAGACGGCGTTAGCATTACAAACGGCGCCGTTTATTATAATTAATTATATAATTACTTAGATCAATTTAATTAATTAAACTTAATTTAATAAATAAAAAAAAATTTTAAAAATATATTTCATAGCTAATTGAGGTCTTCTGAATATAACGGTGCACTCAGATTTTTGATCCGACGAGTATTTAATTACTCGAATTTTTAGGTATTTAAATAATATTAAAATATTCGTCTAAAAATTAATGACTTCCAAATGCGTTCAAAACTTCACCCCTAGCTAATTTGGGGGTGGTGAATGCAATGGCGGAGTCAGATTTTAAATCTGAAGTCAAAATTATTTAAATATTAATAAACAATTGAAAATAAAATTTTGGTATTTTACAAGGGGTCACCGAATGGCAAGGTCCCCACTTAGAATTGGATTAGACACACATTCTAATCCAACTTAACTAAGGACTTTACCATTCATAAAGTAAATATCTCACTAAATGAATCATACAAGAAAATGTAGAAAGCGCGGAAGCATAAAATACAATATCCATTCATTCAATACAATAATCCAGAATAAGAAAAGAGCTGAAAAGAAAAGATTTAACCTGTATTATTACAACATTTTAATAAGTTTAAAGAACTGAAAAGAAAACTCTCAATCTCACAAGCAGAAAGGAAACTAAATCTAAGGGTCTTCAGGCATAGACTCCTCCTTTAATGGCAAGCTCTCCACTGGATCAACTGCTCCAATAAACTCAGAACCTACCATTATCAGTTTCATAATGGTAGGGGGCCAACAAAAGAAAAACTGGTTAAATTATTATTTAAGTACATTTTAGAGTAAAAGTTTATTTAAGTTAACTGAATATCACCATAAACCAGTACATCAAGCAAGTGAGTGCAGAAAATGTAAGAAAAGAATGGTATAAAGTTATAACCAAACAATTTATAACTAAATCAACTAGGAAGTAAGCACATACCTTCTTCAAGCAACTACAACAAGACCGGTAAGAAAAACTAAACAAATACTGTAAAGAAAATACATCCTAAACATGCCTATAATCAAAACAGGCTTATGCTAAGTGACATAACAAAAATTGAACATGTAAAAAATTATAAAACTAAAAACATAACTAACATCCTATATATGTATATGAAAATAGTAAATAAGACTAGCATCCTAATGAAAATAAGGCTAGGAAAGTGTGCAGGAAAACTATAAGTAAAATAAATGTTGAAATGTAGAATACATAAATAAAATAGTAAATCAATACTAAAAACTGACTTAGCTATTCAAGCCACTCAAACTGTAAGTAAAGAAAGTAACACTTAGCCTGATGGGCTAAGGCAGAAGCTCTGAACTGAATATCACTGAAATCTCTTAGCCTGATGGGCTAAGGCATAAAGTACTGCACTGAATAATCACTGAATAGAAAACCACTCTCAACTAGTACTCACCATGTCCAATTCTGACTAATAAAGTCATATGAGCGCAAAATCTATTTCTCGCCATCCTGGGAATTATTTCAACAGGCATGGATAGACTTACCGACGGTAGCAAACCAGCGTGCTATGCCGGACTCAAGGATTGGAGAGGCATACTAGTTAGACCACAACTTACTGAAAAAAAAACTGAAAACATCGATCAATCATGAATGATATGTATGCAATTCAAAATTAACATGAGATATTTATCAAATATCCTATGTCCAATATATGTGCACAAGGTAAGAGGCTCAAAACAAGGTATGCAAAGCATCAATTCAAGGTGAGCAAGAGACTCTTCTAGGACACAAGTGATATTCATTTGTTATCTAATTTAATCGTTCTATCTACTCTAAGTTACACAAGTTCAGGATCTCCAGATCCTACTATCGAGTGTAAATCAGATTCACGACCTTACAAGTTGGAAAATAATTAGAACTGATCAGGTTCTAATCTTATCAAATCAATGTCGACTATACGAGGTAAATAATAAGTCAAACATCCTATTTTAATGATTTTAAGAGTCCCAACCTCATCTTGATTGATCAAATCAAGATGAAAGGATTAAGAATTAAATTCCAAATATGAGATTTAATCACTTAATCCAAATGGTGTATCTAAAGGTCTAAGGTTTAGAACCCAATTCTCACTAATTAAGTTAAGGCAAATCTTAATGATAAATCAACTCATTAGGATAGATCTCTATCATAAATTCTAAAATTTAAAGATCAAATAATCATTTAAAGAAACTTAAGAAAATCTATAAACTAATAAACTCAAGGTTCACCTACTGAGTAACCCAATTTACTCAATAGATGAATTCTAATCTAAGATCTATTCCTAATTCTAGTAATTAAAGCTCTTAATTTCTAAGAGTATCTCTCATGATACACCTCCTAACTAGTGTTATGAAACCTTAAGAAAGATCTAAGAATAATTAATGAAGGAAGAGACACTCACATTTTACTTAGGAATTTTCTTAAGGACTTTAAAATTGAGATTTAATCAAAGTTCTTACTAAGTCTTAAAATCACCTAAATTATGATTTAAATCACTAATCTTTCTACTTTATAATGATTAGAATAAGGAATTAGGGTTTTTAAAGTCTAAACCCTACTTTGGGCAAAATTACCATTTTGTCCCTACTTAAGGGTTTAAAGGTCATCTTTATAAATTAGGGTTAAATTCTGAATTTTAACAAAGTGGAATGATAACTCACTATTTAATATGAGTTTAGATAGTAAGATCGTTAATTTTGGTTAAGTATTAAGCCTTATAAGGTCAAATTTAAGAATTTAACCTATAAGGGCATATTAGTAATTTTACCTTAAGGACACCTAAATTTTTTATTAGTTTACTGTAGGTTATGTTCTAAGGTTTCCATAAAACCTAGATTTACTAATTTCTGATAAGTATTGGCCAAGTTATGGCCAATACAAGCTTTAGGGTTTAAATGGAAATTAAGGGATCCTTAATTAAGGATTAAAATCCTAACTTTGTCAATTAGTGCCCAAATTAAGTAAAATTAGTGGCTATGATTTATAAATAGTCCACTGATTATAATGACATGTGGTAGGCTCAATTTGGATCTAATTTGACTAAGTTATGAACTAATTAGGGTTTAGGGTGATTAGTGAGTGATTAGTGAAATTAATCACTCAAACACTAATCCAACCTTACAGCTAGGTTTTAAATGACTCTATAAGTCCTCTGAAACTTAAATCACTCAATTTGGATTACTAGATTTGCTAATATTCACTAATCAATATTTAGAGTAATTAGGGGTGATTAGCAAATCTAACCATTGGATCTAAAATACTTTTACAGATTACTATTAATTAGGATTTTTTGATCTAAATTAATATTTGATTCATCCAATTTGAAGCTCAATTGACCAAGTTATGGTCAATTGAAGTTCTAGGTCTAATTAGGGTAATTAGGGTTAAGTCCTAAAAGTGATTAGGCAAATACTAATCCAAACAGCAAAGATAATCCTACTAAAATAATCCTTAGGGTTTTATAAGTATTTTAAGACCCATATTAGGTATGTTTGGATTAAAGGTTGCAAAGTTATAGTGATTTGAACTTTTGTAATATTTTAGGGTTAAATTTAGGGATCCTAAATGTCACTATGTTAAATCTAGCTCTAAATGAAATTTTGATAATATCAATGTGTTCTCCTCATTTTTCTGATTTTAGGGATATATAAGTTTAGTATATTTGGAGTTATAGATCTTTAGTTATGAATGAAATAATGTTTGGTTTAATAAAAATTTAATTACATTGATTTAATATTCAACTGTATATATTATTATTATATATTTATTATTATTATTACTTTCTTTTTATTTGTTAATGGTGGGCCCCACACGGGCGATTGAGGCAGCCACGCAGGTCAGGTATGACCCGGCCTGGTCCAGCAAGGATCAGCTTCTTCTTCAATGAGGCGCTGGAACTTAGGTTTAGGGTTCTTGCCAAGATCACTTAAATCGGGATTTTGAAGTCGAAACTTCAAGCCGACGATACACCTGAGTTTGGCGAATCTAACTTAGTGCGAGAACTTGATTTAAATATCTCTTAATCAAACTTAATTTGATGCCCTAAATTCCTAGGGTTAGGGATTTTGACAGATAAATGAGATGATGACAATACTTAATTGATTCACAATAATTCAGAACGCGCAAGATCTCAATAATTGATCTTAATTTTTGAATGAAATAAACTAAGAGGTGAGGTGGGTACCTAGATGGAAGCAAGATGTCTTGCCGATTCTTCGAGATGAATGAATGGACGCTAGAACCTGGAAGCACCGAACGATTTCGAGTGATGCCAACATCGGATCGATGAGTCCAGAAAATAGGGTTAATCAAGAGGATTTGAGCGGTGCTAATGGCACACGGCAGGCGAGGGACGCGTGCCTGCCTGCGTGACACGCGCAGGTCTGTGCGTGACTTTGCGAAGAAGATTGGTCTGGGCCGTCCGATCAGGACGGCCTGATCAACGGCTTAGATGGGTGTCGTCCAATTTGATAGTGAAGAGGATGATTTAAGCAAATGGCATCAATTTTAAATAATAATATTTAAATTATTTTAAACATATTTTATTAGTTAATATTAATTAAGTACACACATTCCGAAATTTTCCAGTAAATCACCCCTAGCTAATTGAGGGGTGAGGAACACAATGGTGCGATTAGATTTTTATTTTGACGAGTATTTATTTACTTGAATTTTCAGGATATTTAAATAATATTTAAATATTAGATGAGAATTCAATGACTTCCAAATGCTTCCAAAATATCACCCCTAGCTAATTTGGGGGTGGTGAATGCAATGGCGAGGTCAGATTTTTAATCTGAGGTCTAGATAAAAAGTCAATATCTAGGGTTTGAGATTTTCCAGAATTTCTAATTTGACTCAGTTGACTTCTGATTTGACCAAAGTTTTTGAGATAAGTTCTAAATTACTTAATTAGTGACTTAGAACCTCAATTAAGACTTAAATTAATCTTAATTAACCAAAGTAACAACCTGGGTTGTTACAGTCATTGACCTTTAAATTAACATTAGTCTTAATGATAGAAAGGTTAGGGGTTAAACTCTAGCTTGTCTTAATTAAGATCTAAACTTTAATCACTTAATTAATTAACTTGATTATAAGATAATTTAATTGACATTATTTTAATAATGCATGTGATTTGATATTGATCTTAAATCATTAAATTAGAAGTGCTAAGGATAATATTAAATATGTGTGATTGAATCATCTAAAACTAAACTTTAGATCTTTGATTTTCTCTTATATAAGACTACTAGCATAAGATAAATAATAAAATTGCAATGATTTATGAAATGATCTAACTCTAATAAGATCTTTGATTTTATCCCATAATTATAGAATATGAAAGGATCAAATGAATTTTAATCATCTGATCTGATCACCTTAACCTAAGTATAACAAGTAAACCTTAAGAAGTAGAAAAGTGAGATCTTAAGGGTCTTGCTATAGGTTTGTCATTGAAATGGTTAAAGACCTTAACTAATGATACATTGAGGTAGGAAGGACTTTTGTAACTTACTGAGGTAGAAACCTAGTTGATCCTTCATAAGTTTAGAAGTTGAACTTGATACCTTGTGATAGGAATCACCTAAAGTACTTAGAATGTGACTCATTCCTTATGGTAGCAACCTATGTTGAGTGATCCTCTGATCACATCCTTGGAGCCTTGTGTATTATTGTTGATTAAATAGAACCTTTTGAACTCAGATTATTATTTGGGTATAGTAAGGTATACCCATATTACTAGATTATTTCAGTAATATTCAGGATTGGTTGATTCACTCCAATGTGGACTTATGACCAGGTGCTATCCTAAGGGATTAGATGAATATAGTCCCGTTAGAGTAAATCCTCCAAGACTAAGAGTGTTACAATTAGTGAAAAAGATCCTTAGTTTGAGATATAAACTGTGATCATGTCCTGTCTCCTATCGTAGTGCCATTCGATAAGTGCAGTTTAAGCAAACTAAGTATCTTAAGTCACTTTGCATAGACAACTAAGTATACTTGTAATTAAGGCATTTAACGGCTTAGCTTGAGATGTAAATTGTGATCGAGTTCTGCCTCCTATCATAGTGCACTTCGATAAGTGCAGTTTAAACAAGCTAAGGGTTAAATCTACCTTTCTTGCAAATATAATAGATATGTGTATACAATCTCCCCAGCTAATGATTTTTAAGTAAACTCTCAACTTTAACCAATTATCAAGATTAGAATTTAGGAGTCAGAATCATTTTAGCAGGATTCTACACAATTAAGACTTTGGATTCATTATTAGATTTCAAAGCATTTTCTGGATTTTGGATTTATCTCATAAGCATGAGCATGAGCATAAGCATGACGTGTGGGTATCAAAATGATATATGAGTATCAATGATGATTTATGGGTTACAGAGTATTGCATACATTGACTAGGGAATTTCAGGATGTATTAGTATCATCAGTAAGCAGTATTCCTAACTGGATGTATGTATACATTGGACCGTACTACTCATGATAATTCAGTGATATTTTGGTTACATATTAGTAGCATACAGTGTGGCGGCATATTCAGATGCACAGTTTCAGTGACAAACATCATAGTTGTACACATGATTACTCAGCTTCAGATTCAGTACTATTTTGATTCATTTTTAGTATTCAGTTATAGTTCAGTTTTACTTTACCTTGCTTTAGTTTTGTACAGTTTTATATAGTTTCATACTTTCAGTTACTTTTATAGTATTTCTATAGATTTAATTATATCATGTAAATGTTAAATGAATAACTAGAACTATTTAAACTAGTTTCGATGTGTTAGACTTATTATCTAACACGAGATACTTTTGGGGTTCGACAATTTGCTAGATCTTGAGCAGTATATTGAGACAGGTCAGGAGGACACCCAGGAGATTCAAGAGGAGCCCGTGGAGCACTTGTGGACTCTCCTTCAGTTTTAATTTCTACTTAGCATTTTCAGTTCAGTATCTTGTTTTATTTCAGTATTTCAGAAAAATGTTTGTAATAACTCTGGATGTATTTTCTTTTCTTTTCTGAGACGGATGTTTTCTTCAGCTCTGTGATGAATATTCTGGATGTTTGCTTTAAGCTTTAACACTCTATTTTTATACTACTTATACTTAGTATTATGATGTGATCAACATATTGGAAATACTGATATATTATACATATATTGGATTCTTATTGTATTCTAAATCTAATGTATGTATTTATCTAATACTTAGGATAAGGATACTACTCTTATCTTAAGTATTAGCTCTCAACCCTCCTTGAGGTTGAGTCAGCAGCCCTTCAAATGGGCTTAGTTTTTAGTTATTTCGGGGAGACAGGATATTCCTCCCCGAGTGGTGCACCGCTCCACTGCCAAATTATGATCTTTACCCCTTTCCGCACGATGACGGGGCGGGGCGCTATAGTTACAATTAGTAAACTAGATCATTAGTTTGAGATATAAACTGCGATCAAGTTTTGCCTTCTATCGTAGTGCACTTTGATAAGTGCAGTTTAAACAAACTAAGTATCTTAAGTCACCTTCCATAAAATACTAAGTATGCTTGTAATTAGGTTATTTAACAGCTTAGCTTGAGATATAAACTGTGACTGGGTTCTGCTTCCTATTGTAGTGCGCTTTGATAAGTGCAGTTTTAAACAAGCTAAGTGTTAAATCCACATTTCTTGGAAATATACAATCATGTGTATATAATATTTTCAACTAATTATTTTAAGTAAAATTCTAAGCAAAGCTAATTATTGAAATTAAGACTAGGAGTCAGAATCCAATTAGATGGATTCTGCGCAATGGAGACACTTGATTCATCATCTGATTTTAAATTATTTTTTGGATTTTTGATTTTAAGTTATGTAGTGTACAGAAATGAGCATGAGCATAAGCATAATGTATGAGTTTTAGTGATGATTTATGAGTTATGAAATGATGCATACATCAATAGGGGAAACTCATGATGTTCAGACATCACAATAAATTGTATTTCCCAATTGGATGTATGTAGACATTGGACCAGATAACTCATAGCAGTTCAGTGGTAGTTCAGTTGCATGATAGTGGCATATAGTATTATTACATATTCAGATGCATAACTTCAGTGACATACATCATAGTTTTATATTATTATTACTCAGTTTCAGATTATTTACTATTTTTGTGTACTTTCAGTATTTAGTTTACAATTCAGCTTTACTTTACTTTACTTTACTTTAGTTTTGTACAATTTTATACAATTTTATACTTTTAGTTATCTGTACAGTATTTTTGTAGTTTTGATTTCACTATTTAAATATTAAGTGAATAAGTAGAACTGTTTAGATTATTTTTGATATGTTAGATTTATTGTTTAACATGTGGTACTTTTGGGATCTAGCAATTTGCTAGATCTAGAGCAGTTAGTGGAGCCAGATCAGGTGAATACTCAAGAGTTTCAAAAGGAGTTTGTGGAGTACTAGTGGACTCTTCTTCAATTTTACTATTTTGCTTAGTTACTATTTCAGTTCAGTACTTAGACTCATTTCTTATATTTCAATAAATCATTTATGATAATTATAAATGTTTTTTTTTTCTTTTTTGAGATGAATATTTTATTCAACTTCTGTGATGAATATTTCTGGATGTTTACTTTAGCTTCCGCACTATATTTATATATTACTTATACTTAGTATTGTGATGTGAACAGTATACTGAAAATATTGATATTTTATACATATATTAAATTCTTTATATTGTATTCTAAATCTAATATATGTATTTGTCTAATACTTAGGATAAAGATACTACTCTTATCTTAAGTATTAGCTATCGACCCTCATTTGAGGTTGAGTTAGCAGCCCTTCAGATATGTTTCTTTACAATAGTTCAGTATTAGTTTGAGCTATTCGGGGAGATGAGATATTTCCCTCCGAGTGGCGCACTGCTCAGCCGCCGAATTAATTATGTTACCTCTTTTTGTGCGTGGCGACAGGGCAGGACGCCACACCCTTATAGGCTCAGGAGGTACCCACAACCATGTAACACCTTAGCCATAATGTGTACAAGAGGCTACTCACATGAAGTGGTACTTTGTCCTGTATGACACTTAACTCCTATATGATACCTTAAGTCCTATTGTGGGTAGACCCGCCCAGCACTGTGCATCTCCTTGACGCGGAGACACCCGGTGCTTGGGAAATTAAGGTTTCAAATAAACCTTATTTTCTTGAGTATTACCCAATGAAATCTTGCAATTTTGGTGTCAAAATAATCAGGACGGTGAGATCTATCTAAGGCATACAAAAGCCATAATTTATTTTGGTTAATTCGCTTAACCATAATACAAAATTTCAGATCCTTTAGGGTTTAGTGTGGAGTGGCAATGCTCCCTCAATAGTGGGTCATTTGATTTAAGGATGGTACCAACAACTTCTTTGGGTTGAGGTCGACTCAAGGAGCTCCAAATCACCATTTTGGAGAATCTTGGTGGTCGGGATCATATACTCGAGCTCGAGCATTGCAAATCACTGTACAAGCTCCATGCTATCGAGCCTCAATTGAGCTCGCTTGAGTTAATTGAGGTTGGCAATCACTACAATGTCCAAGGGAATAAAGGAACAATCAAGAATCTGAGTTATTAACATTATAATTGCAAGGGAAAGGAGGTGTACCTCGTTTGGAGTTTCGTCGAACTTCGTCAAGTTGTAGGATTGAACGGGGAGCTGAGAGCGAGCGCATAGCCTTTCGAGTGATAGGATTAGAAGAAATGGGGTTCTCGGCTGAGCCATAGTGAGATGAATAAAGGGGAAATGATGAAAGTGCGTATGGCCTGTGCGCGGTTGTGCGTACGAGAATGCGTTGGAGGAACAATCAATTAATTAATAATTTTATATCTTGACATATCAATCACACACACATACATACATATATATATATATATATATATATATATATATATATATATATATATATATGTATCCCTTAATAAAATATAATATTTTATATAAACTTTCAAAACACAATGTTTATGTTATTAGCTACTTTTGAGCTCAACACAAGTCAATTTACTATTACTATTATTTTTGTTATAATTTACATTATTATTTATTTAAATCTTTTTATTTAAATCATATAATCCATTAATTTGTTTGTGCATCTTGTTTTCATCACCAAGCTTTTTTTACTATTGAAATCTTTTTCTTTGTGTACTCCAAGAATATCTTAAGATACTTTATACATACAACTAACATTATTTATTACATAAGATTGATTAGCTTCTTCTTTAATTACACATTTGCTTAATACATTATTTCTAAATATACCTTTCTTAGTTTTATGATTCAACAATCTAGCTTTTAGATATAAATTAGCAATATTATTCTTTTTTCTTACTCTTTAGCTTCAAATCTAGAATTAACAAATAATATTGAGCTGTCAAATTTTATATTACAATAATCGTTTAGTCTTAGAAATATTCTTTACGTAAAGACAATTAATCTAGCTTCTAATTTAACTAAAGATCAAGTCTAATATTTCATTATGCATGAAATTCTTAGTTTTCTATGAAGTCTTTCCTAACAATTTTGGATCATTTAACAAAAAATAGAAATTTTTTTGGAACATTAAAAAAACAAAATAAGAACAAGTGAAGACAGTCTACATGTTGCAAGACTTGGAAACATAATACAATTTGATAATTAATGTTATGCAATATCATTAAACTTACCAATACTAAAATCTAGCTACTAAACACATAATTTGCTATAAACTTACCAATTCATAAATATCATTAAACTTACCAATTCATAAATAATCAAATACAAAAAATATAATTTGCTATGCTTAACAACATGCGCTATCCTTGTTTATAATTTAGTAAGTAGCCAACTTAGTGGTTCTAAAAATCTAACAAACATTAAAGGATTTCATCAATATATTATATCAAACTAGTCATTAAATCTTAGGTTCTATTGCAATGCTTAGTGACATAGAGGGTATCTTTTATCAATCCTCTTCATCCTATAATAAATTATATTAATACAATTATTACATATTTACTTGTCTCAAATAATATCCTTGTGTTTGTTTGCTCCATTACTACTTTCTCATCATATTAGGCTATTCTTGATTTTATGCAATTATTAAATAACAATCCATCCCTTTTTTATCTTAAATTGTTATGATTTTGTTATCACTATCGCAATAATCCTTATATTGTGATGTATTATATATACTTATGTTCATTGGGAGGAGGAAATAATATAAGTTTTACATGTTATGGTATTTTTATCGGTGCCCCCGGCCTTTCCCACCAATGCCCTAACATTTTTTCTCAAGCAATTAGATGTTCTTAATAGATTTATAATTACGATTTCAACTAGTGAATCTTAATTATTATGAGAGTACTGAAGGAGATACCACAGCATCAACCCTATAATCAGAAAGTACAAACTGTAATTTGAATGTTAATGTTCTTCTTTAAATCAGTACTTATATTAATATTATGGCATCAAATCAGTACTTATATTAATATTATGGCATCACGAGGCAGTTATCGATAGGTAATATAAAAAACAGGTATATCATATAGATTAGTGAGATAATTGCATGAAAAACAGGTAAATGAACTTTAAAGGAAAACATTTATATATAATATAGCTATGTTCACCATCATACGATCCACAACATGAGCCGAAAGGCCACTTGAAGTGGACGTACAGAAAGAAACATAATTAGCTTATAATTGAGAAATAAGATGGAAGGTAGGCAGACAATGAGACACTCCCATGTGTCGCAACTCACAAGACTAGAATCAATAAACTATTTAATACAGAATCAAGTAATAATAGTTTAAATCATATGCATCACTGCTGCAGATTAATAATCCCACGCAAGAAAAGAAATAAATAATTACAAGAGTCACGTGGCAGCGATGTCTCTCCTTTTGCCAAATAGAAGGCCCTACAGGTGGGTTCCTTCAAAAGGAAGCCCTCACATGCTTAAGTCGGGGGTGGTCACTAGCTCTTATCATCTACTAAATATACGCAAGACGAATCTTGTACGATGTGCGGCACCGCATGATGCTCTTGTGCATGTATGCATGCCAAAGCTTGCGCTCTTGTATCATGCATGCCCTGCACACGACGGACCCCTGCTGCTTCTGAGACGCTCTTGCGCCATATCTGCCTGAGTTATGCTGGCATTCGCGCCGCCAGCAATGCTGGCATTCCCCTGTTATGCCCGTGCTATTTATTTTCTGCGCTTTGTCCCGAACCAATACAGAGTATTATTTCATTATTGCTGCATTTGTTATTTTTTTTTGGATATTCAATATATTTTATTAATAAAATTGGGGTCTTAATGTAATATCTATATATATAATATGCAAAGTACTTTTTTGAGGCATAAAAAATTTGAGTATAAACTAGTTTGATTATAATATAATTATATTATTTTTCTTGTGCTATGCAGCTCTAAATGTGTAGTCGATGAGATTTGAATTCAAGATCTGAGATAATAAATTTTAAGCATCAACTACTGAGCTACAACATCACTCATATTTTAATTAATTATATATAAGTCAAAATTAAATTTTAGACATGTGATAATAAGTTGCATCAATTCTTTAACAATTGATTCAATTTATTAGGTGATCTTTCACCTCCATTGTCTCCTTCCAAGCTTCACTGATGGTGAAAGTAACATTATCTAAGAAGAATTGAATTAGATTCTTAACTTGATGAAATTAAATAAAAGAAATTTTAGCAGTTTTTAGTGAGTTTAAGATCATTTGATTCAAAATTGAAGAAGAACTAAACTAAAAGGTAAGATGAATAAGCTCATAGAGAGTAAAACACATTATTAAGGATAATAAATGAGATAAATTATCAAATGGATGAAATGTATTTCGAGGAGGAAGCCTTGGTGAAAGAGCTAGAAGCTATAAGATGAATAATCTTTAAGAGACCATAAATTTTAAGCTACACTTCACATGTGACATACAACTATTTTGATAAATAATGTATGGAATAAGAGATTGAGTTATGAAAATGCACAAACAGCATTGGGTTATGCTAGAGGAGGGACTATGGCAAAGTAAACATAAGAGTTGAGATGTTCTTGCTTAAGCTAAAAGATGAGAGAGAGAGAGATCTAATTTTCCTTGATTTAGCTATGAGAATTTTAAAATTTTATGAGATGTGTGGTAGTATGCATGCTAAGATCCGTAATATTTTTATTGGAACCATGTATCACAGAAGATTCTATAAACATTTCAAGGGCTTGATAGGGACTCGAAGACAAAAAAATAATAACAGAAAGTGATGTAACAATCTATGTACTTTGTTTGAATTTGCTTTGATGTCTTCTATGATAATGATAATATTTTAGTAAAAATATATTTGCTTGTCTGAGATCAATGATTTTTGGACTTTTGAATTATAAATTATTCTTTATCTCATTAATTTGAACTAGATTAGTTTCTATAAATGAATACATTTAAGAGCTCTAAATTGTAAAATATTTATGAAAAATTGCATAATGGCAGGGATGCAAACTCAAGTATCAGCATAGATCATTGATATCAATTATGGACGATTGAAAATTTACTGTATTTTAAAACAGATAATAAATTTGAATGATTCCATTTGAAATTGTTCAAATAAAAGTTTAGTCAAATTTCCTTAAAATTCTTAGTAAAGAAAGAGCACTTGAGTAATTCACCGTCTTCGCATAAAATAAAGAAGATAGAATTTAATATATTGGAACAATATTTTGTTCTTGCTCATCTAATTTAACAAATACATTAGTAAATATAATAGTCTAAGTGGTGTCAATGAAAAGACACATTCCTAATAAAAAAGACACACCTCAAACGACATGTCCCTAATAAAAAGACACACCTCTTCACTCACATCTAATGAAAAATAAAAATATAACACTTATTTAAATATTAAACTTATCTTGATTTATTATATATATTTATTTATTTTAATATCCTTAAGTGATTTAGAGAAACAGTGAATGGGAACTAGAAATGTAAAGTAGAATGACTACTGCTTAAAAATCAGTCAAAACGTAAGGAGATTATGGATAACCATGTTGAATTTCAATAAGGTTCTAGTTTTTGTCTATAATGTGTGTTAAAACAGTTTATGTTTAGTCCCGATGAAATAAATTAAATTTATTAGAAAGGCTAATCTAGTTTATGAAATGGTTTAACCAACACTTTATTATATTATAATTATGAAAGATTAATGTGCTTTATATGTTTAATAAAAGCCTCACATATATATATTTATTTATTTATTTATTTGTAAAGCCATCTCGGCACAATTTTATTTGCGAAAATAAAAGTTACAAAACAGGGCTACGATGGTACAGAAATTCCTATCAATCTAAAAAGCCAGAAGACAGCCCCAAAAAGCTGAATCCAGGGTATAATCTAAAAGGCCACAAAAAAAAAAAAAACCTAACTAGTAGAAACACCTACAACAACAAAACAAACATCACGCAATAAATAAAACAAAAGCCGGCGCTTTAAGCAAATAGCAACCACCATCAAACCTGCAAAACATCAAACAGCCAAACAGGACATAATAGTTAAATAAAAATAACCCGCAACAAAAGAAAGCCAACGCTCCAGGCAACAAACAATCAGCATCTTTTAAACAAAGTCGACGCTCCAGGCACGCAACCAACCAACAGACGGCCCACCTGCAACCAAAGAAACCAAACACAAGACCCACAAATAGAATACGGAACCAGCCCCCAAATTAAAAAGAAAGAACAGCGAACCAGCCATAGCCAAGTCCCCTGACAAAATGAAAACTTGCAGCCACCAAGCAAAAACACAGCAACCACCAATAAAAAAGGGAAGAAAAATAGCCAAAAACCAACCCAGAAGCCACCACCACCAACCAAAAAGGCAACGACAGCCAACGCAGCAGACCACCACCAACACACAACCAAGCAGCCGCCCTACTCGAGAGCGCCAACAACAGCCACAAAGAAGCCACCACAGCCACAACAGCAACAAAGTAGCCACCATAGCCACCACAACACAGCTAAACAACAAAGCAAAAAGCAAAGCAGCCAACAAACAAACACCACAAACTGCCACAGCCACCACATCACAGCCAAAAGCAGCCACCACCACCACAGAACCATAGCCAACACAACCACCACAACCACAAGCAGCCATCATAGCCATCACAACCACCACAGCCACCATAGCCCCACAGCAGCCACACAACAGCCACAAGCACCACAACCACAACTACACAGCAGCCACCATAGCCACCACAACCCAACCAAATCAACAAAGCCCACACAGTTAGCACAAAAGCCAGCACAACCGCCACAGGTCACCTACAACTAGTACCACAGCCACAAGCCGAACCAAACCGAAACAAGCAGCCAAAACTAGAAAGCCAAAATAGATAACAAAAAATTAGCCGCCGAATAACAGCCACCACCAGGCTACCACAACATCAAATTATGGAGTTAGTAAATTTGAGTTTAATATCTTGACTCTTGAGTGATCCCCACGAGAAGCAGTTTTCATTAAAAGCCTCAAAAATGCTGTTAATATCAATATGAATCGCGTTTATAATTTTCTTTGCGTTCATTGGCATATTATTGTATTTGGATTTGTTTCTGCTATCCCAGATATGCCAGAGCGCTAAAGCCACAAATAAGTTCCAAATTGAGAGCTTTTTGAGTTATTAGCATGGTTAATTTGGAAGAAAGTATTAAGAGAGATGCTGGTTGTATGATCAAGTTCTCTAGCAATCCATCTCCAAAAAATTTTACTATGATGATTTTCAATGAGAACATGGTTTAAACTTTCATGATTATTACAACATTGACATTTAGAAGCAAAAGAGTAACCTCTAATTTTCATGATTTCATCCACACTTATATAATTCCATTCTCCAAAGGAAAATATTAATGATTGAAGGAATGCATTTGTTCCAAATCCAGGTAGGAAAGCTTGGCATCTTTATGATTCTACAACAGTTCCAAAGCTTGGATAGGTTTAACTTGCCAAGATGACAAAGCTCAGAATTTGCTTTTTTTCAAGGAGAGGGACAGGGTGTGGGAGGTAATCTTAGTGATGAGGTCAGGAGGAAAAAGGCTGTTTAGAATTTCCATATTCCAACCCATCACATTTGAATAGATTTCTCCTATCTTTAACTTGGGTCTAGGAATAAAATCTAATAAGTTTGCAAATAGCGTCATTTGGTTCTAATTGTCAAACCAAAAAAAAAAAAAAAAAAAAAAAAAAAAAAAATATATATATATATATATATATATATATATATATGAATGATATTGTAGCCTAGTGGTTAAGGCTCAGAATTTGTTATTTCAGATCATGGGTTCAAATCCCACCGACCACACATAAACAAAAAAAAAATATAAATAAATAAATATAAATAAATAAATAAATAAATAAATAAATAAAAAAAAAAAAAATATATATATATATATATATATATATATATATATATATATATATATATATATATGCAAGGATGATGACTTGAAAAAATTTGAGTGAAATGAGAGCTCAAGATATTTTTAGGGCTGCATATTTGAAAATTCAGTAGTTTACTGATCTCATTATTTGATTTTGGGTCATAATAAGTCAAATTGCTTTATGCTCAACCCTCTAATCAAAACTCAATTAAAGGTGATGCAGATTGCTCCCAAATAAAAAAAAAATAAACAAAAATTTGTATATGTTCTAAAAGGAAAAAATGTATCGACTTTGGTCACTCAAGTGACAGAGTATAATATCGTTATTTTGGTTGATCCTGAGTTAGGGGCACTAGATAGTGTCTTTGTTGTGGCCACCGACTTGAACAATGAAGATAGTTTGTTGGACATTGTACCGACTATTTATATTGCTGAAAATATAAGCAACCGGCACGCAACTGTGGCAGTTGGGCGGAGAATGTGTTCGAGTTTCATGGGGTTTAGGACCGGCTTCCATCATTTGAGTGGGAACTTGCTGCCATTGTCCACCCACCAATTGAGAATGAAAGGTTATTGACCTTGTGGTCTAATATTGAAATGGGAATGAATTGCAAGGCACACTGGTGGCACAATGATTTGTGGATATAGACACAAATGTGCTTGAGGCACTTGATGGTGGTGATCCTCCCAGTTAATTGAGTGAGATGTGGGACCGGCTATAGTCGATTGGATCTGAAAGACATGGGATGATGTTCGAGGCTCATCGCGACTCTAGCATCGTGGATCCCCAACATGGGCTAATGAATGATGCTAGTGCTCAAATGAATGTAGTGGAATTGCATCACATGATTGGTATCGATGAATGTGTAGAGGACTTGGAAAGTGCCTCGATATATGAGGTGATAGGGAATCACTCAAACGAAGATAGCCTTGTGGTTCCCTCGGGTAGGTTAGGAAATACTAATCTTCCATATGGTGAGCTTGATAATGATGCTATAACAACATATGACAACAACTCTTCAGAGAAGCTTTGGATTACTCTTTCTTAATCCATTGAAATCCTAAAGAGGAGGAAGGCTTTTATATTCCCAGCCCTGAAGTCTTTTAAAGATAGCATCAATAAGACCTTTATAAATATCATTCTTATTATGCCCAATGAAGATTGGGCTACCAAGGTAAGTGAAGGGGAATTTGCTTTTTTTTCTTAAGTTGAAGGTATTGATGATTTTGGTGCAGATTCAGGTGGGACTAATATCACCAACAAACAAATTGGATATGGAATGATTGATATTCAGCCCCGAATTAGCTTCAAGAGTGAAGAATAAGGCAGCTAATTTTTTCATTGAGTTCCTATTACTATTGGTGAAGATAATAAGGTCATCCGCATAGGTGAGATGAGAGAACATAAATTTGCCGCCCGCATTGTATTAAAGATGATGATTATTTTGAAATAAAACATTGATATTGTGGGACCAGTAGTTCAAGGCTAAAATAAACAGAATGGGAGAAATAGGGTCACCTTACCGAAGCCCTCTTTTAGAAGGAAAGAATCCATAGGAGTGCCATTAAAGATGATGGAGAACCATTTATGTTTGGTGAGATTTTTGATTTTAGTAATGAAGCTATCATTATAACCATAAGATCTGAGCATGTTAAGGATATAGTTCCAATTGATTTTGTCAAAAGCCGTTTTAAAATCTAATTTAAGAATGATGTCATGATCCCAATATTTCTTTTTCAAACTATTGAAAAGCTCTTGGGTAGCAAGGTTGCTGTCTTGAATTTTCCTTCCTGGGACAAACTTAGATTGATTTGGATCAATGAGGTAGGGGAGATGGGTTTGGAGCCTCTTAGCAATGATTTTGGATATAATTTTGTTTAAGGTAGTGAAAGACTAATAGGCCTGAACTCCAAAATTTGCCAAAGAATTCCCTGGAAAAACCATCAAATCTAAGGTAAGCGTTTGATTTAAGATCCTTAAAAATCTTCCAAATTTCCTCATTGTTAGAGATGAGGTCCAAATTCACATTATCAGCAAGAGAGATTTGCAAATTAAGGACAACAAGCGAGAATGAAGGCTGACCAAGATGATTAGCTTTAAGAGTTTCTTTGAAGAAATCAACCACCGAGTTTTGCATCTCAATAGGATTAGAGCTTTTGCAGCCATTAGGGTAGGTGATCTCATTAATATTATTAATGTCTCATTTTCTTGATCCGATTATGATAAAATGAGGTGTTTTGTTCCCCTTTCATTTTTCAATTAATGCTATATTTTTGTTTCCAGAAGGACTCCACATTATTATGGTTTGTGATAAGATTAACCTTGGCTTTAGAGACAATAATCATATTCGCATTAGTAGGATTTGTATAAGAGATAGTTTATAGGGAGCAGACCAAATTTTCTTGGCGAGAGAGATTAGTGAAAATATTCCCAACAAAGGTTTTATTCCAAATTCCTAAGGCATTTCCAAGTCTTTTTAAATTTTCAACTAATCTGCCAAGACCATAGCAGCCACAAGGTTCATTCCAACTAGAATTCACAACATTATAACAATCATCCTTTTGTAACCATAAAAGTTGGAATCTGAAAGAATTAGAAATTTTAGTGGGAGCATTCCAGGAAGATAGAGTAATAGGCTGATGATTAGAAATGGTTGAGTTCAGAGAGGAGTTGATGAAATTGGAGTAAGTGTTGCACCAAATGTTATTGATAAAAAAATGATCTAGGCAAGCAAATTTCTCCCCGCATTCCAAGTAAATGGGTTCCCATAATATTTAAAGTCATCCATACCACATTCAAGAATTGTCATGTTAAATTCAAAGGTAAAGACAGAGTGGTCAGAAGAGTAACCCTTATTTTCATTGTTTTTAAAGATCGCATTAAAGTTTCCTCCAACAACCCAAGGCAAGTAAGAGGAACAACAATCTTTGAGGAAGGTCGATAAGAGAAGATGAATTTGCCTTTTATTGTTAGCATGAACAACAGTGATCAAAAAGTTGTGATTATCATTATCAATTTTAAGGTGAATAACTTGATCACATTCAGAGATGAGTTCAACATTCCAACTGCTCTTCAACATAACCCAAATTTTATTCGAGGTGGAAGAGATTGCATTGTCGAATTTAGCTAAATGACATATTGGCAAGAGTGCCTCATCTTTAAGTTTGGGTTATATAATAGCAGCTATATTAATCTTATTATCATAAATAATATGCTTAAAATGGTTTTTGTTGAAGAGACATTACCAATACCTCTAATATTCCAATATAATATATTCGAGGTCACATTAAATATCTCAATTTTTTATTAATTAAATATTATTAAATTATTTGATGAAATTTTGACGACTTCCGATTGCCACCAAAACATCACTCCTAGCTAATTTAGGGGCAATAAGCGCAATGACAAAGTTCGGTTTTTGATCTGAGGTTAAAATAATTAGGTCCAATTTCATGATTCCTGAAATTCTCAAAATCAGAATTTGATCCATTTGCCTCCTGATTTGGACTAGGTCTTAGTAGTGAACTCTTAATGACTTAATTAATACACTAAGATCAAAATCATAAATTAAATTAGTCTTAATTTACCAGAGTAACAATTTGGGTTGTTACACTCTTCTTCTCTATCTTTTGTAGGAGCTCTGGTATAAAATCTCTAGTGTTTGTCAAAATCTGGAACCCTCACTTAATCTTGAATTCTCCTTTTTATGGACTTTTTCCCAACTGCTCTAAAATTTATTCAGCCATTAACTCTCCATTTAAAAAGTTGTGTTTACCTTAAATGTTTATTCTTATATTTCCTTGGTAATGAAGAGTTTTAGCTATTAGAATTTACATCCTGCTATGGGAAGAGAAAAAATTATGGCTTTTGGCCTTCCTTATATTGTTTTGAATGCTGTTGCTTGGCTAATTTCATGGCGGGAGCTACGACGCGTGATAGCTCCAGGCTCTCTGTCTTGAGGGTGCTACAGCACACGATAGCACAGAGCTTTCGGGTTGAGTTGCGCTACAATGCACAATAGCGTCGTGCTATCGGGAAGGAGGGCACCATGGCGCACGGTAACGCCAGAGTCTCGGTCTTCAGTCTGCTGCAGCGCACGGTAGAGCCAGCGTTTCAGTCCTTGGACTGTTGCAGTGTGCAACAGTGTGATAGTTTCGAACATTAAAATTATTTGAAACGCCGTGCAATATTTTAATTTCGCTGTGGCGCGCGATAGAGCCAGAGTCTCGGTCTTGGAACCGCCACAGTGCACAGTAGCCCCAGAGTTTCGGTCTTTGGACTGCTGCAGCGCACAGTAGCGCGAGAGTTTTGGTCTTTGGGCCGCTACGGCGCGCGATAGCGCAATACTTCGAATAATTAAATTCTGAAAAATATTATACATCAGCAATGCCGCACGGTAGCACCAGAGTCTCGGGTTTTGGCCTCGGGTTGATATCTGTCATAGCGCGCTGTGGCGCGCATTAGCGTGTTTCTCCCATATTTTTTGATTTCTTCGCAGAATACAATTTAACTCTCTCTTTGTCCTAAAATATAGCAAAAACACATCAAAGCATACAAGTTCTGATAAAAAGTATTTGTTTTTAATGTCTTAAGTTATTATAAATTTTAATGTGAGGAACTTTATGAGACTAAAATATTTGATTTTTCACACATGCTTTATTTATTTTAACTTTTAAAACTTAAATCCTTCAAAATTCATTTGTAAAATCCTTTGATCCAAATGGCTTCAAATTTGGAGCATAGATTCCTCATGAGATGTTTGATCTAATGGAGTGATTATCTAATTTTCTTCTCAATTATTTGAGAATTATTATAAAGTTTTGATTAATTTTTATTTATTTAATTAACTTTCATTAATTTTAATTAATACAAATTTAGCTATTTTAATTAAGTTTAACAACTTAAGATTATTACATGAGCTACAAAATCATGCATGAAAGCTTGACAAACAGTAGATCAATCTTGGCTGAGTACATTACATTATCAGGGGCTTCATCAACCTAGTGATACACTAGCAAAGCAGCACACCTTCCTCCTAGTGTATCAATAATATATGCTGCTACAAAGTAAGTGGGAAAGGCCTTTCTTTGGGTTTGCCTTTTTGTTACAAAATGATAATGGGAAATATATGGGTTTTGTTTTACATGTTGTCCATCACTTCATTCTCGCAAGGATGAATGGAAACTATGATTTCATTGGTGAGCACTCTGACCGAGTGGATCCCTCTACTAACCTCTAGTAGGTTTGGTAGGCACTCTATTTCATCCATGATGACAAGAGTGAGGAAATAATATTCGCAAGGACCTAGAGCAATAAACAATGCTTTATTTCCAATTTATATGACTTTAGTGACTTCAATACAGGGAGTCAATTTAGTGGGTTGAACGAGATTTGGGGCGTCAATGTGTCATCCATTACTCGCTTGAGCTATGTGATCCACGCTTTTGGGCCTCGAGTCGGTTCTTCAGCAAATATAGGATTCCAAGTAAGCACATTGATGTATTCCATTAGTATTTGTGGAATAAAACTAGAGAACCAAATATTCAAATCTAAGAGCAAGATGTTCGGACCAAAGAGCGAGGGATTTGAACACCTAGCTCAAAAGAGAGGGCAGTTTTTATTTTTGAACTCGGGAGCCGCATATTCAACCCTTGCTCGAAAGAGATACAGTATTTTTAGTAGTGAAACATGAGCTTCAGTTGGCTAAAAGTGTGCTAATGTGGCTCATAGCGATGCATAACTCATGGAGACATGTTCGAATATATTAATAATTGTGACAGGAGTTGATAGACATATGGGGAATATGCGTCCCCTAGACAAAAGTTGTCACATAATGCGGAGTTGGCGTCCCTTAGACAAAAATGTGTTGAAACTGACGAGTCGAGTTCCAGTGTTCTAAACTGCTCGGCTTGTGTTGCGGAAATTTAATATAGAATAATAACGATGCTAATTTAGGTTTGGAATTACTTAGCTCAAATTTAAGCAAGCATAAGCTAAACAAATTTATTTCACAAGAAAATTTTATATAGGAGTTATCTAATAAGAACTTAAAATTATATGGTAACTATATATATATATATATATATATATTTTAATTTTTTTTATATGTTAAATACATGTAAATAAAAATGTATAGAAGAAATTCTTCATTTTATTATTAAAGATTTATATTGACAAACTTTAAAATCTATCCATCTTATTTGCAATCCACATAAAATATTTCCACACCCCAAAATTGGGCCCCCCAATATGATTTCGGTCATCCAAATATAAGAAAAAAATTTCCCCAGTTTTTAAATGATTTTCGAAAAAGACTTGACATCCAAAATAATTTTAATATTTAGCATTTACATAATAAAAAATGATATATATATATATATATATATATATATATATTCAGATTTTGATAGTTAAAGAGAAAGAGAGAGCACAGTAGTATCATGTAGAAAGGGCATTTAGCACAGTTATATATAGGGTTAGAGGGTGAAGAAACGTGAAGGGGGATGGGCAGTTACCCCTGCCCAGGGATCAGCCCGACATGAAAGATGCGGTTTTGATGGGTGAATCTGTTTGTGAAAGGGAGGAGCCATCTGCCCTGTCTTTTGACACCATCCCCCCATTCTTACAGTAAGTTTTGCTATCATTTCCCTTTAAAAAATAAGGTATATATTAACTTTTCAGATTAAGAAATCAGCCGAGTTAAACTGATGGATTTAATTTTTAGTGACTTTTATCTTCAAATTTAAGCATGTTATAATTGATGATGCGCTATATAAACTAAGCTGACCTGTTAAGTTGTTCGAAATTAGCTTGTTAGAGCTCTCGATTTTTCTTCTATTGTGTGTGTGGTGGTTGATCTTGGAGGTGGCTAGAGCTTCATTGAGACTTGAGTAAGGATTTTCGAAACACTAAAAATTGTATCTCTGCTCCTACTGTGAAACTCTCATTTTCTCTCCATATGAACGTAGGTATTCGCATCGATCCACATAAATCTTATCTTGTGCTTTTGCTTTTGTTTGTGATTTTTTCTCTGCTTTGCAATGCGATTTGCTCAACAAATACATGTTTGTTCCGCATTTGTCAAACCTCTTTGTTTCCAACAAGTGGTATCAGAGACAAAGATTGTGCTCTAAGGTTGTGCTGCATTGTTAGGGTTTAGTTTGAAATTGCGCATTTTTGTGATTGAGTGTTTGAAAAGCGAAAGGAAAGCATGAGTGATAGAGTAGAAGATGTGGTCAGTGCTTCATTGTTGTCAAAGGTGGAAAGAATTTCTCACCAAGTTGTGACACATCCGGCTAAAATTGATGTGGACGAGTTCGATGGATAGAACAACTTCGGGATGTAGAGATCCGAAGTGATCGATGATCTTTGCGCGTTGAACCTGAAGGACATTCTTGATGGTGAAGAGAAACCAGAGAAAATATCGGAGATGGATTGGATCAAAATGAATCACAATGCTTGTGGTTTGATTCAAAATTGTTTGACCCATGATATCAACTATGTCGTGATGATGGAAACTTTAGCATGGAAGTTGCGAAAATTTCTGGAGAGCAAATACTTGACAAACAGTGTGGAGAATCGACTCCACATGAAAAAGTGGCTCTACCAGTTCCAGATGAGAATGAAGATTTCCATATATGAGAATCTCAACAAGTTAACAAAGCTACTAAAAATTTGCTAAATCTGAATGAAACTGTGGAGGATGAAGACAGGCTCTACTTTTGTTGAACTCACTATCGGATGAATTTGAGAACTTCACCATGACATTGATTCATAGGAAAGATGTATTGAGATATGAGGAGGTGATTGTCACCTTTTGAAATATGAGTTACAGAGAAGGAATAAAGAGTATACCAAATCAGAGATGGCAGTGGCTCTTACACTCCAATGAGAAAGACCATAAAGGAAGAAGTAATGGCCAAAGAAGAATGTTGATTCTCAGAAGAGAGGAAAGTCCACAGACCGTAGCATTAGGCTTAATTAGTGCGTATTATGTTTGGAGGCAGGACAATTGAAGAAGGATTGCAAAAGTTGATAGAAAAGAAGCAGGTCGATGGATTTTCCGAGGCAAAAGCCAATGTGATTTAGAATGCGGTGGGGAGTTCAGACTCGGAGGTATCTCTTTTTAATGTTTCCATAGGACTAATAGTTGACAGCACCAGTTGTATTATTGATACAAGTGTGACTTATCATATCTTGTAACAACCAAAGATTGTTATCCAATTTAACTAGTCTAATTAACTTAAAAACCTTACCATTAGTCTCTAAACATCATTATGATCAAATCCCAAAATTTTGAGCAAATTTGAAAGTTGTTTAGATTAATTAAATATTTTAATCAAATTAATAAATTAGAATAATAAAAATATTATTTTGGCCTCTAATCAAAATTTGATTACATTTTTGAGTTCCTCGCCCTTAATTTAGCTAAAGGTGAATTTTTGAAGCTCATTTGGTCAAGAAATTTTAATTAATACCATTTATATAAATTAATATATTTAATTTTTAAAATGGTTAAACATTGTTTTTATCAAACGGCTAGCGATCTGCTATTATTCCCAAAATAAGAAACAGTCGAATCATAAGATCTAAGCCGTTCCATTGTTTATGCAATAAGGATCAGCCATGTGAGATTAGATCGCGAGCTAATCTAATCTCAGCCACTATATCAGGGCCCAGATCCAATGGCTGAGACCAACTCCATGGTTAATTAAACTCAAAGATTATATCTAAGTTATTTTTTCAAGCGAGTGACTCAGATGCAACAGAGCACTATGCTATGTCGTCTTCCCCAAATTAGCCACAACCCAAACACGACAGCGAGTGGTCGTGCCATAGCCATTCTCTCTAGCCTTTTCACCTCACCAAAACCCCCGCCAAGCCTTCCTCCTTCGCCATTTCTTCGTTTGCAAGCATTGGGAAGTCTCGAGCAACTCCACTGCAACGGAGGAGCTCGCCGAAGATGAGACTTGACGAACATTTGGTGTGCCCTTCCCATCCTAATCCCTTGACTATTATTACAATTATTGTTTCGTTTCTCAATTCCCTTCGATACTCTATCGATTGTCAAGGTCAGTTGAGCTCGAGTGAGCTCAATTGAGGCCCGAGTGAGATTGAGCATGTATAATAGTGTACAGTGCTCGAGCTCATATAAGGCCACCTAACGACTCAGCTCGTCTCCTCCACCTCTGATGTGCTCGTTGAGTCGGCCTTGACCCAAGGATTACTATAGGACCTGGTTCAAGCATAATAATCCATTGTGAATGGAGCATTGTCCCTCCATAGTAAACCTTAATTCTCGATTTAATCGGTTATGTTTTGGACGATATAAGTGATCCTCTTTAGGGATTTCATGTTCAATGGATAGTTCTCAACCTTAGGAGTAATTTGACTATTTAATTAAACCTTGAGACAGTATGTGCTCATGCGAGACGTAGAAGCACAATGCTGGGCAAGCCGGCCTGCGACCCATGTGGCACTTTGCTAAGGGATATTCAATGAATATTCCCGGCCCGTCGGGCCCTGTGACTTAACCGACCCACTCTTGTTAAACCGCCATCTAAATAGTTTATTCTTAATAATATTCCAATTTTAATAATTCTGAACTTTAGAAAAAATAATGCAAATTAAATTAGTGAAATAAATAGATACATATAAATCCAAATATATTAAAATAATGATTAGAAAAGTGAGAGGAACAATAATACTACATAAAATTTTACTTTACATAATTAATTTTATTAATAATTTTTAATCACCATTAAGAGTGATTAGCACATTTTCGAGCCCAAAGAATTCCAAATTTAATAGATTACTTGCCATTGGATTCCTTAAACTATAAGGAACAATAATATATTATTAATTTATTATTAAATATTTAAACAAAAATAACAAATTTAGGATCTTAGAATATCATTGTTCCCTTCAGTAGATTGATCTTGAACATTTAGATAAATTAGGAGTTCACTTAATCCAAATTATGATTTTATTATAACATTAAACTAAACTACAGATAGGACCATACCTAATGCTAAAGTTGATTAAGATACTCCAAGACCTACTAATGTTAGACTTATAACTTATTACAGATAATAAAAGTAGACTACTTAGTTTATAGAAAATAATATAGGTCATCAAATATAAAGTTAGAAACTTCTAGGATAAGCAATAGGGAGATCATACTTAATCTTAAAATTCAAATTTAGATAACACTATGATGAACCATATAGATAGATAAACTACTACTTAACATGCAGTGATATGAAATTATGTGAGATATTGATAGACCTATTAGTAATTGAATTAGCCTTTAAATTCTTGAAAACTCCTTAGAATAAGGAGAGTTAGTAAACTTAAAGGCTTAATTAAGTTAAATATTGGTAAGTAGTAAGGATATAAATCTCAATTAGAAAACTTAGACATCTCTAAAACTTAGAATTTATGATATAATTCAAGTTAAATTCTAGATTCATTTACTACTTTTATCATTAAAATACTAATACATTTAAAACATTATTTTCAAATTATATATTTATATAAATGTATGTTATAATTAACTAATACATTCAATTAATGTCTCAAGTTAATTGGGGGGTCTGATTATTCTTAATTATTAAGGTAGATAATTAATAAAATAACATTGAATATCACATAATTTACAATTTATATAGAAAATTCTTGACTATTGCAACACATTAAAATTAAATCATTGAATATACATTCAACTATTCTGCATAAATAAAATATAAAAAAAAATCAAAAAACTTATGGTAGATCAGTCTATACAAATATTATTGAGTTAGGGCAGGCTATGGAGAGATCGGAAGACTATATATATTTTAAAAGGGGAGTGTGTAGTTTACAGAAGAGCCCATTATATATAGTTGGGCAGACATGCCTAACTCCTTGCTTATTCTGTACGTGCCTGCAAAAAAATAAATAAGACAGTATAACATTCACATATAACACAATCTCTCTGATTTTGTGTTCCTTTTACTTTCCATAATATACAAACTGTGATTTAAATTTATATTCAGTCATAGAGACTGAAATCACCCTACATACTTTTACTTTCAATAACAGCCCAAACTCTTAAGCACCAAGGTATTGTTCGCTTTGGCATGAAAGGCCTCACGGTTTTTCCATCAGAAGATAACTTCCCAGTAGGTCACCCATCCTGGGAGTGCTCCCACATGAGCACGCTTAACTTTGGAGTTTTTATTAGAAACTCTACCGTTATCTGAAAAGGCACCTCGATGTTTAAGAGTTTCACTTATTACTACTTAAGTGGGTCATCACAATATCCCCAACTTAAATAACTGACGTCCTCGTCAGTATCCACACACAGATCCAAGAACCATCCACTGGGTAGATAGGACTAGAGGTGACCCCTATAGGCGCAAGAGGTACCCACAACCATGTAGCACCTTAACCATCATGGGTTCAAGAGGCTGCTCACATGAAGTGGTACTTTGCCCTGTATGGCACTTAGCTCCTATCTGACACCCTATGGTTTGCTCTAATACCATTTGTAACAGCCAAAACTCTTAAGTACTAAGGTACTGTCCGTTTTGGCATGAAAGGCCTCACAGTTTTGCCCTCAGAAGATAACTTTCCAGTAGGTCACCCATCCTAGGAGTGCTCTCCCACATGAGCACGCTTAACTTTGGAGTTCTTATCATGAACTCCACTGTTATCTGAAAAGGCACCTCGATGTTTAAGAATTTCACTTATTACTACTTAAGTGGGTCATCACATTTTCATACTCTACAGTTCAGTTTGTACATCACATTTTACTACAGTCATTCTTTTATAGTCTTACTATTGAGTTCTTATACTATTGTTGTAGCTTTACTCAGCATATATATATATATATATATATATATATATATATATATATATATATATATTCAGTTGAACATACTCATTTCACATTCATATACACATGCATGTTCATTAATTTCCTGCTTTATTTAACATATTTATTGCTGGATCATGGCAACCACTTTAGAAAGTATTTTGTTTATTTTATTCAGTTCCATTTTTAGTCATTTATTTACTTTCAATATTTCTTCATTCTCTGCATTTTTACACCATTTTTAAATTAATTGTAAATTAACAAATGTGATATCATTTAATTAAAATAAAATTCACAACCTAAAATTTTCTCATGAAAAAATTTCGAAAATTCACTCCTAGCTAATTTGGGGGTAAGGAGTTCAATGGCGAAGTTAAATTTTTGATCCGAGGTCAATTTATTTTAGCTAATTTTATGAGTCATAAAATTGGCAAAATAGCCAATTCAACCAAATGAGGTCATTTTAACCCCAAAACTTTAGAGTTTAGTTATAATGACTGAATAAAAGCAATGGAATGAAAATTAAGATGTGACTACACTTAAATTAACTTAGATAATAATCTAGAGTTGTTACACCTATAAGCAAATAGAGAGTGGAGTTTGATGCAGGTTCATTTGTTCCACATGATGCTTTCCATCATGATGTAGCTACTGATATTGTACATGCCATTGAAGACTATTTTAGTGATGAGGAAGATAATGATAATACTAATCATGAGGCTCATATACAGGAATTAATTGTAAAGAATAGAACTTGATGACAAATTGAGATGTTGGCTTTGATGGGCAATTATGTCACTTATGCTTTGTAAGTGGTAGAGGGATGAGGTTCTCTCTCACTTCAAGGATGCAGTGACGAGCCCAAAGAAAATTATATGGAAGAGAGCCATGAATGAAGAGATAGACTCTCTTTATAAAAATAATATATGGAGGTTGGGGAAACTCCATCTAGGAAGAAAGACTATTGGTTGCAAGTGAGTGTATGCAAAAATGAGGGATCTCAAGGAGTTGAGGTGCACTATTGGTGGCTAAAGGCTTTTATCATAAAGAAGGGACCAATTATGATGAAATATTTTTCCTAGTCATCAAATACTCATTAATATATGTACTTCTAGCTTTAGTGGCACTATTTGATTTGTTATTGAACAAGCTCGACGTCAAAACTATGTTCTTACATGGATAACTGGATAAAAGATCTATACATTGCAGCCCCCAGGGTTCAAGGATATAGACAAGGAAGAATTAGTGAGTAAACTAAATAAGTTTTTGTACATCCTGAAGCAGTCACCAAGTAGTGGTTTAAGAAATTCAATCAATTTATGCAGAAGGAGGGATACACTCGGAGTTAGTACGATCACTGAGTATTCTTCAAGAAATTATCTCAAAAAAATTTTATCTATCAGCTCACATATGTGAATGACATGCTAATTGTTACATCGAATTAGACATAATATGAACTGCATGAAGCATTAATTGTCTCAAAATTTTGATATGAAGGATATAGGAGAATTGAAGAAGATCCTTGGGATGGAGATCTATAGGGACAAGAAGGCAGGAAAGTTTTGGCTTACCCAACAAAGATATTTGGAGTAGGTGCTGAAATTATTTAGAGTGAATAACTTTATAAAGTCAGTAAGTATTCCTTTGACATCACACTTTTTATTATCTGCAGAGTTGTGCCCAAACATGAATACTGAGAAGGATCAGATGCACTCACTACCGTAAGTGCACTCGAGAACCTAATGTATGTCATGGTGTGTACGAGACCAAACTTGGCACAAGCAATTGGAATTGTGAGCTGGTATATGCATTATCCAGGGAAGTCTCATTTACAAGCACTTATGGGTATATTCTGATATTTAAGGAATTTAGTAAGTGTCGGTTAACTTTTTCAGAAGCAATTATCAGTGGCATATTTGTTTGTCGGTTATGTAGATTCTGACTATGCTGGAGATATGGAATGGAGATGATCAACTGCTGTGTATGTATTCACGTTGGCAGGAGGTCCAATCAGGTGGAGATCTATAATACAGCCTACGGTTGTCTTGTCTTCTACAAAAGCTGAATATATGATAGCAACAGAAGCTTTTAAGGAGGCCATGTGAATGAGAGGGCTACTGATGTAACAGCTCAATTCTAGATTAGATAATTCTGATCCAATACTAAGTGTTACTATAGTGCTTAATACTATATTAGTAAGTCTTATTATTAAGTACTATGGGAAAAAATTTATAAGATGAAAAAGATAGATGCATTTATAAATAAATAATAACCATTATCATTTCAGCCATCTAGATAAATAAAGGAACAAAAATCATTCATCTCACATAAGAAAATAAAATGTCCCAAACATGGTTAAGTTATACAATGTTTAATTAATTAAAAAGAACACTCATCCTCACATGCAAAAAAATAAATTTGAAAACTCTAAATCTGCACTTGGTCTTCCAGCTTCACTCCTAGTTCTCCTACTGGATCACCTCCAAGCTCCTGATCTACCTTATTTATTTTTTAATATGATTAGGCACAGCTAATAAAAGAAAAAGTGATTAAACTTAATAAGTCGAAGTATATTTTAAGGTTTAACACTTTATTAATTGTTAGAGGATATCATATTTATTAATTGCAAGCATAAATAAGTGGAGCACAATACTATAAAGAAAGAGGCAATGGTGGGTAAAATGATTAATAAATGATAGGTATGGCAAGTAAATGTACAAATGTACATAAAAACTTCCTACAAGAAATAGGTTAAGCAATAGCAACAGACAAAATGTGTGAACTTATATAAGATGAGCATAAGCAATAAATGCATGCTGAGTACTATAAAAAATATATAATGAATGCTATAATAGTAAAACTAAACTTAAACTTGTAAGTGTAAAATTGTAAAATATAGATGTTGATTAGATGTTATTTATTATATTAGGTTATGCACTGGTGCACATATAGATCAATAAAGAGTTTGGTACATCTACCCAACTGTATGTATTGAGGTCTCTTGTATAAATACACATTCCCTCTCAAGAACATGTGTAGTCTTCTGATCACTCTATAGCCAATCATGGCTTAATAATATTTGTGCATACTAATCCACCCTAAATGAAGCCTCTTCTCAGTTTAATTTAATGTTTATGCTTATGCACAAAGTTGATGTTATGATCAAGGGATTAAAGTTTTCAAAGCATTTCTACATTTAAAGGATTTTCCAAATTCAATTACAACTCATGTGATATTTGTTGTTATTTATTTTAAATAATCTACTTTAATGATTGGGGTTAATTGAACCCCAAATTGACTTAACACATCAAACTCATGTCCAATCAATATATATATATAACTTGAAAATAAAATTTGATTATAATATCATAATAACTATATTAAAATGGATTATATATCATTATGTTTTCCTAACATATTAACAAAGTCTTTCTACCAATGTCTTCTAAGATCTTGGGAAGAATGAATCATCAATTTAAATTCACTTAGCATTAATTCCTACTAAACCTTAGTTCTATTTAATTGTTATTAGCTTGCCACTCTAATTATAATCCAAGTTCTCGAACACTATTAAATTCTAAATTCCTAAATATAGGGTTACCTATTTCCATTAGTTAGCATCTCTAATTCTTAAGGAAAAAAGAATCCTTAATTAAGTTTATATAAGTCTTTCTATTTCCTAAATTTAAGATATATAAAGGTAGCCAAACAATTGATTAACCTAAGTGGTTCTAAGTTTCAATACTCTAACCATCACAAATATTTAATAGTTGATCATCCACTTCTCTTAATTTCTATCATACAAAACTTGTACCTCTACTAAGCATTTAAAAATGAAGTTCTATAATAGCCTAATCTAGGGTTTCCTCTCTTTTGATTATAATCTTAGATAAATCATGTCAAATTCAAGTCTAACATCCTAACATTAACACTCTATATGGTTAACTACTCTTAAATCATCCAAGGAATCCAAAGATAACCTAATTGGGCCAAAGACCTAAAATTTAAATAAGATAATAATATTTATAAATCCAATATAACTTTAACATATAACTTCAATATATTTGGAGGTGTATTTAAAATTTTATTAGATAATTTAAATTGAATTAATTTACTTAAAGTTTTAATATCATTTAGAAACAGAATATTCTCATTCATTCCAACAGAGACGCAAGTTGAATCAGAGCATCCATCGGGTCACGGCCCAAAAAGCAGTCTCGCGTGACCACTAGCTGGCCCTGCACTATGCATGCCCGTCGCATACGAGCGAAGGGTACAATGAGTTATGTATTTAATGAAGCCCAATTAGTCATTATATAAGCAATGGCGACTTGCGTTTAAACTACCAAAATGATCCTAATGTCACGACCAACACAGCGATTTTAAAAGCCCTAAACTGAACCAACTTCATTGTCCTATCCTTTTCCACCAATGAAGGGAGCTAGTGTTTACTGTGGACGAAAAATTCTCCCTCCACAGAGAACCTCTTGACTTGAGCAACATGCTGATGAGTTCCTTGGATCGGGGCTGACCCAACGAGCCCTGAATTGCAACCTAGCTGGAGTTGGTGAGCTGGGACATCGCTCGAGCTCGACATTGTACACTATTGTACAAGTTGGGGCTATCGAGCTCCAATCATGTTCACTCAAACTCGATTGGATTCAACAATCAATACAAACACTAGGAATTGAAGATCAAATGTTAAAGGAAACAATTGCACTTTAAATAAGTCAAGAAACGGGGTACCTGAGTCCAGTGGTGGCTAGTCCATCGAGTCAAACGATTGGCTGGAAAATGTCTAGGGAATCCTTCGTTCGATAGCTTATGGTGTAAAGATGTCTTGGTATGGCGAAGGGATGAAGAAGGTGACTGTTCGGAGCGGTCTCTAGCGGTCCCAAGCAATCGGGGCTGAGCTGGATCGAACGACAGAGCACAACACTCTGCCACCTCGTAGCCGCTCGATCAAACGGGTTAGTCGCTAATGCAATCCTGGCCGTTGGATCAGAGCTTCGATCAAATGGCTGGATCACGGTTGACTGCAGGACGTTTCCCCACCGTCCGATTCAACCATAAGGAGGATTAAACGGCGTAGACGCGATGGTAATTCTATTTAAATGGTAAAAATATAAATAAAATGTAAATAATTAGTTATATTTATTAATAATTAATATCATTTAAATAAATCAAAATATATTTACCTAACGAGTTTCTAAATTTCCCAAAATTGCACTATTAACTAATTGGGATCTGAGGAAGTAAAAAATGAAGTCGAATTTTCGATTGGAGGTCAAAATAATTATGTCATTTTTTTATTTAACTAAATTGATTAAAATATTCATTCTAATCAAATTACTTCCAAATTGCTCCAAAACTTCGGAGTTTGACCTTAAGACTATTTAAAGACAAATGGAAATATTTCAAGACTAATTAGGCTATTAATAATTATTTTGTTGTTACAGCTGAAGGATTTGGGAGTGCAACAAGAGAATGTAGTAGTGCATTGTGATAGCAATGATACTATATTTTTTGCTATTAACCCGGTCTGTCATGCACACACAAAGCACATAGATATGTTGTGAGTTGTTTTTGTTTGTGTGATTTACTCAACAAATACAGGTTTGTTGTGCATTTGCCAAACCCCTTCGTTTCCAACAAACATTAATGTAAGAAAATTTTCTCTGTGAAGCAATTTTCGTTGCAGAATTGAGTGTTTGCAACAAGATAATCAAATGTCCATCTAATTTTTATTCGTAATACAAGTTCACCTTTATAGAAAATTTCATTATAGGAATGCAAGTTTAAGAACCCCAATCTTATAGAAAGTTTGGTAACATAACTTAGTTTGTTGAATTATATAGAAAAGAAATTAGTTGTTGAGTTCAATTTTAAGCATGCTATACTTGACGATGAGCTGAATAAAGAAAGCTAAGTTGTTAAGTTGTTCAAGAGAAACTTCACTAATGCAGGAGCTCTTACTTTTGTAGTAAATCTCATTGAAGAGATAACCGAATAGCTATCTAATTTTCTTCATGTTATCAATCCCTACCTGTGGTAAATTTCATTATAGGAAATTCCATTGTTGGCAACGAGCCTCCCTCCACCAACTGTGCTATAAGTTGTAGGCACAACTTCTATCTTTATAGCAAATTCCATTGTAGAATTGAGTATTCTTAAAGAGATCACCAATTCATCCTATTTATATCACCAATCCACCCATCTATCATAACTAAATTTTAAGATTAAATACATTACTAATTGATTAGCTGATTAAATAAAACTAGATGAGCTAAATAAGCTAAACTACTAAACTGTTTACGATTAAGTTTAATACAAAATCAACCCTTAAATTTTTCCTAAGAGACACCCAAATACCTATCAAAATTAAAATATATTACCAATCCCCACATAAAATAGTCCGGCCACCCATCCTCCTTTCACCATCCTGTTAGCGACTGGAGAAGGACAAATGCATAGAAATATTAACAAATTTCCAACACACAGGAGAGTGAGACAAAAAAGGGGACAGCATCTTTCCTCCCTTAACCTAAGCCAACATTAAACTAATAAACCCAATATACATGTATTTTCTTACGTATATATATATATATATATATATATTCATGTATAGATCACAGATCTCTCTCTCTCTCGGCCACACAATCGCCACAGGGATGAGAGTCAAGAATCCACCTACAAACTGATGACACGTGGCCCATAGACCACCTTTAGGGAACACTCAAAAATGCTTCTTAAGCCAAGTGTTCCCTCCCTCTATAAATGAACCCACCCTTCACCTCCCACTCCCACCTTAACCAAATCCAGCCCAAAATATGTCTAGCCGCCGAAGCAGGATAAGCGAAGACGAGATCAACGAGCTCATTTCGAAGCTCCAATCTCTCCTCCCGGAGACCCGGCGGCGCTCCGCCGGACGGGTAAGCTTGCAGCTCCCATCCCTTCTTAAGCATATAACTTGGCATTGTGCTAAAATGCGGGGAGGTGAACTTGTTTCAGGTGTCAGCATCCAAGCTTCTCAAAGAGACCTGCAGCTACATAAAGAACCTTCACCGGGAGGTCGATGACCTGAGCGACCGCCTTTCAGGTCTTATGGCCACGATGGAGGCCAACAGCGCCGAGGCCGAGATCGTCAGAAGCCTCCTCAAGTGATTTCTCTTAGTGTGATACGGGAGTTTTGCTGGTGTTTTCCATGTACAGTTTAAAAATTAGAGGGTGGTTAGTTTAATTTGGCTGGCTTTACTGCCTTTTTCATATATCTAAGTGGTTTTCAGTGTTATGTCTAGAATGACTGTAGAGGGAGTGTGTGAAGGGTTCAGCTCTTCTTTGCTTTTTTTTAGGGAACCATAACTTGTCTCTTTACGAGGGTCGCTATCGTTTGAGGAAAAGATTAGGTGCTGGCGGTTGCTCCACGTGTGGCGCAACCCCGGCGGTCCCTGCCGTTCGATTACTCATATACCTTCCCGCTCCAATTTGTCTTCCGATTTTAAGTTTTTCTAAGCTAAGTTCATCGTCTTCATTAAATTGTCAACTGGTTTCATTTATGGGTGATTTTCATAACTCAAATCTTTCTTATTGAGATATCTAATATTCTATTTTGGGCTCTACAAAAACATCATTCTCTCAATAATTTTGCAACTATAAAATCATTGCAAGTGGATGTGCACAATGATAGTTCTTCAAATATCAACATTTGGATGTTATATCTATTTAAGGGTGTCTATCTCATCTATATATATATATATATATATATATATATATATATATATATATATATATATATATATATATATATATATGATCCTTAGGTTTAAAAAAAATGCATTTCAAATGACTTTCAAATTTAAATTTATATTATGTCAAAACATTTGCATATCAAGTCGTGTCATGTCAAAAGAATAATATTATCAAGAAAATATTATTATGTCTTATTTTTTGTTTTGTTTAAAGTGTCTTAAAGTTTAGCTTGAATGACACTCAATACTTAGAAGGGAAAGATTCAATACATGTGAAGTGGGTTAGGTCGCATCGTCATATTTTGCCAACATCTGAACCTGAACTAAGACCTGAGCGCTTAGGCACACCTGGGAGCCAGAAGCAGAATCTCTAGAGAGTAGGCTTAGGCGCTCGCACCCAATGTCTCTATGTATTTTAGCTAAAAATTTTCCTTGCCCAAGAACACAATACTTGGGCACACCCAAGTGATAGATGGCAACAATGCATGATTTGCTAAGTGGGAGGCAATTTGGGGGCCAACTCTGAGGATATTTTGGGCTGAATGTGGTAGCCCTATAAATACTTACAATATGGCGACTTAGACTATGATGCTAAGGCTATTTTTTGAGTCTGTTGGCTATAAAAGAAAGTTTAAGGGTTGGATTATGCCTTAGAAATATGAGGAAGGAAAAGTTGTGTTGGGGCTGAGGGTAAAGTTTTGAGAGCTCATAAAGACTTTCAATCTATTATATTCTTCTTCTTATTTTCTTAGTGCATTTCTTTGAGGTGTGCCTTTGTGCTTTCTTTTTTTTTTATTTGGGGTTTACCAAATAAAGACCGGTGTGTTTGTATGTTCTATATTTTTTCTTAATTTTTAGCTTAGTTTTCATTTGCTTCCAAAGATGATAAAACTGGAAGAACCTCAGTGCTTTTGCAGCTAGTTCCTTGCTAACAATGAATGGTATGGGTTGAAAGGGATGGTGATTATCTTTAGCATAACTCCACTTTCTTGCATTAGTATATAACTTGTAGAGTTGGTAATTTGTTCATCAATTGGAAGTACAGGAGTAAGGGCAGTGGTTAGACAAGTCTTGAGTTGATTTATAGTTAGCTTGTGTTCAAAATTTCAAAAAAGGGAGCATATTCTTAGTCAGCTTTATTAATATAATTGATATTCGATAAAAACCTTAGATAAATTTCTTATAACATCATGTTAATCCTAAAAAACTTCATATTTCTATAATTGAGGATGGTTTTGGCCATTCGCTTATAACACAGACATTATTAAACTCGGCTGATCTACCCTTCTTTTAATTATATGATGAAAAATGTCACTAGTATTAATCAAAATTTATGCATTCAAAATTTGATATATAGTTGTTAATTTTTAAGAGCATTTGATATTGTTCTTAGATGTCATTCATGCTCCTTTTTTAAAGTATATAAATATCTCTTTGATGAGTATAATAATATATTTATCTAAATATGTTTTAGAACTCAATGAATAAAATTCATAAAAGCAGGTAAAGCATTTGTTAATCCAAAAAGTATAATTGGATATTCAAAAGATTTGTACCTTATCCCAAATATTACTATAAGAATGTGCTCTTTCTTATTTTTTGGCTTGATGATATCTAGATCATGAATCAATTTGTAAAATGTTATTGTTCATGCTAATTAATTAAATAAATCCTATATCCTCAGAAGAAGATATATATTTTAATTATAGATTTGTTTAAGTCTTGTTAATCGATGTACATCTACATTTAACCATCCCTTTTCTTGAGAAATAGCATCAGTGCTTCTCATGGTGACATGCTAGGATGAATGAAGCAAAACTCTATCAAGTCTTTTAATTTCTCAACTCTTGCAATTACTTAACTATTGTAACTGATCTTTAAGCTCCTAGACTTTTATTATATCCATGTGATATGGTGTCTTAGAAATTGAAGAAGCTTTAGGTATTATATATATGGTGAATTTAATTTTACTAATTGCGGGAGTCTTGATGATTCCTTAAGAAAAAAATTTAGATATCACAAATCTTTAATTAAAGAAGTTTATAATATTCTTGCAATGCTATCAAAAATGCCTAATTTTCTATTTTTAATAACTTACTCGTCTGAATGGGTGATACTAAAGAGAAAAGTGTTCTCTACAACACTCAAAGGAAATTTATCTTCCATGAACCAATATGAATTTTTTTGTAGAGAAATCAATGTTGGAATTTATGTTTCCTCACCAAATTCATGCAATAAATTATATAAAATGATGTAATTAGGAGTAATGTTAAATTAGTTTCTATTAACTCATCATTTTTATCTAACTTACAAGTACAATAACTAGTGGTGACTGGGTTTTTTCACATTGTTCTACGAATGTTCATTGGTGTGCTTAATGTCTTAATGGTTAAATTGAGTGTGGTGAAAACTATGTCAGATAAAAATGAGTGACTTTGCAGTATTTTGAGCACGTATGCACTAAGGTATTATCCGCTTTGACCTTATAAATTTCACAGTTTTATCCTCAAATGTCAATTATCTAATATGTCAACCATCATGGGAGCGCTCTTTCTCAAGCATGCTTAACTTTGAAGTTCTTATCAGAAACTCTATCGTAATTTGAAAAGGCATCTCGGTATTAAAGAGTTTGGGTTAATTAAACTTATGAGAGTTTCACAATCTCCTCAACTTAGGCAGTTGACGTCTTTGTCAGTATCCACATACAGATCTAAGAACTATTTATCAGGTAAATATAATTAGAGGTGGCTACTACTAGCTTAATATGTACCCCCAACCAAGTAGCACCTTAACCAATCAAGAGGTTGCTTCCATGGAGTGGTACTTTTCATGTATGATACTTAGTTCTTATCTGACACTCAATGTCTTGCTCTGATATTATTTGTAATACCATAAACTCTAAAGCATCAAGGCATTATCTGCTTTGACATTATACATCTCAGGAATTTATCTTAGAAGATAGCTTTCATGCATATCGCCCATCATAAGAGTGCTCTTGCTCAAGCATTCTTAAATTTGAATTTCTTATTACAAACTCCATTATTATCTAAAAAGACACATCAATGTTTAAAAGTTTATGTTACTTATACTTAAAAGGGTTTTAAAAAGTTGCATCCAAATCAAAGCTAACATAATAAAAAATAAAGTGTTTAAAGATAGTACTGGTTACTATGTTAGGAGTTATGATAGCATCCATGAAAACTAGGTCAAAAATTTGCTTTTAAGTGGGATTCATTCGCATGTAAAACAAAACTTCTTTTTATTGAGGTTGTTACCTCTTAGGTTCTTTAATCCATACAAAGTGGAGAAAAAGAATCCATACAAAGTGAACTTATTCTTCCTCCATTTTTATTATGACAATACTAGGTTATCGTATTTAATTTTAAATTAAAAATTTAAGAAAAAATTATAAAATTATTACTAAAATGCATATTTTTGAAATATGTGTCAAAATATTTAGAAATTTATTAAAATGAATATGTCAAAATATAGATAATATTTATATATATTTTTGTTAATTTTTTGTAATTTATTACCACTAGATTATTTAAAGAAATTATTAAAGTTATTTTTCCAATATTTAATATTTAATAAAATCTAAGTAAGAAATTAAAACAATTTCATTTTTAAATTCCTCATATTTTTATTTACATACTAGTAAATTTTCATTAATTTTGGAGCTTATTTGATAAAAAATGAAATAATATTTTCTAAATTATTTATTTAATTAAATAAAAATATTATAATTAAATTAAAATCTCAAATTTATTAACAACAAGGTTAATATGGACACCATTGGAACAACTACGAGAGGCATGGCACACATATAATGGGTCTATAATTATTGTTAACTATATTAATTGCATGGATTCAAACCAACTATCGGATCATATCTAATGGTTTGCAATATTTCAAAATTGTAGGATGTACAAAGTGGAACGACCATGATTTAATCATACTTTATTACAAGTCCACCCGTAGCCCAACCCATTCTTATTTATCTTTTTCCTCTTAAGAATATTGTTGGATTAGAAACCCTAACAAATTAGGATTTTGTTATTTCTCCACCGAATTAACCAATAAGGTGGCGATCAAACGGTTAGGATGTATGCATTATGGTGGAACCACAATTAGTCAATTAAATATGCTAACTTATTAGGCTTGATTAAATGTAACCATGCGGGTGAATTTTCAAAAATACATCGGTTATAAGTCTTTATTAACCATATCATTTAATATTAAAATTTATCTAAGTCTTAATTAACATCTAGGGGTTCATAATTTATTGAAATTGTTGTGGTTAGCTACATAAGGCTCACACCTCCTCTTGATCAATCTTCAGCCAAAACCACTAGGCCCTTTGAACTTTCCACGAACTTTTGTATTCCACTTAAACCTTTGCCTTAATCATCGAAAGCTCTCATAAGCTTAAATTTGAGTCCATTCCCACTGAAACATAAAATCATAATTGTGCTTCTTTGAGCTTAAAACACTTTTCTTAAAGTCAATCTATTGGATCTATATAATAGCCCAAAGTCTTAAGCACCAAGATATTGTCTGCTTTGGCCTGATAGGCCTCACAATTTTGCCATAGCAGATAATTTCCCAATAGGTCACCCATCCTGGGAGTGCTCTCACATGAGCACATTTAACTTTGGAAATCTTATCAGGAACTCCCCCATTATCTGAAAAATTATCTCGATGTTTAAGAGTTTCACTTATTGCTACTTAAGTGGGTCTTTACAATCTCCCCAACTTAAGCAACTAACATTCTTGTCAGTATCCACACAGAGATCTAAGAACCATCCATTGGGTAGATAAGACTAGAGGTGGCCCTTATAGGCTCAAGTGGTACCGACAACTATGTAACACCTTAGCCATCATGGGTGTAACAACCCAATATTGTTACTCAGCTTAAATTTAAGCATAATCATATCCTTATTATCATTCTATTAAGTTCATCTAATCATTAGAACCAAACCCTGAAGGTTTGGAGCAATTTAGAGCTCAATCAATTATTTTGGAATATTTTAATATTTAATTAATTAAAAAATTGAGGTATTTATTTTGACCTCAAAATCAAAATTCGACTTCGTTGTTGCGATCGTCACCCCTAAATTAGCTAGGGGTGATGTTTTGGACGCGTTTGGAAGTCGTCAGATTTTTGTGAATATTTTAATGTAATTAAATGCACCAGAAAATAGAATAAATAAATAATCATCGGAATTGAAATCTGACTTTGCCATTGAATTCCTCACCCCCAAATTAGTTAGGGGTGAATTTTTGGGAATTTTTGGAGCGCGTTTCTAAAATTTGAATTTTTAAATAAACAAGGAAAATAAATAGGTAATTACCCAGCCCCTAAGTTGTAATTTCCCCCTAATTTTCTAATGCATCCTGTCAGCTCCCCTCCTTACCTGGTGCCCCCATGCCCCTTGGCTACCCATTGATACCTCCATCCCTATGCTCATGATGGCCTAGCCCCTACTCCCCTCCTCCTCTTCTCCTATATTAAGTGAACTCAGCCCTCCCTCCTCATTTTGCTATCAAGCTAAGCTCTAAATCTCTCTCTCTTCCCCTCCATTGCTATACCTTGGGCTGAATAAGAAGAAGGAGAAGCTCATCCTCCAAGCATTCCAAGTCTCATTCCTCCTTCTCTCGCAAGACTAAAAGGTACTCCCTTGCTCCACTCCTTATCTTCCTCATGTTGTTGCAATGCTTGAACATATCCTTAGAAGTCCATAAGCATGTATGGAAGCCCTTAAGGCTCTTAAAATCATCATAGAAAATTGCTTTGTTTTCCTTGTATTCTGCATACTCTTATATTCATCAGCACATTTTATATAGCTAGGAAGCTCCGTTTGTGCCAATTTTGGTGTCGATGGAAAGGTATCGGAAAGACATTTCCATTGATATATGACATCGCTCATGGAATGCTCTGGATTGAGAGTAATTGAGCTTGAAAGTAGGCCTTCCAAGTTTTGTCCTGGTGAAATCGCCGTCTGGCGCTCCAGCGCGCTGCAGCGGCATTTCGAAAAAATTAAATAAATCCGTTAAATTAATTAATTAAAATAGTAAAAATCGCAAGTTGGACCGCTACAGCGCGCTGCAATGCGCCATAGCGCACTATAGCGGGTTGCTGCAGAATTTTGAGCGAAATATATTGTGCAAATTGCTAGATGACTTAGAATCTCAGTGCCAACAATAACTCAAAATAATATTTAGGTTTTGAACCCTAAAAAATAGAAGAAATGACCAAAATACCCCTAACTTTAGTTAGGTCATAACTTGACCATTTGAAGTCCAATTTGGGTCTACTCCTAGTTAAAGTACTTAGTGTGCTATAGGAAAGTTATAGCCACTGAGTTTATTGAATTTGGACACCAAGTATAAAAGTTAGCTTTTTGGCCTCTCTTAACTTAGAAAAATTACCTATTTACATTTAGAAGTTCAAATGACTATAACTAACTCATTAGATCTTAGAATTTAATGTTCTTGGACTCTATGGAATTCTTGAATAGCAACCAACAGTAAACTACATAAAAATTTAAATTTCATTAAGTGCAATTTACTAAAATGCTCCTTAGGTCAAAAACCTTAGTTTGAACTTATATGACCCGTTTATCGTCCAAATTAAGCATACTTACTGTCTATCTTCATGCTAGACAATAAGGAATCATTTGGTACCAAGAAACTTCAATTTAGAGCTATAAATTAAAAAGTAGCTTTTTTGACTCTTAAGTAAGGGAAAAATGCTAATTTTGCCCAAAATTTAGGTTAAGTGCCCTTAACCTCTAATCTGTGTTTTAAATCACTCAAACCAGTATTAGAACTATATAATAATTATTTAAGTAAGAAAAATTAGCCATTAGGTCAACTTAGTAAATTCCCCAAAATTCTCTAAGTCTTTTCCTTAGGATCTTTCACCTCATATTAAGACTACTTCTAAGACTAGGACTAGCTCATATGTAAGATTTCATTCATTAGATAAGTGGGTTATTCAATGAATGAATCCTTAGTTTTATTCGTTTCTAGAAATTTTATAATTTATTTTGATTACTTTATCTTTTAACCCTAGATTTAGGATAAGGAGATTCATTCTATTATGTTTGATTTACTTAATATGATCTACCTTAATCAAAATATCACTTTTAGACTAAAATCTAGATCTTGTCTTAACATTTTTGGATTATGTGATTAAGCTCAATCTCGTGGTGTTTAATCCATAATCTATAATTTAGTAAATCTTGATAAGATCTTAGATAAAACATCTGTATTCATCAAATTAGGATGTTGTGATTTATTAATTAAACTTATAGCCGTACTTGATTGAATTAGATTAGAATATAATCAGTTTTAATCCTTTTATCATATAAGGCCATGCTTCTAAGTTACACTCGATAGTAGGAATTAGAGATCCTGAACTTGTGTAACTTAGAGTAGTTAGAATGGTTAAATTAGATAACAACAGTGTCACCATGTATAGAAGAGTCCCTTGCTTACTTGATTAATTTTGTTGCTACATATTCCTTGTATTTTGTGCTTAAACTCCTTGTTCATATCATATAAGAGAACTTTATGCATGAAATGAAAACTTAGAATAATTAGGATAATAGTTGCCCTTGGATTCAGTATATTTAGTATATTCGGGTGCACATTTACCCTAATGGATTGGGGTAATAAGTAATACAGATACTTAATATTACTCATTGAGGAGTATGTGTTAAGCTTGGAACCCATATAATTTTACAGATGTGCTTGACTCCTCAGCTATTTTTGGACGTGTCCACAGAAACAAAGTAAAATAACTAAAAGATCTTGCATTTGCATCTATTGCCTCCTCAGTTCTACTGCTGGATTCTATCTGCCCTAGCCCAGAAAGGCTATAGGAATTTCTGTCTACCCAAGCCCAGAAAAGCTTTGGGGATTTCACCAGCCCGATGGGCAACTTTCTGATATGGCAGTGCTTACATACCTGTTTCAATTTTTAGCTTACTGTGTGCTGTATTTTGATGCATATTTCAGTCAGCTATGTTTCTTTACGTACCTGCTCATTTGTACATATTTATAGGATACTAGACTTTGCTGCTTACTATATGTACCATGTTTAGATTTCTATCATTTAATTTGCATATGTCATATGATCATCAGCATGTTTAGGGTTAGACTTTACTTCCAGTACTTTTACTTACTATACTATACATGTACATGCCCATTCCTTGCTTAGTTGTTGAGGTGTGCTTTTGCCTCATTTGTTGTTTAGTTATAAATATTATATTTATAACTGTCCCTATTTCTTATTACGCTTACTGCTCCTACTGCTTAGTTACTTTTGTTGTGCTTAAGTATAAAAATGGTGACATTAATAATATATGTAAAATATTCAGCCTAAAATATACTTAGATAATTATCTAACAAGATTTTTCTTTTATTGGCTGGGGCCTTAGCATTATGAAACCGATAATATCAGATTCAGATAGGTTTGAGGAGCTAGGTGTTGAAGTAGAGGTGCCTCACTTAGAGGAGGAGCTTCAGCCAGGAAAGCCGGATATTGCTTAATACCTTTTAGCCGCTTGTGATGACAAGTGATTTATCTTTCAGTCTTTTAAACTATTTAAATGTTGTAATAATACAGGTACTGTGACTATGATTTATTTTATGCACTTTATTATTTTATAGGCTATCTTATTACTATTTCTTAGGTGATGTATGATGAATGGATGTACTATTTACTTTATTTTGCTTTTGCACTCTGTATGTCTGTCTTAATTAGTGACTGATCCTCTTAATTATTCTATGCATGTCCTCCCCTTATTAGTGGATTGTGGATCTTACCTAATCTAATGATAAGAGAAGGATTTGGACAAGTGACCTCCGCTCCTTAACCTAATGATTGTGGGCTTAGGGAGCGGGGCGCCACAATGGGTTCAAGAGGCTGTTCACATGAAGTGGTACTTTGCCCTATATAGCACTTAGCTTCTATCTGACATCATATGGCACGCTCAAATACCATTTGTAATAGCTCAAACTCTTAAGTACCACTGTATTGTTCACTTTGCCCTGATATGACTAACATTTTTTTCCTTAGAAGATAACTTCCCAACAGGTCACCTATTATGGGAGTACTCCCACATGATCATACTTAACTTTGGAGTTCTTAGTAGGAACTCCACCATTATCTGAAAAGGCACCTCGATATTTAAGAGTTTTACTTATTACTACTTAAGTGGGTCTTTACAATCTCCCCAACTTAAGTAACTGACGTCCTCGTCAGTATCCACGCACAGATCTAAGAACCATCCATTTGGTAGATAGAACTAGAGGTGGCCCCTATAGACTCAAGTGGTACCCATAACCATGTAGCACCTTAACCATCATGGGTTCAAGAGGCTGCTCACATGAAGTAGTACTTTGCCTTCTATATAGCACTCAGCTCCTATCTAACATCATATGGCCTGCTCTAATACTATTTGTAATAGCCCAAACTCTTAAGCACAAAGGTATTGTTCGCTTTGGCCTGATGGGCCTCACAGTTTTGCCCTTAAAAAATAACTTCCCAATAGGTCACTCATCTTAGGAGTGCCACATGAGCACGCATAACTTTGGAGTCTTATCAGGAACTCCACCATTATCTAAAAAGGTGCCTCGATATTTAAGAGTTTCACTTATTACTACTTAAGAGGGTTTCAATCTCCCCAACTTAAGTAACTGGCATCCTCATCAATATCCACACACAGGTCCAAGAACTATCTATTCGGTAGAAAGGACTATAAGTGGGCCCTATAGGCTCAAGTGGTACCCACTAGCACCTTAACCATCATGAGTTCAAGAGATTTCTCACATGAAGTGGTACTTTGCCCTATATAGCACTTAGCTCCTATTTGACATCATATGTCCTACTCTAATTCTATTTATAATAGCCCAAACTCTAAAGCACCAATGTATTGCTCGCTTTGTCCTGATAGGCCTCACAGTTTTTCCCTTAAAAAATAGCTTCCTAACAGGAAACTCATCCTATGAGTGCTCCCACATGAGCACGCTTAATATTGGAGTTCTTATCATTAACTCCATTATTATCTGAAAAGGTGTCTCAATGTTTAAGAGTTTTACTTATTACTACTTAAGCGGGTCTTTACAATCTCTCCAACTTAAGTAACTGACATCATCATCAGTATCCACACACAGATCCAAGAACCATCCATTTGGTAGATAGGACTAGAGGTGGCCCATACATGCTCAAGTGGTACCAACAACCATGTATCACCTTAACCATCATGGGTTCAAGAGGCTTCTTACCTAAAGTGATACTTTGCTCTGTATAGCACTTAGCTCTTATCTGACACCCTATGGCATGCTCCGATACCATTTGTAATAGCCCAAACTCTTAGCACCAATGTACTATCTGTTTTGGCCTAATAGGCCTCATTATTTTACCCTTATAAGATAACTTCCCAGCATGTCTCCCATCCTGGGAGTGCTCCCATATGAGCACACTTTATATTGGAGTTCTTATCAGAAACTTCACCATTATTTGAAAAGACACATTGATGTTTAAGAGTTTCACTTATTACTATTTAAGTGGGTCTTTACAATCTCTCTAACTTAAGTAACTGACATTCTCATCAGTATCCACACACAGATCCAAGAATCATATATTGGGTAGATAGAACTAGAGGTGGCCCCTACAGGCTCAAGTGGTACCACAACCATGTAGCACCTTAACTATTATGGGTTTAAGAGGTTGCTCACATGAAGTAGTACTTTTCCTTATATAGCACTTAGCTCTTATCTGACACCATATGGCCTGCTCTGATACCATTTGTAATAGCCCAAATTCTTAAGCACCAAGGTATTGTCCATTTTGGCCTGATAGACCTAACGATTTTGCCCTTAGAAGATAACTTCCTAGCTTGTCTCCACCCTGGGAGTGCTCCCATATGAGCACATTTAATTTTGGAGTTCTTATCAGGAACTCCACAATTATCTGTAAAGACACATCGATATTTAAGAGTTTTCACTTATTACTATTTAATGGGTCCTTACAATCTATGAGAGGTCTAAGGTGCTTCATAACTTGAAGTCCAAAGAACACCTTGATGTGCTAATTAAAGGAAGGGCTTAAAGACACTCTCTATCTCTCTCCTCCATTACATGTATACATTTTGGCTCTTATTACAACCCTAGTTGTGGAAATAATTAATAAAATATAAAAAATTTTAAATATGATTTTATTTTTTGGAATTATATTCTTAAATTATTTCTCAAAATAATTATAAATATAATAGTAAATAAAAAGTCAAAAAATAAAGAACATTTTATATATTTTCTATAAATTTGGTCATTTTCTAATAATTGTAATTTTAAGATTTAAAATAGTAAATTTATATTTATTAAAATTAGCATCAAATAAAATAAATATCAAAATTTAAAGATTATCATAATTTTAAATTAATTTTTTTTCTTAAATTTCATAATTTGGGAATATATTTAGTTCAAAAATAATAATATTTTCAATATTAATTTACTTAATTTAATATATTTTTAATTAAAATATAGAAATCCAAAAATCAAATGATGGGATTAATCTATGCGGTCAAATTAACCAAGCGAGGTATGTCGCCAATCCGACAACACGATAATGATTAAAAAATCTTTTGATATATATTGGTCGTCTGGTGAGTCATAGGATGTGTGGCATGAAGTCGATGGACTGGCAATTAATACAATAATAAAATGCGTGAAATAAGTATAATCGTCGAATCACATCGAACGACCCGCTCCTTTTAAAAGCCACATATTAAATGTAATAATAGGATTTAAATAGCCTTGATCGTAGGGCTAGAATTAAACCTATTTTTGGTAATAATTGAAGATGAATCGTGGCACTTTATTGTTCACCTTTGTGCCCATTAGAGTAATCCCCAAACCCTAACAATAATTAGGCCTCGATCTAGCGCATACAAGTTGTGTGTGTGTGTTTGATAGAAAAAATATATAATTCTATTATTAGTTTTTTTTATTTTCATTGCTTGACATGATTTCTCAAATAGTTAAAATCTCAATATCGAAGTTCTAGTAGCTAAATCAAGTTATCAAGGTCCATGATGCAAACAAATAAACATTTTCTAATTCTCAAGGAACTAATGCCCTCATAAATGGCCTCAAGGTATAGAACCCATAGCTCTACATAAAAAGGAATCTCCTTGAAAATAAAATGGTTCATCTTTAAGAAAACATGAAGATGACAATCACCATGCCCAATACACAGAAGCTGAGACTTTAAGTTCTTCACTGTGGGGAGATCGCCTCACAGAAAATCTAAGTGCTATTATCAGAAATATATAGTCATTTTGATCAATTTAAAAAAGAGATTGTCATAATCGAATCTATAAGAGCCGACACATGGACCATTAAAGAATCTTAATGGTTTAATAAAAGGTAGTGAATAATATCTAAATTAAAAAATGAACAAAAGGACTAACATGGAATTCTTGTACTGGAGATTACTAGTCAATTGTACACAACTATATATTGCCACAAGCTCTATTTCACTACCAAAACAGTAAGGAGAAGGCAGATAGAAGATGATGATTTGCTTGGGAATGCCACCATCTAGAGTTTGGATAGCTTGGATTTTTTTGACAATTTTGGGATATTATGGTTCACACCAACCTCACATCCTTTAAATAAGACAGCGGTCAAAGACAGAATAAACCCTCTTTAGATGCAAATGAGTGCACCTAACCAAGGCCATTCTGAATCAAAAGATGGAATTTTACAATATATCTACTCAAACCTAAGATATGTTTTATAAAGCAACAATAAAACCAACTATTTTATATGGAAAAGAATGTTGTGTTGGGTGTGGAGCCTGATTGAAAATACACGGAAGGTGTTGACGGAGTTTCGGTAGTGTTCTGAGGGGTTCCAAGGCAAGGCACAGTGTTCCGGAGGTTTTCGGGAGGTCCTGGGGTGTTCTGGGACAAGTCAGAGTCAATTCAAGCGCCCCAACGTTCCCAACCCTGCAGGAATTGAACCAGAGGTCTAGCGCTGGGGAGCACCCCAGCACCTAACACTTTGAGACATGGGCACCACGGCGCTTGCCAGATTGATCCTGGGGCTGCATCGGTTGCCGCATCAGCGTGCTGCAGTGGTGACCGTAGCGGTATGCTATGGTTGTGCCTACAGCGAAGGACTAAAGCGGTGGCTCGATGGCAGTGGTGGTGAAGAAGTATAATGATAACTTAAGTTTTCTAAAGATGCGGATGCTAAGGTGAATGAATGGGTATAAGTGAAAAGATATGATAGAAACGAGTTCTTTCATAGCAAGGTTATAGTGGCTTTGGTTGAGATAAAGCTTAGAGCAAATCATCTTAGATAGTATGGGAAAAGTATATGCAAACAATTAGAAATCTTTTGTTTGAAATAAGTTGAACTTCAATAAGTCAAATATATATCAAATTCTTAATATATTATGAACACAAATGCAAGGTTATGGCAATTTGATCTTTGGAGTCTTATGATGGTACTTGTCCACGTGAAGGTATTGAGAGGACTACCCGCCAAGCAACGTTGGCGTGCATGCCTATCTCAATTCACATGCACTCTTTGTGATGATAATACTCTCAAATAACTCTCATTTCTAAAAATATAAAACATTTTTTATCTTACAAAAAATTTGTGTTAAATCTACTTTTATCTATGAGACCCACTAATAATATATTTTTTAAATATAAATCATGATTATCTAATATTTTAAGAAGTTAGTTGAGAGCTAATTAACACTTTTCAATAGTCAATTTGCATCTCACTAATATTAATTAATCATCTCCCCTTCACTAAACTCTTTTAATTGTTGATGTCATCATTTTCAAAGCTTAGATTGAAAAAAAAGTTTTTGGTGTCATTTGAACGAATAACATCAGAATACAATAGAGGAAAGGTTAAGAAATATAATTGGTTCCTTTTGTAGCATTAGCAATTAGTTTGATTTGTTTTTATTATTTGGAAAAGCCTGATTTTCTTAACGTTTGTATTCATATCAATATATATAGAAAAATTATTATTTAACTCTAATAATTTAAAAAACAAATGGATAACTATAATTTTCATTTAAAATATATATTTTTAATTAATCTCCTACATTAAAGTGAATTATATCTTTTTTGAGAGATGCTTTAGAACTATGAAACATAACTCATATATATATATAAAATGAGATCTTTTCAGGTAAGATTTCATTTTCAATTCCAAGCTTTAGATTTTCATGTAAGTCCTTTTTGCAAGTCCTGAACTTCAATTGGCTTTAGATGTCTTTTGTTGCTACAAGTTTCTTCCTATTTTATGTTATTTTTCTTTCTGTACGGTGTATTTTTTCTTTTCCTTTTAAGATAGACTTTTTAGGATTCTCCCTAAATTTATCTTTTTTCAGGTTGGTTTTTAAAATTTTAGATTTAGATTCTATTTTGTAACCACCTAATCCTGATCTGTATCATTGATTAAAAAAAAAAAAAAAAAAATTATATATATATAAAATTGAGTTCTTAGTAGGAGCAGTTGTGTAGCATATATGTTGGATGAATATGTTAAAGCTTATATTTAATTAGTATTATATCTTTTCTTGCCCTTAGAGATTTGAAAAAGAGAGAATTTGGAAGGTGGGTTGGTTTAAAGACTTAGCATATTTTGAAAAAAATAATAATTTACACATTAAAATATATTTATATTAGAATAATTATAATAATCCTCGGGTGCATAAAATTAATTAGTTTGGTGGCTTAAAGTATTCATCAAACACTTTTATACCCTACTTATTTTTTATCACTGTTAGTGTATTTTGGCTTACTATCTCTGTTAAATTTAGCGATATATTTTTTATTAGTAATAAGAAAAATATATACTTTTTCATAGTTTTGCAAATTGATCAAATAATGTCAATTAAATTTATGAATGTCACAGAATATTAAGTAATAAGAAAAATATGTACTCTTACTGCTGCAACTTCTCAACCTTTCAACCATAAGAAAAATAGCACATCAAATCATTCTCTTCTAGTATGGTATAGTAATGGTTTAAGAACATTTTAATTTTTAAAAGTAATAAAGTCAGTTTCTATAGTAGATCATTCTACACATATTTACATCAAAATTTTCTAAGAAATTGAACCACCTCCAAGTGTAAGAATATAGTCACTTGTTTGCAGCCTCATTTGAACCAGAGATATAATTTGCAACATTCTACTCTTTTAGTGCACCTAAGAATCCATTTAAATATAAACATTAAGTACACGTAGATTATTTTAGTATTCTACATAAAATATACACGTCCAAAAATAGTCCAAAACTTTTAGAACAAGAGGGTGATCTCAACATCCCTGTCTCCAATGTGTGTGACTCGGATTATGAAAGCTCTATCTTGATAAAACTTCATAAAGGATACTGATTTCAACAACCTTTCTAGCAAAAGTTTGAGAATATGAGATTGTGGAAACTCTAGTAATGTACAACTTTGGGAAGATGGGTGATTTAAGCAGCTTTGCCACCAAAGTATGTGAGCATCGAGAAGCTTGTTACAGGAATTTTGGATATAATCTTGGGCGCCTAAGCGCATTCAAGCACTCCTAAGAACTCAGCAGAAGAAGTAGCTTGGGCACACGGGTTGCGCTCTAGCATTGAACATTAACCAGAAGGCAGAAGCTTGAACGCCTAAGTGCACCCAAGCATTGGATCAGAAGAAAAAAGTTGAAGCAAATAGTAAGTCTTACGCATAAGCACGCCTAAGCTCCCGCCATCCATAATTAGATAGCAAGCTAGGCATTTAGGCGGACCCAGATTTTCCTTTCAGTCAAATACATTAAGTTTGGCACCCAGGTGCGTCCTAGTGCCAAACGTAGCATGACTTACGTAGAGTAAAAATTTAAGTGTAATTTTGGAACCTTTATTTGCCCTTTTTTAGATCAGTCTTCTTAGAAATCTTAATAGCATCTTTGCCATATCCTGTGAGAGATAAGAATAAAGAATAATATAACATGATATAGTGAAAAAGTAAAGTAAGAAGAGGCGTTGAAAGAAAGAGCTGTTAGAAAGCTTCTGTGAAAAAAATAGAAAAGAAAATAAGTAGCAAAATTTCTCTTTCCTTAAGAGAGCAAGGTAAGCTTTGTTGAGAGCTATTGTAAATATGTAATATCTTTTTAAGTTTAGTGAATTTTTGTTCGTGATGGTGGCTCCATAGTTTTTCTCCTATTTTGAAGTTTTTTTTATATATCTTTGTCTCTGTGTTTACTTTCTTGCGCTGTAATGTGATTTAGATTTGTGTATCTTATCTTGTTTGTGCTATTGTTCATTATATAATTTGCTCGAGATCTGAATCATAGTGTTATAACATGGTAGTGCTTTCCATAACAAATTGTAGGTTGTACAACAACAGCCAAAGTGCAATCCATTGGGCATAGAATATAGCTTTCCATGCAATGACAACGCACAACCAGCTTCATTATCATTTCATCAAGATGCTTCTTGAGGAAAATTATCTCAAGCTCGAAAAGAAACATTTGTAAAGACTCATTTAAGTAGTAATAAGTGAAACTCATAAATATCGAGAATCCTTTTTAGATAACGGTAGAGTTCCTGATAAAAATTTTAAATAAGTGTGCTCATGTGAGAACAATCCTATGATGGGTGACCTGCTGGAGAGTTATTTTCTGAGGGTAAAAAGGTGAGGTTTTTCAAGCCAAAATGGGCAATACATTAGTGCTTAAGAGTTTGAGCTATTACAAATGATATCAGAGCAGGTCATATGGTGTCAAATAAGAGCTAAGTGTCATATATATAAAAGTATCACTTCATGTAAGTAGCCACTTGGAACCATGATGGTTAAGGTGTTACATGATTGTGAGTATCTCTTGAGCCTGTAGAGGTCACATCTAGTTCTATCTACCCAATGAATGGTTCTTGGATCTATGTGTGGATACTGATGAAAACGTCAGTTACTTAAATTGAAGAGATTGTAAAGCCCCACTTAAATAGTATTAAGTGAAATTCTTAAACATCAAGGTACCTTTTCAGATAATAGTGAAGTTTCTGATAAGAACTCCAATGTAAAATATGCTCATATGAGAACACTCCCAGGATGGGAGACATGCTGGAAAGTTATCTTCCAAGAGTAAAATCATGAGGCATATTAGGCCAAAACAGATAATATCTTGGTGCTTAAGAGTTTGGGCTGTTACAACATACCTCTTAGAAGTCAATGGACATGCTTACAATAACGATATGCTAGATAAGCTAAAGCTATGCCTAGCTTTAATTGGCCTTGGAATGTGAATATTATGCTAGAGTTAAGCCACTTCATGCCACTAAAGCAAACATTGCCTGAAGGAGGTTCGATGTACACTCAATCTCCAACTTGAGAGGTTGTTGTTTGATAGAGCCCTTAGTGCATCAAAGCAAACACGCAAAAGCTAAAAATTGATTAGAGATCATTTGAGTGAATAATAAACTTAAGAAAACAAAAAGGTGCATGTACTAGGATCTTGGGCACGCCCAAGAGCCAAACAACTCAAAGCAGCTCATAGTACGGCACTTGAGTGTGCCCAGATACCGGGGAGTTTCTTGAAGTGGTTGACGGAGTTAGAAGTTCAAGCACGAGGGCGCACTAAAGTGCACAAGCATTTCATAGTAGAAAAAAAAAACCAAAACTTGGGCACTCGTGCACATCAAAACTTTGTGAAGAATTCAACAGATCTCATAGTGCATAGGCTTAAGCACCTGGGCACGCCCAAGCTATGGGGGGGATATAACCAAACATTTGCAGATCGTGGCTTAAACTCCTAGGCGTGCCCAAATGCTGGACCCAAAGACTTTGATGCGGCAGTCAAGAAGGCAATGCTTAGGCACGCCCAAGCGCCCACTATTATGAAATGTCAGGTTGCTGCTCAAGAGCCCAGCGCTATGGCCCAAATTGCTATTTAGCTAAGGATAGACGGTCTGACACTATGCTTTCAGACGATATTTTAAGAGTTGTTTGGTTCATTTGGGGCCAGAATACTTAAAGAGTACTTAAGGCAACATTTTTTTAGGCTTTGTAATTAGATATATTGAAGCCTGGATGTATTTGGTTGTTGTAGTTAGGAGGAGATAAAATTTCATCTTCTTCCTAGAGTTGTGTAAGCTTTGAATTGCTATGTGAGTCGATAACCACTCCTTATTTTTGTGGATTCTCTTCCTGGTAGTAGTTCTATGGGTTTTTCCTTGTCTTTTGATTTTTTACATACAGTGATCTATGCAGCGTTAGTGAATTTTTCTTTGGATTTATTTGTGTTCTTGCATTATCGTTGTTCGTTGTGTGGCCTTAGCTTGAAGTAGCACCCCTCTTTCAAAGATTTATTTTGGGAAAAATCAAGTTCTCCGTGCTCCTTACCACAACACAAGGACCACAATGCAAAAAATGTGCACTCAAGTACACTCCAAAGCATGCACATACTTCTAAAATATGCCAAATTGAGAAAATTTCTTGAACCCCCCTCTTCTTCTGTTCTAAGAATAAGCACCTTCTCTCTTATTCAAATCAAATAAAAAAGTCTTAAATATTCTCTAATTTCCACAAGCATCTTCAAATAATGTATAAGCCTTCACCCTCCCTCCCTCCCTCCCTCTCTCAAAGTTTAGATGTCTTTGTAGTCTCTTGATCCTGTAAACTTCACTCCAAGATGTTGTGCTTAATTTTTTTCTTGTTTAAATCAAACTCTTGTAGGTTATGCAAAAAGGGGTCGTAACAACTAGGTAGGCAAAATTTGAGGATGGATGGTGATCAAGATAGCTCGACCCCCAATGTTTGCAAAAAAGGAAACTTAGTATATTAATTTAAAGTATTATAAATTCATGTGTGTCCTTTTACTCTACCTGTATAGTTTTATTTTTATTATTTTATTCTACTTTTTCATTAGTTTATCAAAAATCTAAATCTTATTTAAAATTTAAATTTCTAAAGTTCAAATTTCAACAATTCAAAATTCAATTCACCCTCTATTGAATAGTATTACTTATTTTTAGTAAGATTGGTTGTTATTTTAATGTATTTTATGTGTTATTTCAAATCGAATGACTAATTCGTGCAAAAGAAGGCAAAAGATGAATTTTTATGAAGAATGGTCGCTATAGTGTGTTGCAGTGCGAAACAATTGCAAGAAATCAACTACGGCGCGCAGTAGCGCAAGCCAGAAAATTTAAACACGTCGTAACGCACTGCAGCACCAAACACCGAAAGCGCACCACCATAGCACGTCTCAACATGATCCCAAGAAAAAATAGTAATCGAGCCAGCATCATAGTGCTTTGCAGCGTCAATCGCGGCAAGCAAGGCGTCAGGGCGCATGACTAATTCCTGAAGGCACCTGAGCTTCATTTCCAGATCGAGAACTCAGCGCCACGGCACGGCGCGCCGCCGACGAATTTGCACAGGAAAGCTTAAGAGTTAGGAATCCAAAGGGTTAAATTAAATTAAATCCTACAGCTCCCAAGAGAAAAATGCATAAAATAAGATCTTTCTGTTTCCAAGAAAGAACAATAAAATACTCTAAGAATTTACATTAAAACAATCCAAGTTTCAAGGATTAATTAAAAGAGAAATTAAAGCCAAAATTTGGAAAGGACTGCTGGAAGATTATTTAAGATAAGTAATGAAGAACAAGAATGATCTTTTGGACCCAGCCATAGGGGATGAACCTGATCCACCAAATTACCATCCAAACAAGCTCCTAAGGAAAAGGCGGCAATGGAAGGAAAGAACGAAGATATAGAGTCAAGAGAAGAGGATGATGAGCAGGACAAGAAAAGAAAAAAAGAACGCTTAGGAAAGTTGTTCCTATATTGTATCTCTATTCCTTTGCTTTTTGTTCTTAAGTCTTGTCAAAGCAGTATGAAATTCTTGTGTTGCATCTATATTTTTTTCACAGTTTTCATTATAATGTCACCAATAGATGGTTCTTGGCTCACAAGCATCAAATTCTTGACTTAACATAGAGACAAACAATGGCATAAGTTCATTATATTGTATCACTAGTGACTTATGCGAGATTATTATAGCACGACAAGCCGTGAGTATTGTGACATAAGCTCACTGGGCTTCGCCACTCATTATCTTAGCTAAGTCAAAAGTAAAAGCGTGTGAGTCATAAATGGAATCAAGACTTTATGATCACAAGATAAAAATGTGAACTTTATCACTTAGACGTAAAGATAATTTTCTTTAATAAAATGATCACAAAGATGTCTATATGCTCGATTTGAACCCTGAGAGTTCATGATAGCATTAGATAGGGTTGGAATAAAATGAATGCTTAAATTTTGGCAAAAGGCCTCTTGATAGTTAAAAAATTCTAAACTAAAGAAAAGAGAAAAAATGAAGAGAACATTAAATGAAGAATTCTTATACATAGATTTATGACAAATTGCATGTTTGAAACCTTACCCTCCCCTCCAACTAATGAAAAACCAATTTAGGATAATCTAGCATAATCTTAGGACAAAATCAAATTTATCATTAGTTTAGATATTATTGAAAGCAAGTATACTTTAGTAGCAAACACAATGTTCCCAGATAGCGATAAATCACAAGATTTCACCATCCCTTGTTACTTCAGGCCACCGTGCAAGCGCAGACACTTCATTTTTTGGTCTGTCAAGTTTTTGGCATCATTGCTAGAGAATAATTGCTTGTATTAAATAAACTTCCAAGTAAATAATGTTTTTTACTTCATACCACCGTGCAAATGCACACTTCATTTTTTATCTGTCAAATTTTTGACATCATTGTTGAGAAACAATTGCTTGTATTAAAGAAATTTCTAACTAAATAATTCTTTAAACAGGTTGTCTATATATTATTCTGTTTATTTTACATTTGTTTATATTTGCTTATTTTGTGCATTTAAGTATTTTGCATCCGCTTGAACTAAGAATTGTTATAACTCAGTAAATTTAAGTGTTGTATGCATAGGAGAGAACAAGAAAACTTGCCATTTGACCTTGAAATTGAACATATGTTATGTAGACTTATAAGATAAACAAGATAAAACACAAGTGAGATTTAAATGGAAAGATTCATCAGAACAACCAAGATAGGGCTCTTAAGGATTATGCACTGCTAATGTTAGGGATATACCGAATGTTATAATAAGACCAAATGTGCAAGCTAATAACTTTAAAATCAAACCTTCAACTTTACAGATGCTTAAAAATGCTCAATTTTGTGGCCTCCCTAGTGAAGATCATAATACACATATCTCAAATTTTCTAGAAATCTGTGACACATTTAGATACAATAATGTTGCTAACGATGCCATGAGATTCAGATTATTTCCCTTCTCCTTAAGAGATAGAGTAAAAAGTTGGCTAGGCGCTCTACCTAGTGACTCTATATTGACTTGGGATGACTTAGTTAAGAAGTTTCTAGAAAAGTATTTTCCACCGACAAAAATAGTTAGGTTAAGGATAGCAATCACCAATTACACCCAATTAGAAGGAGAAACTTTATGTGATAGTTGGGAACATTTTAAGGAGGGAGTGTCTAAGGCGATGCCCACATCACGGGTTCTCATTGTGGATGCAAGTTCAAACATTTTATAATATACTAAATGCACCCACAATAACCTTGATTAATGCAGTTGCTGGAAGCTCATTGAGCAGCAAAACCCAAAAAGAGGCTTATGAAATACTATAGGAGATGGCAAACAATGCATATTAATGGCCGACTAAGCGGCTATCAGACTATGAGAGAGTAGGGTAACGCGGTAGGAGACCAATCAAATAGGAAACCTGCAAAGAGAAATAGAAATGTTGAACCAAAGGTTAGGACAAATGAGAGTGAATGCTATCCAAAAAATTTGTTGCGAATTCTGTGAGGGACTACATTCTACTAAGAACTGCAGCTCTAATAACCCTTGCTTCTTCACACCTAGAGCAAGTAAAGTTTTTGAGAAACAACAACAGCTACCAGCAAGTTCTAAGCAAATCTTACCCTAATCAACTTCTAAGGAAAATAAGCTATTTACATTCCTCATCGGTTATTTTTGTTTTGCTTTTGTTCCGGTTTGTATATTTTTAGCACACCAATTCAATTTTCCATTTTAATTCAGCTAGTTAGACTTTTTTTTTCTAATTTTGATTTTTATCCTACACATACTTTATCTTGTCAAGTAAGAGATTTTGGACATTTACTGCAAGTTTGTTTCATCTTTTTCCAACTCAACTTGACTAGATATTCAAATTATGACTCTACAGTGATAATTCGCAATGTATTGTTTGTTCTTGAGTGACAAATTTACTGTGGCATGCCACAAGTTGTTATCGGAGCAAAAGTTAGGTTGTAATTGAATGTTAACAGAGCTTTGAGTTTGTGTGAGAAGTGTTTGGAGCTTTTTTCAAAGCAACAACATCCATATATTTGCAATTAATCTTTAACTAATATTTTTGTACTCCATACATACAGACTCTATGTTCTGTGAACTAGAAGAATCATTGTGTAGATCTTGATCACCTTATTTCCATGTAACTTGGACACATTCCAAGGTATCATCAGTTGATCTGAAATATAAGGTGCAGACTGTTGCTCAGCAATTTGCATTTCTATCAAAACCTATACCTTGTTTCAGTAGTAGTTCAAGAGGATAGACGTTGTAAATAAGTTAACTTCTAACCACCCCTCTGAAGATTAAGAAAAAAGAAAAAGCTTGTTATGTTGATGCCTCATATAACATCTTGTGGAAATATTGCTTGTTTATAGTAGGACGAACAACATGGTGGCCAACAGTAGTAGCAGTGTCGTCAAAAACAAAGGTGTTGGGATAGTGATCAACAGTTAATGGTGTGCTTACGATTGACAATATTTTGTGGTAAGATACTGCTGTTTATAGTTTTATTAAATTACCCATACAAGAACAATAGGTGTGCTAAAAATATACAAACAGGAACAAAAGCAAAACAAATAGCATATTTTCCTACAATCTCCTTCTTCCCTCCATTAATTGGCTTTTCTTAAAGGCGACTCTTCCTCTGTGAAGCAACGCCCTGATGATCAAGGAAATTGGCAGGTTCATTATGCAGAAGTATTAACAAGAACTTCCATTAGATTCAAATCATCATTGTTTTTAATTTTTAGTAGGTCATCTCATTTCTAACCATCTATCTAATTAATCTACTTCTAAGGAGTATTTTACAGATCCAAAACACCATATGAATACTATACTTCTTTAAGAAAAAACATAAAATTTTTCTGAAATACAAAACAAATAAGAAGTCGTGGAGAGAAAAAAGTGCATAGTTCGGATTCTCATGCATCACACCAATTTCTTCTTCACACATGAGATTTGTTACATCATTAAACTATTTAATAGAATTTCCTAAGAAGTAGAGCAACAAGCTTTATCACAAGTTATTACATTATCTCATTTAGAAATGCTATGATGCCTAATAAACAATCCAAATCATATGAAAAGAAAAAAGACAAAAAAGAAAAATTATGATCCTACCCCTCCCCCTTAATCCAATGGCAGGCTCACAATTTAATTTTTTCATGCATTTTAGATTATTGTTGGATCACTATAGCAATAGTCTATCTCCCAAAACAATTGCTTTAGCATTATCTCATTTGTATCTTTATCACAAGTTGCATAAAACTTTTTTTATAATTTCTAAAGGTGATGTCAAATTAAATTACTAAATTAGTTTCTACATTCACAATATTATGTTAAAATTATTGATATATATATATATAGGTATATATATTCTATTTCTTAGACAACCTACATAATGCTGCAGCACAAAAAACTCAGACCCCCTATAGGCGAGCCTAGGGGCAAAAAGCAAGGCATGTCTAACATAGGCAAAAGTAGCTTTTAATTCTAATTAAACTTGCTTTAAAGTATGTGATTAATCTTGGCATTTATTAAAATTACATGCTACTCAAATAATTATATTGTTTTATTATTTATATGTTAGATATTGTTACGTTATTTTTAAAATATTACAAACTTTAATAATAATATTTTTTTTATCACTAAACTGAGTGAACACTAAGATAACAACACCCAAAGAAACTAGCCCTCAGGAAAATTTTCATTGTTTCATTTTCAGATATAGAGAGATTTTTAGTTAAAATCTTGTAAAATATGATTTAATCAAAATATTGTCATTTATGCATTTGATAATACTTGATTATCAAAAATCAAGGTTTACTTTATATAAAATTTATTTGGAATAGAATTTTCGCAAATAGATTTCTTTCAACACAACTTTTCATACTCTGCAAAATAAACTGAAAACAGTGAGCCCAAAAAAGAAGATAAATAGTTTGGATCATACATATGAGAATCGTGCATTCTTTCACCTAAACATATATAAAGAAAGCAAACCCAAACCAACTAAATTCAAAATTTTTTAAGAAGACAACCCTCTGTTTTGAAATTCTATCAAAGTTTCAAAAAAGCATAAATAAATAAATAATAGCAAGCGTGGCTAAATGTGAAAATGAGAAGGGAAACAATTGAACAGAACCTGCAAAAGGCTGTTAGATCATTCCTCGTCATCCTCGTCAGCATCGCCGCCGGCCGCCTTCTTGGCTGCAGCCCTCGTATTCCTGCGCTTCACACGACCAGGACAACCTCCACCAAACGGGCTCGAAAGTGCAAAATCTATGTGCTTGGCCGAGTCGATGCGCACCATGAAGGATGGAATGTTCACCAGCTGCCTGCCCACCCTGCACCCAATGATAATGCATCACCACAAGAATATGTTATTCATTCAATCACCAGAAACAATCATATCAATTCCTACCTAAAATCTAGTAGTATTTAAGCTCCGGCCTGTTAGATGTCTTTTTTCAGCCTTCATCCTCTCTTTATCTTCTTGTTTAACATAGGCAAAATTCTTAAATTCAATATTTCAAATAAGGCATCAAATAAATCAAAGCCATCTTAGGTAATGTTCTATAAGCTTATCTTAATTTGTAGCCACTCCCGCTTGCCATGACTTTTTGTGTATAATGCATCCTCATCTCCATAGCACTTGATTTTATCAGTATGTTTATGCATTCTCAGCCAACATTCTGTTTCATATAGTATAGCTAGATGTATTAGCTGTTCTAAAAAACTTTCCATCAGATTAGTGTGGAATTTAGACCTAAAAGTGCCCTCCATATCATCTTTGCATCCTATTCCATTTTAAATATAGTAAGTAGGGTCCATTAGATTCAAAGATAGCTCTCATTAAACCAAACCTAGCATAACCCATCTTATATATTATCAACAACAGCACTAATGCTTAGTCCCACTAGGTAGAGTAAACATATTCTTTATTTTCATTGTGCACAACCTAACAGAAGCCCCTACCCAAGTTCCAAATAGAAAAGATCCTTTCATATAATTTCTTGCCATATTTTTTTTTTGGTCTTTTCTCTTTTAACATGAGCAAAATTCATATCATCAAATTATCCAGCAGTGCATGGAACAAGTCTACACTTAATATGTCACAATCATCTATGATGGCATTCTTAATCTTATCCATGGAAGCCACACCAACCTTGCTACAAAATAATTTATTTCTCATTCTACCCTTTCAAGTAAGCCAACTCATCCACCTTATCCTCAATTCTATAACAGTTATTTTATTGGCGACATTCTCTTTGTTGGCCATTCAACCCCATATAATATAGACGATCGTATAGCAGCACTATAATATATTCCTCTAATCATGAGTGGGATTTTCCAACCGCATAACACTCTAGAAGCGCACCTTCATTACATCCAACAAGTTTATATCTTATTAATCATATTGCACTCTATAATACGTGTCTGAATTCAAAGGCTGCTCGAAAAGTTTCATCAAATTCTGAGTGCCGGTTTGATCATGGTTAATTTTTGAAGTTTAAACCTCAAAAATTAATATAGAATAAAATATTTGTCCGAATCTAAAATTTTTTGCGCGAGGATGTTCGTAATGTCATAACACACATCGGTGTCAAGTTTCGTTGTATTTGGACGTCAAACGGCAGAAAAATACGATTAATTTAAGTTTAATTAGTTGTTAAGAATTTCTTAAGAAATTCTTTCTTTCCCCCTCCGATATATTCTTCCGTCCGGCAGAAGATTCTTCCGCCCATACAAACACTATTTAGCGCCTTAATGGTGCTTTAAAGCCCCCCCCTTTATCCCCTTATCATGCGCCCTTCCTCTCCCTTTCTCCCTTCTCTATTTAAGCACTGCCAGCCCTCCCTTCTCCTCTCAAACAGCAGCCCCAGCCCCTACCAGCTCCCCTACCACAGCCAGCAGCCCCCTGCCCAGCCTCCAGCAGCCAGCCCTCCCTTCTCCTCCCTTTCCCACAGCCACTAACAACCCAGCCTCTCCTTCCTGCCCTTCAGCAAGCAGCCAGCCAGCAGCAGCCCCTCTTACTGCAGCCCTTCCTTAGCCAGCAGCCCTCCCTTGGCTGGCCAACAGCCAGCCATCTGGCCAGCCAGCCCCCGCTGCCCCGGCAACCTCCTGCCAGCTGCCTTCCGCCACGTTCAGCCTCCCTCCATCTTTTTCCGCAACTCCAATCCATGTAAGAAGAAAAGTTTAAGAGAAAGGAAAAGAAGAAGAAAATGATATAAGATTTTTAACATTTTATTTTCTTGTTTAAGAGAAACGAAAGAGACATAATAGAATTGAAAATAATAATATTAGCTAAAAAGACTAATTTAAAATATCAAAAACCTAAATGCAGATTGAGCGAACTGTCACTCATCCGAACTATTGAACTTATAGAACAAGGTATCGGATGTCTTTTATTACTCTTATTTAAATATGCTTTTTGTTCCGTACAAATTTGATAAAAGTAATTTTTTTAAAGTCACATAAAATGATATATGAACAAGTTTGGATAAGTGAGAAGCAAGGGTTCCATGTTAATTTATACTTTTTGTCTGATCAGACAACTGCTAGGACAGGGTTGTGTGATATCAGGAGTCATAAAAGCCTATACTGATAAGCCTTTGAGGGGGCAGGTATAAAGGAAAGTTGGGATATATAACACAAAAATGAACCCCCTTTTCCTTGATTTTGTACTTGCCCAACAAAATCATATTTTACCTCAGATATTAAATGCTAAAATTTTGTATTTATTTTTGTGACGGTAATTATATTTATGCTAAGTTTCAAGTGTAATTAAAACAGACTTACAGGGATAAGTTTGTACAGCTTTTATGTCCTGTCAAATATTGATTATTTTGCTTACTATTTAACATTTGTAAAGATGACATCTATCAGTACTTAGTTTCACAACTAACTGGTATTCGAATGCCCGCACTTTTGAAACATACCCGGATCAGGAGTTCATCCTCAGAAAAGGTGCTAAGAACCGAGCAATGCTGATACTGCTACCTGCTGATCCACTGTTTTCTTTTTGACTCTATCTATTTTTAAAAGTTTGTAACTTTTCTTTTATTTTGATCTTTTGTATCCAAGACTTATAAATTAATAAATAAATGAGTTATGTTTGATGTCTATATATTTATCTCTTAAATCACTCAATATGATCTTGTGGTTAGAGGACTTGTTGTTGTTGCTATTGCTATCCCAAAGCAACTGGTGCTGGATTAGCTCCCACTGACCCGGCACCGGATCCTCACAGATAAAAGCCTTAAGAGTTTAAAATAGTCCTCCAAAACTTAAGCTTTTCTTTAACTCCATACCTACTTTTATTAATTAAAAAAATATCATCTAAAAATAACTTGAACAATGAACTTCCTCTCAAATATGTTCAATAAGAAAATCCATAATTAAAGCAAAAAGACATGGTTAAAAGTAGCACCTTGCCGTAATCCAACGATAATAAAAAAAACATTAAACAAGTTATCCTGTGATCAAACACATATTACAATCCTATTATACATATTTTAGTAACATCAATAAATGCTGCACACTTTTTCTTACTAAAACTCTATAAAGAACTTCTTTTGATACTCTATCATAAGCCCTGTTAAGATCAATAAAAAATAAATGAAGATATCCATTTTCTCTAATTTCTCCATCAAATCTTTTATAAATATTTGACTTCTATGGTAGACTACTTAGCATTAAACAAATTTGATTTTGTGAAATACAATTATACCTTTGTAAAATATATTCAATCACTTTTCCCAATATTTCAATATATGACTCGTAAACTTTATGCCCTTGTAATTTGCACAACCTTGAACATCATCTTTATTTTGATAAATCGGTGCGACAATACTCTTCCATTCATATAATATATTTTTAATCTTCCAAATAATATTAAAAACTTTGTAAGACAAAAAATTCCTTCCTCCCACATTTCCACACTAATATAGTGGGATTCAACCCTACCATTATTTTAATCTTTAACCTCTCTAAATCTTTCCAATTGATAACTTTAGTAACCCACGAAATAAAAATGTAAATGATATCATTGTTTACAATTATTAAATTCACTCATATTAATAATGTTGGTACAATTTTTATTAAAAAATTAATAAAATAATCCATCCATCATGAATATCTTTATCCCTTATAATTTGAACAATCTTGAGCATCATCTTTATGTTGGTAAATCAGTACGACAATACTCTTCCATTCATATAGCATCTTTTTAATCTTCCAAATAATATTAAGAGATTCCTTCCTCCCACGTTTCCACACCAATAGAGTGGCATTCAATTCTACAATTTTTTTCACTCTTTAACCTCTTTCTCTTAAAGGCATTCCAATTCATAACTTAAGTAACCCACCAAACAAAAATATAAATGATATTATTTTTTCAACTACTAAATAAACTCATTTAATGTTGGTATAATTTTTATTAAATAATCCATTCATCATGAATATTTATTCCTAAAAATGTTTTGAGCAAATTCAATGTATGTCACTTGAGTCAAAAATGTAGTTCTTTTATTTATAATTTGACTAGTTTATATATATATATATATATATATATATATATATATATACTGCAATCTTAGCATAGCTATTTTAAATTAAAACATGTTAATTTACATGTATTTAATATCTTCAACAAATCCTTTTTCTTTCTAATATTTTCCAAAAAACTTCTAATGATACTTTATCATATTGTTTTCTATATTAATAAAAATAATATTGAGTTGATACTTAATTTACTTCACATAAAACTAAATATATTCTAGTAAATACTAGCATTCAATGTAATTTGTATTCAATCAATTATTTACCAAAGTTTAAAGTACAACTCATTTAAATTAAATCCTCTATTTGTACATTATCGAACATCATATTATTCTAATAAATAAATATCACCATATTCTTTGCTCATTTTGAATTTTTTTAGTATTCATAATTATAATAAATTGGTGAGCCAAAAGCCTCAAAAGTACACATATCAAAGATGTCATCTGATTTAATAGCTTTACATGTCTTCATTTTATTTAATGCATTCTAAACATTTATTGTTATCTTTGTCGAACAAAAAGAGCAAATTGCCTTTAAAGTCGCATGTCCCACACATGGCGGCCTCGTTATTACAACTTTCATAAAAAAAAGTTCTTATCTCTCTCTCTCTCTCTCTCAATACATAAATATATATATATAACATATATATATATATATAAACCTAAATGTTATATGATTTCTCATAAAATCTTTTAACAACATTACACACTTCACTAAAATCAAAATTTTTAATTTTCTTTTCTTATTTTGGCTAGATTATATATGCATACATTCCCATCAGCAATACATATATTCTTATATAAACTTTCAAAAGCCACAATAATAGCATCTCAAACAAATTTCTTGGATTTATGGCAACAAAATTAATCTCTTCTATTTCACACCATTCAAACATTTAAACTGCTTATTATAACAAATTGCCTTCTCTTATTATATGTCATATTTCCACCACAGCACATCTTTACTAATAAATACTCTCCCTTTTGATTCTCCAAATACATCTCTATCTACCTTGCATACACCACAACTAACAACTATTTTTTACATTAATATAGCCTCCCCTCAATGACAGATCAAGCTCTAAAACTCTACTAATACATATCATTTAATCTCCAACCACAATTTAGATTAATTCTTCATTTTCTAACTCATTATTTAAAATCTTTAGCCAAAAATCAATGTTAAGTTGTAAATATTTATTATGAAAAAATTTGTAATCAATGAAATACCATCATCCACTTTTCAATAAATCCAAGTTTAAGCAATAATGCTTTTAAGTGATAACATATTTTCCTGCTAATTAAACATAATACTATAAATCATGATATCATAAGCTAAAGCAAAATAAAAAATCATTAAACTGCCAACACCCAACCAAGACCCTATCACAACAAACAACAACACAGACAATGATATTCTATATTAATAAACCTTACATGATCCATCAATAAGCCCACCAAGTTCTAGTCAACAACATAAACAGATCAAAAAACTCCTCATCATTAGCAACCTACTCCACAACAATTTCAAATAATCTCTTCCACTACAATAGCTTCATAACTGCTCCTACAACGAACCATGGGCATTCCAAACAAAAAGCTCAACATCTACATCAAAATTTATTCATGAAAAGTAATATAATAGATGGATCTCAACAAGTACCAATTGCATTCTTCGAAGCAATTTAAATAAATCACTTCCCCAAAAATAGTTTACCACACAATCTCGCAAATTTGTTAAATCCCCATCTATTAAATCATTCTTAAATATAGTAGATTCAAGCTACTAAGCTCATCACATGCCTGCTTCATCTGAATTTCTGATATTTTGATTAATAAATCTTAATATCACCAATTAATATTACATATCATGTGCACAGTTTGTTAAACTAATTCAAATACCTCTATCTTCTAAATAATTTCTCAATCATCCTAGTTTAAAATGCAATAAATTTATCATCACTCATGTATTTTTTGTGAAAAACAGGTATAAAACACTACGCTGTAAAAATTCATAGTAAGAATTTCTATAAAACATATCAGGCCATAATGTGATAATGACATCATAAGAAACTGTACAATCATTTTAAGCAAAATATTCATTAGTAGTTGATCATACATATCTTTAATAAATTTAGTGTAGTTTTGGCACAACTTTTATCATAGATATGCATTTGGTTATCATGATGCTCAAATAGATAACATCACAATGTTAAACATAGCCATATACAAAACAATCCCTGGCAACCATAATTGTTTTCCAATTTTCTTATCAAAAAGGCAAATTAAATGTTTAGACATAATGTAAAAATTGGTGGTCCAATATCAACGTAATTTTTCTAACTCTGTGTTTCATTATCAACTCTTATGGATTCACTATATGATTCTTAAATCAAACTCCAATATAATTCACAAAATCTCCATCTCCTTTGCTCTCAGGTATTGCAACCAAATTCCTTCTCTAAATATTTATCTTACTATTATCCTTCAAAAACTAACTAAATAATTTATTAATCAAATCATTATACCATCCCCCACATTCTTGAAATTTAAATAAGCTTCTCATTTATAACTAACCTTAACTTTTGTTCATCATCATGAGAATAAAAAATATTTTTACTAAATTTTCCCAATAGCAATTTTATCTTCCAAAAATATTCATTGTGAGATATCAAATTTTTCATAACCATCAAATTCTAGGCATATTTTAACTTTCGTCAAACTTAAAAGTATACTTCTCTATTTAATAGCATATTATAAATTCTCTCTGCCATAAAGAATAATTATTTAAAGACTATTTATTTCTATATTTTCTTATGACTTGTAATAAGCAATTCTTAGTAGAACAAAAAAATATATTTTGCATGTAAGGCTCACACTTTTACTTGAAACATGACACTCGATTAAAACACAACTTTTTTTACTCGACTCAAAACCAAATTGAAATTCAATTCACGAGTCAAGTCTCAAGCTTGAAAATTTTTTCAAGTCGATTTCAGTTACGAGTCGACTCATTTAATTTTTCATAAATAGAACCTTCAAAATAAACATTCTAACAAAATATCAACTTCAGCTGTTATCTAAATCCCACAATTTTTAAAGATTAGCATAATGATGCAGCATAAAGACCTACAAGAAAGCGTGTAATGATACGACAAATTTAATGAGCTTAAAGAAGGATCGGGTCATGACGGGATGTGTTGTGAATCCGTATAATTTATGTATTTTATTTGGTTATATTTGCATTTATGTTATTTTAGTATATTTGCTTTTATAATGTTTTATTATGTGTGGGTCGGGAATATAAAAGGCCACCCGGAGAAACAAGACCTATTGTTATTATGAGCGTCATTATGTTAGAATTAGGGTATGGTGATTATATATCTCATGAAAACCCTATATTTTGGATACTCGAATGATAATGCAAAAATTTTGGCTTGAGAACTTATTTTGTGCAAATAACCAAATGAACTTCTCTTCGGTGTGGATAGCCTTCAAGAACCCAATGTGTTGATATTCTTGGGTTAACTTTCTTTTCATTTGCTATTTTCTATTTGATGTCATAGTACTTTATGTTAGCTTTCATCTCCACGTTTCTCCCAAACCTGCTTCTGTTTTGCCTTCAAACATCCTCCTATGAAACCTACACAAAATTCATCATCATCTCACTTCGCTGTCCATAACTCCCCTAAACTGTGATCAAAGATTTCTAACAATCACCACAACATCCTCCTAAAACTTTGTGTCAGTTCAACATCATTTGGTCCACCAAAAGCCTTCCAAAAGTCTTCCAAATCATATATACAATTCCTACACCTTAACCCCATCATTTTGGTGCTAGAGACATGTTTAATGGCTATGATTGTAAAGAATTTCATGATGAAAATTTACATATTTTTTCATAATTTTTAGAATTTGTTTAACCCTATTTCGACCCCAAAAACCACAAAGGGGTCATTTTCCGGCCATCTACCGCCATCGCCGCCACTAAACCGACATGTTCCGAGTCCCACAGGTTTGTGAACCGTCGGCCCATCAGTTCAAACCCGCGGAACCCGAACCAGCCCAAACCACCAGAACCGGTTAGGCACGCCAACCTGCGTGAGCAGCCTTCCTTCTGACTTCTGACGCTCCGTTCTTCGTCATCCAACCTTCAATTTCAGTGTCGTTGGTGCGCCATTGGAAAGCTGAGATCTTCAACTATACTCCAATGGCACTTATAAGGAATTATAGCACTCCATCGAGGAGAGAGGATACCAGGAATATTCAACACATAAGGTGATCCGTTCACCTTCACAGAAAGCACACCTTTCATCTTATGCAATATTTTGAGAAATTAGTCTCTGGAATTTGCATCGATATTAATATATTAGATATTTTTTATATCTTTGGTAAGTTGTGCGCATATTGTGTATATCCTGCTTGATTTAGTGTATTTTCTACTCGATTTAGTGTCTCCATCTTAAATTAGCAAACCATCTATCCCTAAACCCTACCCAGACTTTGAGCGATCATTTGTGAGGGTGTGTCACTCAAAAAGCCAACTTGGCTGTGATTGAGCTTCATTTGAGCTGCATTTACTGTTTTAACTTAGTATTAATGTGCTTTAACTAACTTGTTTATCTTTTATTTATTCATTCAGTTTATTGCTTAGAATACTAGTAGCATTTTGTTTGAAAATTTTTTGCATTTAAAGGCCACAATAAGGAGAACAACCAAGAACTTAATGGGAATGACTTAGATCAGTGATTTAAGGGGCTTGGAAACTTCTTTGGCTATGATAGAAGCCCAATTTAGGCAAATCTTAGAAGTACTAAATATAAGGAATGATCAACACTCTCTACCACCACCTGAATACACTACACATCAAACTAGAATTAGGGATGATCCTACATATAAGATTAAACACAATCCAAATTATAGGAAAGGTAGAGTTCCTAGGGAAAATGATTTTGAGGATGGTTCAATGACATGTATCTTAGAGGACTTAATCATCGGAAAGAAGATGATATGGGAGACCTAAGACTGATCGTTCACTAAGACTAAGACTTGATACACGTGAAAGAGATCACCATGAAAAAAATATTTTGAGCATAATTAAAATAGAAGCCCCTACTTACGATGGCACCCATGAACCTAACCACTTTTTAGATTGGATGACCCAAATCGAGTTCTTTGAGTGACATTATTTTGATGATTACCAACAAGTCACATTTGTTGGGATGGAGCTGATTAATCGGGCCAAAGTCTTTTGGAATATCAAAAGGAAATGAGGAATAATCGTAGAAGAATGAGATGAGTGAGATTCTAAAGGACAGATATTTCCCACGTTATCAGCACAAACACCTTCACACAAAGTTCCTTACACTTAGGCAAGGCACCGTGTCCATTATTGAGTATTTGAATATGTTTAAGGATTTAGTAGCAATGACTAATTGCCAAGACTCAAATTGGTTAGCCAATAAGTTTGTTATGAACTTGAGGGTAGACATTATACATCAAGTTGAAATGAATGATCCCCAAACTGTAGAGGATGCACTACATGATGCCCTTCTCATTGAGTCCCAATCAAAGGCATCGACCTCTAGGTCAAAACCCTCGGCTAGCGCTTTCAAGTCTATTCAAAAGCCTACTCCTTCACCTAGTCTAGTGTGTCCACTAGACACTTGCTACTCAAATTGGTAGATTTGTGCGTGATGTTGTTTGTTATGAGTGCAAGTAGAAGGGGCATCTTAAATATGAGTGCAAAGCAATCCTATCCACTGTAATTATTGAAGAGGAAGAAGTGGGAGATGATGAATTAGAATCTATTCACGAGGATGGCAATGTTGAAGTTATTGAGAAAGAAGATGAGGCATATCTGGGAGTAGTGAGATGCCTTAGTACCTCATTAGGAGAGGAAGACTAGAAACGAAGGAATATTTTTAGCGTGTCAATAGCATGTAATAGCATTGCATGTAAGATGGCGATTGATGGTGGAAGTGCTATGAATTTAGTATCCACATATACTTTGGTGAGGATAAAACTTCAAGTTGAACCACATTCGAGCTTGTTCAATGTTAGTTGGGTGAACCATACCTCACTCCCTATTACCCAACGATGTTTGGTTCCCATCAAACTTGGAAGTTATGAGGTACGATATATTCAATAACATCCACCATAACATCCTCCTAATATTTTGTGTCAATCCAACATCATTTGGTCCACCAAAAGCCTTTTGGAAGTCTTCCTAATCATATCTACAATCCTACCACTTAACCCCCATCACATAAGTTCAAATTAGCATCTCATCTATCAATATAACTAATACTTGTCAAGATACATGATACTTCAAATTCAAAAAAGGTTTCAAGAACCCCATAACATATCTATACCAAATTCAAGTCATTAGCATACATTGATTTAGGGTATTATTTAGCATGGCTAAATTTTATATTTTTGGAATACATTTGGATCAGCTACAACTATGGGAAATCGCCTAAAAATACATTTGGAGTAGCTACAACTATGAGAACAGATATACTTTTATAAATCTATAGTGTGAGACCAAAATCATTCCTACGAATTAATGGAAAAACCACCAAAAAGAGTACCTGATATGCCGCTGCCTAATAAGAACTCTTGCATGATGGATGGATTTGGCCATCCCAGACTTGAACACCTGAGTTTGAAGCCTGCGCTCGAGGAAGTTCTCGACAGTGAGCGCAAGGACATAATCAAGTTTGTTCTGTCCCTCCTCGAGAAGCCCATACCTAACCATTCGTCGCATAAGAGCTTCGCCCTCAAAAATCCGACGAGGGCTCTTCTCATCCAAAGTTAGAAGCTCCCTCGCAGCATTCCTGATTCGACTTAGCACATACTGAACTCTCCACAGTTCCCTCTTGCAGCGAAGCCCATACTCGCCCACCAGCTTCAGCTCAGCGTCCAACCGCTCCTTCTCGTACGGACGACGCGGCTTCTTAAAGGTCTTCCCGTCTGCATAAGAATTGCATCCTTTTAAGGTTCGTAAGGTTAAAAAACAGTAAAATGAGAGCAGTTTCAGAAAATTACAAATACGGAATCATCATTTTATATATTTCATTTCATATATATCCGATTGGTCTGAGATTAACGAGAATTAAGCTCCATTAACTGATCCTGGGAGAGTGTCGCTAAAAATAGATGCAGAACGAATCCTAGAGCATCAAGAATCCAGATTGGGGATGAATAAACACTTACAGTTTCTATAGTACGATACGTGAACCATGGCGATCGTTCCAAGCAGCCGCTTGCTCCCGTCTGCCTATGGGCCAATAGAAGATGGATAGAGGCTTGAAACCCTAAAAAAGGGCGGGCGATGCAGCTGAGAGCATTATATATATGTTACCAACGCCATTGTGCGCTCCAAACATCTAATAATTAAATAAAGAGTATTGTTATATTTACATATATAAATAATGTTTTAATTTAATGTGTAAGTAGATTATTGATTGAATGTACTTTTTGATAAGATTTATATAAAAAATTTATAAAAAAAAAATTTAATTAATCCTAAATATTTTTTGATGTATATTCTTGTGTAACTATAATATTTTCCAATAATTAATATTAAACCTCAAAACAAAACAAAAAATTAGACTAGTATAATTTTTTTTTCTTATTTTACAACTAAATTCACATAAAATCTTTTTTGACTAAATATGTGTGCACATGATCTCATCCTATCATCTTTATTTTATTTTCATCATTCTTTCTTATGTTGTAGCATAATTTAATAAAAGAGAAATATTATTTATATCAAAAAAAAAAATCAATAAATTGAATTTAGACATTATTTTATTAATATCTATTTATTTATATTAAAATAATATAAATATTATTTTTAAAATTTATTTTAAATTTTTTTAGATATCACATCGATAAATTTAAATAGTATTTATCTTAATAAAAATTTATATGCAACTGTTGAAAAACTCGTTCTCAAGCAAATATTTATAGTAAAAGACCGAAATTAATCATATGATACTGTATATTTGAAAATAAAAAATGCTAAGAAAATAATTATTTATTTAATAAATCAGAAATTCAAAAAATATATATATGTGAGATATTAGATAGCAAATAAAACTATTAACTAATAGGGTGCAGCATATATCACAAATTAATATATTTGATTATTAGATTTAAAAAATTTAATAAATTTCTTATACTTTCTTATAAATAAATTTAAGCAAAAATGCATATCCAATGCAAAGGTTTTTTTTTCTTTTATAATTTTTTGGATTGAAATAAAATGGGGTAATATAAAATTTTTGAGTAAATTAAAATTATTGACATTTTATATGAAGTAAAATTGATGAAAAATTTTTACATTTTAATTTAATTATGCGTTAACATATATATATATATATATATATATATATTAGTTTTTTTTATTTATATTAAAATAATATAAATATTATTTTTAATGTTTGTATTGAAATCATGTCCAAATATTATTTGGTGAGCTTTTTTGAATATCCCGCCAGTGGATCCAAATAGCATCTCTTTAAAAAAGTACAAAGTTTAATGAATATAAATAATATAATACTCTTTTATAAACTATTGCTGAAAACTTCTGAGCCAACAAAATCAACTAAAATTGCTGCTATAGTTCACATACTTCTTTTTGCCATCTCAATAGCCTATGCTTTTATCATAGTCAATGTGCTACAATTCTAAAAAAAAATTCATAAAGATTTATAAGAGTGAATACAAATCTCTCGAATATCTTCCAATTAATTATGAAAAATATAAATATATTTTATCTCTTAAAAAATATAATTAAATCTGCTTTTTCATATGAAAACCATTAAGAAAATAAATATTTTACATACAAATCATAATAATCCAACTTTTTGAGGAGATGTTTGAGAACCACTTAACTTTTTTTCAATTTATAAATACCAAAATGTATACATAACATCAGTCATAATAACAGTTGGAATAGTGGAGCATGAAACAATTAGAATTAATTACAAACGCATCAATAAAGCAGATTTTCATCATCATTACTCTTACTACCGCCACTGTTTCTCCAGAACTTGGATTCTCTACTCTTCTCTGCCTCTGCCTGCAAAAATTTGGGGATTTGCATAAAAAACCAAAAAATTGTTTTTACTGATTTAGCTCTAAATATTACAAAACTACCATCTAAGTCTCGATTCCATTCTAGTATCATTTCAGAATGAATGAAGAAGACAATACAATTAGCTGTTAGATATGTTTACACACATATTTTGTGCGCCAGGCACAGATTTTACTCATCTATCTTCTTAGTAAAAACACATGTTTTTTGGCATTTTATCATATGAGCCAACATTTTATGTATTTTACAAAGGATCTGCTACGGTGCTCAACCGTGGATCCAAAATGCTTCTCTAGATAATACAATTTTGGCCGGCTACGATGCCCTTTTTGCGCGTAGATGAGATAAATCCGAGGGTTGGAGCATTATTTCCCGACGCATTTTGAGCTGTGCGTTAGAAATAGTAGCTTTCCCTTTTACAAAGTAAGAAAATACGAGCTGGTGTTTTTTGGGGCGCTTAGAAATGTGGATATGGTCATTTTGCATATGAAGGTGAGGGGGCTATTCATAAGCAAGACTTAAACAAAATGGATATGATAAGAAATAAGCACATTTGTGGTGATATTTGAACAGCCAGTTGAGGACAACTTTAGAAAGTTGTCTTTGGTGATTAGTTCACATTAAGCATAGATTGTTGAATGGTTCAGTGAGGAAAACTGAGTTAATAGATTTTTTTTGATGTTAAAATAAAACCAGAAATGATATGGCAATAAACTATCATGAAGGATCTTATTACATAATGGGAACTTAGACTGGAGCTGCTATTCAAATAATTCATAGAGCTCATCCCATTTTGTGGAATTAATCTTTGTTATCGTTTATATCAAATGGCCTCCAAACAAAAAAACAAAAAATGAAGCAAACGTAAAATAGCACCACCAAATCTTAGTCCCACAGTGGTGTTAGCTACATGAATCCTTTATATTATGCACATCAAATAACTGCTCTCTATGTTCAAACTATGTGAGAATTCCTAATATTACTTTAGTTTCTTGGGCAGCCTGGTTTCATTGAAAAGAGAAAACTTACTGTGCACATAGCATGTGATTTATAGCATGCTAATTACAAATATGGATGCTTACAAGCACAAATAACAAAAGCACCAAGTCTTAGTCTCACAAGGTAAAGTCGACTATATGATCCTATGTCTTCCTCTTCCTCTTTTAACATGAGCAAATATCATGCACTCAATTTTCCTAAAAACAGCATCGAATGATCTATTGCTTATATGACCAACCATTAAAAACAACATTCTCTAATTGAATCCACTATTGGAGCCACTCGAAAACCATTTCTCATTTTATTCTTTTGAGTATACCCACTCATCCACCTTAACATCCTCAACTCTATAGCACTTTATTGGTTAGGGTTTTCTTTGTTGGACAACAATCAGGGCCATACAACATTGTTGTCCATAAAGCCATACAGCATTATTGTCCATATAATTGCTCTATAAAATTTTCTTTTAATTTTGAGTGAAATTTTTTTATCACAACACTTGAAAAGCAATCACCCATTTAATCCAACTATATTAGATTCTATTAATCACAACACCCTCTATTTCACCATTATATTGTATAATTTAACCAAAGTATTTGAAACTCCTATCACTCTTTTTATCACATGATCTTCAATACTTATGTTCTCAAGATTAAAGCTTCTATTATGATTAACTTTCACTCCATATATTATAATTTTGATCTACTAAAACAAAACCTTTTAAATTCTAAAGTAGTCCTTCATAACTTGAGTTTTGCTCTAATCCTATCCCTAGTCTTATCAATTAAAAGAATACCATTGGTGGATAACATGCACCAAGAAACCTCATTTTGAATGTGTTCATTAACAACATTCAAATTAAAGCAAAGAGATATGGCTTGACAGCAAGCCTTGACATTCCAACTGCAAATCTTTAGACAAGTTTCTTTACAATCGAACACATATTACTACCATATTATACAACAACAACAACAAGAAGCCCTAATCCACAATGTCAGGTCAACTACATGAGTCCTTTATTTCCATTTTGCACGATCAAATGGAAACCCCACCCTAAGTTCTAAATAGAGAAGATTTTCCTAATAATTTCTTTCAATCTTTTTTAGTTTTCATCTTCCTCTTTTAATATGGGTGAAATTCTTAAACTAAATTTTTCTAACAAGGTCATTGCACAATCTACACTTAATATGCTCGAATCATCTAAGGAGGCATTCTAATCTTATCCACTATTGGAGTCACTCCAACTTTGCTACAGATAAACTCTTTTATCATTCTATCCTTACGAGTATACTCATCCATCCACTTAAGTTTCCTCATCTCTGTAGCACTTACTTTATCAGTAAGTTTCTTGTTTGTTGGCCAACATTCACCCAATATATCATAGTTGGTCGTATAACAATTCTACAAAATTTTTCTTTAATTTTGAGTGAGTTTGGATCGCACAATACTCCAAAACACTCCTCCATTTCATCCAACTTACTTGGATCCTATTAATCACATTGTTATCTATTTTACCATTATGTTCTCAAAATTAGGGATTTTAATATAATTGAAGTTACACTCCTTATATTATGTTTTAGATCTGCTAAGATGAAAACTTTTATATTATAAAATAGTCATCCATAACTCAAGTTGTGCTTCAACTTAATCCTAGTTTTATCAATTAAAAAAATATTGTCTACAAATAATATGCACCAAGAAATCTCTTGAATTTGCTCAATAAGAATATCTATAATTAAAGCAAAAAGATATGAGCTAAGGGATAAGTCCTAAAGCAATTCAATAATAAAAGAAAAATAATAAAACATGTCATCTTACGATCAAACACATATTATTGCCTTGTTATACATATCTCTAATAACATCAATATATGCAACACCACTCTCTTTTCTCTTCAAAGCTCTTCAAAAAACTTTTCTTGAAACTCTATCATAAGCCTTTCCAATATCAATAAAAATTAAATGAAGATATTTTTTCTTTCTCTAAATTTATCCATCAAATGTCTTAATATATGTAGGGCTTCCATAGGAAATTTACCTAGCGTGCCTTTTTATCTTTAATATTAACTTGAACATCTTGTTTTGACCACCATATTATTGGGTACTCTCCCTTTTGATTCAACAAATAAATTATTTACTACATTGCCAATACAACTAGCAACCATATTTTATATAAAAATTGACTTCACTCTCAAAATCCACTGCTCAAATTTTAAAACATCACTCTTAAAAATATCTATATTACCCTTCTTAAGATTTCACCATCAAATTTATTGACAAATTTTGAATTTAAAATTATTTTTATCACCCATTATTTTAAAATAAAAAGCTAATAAACGATGTTGTATTGTCAAACAATCACTTGGAATTATCTTAATCCTTATAAAATAAACGATCCCCTTTTTAAAGAAAATATCAATCTAAATTTTTGAAGTTCCAATTTTATAAGCAATAATATGTTTTCCTTTCTCTTAAAATAAATGTTAGTAATCATAAGATCATAAACTAAAGAAAACTCCATAATCGTTCTCCATTCCTCATTAATCTCTCCAAAACCAAAGCCACCAAGAACACTATTAAATTCTTTAATTATCTTTCCAATTTGTTCTTTTAAATCTCCAATAAAAAACATTTCTTGAGGTATACTTTAAACCAACTCATTTAAATCACATCATAATCTCTCTTTTTTATACATATATCCAATCCTATTTGAGGATCATAAATACTTACAATATTAAAAGTTACTTCATTAATTATACGCTTTAAAAATACAATTTTATCTCCTAACCTCTTAACTTCTACTACAATCTCATTTAAGTTCTTATTCAGAATGATACTCACACCATTTTTGTGACAATTCTTACCCGAATATCAGAGTTTAAATCTTAAATATCAATTTCTCTTGATTTCCCTCCCACCCGCTTTCTTTCTTAAAGGCAAACTATATCGATTCTCCTATTTATCATAATATAAATTAAGTCAAAAAGCTTGCCGGTGAGAGTGTCAATATTCCAACTACTTAATTTTAATTTGAAATCAAAGACTAGCTGCTTTACTCACATTCATTGACAATATGAGAACCCTTGCTTATTTGGCACTACACTCGGGTGCCGATGTAGCGGCCTTTGCACAGTTTTCACTAGATTCAGGCAATTTGCACATTGCTTCCAAGGAACCTAAACTCTAGAATAGTATTTAAATGATTCATATCATAATAAGAACTTGTTGTTGACAATCTAACGCAAACATATTATACATATCTTTAATAATAATAATATAAGCCACATTTTTTTTCTTTTCAGAATTCCCAAATAACTTATCTTGATACTTTATCACAAGACTTTTCAAGTTTTATAATAATTAAATAACAATTTTCTTTCCTTTCTCTAAATTTATCTATCAAAATGTATGCACTGTGTGGTAGAACTATTTGACATAAACCAGCTGGTTTTCTGAAATACAAGTATCCATCGTAATCAATATTCAATTACTTCTTCCAAGAGTTTCAATGTACAATTAATTGACTTAATTCCTCTATAATTTATATAATTTGAGCATAATATAATATTCTTGTACATAGTATCTCAATACTCCACTTATCTGACATCTTTTAATCTTTAGAATTATATTAAATAACTTGATAAACCAAAAAATACATTCCTCACTCCAAGATTTCCACATATCAATGGGTTATTAGCCAATCCTACAATCTTTCCACTATTCATCCTTTCTAAAGCATTTCAAATTTCTAATTAATAACCCATTATACAAAAATACAATTCGTATTTATTTTACAATTACTAAAATTATCTTTAGTAATTTCTTAGTGTAATCTTCATTAAAAAAACACATAATAAAATCAATTCATCTATATTGAATATCAATTTTCTAAAAAAATTATGATCATTATCTTTAATATATTTTACTTCACTCAAATTGTTCATTATTCTATCTCTTAGTATGACTAACTTAAATGTGTCTTTCTCTCTCAACAATTTCTAATTTTTATATAGATCATCAAATACTATAATCTTAGTATCTTGAACTATTATTTTAAATTTACAATATACTAATTTATATTTTTTCCAATTTTCAGCATTCTTACATTTAAACCATTCTTCACAAAAAATTTAATTTTCTATAATATTTAGTTGAACATCTTATTTCCACTGCTAGAAATTTTTACTATTAGTTGCTCTTCCTTTTGATTCGCCAAATATATTTTAAGCAACCTTTAAAACACAACTAGCGATAAAATTTTATCAAAAATTGACTCTGTTCTTAAAATCTATTGTTTAAGTTTGAGACCTCACTTCTAAGAATGAATATCCATGTCACATTTCTTAAATTTCATCATCTAATTTTAGGGAATATATTAGATTTAGTGTTCTTTCTTACTCATTATTTTCAAATCTAAAACTAATTATCAATGTTTAGCAATCAATAAATCACTTGGATAGTTACCAGCACAACACTCCAAAATCTTGAGTAATTTAAATATCATATACCCATATTACTGTTTTTTTGCAAACTACCACCTAACTATACATGTATGAAAGTTTAATGTAATTATTAAGATTTGGGTAGTTTGAGAGTATTAACGCTTGATCATTCTACATTTAAAAATAGTTTTTCCTTTAACATCCTCTATTGTCGTTTATTACTTGATTCCATGAATCAAATTTAATGGTACTAAAAGATAAATAAGTGATGTAAAGGACTTTGGCTTTTAGTATTTTTAAATATGTCCCATTGAAATCAATTAATTGATAGTTGAAGATCTATAAGAATTTTTTTTTCCCCTTTAATATATATATATATATATATATATATATATGGATGTATGTATATATATATATATATATATCTGTCTATGTTTGTGTGCGGGTGTAGGTGTGTGCAAAAAAAGAAGATTTTAGTGGCAAGTATGAACTCCCCCCCAATCCAACTGATATCATAATCTATAGCATAACTGTTTTACCTTGCTTATAAGCTTCTCAAATTCTTCAGGCCCATTTGTTTCAATGTATCTCTTAGCGGCAGATAAAATATCATCCGGTCGACTAGGTGATAAAATATCATCTGGTATACTAGGTGCATCATTTTTGCGAGGCACATACCAAATATTCACTATCTGCTGATTAACAAAAAAGGGCCTCACATAGTGATCGTACACATAAGCAGCACCACTGAAATATGGCAATACCAACCAGCAAGTAAGGATCAACTTAGCATAAGGCCATATGGGAAGCCTGCAATACAGTCCGTTAATGTTTCAGAAAAAATAATGCATATAATAATTTGCTGTATAAGCAAACGCAATAAAGTTGAACAATCTCTTAATGGTTAAAGTTGAACAAGGATAGTCAATGCTAGTCTTAACAAAAGTTTGTTTTATCATAACTATACAAAAAAATAATAACAAAAAGACAACAAAACAAAAATCATGCAGAATCATTCCCAGGAATAAATGGAAATAGATTCTGGTCAACATATGAAATTACGGTCCCAGCCTCCATTATATCGCTATTAGACATCATAAAATTGCTGCTTGAGATGCAAAAAGTTTGCGATTCAAGATTATCATGACTTAATGCAAGAAAAATTAAACTAAATTAAACCAAGATAAGCTTTTGGTTCATAAGAAAAAATAAATTGGCTTAAGGTAAACTATACTTGAAAAACAATTTGACCACAATTAAGATTAAATTTTGAAATTAGTGATGATAAAATATATTTACATTTATTTAGTATAATTTAATTAACACAATGCTTTCTATTATTATAATTGAATATATATATATATATATATGCTGCTGGGGATCTCTTGGGGATCTCTTTATTGTTCGTTTGTAACTAGGAATTTTGTGGAATTGAATATCTCTGTGGGCCTCCCTTCGTAATTTAAATTGCTACAGATTCCTCTGGTTTCTAGCAGAAATTCTGAGAATCTGCCTAAATTTTACTGATGAGTATTCGACAAATGGTCATGGTGTTATCTCGTGCTTAAAGATTCACCCCAAAATATGTCTCCGTACTAGGGATTTGGGATGTAGAGGTGGTGGTGCCTACTCCCAATTCAATGGATGCGGCATTTTCAGACTTTGTCCCTGATTGTATTATTCTCACCCAAGTTATTCTAATACTAACTCTGGATTGGTCATCTTTCTAATTCATGACTTGCTAAGAAAGTTATTCTGCAATAACAGGCCATCATCCTCCCAAAAAGTCTTGCTGGTTCTAAGAGTGCAAGATTCATCGAAACCTCTAGAGCCTTTGTTGATAAATTACTACAATCACATTCATCATGATAAAGAACTTTGGATTGGAATTGACTAATATAAATCTCACATGTCATTCATGAGATATAGAAAGATCTATTCTTGGCTTAGTTGTGATATCATCTTCTTGTGGATATTATTTTTTGTAATCCTCATTATTATTAATGAATATTATTTGTATATATATATATATAGAAAGATAAAAGATATAAACTCTAGCTTATATCAGTTACTAGATAGAATAAATATTACTAGTATAATATAACTAAATTAGAGAATCATAAATTCATTTATATTAACCAAGTAATAATCTAGTCATCGAGAAATTATTATAACAAGTAATGTAGATTGATTTGTTTGTCACCCTAACTAATAAAGTATCACCTCATTGCGACCTAAAATCAGACATAGGTGGGGTGCGGGTGCACCTATGGTGACTGAAGTTTCAAGGAGTCAAAGAGCTTAGATCAGAGTTGAATGGTAGCTTAGGCGTGCTTCAGAGCTTGCTTAGCAAAGTGCGAGATTAAGGGCATAAGTCCTTTAGCTGCTGTTAGTTAAGCCGGTATAGTGGAGTGTAGCAAATAGTATTTCAGCAGTAAGCTTGTTAAAGAGTATCAACTTTAGGACGGTCCTAGATGATTCTTGCATTTGCACCTTTTTGTGTTCATGTTGTGACCATCAAGCTTACTAAGAATGAATATAGTGGATACAAATAAGGATACTGTTTCGGTAACAATAATGGCAATTCACCATATTACAAAATACTGTCAGCCAATTTTACATAGAACACAGACGTAGTTCCTTGAAAATCCCAAGACGCTTGACTTTTTGGTACAATGTGGCTACTCCTCTGAATAACTACGGCAGTGAGTCCATCTGCATAGTGCTGTGCTTTCATCTCAATCATGCTACATAGTGCACATGATAATTTTTTATAATTTTTTATAATTTTTGGAAGTTCAACTTTAGCTGCTCCCACTGTTATTCACCACATCACACTAGATAGATCCACACTTGATCTCTTGAACTTAAATGGGACTCTCGATCAGAGGGAACAAACTCAATAGGAGGCCATTTTTGTCAACCTTTCATGTTAACCCATTTTCCTTCAAACCTCTGATTCCTGTGCTGATGTCATGAAGAACATAAAACTACCAACGTCCAAGCTAGTTTGTTCAACATTTTTAGAAGGAACTGACTTTGTCAAACATATGCTTAGAAAAGCAATGCATAGCACACTGTGACCATTACTTCATCATCTAATAACAATGCATTTTTGAAAGATTTGATCCACTGAAGGCTTTCTTGTGTGTCTCGCGTGCTATTCATTCTTTTCCCATTCTCCACCTTGGAGAGGCAGCTGGCATCCATTTGAAAACTGAATTCAAAGAAAATGAGACCCATATGGAATACATTGCATGATTCATTCATAGCACCAGTGAGGTCATAAGTTCCAAATCTCAAGAAACCAAGTTAGCTTTTATTGTTAATTGGAAGGAGTCACCTTTTAATCTTCCGCAACAAAAATCCTGCTGGAAACTATAGTTGGCCATATTTGGGAAACATCAAAGTGCTTCAATGTCAAAAAGGTACTAGCATTCTAGCATTCTCTTCTCCATTCTCATAAAAAGAAGAGTTAATAAAACTTAGATGATGGAGGTAAGAAAATAGCCTTCATCAAAGCTGGCCAGACAACAACCAACTCGGAGGCTACTTTTAGAGTTTTGGACAATTTGACCACAATGATGACTGTTCACAATACTAAATTCACGTATTATACCCGTATGTATGAATTATTAAAAAATAAGCCCATTTTCTATATCCTTGAAAATGAATATTAAACTTCATGAATTTAAAAATTAAAAATTATATGTACAATATGCATTATACTTCTATTATATTGGAAATATCCTTAAATTTATTTAACATTAACATGCTACTAATAATTTAATTATATAAAATATTATCATTTAATTTTAATTTTATTTAATCCATTTTTCATTGCAAATTTTATATTAAAATATTATAAAAGAAGCATGTATCAATATCCATTAAATATTTGTCTGGTATTCATCATCATAACATAGTTGCCGAGCCTCTACAAAACCCTGAATGATTCCTTCCCCATGATTTGGGCAGCCTTTCATAATATAAACTATTGCAACTGGTCTGCCCATTTCAAAGAAACATTTCACTAGGCAGGACAAAAAAAAAAAGCTTTAATTTGCCACATTAGGTACAATTATGACACCACGGAGTGCCAATTTCCCAAGGCATTCATTGAGAATATGATTATTGAAGAGAATTTAAGGGAGTTTCTCCGCATCTACCATCCTACAATCAAAAAGGGTAAACATGCATATTCACACTGCTTACAATAACATAATCTCAACCCACATACCTCTCGATGGAGTGTATATAAATGGTAAAGACGAAAACATTACTGGGATTCTAAACATGGAATCATCTGCCTATGAAACCTATGCCACGGTGGCTATTGTGATGTACCTGATGCTTTCTAATCATCACATGTCGCCTCTTTCTCAGATGAAGATTTTTTAACAGCATGAGAAGCTACGATGTTATCATAATCAAAACTAGTCTAACTAACTCTCAGGTAAAACATGGCTCTTAGAAGGCATGATCATCCTGAGAGTCACATAAGGATAACGACGAGAACATGATAATGACAGTGACATCATTATGATGGTGATGTCATATGATCAACATGACTATCCCCCAGAACATGATAATGACAGTGATATCACTATGATGGTGATGTGATGTGATCAACATGATGTACCAAGCATATTCTTGATCTAAATTGATGCTTAATATCAAGCTTAAAAGCAATTTACTCTACAATAGTATTGAAATAGTTAATAGATATTTAATGAAACAAAGTAATTTTCTACTGCTAAAGCAAAAATTCAGGAGAAGTCAAATATCAAACAAAACAGAATACCAAAATCATGGATTGAATTCGTTATCTATCTTTACAACAGAACCAAAAAAATTAAAGAAGACAGGTATAAAACCACAGTTTACCATTCTAAAACTTTCACAAATGTCAACTCAAAAAGAGTGATTAGGGAATACAGAACCCAATAAGTGAGCCATTGTTGATCATCTACATGAGATTTACTTTCTATTGCCTTTACTGAAGCATACCTGTTACAATACCATAAAAATCAGCAGTTTATTAATTCAAGAAACAGCTGCCAAGAAAGATAAGAAGTAATTCAGGGTTCAATTTAAAAGACGCACTTACAAAGGGTAAACTAGTGTTACCAAAGGCCTGTACGTCAAAAGGAAAAAGTCTAAGTTAGAATAAAAAAAGGAAACAGCATTAAAATCTGCAGAAAAGTGCATAGAAGTGAAAGTTTTCATTTTCATTGTTTATGGATTGAGATAAAAAAATGACTAGTATCATAAAGAAAAAATAATATGCACTAAAGGAGACAAATGAGAGCACACATTAATGCTAAGATGCTCACCTATTTGGCGTCTATCAAGTGTGCACTTGAAATGTGTTGAAGTTGATTCAATAAAAGTGCCGTTGATTGCAAATCTCCTATTAGATACGTCAACTTTCAGCAGTTAAAAGCGCAAGGCTGTGAATGACTTAGTGATCAACTAACGAACCCAAGTGAAAAAAATTCATAGAAGATACGATAGAAAGTTCATGTAAATGCCCCATTATGCATCAACCAGGTCTACTCGTATGATAAAAATGGTGCTCTAGGAAACCATGTTGATGGTTAACAAAAAATTTATAAAAATGTTGTGACTGACAAAGATCTTGCTCAGGGTTCAGTAGAAAATAAAAATGACCTTGCATATCATGCGTTAAAAACTAACAGATACTTGATAAGGATTCTTCATAATGGTTTACATATCTTCATTTATTATATTTTACAATAATTCTATAATACAAAGTTTCCCAAATGATTTATATTAAGTCAAGGCCTTTCTTTGAAAAAAGGCCATACTTGGATTTTGAAAAAAAAAATCGTCAGTCATGTATAACAAATAATCTATAAAGCTAACTTCTAAGCTCAAGTTCATTCACATTATTATTTTGCCCAAGTCAACAAGAAAATTGCTTCCCAGACAGGTACTAGCCGACTAAAATTAAGTCACTAAAACTTAATCAACAACTGAATCAATCAAACAGGCAGGATAACTCAAGAAATGAGTTCGAATTGGAGACCCTACAAAAGCATTTAAAGCAAATTTTGTGTTAGCGAATAGCAACTCATCAAGCTATACTGCCTTGTCGAAAATCATATATGTGATTGAGACTCTAATACAGTCTAAGATGGAAATTCACATAGTTAATGTTATGTTGCCTCTTATCTAAAATATGTAAATATACAACTCATTGACAGTTACTGTAACAGCTGTCTAACAGCAGCTGATAAACAATTAGCAGATAGTTAACAGACAACCTTAGAGACTAACAGTTGCCTTTGTAACTATCATGAAATTAAATGCAATTGCCATGTGATTATTTAATACTGACTTCTCCTAAAAATCTGAGGTCGGTTTCAAATCAAAATACCTCATCTTAAGATATTGGGACAGTTTATGACACTTTGTGTAACAATTCATAATTTTTACAAGTGGCAATATGTAAATAAAAAATTAGGAGTTATTCAAATATTTTTAGCTTTTACATATTATTATTATTATCACCGTATTACTTTCCCTATTTTTCTACTTATTCTGAATCCCACCCCCTCTTATGGATCATTCTGCCTCCTATCTCTCCTTGAAAATCGAATATGGATCACTCGACCATCTATCTCCTCCAACCGATCAAAGCCAAAGAGAATCAAGCCATAAGGTTTCCAAAAAAATTCTAGATAGAGAGAATTCCACCAAACCCTAGTTAATCCGCACTTCCCCTTCAACTCTTTTTCATTCCTCAGCTCCAACCAGCAAGGACTCATATCCCCCTCTCCCAAATGAGTCTCTCCTCCTTTAAATAAACGGCCACCACTTTAGAGCAGTGAAATTTTGCCACCTTCCGACTATGCAATCCATGACAGACAACTTTTCTTCCTTTTCACTAACATAAACATTCGAAAAGCAATAGTTTGATGTTTGTGAGCTTCGGCTAAGATTTCCATGCCAAAAACAGGACTACTCATCCCCTATGCTAACAACAAATCTAGGGTATGTTTTTCAAATATATTGAAGAAAATAATATCTTTCTAATTTAGGTTTAATTGGAACTGGTACCATATTAAAGAAAACAAGTAAATTTGGTTCTCCTCCGTTCTCAGAAAATTATTGAAGTATATGTCAATTTTATATTGTTCGTTCAAAATTTATAACGTAGAACTCAATTGAAATTTTTAGGGCATATTGCATAAAAAACTAAAGATAAACGCACAGCTCTAACCCATACATTTCAAGAAGTAGCTGATCCAATTGCAATAAAGGACTGGCACCTGAAGATCTAAAAGAAACAAATACGCAAAAAATATGATATTGATGCTAGCTAGTTGCAATTTTCATCCTCAATGGTGAGGTAGAATGTTTGTTGAGGATCCAACGACAAGAAAAAGTTGGAATACCAAACTCACCCATCATATAAGAAAAATTCACCACAATATTCAAAGATTAATATATACCACCAACAGCACGATGCCATAAGTAGATGAAATTTCAAAAAAATTGAAAATTTTGCATGGTCTCTCAATATAAAAAAGCATATATCAGGATTTCAATTTATACTCACCAAATTATTTACCTAAAGCAAAGTAATGAGATTAATTTTTGAATGGGCTAAGAATTGCCATAACACAACTCTTAATTTCTATGGAAATTAAAAATTTATCTCCATTAATTAAAAGGCCAAACATGTAGAAATGAACCTTCTAGAAGTTCAAAGACACCAAAAATCTCGAACAAGAAAATATTACGTGCACAAAATAAAAAAATCAATTGTTCACCTTGTACACTTCATCTAGGAAAATTTTAAGATCTCACACAATAAATTCAATAACAACGTGGCTGGCAATACCACTTAGTACTGCTTGAAGAGTGGGAAGAAATACAAAGTATAGTGTATTGTTAGTCAAAACATTATGTTAACCTGAACACATGTTAATTAACTAAATAAATTTTTAGTAACAATCCAATTCCAAGAAAAAGGACCAATGCAGAAAACTTGATCTTCAAGCAGAGCTAGAAAATAGAGAATGGAACCTAATCCATCAACATCAGATCATTTTAGATAGAACGTGCAACCACATGTTCACAATGACTCATGAGAAAGCTAGAGAATCCAATGATATAGTGACAGAAAAAATGTTCATTATTGATATAAAAATTTATGTACTCGTTGATACTGGCACATCTTATTTGTTCATAGCTGCTCATTTCATTAATTCTATAAAGGTATAAAGCTAGTATTGATTGGTAATTAAGCTAATATTAGTTGTAAAAGAGCTTGATGCAAATCTAATAATCATGCCTCTATCAAAATTTTGATGTTATCCTAAGTAATGACTTTTCAGTCACTTTCATCTAATGATCATACAAAAGATTAAAATTGAAAATCTCCAAAAAAATGTTCAATATTTCAACTGTGATTGAGGCACTACTTCAAAAATTATGTTCTCCTTAAAGCTCTAAAACTTGTGAGTAGAAAGCATCAAGAATTGAAAGCTCGTGTTAGAGGCGATAAAGCTAGAAGGAAACCCTATAATTTATGAGTATTTAGTTATTTACCATGAGATTTCCTAGGTCTACCGCTGATTTAAGAGATAGACTTCAAGAAAAATCTGCTTTAAGGGGCGACACATACATCTAAACCACACTACCACACAACAATTAAGAAAAACTACAATAACCAAAATTCAACTTCAAGTATTACTACAATATGGAGGGTTTCATCACCCCTAACTCATCACTAAAGTGAGTGCTAGACCTATTTGTAAATAAGAAAGTGACAGTCTAGAACTATATAAATTACCAAGACCAAAAAGTAAATTTACCATCAAAGTAAGCATTTACTGCCAAAGGTCCATAACTTTTAAATTAGATTGAAAGAGCATAGTTATTTTGAGGATAGATCTAAGATTTAATTAATATCAATTGAGGTTCAAAGAAAATGACGTTGCAAAGAAAACTTTTAGAACTACATATAAACACTATAAATTCATGGTTAGAGCTTTAGGATTTACTATCATTGTAGCAACATTAAAAAGCTGATGACTAGAGCCAACAATCCTTTCTTGATTTATCTATTGTTGTTTTTCAAATGACATATTTGTCTATTTAAGAGACAAAGCTAATCACATAAATCACTTCCATGCTATATTACAGGAATTCAGAAAATGAAATGTATGCCAAGTTTCCTGAGTATGCAATTATAGGCCATGTAATTAATAGTGAAAGAATCTTTGTAGATTCATGAAAGGTGCAAGCAATTGTTGGTTGCAAGACCAACCAATATTATTAAAGTAAGAGTTTTCTTGGCCTTGTTTATTTTTATAAGAGATTCATGGAAGGCTTTGTTTGTGCATTAAGACAGTGAAATTCAATTTGTGCGTTAAGGCTTTGTTTGTGACAACACTAGCTGCATGAAAAAACTGATCTGAAGCTACTATAGAAAAAGCTGTTGCAGAGAAAGATGCTGCCAAGAAAGATGATGCAGACAAAGCTGCTGCATAAAGCTGGTTACGAGGAAGCTAATTATGCCATTAGACCCATTTGTTGCTAACTGCTGTGCTGTAACTGCATATATTTTAGTTGTCTTAAGAATATTAATATGTTTTAACTAGTTCACTAATTGTAAAAGTAAAAAATTTAAAACAGAATTTAGTAGTTGGGATAAAATTTATTTCAATGTTAATACATGTTCAAATATAGGACCTCTTGGAAATGTATTGTATATTATAAAGAAAATCAAATTTTGATGTCTGCAGCTCCTTCCCTTGCTACTGCTCACTATTAAGATCAATGTTTGATTCTATCATCTCCTCAAGCCAGTACTCATAAGCTTCTGGTGGGGCATAAGAGAAGTTGGCATCATACAACCTAAACTCAGGGTCATCACAAGAGGAATTCCTTGAAATATATTTATGGACTGCCATGGTCGCTGCAATGATCAATACTTGTTTCTTGAGTTCGTATGTAGGAATATCTCGAAGTACAACCCTTTTTTCAAACTCCAAAAGTTCACTAAATTACACTTCAAAACGATGTGTCGTTAATTGAATGTTTCGTCACAACCTCTTACTGATTAACTACCACTATTCAAATTTAGGATGTGATACTGATATCACATCTCTTGATAAAGTATGAGAAATCCTTTTTCAAAGGATAACCAGTATCAACAACATAAAATAATTTTGCAGCAATAAGTGATTACAAATTACTGAAGTTAAAAATCAAATTTCATTGAAGTTTGTGTATACCTCTTGGTGCCATCAAGAAATTGTATTCACGATTTCTAACTACATGTTTAAAAATCTACTATCATGTGCACTTCCTTCCAACCTGCTAAAATAAATGCAAAACGCATGTTGTCTGTCACTTATAGTCATCACATTTCAAGTTTGTGATGGGAGTCTTCCATACATACAACTTGTTTGTGTTGTGGTACTCTTGCATCTACATGTGTGCCATCAATTGCACCAATGCAATCCTATCAATAAAAAATAATTAATGAATGCGACAGGTTCATCAAACTAATTAATTTAAATAACTCATAAAATAAGGCATGTATCTAAAGTCCCAATTAATCTTCCGGTGCTAAAGCAAAAGTTTGGTCAAGCAGCATGATCAAATGAGTACAAATATCCACAATGCTTCTTAAACTAATCAAGAAATACCGACAAATCTATGTTGAATGTTGGAATATTTTGGTTATATCTCTCATGGATTTGCGGTGCAAGAGGATGAACAATAACACTACCACTACCACCACCAAGCCTTAATCCCAATAAGTGTGTGAGAGGATGAACAATGTAATATAAAGTATTTTTGATGCAGTGCTTCTCTTAAACCTCTCGAACCATGTCTAATTTCAATATCAATCAATAGATCCACAAAAACTTCTTTTAACATCCAGAACGCACTGTGAAATTTTGTGGGATGGCCACTTAACAATTCATGCATCCACTTACTCCCACTTGTAGGCAATGTCCTGCAAGCTATTTTGCAGATGTATTTTGTAACATATTCTAAGATTAAACACAACGCCACTGCAACTGCATTGTCAAAAAGTTATCTTCAATGGGTATTTCATTTAACATCTTGTAATATGTAACAACAAAAATATAAAATTGGCATAGCATGTAGCAAGAATATCCACAAACAAAAATATAAATTGGCACAACATGTTGCAAGACTTTAATTGCAAAACATGCATAGGTCATCATCTCTTAAGATAAAAAAATCCTCACTTTAGTGAGACTTAATATAGAGTTGTTGAATGCAATGCCATAAAGATATCGCATCTCATTAAATCCACCACTTGCAGGTCAAAAATGTATTAGTCCCCATGTCAACACATACCTTTGGTATTGCTAATATTAATTGCATAGCGACAGCTACAGCCAGATATTGTCCAAGTCTTAATTGATGTTATTACGTATACCAAAGTAGAAATCTGAGCCCTCTAAATATTAGCTTCGCACACCTTTTTTTTTTTCTTCTCAGCATGTGGGGAAGAATTGGCCGCTATTTTCCCTTGCTGCCATTTGTTGATCTACAGAACCGTCCCCCCCCAAGGAATCTTCTTTCACAACCGCATCCTAAGTGTCACCAACATTATCATATGCCAATATGCTTGCACATGGAGAACAAGCATTCTCACCAGTAGCCACGACATCTAAGAGCATCCAATCAAACTTATCCTCCAACTCTAGATCAATACCAACATATTAAAATTTTCTTGCAACTGGAAGAACATGAAAAGGTTTCAATTTATTAAGAACCTTTTCATTTTAGTTATTATTCTTTACAAAAACAAAATAACTATAATCTCTCTTTCCACCAGTTTTTAAATGCATTCACTATTTTATTCTCAAATCCTATCCTAAACTTGTGCACCATCTTTTTAGGCCTTTCTAAAGCTTCCAATCTTTCTTAAATTGATACCATTTGTTCTTCAATTGAACTCAATCATAAACAAAGTTGCTTTTCTCCGCAAATGTTTGTGTGAGATTGTTCCAGCCTTTGTTGATGAAGTGTGCAGTGAATCGATTACCTAGCAGATTATTATGTAGGCATAGATGGCAGGCTGCAATATTACAAACAGCCCGTACTCCTTTGTTTGTACCATTAATCTAGATTAAAGTTGCAATTGTGAAAGCATCATGTCTATCTTTGGAGATAAATAAACACAAAAATTGCTCATTGCATAAACATTAACACCAAATGAGCACAAGAGCCAAATACAAAGCATGGGATCAATGGCACATGAACATAAAAATTGCTAATAATGAATAAAAATAATTTCACAAATACAACTCAAATCTTCCAATGTATGCATAACATCTATACTTTAAATATTTACATACAATCCAAATAAACATTACCACCAAATGAGGCTCATTATGTTTGATATATGAAATTGGGTGTTAGAAATATAAATATCTCAAGAGAATATGCATTATAAAGCAAATATAAAATCTATCAAAAATGATACCTATAATGTTGTAAATTGAGGCAATGCTTTTTGCTTGTTATTGGGCTCCTGCTGTTTGCCAGAGTGCGGGCTGATCCTGTTGTTCACCTATAGTGTTTTCAATTTATATATTTATGCTCATAGTTAACTTGTACTTCATGTTGCCATTGCAGTTATAGCTATTTGTAATTATAGCTACATATATCTTCTGTATGTATTTTGTTCCTTTAACATGAGCTGGAGTATTAACAAATATTGAAACCTCGAGGCTCTTGCTCACCTACCCCAGGCTTTATTGGTTTCTTTCATGTGATAATAGAGAACTTGGGAGGGGCCAAACGTGGTTGAACAGAAAACTGGAATGAGTGGAGCATTCAGTTTGCTTGAGGCAATGCTTGAGGTGGAGCATTCAGTTTGATTGAGGCAATGCTCACCTACCCCAGGATTTATTGGTTTCTTTCATGTGATAATAGAGAACTTGGGAGGGGCCAAACATCGTTGAACAGAAAACTGGAATGAGTGGAGCATTCAGTTTGCTTGAGGTAGAAATATAAATATCTCAAGAGAATATGTATTATAAAGCAAATATAAAATCTATCAAAAATGATACCTATAATGTTGTAAATTGAGGCAATGCTTTTTGCTTGTTATTGGGTTCCTGCTGTTTGCCAGAGTGCGGGCTGATCCTGTTGTTCACCTATAGTGTTTTCAATTTATATATTTATGCTCATAGTTAACTTGTACTTCATGTTGCCATTGCAGTTATAGCTATTTGTAATTATAGCTACATATATCTTCTGTATGTATTTTGTTCCTTTAACATGAGCTGGAGTATTAACAAATATTGAAACCTCGAGGCTCTTGCTCACCTACCCCAGGCTTTATTGGTTTCTTACATGTGATAATAGAGAACTTGGGAGGGCCAAACGTCGTTGAACAGAAAACTGGAATGAGTGGAGCATTCAGTTTAAAATGATTAATTACGATGACGAATGCTCGCACAAGCAAAATACCATCGTGTGGATCTTTTTGAACAATGATTATGAGGTGGAGTGTTTAGGAGCACTCCAACGATTGATAAGAATGAATAATGACAAAGGGTAATAATGTGGATGACTGAAATTGCGGATTGTGCAAGTTGTGTTATTGCAAAAAACTTCTGTGGACACTTAAATTTAATTGAACTAAATTAAACCTTAAATTTCACCAAAACTTAAAATATAGCTCCTACTTTCACCATAAGCCTCTTTGTTTAGTCTCTAAATAGTCCATCTGATGGGGACCATCTTCGACGCAGGTCCGCCGCCGAGCCCGCCCGGACCCATACCGGTCTTGACATTTCAGTTTTATTTTATGCATTTATTTTCGTCCGTTTCAGTTTTATTTTTGCATTTATTTTTGTCTGTTTCATGTATTGATCGGAGGGACGAATATTAGCCCTCTGATCGTTTATTAAAAATACTATAAAGTCTAGATTGCTTTGAGGGTATTATAAATACCCAAAATCTGTATGTTAATTTCAGTTTTGATAAATAAAATTCTGAGTTTTCTTCAAATAGCGAGAACGACTCTTATTTCCCCCGGGGAAACCCTAGTTTCCAAATCCTCCCTCTCCAAACCCTAGCCGCCACCTTACAGACCCCTCCCCTTGCTGCCTTCGGACCTCTCCCTGCAGGAGAGCCGCTGCCACCACCCCAGCCGCCGCTGCCCAGTCGCCGCTGCTGCCCGATCGCCGCCGCCACCGCTGCCCCCGCTGCCGCTTGCCCCTGCCCCTGCTGCGCTTGCCAGCCGCCACTCACCGCTGCTGCCCCTGCTGCCGCTGTCGCTGCTGCCCCTGCCACCGCTGTCCAGCCGCCTCCGCTGCCCAGCCGCCGCCACCGCTGTCCAGCCGCCTCCACTGCCCAGCCGTCGCTGCCCTAGCAGTCGCAAGAAATCTACTCGGATCACCCTTCACACTCCCGGTTTAAACCGGCGTATGTTTGTTCTTCCCATACCCTAAACTGAATTTATTTATATCGTGCAATTTTCGGGTAAAAATTATTTGTAGGAGAGCAAATCTAAATCCGGTCGCTGCGAGTGGTTTCGGAACGAAAACGGCTCCGAACACACCCGCATGGCAAGTACAACTCGAAGTGCGAGTTACCTTTCCGGACCGGGGCCTTTCCTTTGATCCGGAACCGGTGCCGACCGCTCTTCCTGTTCGTGACTTAGGACACCCCATTGCCAATGAAAGTTATTTTCAAATTATTGTAGAATCTTCTGCAGGCAAATGCTGAAGCTTAATTGATCTGAAGCGGCTGCGCGAAAAGTGCTTAAAAGTCCAAATACATCTTAAGAAATCTGCATTCACGAACCCTAGGATTACATTAGAGCCCGGCAACACCAAACCCTAGTGTTGCTCTGCATCACTATCCTAGTCGAAAGCATGTGTAGGATCTTTTCATGTGATGATCCACTTAGAATCAATAATGAAATACTATGCACGTTCTTGCGCATTTGATCAAGTTATGTTTTTACCTTTTACATGTGATGTTTAGCTAAACTATTCAAAGAATCGCATGTTAGAGCATTTCGGAATCTTAAATATTAATGCTTGCGTTTAACTTGCCTCTAAATTTAATCATCTTTTTATGCATGCAATCTCTATGATTCCAAGCTATATTTGTAAGAAAAAAAATTAAAAATAAAACATAAGGCTGCTTATGCTGGGATATGAACTTATAAGTTATCAAAATGTGATTTCCCGATGCCGTTTCAGTGAGAATTGCCCCGACATCGGGTACTCACATACCGCAGGATCATATTGAGCAATTTTGAAAAAAAAGGAACACATATAAAAACCAAAAAATATTTCTTATTTAATAATATTTCAAATTTACAATGTAGCCAACTAACTTCTGGCAAAGTTCATCTTCTAGAACACAAGATGAACTTTGAAAAAGTAAAATAAAATAAAAGCAAAAGTTGCACCGTAGATTCTTTAGCCAGTGAAAATTTTAAATTTCTTGTTTAAACTCTCATAAAAGTACCTGATCTGGTATTGTACATAAAATAATATCGGGATTGAAATTCCCAGTAATTAGAGAATACTCTAAATACTACAGTAAACAATTAAGTATTACATTTTATAATAGCAGAAATACAATTTGCAAAAATAATGATGCAGGAAAAAATAATAAGGTAAAAGCGTAAACGAAATAATTAATTTCTTGCAAAAGATATTAGCTCAAAGATATAGGTTACTGATGTCGTTTTTCTAGTAACCCACCACTAATGCTGTTACTAATGTCATTTTTTCAGTAACAACCCACGAATGCTGCTACTGATTCTTTTTCCAATAATAACCCACAAATTGTGTTACTGATATTATTTTTCCAGTAATTGGCCATGAATATTGTTACTGATGTCATATTTCCAATAACTAACCACAAATATTATTACTGATGTCATTTTTCAAATAATTAACCACGAATGTTGTTACTAATGTCATTTTTCTAGTAACTAACCATGAATATTGTTACTAATGTCATCTTTCTAGTAATTAGCCACAAAAGTTAGTTCTGAACAACCAACCAAGCTTTAATATGAATTTAGCTCAAAAGCAAAACTAAATAGTAGTAAAAATACAAAATATAATACATGTCATATACTGGATACTTTTGTTCTTTAGGATCCAAAGTTTAACTATTCGAATTTGGATTTGCATTTCATTTTGATATTTTAAATTAGCATTTAGCCAATATTCTTAGGAATAAATATTAACTTCTTTTTCAGTCTGTTCTTCTTTTGATTTCTTATTTTTGATTGAAATCCATTTTTTTTATACTGCAATAGCAGTAATATTTATTATTGCGTTATTATTATGATAATAATAATGTACAAAAAAAAAGATAGAATGAAAATGACTGAATTGAAATTGACAAAATTAAAAATAATAATCATCTTATAACATTTTTACTATTATCCATCATGTAACAATGATAATGTGAACGATATATTTGAGATAATAAAACTATCATTATTATTATGATTTATTAAGTATATAAAATAGAATAAAAAAAAATTCTTTTCTTTTCTCCTCTTTCCCATCTCATCGTACCTTCAATAATATGATCGCCGGAAAATGGAGGAAGGTCGGACGTGGCCGAAGGAGTGAGGCTGGCTGGCTGGCTACGGCAGCTGGGGGGGTTGGCTGGCAGGGGATGGAGGGGGACGCTGGCTGGCTTGAGGTTGAGGGCTGGTAGGTTTGAGGGAGAGGAGGGAGTGGGCTGAGGGGGTATAAGTAGGTAAGAAGCATGGAAGAGAAATGGAGAGGGAGGGGGTCGGCCAACTTGGCCGACAACCTGGGCCAAAAACGGCGCAGGAAGGTTTCGCCTGCAGAGCAGGCTCTGTCTTGTGACATAGCCTGCAATCGCAGGATCTGGGATCCTGATCGGGGGGGAGAAGAAGGAGAAGAAAGAATTTAGTGAAAATTTAAAAATACTTGACTTTTTCGCATTTTTCCACCGTTTGGCATCCAAAAATAACGAAACTTGACACCGAGGTATATTACAACATAACGAACACCCTCGCGCCGAATGTTTTCGATTCAGAGCAATATTTTATTTTTAAGTAATTTCTGAAATTTTAAACTTCAAAAATTAATTGAGATCGAATCGGCGCTCCAAAATCGATGAAACTTTTCGAGAGCCTTTAAATAATATTCTTAACACAATGATATGAAAATCGAACAATTCGGGCACATATTTTGATGTTCCTGATTTATTAATTTTAAAAAGCTCAAAAAATAAAGCGGGAGTTTCCGTTTTCTGGATTTCTCCCAATCTATGGCACTTTGATCTAAGAAAATTAGTTATATCTATTGGTATTCTTGTTTGCCCTAAATCGAAATTCCTTGGGGTCCTGATTTCTTAAGCGAGATTTAACCTAATTGGCAAAGTAACGACTTTGGGTCATTATACAAAATGACTTGAAATGCTTACGATTAAACATAATATCAATGTTTATGCAAATTTTGATTATATGCAAGACATGAATAACCATGTGCAATCTTTGAGCTTAAAATTTTGAAATAAAGATAATATTAGACTAAATGGTAGTTAGTGCTATGCAGCTCTAAATCTTTTAGACAAGCCATCAATTACAGCCTCAAATATAAAAGATTTAAGGATATGCAAGCATAAAATTGAACTCTAATTAAGGCTCAAGTGCTAATGACAGCAAGAGAATATTAGCTATTTTTTGGTTTTTTCTTTTAGCTGCATTATAACGAGTATATTTTAGCATAAAATTTCATATATTTAGCATGCGTACACAAGTATATGTGCAAAATAAAAATTTTTTGATTTTTCTATTTCCAACATGTTTTTAAAAGAAACTCAACCATTCTATTTTGCCCCCAAATTTTTGTATAATTTTAAATTAAGTCAAGATGAATTCATTGAAAATAGTGAATTAAATTTATTCAAGCACTTCAAAATTAGTGTCATGTATTGTAGCAAGGGCGTGAGTAAACTGTCTTTCAGTTGTGTGCCTTGTGCAAAAGGAAATAATACGTCCTTCATTTCAACATTGAACCTTCTAGAGTGTTTAGCACTCAAATTGTGTTATTAAGACCATTTTAATAGTGCACTATTGTGAGTGCCTAGCTACACTGATGTTTGCTAGCTATCAATGGTGCTCTAAATAAAAAATGCCAGAAGATCCTCCTATTGGTATTCTTCTAGAATTATATTCATCTACAGCATTGTTCATCAATTCAACAAACATTAGTTCTTGTTATTTCCCCTTACCCTCCTACATCGCAATCAAGCTACCATTACCCCATTGCATCCTATTTCTCCATGAACATCAGTTCATTCACAAAAATTGTGAGGACCCGGTGCCAGGTCAGCGAGAGCAGATCCAGCACTGGTTGTGAGGTATAACAACAACAAGTCCTCCAGCCGCAGGATCATATTGAGTGATTTAAAAGATAGATATATAAAAATCAAACATAACTAATTTATTCATTAATTCACAAGTCCTAATTATAAAGATTAAAATAAATAAAAAGTTACAAACTTTTAAAAAATATAAAGTCAAAAATGAAAGTGGTGGGTCAGCAAGTAGCAGTATAAGCACTGCTTAGTTCTTAGCATTTTTCTTCTAGGATGAGCTCCTGATCTGAGCACATTCAAAAGTACGGGCATTCGAATACCAGTTAGTTGTGAAACTAAGTACTGATAGATGTTATCTTTATAAATGTTAAATAATAAGCAACATAATTAATCATTTGACAGCAAATAAAAGCTGTACGAACTTGTCCTTGTAAACATATTTTAATTGCACTTGAAACTTAGCATACAAATAATTGCAGTCACAAAAATAAATACAGAATTTTAAGATTTGATATCTGAGGCAAAATATGATTTTGTTGAGCAAATACAAAATTGAGGAAAAGGGGAGCTCATTTTTGTGTTACATATCCCAACTTTCATCTATATCTGCCCCCTCAAAGGATTATCAGTATAAGCTCCTTATGACTCGATGTCGGACAACCCCGTCCTAGCAGTTGTCTGATCAGACAAAAAGTATAAATCAACATAGAACCCTTGCTTCTTATTTATCCAAACTTTTTATATATCATCTTATGTGACTTTAAAAAACACTTTTATCAAATTTATGGGATGCTGAGCAGAAAAACATATTTAAATAAGAGTAATAAAAGACATTTGATACCTTGTTCTATAAGTTCAAAAGTTCAACAGTTCGGATGAATGATAGTTCGCTCAATCTGCATTTAGGTTTTTGATATTTTAAATTAAAATGAAAGTGATATGATCTATTTTCTTTATGGATTTTTAGTTTCTTCTTTTCCATTCTGCCTTTCTTTCATTCTTTTATCTTGATAAAAGATATCATTTCAAGTCTCTAAGGGTAGTAATTATATTTAATATAATGCTATTATTATCATTATGTAATAATAATAATGATAATAATGTATGAAAGAAAGGACAAAGAATAGAAATAACTGTAAAAATCTGCATAATGTAATAATAATAAGGGAATGAAAATGACAATAAAAATGTTTGAATTGAAATAATAGCCAATTTATAACATTTGTATAGTTTTCATTATTAATTAATGAGAACCATATTAATGTGAATGACGTAATTTTATCATTATTATCTTTCATAATAATTATCAAGTATATATAAAAGAACAAGAAATAGCAAAAGCTCTTTATCATTCCCCTCCTCTTTTCCTTCTCCTCTTACCTTGTTGCCGAAAAAAAAATGAAGAGAGGCCGGCAGGAGGTTGCCGGGGCAGCGAGGGTTGGCTGGCCGGAGGAGGGAGGCGGCTAGCTGAGCCGTTGGGAGAGGGAGGAGAGGGCGGCTGCTCTTTGGGAGAAGGAGGGGAGGGGAAGGGCTGAGGAAGGAGAGTGGCTGCTGTCGAGGGCTGAGGGTGGCTGGGAGGTTGGCTGCCGGGAGCTGAGGGTGGCTGGGAGGGTGGCTATCGGCTGCTGTGAGGGAGAGAGGGATGTTGTGTGGGTGGAGAAGGAGGGGAGGGGCTTTTATGATAAGTGAGGGGGGAAAGAGGGAGAGGGTTGTTCGGCCATTTGGCTGACCATTCCTGTGCCAAAATGGCGCAGGAAAAGTCCAGGCGCGGAAGGTTCCGCGCCTTAGGGGGTAAGGAAGCTAGGGAGGGTCGTAGAAAAGAGGGGAAGGAAGAAAAAGGGATTTTCTTACAAGGAAAATTCAAATAATTACTTAAATTTAAATTATTCGCATTTTTCCGCCGACTAGCGTCCAAAAATAACGAAACTTGACACCGATGTGTGTTATGACATAACAAACACCCTTGTGCAAAAAAAAATTTTGATTCGAACAAATATTTTATTTTTTTATTAATTTCTGAAGTTAAAAACTTCAAAAATTAATCATGATCAAACCGGCGTTCAGAATTTGATGAAATTTTTTGAGCAGCCTTTAAATAATATACTTAACACAATGACACTGAAATAGATAAATTCTGACACGTATTTCAATATTTTTGATTTATTGAATTTAATTAATTCAGAAAAATAAAGCGGGAGTTTCTATTATCCAAATTCTCCCAAACTATGGCACTTTGATCTAAAAATTACTTTTATCTAATGAAAATTTTATTTGCCCTAATTTGAAATTTTCCCCAGGGTCCTGATGTCTAAGGTGGGTTTTGACCTAATTCAAAAAGTAACGATACTGGATAATTACAAAAATTGTCTCGAAACAACTTCCACATCTGCTCATCAACATGTTTATTGCTCTTGAGCAAAGGCCGCAAACATTGTCCTTCCATATTCCATATATTTCCAATAACCTCACGAACTAGAAAAAAAAGCTCACAATCCACTTCCAATTCCATTCAATTGTTAGTTTACATGAATATGCATGCCTACAAAAATCTCTAGTGGGAACTTTAATTCAATAAACTTCCAATACCTGTTCAGTGGTCAAATTTCTTAGCTTTAATTTTGCAAACCTTCTCACCAACTTCAACCATCCATCTTCAATTTAAGAAATCAGACAGCCTAACTTAAGCATTTCATTTTTTATATGTTGTTGCAATGAATGAATCGAACAATGAAAATACTCAAGCAAACTAAGTTAAATAGGTATTCCAAGAATATAAAATTTCACAGTTGGTTTCCATTAGCAGTTCCATCCATGGCATGATGTATATAAATATTTAGTGGAAAACTGGGCAATTTCGAAAATATGAGTAGCAATCAGGTAAAAGTTGGACCACTCTGAATAGAAAATTTCTGCATAAAAGCTAGTGGAAATCTGAAAAAAGAATCAATGAGTGCTTACAATAATCAATTGGTTTAACGAGCACCCATGTCTCATTACAACATGGGATATTGATTCACAACATTTTCAAGTTCCACCAAAATGTCTCGACATTTTATTTAGAAGGCAATCAAATTTCACCGCAAAACATTGATCTGTCATCTTCGAGTGTGCTGCAAGATTCACCGTAATAATGGCATGATGCCACAATATCAGTTGTTCATGTGCCATGAGAGAGTTTATGCATGTAAAAACCCAATTCACTGAGAAGTTTGGAATCTTATAAATAGAAGTTGAAAAATAAGATCTAACAGTTGTAATATTTATAAAGCATAATCTAAAAACATTTGTTATTCCTATTAGGAACTAGATACTTACTTGAAAAAATCAAGGAGCTTCTTAATTCTCATGATCCCAGTTTCAAACATATTAGAAATGCCAGAATATCCATAATTTATCCATTTTAAATTATTAAACAACATAGAAAATTTAAGTTTACCAAAAAGAAATTTACTCTAATTTCTTTTAAATACCACAAAACTGTGTTCAGGCCGGCGGTTTCCCAATATACATCCCAAGTTCATTGAAAAACATAAATAAATAAATTTCGAGTTTCTTTCAAGAATTCAAACACACGAATTTCAAAAGGGAATTAGGCCACAGAATTTTTTACTCTCCCAGTACATGAAAACAATGAATTACTATCATCAGGATATCTCCTCCTGTACGACTCTCAGCCTATTCTAAAACGAAACATAAGCCGTTGTTAAAAATGACCGAATAACATATGAAACAGGGATTATAAGACTAAAAGGTAACAAATCAGCAACGATAACACGTGATCTCCAAATTGATATGGGGAAGAAACAAAACTGGTTGCATTCCACGCATGATTTTGATCAAGCAAAAAAAGCAATCACAAATTCGCGAGAGCTTAAAATCGAGTGTGTAAGGAAGAAGCGTTCTCAGCCGATGTATGCATACCCCGCAAGAACATCGAAATTTTTAAGCACCACCTTGAAAAAGGATCCCGAACCCATTAAAACCGCGCTCTTCAATGAATAGACGCAGCGAAGAGAGTAACGGAGGGGAAAGTACTGGAAGGTAAAGAATAACAAGATGATCGAAGAACAGAAGGTTGAATGATCAGCGACCGGAGAAATAGCCGCAACTCTATTTGCATAAGCATCAGGGTCTAATTTGTTAATTTATTCTGTCGTTTAATTTGTATTGTTATTGCTTTCAAAAATATCTCATATTTTTTTCTTATACAATTAAATATTTATAATTTATAATTATGATTTTAATAAATAAATCTCAATTAAAATCAATTTAATAATAAATTAAAAACTTTTAATGATGGTGGGACATTAAAAAGAATATTATTAAAATATTATAGCAGCTTCCTTGCTTCAATTACACATTAATATATATCAAAATATATAAATGATATATTAATTTAATATATATGTAAATAATTAATTGAATATAATTTTTTTGTATAACTTATATATAAAATTAAAAAAAAAACAAAAAAATTATATTAATCTTGAATATATTTTGATGTATTTCTTCAAATTAAAATATTCTTTATTGATAATTCATATATTTTCTATATTTTATTTATATCTTATTTTATTTCAAAAAAAATTATTTATCAAAATAAAATCTCAATTTTATCTTGTGTAAATTATTAATGACCTTAAAATAGCACATATTATTATTTTAAATAATTTTAAAAATTCTTAGAGACTATAACATTTTTTTAGAGCAAATTAATTTTAAAATTAATATTTTTGTGAATAATTTTATGTCTCAAAGTTGAATTATAGGATTTAAAATTTTATAAATTAAAAATATATTTTTATTAGACATACAGATTCATCTCATTGAACTCAAATTCTTTAAGAAAACAAAACTTTTTAAAATTATTATATTAAATTAAAGCAATTGATTTTCTTAAACAAAAAAATTTAATATTAATTAATTTAAGTAATGTTTAAGTATAATAAAAAATGTATTAGATACTTTAATTAACTATTATTATTAAACTTGAGTTATTAATTATTATTGTTTAATGATGAGATTAGGTTAGAATATCATTTGTTTAATTATAATCAAATATTTTTTTGTAATGAACCATAATTTATACAATCAATTAGTCAAGCAAAATTAAAATAGCTAATTTATTATGTTTAACTAAAATTAGTATAGTTATAAATTAAATTAACATATTAATAATAAAAATAACAATAGCTATATAATCAATATAATTAAATATTCATATTACAATTAAATGAATATATTTATTATTATTTAATTAATTGCTTATAATTAATGATATTTTTATAATGAATTAATAAATTATTTATCTATAACTAGAAAATATTAGATATCAACAAATAATTCAAAAATTAAATGAATAAAAATTTAAATTAAAAAAATTTAAAATTTTTTAATTATAGTTGACAAGTTTACAATTTATTTTATAAATTCTATTTTTATATTAAAGAAAACAGCTAATCAAACATTTTAAGTAAATTTTACATTTACACATATTTAAGTTAAATTAATTTAAATTTAAACAAATTTTATTAAAGTTTAAGAGTTCTGCTATACTTACACACTAATATATACAAAAGTATATAGATTATGAGTCAATTTAATATGTAACTAGATTATTTGTTGAATACACTTTTTTGTGGGCCTGTATGCAAAAATTAAAAAAATAAATTTAATGATTCTAAATATTTTTTAGTGTATACTTTTGTATAAGCATAATATTTTTAAAAGTTTAAATATGTTAAAATTAATTAAGCTGAACAATTAATAAATCCACTTGGGATCAATCAAGCATAGTGAGTGACCAAATAGGCCATTCCGGTGGGGTTTACATGAAGATCGCCTTCTACACTTATTCGCTTATGGAATCTTGCCTGACTATGCGACGAGTATCTCCGGTGAAATTAAGCTGCTTCCATGGCCATGCCACCCTTTTTCCGGCAACGCTTCCACGCCCTGCATTGATTGGAATGTCAACCGGTATATGGTTTCAATTCAATCAGCTTCTCGTTCCTCATTTTTGATTCCGATGCTTTCCTTTGCTAGCTCACACTTTACTCGCCCCGCCATTGAACTGCTCACGATGCGCCTCCTCTGCAATGTCCGCCGGCTTACGGCTACAACGAAGGGCATACGACGGCTTGCTATTGGACGCTGGAGGCACGCTGCTGCAGCTTTCAAGACCCGTTGAGGAGACGTATGCCACGATAGGAAGGAAATTCGGTATAATATGTTGTAACAAGATGTTCATTGTCGTTTGTTTTCTCTTTAGATTATTAAAAAGTCCTCATCAGCGTTTGCAGTCAGATAATATAGAAATTGGAATTGAAGTTACAGAGAGTGATATAAAGCAAGGTTTTAAGAGAGCTTTTGCAGCACCATGGTCTGATAAACTGCGGTACAAGGTTTTGTTATCTATAGCTTGCCTTTATCTTTAATCTCTGTATGTATTGGCGTTAATGCTTAAAAGGTAGATTTGCAGGACGAAATGGTGAACTGAGTGCTAAAATTTGGATCTATGATGAGAATATGTCTTATCGTTGTTCTTCATTTTTCTTCATTTTTTTCCCTAAAAGCGAGTTTTTGGTTTTGTGGCAGGGCGATGGAAGAGATTTTTGGAGGTTTGTTGTTTCTGAAGCAACCTGTTGTTCCGATACTGAATTTTTTGAGGAAGTGTACCAGGTAACCACTCAGAACCTATTTGTAATTAGGGATTTTTACCCACGTATCACTCAAATTTTAATATTACTCATAAAATACTTATACTTTTAAATTTACCCACGTAACACTCAAATCTTTTACACCAAATATAGCCCTCTTTCTAACGCTATTAAGTTATATTGGACGTTCGTGTTATCGAGATCGCAAAAACAATTAAAACACAAACAAAGCAAACAATTTTAGACACAAAAAATTTACATGGTTCGATGTAAAACACATACGTCTATAAGGAGAAGAGGAGAAGAATTTCATTATATGAGAATAATAATTACAATAGGGTTCCAAAAACTAAAGAGCTAAACACGCTTCAAAAAAAGAACCCAATTGGCTTCAACATGGCTACAATTGGCAAGCCCAATTATACTTTCTTAAGCATTGGCTACAGTTGACAAGCCCATTATACTTTCTTAATTGGCATCGGTTTTACTTGGGCAAGCTCATTATACTTTCTTAATTGTCGTTATTTCAATTTGCTAGCCCATTATACCTCCTTAAATTGACGTTGATTATAATTGGCAAGCCATTATTCTTCTTTCGATTATTTATGTTTCGTTCAACAATTCTCTACCGCAACTCTCATATGTGTTATATGAGAGATGACTACAACATGCTCTTAGGCGTAGCAGCTGCACCTCAAAGATTGTCTATGTATCCCTCTCCCAAAAGAATTAAGCCACACGTAGTTCGCCAAACAATAAGTCTTAGCAAAGCTCCTTAATGCTCACTATATTTTTACAATGAGTGAACTTTTGAGCGGTGAGTACTTTAGTTAGCATTTTCGTATGGTTGTTTTTGGTGTCGAACTTTCTTAACAAGATTTCACTTTCTTCACTAATATCCCGTACGAAATGATGTCGCACGTCAATGTATTTTGTGCGAGTATGGAAAATATGATTAATAACTAAGAATATAGCACTCTAACTATCACAATAAAATATTAATTTATCTTGTTTCACCCTCAAATCTTCTAATAAATCTCTCATTTAAATAGCTTCTTTAAATGCTTTTGTGATTGTCATATATCTAACTTATGTTGCAAACATGACAATCGTAGATTGCAGTGTTTAACGTCACCCAAGCGGACCTTCTGATTGGGTGAACAAATATCCTGTTGTTGATCTTATTTGATTCAGATCACCAGCATAATCGAATCAACATATCTGACACAAATCAACTATAGACGATTGCTTCTGAAATAATAAGCCCACACCAATTGTTTCATTTAGATAACAGAATATTTACATAACTGCTTGTCAACGACTATTTCCTAGATCATGCATAAATCTTCTCGCTACTCAACACCATGCTCCAAATATGGCCTTGCACATACCATGGCATACATAAGACTTCCAATTGTTTCCTTCAAATAACTTGCATATGGTACCGTGAGCATCTCTTCTCTTTCAAAATCTTTCATTGGACACATATCAGCGGACAAGTGGAAATGATGTGCTAAAGGAATACTCACATACTTGTGAAATCATCCACTCTAAACATTTTCAACACCTTCTGCAAATACGCTCTTTAAGTAAGCCAAATCTTTCCTGCATTTTTGTCCATGCTAACTTCCATCCCAAGTATCTTTTTTGCCTCTTCTAACTTCTTCATTTTAAAATTTCTTGATAATTGATCCTTCATAAGATACATTTCACACTGATATAAGGTTGCAATTAGCATATCATCAACATAAATAAGTAGGTAAATGAAGTCACCTTTGGACATTCTCTTAAAATACACAGTGATCATATTGACTATGTGTACTCCTTATGCATAAATTGATCAAACTTTCTATACCATTGTCTAGTTGATTGCTTTAACCCATATAAGAACTTGTACTTTACAAATCAAGTCATTTTGATTTGATTCAATATACCATGGGCACTGCATCATGGAGATCTCTTCTTTAAGTTTTCCATGTAACAATATTGTCTTCACATTGAGTTGCTCCAACAACAAGCCATTTTGTGCTACCAAAGCTAGAAGTACATGGATTGATGAGTGTTTAAAAATTGAGAAAAATACCTCATCATAATCGACTCTTTCCTTTTGAGCAAAGCCTTTCGCCACCAATCTAAGCGCACATCAACTCCACGTGATCCTTCTTTCTTTGCAAAATCCCACTTACACCCAATAGCCTTTCTTCTGGAGGGAGCTTCACCAATCTCAATAATGAGTTCTTATGAAGAGACTCTATCTCTTCATTTATGGCTTGCTTCCAAAAAAAAATCAGGACTCTTCATAGCTTCCTTATAATGGGAAGAATATCAACCTTTGATGCTGAAATTGCATATATATGTAGAGCCCTTGAGCCAAGCCGACTTTGAGGCTGTTTGACACAGGGTTCTATCTCTTGCAATGGACTCTTGAAAAGAATCTCACCAACAGTGTCTTCTACATCTTCATCATCCTCAAAGTGGTCTTCAATGGTAGGATTGTCAACCGCTTTCATATCATGATGATAATCTTGTGGAACAAACGGTGTGACATCAAACCCCACTCTCTGCTTGCCAGCAGATGCCGCTGTGGAATCCTCCACCTGATGTGAACTTCTTTGTCTTAGAAAATACTCCTCATCAAAAGCAACATTGATGTTAATAGCAATTGACCCATCGTTGAAAATTAATGAAGATTGTCTTTCGTGCTCGTTGCTCTAATTTATTATTCTTCACATGATAGTGAGTTGGGCACCCAAATATTTTCAATTTATTGTAATCAGTAGCAGGACGTCCAGACCACAACTCAATAAGAATTTTCTTCTTGATTGCAGGAGAGGGCAAACGGTTCACCAAATAGCATGCGTAGTCTAAGGCCTTCGCCCGGTAGACCCTTTCTAACCCATTATTAGACAACGCGCACTGAGCATTTTCATTCTCTCAACTATCCCATTTTGTTGTGGTGTCTTCCTAACAGGAAAGTGGTGCTCAATGTCTGAACTCTGGCACTTTTGCAAGAAAGAATCATTAGTATACTCGTCACTATTATCCGATCGGATCTTCTTAGTTTGTATATTAGTTTGATTTTCTACCAACTTCCAATTTCTTAAAATCTTGAGCACATTGCTTTTGCTTTTAATGGTGTACACCCATACATATTTGGAGAAATCATCAATAAAGGAAACAAAATATCGTCGACCACCGAAAGGTACATTTTTCGCTGGTCCCCATACATCTCTGTATACATAATCTAGTGTGCATTTTGTGTTGTGGATGCCAACACCAAGCGATACACATGTCTTCTTGACAAGTACACAATACTCACAAAATTTTAATTTGCAAGAATTGTTCCTTCAATGTGTCCTTTCTTCAAAGCTTTTAGAGAAGATTCTCCTGCATGTGTCAATCTCATATGCTATAAAGTCATGGCATCATCTGAAATCTCAACAACCGCAATTGAACCAGTCGCTATTACTCCCTTGAGGGTAGTAGAGATTTTGTTGTCGAACTCCACGCGTACAAGTCATTGCTTCTTTGATAATCTTCGGAACTCCAATCTCAATAACCACATTATAACCCTTAGCTTCCAAGGCTCCAATAGTCAACAAGTTCTGCTTGATCTCAGGCATGTAGCAATCCAATGTCGTTACTTTTCAAATTAGGTCAAAACCCACCTCAGACATCAGGATCCCGGGGAATTTCAAATTATGGCAAACAAAATTTTGATTAGATAAAAATAATTTTTAGATCAAAGTACTATAGTTTGGGAGAAGTCGGATAACAAAATCTCAAGTTTTATTTTTCTAAATTATTTAAATCCAACAATATGAGAATATTGAAATATGTGTCTGAATTCATCGTTTTTAGTGTCATTATGTTAAGTATATTATTTAAAGGCTGCTCGAAAAGTTTCATCAAATTCTGAGCGTCGATTTGATCGTGGTTAATTTTTGAAGTTTTAAACTTCAGAAATTAATTAAAAATAAAATATTTGTCCGAATCAAAATTTTTTGATGCGAGGGTGTTCGTTATGTCATAACACATCTCGGTGTCAAGTTTTGTTATTTTTGGACGTCAAACGGCAGAAAAATACGAAAAATTTAACATTAAGTATTTTTATTATAAAATTTCCATTTTTTTTCCTACCTCCCCCCCTTTTTCTACGATTTTCTGCGCCTGCACCCGATTCCTTCCGCCCTAAGACGCGCACAACCTTCCGCGCCAGGGCCTTTCTTGCACCATTTTGGCGCAGGAATGGTCGGCCAAATGGCTGACTAGCCATATCCCCCCCATCTCTTCTCTATAACCCCCCTCTCCTTCCCTCCCTCACACCACAGCAGCCCTCCCTCTCCCCCTATTGCAGCCCTCTCCCTTCAACCCTCCAGCCAACCACCCCTCAGCCCCTCCTCCCTCTCCCAACATCCCGGCCAGCTGCCAGCAGCCCTCTAACCAGCCACCCCTCAGCCCCTCCTCCCTCTCCCAACAGCCCGGCTAGCCGCCTCCCTTCTCCGGCCAGCCAACAGTAGCCAACCAAGCCCCTCCCTGCCTCCTCCGGCCGGCCAATAGCAGCTCAGCCAGCCCTCCTCCAGCCGGCCAGCCACTTGCCAGCCTCCGGCCACCCCGCTCCGGCCTCCCTCCGTTTTACGAAAATCCTAATCCTAAAGGTAGGAAGAGAAGTATAAGAGAAAGAAAGAGGGAGACAAAAAAAAGAGAAATTATTTTGCTATTTTATTATTATATATATTTTATTATCTTTATAAAGATAAGATTATGTCATCACATTAGCATTATTATCATTAATCAATAATAATAAACCGTACTTATAATGATTATTATTTCAATTCAAGCATTTTCATTTCGACAATCATTTCTGTTATGTTCTTCTTTCATTCTTATAATATTATGATCATTAAAATAATAATAATAATAATATTATATATCAATATAATTGCTATTCTCAGTGATTTAATAACGCTACAATGAATATTACTGCTATCGCAGTATTTTAAAAATTGAACTTCAATCATAATGAGAAAGCGAAAGAAGAACATAATCGAAATGAAAAATAAAAATTACTCCTAAAAATATTGGCTAAAAGCTAATTTAAAAATATCCAAAGCCTAAATGCAGATTGAGCAAACTGTCACTCATCTGAATTGTTGAACTTTTGAATTTAAAGAATAAGATACTATATGTCTTTTATTACTCTTGCTTAAATATGTTTTTTGTTCAGCATCGTACAAATTGATAAAAGTGCTTTTTAAAGTCACATAAAATGATATATGAACAAGTTTGGATAAGTGAGAAGCAATGGTTCCATGTTGCTTTATACTTTTTGTCTGATCAGATAATCGTTAGGACGAGGCTGTCCGACATCGGAAGTCAAAAGGAGCCTGTACTAATAAGCTTTTGAGGGGGTAGGTATAGAGGAAAGTTGGGATATGTAACACAAAAATGAACCCCCCTTTTCCTCAATTTTGTTCTTGCCCAACAAAATCATAATTTTGCCTCAGATATCAAATGCTAAAATTCTGTATTTATTTTTGTGACTACAATTATTTTATGCTAAGTTTCAAGTGCAATTGAAATAGGTTTGCAGGAATAAGTTCGTACAACTTTTATTTCATGTTAAATGATTAATTATTTTTGTTTATTATTTAACATTTATAAAGATAACATCTATCAGTACTTAGTTTCACAACTAACTGGTATTCGAATGTCCGCACTTTTGAAATGTGCCCAGATCAGGAGCTCGTTCTTAAAGAAAGGTGCTAAGAACCAAGCAGTGCTGATACTGCTACCTGCTGATCTTTCGCTTTTCTTAATGATACTTTTTAAAGTTTGTAACTTTTTTTTAATCTTTGTAATCAGTACTTGTGAATGAATGAATAAATGAGTTATATTTGATGTATATATATCTGTCTCTTAAATCTCTCAATATGATCCTACGATTAGAGGACTTGTTGTTTTACATCACCACAAACCAATGTTGGATTGCTCCCGCTGACCCGGCACCGGGTCATCACAAGGCACATGTCTGGTTTCCTTCAATTCTTGAACAGTCCCAATACCAGCAATAAGGCATGTAACATTATTTCTCATAGCACTAGCTCCATTGTATGTTTCCTTTTAAGAATAAAACCAATTCTTTTGTGAGTAAATATGATATATCGCACCCGTATCCATGATCCAACTGGAACTTTCAGCAAATACTCCCATGAAAATTATAACAAAAGAAACTTTTGAGTTCGATGCCTCTACCAAATTCTTAGTAGCATTTTACCTTTACTTTAGAAGATCCACTAGCCCGCAATTTTTCTCTTAACTTAGGGTAGTCATTCTTCCAATGATCAGTTTCCATCCAAAATGTGCATTGATTGTGGCCAAGACTATGACGGATGTGCCTTGCTTGTGAGAATCACCAACATTCTTCTTTGGCCAATTTTTTTTGTTCTTAGATCTATCTCTATGGAGGGTCAATGCTTTTACTAACTCCGACTTTATTGACTCCTTATCTCAACTTATAGTTCAACGAGGTAGCTGTCACTTCTTCATATTTCAAGGCCTTTTTTCTATGAATGAGTATCATTGTCAAGTTATCAAACTCATCTAACAACGAGTTTAAAAGAAGAAACGTCTAGTCTTCATCATCCACGATGTTGTCCAGATTTAATAAATCTGTCAATAACTTTGTAAACTCATTCAAATGTTATCAATAGAAATACTTCGTCGCATCTGAAAACGATACAATCTTATTTTCATGCGGAGACGATTTTTCATATTTTTCGTCAGATACTTGCTCTGTAGAAATTTTCACAACTTCCACGTGGAAGTTTTTGTCATCATCGCATACCTGATATCTTGAGTAAGATATCTTGATCTAATCCCTTTCTATCATCTCTGATTTTTCTTCTCCATCAAACGATCATATTCAAGATTCAATGCTCAAAGTACATCCATAACTTTGCACCTCCACATGTCGAAGTTGTTCTTGCCATCAAACTTGACAACATCAATTTTCGTCGGATGCGTCACAACTTGGTGAATGGTCCTCTCCATCACTGTCGAAGATGAAGAACAAATTTCTCTTGTGTCTCCTATGTCTTCAACCAACCTTGCTCTGATACTACTTGTTATGATTGAAACCACAAAAACAATAATAAACACAAACAAAGTACACAATTTTAAACACAAAATTTACATGGTTTGATGTAAAACACATGTCCATGGGGAGAAGATGATAAAAATTCACTATATAATAGGGTTTCAAAAACCCAAGCGCTAAGCACACTTCAAAAAAAGAACCGAACCATCCCTTTATATAATAACTTCATCATTGTTACAATTAACAAGTGCATTATACTTTCTTAATTGGTGTCAATTACAATTGGCAAGCCTATTATACTTTCTTAATTGACATCAGTTTCACTTGGGCAAGTCCATTATACTTTCTTGACTAGCGTCGGTTTCAATTGGTAAGCTCATTATACTTCCTTAAATTGGCGTTGATTATAGTCGGCATGTCATTATTTTTCTTTCCATTTTTTTTTTGCTTCATTCAACAATTTGGAGGTACCGTCGTTGGCTCTGGCCTCGCCTCCATTGCCCTCTACGAAGCCAGCATTCTGGCCCTCATGGCCAAAGGCCTCTCACCAACCATCTGACCCACAAGCCCAAATGGTTTGAAAAACATTTCCTTGCACAATGGCCATGAGTTTAGGTGTTAATTGGGTAAGTTTAAAAGTTTATATATTTTTTGAGTAATATTTAAAGATTTGAGTGTTGTGTCTGGCCTCGCCTCTATTGTTCTCTATGAAGCCAGCATCCTGGCTCCGCTCTGTTCTGCGAGGTGATGCAAGGGAAGACCAATTTCGCCGGCCATCTGGCCCACAAGCCCAAATGGTTTGAAAAACATTTCCTCGCGCAAAGGCCATGAGTTTAGGTGTTAATTAGCTGAACTTAAAAGTTTGTGTTTTATGAGTAAAATTTAAAGAGAGTGTTATGTGGGTAAAATCTCCTGTAATTTTTTCTTTTTTTTCTTTTTAAAAATCTTAAAAACTTGTTATAAATGGTTTGAAAAAAATAGTAAAGGCTTGAATGAATTTTATAGCACTAATACATACCCAAATCATATTCCAAAAAAGTTTTTGCTGTGTCGGCAATGCTATTTGATATATCCGAAATTTATAACAAAATTTAGTGTTAAAAATATTTAAAATATTATATAAACCAGTATACTTTGAGTAGAATTTATATATTTTCAGAAAAAATAAAGAAAATGGCAAGCCAGAACTAAATTGAAGAATTCTTGAAGAAAATTGTTGTGGCGCGCCACAGCGCGCCATGGCGGTCCACTAAATTACTTCACCTGGAACATACCTGAAGGCCTGGAAGGAAGGCCGCTGCAGCGCGCCCCAGCAAGCCGTATCGTCATTTCCCGAGAGTAATATTAAAACGTTATATGAACTAATTGAACAGTGCCAAATTCATTTCCACGAAAGATTAAGCACCGACGGTGCGATTTGCCCTATAAAGATTAATGCACACTGGGACAAAACCCGTAGTCGCTCGCCGTAGCGCGCCACGGCCGCATTTCTGATTAATCATAAAAACCTTATGTGAATTAATTGAACAGTAACTATTCCACGTTCACGACAGTCTAACTGCCGCAACGCGCCACAGCGGGTAGCAGCGGCCTTAAGGTAAATTATAAAAATATACAGCATAACAATATTTGAATTTTAGTTGCCGCAGTGCGCCATGGCGGAATAGTGTTTGAATCGAAGCCGCTATAGCGCGCCACGGTGGATCCTCAGCAGAACAGCCCATTTTTTGTAACCAGGCAGACTATATAGGATGTTTTACATTAAAAGATGCTTTGTAGCAGGGAAACTAGTTAGATGAGCTGTTGAAACATATAAAATACCTATGGTTGATTCTCATTCTTAGCTTAGAAAGTAGGGTCTTTTTAACATTTTGTAGAGGCTTTTGGTTGAAATTAACATGAATATTTTTTTACTGCATTGGATGCTGAGTTTGCTCATCCTCGACCATCCGGTGAATGAATTATCTTTTGACTCTGTCTCTCTTTCTCATGTTTTACTTAATTAAGCCTATTGTTTGGTTGTGGGAGTCGAACGCCTTGACTCATGTGGTGGGAGCAATAATTACAGAGCTAAGATGATATTGACTGCTTTATTGTGTTTGCAATTTTTGGCCTGTCTGTTATTTTCACATGCGACTAGTTTCCTTAACTTCAATGTTCATTGCCTTAATGAGCATTCTTCCTTGTAGTAGTAGTCGTAGTAGAATTATTTTTAAAACTTCTGTGTTTGAAGACTAGTAGAATGCGCATCACAGTTTGTTCATCTGCTATACTATGTAAAAGTATTCTTGTCCATTCATTGACTTAGCTTCTTTTCATTAGCGCTCTTTTAATCTAAGAGTAGGTGAAAAATTTTTCTGTCTGCTGTTGATAAAATTCATCTTTTCTTGATGCTAATTCCGTCAATTTTCTCGGTTAATTTTTCAACTCTTCGGCCAGCACTATGCACATGGTGATGCATGGCGTTTACCAGCAGGAGCTTATGAAGGAATGTGCCTTCTAAAAGATGCTGGAGGTTAAGTCAACCAAGAACATTCTCTATTTTTGTCAATGCCTTGTTGTGAGTAGTTACATTCTCATTTTTTTGCAATTTAAATTAATTTTGGTGCAGTGAAGTTGGCTGTGGTATCCAACTTTGATACTAGATTGAGCCAGCTGCTGAATGACCTTGGAATTGCACAATTGTAAGTAATATTACTGTTTTACTATTCAATGCCACTCTTAAGAAGCCAGGTTAGGAAAGAAGCATTATAATGTGAAATTTGTTCCTTATCTTAAACATTTGCTTTGGCTCTTGATGCTTTGATATTAAAAATAAAAATTATAATCTTTATCCCTTTGCAATTGTTCTTCATTTACCAAGGGTTTGTATCTACTTTTCATATATTGAAAAGAAATAAGCATGAGTATGAAAAAATGAAATGTCTAAATTCATTATGTAGCTTGAATATTTTTAGTTATGTCTATTTAACAAAGGTGCGTTGATAGAAAATTTGGGTCTACATTTGGCTTAAAGCATTGACATTTGGAAAATTTTCATGGAATGCATTTTTATTTTTTTAGCATTGTAAATTTGTCAAGTACAATCCTCAATTCTTATTAACATGAGGTCCTAAAAACATCTTGCAAAAGGTATCAAAAGTTTGTTAACCAAGTCCTTTATTAAGTTTGTTTGGAAATTATTTTGTTTTTTTCCACATTTTCCTATTCATCATAAGGTTTGATTTATTTGTACCAGGACTATTGTTTCGAGAACAATAAACAATGTTTTTCTCGTTGTTGTGTGCATGCTTTGGATTTGAATTATTTGAGTGAAGAGCAATGACAAAAATCTTAGGTGAATTTTTTTGTTGTTGCATGAGGCTCATATTTAAGCTCGTAGTAGTGTGTGAGCTATCTGTGGAGACTTTTGAGTAAATAAGTTCACCGTGCACCTGATTTCCGGCTACTTGCCGCTGGAACAGCTCCTGTAAAGGCGCACACTCCTCATAAGGGAGACCATGAATCGGAAGGCTGGTATTACACGAGGTCCCACAATGTATTAGTCATCTCGTGATGACCAATCCAACAAGTGTTCTAGTCCCAACTCTCTATAATACCTCAAATTCTTGAAGGAGCTAGTCTATTATAATCAAACAAAGAAATATAAATCGCTTGGTACACCCCCATCTAACAAAGTGATATATAGTATATCCTTAAAATATGGCAAGCCCAATAAATGTATCCACTGACTAATTTATGAGACTAGTGATGACTTAAAGTTCCAATCCTCTTCCTCGTGAAGCAGAAATCTGTAGCTTAAAGGTCGGATGATATTAGTATGATCATCACCATTAGTAATTGGTTGGAATATATCCTAAACCCCATAGGTCATGATATCTTCTCGACTATCCTGTCGACGGGATCATAAACTGTGGGAGTCTCCAAGGTCAAGGGCTACAGATGAGGAGAATGAGTAAAAACCCATCATAATCTCCCGATGCCAATCCAAACGAACATGTACTCGAGTCAGTCCAATGGGATCGTGACTATTGATCTCCTCCCAAATCCTCTCCTCGGAAGCTCAGCCTGAGGCATCTAACGTGGTCTCCGCCACAATAACATTCTAAACGAAAAATGAAACATACAAGTGAAAGGAATTATCATTTAATGTGTGGACAGATAGATAGTCTATCACCGGAAGTAACAAACTGCACCACGGTGATTTTTACTCGATCAAGAAGGGTGTATTAGTGTGTTGCTGATATCAGCTAGATTTGAAACTAACGCATCTTTTGTAGCAGTTGAGCCAGCATTAGCTATAGTATGCATGCTTAGTAACAAAAAAGGGAAGATAATAGGAGAAGAGTAGCTCACTCAAGAATCAGTCAAAAACTAACACCTTAAAAAGTGTGTTTATCCTATGCAATCTTTCTGTTTCGTTCAACTGTGGGCGAGGAGAGAGATTTTAATTCACATGGTGATTACAGTCATTCGATCTTCCAATCAACGGGAGCGCACAACCTTTGAGGATGTCTCCACGGATTGAATTGCTCGAGGCACCCTGACTGTCGTTTGATCTTCTATACAAATGGACGCGCAGCCTTTGAGAATGTCTCCACGGATCGAATTGCTCGAAGCACGCCGCCTGTTGTTCGATCAACCTGATTAATGGAGACGAACGTTCGATCTTTCCCTCGCAGATAACAGCTGATGAAACTCTCGACAGTACGTAGGACTGCTCGATGATCACCGCTTGGAACTCCCGCTCGGAACCGCCACTCGACAATTGTCGCATTAAACACCAGGAAGTGCTTGGAAATATCTCTTCCCTTTATAAATATCGAGTTCCCTTGCTTTGATGTCGATCAGACAGCGCACAAAGCAAGGGAACATGTCCTAGAATAGAGATTTTTACAAATACGGGTACGGTAGATCTTATGTACGGTTGCCCCTTATAACCTGCCAGTTGAAGAAGATTTTGAAGATCCTGGTTACTATTCTCCTTGTAGTTAATTAGAGAACTCAGTTTATCTTAGATCTAGGTCCAAGGACAATCATTTTTTTTATACTATTTTGTATCATTATCCTGTGGAAAACTAGTCAAAGTACTTATGATATCAGAATCATCACATTAGCTGCCGAAATTTCATGGAAAATATTTCCTATTTAATTGGTTTTAATTAATATAATTTAAAATATTAAATTAATTTATTTATTAATAACGTTTATTACATAATTTGTAATATTAATTTATTATTAATTATTTGATAATATTAATGGAATCAATGATTGAATTAGTAATGTTTGATCAATTAATAATGTTAATTAAATAATATTAAAATTAAGTTATTTTTAATTTGTTATTACATTGCCAATTAATTAATTAAATTGATTAAATCGGGGATTAACTATCTTAGCCAAAATGAAGTATCAAACATATGCATTCTGATGATCACTTCAAGCCTAAATTTTGCGGGGTTGATGAGTGATAGCTAAATTGGCAAATGTTATCATTACCATCCAAACAGCAGTAAAGTAAGAAGCTAAAAAAGTAGAGAAGAAAAAATATTTATTCACATTATATACATTTCAGAAATAATATTGTTATATACACCACTTATATATCAAATATAAAGCTCTTTCAAATTTCTACTATTCTGAGTACAAAAGTGTCGGTCTCAATATCTTCATCTAAGCAAGCTCCAATTCTGAGTCTGTCAGGTATTTGCAACCCTTTGTTTGCTACTTACACACTTAAAATAAAAATGATCAATATCATGAAACATGTGAAGGAATTATAAAAAATGCACAAGTGCTGAAAGTAGAAAAGTGCATATGTAAAAGAGAATACATGTAAAGCATACAACAAAGATAGCACAAAAAAACATATAATTTATAATTCATGTTGAGCGAAATGATCTTAGCCGAGTTATCACTTGATTCTTAGTAGTAGATTTTATATATCCTAGTTGAATCAAATCAAATCAAACTACCCCAATATACAAATAATTGAACCACATTTAAAGCCTTGTGATCTGATTCATGAAGATTTAAAAGATCTAAAATATATGTATATCAGGCTACTTTGCCTAAATGATAAGGCTGTAAGACCTACCAATTCGAGCATCCTAAATAAATTTAAGCTTCATCCTAATTTATACTTGAACATTCTAAATAAATGTAAATCTCATCCAAAATAAACATGGGCATTCCAATGATTATAAGCCCCGTCTTAAGTCAAGTTATTTCAACAAATGTAAACCCCTAATTCAAATTACTTAAATCTAATATTTAAGTTTGTAATAAATACTACCTAGTTTGCTCGATATTTTTGAGATGAAGTAACATATAATTGCTAATCATAATCTCTGGATATTATGGATAATATTTTCGCAAGTTGACCCGAGATGACGGAACCATGGGGTCTTGATCGGGTCAACTTCTACTTACACCCTTATTTCGTTGGTAATTAAAATAATAATACTCTTTAATCGAGAGTTCTCTCCTAAACGATTAGGGAGTTAATTAACTATAGAGGCTTGTGCATATAGGAAATCATTGATGTGATGTCCCAACATTCGGGTGATCACATACCGCAGGATCATATTGAATAATTTGAGAGAAGAGAGCATACACATACAAAAGTCAATGATATATCTCATTCATTTTAAAATTTCATATTACAAAAAAAAAAGATCTTCATCGTACATCATGAACATTGTTCAACAAAAGAGAAAATAAAGAGATAAAAGCGTCGTCGTAGATTCATCGACAGTTTGAAAATTTTAAGCATTAGGGATCTTGCTTAACCTCTTCCAGAAGTACTTGACCTGGTATTGTCAACAAACAATATCGGGATTAGAATTCTCAGTAATTATAGAGTACTCTAAGTACTGCAGTATACAATAATATTTATATTTTAAAAGATGCGATTAGCAGAAATAAGGCGGTAATAAAATGCAGGAAAATAAGGCAATAACGTTCAGTAAATAATTTCCTACAACAAATATTATTTATCAAATAAAGATTACTGATGTCATTTTCCAGTAATTAACCTCGAATGTTCCTGACGTCATTTTTCAGTAACAATCCCGAATGTTATTGATGTTATTTTCCAATAACAATCCCGAATGTTGCTAATGAGGGAGGAGGGCTGGTAGTTGAGGAGGAGAGGCTGCTGCTACTGTGAGGCTGAGGGAGGAGGGCTGGCAGCTGAAGAGGAGAGGCTGCTGCTGCTGTGTGGCTGAGGGAGGAGGGTGGCAGCTGAGGAGGAGAGGTTGCTGCTGCTGTGTGGCTGAGGGAGGAGGGCTGTGGGGCTGAGGAAGAGCTGGGGGCTGCAACTGTTAGCAGTTTGGAGAGAAAAAGGAGAAGGCTATGTGGGGAGGAGGAGGGAAGGGAGGGGTATTAATAGAGGAAGGAAGAGGGAGGGGAGTAGGGGGGTGTAGGGCCTTAATGGCGCCATTAAGGCGTCTGGCGTGCCGAAGTCTTCCGCCAGAGGCGGAATAATTCTGCACGCCTCTCTTTCTTGCGGGAAGGGGGAATAGAAGGAAAAATAAAATTTTTACTTAAACTTAATCTAATCACATTTTTTCGCCGTTTGGTGTCCAAATACAACGAAACTTGACATCGATGTGTGTTACAACATTACGAACACCCTTGCGCTGAAATTTTTTGATTCAGAGTAATACTTTATTTTATATTAATTTGAGTTCAAAATTCATATAAAATAAAATATTACTCCGAATCAGCGCAAGGGTGTTCGTAATATTGTAACACACTTTGGTGTCTAGTTTCGTTATATTTGGACGACAAACGGCGAAAAAATGTGATTAATTTAAGTTTAAGTAAAAATTTTATTTTTCCTTCTATTCCCCTCCCCTTTCCCACAAAAAAGAGAGGCGTGCGGAATTCTTCCGCCTTTGGCTGAAGACTTCCGCATGTCAGGCGCCTTAATGGCGCCATGTCCTACACCCCCTACTCCCCTCTCTCTTCCTTCCTCTATTAATACCCCCTCCCTTCCCTCCTGCTCCTCCCCACACAGCCTTCTCCTCTCCCAGCTGCCAACAGCTGCAGCCCCCAGCTCTTCCTCAGCCCCACATCCTTCCTCCCTCAGCCACACAACAGCAGCAGCCTCTCCTCCTCAGCTGCCAGCCCTCCTCCCTCAGCCTCACAGCAACAGCAGCCTCTCTTCCTCAGCTGCCACCCCTCCTCCCTCATCCACACAGCAGCAGCAAGCTGCCAGCCCTCCTCCTCCTCAGCTCCACAGCCAAACAGTTCCTTCTTCTCTATTCCAGCCAGCTCCCAGCAGCTCTCCCAGCCTTCAACAAGCCGCCAGCCAGCCCTCTTGCTGCAACCACCTCGGTTAACCGTTCGGACATCCATTTCAACTTCTCTTCGTTCTTTTCCGGCACTCCTAATCTAAGGTAAGAAATAGAAAAGAATAGAAAAGAAATATAATTTCCTTTTATGCTTAAGTATGATAATAATAATAGTATTATCATCTCTATACATCGTTCACATTATCATAATGGATAACAGTGAAAATGTAATAAAGATGGCTATTATTTTTAATCAATCATTTTATTTGCCTCTTTTCCTTTATACATTAATAATAACATTATATTACTACGTCAAGTGACTTAAAAATGCGGACTTCTATCATTATGAAAATGTGAAAAAAAAGACAAAATAGAAGAGAAGAACGTAAAAAAATCCTTGAAAATGTATAACACATCACTTTTAAAAAAGAAAAAGAAAGACTAATTTAAAGAAATATTGGGAATTTAAATGCAGATTGAGCGAACTGTCACTCATCCGAACTTAAGGAACAAATGTATCCAGTATATGACGAATATTATATTTTGCACTTTTACTGTTGCTTAGCTTATTTGCTTTGAGCCAATTTCAGTTTGAAGCTTGGTTGGTTGTTCGGAACCAACATGATAACATTCGGGGTTGTTACTGGAAAATAACATCAATAATATTCGGGGTTGTTGTTGGAAAAATCACATTAGCAATATTCAGGGTTGTTATTAGAAAATGACATCAATAACATTTGGGATTGTTATTGGAAAATAACATTAATAATATTCAGGGTTGTTACTGGAAAATGACATCAGCAATATTCGAGGTTAATTACTAGAAAATGACATCAGTAATATTTATTTGATAAATAATATTTGTTACAGGAAATTATTTATTTCGCGCTATTGCCTTATTTTTCCTGTATTTTATTACCACCTTATTTTCGCTAATTGTATCTTTTAAAATGTAAATATTATTGTGTACTGCAGTACTTAGAGCACTCTCTAATTATTGGGAATTCCAATTTCGATATTGTTTGTTGTACAATATCAGATCAGGTACTTCTAGAAGAGCTTAAACAAGAACCCTAGTGCTTAAAATTTTCAAACTGTCGATGGATCTACGACGACGCTATTTCTGCTTGTTTATCTTTTATCTTTTTCTTTATTTTCACTTTTGTACGAGGAGTGTTGAAAAAATCTTGTAATGTGAACATTGAAATAAATGAATAATATCTTTGGCTTTTATATGTGTGTTCCATTTTCTTTTCTCAAGTTACTCAATATGATCTTGCGGTAAGTGAACACCCGACATTGGAATGGTTTCCGTTGAACCGGCGTCGGGACCTCACAGTTGCCACGATAAAACCGTCGCTCATAATTCGATGAAACTTCTCGAGCAACTTTTAAATAATATACTTAACACAATGACACTGAAAACGATGAATTCGGACACGTATTTCAATGTTCTTGATTTTTTTTAGAATTTAAATAATTCAGAAAATAAAGCGGAAGCTTTCATTATTTGGATTTCTTCCAAACTATGGCACTTTGATCTTTAAAATTATTCTTAACCATGGTATCTTTGTTTGCCATAATTCAAAATTCCTTGGAATCCTGATTTCTAAGGCGGGATTTGAGTTAATTCGTAAAGTAACGACCTCGGGTCGTTACAATCGACCACTAATTTAATTTTGCACAATTCTAGCTACAACGGTTGATTCCAGATGCAAGCAGCCAATTCCAGAGACGCATACATTAACCAAATACTTACGGTAACTTCTTCCAATTCGATGGCTGCTAGAATCAGCTGATTTCAGCTGCCGGAATCGGCCGATTGCAGCTGTCAAAATCAGCCGCTTGCAGCTGGAATCGGAAGTTGTTGTAAGAATTCGGCTATTGTATGTGTTTTTTGAATCAACCTTTTGCAGTTGAACCGGCTGTTTGCTTCTGGAATCCACCGCTTGCAGCCAGAATCGGGGAGATGAAGAAGTGTTCCACTGAATTTATGAACGGAAGGAACCGAACATTAGGGGTAACTAATGGTATGGACCAAAAAAACTACTTAAATAAGAGTCAATTGGTTAAAAAAAATATTTACAAGAGTCAAGACCTATTTTGAACATTGTGCAAGATCATAAACCATTTTCAAATTTAAGTGTACCCTATGAAAGGTTCACTTTTGAAGCTTAATCTAAAAGGTGATTGTTGTACTTCTTGGGATGATCGCTTTCTAATAGTCAAATGTTTGTTGGTTGGGTTTGCATATGAATTTTTTCTCTTGGAGCATCTAAATTGTTTTTAGCCCCTATTGGAACTCAATGTGATTATATGTATAGATTAGCTTAGTCAATATTGAACTTCCCTTAATTGTGCTAATAAGTAGGTGCTCATACTTGTGCATGGAGAGATTTTGTAAATTGAGGAATTTTTCTTTGTTGATCTATTCTCTTCTAATGGATAAGTTGAAAAACAAAGGGTGTTCGGAAGTTATTGGTTTTTATTCAACATGCAGATAATGTGGCTAGCAAGTCAAAGTATGCTTTAATATTTTCAAAATTTCATGTGCCTGATTGGGATATAGGTTCCAATATTGAGTTATTGACTTGCAGTAGCTCTTATTTTTAAGGTTTCTTACCATATGGCTTTCAATAAGATATTTAATTCAGTTCAGCTAGTCATCTTAGTGTGCTCCAATTCTGACTGTCAAGAAAAATTTGTACTTTGTACCTTTGCATTAATTATAAAGAGCTGAATAAGGTGACAGTGAGGAACATGTTTTCTCTATCTTGCTTAACGATATGTTTGATCAATTGGAATGCTCATTTGTTTTTTTGAAGATGGATTGGAGTTCTTACTATCATTAGCTTCAAGTGCAGGAATCAAATGCTCTGAAGATATCTTCTTTAATTCTCTATTATTCATTTGAGCTATTGTATATACAATTTTGAGTGAGAAATTCTCATTTTTTCATGCAAATAATAAACTAGATGTTTAGATACTTTCTAGATTAGTGCATTATTGTTTTTATCAATAACTTTCTACTATACTTCAGATCAGAGGAGCATGCCACTCATCTTAATGTCGTTTTTGGGAATTTTGCTAGAAAAGTTTTTCAAAAATTTCTATTTGTGAGTTTTGGTTGCATTCAACAACCTTTTTTGGGAATGTGAATTGTTTTGTTTACATTTTTGTTGATACTCATAAGATCAAAGCAATTAAGGATTGGCCCAGGCCATCTACTGCAATTTATGTATGTAGCTTCATGGGCACATCAAGCTATTATTGTAAGTTCGATTGTGGGTTATCTTTAGCTGCAGTTCTGCTCAATTAATTAAGTCAGAAAGATGTGTCCTTTATTTGTAGCAAAGAGTGTGAAGATGTTTTTCAGTAGTAGAAGCACTACTTGCTGCCTAATCTTTTTTTGTCTCGTTCATGGTTTTTTTATTTTCTTATAGTGTTTTTCTTTAGATTGAGTTGTGTTTTGATGCATCACAAAAGCTACCTAGTCTTTAATGTAGAGCTTGCAATTACTTTCCTTACTCCGAAGATTTGTTGGCATGACTTATATGAAGCTAATTGCATTATATCACCAATCACCATAATCTCAAAGGGAATCGAATTCAAGACAGCCAGGGGTTAATAACAACATCTTCATTAAATATTTGTAGAGAAACGGTAATATTTTGGCGGATAGTTTTGAACAATATTCACACCTCACAAACACTAATATTTTTAAAGTTGATGCGTTCAATTTTGAAGTTATGGTATTTCCTAAGAACTTCAAAATTGTAAGTTTTTGGGTCATTGACATATTGCAAACATGGCATTCTAAACTTTATCTCAATGTTCATTAAATTTGGTTTATATTAAGAATGGCAAGGAATCCCATTTATCACAAGATAAGGTCTGCTGTGGGGGATTTTTGCAAGTGAGGGTATCTTCGTTCTCCTTGACGGTGTATGTGCCATCTTTGTCTAAGCCTGTCGGTTATCTTCATTGCCTGTCTTTCACCTTTTTTATTTCTGTGATGGCTTCATTTTTTTACTATGTGCTTGGTGAAATGGTTGAGAAAAAATGAAAAAAAAATATATATAAAAGCTATATTACAAAAGAGGAGGTAATATTACTTTAAAATATTTTAGCATAGAAAATAACAGCCAAATAACACTAAGCCAAATGCAGTGTGTGGATAAATTTTTATCTTGCTTGTGTGGATAAATTTTCCTATGCTAACTAAGGGTTCACTTTTACACATTTGTGCTATTTTCATCAGGCTCTTATTTTTGGAATCCATTACAAGTTGATTCAGCAACAGCTAATCTTCTTAGAACTCAATCACTAGAGTTTTAGTTGAAGTAAACCTTACTGAATCTTTTGAGAAAGAAATTTGAATTGGAGAGGAAGATAATGGGTATTTTGAAGAAGTTATATTTAAGAATTTGCCAAAATTCTGTGAACATTGTTGTATTATAGGACATGATTCTTCATCTTGTTTTAAACTTCTGAACTTAAAAAGAGCCCTAACTCTAATGCTTTGACTTAGGATATACAACATTTGGCTGGGGAAAAATCTCAACAGATTTATGTTTCAAAAGCTAATGGTGCTTCTCAAGAACCTCCAACTACTGTAAACAATGGGGATATTCAATGTCTTGAGCTTGAAAATAAGAGTAAGGAAAATAATGAACTCTTTGGAAATAATGTAAAGCATGCTGCTGTTAATAATAGTTGTGAGGAAATCCCTAAGAGCTTCAATGAATTTGAAATGGTTGAAAACATGAATAATGATTTATATGCTCCTCCATTTGATAAATGTTATTTTTATAAAGATGCTAACATTATTGAAATGGAGAAGATAGTTTTGGGGTAGTCTGTTATCTCTAATTTAAAACCCAGAAGCTCTGATTTTTAAGTCATTCACACATCTAGTAAATTTGATTACCGTGGAGTGAATCATTCTACATTTACACCATCTTCTTCTCATGTTAGCACAAATACATGCAATTATAGTTCTAAAAATGTTTATTTATGTGCGGAACAATCACCTTCTATTATTCCTAAGCAGGTGGATTTTTGTGCGTTGAAAGATGCTACTCAAATTGAAAGATGCTACTCAAATCTGACTTTGCTATTTCTGCTGGAAAAAGGCAAAATGGAGTAAGATCCATAAATACTTCTCAAGGTCAAGAAGTCAAAGATAGAGTGTTTCACTCCACCTACTTTTGATTATTTGACACTTTAATTTGCTGGAATTATTAGTTTTTTTTTTATTTGGTTGTAGCGTGCGTTGGATGGAAGGTTTTGATTTCTTGAGGTTTTGGTTCTATCTTGCAATGGTAATTGGGTTCTAGTTGTTGGATTAAACCCATATGTTGGCTGGATAAAACTTCAACCTTTTGATAGTTAGAGTTTTTATGTGAATTTTGTATGCTATTACTGCCTGGGATGGATTCCATTTACAATATTCTTATGGCCTTTGTCGTCAAGTGATGAGTTTACTTAATCATAGCTTCTAGATCCTGTAATTGTATTAGCTGGATGGTTTTGGTATTGCCTGGTTATACCCTGCTGTGGTTATCAGGTATTAGTTCTTGGGCTTACCCAGTTGCCAGCTAGATAACCCTTGGCCTTATGGTCTCTCGGTCACCTCTATTTCATTGGATTCAGTGCTGTTACTGCCTGTGATGACTTTTATTCGTGGTTCATGATGCTTGTGATGTACTTATGTCATGAAGTTCTTGGTGTGATGTTGCTGCGCTGAATTCAGAGCTGGATTCTTAGAATGCTGAAATGAATATATGGGGATATAAATGTTGAATTCTCATTTAAAAGCTGTTGCGCGGGGATGTCTAAAGTCTTAGCTCCAGCATTTATTTAGGACTGAACTTTGTCTCTGTGGTATTCCAGATTCTCTGGGACGGTTTCATGTTGTGCCGCAATTTCATTGAGGAACTTTTAGCTCCTAAATACTATACTATTGTGGCTTCTATTGTGATGTTTCCAAGGGATTCAGTGGATCTGTGTTATCTAATGGTGCTAGCTAAAGATGATACCTGAGTAGGCTTGTGATGAAGCTGCTCTGTCAGCCGCTTGGCCTGCTGTGCTTGATTTTCTGAGTTGAAATATGTTTACATATTTCGTAGTGTGCTGTATTTGGTGATCTTGATTGCATTAATCTGTTCATGTAGCTTTAGATCTTATGTATTTTTATTTGTTTGTGTTGTGACCAAGTGAGTTGAAGTATAGTGAATCCATGTTTAGGGGTACACAACTTTTATTTCTCTTATCTTGGTTGTGCTCTTTTATGGCTTATTGTTCTATACCAACAACTCATGTACTTTTTCTTTTAGTAGTAATAATATTTAAAAAATAATAATTTAATAAATAATAAAAAATCTAAAAGCACATTGCAATCTCAATAGGAATGTTATCTCAATTACATATTATTTGAATAGCATATTATTTTAATAACTATGAAGATGTTGGCCAACAAATAACTCCTTAGTTTTTGTTTGTTTTTGTTTTCTGGCTTTGTTTTGTTTTTGCTTTGTTTTGAGGTGTTACTTAACTTGTCGAGATATGCAAAGCTTATTTTTTTGTTTTTGTTTTTTTCATGTTTTTTTCACTGCTTTTTTGCAAGTTCTGCATTTTCTTGACTATGATTTTTCTCATCATTGCAATGTGATTTGTTGAATAAAGCAATAGAAATTCTGAGTTCACGTCTTTAAAACTTTGAATCAATCCTTAGCAGCTATACATTTGTTTGGATTGCTCAAGTAATCTTTAAATTTTATCGACAAGCATTCCTAGTGTTAATGCATGTATTTGTTAACGTGTAGATAGATCTACATGTTTTAACGTGTATACTATATTGTATTGTATCAGTAACAAATATCCAAATTTTGCTATAAATTTGGAAACCCTGTAATTCTTATTTTTGTATCTAAGATCTAGACTCATGTCCAGACGATTTAATCATCTAGTTAAACAGATCATCGAATTGATTGACAGCTCCAGATTTATGCCAATTTGCCGAAGGAGCACTTTCTTTTGTTTTGAAATAGAAGTTGGTTATTTGTTGCATGCAGTTGAATAATTCTGTCAAGCCCGTTCCTTTAGTTGTGGATTCACTGAATAGTAGACAGGGACAATGTGAATTTTGTTAATCCATTCATGCATGTCACTACTTAGATGATGAGGCATTTAGCTATCTTAAGAGTCATAGTTACTCCTACCGTTTACCTGCACTTAGTTGAATTTCTTGACTTTGACATTCAGAGCACTGGGCAGAAATCATATTGCGTGAGCATCTGCTGGGACCATTTGTTTTAATTAAACAAACGCCTCTTGTTCTCTTCTTTATTTTAATGTTGTTTTTTTCAGGACAGTTTGCTTTAGATGGTCTTATTCTTTTTATCTCTACTAGGTTTGATGCCATTGTCATATCTTCTGAGTTTGGTTATGAAAAGCCTGATGCTTGCATCTTCTTAGCTGCGTTAGGTATGTTGAAGAAACTCACTTGCATCATCTGAGAAGTTATCTGCTTTCCCCATAAAATACAGTATTATCATGTTGTTGACAGTACAATTTCTTTCAAAGTTGATGGCCATTGTGTAATAGGCTTTGTTTCTTTTGTTCCTTACAGACTGGTTGTTTTTAGTTTAAAGAGAAAATTACGGCAATGCATGAACTTTCTTGTTCAATTTCAAAAATTTTGGAGTTTTAAGTGTCTTATAAAAGCAGGCCTGTTATACTGTTGATAAAACATGAAAATATAGTTCTGTCAATTCTTTTTTCTATGCATGTTTCTTGGGTTTATATTTTGTATTGTTTTCTAGATCGTATTGGTATTGAAGCTGCTAAGGCAGTGCATGTGGGAGATGATCAGAAGGCAGATAAGGCTGGTGCCAACTCAGTTGGCATTGATTGCTGGTATGGATATGTCTGTTAGAACATAGGTAGAGCTAATAAAAAAGAAAATTGTATCTCTATCAATTTGTTTTCTTTCTGCATCAAATAAAAACAATTTGTATAGACAATATGAAGGAACTGTGAAAGAAAAATAAGAGCAGCTATCTCATAACAATGAGTAGATCTCTTTATATAGTATTAAAGAGTAATTTGACAGAATAACTTTTTGACTAATTCAGGTTAACTAATTTGGTCCTGGATTATTCAATCGTTTCAATTTAGTATACTAACTATAGAATTCATCCGGTCTAGTTCTCCAACTATTCATTTTCAAGCCCAATCTAGTGCTAACCTCTCATTTCTTGGGACTAAATTGTGCTCAAAATGAGTAGTTGGAGACTAAGTTAGATATATTAAACGGTTGGAGACTATATTAGACAAATTAAATAACGTTGGTGTAAAATGATTAAACTGAAGTAATTAAAGGGATATATTGGTTATTTTCCTTGGTGCTAAATATCCTACAAATGCAAATATATGTAAATACAAGGTATAATTTGTTTTGTAGTACTCCTCTCACTAACTCAAAAGACATGTAGAAGATGTAAACTTGGCCTTTGTTTATAATTTTTGCAATCATTTTAGGTAATGAAAATAGGTGAATTCTATGGTTAGCTGCTTTTGATAACAGGTTTAAAGATGAAACATAGAAGTGACCTTACCATAAAGTTCAATATGTCAAAGTTAAGCATGTTGTTGCGCTTTTTGTAGACATCATTTGTTACAATGGCAATTGCTTTTTATTTAGTCAATGATTAACTGAGCAATGCACATGTCATTGCATAATCATTGAAGCCAGCAACTTTATTGTCTAATCTGCAAGTGATTAGTAACCCAAAGTGATTTGGAAGGGTTTCAACTCAATTAATGATTAGATCGTAGAGCTGAAGGAAATGGTGGTAGGTTAGGCGATTAGTGACCAAACACACACAGAATCTGCAAGTGATTAGTAACCCAAAGTGATTTGGAAGGGTTTCAACTCAATTAATGATTAGATCGTAGAGGTGAAGGAACTGGTGGTAGGCTAGGCGATTAGTGACCAAACACACAGACATTTCCCGTCCAATGGATGCTTTCTCGAAGTGCAAGCTTAAAATAGAAAAATAGCAACAGAAGCTTAACAAGAAACAACAAAAGGAAGAAGGTTAAGAACATTGTGTTTGAATATCTAAAAAAAAGGAAAAGAGAAAATCAGATTGATGAAGAAGAAGAAGAAAGAGAGAAGGAAAAGCGAAGGCGAGAAGCGGCCGAATGATGACGGAGAAAAAGAATATCTGTTGTCGGTACCATCGGGCGATACCTCTGCCTCACGCTTCATCCTGGACACCCCCGCCTCATGTGTTGTTCGCATATGTCGCAATAGCAATTCACCTCGCGAGCGACGGTTGTAACCGCTGAACCTTCTCGAGATTTGTCTTAGCCACGCCTAGCGCACAAAGTAATTTACTCCACCATCGACGCGTCAGGTGGTTAACGCATCAAGCGGCCACGACAGATCTCGATTGAGGTTGTAGGAGCTTCTAATCGGCAATGCGAATGCTCACTGCGTGCACACGTTGGAAATCACGTAACCTATGATTTCTGAGAGATCGGACACGTGCGAGGAATTGTCGAATAGCAGTTGCATTCGCTCGTAACCACCCACGATCCCCAGCAAAATTGCCGCTTAACGCTCAGAACCGTCTCTGGCAACTACTTGTAGAACCTCGCTCCTCCTTTTCTACAAGTAGGTAAACACCCTTTTTTGTTCGACACAGGACCGTGAAGAAAACACGCATTCGAACGAGCACATTATGAGGGAAGATGCAAGCAACCGTGAAGATGCACAATCGAAGCAATCGGCTAGAGAGAAAAAAATAGAAAAACTGCAAGTAAAAAAAAATTTAAGAAATCGGTACAGGTAGATGTGCTTGTGCAAGTACATGTCTTAGAATATGGAACATGTATAGGAGAAAACCCTGCATTCTATTTCTCTTAGATCTGGCCGGGTGAAGATGTTTTAAACACCCCACGTTCTGTTGATTTTAAGTCCAGCCAGGTGAAAAACATCTTAAACACCCCGCGTTCTATTGATTATAGATTCGGCTGGGTTGATTGTAATCTGTGATCTTAGATTTAGGCCCAGGAATTATTATGATTTTTTACACTATTTCAGGGCATTGTATTGCTGAATTTTTTTCAAAAATCTCCACCTAGAAACATCCCATCTATTGCCAAATTTTCACGGAAAATCTTCTTCATTTAATTAATTAATTAATATTAAGTTAAATTATTAAATAATTTAATATTATTAATTAATTGATAATATTAATATGTTAATGATTAAATTAATGTAAGTAATCAATCATTGATTAAATAATAATAATATGTAAATTATATTAAAATTAATTTTATTTATTATTTAATTAATTTTTACTTTATTAGTAATATAAACTTTAACAATTAATTAAATTAATTAACTTAAGAATTGAAGTTGATTGAGCTTCAGAATTAGGCACTCAGATGACTGCTACATTAGGGTAGGAGGTGATCACAAATGACAAATAAACAAATAAAGAGAGGAGGGTTGCTCACAATATCTTAGACTCCCACTACTTGGAATATAAGAGCATCACTCTTACTACCCTCCTCTAATCTAAATCCTAAGCCCATCTTCAAGCCATCTTGTACCACTTTTAGTGCCCCATTTTCAAGCTACTCTATACACCACTATTAGTGTTCCACTCTAAAGCTACCATATACCACTGCAGTGCCTACATTTGGTTCTACCAAGTATCTATCACCTCTTTCTTGCTACCCTCATATAAAAGATTGAATTGATCAATAATCATGAAAACATATAAAAGAATAAAAAATGCGCAAATGCTAAAGAATAACATGCGGGTATGAAAAGTATGCATGTAAAGTACACAACAAAGACAATACAAAAGAAACTTACGACACAATTCTTAATTGATCTCAATGGTGTTAATCAACTTGTGTTGTTTGATTCTTAATAGATTAATAGGTTTTAGTTGAATCAAAGCAAGTTTGGATACTTTAATGCCCAAATGTTCTGACCACAGCTGAAGCTATTTGATCCACAACCTATGAAGATCTAAAAAGATCTAAAAACAAACAATATTGAGCCATCTCATCTAAATAATAAGTTCATAAAACCTATTATATTGGGCATTCTAAATGAATGTAAGTCTCATCTTTGGGCATTATAATTAGATATAAGTCTCATTTGAAATTAAATCTCGGACATTCTAAGAGGATGTAGTCCCATTCTAAATCAAAATTGGGCATTCTAAAAAAATGTAAGCTCTTTCCTAAGTCAAATGTAAGCATTCTAATAGATATAAACCCTATCCCAAACTACACTTAAGCATTCTAATAGATAGAAGCACTATCTCAAACTAATCTTGGGCTTTCTAAACATATATAAGCCCATTCTAACTATTGATCACGAGCATTCTAAATAGACGTAACCTTATCTCAAATACAAACTCGGGTATTCTAAATGGATGTAAGCCCAATTCTAAATCAAATATGGGCATTCCAATGGATATAAACCCCGTCTTAAATCAAGTTGGGCATTTAGCAGATGTGAATCCCAAAGTCAAGATACTCAAACCTATATTTAAATCCTTAATAGATACACCCTATCCTGCTCAAGACTCTGATTCGAGGTTACAATTGAATAAGAAGCTCTTTCGGGATCACATCGTACAATTTTTCGAGGTTACTTGTTACATCAAATCTAATAATGGCATGGCATTTAGAATGCTAATACTGACTACTTTATTGAGCTCTACTAGATGACATGGACATATTTTTCAATTTACAATCCAAGATCCAATGGACTTGCCGAAACCTTGAAGAAATATTAGTGACATTGTTAAAGGTCCTTTGGCTAAAACTAAAGGAGAATGGCATGAAAAATCAACATAAACCTTATGTGCCTATCGGACTATTAAAACAACAATCTAAGCCACCCCATATTTGCTGGTATTTGGAACAAAAATGATACTACCGCTCGAAGTGGATCTCCCATCACTCCATATTTCCATTCAGCGCAAGCTTACTGATGAAGAGAATGCATGTATGCATCATGAAGAACTTGAGGTATTAGAAGAAATAAGACTTCATGCTTAATAAAGTCTCAAAAATTATAGGGCAGGGATGATCGGAGCATATGAACACACGGTTCACCCTTGAAGCTTCAAAAAAAGTGATTTAGTCCTTATCCAACGAAGTCTACATTCACTCAACGATGAGTCAGAGGTAATTTAGTATATATATAACTCAAATAAAAGTAAATACTAATTAAGCATAATATTACTTTAAGTATTGATCCTTTATGGGAGGCATGGGTTGTAAATCTTTAGCATGATAAGCTGGTATGCCCGTCTTTCATATTCTTTTTCGATAATGAAGAATCCTTCCCAATTTGGTACAAATTTATTGAAAAGATCTTGTAAATTTGATTTCTAAGACTATATATTGGGTCCTGTACAACTCAAATGATATGATCAAAGATAGTTCTTTCTTTCAATTATGTCTTTTAAAAGGCCTAAAATGCAGTGTAAGATAATACCTCAATAGGATACCATAATACCTATAATATAGGAGGCAAATTTATTGTTGGGTGTGGAACCTAATTGGATCAACACGGAAGATGCTAATGGAGTTTCGGTGGTGTTTCGAAGGGTTCTGAGGCAAGGCACGGCATTTCGGTGGGATCTAGAGGGTCCCGAGGCAAGGCAACACTGGGCTGGCAACAAGCCAGGCACACCCCGAGCGTCTGACATAGGCTTTAACCCGAGGAGCAGGCATTTAGGCGCACTAAAACGCTAAGTGCTCAAGCGCACAGGTGCCTGAGGCACAGAGACATATGCTCTCGTTGTGCAGCTCTTAATTGATTCGTGGGCGCCCAAGTACCTGCGATGGACTCAAACAGTAAGGGGCTTGTCCCTTGGGCCACAAGGCCTGTTTAGGGCAAACAAAAGGGTTTGGCTTGATCCTATGTAAAAGCCTAAACATGTGGAGGACTGGATGTGATGCATAAGCAAGCCTTGTGAGTGCAAAGGTGAAGGGGGTGGCAGCCCTAGGGGTGTGGCTGCAGCCAAAGGTCACAACGAAGGTCGCAGCCAAGGGAAGCAACAGAAGGCTGCAGCGGTGGTTGCACCAGGAAGCCGTTGATGGAGATCTTCACCGGAGATTTTCACCGAAGAGCTGTAGTGGCGTGCTGCAGCAGGTGACCACAAGGGGGTTGCATCGGTGTCCGCAGCAGTGTGCTGTGGTAGTGGAGGCAACAATGTGTTATGGTAGTGGCCAAAGCAGAGTGCTACGGTGGTGCCTACAACAGAGGGCTGAAGAGGTGGCTCGGTGGCTATGGTGGTAAACTGCAGTGGGAGCCACTGTATGTTCAGGAGTTGAGTTAGAGAACCAAGGGAATGGCATAGAGAGAAGGATGTTAAGGTTTGTTGAATCTCTCTAGCTGTGTAATCTTCCTCTTATTCCAGGTTAGGGTTTCTCGAGAATAACTCTGTAAGTTTTTGATGGTTTTTCATAGTGAATCTTCTTGGTGGTGTGGTTTCATTATTTTTCCTATTATTGAGTTTTCTGCGTATATCTTTGTGTTTAGATGATTATTTCTCTATTATTATTCTGAGATCTGTATGATTTTTTTTTTCAGTTTTGCTCCGGATGCACTCTAGAACTAATGGTTAGAGATCTTATCATTTATATCCCATTTAATAAAGGAAGCAGTGTCATACTCCTTGTGATTCAGAGGGAAATTTTATCTCTTTTAAAAAAGACAATTTTTTATCCACTATTATACAAATGGCAACTTATATTCACTATAATATAGATTAATCCCATAGTCCTTGTAATATAAGTGATACTATGTATATTTGAACTTATAAACTGTAAAGAGGTTGGGTTCATTAATGTCTAATTCACTAAGAGTCAATATAAACTGCAAGTTTTTTAATCTAAAAGATCAAACTTAACAAAGAATTATAATATGCTTAATGAGTTTAAAAATCAAGCAGAGAATAACTCTCAAGCATTAAAAGGCCAAATTTTTGTATATTTAGCCCAACAAGTCTAAAAGATCGAGTATGAATCACATCGAGTTTAAACTCAGTAATGTACTTCTTTGCTTGTTCAATAAGCTTAAACGTTGAAGTAGCATCAACTCCCAAACTTAAAGGGTCGAACTATATTTCTTGACTCATCAAGATTTTAAAGCAGAGCCAACATAATATAATTAAGTTCAGAAAGTCTAAAAGATAGAAGTTGGAAATCAAAATAAACTCAAAAAGTTTAAAAAGGCAAGTTAATAATAAATTTATAGTTTGATCAGCTAAAACCTTCTTGTTAGCTTGAAAAACAAGGATGAAAAATTAGCATAATATGCCTAAATGAAGCTATCCTAAAAGACTAAGGTCAAAGATAAATACATGCAATGATTATATCATGATTCAATTCATAGTAGATCTAGCAGGTCATAATTGAATTAAACCAAGTTAGAATATTCTAGTGCCCAAATGTGCTGACCATAGCTAAAGCTAGACCTAATCTATGAAAATCTAAAAAGATCTAAAATACAAATCATATCGAGCTACATTGTATAGATGATAAGGCCGTATGACTCATTATATCGGGCATTCTAAATAGATATAAGCACCATGATAAACCAAACTTGGGCCTTCTAAATGGATATAAGCCCATCCTAAATTAATTCTTGGGCATTCTAAATGAATGTAAGTTCCATCCTAAATTAAAATTGGGCATTCTAAACAGATGTAAGCCCCATGCTAAATCAAATTTAAGCATTCTAATAGATATAAGCCCTATCTTAGATTAAACATAGACATTTCAATAAGTATTAGCCCTATTCCAAACTAATCCCAAGCATTCTAAACAATATAAGCCTCATTCGAAATACTAATCATGAGCAGTTTAAATAAATGTAAGCCTCATCCTAAATTTTGTATGGGCATTCCAGTGGTTATGAGCTCCATCTTAAATCAGGTCAACTATTCTAACATATGTGAATCCCAAATTCAAGATACTCAAACTTTTATTTTAACCCTCAACAAATATCACCCATTCTGTTCAAGATTCTTAAGATGAGATAACTCATGATTGCTAATCAAAATCTCTGGACATTACTGGTAACAGTCCCTTCAACTTTTACAAAGACTATCAGTCGAATTAAAATGACAGAACTATTGTATTTTGATCGGGTCTTTTTCCACTTACCACCCATATTGTTGTTGATTAAAAGATAAGAAACCCGCTGACGTAGCACCCATAAAAACTCATCCAATGGGATTTGGACATCATTTCATTACTGTTTATTTATTTACATTAAAAAAATACAAATATTATTTTTAAAGTTTGTATAGAAGTAATATCCAAATCCCTTTGAATGGGTTTTTTTGGGTGTCACGTCAGCGGGTCTAAATAACATTTCTCTTAAAAGATAATAACACTCATTAATCGAGAGTTCTCTCTTAAATGATTAGGAGGGGTAATGAACTATAAGGGCTTGCAAGTACGTGAAATTCTCGTCGCCAGATTTAACTAAAACTTGAACCACTTATTAGAGAGTAGTTGATTTAAACTCAAATCTACCTTACAAAAAGTCTATTATTGAAGTTAACTCAGAAGGTGAAGATTGTTGTACTTTTTGGGACGATCACATTGGACTAGTTAAAGTTTGCAGGTCAAACTTTTAACCATTCCAAATGATAGTAATTATATTTCTCTCAACATGTGCAAAGATTGGGGATGGTTAATCTCTTAGAATGATCTCCTAATCTAAACATCCAATTTAATAATGGAAAATAAAGCTTGGTCTTCACAACTATATACCCTTCATTGACCTGCATGTGACTTGCTTTCCACCACGAGCATTAAGGAGTCTAACTTTCAATACTTAATCCTTATTTAACCCTTCACTCTGCTTGAAATAATGTCTATTTAAAGGTTGGCAACACAATATCCATTTATTCATCCAATAAGGAAGTGTCAAATGATTTGTGATGTTCATCAATCACTTTAGAGTTCATTTACAAATAAGTTGGTAGATCAAGCTGATAGGCTGTTATTAATCTTCTTAGTAATTTTGAATGTTCTATATGAAGTGCCTTCATGTCTTCTTTTAGTCATTCATTACCGATGTGTAAATCTATGAATTCAAATAACTTCTTTATTTAGTGGCAATCATATCCTGCTTTGTACCATTGCTGACCTCTCTTGAGTTGTTCTTACACTTTTGAATGTATGACTATAACATTCTCTAGGAAATTATGAGCATGATTATCTTAATTTAATAGATACCTTCATTTTTTGTGTAACTATATATCAGAAAATCTCATTCCAAATCTTTTGCTTCCAACAATTGAAACCTCTAAGTAAATGGTTGATTGTCCAATTGACTATCTCTATCTGATCATCAGCCTACTGGTAACAGTCCCTTCAACTTTTGCAAAGACTATCAGTCGACCTAGAATGATGGAACTGTGGTATTTTGATTGGGTCTTTTTCCTCTTACCACCTATATTGTTGTTAATTAAAAGATGGGAAATGCTATTTAGACCCGCTAACGTGGTACCCAAAAAATCCATCCAATAGGATTTGAATATCATTTCATTAGTGTTTATTTATTTATATTAAAATAATACAAATATTATTTTTAAAGTTTGTATTGAAATGATGTCCAAATTCCATTAGATGTATTTTTTGGGTGCCACATTAGCGGGTCTAAATAGCATTTCTCTTAAAAGATAATAACACTCATTAATCGAGAGTTCTCTCCTAAATGATTAGGAGGGGTAATGAACAATAGGGACTTGCAAGTACATGAAATTCTCAACTCCAGATTTAACTAAACCCTGAACCACTTATTAGAGAATAGTTGTTTTAAACTCAAATCTACCTTACAAAAAATTTATTATTGAAGGTAACTCAGAAGGTGAAGATTGTTGTACTTTTTGGGGCGATAACATTGGACTAGTTAAAGTTTGCAGGTCAAACTTTTAACCATTCCAAATGGTAGTAAATATATTTCTCTCAACATGTGAGTTTGTATTAGGTGGTTAGTGGAGGTTCTTGTCAAGCTATGTAATCAAATATGTGTGCACCATGTAGAAATTGTTGGTAATATAATGATATTCTTATTGTAAGAATAGTAGTCTTATGTCCAAAAGATGCTCACATGTGCCCTTATAAATTCCTAGGTAAAATCCCAGGAGAAGCCCAAGCTCTCTAGAGACTTGAGCAGAGCTTATATGGCTCGGTTGATTAGTGAGTAGTGTTCATAAGGTCGTTTTAATATATGCAGTCACATTGAAGGAGGGTCATCTTAACATCAAAATGCTTGGCAATTTTGGTGGAATCTTTACAATATTGGGGATGGTTAATCTCTTGGAATGATCTCCTAATCTAAACATCCAGTTTAATAATGGAAAATGAAGCTTGGCCTTTACAACTATATACCCTTCGTTAAATTCCATGTGACTTGCTTTCCACCACGATCATTAAGGAGTCTAACTTTCAATTCTTAATCCTTATTTAGCCCTTCACTCTACTTGAGATAATGTCTATTTAAAGGCTGGCAGCACAATATCTATTTATTCATCCAATAAGTATCAAATGATTTTAGATGTTCATCACTCACTTTAGAGCTCATTTACAAATAAGTTGGTAGATCAAGCTAATAGACTGTTATTAATCTTCTTAGTAATTTTGAATGTTCTATATGAAGTGCCTTCATGTTTTGATTTTCTTCTTTTAATCATTCATTACCGATATGTAAATCTATGAATTCAAATAACTTCTCTATTTAGTGGCAATCATATCCTTCTTTGTACCATTGCTGACCTCTCTTGAGTTGTTCTTACACTTTCAATGTATGACTATAACATTCTCGAGGAATTTATGAGCATGATTAACTTAATTTAATTGATGTCTACATTTTTTGTGTAACTATATACCAGAAAATCTCATTCCAAATTTTTTGCTTCCAACAATTGAAACCTCTAAGTAAATGGTTGATTGTCCAATTGACTATCTCTATCTGATCATCAGCCTACTGGTAACAGTCCCTTCAACTTTTGCAAAGACTATCAGTCGACCTAGAATGACGGAACTATGGTAATTTGATCGGGTGTTTTTCCACTTACCCCCATATTGTTGTTGATTAAAAGATGTGAAATGCTATTTAGACCCGCTGACGTGGCACCTAAAAGAACCCATCCAATGAGATTTGGACATCATTTCATTAGTGTTTATTTATTTATATTAAAATAATACAAATATTATTTTAAAGTTTGTAATGAAATGATATCCAAATCTCATTAGATGAGTTTTTTTGGGTGCCATGTCAGCGGGTCTAAATAACATTTCTCTTAAAAAATAATAACACTCATTAATCGAGAGTTCTCTCCTAAATGATTAGGAGGGGTAATGAACTATAGGGGCTTGCAAGTACATGAAATTCTTGACTCCAAATTTAACTAAACCCTGAACCACTTATTAGAGAATAGTTATTTTAAACTCAAATCTACCTTACAAAAAGTTTATTATTGAAGTTAACTCAGAAGGTGAAGATTGTTGTACTTTTGGGGGCGATCTTATTGGACTAGTTTAATTTTGCAAGTCGAACTTTTTAACCATTCTAAATGATAATAATTATATTTCTCTATTGTATGTCAACATGTGAGTTTGTATTAGGTGGTTAGTGGAGGTTCTTGCCAAGCTTTGTAATCAAATATGTGTGCACCATGTAGAAATCCTTGGTAGTATAATGATATTCTTATTGCAAGAATAGTAGTCTTATGTCCAAAAGATACTCACATGTGCCCTTAAAATATCCTAGGTAAAATCCCAGGAGTAGACCAAGCTCTGTAGAGACTTGAGTAGAGCTATATGGCTTGATTGATTAGTGAGAGTGTTCATATGGTTGTTTCAATAGATGCAATCACATTGAAGGAGGGTCATCTAAACATCAAAATGCTTGGCAATTTTGGTGGAATCTTTGCAATATTGGGGATGGTTAATCTCTTAGAATGATCTCTTAATCTAAGCATCCAGTTTAATAATGGAAAATGAAGCTTGGCCTTCACAACTATATACCCTTCATTGACCTGCATGTGACTTGCTTTTCTGCCACGAGCATTAAGGAGTCTAACTTTCAATACTTAATCCTTATTTAACCCTTCACTCTGCTTGAGCTAATGTCTATTTATAGGTTGGCAGCACAATATCCATTTTATCATCCAATAAGGAAGTGTCAAATGATTTTTGATGTTCATCAATCACTATAGAGTTCATTTACAAATAAGTTGGTAGATCAAGCTGATAGACTGTTATTAATCTTCTTAAATAATTTTGAATGTTCTATATGAAGTGCCTTCATGTTCTGATTTTCTTATTTTAGTCATTCATTACCGATGTGTAAATCTATGAATTCAAATAACTTCTCTATTTAGTGGCAATCATATCCTGCTTTGTACCATTGCTGACCTCTCTTGAGTTGTTCTTACACTTTTGAATGTATGACTATAACATTCTCTAGGAATTTATGTGCATGATTAACTTAATTTAATAAATTTCTACATTTTTTGTGTAACCATATATCAGAAAATCTCATTCCAAATCTTTTGCTTCCAACAATTGAAACCTCTAAGTAAATGGTTGATTGTCCAATTGACTATCTCCATCTGATCATCAGCCTACAGATGAAAGGTTCTGATTCTCTTCAATATTGTATCCATCATGACCAGAAGGTTTTTCTAAAAATTACTTGTGAATCGACTATATCAGTCTAAAACAATTAAACTCAATGATTCATAATGTACCCATGGGTGCTTGAAAAAAACTCAGTTACGGATTACTTCGATATCGTGCTCTTATTTTGGATTAGGATGACCATCTTCATAAATTGATTTGCAAATATGAAAATATAAATATGGCCCCATCAAATCATAAGTAATTCTTCCAAAAAGTTAATGGAGATACTCTCCCAAGGTCAACCAAGAACTAGCTGGGGTTGAGGCAACCCTTACTTTTTATTTGGTGGTTTGGATGTGCATCATAAAACACATCATTGAATGTACTTAGATACATCATCATGCATACTTGGCTAGTAAACCTTCCTTTATAAGCTCAAACAAGTCATGTTGACCCCAAAATGGCCTACTATAGATGCATTAGCCACTCGGATCCACCTTAATAGATCGACTCCTTTAGATATATACATTATTTTCCTTATAGAGCAAATTGTCTTGGCGCAAAAATTCTCATAAGAACTGATCAATAGTTTGGCTATCCTCAATAATCTTATTCTGCTTGACGATTAGCCCAGTTCTTTCAGAATTCTGGGTCCGTCGCATGTTTCCCTTCAAAATACTCGACAACATTTTTGTCGACATTTGTCAATGTGAATAAAGGTCAAGATGATTGGTTGGTTGACTCACTCTGCACCCACCATTTTCTGTATTTGATTACTAAGTTGAATTACTAATGGTAACTTATCCACTTCATTTCTTGTTTGTTGAAGTTTGACAGAATTTGTAGATACCGTAGCTGTGTAATGATCAGTGTGAACGGTTGTCTTCTTTTCAAAATGTAGTGCCTCTGGTGCTTCATTGTTTGGTGAAGAACGAGTAATTTTTTATCATAAATAGAATAGTTCATCCTGAGACCCTTGCAATAACTCTTGGTAGTAAACGCTTATTCTTTCTAACTAAATCAGTATAATGCCCACAACATGATTTGAAGCATCAGCTTCGATCCTGAATGACTTTTCAAGGTCGCATAAGGCTAGTTACAAATGTTTGATTGATCTTCTTCTCACTCCCTAAATGCGGATTCTTTCTCTGAACCCCATTCAAACTTTTGAATGTTCTTGATTAATCAATGTGCATCATAATGAAGAATTCAAAGATTATCAACAGAATGGGTGATGCGAGGAGCAATGAAAAACTCACTAATTTGCATAGGCAACACCAGGATGAATAAAGGGTCAAATAGACTTGTTCTCCTACATATTGTAAATATTGAGTGGGATTCGGCCTCTAAAAAAATATAATTTATATGACTGTACAACGCTAGAGGAGTGGGTTATAGATTAAGTACCGTATGCTCTTTAATTATGCCCATTTTAAGAGCTTTTTTTATATATGTTGTGATTATTTACTGCCTTAGTTTGTTATCTGTGCTGGGCTTGAAACATCAGCTTAGGCTTATAGTTTCATTGATTCTGGGCAAAAACTGCAGGCTTTGGGGTCGCGATGTCAAGTCTTTTTCCGAAATATGCAATCGAATTCTTATATAGGTTACTTCTAACCAAAGAGTGGCCAGGTATTGTGCATCATTTTAAATGCTTTCTTGCTGCTACACTCAGTTCATTATGCAAATGGCCTTTTGTGTAAGATCTTTAATGCTTAAATTATGTATACATTTATGGTTGTCTTCATAAATCTATATTGTTTATCATGCTATCAAATGAAGCTCTTGTAATAATATTCTATTAGATTATTCAGAAATATACCATTCCTTATAGATTAATAGGAACTGAATTACAATCCCTAATTATAATGCTTGTTGACAATATTGCACAAATATTCATTGAATCATTGAAGTGCCAAAAAGGAATCAAGCCACTGCTAGAGTAGCAATGGGAAATAAACAATGAGAAAACACCGCTTAAAGAAAATTCTTTAATAACAAAAATCACGTGAGAGAATAAATGATTGCAATAATGAGAGAACGAAAATGAAAAATATAATAATCGGATAACCCATTTACCTGATTATCATATATATATATATATATATATTTATTTATTTATTTATTATTATTATTTTTTTATATGTGGCGGGTGGAATTTGAACTTATGAACTGAAATAACAAATCCTGAGCATCAACTACTATGCTACAATACCATTCATATATATATATATATATATATATATATATATATATATATATTTATATATTTATATATATATATATATATTGTTTCCAACAGCTCCAAATTGATTCCAAATGATTTTTCTCTTCCATTAAACCACCATCAAAGGCATGAATAGGTTTAGTTTTGTTGAAAACCTCATTAGCCAAACCTTGATCATTTCTACAAACCATTGTTAGAAACCAATTGTTAATTTCAAATCAATGCTCTTAGCCCAATGATCATTTTTAGATCTTAAATTCTTGCGACTGAAGATTTGCTTCATTAAGTCTGAAACCCACTAAAACATCATTGATTCAATCCTTGCTTCATCGGGATACAGTGATCTAGACATTTATTTAGGGTCATTGGAAGCTTTCCACATACTCAATTGAAGCCACCAAATCAATTCGTAACATTCTATTTTTTTATTTCCCTAATGTCTCAGCTCTCATATTTCTATTCAGTTAGGAAATTCAATTGTCTGGATTGTTGCTCTGTAGTGTCCACCTGTCATCAGATCAGCTAACTTCTAAAGCTCTAAGGAATCACCCATTTGAGCAGCATATTTAGTTTTCTGTTCCTCTTTTGAGCCGAGTATCAGGATATTGGAATTGAGCCTTTGCTAGCCTATTCCTCTTCTTCTCCTTCATTCATGTTTAGTCGAACTCTTTCCATTTTTTTTTTAGATTTAGGCAATTATATTCCTTAGAAAGTCCACGTCTGCTTGTTTAACTTTGGATTAATCATATAATTTAAGGGATTAAACTCAAAATGTGTTGATGACTATATAACTAATTTTTTTTTGCTTATAATCTTTTTCATATGCTATCTAAAAACCTTAGATTGTTTGAATTTTTAAATCTGAAATTTTGATAATTTTATTTAAATCTTTTTGGGAAATATTTTTTTGTATTTCTCAAAATATTTGGAAAATATTAAAATAATTATTTTATAATTAAATAAATATTTTTATTTATTTATTTTTAATATGATATTTGTTATTGTTAATTCTTTTAATAAATTATTAAAGTTTATATTTTTTGATAATTCTTATGATTTAAAAGTTTTTGTATTTTCGAGTTATTAATATTTTTCTTAATTTTTTGTACTTTTTTTAGTTTATTTAATTAAAATATATAACTTGTGTTTTTATTAAATTAAATAAACAATATATATATATATAACGATGTGATTTATTTAAAATTGAGGCAATTTTGAGCCGTCAGATTTTGAATTGGGTGTGTCAAAAAATCGTGAATCCACACTAGTAATTGATCCAATGTGATAATGCCTTGTTAAATTATACCAGCTGACCCGAAACATTAATAGCACATAAAAACACACCCAACTCACCTTGAATTGATTACAATTGCTTTGCTTCTTCAATTAAAGCATTTTTGTAGCCCTCTTAAGCTTTAATTACGCTTAATTGAACTTAATTAATTATACTGCTGAAATGGGAAGTTTTCACATTGCCGTCAGTTTGATGATTTAGAGTTTTTTAATTTGAACTCAAAATAATTCTTAGATTACATTAAACTCCTTGAAACTCTCAAAACCCAATTTGATTGAGGTTCACTTTATATAGTCTAAAAACTGAAAACTTCAATTTTTCAATAGAGCCATAGTAACCTCTGCAAGGATTTGTTATATTATGACATTAATGCAGGGATTTGTTTAATTACTATTTGCTATAACATTATCCCTACATTATAATAACAGTTTCATTTAGTAAATGCTTCAGTTATAATTAGTTTTTGCATCAGTCCCTGAATTTGTTTTACATATCTTTTGATATGATTCACTTATTTTAGCATTTAAATTCTTTCATATGTAATCTAGATCATACATTTGCAATTACCCTCAAGCTTTTTATAATAAATAATGTAATTAGCTCATCGTTAACTGTATTCGAAACTTGCATGTTTAATATGTCAGATATAGGAGCATAGTTGAGTTGTAGTTGGCAAAGGACTAATCAGTTGAACCAGATTTCTATGGAAGTGCATGAAGATCAAGTTATCAGTTGTTTATTTTCTATTTAAATTGTTGTGCTAAACATTTATTAAATGGCTTTTGTATTTTTCTTTTGGACGAATGTATTGGAACTTATAATTAATGGAATTATATATTCATACTCAATATTTTCATAATTGGATTAGGTTAATCTTGATTAATGTATTGTTTAGGTTTTTTGTTTAGTATATGCATTATAGGGATATCATGTTTATCATTTGATAGAATATTTTCTGTAATGAATGATATATTTAATTATGATTTGATGGTTATTTCGTTTAGGTATTGATACTTATGCTTAATTTATTATAAATTTATCCCTTCGCAAACGATTCAATCCTTATTTTTATCTTTGTTCATTGCTTGGCTTGTTAAAATAATTCCTCGTCATCATAATCAATGTTATAAATTTTGAGTCCTTGACATATTAACATTCTTTTGTTGGTTGCCATGTATATTACCATCTTGTTTAGACTAGTTTAGAAACCCTAACATCATATGTTTAGTGGTATACTTTAGATCATAAAAATAAATATTTGTGATCATTGCCAGTTTCTAATTAAAATCAAAAGGTTATTTAAATTCGACACTATCATTGATCGAATATATATGGAGTCATCAAAATATTAAGTTTTTTAAACTATAATGATTTTACTATTAAATATGGAAGATGTTTTTAGTGTGTGTGTATATATGTATATATATATTTATTTATTTATGAAAAATTTTCAAAACTTTATCATGTCATATTTAATTGAACTGCAAAATTGAATACTTTGGTGTTGATGTTAATGTAATATTTGAAAATCAAGGTATGTGAAAATTTAGAAAGTCTTATTATTTTGTGCATGTATGTTATTGCATATTTGTTGTTTGCTCTTGCTACGTGAAATATCATAAGCAAATCCTTGTAATGTGATAAACTTTGAGTTACAAACTAATTAATGGATATTTATGATCGATGGGTGATTTTCTTTGTTAGTTTATTACTAAATTTGTATAAATAGCGACGAGAAATAAAGAGTCATGCCCATTATGAAGGGGCCTCGACTTTGTTAAAGGACTCACATATGTTAAAATAGTATTTCTTGATCATTTCACAAACAAATAACTATATGTACAATCCTAACAAAAGTTGAATTATTGGGTTTGATACCTAGGGAGGTAAGTTGGATTGAATCCCAGTATGTTTTGGTAGGTCACACGGTTGTATTAGATTGATTAATTGTTATATTGTTAAGCTTATGCTTATCCATCATGTGCTTTTATAATCATGTTTATTATTACAAGCTTACCACATTTATTATTGAATAAACCCTCAAAATCTTGGCATGAAAACCTAGTATGTGAGTAGTATAATAAACAATTAGATTTTTATATGTTGAGCATTCAAGTGATAGGTATTATCACCTAACATTTTTTAATATCTTGATATTCACTAAGTTCACTTACTAAATTTTCTTGTGATGTTGTTATTAGTTAATGGGTGTAGAGATTTCTTATCAAGAAGAGATGAAGAATGTGATTTTTTAGTTTTCTTTATTTTTTATTCATGTTTTAATGTTTAATGTAAAACATTTGTGATGTATTTTATATTTAATGGATATCATAATGGCTTTGTTTGTGGTGGATATTTAAATGAATGAAAATTTAATGGAATTTTTTCTTCCTCAAATCCTCAATTTAATCACCAATGCATCATATTATAACACAATAAATCTTTTTTAATCAACAAATTTAGTTTCGAGTTATCGAGTTTTAATTAAAAACGTGATTTTATTTAAATAGTTTAAATTAAAATATTACATAATTTGAAATAAATAAAAAACAAATTCAATTTGTGACATTTGAGCCACATAAGATCCAAAACTTTTTATAGAACAACAACATTAAGCCTTAATCTCACTAGGTATGGTTGACTGCATTATTTTTTTTATCTCTATTTTAAATAATCAAATAGAAGCTCTGGCTTAGTATAGCAGCATAATAGAGGAAATGCATTATGAAACACACCATTTGAGGCTTAGTATAGTAGCATGTGAAACAAGCTATTTCAATATCCAGAAATCAGAATAATAGAGAAAATGCATTCATTTCATAAATAACAATAGGTTTACAATCTTCATTATATGCTAGGTAAAATTTAAAGATGATAAAAATTCACTTGTTCAACAATAAGAAAGATAAGCCAAGATAATTTCATTTGCATCAACTTGCTCTTTCCTCCTGCACCTACTCCTCCTCAAATGCTCGTTTGTTCTCTTTATATTATTAAAAGGTATTCATCATTGTTTGCATTCATATAATATATAAATTTCACAGGAATTGACATTTCAGAGAGAGAAAAAGCATGGTTTTATGAGAGCTTTTGAAGCACCATGGCCTAATAAACTGTTGTACAAGGTTTTGTTATCCATAGCTTATCATTATCTTTAATCTCTGTTAGGTACTGGCGTTTATTAAGGTAAAAATCGTTACCTAATTACATATCTACATTTACATGTTTTATTAAGGCAGGATTCGTTACATAATTACCCTTTTATCATTACATGTATTATTAAGGCAAGTTATGTTACATAGTTTCTCATCTACCGCTACCTGTATTATTAGTCCTTAAATAGTAATAATTCCTTATCTATACTGATGGATCAATTCATTGGTACAAAGCTCGTCCAGTGGCACGTGGGTTTCATTAGTAAGAGGGTATCAATTATGACGAAACCTTCAACCTCGTGGTAAAACCGGTCACTATTCATATTCTATTGACCCTTGCGATTACTTACAGTTGGCCTATTTACCAACTCGATTTTTATAATGATATTTTAAATGGGGGCTTACACAATATTATTTACATGAAACAACCTAAGGGGTTCGTTGATTATGCGCTTCCAACACATGTTTACATAATGCCCTTTATGGCTCAAGTAGGCTCCGCGAGCTTGGTTTGCAAAGCTCTCAAACTTTCTCATTTAACAAGGATTTCGACAAAGTTGTGACTTGATAACTAGTTGCTTACCTTCCATCATAAAAACATTGTGCTCTTTTTTCTTATCTATGCATATGATATTCTACTAACCGGCAATGATACCACTATTATTGATCAATTGATTCGGTCTCTCAGCAACAAATTTTCGGTTAAAGATCTTTGCCAAGCAACTAATTTTCTCGGCATTCAACTACACCGACTACACCGACTACACCGACAATCCAATATTCTAGATCTCTCTCAAGCTTAATATGTGGCATCTTTATTGCAGCATACGGGCATGGACACATCCAAACCGCGTAGTAGTCCCATGTCAACTACTAATTTCCCCTCGACCACCACATTATTTTTGCCTTCCGAAGCTGCGAACTTTCGAAGTATTTTCGAAGCTCTTCGGTATCTACAACTGACTCGACCGGACATTGCATTCAGTGTAAATCAAATTTGTCAATCATGCACTCTCCTACCACCGATCATTGGCACGCTCTCAAGTTAAATTCTTAGATATCTTAAAAGCACAATTGGTCATTATTATTCCATTAAACAAGCTCCTCACTGGTACCTCGAGGCGTATACGGATGCAAATTGGGCCAGTTGTCCCATTGATAAAAAATCTACAGGCAGATATCACATCTTCATTGTCCACACTCTTGTTTCTTGGTCCTCCAAGAAACAATCTACATTGCCAAATCCAATACATAAGCTGAGTATAAGGCTACAGCTAACGTCGCAAGTGAATTACTTCGCATAGACCAATAGATATTACACATGCAATCTTGAAGCGGGTAGCCTCAGGAAACAAATAAGACGTAGATTAAATAGATATGAAGATAAAAGGCAGTTTTGACGAAACCCTCTTTTAGCATTTAGCCAAGGAAGTTAGCTATATGTGTGCCCACCTTTTTTTTATGTGCCCCACTTAAGGATCAATGATCTTAAAATCAATCTGGAAATGTGTTGAGAAGCACCACTCTCGACTGACACTGTGGTTAAGTCTCATGGGTGACACTGACTCACTTTTTTAGTTCGACAATTTCATGACTCAACAACCTTCGGCTTTGCTACCTTCTACTTGATCACATTCTTCAAAACTTCAATCATTAAATGTAATGTAAGTTTGTTGCAGTGTACTGTTCCTTTACAATAGAGAAGATTCCTAATAAAGCTCAAAGTAGGCATCAGTTGCATAGCAGAACCACTTTAAATTTTTGTGTTATGCATGTGATTTTTTCTCTTTTCACTCATCTATTTTTATTTCATAAACATGTAAGAAGACTCACTTTCATCACCTATTTTAGATATTATGGTACTTCCTATCTGTGTTTGTTAATTACCTTTTGTTTTCATCTTTCTACTTGTCTCTACGTCTCTTCTCCAAGTGGATGATTGTTCAAAGTTCAATTTTGGAGAAGACATTCAGCTTAATCCACACATATTGCTTTACTTGATGTCTTATATGCTTTACAGTTTCATATCAATATATAAGGTATTCACTGCATGACCAAACTAAATAATTGCTCGATAATTCATTATACATCTTATTGTGCTATCTAAGATTTCAAATTAAGGAAGACGATTGGTGGATGTGCTAAAGTAAACAAAGTTTACTCATTTTAGAAGAACGATCTGCCTTCTTCGTCATGCCAGAGCAATTGCTTTGCCTTCTGGTCATTCATTACCAATTCATATTTCTCAGTGTTCATCTGCTATTTTGTTCAAAGTAATTTGCTATACTTTATGGTACTAATCCCCTTGATCATGCTCATTCTGGACTATGGAATCCAAATGCAGCTTTGAATCACTTAAACTTTTTCTAGTTGTTATTGTTGTTTATTCCTATTCTCATGGTAATGGGTCTTTTACTCGGTTTTATTCATATTCAAATGTTTATTATCAGAAAATAAAATTGAGATATTTTCCTATATACAAAAAATTATAATATTTACTCATAAAATACCTATTTTCTAAATATTGATCATATAACATCCAACTTCTTAAAATTAACCAAATCTACCATCTTCACTATTATCGTTTAACACCCTAAATAACGGAATATAACATTGGCGGGCGATTGCTTCGACTATCGTCCCATCAAAATTCAGAGATAAGTTAAATGACGAGAGCCAAGCAAACTCATCGCAAAAAGAAAAACAGATCTAGAAAAGTTGACTGCCTCAAATCCGAGCAAAATCAACCACTTAGCCCCAGAGGCTAGGGACATGTGATCCACCCTCTTTTTTTCTCTTACTAACCGAACCTTTTTATGCTTCTTCTTCTCTTCTTCTTTACTCCATAATTGCGATTCAACTTCCAGATGGGATGTTAGTTGCTTGGATTGGAAGGATTTCGATCATTTTCTTTTCTAATTTCTTATTGCATTCAATTCTCTCTTCTGATGCATCATTCCGATCTTCTGGTCAGAAGTTTGTTGAACAGCGTCAAATGGGGTTGAATGACGATAATTAGGGTGGTAGGTTTGATTAACTTTAAAGATTTAAGTGTTATGTGAGTAATATTTAAAAGTTATATATTTTAGGAGTAAATTTTTGTGTTGCACAAGTAAAAATCCCAATAAAATATTCATTTTCCACTGATCAAACTTTGCATGCTGTTATTGTCATGGATTTGCCCAGATTGTTTCTCCTGCAAAGAAAATATGGCCTTCTTTAAACAATTATACACCTAATCAGCTCGATAGATGAATAAAATGAACAAAGGCTTTTATCATTTGGTTAAGATTGAAATTTTAATTTGAAGATTATGTTTCACGAAACAGAAGAGAAGAGGAAGCAAGCGTAGGAAGAAGACATCCAAAAAGGATGCTGAATCATTGTTTCATTGCTGTTTATTTTAGTGACATTGGCCAGTAAAAATACTATGAATCATTGTTTCACTGCTGTTTATTTTAGTGACATTGGCCAGCATAAATACTGTGAATCATTGTTTCATTGTTGTTTATTTTAGTGGCAATGGATGAATATTAATGGTAGTATAGTTTTGTTTTCCTGTAAATTTTTATTTAGAATATTGATACATAACTCTCAAATATTTTCTAAATAATATAGATAACTAATATTTAAAAAATTAAGTAAAATAAAAAATATTATTAAATCCACTTTTACTTGTGAAATTATAAAAATATATTTTTTAAATCTTAAATCCTAATCATTTATATTTTTTAAAAGATATTTAGAAATTATGTAATATTTTTGTTTTATTTATTTGCCAATATCTAAATTCTAAAAATATAAATGCTATACATGTAATTATTTGTTTCATAACTGATTTTAAATGTACATTTGATATGAAAGTTGTGCATAATAAACTTTTGTTTTGATAGAAAATTAGTATTATATACATTCTTGTGCATGGATTCGTTATAAATATTTATTTTAAATAAAAAAGTATATATTTTTTTATTTTTTTGAGTTATTTTTTATTCAAATAATATTTTTCTTTTTGGATTGCATTATCCCTTTTATGATTTTTTTTTTTTTAATTGTTTGTATCTTAAAGAGATAAATGTGACCGATATGATCTGATCTTAATTATTGATCCACAATATTATTCAGTGGTTTCTTTTTTTTTGGTGAATATTATGATTGTAATGCTATGGAGATCCCATTTGTGAGTGCTATAATTGTTTTGAAAGGTGTTTATGGTGTCTATACATAATAACATACCTACATGTAGAACTAACTTCGAGTCGAATATGTGCAAGTTCGAGTTATTTTGAAGAGTTTTGAGTCAAATCATTCCACTCAAACTCAACTCAAAATTTTTTCAAACCAAGTTGAGTTGAATCAAAATATTTTGAATTTGAATTCGAATTCCAAATTATAATATAAACCTTTTTTATTCCAGAATAACCGGCTCAGTACTAATCAAAACTAGCAAACAGATGCTTAAAACAGTATGAAGTAGATAATTACCAGTATGTATTCAGACACGTAAATCATGAAAATGCTAAAATTTATAGTCCCAGAATATGTGAAAAAGACTACAAACATAAACTTGCAAAGATCATAATAGAGCATCACCTCTTCTTGAACCCGTATTTCTTCCGCTCATAGAAAAGATCGGTCTTTGCGCTGCCTAGGTTGACAATTTTCGGGCACCCATCGCGGTCCTTCTCCTGCTGAGTGCACTCCTTGCAGTAGTACGCATCGGAGATGCCAACCCCGCCACAAATGACACAACGACCCTGAAAAGAACCGTAGTTGCACTCGTCGCAGATCCGCACCAGGGTGCACGGACGCACGTAGGAGTCACAAACGACGCACTTTCCATCATCCTTCTCGCAGAGTCGGCCAATTGCGATCCCAGGTTGCTTGCGACACATGATCAGGTCAGGATGGTGCTTCGCCATACGATTTCAATGCCGCTGCTGCCTCCTGAAATGATCCTGCATTGATTCATAAATAAAGTTCTATAATTTGCATCATCGATAAGAATGATAAGAATGCGAAGGTGCTACTTTTGGAGTTCTGCAACAATATGCATATGCTCTCAGCATTCCGAGAATTTTGTTCAAAATGATCAGATAAATACCTGAATCGAAAGCATACAAGAGAACAATCATAATAGTTTCTTGCACACCTTTTCCAATCTTCCTCTTTTTGGGAATAGGAAAAATACATCCTCTAAACTTTTCAATCTAGAACATCCAAACCAATAAAGATGCAGTTTTCAAAAGTCACTCCATTACACTCAAGACATCACCACATTCGACTCTTGCTCCCATTATGCACTTCAAGCTGTAGGTCCAAGTGCACCCAAAGTCATTGCACCACTTTGGGCTGCACTCAAAGCTTCATAAAATGCAACAGAATCTTCTTTCCAAATGTTTTACTACTAGTGAGAATGAGTAGACTTTGCTAAAAGAAGAGCCATCCTCAAGGGTTTAATTTATGGAGAAGTTACAAACAATGAAAATTTTTAAAAAGAAATTATTCCTAGCAATAATGTAGGGACCTAGCATCACATCCCAAAACTATTAAATTCAAAACTCACCAAAGCTGAGACTTAGCATCACATCACAAACTAGTCACTACAATTCACAAACCACGCTAAAAAGAAGTTATTTTTGAAAGACAATCTACAAAATATTTTGCCAAATAATCAATATTGTATCTATAAGACATTTTGATTGTATTTCATCTAGTTCAAAAAGTAAAACAATAATAAAAATTATTCCTGATACCCAAGGGTACTATTGCTTTAGATAAACATTTTCGAAGAACAGAATCCAACAAAGTGTGGATTTCTAAAATTAATGAAAACACGTGGATCAATATAGTGATTTTTTAAAGTTCATGAGGTTTTAATTTTGCATCAAAAAATCTTTGTACAAAACATAAATAAATTATAAATATGTATTTGCTGCTTTGTAATATTGTAACAGCAATGCAATAATTTATCAAAATAATTTATCTACAGAGTATTAATCAAAACTGTATTTATCAAAATAATATTGTAGCATCAATGAAATAAGGCATAACATCTAAAAACACCTTAATTAAATAGCATGGTTGAGAGTTAAAATAGCCCATTCAATAATAATATATAAACAAAAATTGCCAAAATATTAGTAAGCCAAAGAGATCAATGTCGCAAAGTACGTAACAAGTAAACATTCAATTAATTCTCAAAAAAAAATCTTATGATTTGCTTGAAAAAACTACAAATTTTTCATTTCCATAAATCTAAATATATTAGATATCTTCAGCAGGATCCTGTTGGAGAATTTAAAAAGCAGATGAGGTAAAATTACATTACTTCAAAGCCATACATATCGTTTCAAATTACAGCGGACAGAAAATAATATTCTCAATACATATTTATATCTATAATATAATAGGCTGATTTAGCAGCGAGAACTAACATTCATCAAGTTGCTTCTCAGGTACTGCTCCACTATCAGGTACATGTTTACTTTATTACGTATTTTCAATCGCATCTTACACTTTCACATGTTAGTTTAAAACCATTTGTAAAATCTTTAACAGACGCTATTATTTAACAATAAACCCTGTGACGAATTGTTCGATACTGGTGCACAATATTCATTCATATTTGAAAAATGTGTCCAATCTCTAGAATTTCAGTATTACAACTTGACTAAAACCTTAAATATAGAAATGCCTTTTGATGCCTGAATGAACGAACAAAAGTTCTGCAATATACCTATCAACAACAAGGCATACGAAACGAAGTTGATTGTGTTACCCATAGTAGACTTCAATATCATTCTAGAAATCATTCTAGAAATAAACTGGCTCATTAGGCATAATATTGTATTTGACTGTCAAAGGAAGAAAATTACAATCAAAAGTAGAAAAAAGCTGATGAAAGTGTTTATGGGCAAATTAGGCATATTTGCATCACTACATGCCCTTCAAGCTAAGAAATTGATTCACAAGGGATTAAACACGTAATTAGTAACAATGATTAGTAAGAAAGAGGATGTACCTCTGGCACAAACTTGAGTTGTGAAAGAATTTGAAAATGTATTCCCAAAAAGGTCTACCCTGATTGCCACCAGTAAAAGAGATTGAATTCTCAATTGAGTTAACTCCTAAAACCTAACCCCTTATCTAAAGCACCATACCGAATGGCACCTAAGAACTCCATGAGTAACATGAGCAATTGCAATTGCTAATGGATAAATGATTTATTAAGCAAAGCATGTCATCATAGGGATCTCCAATGCTCTTTGTGAAAAAGAAAGATGGGTCAATGTGAATGGGTATCGATTATCATGAAATGAACTAGATGACGATTAAGAACAAGTGCCCTTTGTCGTGTATTGATGATTTCTTTAATCAATTAGCTGAAGCAAAGATGTTCTCCAAGATAGATATGAGATCATGTTATTATCAAATAAGAGTCAAAGAAGAAAACATCCCAGCGACTGTTTCAAACTCACCAAGGTCATTATGAATTTTTAGTTATGTTTTTTGAACTAACAAACGCTTTGTCTATCTTCTTAGCCTTAATGCAGAGAATTCTTTAAGCCTTTCTCAGATAAGTTCGTAATAGTGTTTATCGACAACATCTTGATATTTTTCAAAAATGATGAAGAACACGAAGATCATCTAAGAGTTGTTTTGGAAACCTTGAGAAAGCATCAACTATATGATAGCTATTATAAATGTGAATTTGGTTAAATTCAGTGGAAAAATTACAGCAATTGAGAAAGTTGCATAGGAAAAATAAGATGATATGCGGCGGAAGTACCTCAAGTTATTTGAGACTCCAGGTACTCTAGAATTCTTTTGATACTATGTTCTTCCTTTTTATTATCGTTGATGTAGAGAATGACATCGTTCTTAAATTGGAGAGGATGGTCTACAATTAGCTTAAATGAGCTTAGAATTATCATTAATAGATTTAAAATATCATTATGATATTCCCTAGAAATTTGAATTAAAAATATTCAAAAATAAATTTTTTTAATATTTTAATATTATTTAAATATCCAAAAAAATTTAAAAGTACATTTTGATTTCAAACTCCAAAACAAATTACATATTTGAGTTCATCACATCAAAATATGCTAACAATAAAAATCCCATAATTTTCAAACTTATAATGGCTAAAATATTCACAAAATACAATTATAATTTTTATTTTAAATCAAATCATATAAAAATTAATATAATTATTCAATCGTTAAATCAGTTCTAAACACATTGTAAGTTAGGCTTTCTGTTATATACTCATCTTGAAGATGTGAACTTGTACAATTTTACATTTAATGAGCCTGTATAAATTGGGGATAATTTTTCCACTCATAATTTACTCAAAACAACATACTTACAAATTCATATAAAACAAAGAAATGTTAAATTTCCTATAAATATATCAAACAGCGTAAAGTAACCTAATTATACTGTAATCAAATTACGTTATATTCAAATTCTCATATTTCCTCATACCAAACATCTCTACATATTTAACAAAATATACTGTACAATGACAAACTCTTTTATTACAGCTTCTATTTGATCATTACTTTATATGATTGAATAAAGAGATTTGAATCTCATTCTCTTTTTGATAACACAATTATATTTATCATATATTTAATATTGTACGACTATCAAAAGTTAATGAACAAAATACAAACAACATTTTGTTCCTTGTGTTCGGTTCATTTGACACATGTAATGTTTTCTATATATTGTCATCTATATTATTGCACAATTACTACAATACAGCAACAGTGTAACGTTTATATTTCCCTCTTTCAATGAAAGGTATTAAAAATCAAGTATTTGGTACTCCCTCTTTCTCATCTCATATACTTACAAATTTCAATTCTCAATGCATCTCATTCATTTGACTACAAGCGTCTTTAGCATATATGTTTGTAGTTGTTTATAATGCAGCTCTAAATCCTCATTCCAAGCAAACAAGCCTTCAATTATATCACAATCTCTTGAGATCAAATTTTTCTTACCTTGCCATAATTCTCCAAGAAAATCCTACAAAGTTCTCAAGAATTACATGAACATTCTTTGAAAGTACATTATATTGATGCTCTAAAAAGAAAATTTACAAATTCTCTAAAAAATATTCATCATTAATGCACTCTATTAGATAAGTATTATCATAAAAGAAAGTCATTAATGCACAACGAAATTTTTATCATCGCTTACTATTCTATCTAAACTCAGGCTATACATACCAAAAAATGAGAGACGATCTGGAATTAAAATAAAGCCCACCCCCTACAACACTCTTTGCAAAAGAAAGAAACACAAAAAAAAAAATTAAGAAAAACATATCTACGTGGGATTAAATTTACTTTGCATAACTTGTCAGGTCTATATAACTAGATAAATCAAGATACCTCCCTAACCGTATAGGTAAAGTAAAAAAAATAGAAATTAAATTGGTGGATCCTAGGCAAACAATGAAATTCATTTAAAATAAAAAAAATTCTATTGGTACTAAATACTTTTTTGTTGATATATAGCGTTTTTCTAAAAATAGAGCCGGAAAAATGATTTATTCACGTTACAAAATAATTTTGAGATAAATTTTATATTCTTGCATTTGGATTCAAACTAAAAACAAGCTAGCGAGCAACAAAAACTCCATGAGAAGACATCCATTACAGTCAATCAATCAATGACTTCTTCACAGTTAAGGAATCGACTTCAGAGTACGATTTGTAAAACTAAATTATGGGAGCAGAAAAAGAGGCCGAAATCCTAAAACAGGAAGGTTCAATGTTCCTCCGGTGCTGGAGAGCTAAATCTAAGCAGCAAAGAAATATGAAAGCGATGCGGATATAAGTGGATTCCAAATATAATCCTAAAATAAAGATTAGGGGGCTGTGTTATTTGAAAAATTATTAAGATAATATGTTATAACATGTTATTCAGATAACAGTGTTATTCAGATAATAGTGGCTGTTTGGTTCAGTGTTATTTAAATAACAAATTTAGATTCTTTCATTTCATAAAAAATACGATTTACAACCAAAAGCATAAAATTAATTGATTTCCCTTCCATACTCATTGGAAATAAGAAGACACCCACAAATAGTCTGTATCATACTCTACTCTCAACAGCAACTTCTTAAACTTCATCATACATTTTCTATTTCAAGTGGTTTTTCATTAGTGAATTCACTGATATATGGAAGGATAGATATCTAACTCTTCCAATTTATGAGTTTTTTTTTTCTTTAAACTTCTGAAAAATAAAAGTCGCATATAAAGAAAAAGAAAAGGCAACGAAGAACCTTCCGCGCGTCTGGCAATGAACGATCGGCGAAGGCAACGAAGGCTCCACGATCGGTGAAGGCAATGAAGGCTCGACGAGCGGCGAAGGCAACGAATGCTCCACGAGCGGCGAAGGCAATGAAGGCTCGGCGAGCGGGGAAGGCAGCGATCTCAGCGAGCGGCGAGAGGCGACTGCGACCTTCCGTGCTTCTGGTAGGGACGGCAGCGACGGCGGCGACGGCGGCGACGGCAGGCAAGGCTCGGCGTCGACGGCAGGGCTCGGCGTCGACGGCAGGAAGGCTCGGCGTCGAATCTCCAAGTCGCGCGCGACGTCTCTCCCGCGATAGATTTGGCGGAATGTTATTTCAGATAATGGCATTTTTATAATTTTTGAGATGTCATTACTCAAATGACATCAAACCAAACACCTACTTTCTTATTTACAATTTTAAATAACATCACATAACACCTAATGTCAGCAAACCAAACAGCCCCTAAGTAGCATATGGTTCTAGATCGAGATTGGAACATTGCTAAGGAACAACAGAATGATGCCATCATTTCCTATGCCTAGTTACAAGTAGCCAGGCTGCCCTATTTTGCAATTTAAGAAACTAGTAAATATGCAGGAGACGTATGGAGCCAAACCTGCAAAGAGGGGAGCAAGCGGAATACTTTCTTTTTCTAGAGAAGCCAACGCGAAGGTAGAAGGCGAACGACAATGTAGATTCGAACGGACGGGATGATCGGCTTCGTTAGATCCCGCACAGAGTGTGAGGAAGGAGACGGTACTTTGTGAAGGAGGAGGAGACGGAGGACTCGGCGACTTGCGTGAGAATGGAAATGATGAAGGATCGTAGAGTTCTTCAAGTAGGAGGAAGGATAGTCCAACTGCGAAGCCGAGAATAGGTTTTCTTTCAGCACTTGATTCGTCACATCGGCAAGGAAAAGTTTCGATGAGGAGGATTCGTGAGGGAAGAGAAGGTGAGCTGCAATTAATGGAAGGGGGCGATCAAAGGGCTTGAGGCTTGCGTTTCTTTCAAGGAAATAGAATGGAGGGACTGAACCAGCGATTTGTGGAATGCCCGAAGGATATGGTTCCCTACTTCGAATGCCTGCGATTTTATGTTAGGGCTGGCTGCAGAATTTTATATATACGTGATCTTGGTTAAATTAGACCGTTTGATCAAGATCAGGTGGCTATAACTTGTTATCGATTTCTAAGCTACGATGGGCTGTTATAACTCTAAAATTTACAACATTTTAATCAATTCGAGCATTTCAAAGAATTAACTCACACAAATTAAAATAATTAAATTAGGTCTTATATTTATTTTATATTAATTTTTAAATTTTAAACTTTCGAAAATTCATTATGAAAAATCCGATACTCAGAAATATGTGAAATTTGAAACATAGCATCTTCATATAATACTTGATCCAAATCAACAAAAAATTATGAATTTTGATTTATATTTAATTTTCTATTATTTTTAAAATTAGGATTTTGAAAATTATTTTAGGAGACACTAGGATTCCTATTGCTCTCAAACATTCGCAGTAAGATCCTTATGTTACACTCTAATGATATTTTTATTTTTATTTAACTTAAATTAGGATATTAATTTTTAGGTTTATTTGACACAGTAACAATATTAGATTATTACAAACTCGCTCACTTAAAAATAATCTCATCTTCAAGATTATAATTATCAACCTAATGAGCTGAGCATGTATATGTTACTTTACATTTAGGCATTACTTATGTTTCTATTTTATTCATTATTGCACAAATCTTGTAACATGCTCAAAGGTTTCCGGCATCAAAATCAATGCAATATCAAATTTTTCAAATTAGTTATTTACAAATATGAGTGCTTTTGTTCCCTATAAAATTATCTTAAATTTACTAGCTACTAAGATTCTGAGCTTCTGATTTTTCAATGTATTAACACTAAAAATATTTAGCATCTAAGTGATTCCCAAAATATATTAAGGCATACATTTGTCTTAACTTGAATAATGAGCTAATTGTCGAGTCATTATGTTATGATCTGATTTCATAATTTGTTAAGGCAATGAGTCCCTATTTATAACAATCTTAGGAACGATTGGTTTACTCTAAGCCAGATTGTATCCGCCTAAGCCCGCAAGATAGCACAAAGATAAATCTTACTTAGAGTGACTCAACCATTCCTGAATAATACTGAAATAATCCAATACTATGAGTATACCATACTATACTAACTAATAATCTGGGTTCAGAAGATTCTATTTAATTAACAAGAATTTATTAAAACTATTAATCCTTACTATAAATGGGTGGGTCCTACACAAAGCTCCAAGAATGTGATCGTAAGGTCACTCAATATTAATTTCTACCATAAGGGAGAAGTTCTATTCTAACTGCTTTAGGTGATTCCTACCACGATGTGTCAAGATCAACTTCTAAGGTTATGAGGGATTATCTAAGATTTCTACCTCAATAAGTTACAAAAATTCTTTCTACCTCAATGTATTAATATTTAAGGTCTTTAATTATTTCAAGAATAATCTTAAAGCAAGACCCTTGAGATCTCACTTTTCTACTTTTTAAGTTAACATTCAATGTTTACTTGTTAGATTTGGATTAAAATGATCAGATTAGATGATTAAAATTCATATAACCATTTTCTATTATACAATCTTGGGATGAAATTAAAGATCTTATTAGAGTTAGATCATTTTATAAATCATTATAATTTTATTATCCATTTTATGCTAATAATTTTATATAAGAAAAAATTAAAGATCTAAAGTTTGGATTCAAATGGTTCAATCACACAAATTTAATATTAACCTTAGCACTTCTAATTCAATGATTTAAGATCAATATCAAATCGTATACATTATTGGAATCATGACGATTAAATTATCTTTCAATCAAAATTACTTGATTTAGGAGATTAAGGTTTATATCTTAATCAAGATAAGTTAGGGTTTAACCCCTAATATTTCTACCATTAAGACCAAATATTATTTTAAAGATTAACGATAAATCAATGTATTATTAGTGTATTATTGATGACAAATTTTAGGTTTATATTAAGTATCATCTACTTAGTCAAATTATCAAAATTTTAATGTTCAATTATAATTTAATGTCAATTTAAGCACATTTAGGCATCCAATTAAATGTTAAAATTCTCTAGCATACATCCTAAAATCATGAAAGCATAGGAATGTAAGATGACATAAAATAGAAGATAATTAAGGCTAACCAAATTCTAAATCAAACTAAAGGGATTAGTACTTGATTACAAATCTAAAAGACTTAAGTTTCATGTCATTTAGTTATTGAGGTATAATTGGTTAATATAAGCAATCAAGGATCCTATTCTTTAATATTTGGCACAAGATTTTTATGACACATAATAAGTTTTAAGCGCATATTAAAAAGGGCAAAATTTCAAATTTAATTTTCACATAGAATTTTATGCAATGCTCAATTTTTAAATAATAGATATAATTCGGTCCCACTAGGGTCCTATGGACCTTAAAATGCAAAAAGAGTGAAATTTTGGCTATTTCAGCCATTTCTGGGCAGTTCCGAAATTTTTCTGGTCGCTACGGCGCGCTGTAGCGCATTCTGATAAAAAATCAGGCGCTACGACGCGCTGTGGCGTGCTAGAGCGCGCTGCAGCACTTTTGGGCATTGGAGCGTGCTACGATGGGTCTCAGCACTGTGGCGCACGGCAGCATTTTCAGGCACTACAGCGGGTTTCAGCGCTTGATTTTTGAAAGGCGGTTGCTACGGCGCGCAGTAGCGTAGCGTGCTACGACGAATTTACATTATTTTCATCATATTATATTTTTATATATCGCAAGATTATTAAGACGCTGCGGCGTACTGTAACGCGCTACAGTGCACTACAGTGCGCTTTGGCGAATCAGTTTCTGCAAGTCGGGCGCTGCAACGCTCGATGATGATTCGCTAGTGCAAAACCCATACAGGGCCTACTTTCAAACCCAAATACACCAGATTTTGGGCACATCACAAGTGGTGTCATATACCGATAGAAATGTTTTTCCAAGACCTTTCTATTAATACCAAAATTGGCAAAAATGGATTATCCTAACTCTACGAATAATGGAGATAAACATCGGGGTATGCATAATGACAGAAAAACAGAGCATGAGATATATTACTTTGAAGAACTATAATGGCTTCCATACTTAATCATGGATATCTAAGGATGCGAATAAGCATAATAGAGAAATAAAATGACTAAGTGAGAAGAAAAAATGGGTACCTTAGACTTAAAGGAGGAAGAAGGAAGCTCTGCTTTCTTCAAGACTTGGAGAAGAGCTTCTTCTTCAAGGTGCAACAATGGAGGAAGGAGGGAGAGCTTGGGAGGGAGAAGAACCTTCAGCTTGACAGTAAAGGGAAGAAGGAGGAACTGAGCCCCTTCTTAAAGAAGGGGAAGGAAGGGGGAGGCCATCAAGAGCTAGGGAGGCTATGAGGCATGGGAAGAGGAAAAGAGTGGTCTCAGCCATTCTTGCACCATGACAGGGGTGAGGGGGCGCCGAAAATGGGAAGCCAGCTAGATGAGAAGGGAAGGATGAAAAATTAAGAAGTAAATACTTAATTACTTTCTAATTTTTTTTGATTTATTAAAAAAAATTCAGATTTTATGAATGAGCTCCAAAAATCCTAAAAATTCATCCATAGCTAATTTGGGGGTGAAGAATTCAACAGCAAAATCAGATTTTGATTTCGACAATTATTTAATTATCCTATTTTTCTGATGCATTTAATTATATTAAAATATTCACAAAAATCTGACAACTTTCAAACGCGTCCAAAACATCCCCTCTAACTAATTTGGGGGTGACAATCGCAATGGCGAAGTCGAATTTTGATTTTGAGGTCAAATTAAAAACCTCAATTTTATGATTAATTAAATATTAAAATAATATAAAATATTTGATTGAGCTTTAAATTGCTCCAAATTTTTAAGGTTTAGTTCTAATGGCTAGATAAACTTAATAGAATGATACTTAAGATATGATTAAGCTAAAATTAAGCTGAGTAACAACATTTGGTTGTTATAAAATTAGCTATGGGTGATGTTTTGATGGCAATCAGAAGTCGTCAAAATTTTATCAAATATTTTAATACCCCGGAAAATGATAAAATTAAATACTCGTCGAATCGAAAATCCAACTTCGTCGTTGCGTTCCTCACCCCTCAATTAACTAGGGGTGAATATTTGGGAATTTTTGGAAAGTATTTTAATTAATTAGAATTTATTAATTAATATTTAAACTAGTAAATTAAATAATTAATTAATAAATGGCACCATTTAAAACTAACGTCGTCCGCCTATTTGCGTGTGCGATTAGGACCCTTCCGTCAAGATCAGACAGCAAATTTGTGCCGTCTGATCTAGGATCAGGCGATGCTTAGTCATCTTCTCCATCGCGTCTCCACGTGGCTCACTGCGAGAGGGCACCGCTGCGGTTGGCCTATCTCCACATGCACGCCTCCTTGTTGATTCCATCACGCCCTCCATTTAGCCCTTAGCTAGGGGTTTGTGCCGGAGTTCGCACCAATCGCGTCCCTGTCGAGCGCTTGTAGGATCCAAAAGGAACCGTTCGTCTCCGAGCCCTCGGAGCTGTCAAAATAGGTACCCCCAACCATCTTGGCTCTTACACAATTTCATTGATGTCAATCCCTAATCTTATTCCTTGCTCTTGATTGTTGAATGATCAAATTGGATCAACTAGTAGTGTCCCCGATCAATTGAATTTTATAACTTATCTACAGCACTTACCGTTAGAATTCTCGTCCCGATCACGTTAACCTAGGGTTCGCTCATGTGGCCGATGCAGGCCATCTCCGGTGCCGAATCAGTTACTGGTGGGAAGGCCTCGTCGCCCTTTTTCGATTGACATGTTGAAATGGCCGCCAAACCTGAACCCTAACCTCCCCCGTGTCGGGCGTAGGGTGGGAGAGTGTGGGCCGGGTCGTAATAGCCCGACCCACATCTCTTCGGGTGCAGCGAAAGCTGAGGTGGTGGGGACCCCAGGGCCATGCGTCGTGCACCCGTCGCTCGCGGTATATGAGTGGGGCCCACGCCGCGTCAACGGTTGCTGTCAACCTCGATAGCAGGCCCCATCACAGTCCCGCGTCTAGTCCGATAGCACCATGTGTTTGATGCGGGTCCCGCGCCATCAGTTGATGTCTGCTGTTGGGTTTCGTGATAGATTGTCTGCCTGTGGCTTGCTGCCACGTGTCCCTATGGGACCCGCATCTATGATCCGGCCGCTCTGCGTCTACCGTATGTCATTGGTGGGCCCACAATTTAAATTATATTAGAATTTAAATTTCATTCTGTTAATTATTACTATTCAACACTAAGGTTTCTTTAATTAAATTACATGCATTAAATTAATTAATTACAGAAAGTTTGAACCTTCATAACTTCAAATTTATAAATTTAAAAATATTCAATATATATCTCATTTTAATCAAAAAAATGAGAGGAATTTAATGGTAGTATCATATTTCTCATAGGATGCCAAAACAATATAGTGACATTTTAGGACTTTCTCTCTCTTGCTTCAGAAGTTCAAACCCTCATAACTTTGTACCTAGTGACCAAAACCTAGCCAATATGGGTCTTAAAATAATCAGGAGAACTTCAAAAACACTTTAATAGCATTAGTTTTGTCATTTGACAATTACTTTGACTAATGACTTTTAGGACCCTCATTAATGACCCTTAAAATCCTAGAAATTGATTAGGCCATATCTTAGTCATTTGGACTTCAAATCAAGAAATTCAAAGTGCTTTCTAGCTTATAAATTTAGTGTCAACAGTAAACTGCAATAAAATTTAGATTTTGAATCCTAGAAACCCTAAGTTGACCAAACTACTCTCAACCCTAGTTAGGTCATCACTTGACCAATTGATGTCCAATTTGGGTATACTCCCAATTAAAGTACTTAGTGTGTTATAGGGAAGCTATAACCACTGAATTTATTGAATTTAGATCTTAAATGGAAAAGTTAGGTTTCTTACCGCCTCTTAGCTTTAGAAATTGCATAATTATTCTTAATCTTGGAACACTCATAATTTAACCAATAGACCTCAAAATTTAATGTTCTTAGACTTTATAGAACCCTTGAACAACAAACAATAATAAACTGCACAAATTTATAAATTCCATCAGGAGAAAATTACTAGATTGCCCTTAGGTCATAAACCTTAGTTTGGACCTATGTGGCCCATTTTATGTCCAAATTAAGTGTATTTACTGTCTATCTTCATGTTAAACTGTAAGAAATCATTTGGCAGCAAGAAAATATAATTTAGAGCCTAATTTAGAAAGTAATTTTTTGGATCCTTAAGTAGGGCAAAACAATCATTTTGCCCAAAATTTAGGTTAAGTTTCCTAAGACCCTAAAATATCATCTAATTTATTAAAATCAGTAATAAAATTGATTTAGAATCAATTCAAGACATAAAATCCATAATTTGAGTAAATTGGTTAAATTTCTCTTTTAAAGGCTTAAAATCTTTAAGTAAGGAAAATGTGCCTTAGTTAAAATTCACCATCAATCCATCCAAGTGAGTAAAATTAGCGAATGAAATTAAATTGAATCAAATTACATAAGCCCCTAAATCTCTAAGTCATCTTTTTTTAGTAGCTTGTTAGGAATCTTCACTTCACATTCAGGACCTTTTCCTAAAACTAGGAATATTTCCTAGGTTAGAGTTTATTCATTAAATAAAGTGGATTATTCAATGAATAAAATATTGGTTTTATTATTTCTAAATTTATAACTTAATTCTGATTATTTTCTCTTTCAACCTATAGATCAAGATTAGGAGAATCATTATATTAAGCTTGATAATGCTTAATAGAATTTATCTTAATCATTAGTTCACTTTTATATCTAAACCTTAGATCTTAACTTCACCCTTTGGATTATGTAATTAACTCCAATTTGTGGTATTTAATTCATAATTCCAACTTTAGTAGGTTTGATCAGCTCATAATCTAGAACATCTAAATTCATAAACTATGTCGTGATGATTTTTTATTTAACTTACATAGTCGGCATTGATTTAATCATATTATGACCTAGCTAGTCCTACTATTTTGTAACCTATAAGGCCATATTTCTATAATAGGAATTAGAGATCCTAAACTTATGTAACTTGGAATAGTTAGAATGGTTTAATAGATAACAATAGTGTCACCATGTGTAGTAGAGTCCATTGCTCACTATTTAATTATTTGTGCTTTCGTATTCCTTATAATTTATGTCATTTCCTTGTAAATATCATTCAAGATAGCATTATTGCATGAAACGAAAACTTAGAATAATAAGGACAATATTTGCATTGGGTTTAGTTATATTCTAGTAGGTTTTGGTGCATATTACCCTAATGGACATGGGTAAGGAGTAATAAGGATACTTAATATTACTCAATAATGAGTGTGTGTTAAGTTTGAAACCCGTATAGTCTTATAGATGTGCTTGACTCATCAGTTGCTTTTGGACATGTTCACAAAAGCAAAAGTAAAATAATTAAAAGATATTGTATTTGGGAATGTTACTATGGCCCAATTGACCAATTTTTGATATGGCAGTTTGTACATACCTCTTTCTGTTTCTATTTTATAGCTTACTATTTTAATGATGCATATTATTTCAGTTAGCCTTTCTTTACCTATTTACTTGTACATTATAGGATGCTAGATTTTGCTGCTGCTTATTATGTATGTATCACAATCAGATTATTTATTTTAATCAGCATATATCACTTGATCATCAGCATATTTAAATTTAGTCTTTTTTTTTTAGTACTTTTACTTATTATATTTATACATGTATGACTAGCATTGTATTAGATTATTTGAGGTATACTTCTTGCCTCCTTCTTACTTAATTATATATGCAGTATTTATAACTTATCATTCCATTTGTATGCTTGATGTTCCTATGCAAGATAGTTTATTTTATTTTGTTAAGTAAAATGGTGACATTAATAATTCATGAAAATATTCAGCCTAAAATGTAGTTAGATAACTATCTAATAATATTTTTTTTTTTGCTCGGGCCATAGCATTATGAAACCGACAATGTTAGAATCGGATAGATTTGATGAGTTTTGTGCTGAAGAAGAGCCATATCTCAAGAGCATCAGGAAGGAGATGAAGCTGCTTAGGCTTTATTGCTTTCTGTGAGGATGAGTGATTTCATTTCAGTTCATTTAAATTTAATTAATATTATAATAATACATGTATTATATTGACTGTGTATTTTTGGATATACTATTTATTCTGAGCTGCTTAATGTATTTTCCATACTTATATGCAATGTGGTAAAATTGGATGTATTCTTACCTTACTTTGATTCCACACTCTGATTCTGTATTTATTTAATGACTGATTATATAGCATGTATGCATTGGCATATATCTCTCTTATTAGTGAGCTTGGATTATACATAATCCAATGATAAGGGAGGGATTTGCCAGAGTGACCAACTACTTCTTAGCTTAATCTTATGGATTAAGAGGAGGGCACCACAGGTTATGATGGTATTCATCTTTTTTTATAAGTTTAACCAGGCCTAGCTATATGGTTGGATAGGATGGTATTCATTAGACTTTTTCGGTTCACTAGCTTCATTCAACCCGTTTATGTTATGACAGTACTAGTTTATATATATTTCTTTGTTCTGATCTTTTAAGTCTAACCAGGCATATCTTTATAATTGGCTAGGATGGTATTTGTTAGGCTCTTTTTCAGTTCAGCAGTTTCGTTTAGCCAAGTTATATTATATATATATATATATATATATATATATATTGCCTAACCTTGGTTGCAACTTCGGGTTAAAGTATATTAATTTATATACATTATTTTGCTTAAGTTATAAATGCTTAGTTTATAACTATCCTGCTCATGTTGCTTGTTGTACCTTAAATACATGCATACTAAGTAAAATGTGATATTTTGAATATTTAATCTTATTTAATCAGCCTAAAATATACTTAGATAATTTGTATAACTATAAGTTTTTCTTTTTTTTGGCTGGGACCCTGATATTATGATTGTGGGGCCCCGCACCCTCCGCGGTCATGTTAATACTGAAATTAACATGATTACGGAGAGTACGGTCCCCGCGTGACAACCCTCCCAACTATAGTCGAGTCAGGTATGAACTCAACATGCCTTAGCTGAGAGGCTTGCCACCTAAAACTGAAGGTCAAGCATCAAAATATAAAAGTAGTGGAAGCAGATAAAAGTATAACATCCACGTCACAACACAGTAAAGGAAAGAATAGACAGTAACTCAGCTCAATATAAAAATACAGAAAAAGAAATACATCCAAAATATTTAATTATTATAAACAAGCTTAATGAAAGAGAACTTTCTCATCCTCATAAGCAAAAACAAAAACTAGCTAAGCCTCTATAGCAGAAAGGTCATCCTCCTGACCTAAATCCTCACCTAAAGCAATCTCAATGAATAGCTCTAAATCTAACATTATCGCTATCACAATGCCAGCTCCCCTACCAAGAAAAAAAAAACTTACAGTTAAACAAATTATTTAATTATATTTTAGGCTGATTAAATGAGACTAAATATTTAAGATATCATATTTTACTAAGTATGCAAGTATTTAAGGTGCAACAAGCAACAAGAATAGACTAATTATAGATTAAGCATTTATAACTTAAATAAAATAAAGTATATAAATTAACATACCTCAACTCGAAGCTGCAACCAAGATTAGACAGTAAATATAAATATATATATATATATATATACATATATATATAGTAACTAAAAGAACTAAAAGTAAACTCATCCTATCATGTTTATGATCAATTAAATGTGTGCTGATTTGTATAAAAAAATTGTATTGAAATAAAGACTAGCATCCTAACACATGCAAGTACAAAACTAAAAAGTATTGAATTAAAATAATTATACTGAAATGAACTGAAAATAAATTATGAATATAAAATATGCATAACTGATAATATATATAACTTAGCTAAACGAAGTCGCTCAACTGAAAGAGAGTCTAAAAAATATCATCCTAGCAAACTATAGAGCTAGGCCTAGTTAGACTTAAAGATCATAATAGAGAAATGTATCTAGTCTAGTACTATCATAACATAAATGGGCTAAACAAAGCCACTGAATTGAAAAGTCTAATGAATACCATTATAGCCAACCATAGAGCTAGGCCTAGTTAGACTTATAGAATAGACAAATACCATCCTAGTTAGCCATAGAGCTAGGCCTAACCTATTCTATTATAAAAATATTAAACTGAAGAGGAAGACTAAGTAGAATACACTCTACTAAATTGAATATTAAAAAATTTAACAAACTGAATATACTAAATAAACTGACTTACTGATTTAAATAATGAGGTAGTATGTAATCAAGACTGACATAGGATATTCATCAAAACATCCCATATTCAAATATTATGTCCAAGATATAAAACTCAAAATAAAAGGTATGCAAAGTAATAATAATCAAAGCAAGCAAGATACTTAACTAAATATATGTGATATTTGTTGTTATCTAATTTAATTTGTTATATCTAATTTGAGATAGTACAAGTTTAGGATCTCCAATATCCATCTATCCAATATAAATTTAGATTTATGACCTTATAATTAATATTAGAACTTAACAAGTTCTAAATTATAATCAGAATGATGACTACAAAGGTTAAGTAATTAATCAATGATTTAATTATTGTATTTTGATAGCCCAAATCCAATCTTATACCGATCAAGATTTAAGAATTATGGGTCCAACTCCAAATTGGGGTTTAAACCTGAATTATAGTACTAATCTTCTAAAGATCTAAGGGTTAACACCCACACTTATTCTAAAGATAAAGGATCTTAAAAGTTGAAAGATTAAATAAATTATGATCTTATAGAAAGGCTAAATCAAGTTGTCATAAGATAAAATAATCAAATAAGAATTTAAAAATCTAAGATTTAAGCTCAATCCATAGAATAATCTCATTATTCTATAGGTTGAATCAACTTAAACCCACTACAAGGATTTTAAAGGATTTAATTAATTAAGAATTTTAAGAATAAAATAATTCAATTCAATAAATTTATAAAATGATGAACTTATAAGGATCCAAAATCTTAAGGTTAAGTTAAGATTATAAATCACATAAATTATTATAAGGTTTAAAAACTTATGATTTACTTGTCTAGACTTAAATGCTAAAATTAGCAATAATTGAATGACTTTATGCAGATTAATAATTATCAAAATAAGAAGTTCAATTTATATCAACTTTTCTTTGAGGCTAATTAAGGTTGATTAAGGTTAAAATCAATGTTGCCTTAAGAAATATATATCACATGATGAATTAACTATGTTAATTGAAAAATTAATGCTACTATTAACTAATTATGAACTACAACAATTGGTACTTTAATTAATAATTTAAGAAATTCAGAATTTAAATCTAGTTAAACACATAAATTTCTAAGCATTTTAAGCATGGATTTAAGAAAATCACCTCTATATTCATTCAATGCATAATTTCATTATAATGAGTTTTAATTTTGGTATATTTTTGAGACTCAGGTGCTACGGCGCACGGCATCGCTTTTAGGCACTGCGGTGGATTTCAGCGTCGCGGTGCTAGATTTCCTGAGAGCAAAGTGATACGGTGCGTTGTAACATCCCCTGCTCGAGAGCCAGGCATTACTGCCCGCTGTGGTGCACTATGGCATGCGATGGCATAGACAACCCGAGACGTGGGCGCTACGATGTGCTGTCGCGCATTTTGACCGAGAGTCAGGCGCTACAGCGCACTGTAGTGCTCGACGGTGATGTTGTTTATGCAAAAACTAAAATATGTCCCCTTTGGCACTCAAATACTCTTGATTTAGGGCATCTCATGTGTGGTGTCATATACCGATGGATAGGTTTTTCCAATGCCTTTCCATTGATACTAAAATTGACACAAAATGATTATTTTAACAATGCAAATAATGAAGCTAAAGGTTCAGGCATACGAAAAATTCTATTTGCAGAACTGATTTTTCTTCCCTAAAATTTATCTTAATGTGCTCTAATGAATTCCATATCTCAACCACAAATTCTTAAGGATGCAAAGTAGCATTAGAACAAAATGAAGTAGCCATTGAATCAAATAATGGGAAAAAGGGAGGTACCTTAGACTTGCAAATGATAGATTTCCTTAAGGGTCTTTGGGAGCTTGAGCTTGAGAGGAGAAGCTTCTTCTTCTTCTTCAACTACTAGCAAGAGAAGGAAGAGGGCTGAGGGATCTTTGAGCAATAAGTACAACAAATTAAAGGAAGAGGGGAAGATGGGAAGGAGCTTCAGTTGAGCAAATGGAGAGGGAGAAGGGCTGGGGGCTGCCTTTATGGAATAGAGGGGAATTACTCATTAATGAGCCTTCCCATCAACATGGAGGGGAAGGTGTGGTGCCCCCGTACTGATAACAAGAAAGTACGGTGCTCCAACTGTGGCAAATCCCTAACTTAAGTAAGTTAGGTAAACCCAACCTGCCTTAAGCCAAGGACTTGTCACCAAGTGCTATAATATTCATCAATATATAGATATCAAAGTGGCAGAAGCAATAAATAATAGAGTAATATTCACAGGCATACATAGTAGGAAAAGAGAATGCAATATAGTAACTCATCACAATGCAGAAATGAAATACATCCAGAAATAATTATTACAAACTGAAGTTTAAAGAGAAAGAAGAATGTCTCTCAATCTCACTAAAAGAAAAAGACAATATTTAACTAAACAACAACAGCACAGTCCTCCTCCTGAGCCTGCTCCTCTTCTGCGACACTGCCCACGAACGCGTCTGAATATGATATTTATTGGTATCACAAATGCTAGGGCCCCAGCCAACAAAATAAAAAGGTTACAGTTAGACAATTGTCTAAGTATATTTTAGACTATTTTAATGAGCTGAACATTTAAAGATATCACATTTTAACTTAATAACACATGCAAGCAGTAAAGGTGCAACAAGCTATGAAAGAAACGGGTAACTATAAACTATCTATTTATAGCCAGCATACAATGCAAAACAAACAAGGTGAGGCTAAAAGCTAAAAAAAATAGCAATTGCAATACAATTCTAAACCTAATATGCTTATGATCATGTTAACATATGCTGAGTATATAAAAGAAACACAAGTACTGAAAACATGCAATTATAGCATCCTAAACATGCCAATATACATAAGTAAGCCATAAGAGTATACATACAACATGCTAGTTAAGAATAGAAAAGAACATAAAAGCCACTGAGACATGTGGCAAAAGTAAAGCAATCTATGAAATATGAAGCCACTGAGACATGTGGCAAGGCGAGCAAATACTGAAAATAAGGCCACTGAAGCATGTGGCAAATTAAATCAGGAAAATAATGCAATTCAGCTAAAGTAGCAATACGCCTAAGACATAGTACTGCCATACCCGCCAATATGCCATATAGGGCCCCCAATATCAATCAATCAATTCCCAGCCTAGCCACCCAAATATGCTAGGTCTGAGTCCAGTCTATACAATACTACTACTGAAGAGGCAGACTAAGCTAGGACATATTCTACCAACTGCAAACAAGACAAAACTGAATGACATGCAATTCAAATACTAACTTAGGATATATCATCCATATCCTAAGTTTTACTATTATGCTCAAGGAATAAGGCTCAATATCCAAGGTACGCCAAGCAATCTAGTCAAATTAAGCAAGAGACTCAATCTAGACTCATGTGATATCTGATGTTATCTAATTACCAATTCTAGCTACTCTGAGAAGGTATAAGTTTAGGATCTCCAATATCCAGCTATCGAGTAGAATCTCAGATTTACGTCCTTAAAGTTAATATTTAGAACTTAACAAGTTCTAATCCAAAATCATGTGACAACTATATAGTTTAAATAAGTAAATCAATGACCTAATGTATTAATATTTTACTATCTTACCCAAATCTTGATTAAGTAGATCAAGATTTAAGGATTTAGAACTTAAACCATATGTCGAGTTCAAATCTTAAATCCAAGGTAATATTCTATCTAGGATCTAGGTGTAACGACCCAAGTCGTTACTATGATAATTATGACTAAACCCAAAAATTAGAATTCCGAGTGACTTCAAAATTAGAGAAAACTAAAAATACCCTTTGATAGAATATATTTTTGTAATCATAATACTTAAGTTTGGGAGTAATCTGGAAAACGAATACTACTGAATTAATTTTTGAATTATTTAAATTCAGTAAATTGGAAAAATTAAATACAAGTTCAAATTCAGCGATTTTAGTGTCGTTGGATTAAGAATATTATAAAAAGGCTACATAAAAAGTTTCGTCGAATTTATAGCTCCGGATTGACCAAAATTAATTTGTAAAGTTTTTATCTTCAGAAATTAATAAAAAATAAAATATTGCTCCAAATTGAAAAATTTCTACGCTAGTGTGTTTTTCTCATCAAGATACACCTCCATGTTAAGTTTCGTTATATTCTGGAAAAGAAATGGAAGAGAGAGAAAGTAGAGAGAGAAAGAGGAAATAAGAAAGAGGAAGTAAAGATCAAATTGAACACTCCAAAATCATGACAAATTTTCTCTCATCCATCTCATCCAAATAATGGATGAGAGAGAAAATAATTATTTAATTAATAAAAAAAAGTTTATAAATACCCCCCCATTCCTCCTCTCCTTCCACACTCTCATCCCCACTCACTCTCTTCTCCCCACCTCCCATCTCCCCCTCTTCTTCCTCATCCACCACCGGTTCCCCCCATCAACCTCTAGTAAAGCCTCATTAACGTCAATATAGGATAAGAAATATGTAAGAAATGAATTCTTTTACTCTTTTTATTTCTTCTTCTTTTTTTTTATAATAATAATAATATTATTATTATTAATGTTAATATTACTACTATTATACTTTTATTTCTGTCATTTTCTTTCTTTCTATATATGTATATATTTCCTAATTACTCTGACTTTCATTTCTATCATTTTCTTTCTTTCTATATATGTATATATTTCCTAATTTCTGCAACTTTTATTTCTGTCATTTTCTTTCTTTCTATATATGTATATATTTCCTAATTTTTGCAACTTTCATTTCTGTTATTTTCTTTCTTTCTATATATGTATATATTTCTTAATTTCTGCAACTTTTATTTCTATCATTTTCTTTATATATATATATATATATATATATATTACTTATAATAATAAAACTTATTATTTTGATATATAAAGATAAATAATCAATATAAATATTAATATTAATATTCTAAGATAAAATAAAGAATATTATTCTTTATCATTAATTATTTCATTTGTAGCATTTGCATCATTATTAAGATTTAACTTACTTTGATATATTTATATGAGATTTGTGCTCAGAAATTGAAATAAAAAATCAGAAATCAGTATCATGGGTTCATTCAGGTTGTTCTCAGGTCTGTACAGATAATACGTTAGGCCAGGACAGGCTGATATCAGGAGAAATAAGGAGTCTGCACATAGCCTTTGAGGGGGAATGTGTAGTTAGTCAGGAACCCGCATCTCAGATAGTTAGATAGACGTATCTAACTCCTCGATTATTCTGTTACTTTGTCCAACAGAATAAATATTATATATTGCTGTATTTTCCTTAAGAATGAGCACATATCTTAAATATATATATTGTATTAATAATCGTAAGCATATCATACTTAAATATCACATTTTTATTTCTCATGCAGAATCATGACGCTTAAATGCAAATTTTGATATTCTATAAATCTTACTTAGACTTTTGTGTCTAATTAAATCTTTTCTTTTCTCTTCTTTTCTTTTCTTTCTTTATTTTTTTTGGTTCGCCCTGTCATATACATACATATATATATATATATATATATATATGGCAGTTCATGATCAATCTCTGGATCAAGCCTTTGAGGAGGAGCTGATACATGAGGGTGCAACTTAGACATTGATTTTCTTGAAGTTTTAAATTATTTTTGCTTAGTGTGTAACAAATTTTGTAAAATAATTATTATCTTTGTAATGAATATGTTTCTTTTATTATTCTGGTATTTCTGAATGTTACAATGAATGTGGAAGTGTGCGTATATTTTATACGCCTCTAAATACACTGTTATACTAAACCCCGATATGATCCTAGGAAGTGAGCACCTGATGCTGAATTAGCTATGCTGACCCAGCGGAGGGTCTCCACACTAGGGTTCACACTTATTACCCAATTTGAAGGTAAAGAATCCTTTAAGCTGAAAGATTCAGGAACTAAGAACTTAGTGAAAGGTTATTCTACTGATTATAAGATAAAATAATTGATTAAGAACTTGAGAATCTAAGATCTATATTCAATCTTTAAGATAATTTCCTTATCTTATTGGTTGAATCATCATATACCCACATGGAAGATTTCAAAAGATTAAACAATCAATCATTAAAGAATTTTAATAGGAGATGGTTTAATTTCAAATTGAAGATCTAAGTCTAAGATCTAAGATCTAAAGATTTGAGATTTGATCACTTTAGATCTCTAAATTAGAGTTTTATCTTAAGAGCTTTCATTTGTGATTCTTTTAGAATCTAAGTTCACAGTTAAATTATAAGGAGCTTATTAAGGTTGAAATTGACAATTCAATGCATTAGTTTAACATTAAACTCATATTGACCTTTTTAGGGCTACTTAAGATCTAAGGATCTAAGTTTTGATCACTTTAGACTTTAAGCTATATTTTAACTTATACTTTACCAATTACATTTCTTTTAAGTTTTAGCTCTTAGGTTAACCTTATTGAACTTATTAGGGTGATATTTAATCATCTCATTTATTAGATTCAAGGATTAATACCAAATGACTCTTATAAGATTAATTAAGATCTAAGTGTCTTACTTAGGGATTAAGTGGAGATTTCTTGAATTAATGATCATATTAACATTTATATTAGTCTAAGGGTTCAAAGAACATTTCTAATCTACCTTAGGATAGTTTACTGAGATTTCCAAGCTTTAAGGAGCATTTAAACATATTTTGGTCAAAATGATCAAAATGCCCCTCTTAAGGCAAGAATTGGGATGTTAGGGTTTACTTATCCAAATTGATCCCAATCTGTCTTAATGTGTTTTCTATTGACTAATAGGGTAGGAGTTTCACTTATCTCAGATTTTTGACCACTTAATTAAACTAATTATCACTAATTACTTAATTAAGCCCAATAGGGTGATTAGTGAAATTAGGGCACTCCAAAGCAATCCAACCTTACACTTAGGTTCTAATAGACCTAATATGACATCAGGAACAATCCCCACCCAAATCAAATGCTTAATTAAGGTTAAACTCACTAATCCTTAATTAAGGTGATTAAGAAAAATTATTATCCAAAACTAAACTTAAGGGTCTGATCTTGGTCCTTTGGGTACAAGGAGCAATCAGAGCCCTTAATCTCATTAATTAGATGTTTAAATTATTTTATATGATTTAATTAAGGACAGCAAGAAGATTGGCAAATATTTTAAAATCCAACCATTGGATCTGAGATTTTATTTTATATTCAGATTCCTTGAATTTTTCTGATTCAAATGGTATATTGGATCATACCATTTGGATCAGTATAGCCAAAGTTATTCAATTAATTTAATCTGAATGTTTATTTAAATTAAGACTATATGATTTAATTAATTAATTGCATAACCTTTAAAAATACAATCCTATAATTAACTAATTAGCCGCGGCCCGAAATCGAACCGCGCGGGTCGGGGTCGGCCCGACCCAAAATCCAGCGTCTTCTTCCTCTCGCACGCGCCCGCAGCCCTAACTCTAGGACCAGCTTCCAGCGCCAAATTCTCCATGCTCCGGTCACGCCACGCCCCGATTTCAACGGCTACACGATCCCTGACCCTAGACGCACCGATTAAGCCAAAAGGCCCTAACTAGGAGGTGCTGGATCGCCGGATGACTACTCGACCGAGACCTTCCAGAAGGTGCACCTGTGAGGAGTGAATTCTCCTCACAGAGTCCATGAATTACAGCCGTCTCAATCCCTACACGTTCAGGGACCCGAGAGGGAGCGATTGGGCAAAACGGGAGGTTCTGCGGTGGTCTGGATGCTAGGGTGCTACTCGGCGTATTTTGCCATCTAGACCCGCGACTGGATCGATCGATTCCAATCAAATCCATCGTTCTGGTCGAATCCAGCCTTCAATATGGTTTAATAATTATCACCGATAGCTTCTACTACCTATTGGATGGCCAAACGCCTCGAGGGAATGCAGCATTTGGGCGAAAATGGCTCAACTGGCAGTGCACACTCAGACGGCGATTATGCCGTCTGGCCCACTGCCAGGCCTCACCAGAAGATCTGAGCATCTGCTGGGAACTAAGGAGGGGTCCTAATGTAGCATCTAGGCCTGAGAGGAGGCGAGTCGAGCTGAAATCAGCTCGATAAAGAGAAGGGATAGAGGCTGTACCTTGGTTCAAAGAAGCTCAGAGACAGACGACAATGCAGCTAGGTGGGGGTCGCACCAGAGGGTTGCAGGAGCTCGGCAAGGGGGTCTGAACACCAAACCACGCCCTCTATCAGCAGACGCAGTAGGACCAATCGTCATGTTCGCCGAGAGCTCCAATTGCTTCAGCTGGGAGATGAGGGGATCACAGTGAGCAAAGGAGCTCACTGTGAGTCTTGGGAGGTATTTATAGGCCGGAGGAGACTAGGGAGTGGATGCCAGAGCTCTGGTTTGGAGCTTGGCTCGGCCCGGGGGTTCACTCGCCATTGCTCATTAGGGAATGGCTCAGCCATCCCTACCCATCCCTGTGGCTCGGCCACAACGGGAAGGACCCTAACGGTCTAGCTGACCTGGCGGGAAGGTGGTAAACAGGACCGACATGGCTTGATTCGGCAGATTTTCTTCTGTCAAGACGGGATCCTCTGGAGACAAAGATCCACAGTGTCGGGGGACTCCAAGACCGTCTGATGGATCGACAGTTAGCGCGGACGGCTCTGATCACCCGACATCTAACGGTCGCGCGAGGAGTTGGATCAGCCGTCGGATCAGATCCGTCGATCGAACGGGCGATCGGGGTTACTTAGGCGGATGGTTTAAGCGCCGTCGGATCGAATCTCAGAACCGCGGAACGGTTGAGATTAAGCAGATCCGATCGAATGCGCGAGCCGTTGGATCAAACATGTTGGGATGCGTGCTAGTGATCCCACTGGCTCAAAGCCGTGCGCTGCTGTCGGGACCCCGTAGCGGATCTGTCGCGGTCCCAACAGCAAATCCCAGATTAATAAAATTATTAATTTATTTAATTTAATTAAAATTAAATCCAATTAAATAATATATAATTATTCTTAAATAATTCAAATCTAATTTATGACCAAATGAGCTCCAAAAATTCCCAAAAATTCACCCTTAGTTAATTTGGGTATGAGAAATTCAAAAATGAAATCAGATTTTAATTTGGAGATCAAAATAATTTAGGTATTTTTCAGAGCTTAAAAATAGCCAAAAATACCAAATTTTTCATTTTAGCTCCAAATGATTCCAAACTTCTATGATTATGTTTAAATAACCCATTGAATCCAATGGAATTAAAATCAAGTATTGGTTTAGCTTAATTAATCCAAATTTAGCTGAGATAACAACTAGAGATATTACAGAAGGAGAGGGGCAGAAGCCCCTTTTGCATGCGCAGGGTATGGGGAGGAAGGTGCAGGGAAGGGAGAAAAATGGCAGAGGGTAAAATAGGAAAAAAATAATGGAGATTTAATAAAGTTTAGTATAATTTATTTGACTAATTAGTGCTCCAAAATTAGATTAATAGACCAGCTTTGAAAAATTCAAAAATTTACCCATAGCTAATTTGGTAGTAAGAAACTCAACGACAAAGTCGGATTTTAATTTGGAGGTCGATTTAATTATCTTAATTTTTGGGGTATTTAAAATACATTACAATATTCGCAAAAATCCGACGACTTCTAAATACTTCCAAGACATCACTCATAGCTAGTTTGAGGGTGATGAGCGCAATGACGAAGTTGAATTTTTATTTCAACAATTATTTAATTATTCTATATTTCGAGGTATTTAAATATATTAAAATATTCGAGAAAATCCGATGACTTCCAAAAACTTTCAAAATATTACCCCTAGCTAATTTATGGGTGACGAGTGCAATGGCAAAGTCAGATTTTAATTTTGATGTCAAATTAAATATCTAAATTTTCTAATTAATTTAAATATTAAAATATTTCAAATATTGGATTTCAGCTCTGAATTGCTCCCAAATTTTAGGGGTTGGTTTTAATGACCAGATAAGCTTGATGGAATAATAATTAGGATGTGATTAGCTAAAAATTTGGCTAAGTAACAACCTAGGTTGCTACAATGATACTGATAATATCAGATTCAGAATTGTTCGTTGAGATTGCTTGAGGTGAGGAGTTAGGTTAGGAGGAGGATCTTCTTACTGCAGAGGCTTAGCTAATTTTTGCTTTTGTTTGGGAGGATGAGAGTTCCCTTTCATTAAACTTTGCTTATAATAATTAAATGTTTTGGATGTATTTCTTTTTTTGCACTTTCATATTGATCTGAGTTATTATCTTTCTTTCCTTTACTATGCTGTGACGTGGATGTTATACTCTTATTTGCTTCTACTACTTTGATATTTTGATGCTTAACCTTCAGTTTCAGGTGGCAAGTCTTTTAGCTAAGGCGGGTTGGGTTTATACCTGACTCGACTATAGTTGGGAGAGTTGTCACACAGTGACCGCACTCTCGATAATCATGTTAATTTCAGTATTAGCATGACCATGGAAAGTACGGGGCTCCAAATAAGCAAATAGGAGCCACAAAGCATTAAATGAAATGATAAAAGTTATAAATCATATATTTATAATTTAGGCAAAACCTAAGGTAAGAAAACATACCTTAACCCAAAGCTACAGAAAATATTAAGCAATTTATAAATATAGATTACTAAATACAAAGAAAAATCCTAAATATATATGATGAATATACTTATGCTGATATTTAGATAAAAATGCAATATAAGTAAAATTGTACTAAAACTAGCATCCTAACATACTTACACAAAAAATACTGCATAAAATTAGAAAACTTTTGAAAATACATAAATATTGAAATAAATGCTATAAAATACTGAAATACTGTAAATACTCAAAATGTTGAACTGAGCTGAACTGAAACTAACTAAAATTGAGAATAATTGAATTGAAAATAAAATATTTTTATTTTAATCGGATATGTGCTTAGAATAGCCATGCCATAATAGAAATTGGCTAAAACTAGCCTCCAAACAAAAACTGAATCATCTAGAACACTGATGTCTAGATCAACTACATACCATCCAGAATACTGATGTCTGGATCTGAGCTGAAAAACAGAATTGCAGAGGCAAACTAACTAGGACACATTCCAATGAACTATTATTTGATTTATTGATTTTACTGATTTATTCATACCAATGACATATGAAATTCAAAAATAACATATAATATTTATCAAATATTCTATGTCTTAACTAATGTGTCAAAACAGTAAAGGCTTAAATCAAGAAAGCAATGCATGCAAAACAAGGTATGATAAGCATTACTAAATAAAATTTTTTGATATCATCTGTTTTTGAATTTAATGGTTATAACTATTCTGAGATCATACAAGCTTAGAATCTCCAAAATCCTATTATTCAATATAAACTCAGAAAGCAACGGTCCTATAAAGCCAAACTATTATAACTTATCAAGTTCTAATTTAAGTCAATCAATATCGCCTATATAAGATAAATAATAAATTATTCACCTTAATTAATGAATTTATTAACCCAAACCAATTATGATTTAAGCAAATCAAGATTAAGGGATTAAGAGTTAAACTCCAAAATATTGGACTTTAGACCTCTTAACCCAAATGCACTAAAATCTAAGGGTCTAAGTGCGGTGCCTCGCCCCACTGCTCCGCACAAGGAGAAGTGTAATCAAGCGATAGGATGCGTCATCACTAAGGGGATAACCCCAGATTATCATTAACAAGGCAAATGCCCACTAAGAGGCCACTTACTTTTCTAATGCTAATACTGCTAAGGTGTCCAAGCACTCAACTATTTAGAGACACGATAGTACCCCGAATTATTATACAAGGATAATCATAATTTGGAGTATAATAAGGCAAGTGCAATAAATAAATAAAGTGCAAAAGTTGACTGAAATAAATACATCAATTCATCACATAATAGAAATAACAGAAGATAAAGAGTAAATATTACATCCTAGATATAGTACTGAAATTCAAAAAACATATAGAGCAGGAATTAAAGTTATTACAACCCATTAAATAACTCTAAGGAAAGAAAGACTGAAATTAAATTAAAACGCTCTCTCTCCAACATAAATAAAATCTAAGTCAAAGTAGAATGGTCTTTATGCTCCTGCTCCTCACCTGGATTTGATTCTTTAAACTACTTTAAGACTGAGATGTTAGTTTTTATATGTTAAGGCCCTAGTTAAGAAAAGAAAATATAAGTTAGACAATATGTCTAAGTATATTGTAGGTTGATAATTTCTTATATTTTAAGATATCACAAATTATCCTAAATTTTTTCAACATTTTAGGCTCATAATTTTGAGATCAATTTAATTATTATATTTTTTAGGGTATTTTAAATATATTAAAGTATGCTAGTTATCTTTATATTCTAAGTATTTAAAATATAAGAAAAATATTTGGAAAAATTCGACAACTTACAAAAATTCTCAAAATTTCACCCCTTGTTAATTTGAGAGTGATGCGTTCAATGGTGAACTTTGATTTTGATTTGAAAATCAAAATAATTATTAAAATTTTCTAATTGGATAAATACATTAAAATAATTAGAATATTCAATTGAGCTCTGAATTGCTCTAAATTTTTAAAGTTTGTTCAAAATATCATATAAAGATAATTAGATATGATTAAAAACTGATTTGATTGATAAATAAAGTTTAACAACTTTTAGATTGTTAAAGTGGATCACATAAAGAATTAGTTATCAAGATATTTTGAAATCGATATTGTTAGAAGAAGCAAAGAAGTACTTGGGATGGAATCTGTATGGACAAGAAAGCGGAGAAGATTTAGCTCACTCAAAGGGCATATTTGAAGAATATGTTGAAAAAAATTAGAGTGGATGATTTCACAAAGAATGTGTGTAACTACCAAAGATTGTTACTTAGGCATAATTATGCCTAGACCTATTGATATGCCACAAATTAGTGTGACTTTTGATCACACGCAAGTATATGTGGTTTGAAGTAATATAGGGATGATAAGTTTTATATTTATCATCCTCAGGGATTAAGAAAGAGTTACTAGTTAGTTTTATTTCTTCTAATGCTAAACAATCAAACAATTAATTTTTTAAACTAGATTAATCTACGCATGCAAAATAATAAATCTAAATTACAGGGCTGAAATGTAGGATTAAGAGATCAAGGATAATTATACTAATTTACTATGATTCAATGTTCCTAATAATTGTTGAATTATTTAAATAGTAATTATTTGAGAATGATAATTTATATTTCTAGGGTACAGATAATTAAAATTATTATTGATCTCTCACACATATAGGTCACTTATCACTAAATTTTAAGATCATTTTTAGCTGATCTCGTATGAGACCTCATGACTTCGAACCTTAACGTTTTAAAGATGTTTCTTTAAGTTTACCAGCATTCCATGTTCAGTGCAAATAGAATCAAATTTCCATCTTTGCTCAGGATCGCTTGTATAATTAATAAAACATGGTAGACTAGAAATATGAGTACACACAAATCCTTGATCAGGACTTTTGCTCAGATCTATGATTTGATGCTACTCATATGTCTAAAGCACTTGAAACAATGCACTAGGGTTTAGTGCACTTCTTGTGTCAAGTGCTCAGTAATCATTGATCTCGTCAAGATTATAAATCTACCATTTTGTGTATAATACCCAAAATATTACCATTAATCCGAGCATGCACACATAGACTCACTCGAGATCTGTTAGTTGAACGATGCAGTAAACCAACCACGCTAGATCTTGATATCGAAATAATTGATGATGGGAACTATATATATAAATCAAATTAAAAAAAGAAGGATTTGAACAGCAATTTTTGGCCAAAAATCAAGGCAAAGAATTCGAAACAAACGTACGTAGCCAGTTGAACTGAACGACGGTTTCGATTTCGAACCGCCATTTCATTCATTTAAATTAGCTGTTTAAATTAGTAAAAATTAATTAAAATCATCGTAACTCCCAATTTATAGCTAAATAACTCTCCACTTTTAGCAGTCATTTTAGGATATTTTTTTTAAGAGTATTGCTATACTTACAGATTAATATACATCAAAATATATAGATGATTTGTCAATTCAATGTGCAAGTAGATTATTGTTTGAATATACATTTGTGAGGCTTATATGAAAATTAATAAAAAAATTTATTTTGGCCCTGAATACTTTTTAATGTATATTCTTGTGTAATGATAACAATTTTCTTTTTTCAAACCACGATCATTTTATATTCTCTTCCACCTAAGATCTCTCTCATATATCTTTGTATGTTGAGAGATGCCCCTTCTCAAAGTCATAGGGAGGATCTTTAGTGGCTTATTGAGCTCGCACCCATTCAAGTCGATCATATATTCATCTCTATTGTAAAGGTACCCAGTGTTCTTAAAACTTAGATTTGGATCATTATTTTTCATAATATTTTCTAATTTAGAAGAAAAAAGATCAGTGTATATTTAGACAATTAGAACCCCAATTTATAGAATTAAGGTATCAATATATTCACAAAAATTAGGGGAATAGTAAACTGCAAAAAATTCAGATTCGACTAATTATTTTTTTTAAACTTACTAATCATGGTTAAGAGAGATTAGTGAATATTTAGTCATCCAAAATAACAATTTGTAGTGCTAAGGTATCAATGTATATAAAAGTCAAAAGAATATTAACCTATAGAAAAATATAAATTTGGATAACTATATTATTAATATTTATCAATCAAGATTAAATTTGATTAATGAATATTAAGCCAATCAAAACTCTATATTTTAATATTAATGTATTAAAATATTCATAGAGATCAAAGAGAATAAACTATAAATAAATTTAGATTTGGATAATTTTTTATTAATATTCACTAATCAATTTGCCAACCAAAACTTTAAATTTTAGGGTTAAGGTATCACAAAATTGATAGAAATTGGTGGACGTAAACTAATTATTTTTGAATTTGGATAATTATTTTTATTAATATTTTTTACTAATTAAGCTTAAAATATATTAGCAAATATTAAGCCAACTTAAAATACAAATTTTATAATTAAAATATCAAAATATTCATAAAAACTAGAGAAATAATAAACTAAAATAAAAATTGAATTTAAATAATTATTTACTCTAATATTCACTCATCAAAGTTAAGATGGATAGATGAATATTAACTTATATGAAATTTCAAATTTTCATAAATAATGTCTCCAAATATTTATAAAACTTAAACTCTAAATCCTAAACCCTTTTTAATTAAAGTTAAGATCAGTTAGTGAATATTAAATTATTCAAAATTTCAATTTATAAGAAAATAAAAAATAAATAAACTACAAAAAAAATTCAAATTTGGATAACTATTGAATCTAATATTCACTAATAAAAGTTAAAATGGATTAGTGTATTAAGCTATTTGGAACTAATATTTATGAATAAAGTATTCAAATATTCATAAAAATCAGAGGAGCTGTAAACTATATAAAAATTTAGGTTTAGATAATTATTTGTTATAATATTCACTAATTAATGTTAAGATAAATTAATGAATATGAAGCATTTGGAACTACAATTTTTAAGAATAATGTATCAAAATATTCATAAAAATATAAGAGGAACATTAAAATGAAATAAAATTTAAGTTTGAATAATAATTATTATTATATAGTTAATATTAGTGAATGAAATTTTGGGTTCACTAACTCAAAAAACTTATGGAAATTACTCATTTATAATTATACAAATTTTTGATGAAATAATATCTAAATGTTAGAAATGATTTTCACTTGAATAAACAGTTATTAAGTTATCTTAATCTAACGGTAGAAAACCTAACCTAACGAGTTAAAATTAAAAATTTAAGATGATTTTTTATAACATGAGGAATAAATATTAAGTATAATCTTTAAGAGATTAAAACCTCAAAACTCAAACAAAATGTAATGAATGTTATGATGAGTTCACTTATGGCGATCAAAGATTTGTACATACACATATTAGATTAGGATTGACCGATTTCGGGAGGTATAAAGGAGTACAATTATCCTATGAAAAGATTAGTGTCGATTATAAAGTACGCAACCCTATTTACAACATTCATATAGACATATTTGACTTCTCAGGTTCTAAAGTGATCCACCAAAGCCAACTAAATTAAAATGCATGTTGATGAATTGAGCACACTCTTGATTTTATATGCTATAAATATGTTGTAAGGACATTCTATTCAGGTTTTCAATTACTTATTGTATGCACCATATATTTTCCTGTAAATATTTGTATTTTATTTTTCTTTTACTACATATCATTTTTCTTAATTGTAATTTGTGATATCTTAAAATAATACTAGACATTCTTATAATACTTAATATTCCATATCAGGATTTATGTGAAGATTAGTTAAATCTTGAGGAGCAAAGTCTAGAGGAGGAAGCTTAAGATTATCTTTTGTAATTAAATTTTTGAAAAGAGAGAGAACTATTTATTTTATTTATATTTATTTTCAAATGTCTTGCATTGTATGAGAACTATACAAAATTTGAGATAAATGTATTTTCTTTTTTTTAATTTTATTTTTATGATTGAATTGTTGAATGTTGATATATTTTTATTTTATGAATTTATTTCTACTACTATACTAAACTCAAATATAATCCTGGGCAGTTAACTACATAATATTAGATTAGTGCACTAATTTAATATCGAATTGTTACACTGTGAATATTCTTTCACGATACCATATGCAATTGCAGTTGGAAGTCTTATGTGTCATGATATGCATAAGACCAGATTTGGTTGAGGTTGTTGGGTAGTGAGCATGTTTATGCATGATTTGGGAAAATTCATTGGCAAGTAGTGTAGATGCGTTATTTGAAGGATATGATTGGTGTGAGTCTATTGTTTCAAAATGAATCATCTGTAGCAAATTTATGTGTCAAATATATTGATTCTGATTGTGTTGGTGATCTTGATTGAAGACGATCAACAACATAATATTTATTCACTCTATTATGAGATTCAGCTAAGTGACATCACTACAGTATGATCTGTAGTTTCCCTATTTACAACAGAAATTAAATATATGGCAGTTACAGAAGCATTTAAAGCTATTTGGATGAGATGATTATTAGAAGTGTTTAGTGTGCAGTATGAGAAATTAGTAATTAATTGTGATAGTTAGAATGTTGTATTCTTAGCTATTAATCCTGTTTTTCATGCTTGCACAAAGCACATTGATATGTGAAATTATTTTGTTTCGGACTATAATTGAAGAAGTGAAATCTTGTTAAAAAAGATTGATACTAGAGATAACTCATCGTACATGCTAACTAAGGCAGTGAGTTCTCCCTCAGCCTAGACTGCTCTGCATCCTTGAAAGCGCGTTGGAGGCTTACTCGAACTGCATTCCACCTTCGTCTGCGATCAGCTCTCCGATCACTCTCTGGCGGAGCTTTCAGTTCCCGACAGATACAATTTTCGGGAGCCATATTCTCCCATGCGGCCGCAACCTCATGTCCACCTCCGGGAGGACGAATCATTCCGCCAGTGAGTTCTCCCTCAGCCTAGACTGCTCTGCGGCAATCGAGCGAGCTACAAGCTAAGCGCCGACAAGAAGACTTGGGCCTCAGGAGTCTCGGACAGGGGATATGACGCTAGACTGAACCATGGAGAAGACGACCGCCTCTACCTGAGCTCTCTCGGTGGCAACAAAAAAGACCTTTCCGGCTACAAGCCTAAGAACACCTCTGCCGCACAACAATGAACCAGGACAGCATCTTAAGGCTCTATGCGTGATTGCCAATGAGATTCCTTACTTACCACAAGGACAAATGCCATTGCCAAAGATGCCTGCGGCATCAACAACAACTTCTTGCTCGTTGATAGAGACGCAAAATGCTCTTGCAGCTTAACATTTACGTAAGCAGGGACTCCCACATTTTTGGCTGGCTGAAGGGAGAATTTCGGAGCTGCCATAAGAAAACTTTTCCAAGAAAAAATTTAATATATAAATAAAATTATAGACTTGATTATTTAAGATATTTTAATAACTTTATTAATCTATTTGATAAAAGTAAAATTTTAAGAACCAATTTAATAAAAATATAAAATTATAAGAACTACATTTTTTTTTTCACTTTTTCTTTTATTTTCTTTTCTTTTTGCTAGCTTATTAGAATGGACTATCGCTGAAGTGTTTTTAAAGTTTTTGTTTGATGCTTGTTATGCATTTGGGAGCTTTATACTCTGAGCATATATAAATATATGAACCTGGGCGTGATTGCACTTGTTGAAAATCCTTAGTCTGCAAATGTATTTAAATTGCATATATGCTTACTATCTAAAACAATAGGATTTTACAAACTATGATGTAAACACTATAAATTGGTCTGCAAAGCTGATGTAAGCTCGGAAGCTCCAGCATCTTTGGGAGATGACTTTCCGTTAACGAGGTAGAGAGCATAATACATATCACCTCACTTTCTTGCTCAACTTTTCTCGTATTATCTTTTCCCACCGATCGCACAATGCAAATCGGGTAACAAATTTTTGTGCCATGTACGCCCATGAGGACGCATTCTCTTTTGTTAGAGAGATGCGCTCCCCAAGAGGCTCTTAGACCTCCTGGCACAGGACATCATGGAATTTGATCCTAGATGAATTGTTGTGCTGTTGATTAATATTTGATACAGGTATGTGCATAGATTACAGCCATCTTTCATGAATTTTCCTTGCACCATTTTATTGTCAGACTAAAGATTTCAAAACAATTTTAGCTTTTGAAGCTGTTAATTGGGTTCGATTCAATGGTAGAGTTCTTCTTAAATTTCTATTGCCAATATTTTAAAGCTTTAATTTAAATAATTCAGCTTGCAAAAATATTTAATTTCAACATGATATCAAAATACAATATGAGATGTTGCACGTAGAATATATTATTATATGATATATGGTCTTATTAAGAAAATGCATAAATACAAACTTATGAAATAATGTGAATAAATTATTAATCAAGGATTGCATAAAAAGCTACTTGCATATGTTTACATTATACACTAAATGGAGTGCTCAAGACAATATGGTGGCAAAAAGAATGTGGTCATCAAAGGGGACGAAAAGGAGGACTTGGAAAAGGGCCACCCAAGTTGGCGATGATGCCAATTAGGGTATGCATTCAATCGTTCCATTGCAAACGAAAACCAATTTTGAGAACTGATCGAACCTGCCAAACAAGTGCGGAAGCTGAAAAGAACAAGTTTGGTTCTCTGGATAACAAAATTTTGGCCCACAAATTTAAGTTGCCAATGAATTACACAGTAAAATTCATCTAAAATTAAGCACTTTTAACTCGCTCAATAGAGAGGAGGAACAAATCTGTGGTTCTGAAGAGTTTGCTCAAAGATATGGCCAACCCTCAACAATGTATCCTGCTCAACATGAAGGATTATCAGCCAATATTACTTGCAAAATTATACTATGTGGATTACTAGCATTTCTCCTGTATAAATGGATCTTCTTTTTATGTATAAAGAATACATTTTGATTAAAAAACATAGAATTATATTTTAATTAAAGAACACGTATTTTAGTCTGAAAGTTTAATCAAAACGTATAAACTATAAAGTAAAACAGAAACCTCTCTTTCTTACCTCACAAAAGGCTGCAGCAATCATCTGAAGTCCAACAGGAAGGCCAGCAGGTCCACCATCAACAAATCCGCAGGGCACGACGAGGGCCGGCAGTCCAGCTAAGTTCACATTAACCTTAAGAAATCGTAGAAATAATAATAATAATAATAATAATAATAATAATAATAATAATAGTGTCTGATTAATATCATTCACATCAAAGTTTATGAGCCTGGCACAACAAAATAGAAGAACATGAACTGTCTCAGATGCACAAAAATTTGCAAAAAGACTTATCATCAATAGCATTTTTAGCCTTGATGCAACCATTGGCAAGGAATATCAACACAATCTATCAAAAATTTTCAAGCAAAAAAAGTTATCAGATTTGAAAATATTGACCATAGCCAGTTTTCTTGAAAATATTGGCCAGCGAGTTGATATTTTGTGGTTTGCAGAGGATGAAAAGGAATCTAACTTGTGATAATTTGCATAATTTATTGAGAATTGCTCCTAAAAGTGCAAGGAAACAATCTACATAGTTTTAACATATAATTTCTTAAACAGTTTTAAAAGGATTTAAAAAGTTTTTGACTCTGGTGAAAGATTTTCCTATGTAACTATTCTCCTAACTTTAATCAGGACATCGAGTCTCATTTCAAGGCGGTTTGAGTTGCATTTTATGCACTTCAGATCCATTTTTGCAATCAATCCACCTTATGGTTGCTTGAGTTGATTCTTGGTAAGCCTCTCAAAATTGATGAGGCTAACAAGAATCTCATTTGACCTTCAATTTCTCATATTCTAATGGAGATAGATAGCATAGCAGATCATCCTGCATAAGTCTTGGCTTAGGATCGTTAGGTTTCAGGCAATCTGTGGTGTTGAAACACATATCCTTTAGTATTAACATGACCATTTCCATGATTAAGATTCTTGTTTCAATCATATACCAATCTTAGATATGTTTCTTTTGGTAGACAGGAGGTTGTCCCCGACTCTGGTCAAGCTTTGTTTGATTGGGGATGAAACTGTGAGGCCAAGTGGCCAGACTTCATGTCCGATTTTTTTTTCCTGCTTTTAGTTTAAAGGAACATTTGTAATCTTTCTATAAGGATGATATTGTTTGTCGATCATCCTTGTCTTCAGCTCTGGTCTTCAAGAAAAATATCATTGTTTGGACTAAAAATCAATTCTAGTTTTCTGCTGTCACTATTAGATGGTCTGATTAATTAAAAAAATCTATAAAAATGACAAGAAGACGAGCGATCTATGTTCATTAAAATTCCAGCTTGAATCATCATAGAAAAGATTCTGCTACCTATATGATGCATTATAATGAGGTGGAATTGCACCTAAATAGCTCGTTCTCTTGGAATCATCAGAGAAGCCAATCTGAGGCAAGAGACATTTCCAGGTTCAGTTTTCCGATTGGATTGGCATAACATTCTTACCAAGCAGAATAAGTGATTTACACCTTCTACTGTTAAATTGATTGCATCAGTTATTTGTGAACCTCACGGATTCTTAATGTTTTCTTTAAATCTAAATTATTCCAAAAAGTATGAGCTTCTCTGAAAAATTGCATTGCATGGAGACATTTGTTGTTTGTCATACTGACTTCATGTGTTAGGGCTCTGGGATAATATATATATAACCTTTGTGTACTTGGGTAAAAAGATGGGCTATACAACAGTATTTTATAAAACCTTCTTAATGATCAATGGTTTCGTGATATGTTTACAGAAATAGAGCCCAGACTTTAAAATTGAGGAGGAAGCGCCCTTCAAACCATTCTAGATTGCATTCCACAAACTTAAGATCCACCAGAGCAACCTGCATACTCTCATCCTCAGGGTCTATTTTCAACCACCTTTGAATATACATATTATTATTGCAGACCAAATCAGGTCGCCAGTAACCAGGATTTTTGTCAAGGTAGAGATTTATGCTTTGTTTTCTTCTGAGATTTGGACGGTTTGTGGGGAATCCAGTTAGCAGAATGCGCTGTTTAAACATATGCCACGATGTTGCACTTCATGTCACATAATCCAACATAATATGAGATATTGTTTCTTAATGCACCCAAAGCTTCACCTGCTTAGGTTCGTCCTGCTTCAGGGATAGATCACGTGGTTTTGTGGCAATGCCTCTCACCAAAGATCCAATGCACTTTGTTGGAAAAGAGCCTTTTGAGAAGATGCTGCCTTTCATCTCCTATAAAGCTGCCAAGGTTTATCGACATGTTTCCTCTTTAGAGATGCAAGGTTCCTTTGATGAGATTACATGCAATGTTATTCTGACTCCAGAAATGATGCTACAATCAGACATCAAAGATACGACTTATGCACAAGGAGGAAAAGCAAAGGCAAGAGCACTTTTTGTCCTATCAGCACTCAGTCAAGCTGATACGTAGTTCTAATGTTTTCAGAATTAATATGTTGGATGTAATTCATGGTCTAATGTTCGATTAGTTTGTACGCATTTTAGAGTTGGACATTTCACGAGGCTGTGAAAAAAAACATAAAAAAAACCTCCAAATGTTTCATAAGCCTGTTAAAATGAATATCATCAATAGCATTTTAGCATAACGACGTAGCAATTAGCAAAGAATACCAAAAAAATGAAGCTTTTCATTAAAATATATTGTCAAATTTGAAAGCTTTTACTCATGAGTTGATATTTTGTGGCTTGTAACAGATGAAAAGAATCTAACTTGTGGTAACTTGCTTAACCAATTGAGAAGGTCGGTTTTATAAGCGCAAGAAGCAATCTACATATTTTTAACATATGTTATTGAAGAAAGTGTATGCATATACAGTGTGTATATTTGTATATATATACACACACATATATACATGTATATATGTGTATATTTATATGTATATGTCGATATGCAATTATATATATGTAGAGAGAAAAACACTGGTCGTCCCGTCCCAGGACTTCCCGGGAATTTTCAAGTCAAATTATCCTTTTGAAATGGAATATATTTATCCTTTCACAATGTGGGACTAAGTTCAAACAAGTTAAGAATAATGTTATTTTTTGTCATTTAATTTCTTTAAATTTAATTCATTAAACTTCATGATGAATGGTGAGAGATTTACAATATAAAATAAATCTATCCTTCTAAAAGAAATATAAGTGTAAATACAAACATACATACATACAGAGAGAGAGAGAGAAAAAGTTAAGCTCACTGACAAAAAGAAAGAAATCATTTCCTAACATATCTCTTAATGTCTTCACAAATCATTAATAATTTGTGTTGCATATATTGATGGTATTAGAAATATGTAACATTGGGTTATTGGATTAGATCAAAACTCGGCTCTCACCCCATATCTTTTAATTTTTAATAATGAATGTTCTTACTAAGCACATTCAAGAGGAGGTTTTTTAGTGCATGTTACTTATAGATGACATTCTATTAATTGATAAAATTAGAGATGAAGTTAAAGTAAAACTTGAGTTATGGAGGATTCCTAAGAATCTAAATATTTTATCATAGTAGATCTAAGACAATATATCTATAAAATATAAGTTCAACGGTATTAGAAGCCCAAATCTTGAGGACATGCTTATTGAGAGCAATGTGATCAAGAAGAGTGCAATGTTCAAATACCTCGGTTCAATTACTCCAGAAAATGGTGAAATAGAGTGATGTGATTAATAGAAATCCAAGCTAGTTGGATCAAATGGAGAAACACTTTTGGAGTGTTGTGCAATAAAAAATCTCACCCATAATTAATGGGAAATTTTAGAGCAGCATATGACCAACTATGTTATATGGGGTTGACTGTTGACCAACAAAGAAAAAGCTTACCGATATAATAAGTGTTACACAGATGAAGATGCTTAGGTGAGTGAGTGGGTATACTCGCAATGATAGAATGAAAAATGAGTTTATCTGTAGCAAGATTGGAGTAGCCCCAATAATGGACAAGATTAGAGAATGTTGATTGTGCATATTTAGCATAGATTGTTTAATACCTTTGTTAGAAAAATTAAGTTTATGAAGCTTGCCCATACTAAAAGAGGAAGGGGAGACCAAAAAAGATATGAGAAGAAATCATTAGAAAAGATCTAATCTATTTGGAACTTAGATAGGGGCTTCTATTTAATTGTGAAATAAAGGATTCATGTAATCGACCCCACCTAGTGAGACTAAAGCTTAAGGTTGTTATTGTTCTTGTTATTTTCACTATTTCTCATATTTTTAAGAAACTTCATTTTAAAAATAACTTATGGATAAAAATGATCAATTAAAAAATATATTTATTCTTTAGTTGCTTAAAATCTAAACCAACCAAAAAACTTTGATGGACAATGAAAGATTGAGAATAAAAGCTTTCCTATACTTTAAAAGTGCATTCTCATTTCTCTTTCTCTCTCTCTCTATATATATATATATATATATATTTTATGTGTGGTCGGTGGGATTTGAACCCATGACATGGGATAATAAATCCTGAGCCTCAACCACTGGGCTACAACACCATTCACCTCTCTCTCTCTCTCTCTATATATATATATATATATATATATATATATTATACTACTATGTTTCTAGAAGGGTATACCCTTTTTTCTTCCATATCCTCTACCATTCCTCAACTTGTCATGTAGTCTTAAATAAGTCATTCAAAAATAGTGATGGTTGATGAAGAAGATGGATAGAAATATAAATCTATCATTCTAAGAGAGTAGTAGTGTAGCCCTACATAAATATTTCGTTTTGTGTCCATGGGCCCAACACAAGGCCTCCATTGAAATTTTCAAGATGGAGAAACACAAATACTGCTAAACCATCATTTAACGCATCTATGAGAAATATTATTAAATTTAATTAAATTTTCTCACAAGCAACTCCTTGAGTATTAAATTTAGTAGTGTCATTCCCACGTAGAATACAATATCCAGCAAAGAGCTATTTGGATAGGTGAGTTAAAGTACATACAGTCATTATATCACCGGCATACATTGCTAGAGGATTGTTGGTCTTTTCACCTGTAGATAAAATAGCAAACTTCAATAGGAGCCAGTATTGGGCAATTAGTATGAAAGGAATATACCTATCTTATAAGCAGCTGAAGGAGCAGCAGGTGATATAAGAATGTCATTTTCTTTCATTGCATCCTTGAAACACTTTTGAATCAATGTTCTCACCTGCAAAACTGCAAATCAGATTTGTTTTGAAATCTACTTATAAATAATGTTACCCTCATTACAACAACCAAAACATAAAGCTAAACTAGTTGAACCTTCTGCGCTTGTTTGTAGTATGCATCATAGTACCCAGCCGAAAGAGCATATGTTCCCATTAAGATTCTCAGTTTTACCTAAATAAACACAGATACCTCTAAATTAAACTTTATAAAAGTTCAAGATCTTGATAGACAAAAAATTTGCACCTCATCACCAAGGATGGCTCTAGAATGACCATAAAGAGAACTCAATTCTACATTTCCAACCTGGTTTCCATACCTGAGATAAAGAAATCACCATACTAGTAATACAATGATTTCAAGCATGTGAAGCAGGTTCTTACAAAACTGAAAATAAAGAAATTGTTTGCATGACTATGACAACAAAGAGTTGGGAAACTATCAACCTTACACCATCATAACGTGATAAATTAGAAGATGCCTCTGATGAAGCCAATATATAGTAAGCAGGTAGACCAAGAGAAAAGGAAGGCAATGATATCTGCAATGCTGCGGGTTATAATAACATGATTGATAAAAAAAAACACTGTATGACAACTTCTTATACAATGAAGAAGAAAAACGAGTAAACAAATGCAAAACCTCATTCAAAACACATCCTAAATGCTCCAAATGTGAAGCAGCAGCACGCACAGCTGAAACGACTCCAGCATCAACTCCTTCCCCAATAGTTTCCTGAATCAGCCCAACCCTTAACCCTTTCAAAGGGAGTGAATTAAGATTATCTGCAGACACCAACTCACTTGCAAAGTCTGGCACATCCTGAAAAACAGGAGGAAAACTACAAATCTGGGTCAGAAATCCCTGTTCTGAGATCATAGTATAATCATTCCAAAGTAGGACCATTACAAGTGACAAGAAAACCATCATGCAATAACTCAGTGACACAACAGTTTGACAATCAACCTTCAACATAATAAAGCATACAAAGAAGCACACACATTCAAAAGAGAATACAAAAAAGAAATCAACTGGTTTCACTTTATCAAATCAAAATCAATTTTTTGATCCAGACAAAAAAGTTGATAAAGCCAGCAACAGCAATCATGCGTTGTTCTTTATTCAAAGCACTGTTGTGAGTTTAGTTCAAGTACCCTACCGGATGCAATATTGATAGCATATTAAAGAACAGACAAAAAATGGTGATGGAATATATTCAAAAACTTCAAGTTATCATAAGTAGTAATGTTAAATATTTCCTTTATGCTCACAATTGAAAATGCAAATCAGGGCCTAAATTTAAACACAGAATACTTTTTGCATCTCAGAACCATATCTAACATATAGTAGAATAAGGGTATCAAACAGCATTGTTCTGGTGTGGGTAATGAAAAACCCAAATATCTTGTACACATCTCAAAGAAATGCCAAGAGATTATTAGAAGCAAATAAAAATCCTTACATGTTTGCTGCTAGTAGCATCTAATCTGTCATGACCTGAAATCACGTTAAGAAAAATCGCAACATCAGCAATAGATGACCCAAAGCACCCGATGACATCGAGAGATGACGCATATGCCATAAGCCCAAAACGAGAAACTCGGCTATATGTTGGTTTCATTCCAACAACACCACAGAAGGATGCTGGCTGCCTCACACTACCTCCTGTGTCACTTCCCAAAGATACCACACATTGCCTAGATGAAACAGCAGCAGCTGAACCCCCTGATGATCCTCCAGGAACCCGTGATAGATCCCAAGGATTTGCAGTAACCTATAAATACATCACCTGAGTGAAATTATGTTGTATTGAAATTTTTTCCAAGCTATAAAAATGTTCCAGAAATGGAAAACATTATGATCAAGAAATTTTAAATAAAAAAAACCAAAACTAAAATGCATCCTGAAATAGTGAACAGATTGCAATTTTAAGTTTGAAAAGTACTTCATACATTCACGATAAGTATTACTTTACAAACAAGTTTTTCATTTGACAAATGGAAATGTAAATACCGAAATCAGACTACCACAAAAGCATACATCACTTCATATCAAAATTTCTTGTTCTGTAACGCATTTTGTTTTGCTTGTGTTAATTCAAACACTTTGTTGAGAGCAAGGCACTGTGAAACTAACAGGATGCTCTCCAGTATTTTGTTTACACATCAGGTTGAGAGTTAAGACATTCATCCATTCCATATTTCAAACTTAAATTCTATCCAATGTTGAAGATTTCCATTTGGTATTTTTTGCATTTGTTCTCCAGCATTCAGAATTTAGATGTCAGTCTTTCCCCAAAGAATGTCAAAATATAGAACATCAAAAAGTAGAAAAGCAGGTAAAAAACACTTTCTCATAAAACTTCATCCAATAGTGTTCAGGAAAATATATAACAAAAGAAAACTTGGCCATCACTCGATTGGCTCTCTATATAAGCATAAATAAGTCTACAACTAAGGTTTGTTTGGTTGCACTAGGAGTTTTTTTTATTTGGTCTCTGGACTCTTTATTTTTGTTTTTTTTAGCCCTAGACTAGTTCTTTGTATTTTTGGTCCCCAAGTATATCAAAATTATTTTATTAAATCCTAATATTAACGGGCGTTAAAATTTAAACCATAAAACTGAACGATTTCCTAAAATTGGAATTTTCTTTGTTGTACCGTAATTCGTAACCCTTAATATACTATTGATTCAACATTTATGCTATCTTATTGGAAAGAAAAAAAATTAGAGTAGAGCAAAGGAGATAAAGTGACAGCGACGATTCTTACGAAGGCGATCTTCAGGTGAGCACAGACATGTACACAATGTCATTCAGCAAAAAACTTCAGAGAACACAATCGAATTTTTACAAAATGTCGATAAAATGAAACTTATGAAACTGTATGTTAAGAATTTGTGGTTTTAGTAATTTTAGAGACTTAACATCCAATTCCAAGCTATTTAGTATTTTCACTTAAACATATTAAAAAAATGCATTATAAAACAACAAGTGACAAAACTAATTTTCTAAATCATAAATCTAATATAATAAATATTTCACAGACCCAAAACTATGTAATTAACATTTGTTCCAGTTGATGAACGATCAAAAACCAACATTTAACTGCAAAATGTTATCCAACAAAAATCAACAGCAACAAAGTAAACTAGCAAATAATGTAAAAGCTTATAAATTTATTAAATATGTTAAATATAGGTTAATATTTAAACATGTCAATATTCAAATATTAAATGAATTTATTCTGATTTTTAATAAAATATATTTGATTAAAGTCAATTAATTATTTTAGATTATTTTAAAAATATATATTTTTAATAAATTAAAATATTCCAAAATAAAAATTCCATCCAATTTAATCTCATTCATGAATATAGGACTAAAAAATAATTTGTAACCTGGGACCAAAACAAAAAAAAAACTTTGTTGCACTATTTTGATAAGATTTAACATAAATCTTGCCAAACAGTATATTGGACTAATGTGATTTAGCTCCTCCATTAGCATAAATAGGAATGAAAATTGCAATAATTCATATAAATTATGCCGTCAACAAGATTTAGTAAGCCTAAAGGTTGCGAGATTTACTAAATCCTACTTGAATAATTCCCCATCGTTGTCAAACAACCCCGTAGGTAGAAGTACATAATATAGAAAATTACTATAAAAGAAACGACAATCTTCAACAATAAAATAACATCTTGACAATGAATAATGGCATTTACTATCTTTAATTTATTTTATACATATTTAGTAAAAGGTTACAAACTATAGGAGGAATAGATGTCGATGATTGGCATTTTAGTGCATATAATGAAAAGCTTAATATTACTAAATTAACTGAATTCTCTTGCCAAATGGATAACTCTGATTTCAGTGCAATTGCAACAGAAAAAAATACTTACTGTTTTGGCATAACTTACCTTATAATACACAATGCACGAACACTGATATATTTGACATGGCCAACTGCAAACACGCAGGACAAAACTAAGAAAAAAAACTCACCAAAAAATATTACCATTTAAATTTATTACAAGATGTGCGATTCAAATGTCTATGTGCTAATTTTTCCATTAAAAGCAGAACAAAATGAAATAAACTATTGTATTTAACATAATAAACTCAATAATAACAAATGAAAAATAAGCATTATCAATTAACTGTTAGATCAGAAACTGATTTTATTCAATAACACAGAAGTAAATAGAAGAACATGCTGCATTAAAGTGAAAGGTAAAATAACATAATATTATCAATCTGAGTACTTTATATTCAGCAAATGAGAAGGTGATCCTATGCCTTAATATACATATGCATTATATTCAACAATTGAGGTGATTTATGTTCTCCTATCATATTTTCCACTCCCCTTCAAATTAATTAAGATTCAGCTAACAGAAGAATCAAAGTATAAATAAGATTCTAACGAGTTGGTAAAAATATTTTCAGGTAAATATTTATTAAAGAAATTATTAGTGATAATCTGTCATTGACAACAATTTTTCTGATGAATGACAATCAACTTAAATAAGCTCAGTTCTTTCATGAAAGATAAGACTAATTGTAATATGAATAGATGATTGATTATCACACTTGAGCTATAGCCAGAAATAAGAAACCCAGTTAAACAAAAAATTTTATCCACATTCTTTCACATGCTAAAAGTATAGTTAACAAGCATACAACTTTTGCATTGGATCTAAAAATAGCACTTTATATTTACTTCTTCATGTTACAACGTTTCCTGTGATAGGAAAATAGACACCTAAATTAGACATTTTATCCAACATAATCAACATCAGAATAATTTTATTACTTGTGAGTTTTTAATGTATCTTATAGCATCCTAGTGTGCTATCTTTGAACTCTTTATGAGTGATCTCACCAAAGCAAAAAATATAAAATGTCATCCATTAAGTAAATAGGTTTTCTAACAAAACTTTTATCGCAAGATATATCTTGGAAGCTTTAAACATTTTTGGAATTTTGAGAATTATCATAGAACATTTTGTTGGTTTGGATCCAAGAAGTCCACATTCTTCCCAAAAATTCAAAGCATATTTTCTTTTAATAGGCATATATCATTTAAATAGTATGTTCAATCCCTAGAAAATACATTAATCATCCCAATTTTTTAGTAATAAATGTTCTATAAGGATATTATTTATCAATGTTTACAATGTCACTACAAAATACAAGGTCTTAGTCCCACTAGGAGGGATTAGCTACATGATTTCTTTGTTTCCATTGTGTATGATCAAATAGAAGGTCCTCTCTAAGTTTCAAATAAAAAAGATTCTTTGTAATGGTTTCTTGCCCATGTCTTTTTTTGGTACTCCTCTTCCTTTTCTAAAATGGGTAAAACTCATATACTCGACTTTTCCAACAGAGGCATCAAACATTCCACGCTTAATATGCTCAAACTATCTAAGACACCAATCGCTAATCTTATCCACTATTGGAGCCACTCCAAACTTACTATAAATGAGATAACTTCTCATTCTATCCTTTAAAGTATACACACTCATCCATCTTAGCATCCACATATCTATAACACTAAGTTTATCAATTAGTTTCTTTTTTATTGGACAACTTTCAATGTCATATAGCATAGTCTGTCATATAGTTGCTCTATAAAATTTTCCTTTAATTTTAAATGAGAATCCAAAATACACAGCACGCCAGAAGCGCTCCTCCATTTCAATGAATCAACTTGGATCATATTAATCACAACACTCTATTTCACTATTAATTTCAATAATTGAGCCAAGGTATATGAGGCCCTTGCTCTTCTTGATCACATGATCCATAATAGTTATGTCCACAAGATTATGGCTTCTATTATGATTAAACTTACACTCCATATATTATATTTTAATTTGCTAAGATAAAACCTTTTAGACTCTAAAGTAGTCCTCCACAACTCAAATTTTACTTTAACTCCACCAAGGAACCTCCACTAAAATGTGTTTAATAAGTTCATCCATAATTAAGGGAAATAATATGAACCAAAAGTAGAGCCATGATGTAATCCAATAACTTCAAAAAATCACTAGAGAAATCACCTTGTGATCGAACATGTTGCATGCCCATTATACATACCTTTAATAGCATCAATATATGCCACACAAACTCTTTCTCTCCAAAACTATAAAAAAAACTTATTTAGAGAGTTTTGAAGAGAAAAAAATTTGTGTAACATATAATGTTTATATTGTTACTCCTAGTAAGAAAATACAATTAATATATACGATTAAAATCACAAGCACAAAGGATTGAGGGCCTCATAAATAAAGCTTTATATAATGTTTAGAAAATGTATTTAATTAAAAAGAATAACTTTATTTTAGCATAAATAGCTCTCCAAAATTCTAGATCTTATTCTCCCCCAAAATAACATAACCAAGAGGTTGCCCCTGATATATAACTTTAGATGGATCACTATATAGAAAAGGCACCTTTATATCAATTTAAGTAATGCTCATTCTTGATTAGTGCCTTTTAGGGATAAGAAAATTTAACAAACTTTATAAGCTTATTAATGAGTGCTATACAAATATGATTAAAATAAAATTTAGTAACTCAAAAGTTGATATTAATTACTCAATCATTTGTTGGGTAAGTGAAGCTGGCCATTTAAAATGCTTCAATTAAAATGAAAAATGTATAAACAGCAAAACTGGATGGAATCCATAATAATGTATGGAAATGTTTTAGTGAAAAGAAGTTTCTTTGCTTATCAAGTTAAAGTAAAAAAAATTCAAATGAATGGAATGCTATATAATTCATACTTACAAGAGCAAAGGCGATGCTCAAGATTTTATTAAAATATTATTATTTTATAGACAATGTGCTTTACATAAATCTACTTTATATCTAACTAATTGACAACAATTTTTTATATATCTACAGTTGTCTCAAATAAAGCATAAATAAAAAAGTAGAGCCCTGATCCCTACTAGATGTCATATGAGATGCAAATGCAAATTCAAGAATTCATTCTACTGCAAAACTTTTTGTTCATCTTTGCAAGTTAGTAAGAATATTATAATCACTTTAAGCTACAAAACTAGCTTGATAAAAAATTTTTAGACTTCTTATGGCCATTCTTCTGTGATTATTATTTATTTTTGAGCTTTAAACAATTAGTTTTCTAATGACCCTTCTTGAGGTAAATACAAAATGATTTTTCTTCTAAGATTTAATCTGGCTTTGAAAATATCATCAAAATTTCTATACTCCAACCTTATCCCCACAAATAAACTATTAGCTTGTCCTTAAGCTGAGGCAAGTTCATCTTTCCCAAATAAATCCTGGATAAAAAAACTTGTGCGACAAATTCTAGTGAAACAGATTCATGGTCATACGGCCTTGAGTTCCAATGGTTTGTGTAAGATGGGAGCAAAGATAATAATAATTATAATAATAAATAGAACCAAATCTTCATCATCATATTTAACTTCAATCAACTTTTAATCAATGAGAATTCCTTTAAATTCATCCAAATGGGCCTTAACATCATTATCTTTTGTTATATAGTAAAAATACACTCTTTAAAATTTAGCTTCATTGTCACATTCTTTGTCAATCAAAGCAATTTCAGTTTTGGTCATATGAATGCAACGATACTCTCCATTAAATATTCCTAGAGATGCAATAGAATCTCTGCTCATCTTTTATCTGTCATCTCCTCCACATCAAGGTTGCACAAACATCATGTCCTTTCCAAACAAAATATCATCTAGATCAAGAAATATAAGAATTTTCTCATCATAACTTACCATAACGCAAAACATGTAGATCAAGTTTTTGATGTTGTACTTCATTGTTGCCATCCAATCTAAGAGAATCTCTACGAAACCCTAGTTAATCACACTAATACTAGCTTTTATGGCATGATGAACAAACCACAAGCAAAGCATTGTCTAGATTAGGTTGGAAGAGAATAACCCTCATCTTAACTTATTACAACACAAATCATAAAAATCGATTAAGTTTTGGATGCTCTACTTCAACATTGACAATATATCGAAAAAGATCTCTACAAAACCTTAGCAAATTGGTTCTAATATTAGTTTGTTAATGGCATGACAAACAAAGCACAAGCAATCACAGGATCACACAAATGAATATATAAATTTATGTGGGAAATCTAAATCATGAAAAAACATGGAGAGAGGAGAATCGACTCGGTATAAAAAGTGAGGTGAAATAATATATAGAGATTAGATGCCACAATGCTTTTTATAAACAAGTATATATAGCATATTTAGTTCACGCTTAACTTAGCTGCAAAGCACCAAACATTGCTTTATCTCATCACTGTTAGTGTTCTCATCTAATCTCCATAGATGGTAGTTTTCTCCAAACGGGGTCACTTAAGCACTATAAGTAAAGTGTAGGTCCTTCTAAGCTTAAGCGTTAGTCTCATTGTCGTCTTCTTGATACAGTTGAGAAGCTCTGAGTTTTAATTTGATGCAAATAGCTGTTACAAAGTGGACTGTCTGAGAAAATTGCAGCAAGTGCCAATGGTCTCATGCAATTTTACGATGCAAAGAATGTGCAGGAATTATAAGATAACGGGGAATTGGAAGGGATACAATGTGTGGATCAAAACATAGAAGCAGCATAGCAAAGAGAATAATTGGAGACGCACAGCAAATGCATGAAATGGTCAGTAGTAGCTATGAGGTCACACTTCAAATATGGCTTGTCATAGTGTAACACTGCATTGGCCGTTTTGGGTAAATTCCAGGGCTGCTAGATTCTCTTGATATGGAAGCCATGACATAGAGAAGACAAAAAGCACTAACAGTGGTGATGGGTACAAAATGCAGGAGAGAATAAGAGTAAAACAGACTCAATCAATGAGCGGTGAGTACAAATAAGGAGTAAGCATAAGAAAAAGTAGATCGGTGGGGGCTTTTGCTCTGATACAATCATAAAAATAGAGTTAATTGGATATATTAATTTCTTTTCTATCTATTTTTAGTAGATGAATCAATGCAATTGCAATCAATATTTGGTTTTGAACATGTACGGTCATAATTAGGATGTGCAAAAGGAAAAGCAATCAATCTATTAAGGTTGCAAACCTGAAATCCCGAACACTCGGTGCTGCTCCCCATTCCAAACTCATCCAAGTTTGTTTTCCCTACAACAATGGCCCCCGCCTCTTTTAGTTTCCTCACCACCGTGGCATCGAACGCTGGCCTATAACCCTTCAGTATCTTCGATCCTCCAGTCGATGGCATATCAACAGTGCATATGTTGTCTTTCACACCAACAAGAACGCCAGCCAGGGGCGGCAGGTCTCTTCCGGCGGAAATCGCCCGGTCCACCTCTGCCGCCTCTTTCATTGCAGAATCCGACACATGAAGAAAGCTGCTGATTTTCGGCTCCATCTTATGGAGTCGTTCTAGGTACTCTCCGGCGATCTCAGATGCCGTTCTCCGGCGGGAAAGGAGGGAGTCTCGAATAGACATGATCTCCGAGAAAGGAAACCCAATAGCAACGGATGGGGTGGGAGGAGAGGAGCGGATGGTTGAGGTGCTTGCACGGCCATGAAGGAATTGGCGGAAGTTCGCCGTTGACGGTGATATGGGAAGAGGGAAACGACGAGGACAAAAGATGAGGCGAGGGTTTTGAATCAGGAATGACATGATCCTGCTTTATCAAGTTCAAGTGTGAAAGGCGCGACAATATCTAAACTATACTGAACAGAGACGATGAGGGAGGAAATAGCCTTCCTTGGAGCAGCACATCACAGAGTAGCAACTAGGGATTACGCAATTGAGATTTAAGATATTTGTTCCACTAAGAATCAAGCGCTATGACGAGCATCGATAGCGCTTCATCATTGCCGGAATGTATTGAAATAATAAATTGCTAGTGTTTGTAAAGTAGCAACACACTTGAATTTCAATTGAAAAACTCAAGCTATAGTAATCAAGAGAAATTTAAAAACTCTTTCCTCCGTCTCAGTTCAATTTGCATAGTGATCCAACAAATGCTGTCGTTGGAGGGAGGATAAAGAAAACAGCCTACTGTACTTAAATTCTTAATGATGAAGAAAGCATAATCATATAAGATCAAGAGATGATCAGTAGTTTCCACCATATTAAAGCAAAAATGACACATTTTTCACCATAGGAAGGCCATCATGCATAAGTCTCCAAAAACGCCTCTCTCGAGGAGCTTAGCCACCATAGGAAGGCCATCATGCATAAGTGTACCGACCCCTAAATTTTGCCTCTCTAAATTAGGCCTAATTAATGTCTAAACTTAGTTCCATTGGACTCATAACATCAATATGATTCTATCGGCAAAATCTGGAGTCAATTCGGACCAAATCAAAATTTTAAAATATTTTAATATCCAATTTATGATCAGCAAAATACGAAAATTATTTTGATCTCAAATTTCAATCCGATACTTGAATTCCTCACATCAAAAGATGATAAGGGTGCAAGTTTTAAAATTTTTGGATTTAAAATGGTCAAAAATTGTATAAAATACGATCGAAAATTTTATTTAAATAGAATTATATAAATTAAACTAATTAAACGAATGAAAATAAATCAAGAAATTCCAAAAATTAGAACGGCATAAATCTGTTGTCCCGATTCGAATACGGGGACAATGGATCGGGCGAATCTGCGCCGTACGGTCAAAAATTGTAAGAATCCCATGACAATAAAAACTATTAGTTCAAAGTTATAAATTTTCAAGTTGTAATCTTTAAACTTTGTTGAACTTAGAGTCACATCGTTAAATGTGTTGTGTTCCATTTTAGCCAACAAAGTGCCTATGAAATCCTTCTAGTTCACACAATTTAGGTTTGAAATAAATAGGATGATTTGATAGGTAAAAAAATAGGTCCCTAGTTTTTCTATCAATAGTGCCTTGTAAAGTGTGTCATAGTCAGTTTAGACAAATGAGGTGTCTATGAATTCTTAATCACTCAAGGATTCCCAATCCATCTTAATCAGCCCATTTTGACATCTAATTTTATAATAAACTCTTTGACCTAAGATGGACCCAGCTTGCACCATTAGGTGTACAAAAATCAGAATCATCATAAAAGAGTATTTAGATTTATATTACATATTTTAGATGCCACGAGGTCGATTTAATTAGCATATGAATTTCTTAATACAAAAAAATCAGTTAAAATCAAGTATTGGCTTAGATCAAATAAAAAATATTCAGGATAATTTCTTAGTCATACTGAAGCTTGAAAGAAAAGCTTGATAAGTCTTTACTACATTACGTTACGATATAAGAACATATAATTTAATACATAACATAAGGATATCACAAACTATATTTAATTTTTTGATTATTATATTGTCGTTGCAACGCATTTATGCCAAATTATATTGAGCATATCATTTAGATAAACATAAAAAATTTAAGAATATAAATATACAGATAGAGGTTCACTCGAGAAATATTGGAGCCAGTACATGTCGTTGAGCCAGGGAAGGCTATGGAGAGATCAGAAGATTGCACATATTCTAGAGAGGGAGTCTGTATATTATTCAAAAACCTCAAATTCAGACGGTTGAGCAGACATGCCTAGATCCTCAGTTATTCTGTTTAGTACCCACATAACACATTAGTAAGATAATATATAATTTTTAATATTTACATTTAAGTATAATTCCTTAGTATTGTACTGTGGCGGCCCAGCCCCGCCGTGGTCCTGTTAACTCTTAAATTAACATGATTACGGTGGAGGGGTCACCAGATGACAAGGTCCCCACTTAAGAATTGGATTAGACACACATTCTAATCCAACTTAACTAAGGACTTTGCCAATCAACCCAACATACTATCACTAAATGATCATACAAGAACTCAGAGTGCGGAAGCAATAAAAGTATAACATCCATCCATACAGTATAAATATAATAATACAGAATAAGTAAAGTGCTGAAAAGAGAAAGTTAACCTGTATTATTACAATAATTTAAAAATAGTTTAAAAGACTGAAAAGAACTTTCAATCTCACAGGCAGAAAGAAAATTAGAACTAAAGGTCTTTAGGTACGGGCTCTTCCTCCAATGGTAAGCACTCCACTGGATCAGCTGCTCCAACAAACTCAAAACCTACCATTATCAGTTTCATAATGGTAGAGCCCCGCCAACAAAAGAAAAACTGGTTAGACTATTGTCTAAGCATATTTTAAGGGTAAACAATTTTATTAAGTTACTTGAATATCACCATAAACCAGAAATTGAAGCAAATAGGTGCAGAAAAGCGTACAAAAAGAACAGTATAAAGTTATAAATAAACAGTTTATAACTAAAGCAACTATGAAGTAAGCACATACCTCCTCCAAACAACTGCAACAAAGATAGGTAAGCAAAAAAAGAAAACTAGACAAAACTGATAAGAAAATACAGCCTAAACATGCTTATGATCAACAAGATTATGCTAGGTGACATATAGAACTTGAACAGTATAAATCTGAAAACAACTAACATCCTAAGTGTACATATGAAAACAGTAAGTAAAACTAGCATCCTATATAGAAACACGTGCAGAAAAGCTGTAAGTAAAATAGTGCTGAAATGCAGAATATACAAGTAAAAGTAATAACTAAAAACTAAAAACTGCAGTGACTGTCCAAGCCACTCAACTGAAAACATACTCAGCAAATCTTAGCCTGATGGTTAAGAAAGAAGCTCTGAACTGAGTATCACTGAAAACTCTTAGCCCGATGAGCTAAGACAGAACCAAATGTAAGTGTACTTGAATTAGTATAACTATATCAGAATCCTAACTCTATAGTCAGTATGGCAAGAGTCTATCTATCCTATCTCATGGACTAGGCATGGTCATAGACTGTCGGACATTAAACCCTTGACAAGGTTGCCGACCCGAACGAGTTGATCGAAGAGGTATACTAATCAAGCTACACCTTACAAACCACTTATAAAAAAAAAACATAATGCTGCTTATGAATATTCAAAGTTGACATAAGATATTTATCAAATATCTTAAGTACATAATATATGTTCAAGGTAATAAACTCAAAATCAAGGAATGCAAAGCATCAAAATCAAAGTGAGCAAGAAACTCTATCTAAAACACAAGTGATATCCGTTGTTGTCTACTTTATTCATTCTATCTACTCTAAGTTACATAAGTTTCAGAATCATCAATTCTTACATATTCTGTAACTTAGAATCACGAATCCTACTAGTTGAAGATAGTTAGGACTGGCCAAGTCCTAGCTATATCTTAATCAAAAGACGACTATTTGATTAAAATGAATAAATCACCGACCTAATTTTATAATTTAAAATTATCCCAACCTCCTCTTGATTAGCCAAATCCAGATGAAAAGATTAAGAATTAGACTCCAGATGATGGGATCTAATCACTTAATCAAAAGGTATAACTAAGGGTCTAAAGTTTAGAATCCCACCTCACAGATTAAGTTAAGGCAAGTCCTAATGATAAATCAATTTATTATGATAGATCTCTATTCTTAATTCTAGGGTTTAAAGATCAAATAATTATTTAATAAACTAAGAAAATCTATAAACTAGAAAACTCAAGGTTTCACCTATTGAGTAACCCAATTTACTCAATAGATGAATTCTAACATAAGATCTATTCCTAATCTTACGAATTAAATCTTTTAATTTCTAAGAGTATCTCTCAAGATACACATCCTAACTAATGTTATAAAGACCTAAGGAAAGATCTAAGAATGATTAAGGAAGGAGAAACACTCACTTAAGACATAGAAATTTTCTTTAAGGGGTTAAGATTGAGATTTTAAAATCAAAAATTTAATTTAGGCTTGAACTTAACTAATTTCTGGTATAAATCATTATATTTACTGATTTTAATGATTATACAATGATTTTAGGGCTTTAAGATGCTAAACCCTAAATTTGGGCAAAATTACCATTTTGCCCCTACTTAAGGGTTCAAAAAATTAAATTTTGATCTAGGGCTTTAAGTCTAAAATTTTCTTTTATAATGTGATTCTTATTGTCTAATGTAAGATTAGACAGTAACTAAATTAATTTTGGGTGATTATTAAGCCATATGAGATCAAATTAGTGAATTTAACTCATAAGGGTAAATTAGTAATTTGGCTAAGTGAAACTTAAATTTTCTTTCAGATTATTGTTGTTTACTATCTAAGCTTTCCATAGAATCTAAATTTGCTAAATTCTGATAAGTATTGGCCAAGTTATGGCCAATACAAGATTTAGGGTTATTAGGTGATTAAGGAATCCTTAATTATGGGTCAAAAATCCTAACTTTGCCAATTAGTGTCCAAATTGAGTAAAATTAGTGGCTATGGTTTAAAATTAGTCCACTGATCATAATGACATGTGGTAGGCTCAATTTGGATCTAATTTGACTAACTTATGACCAATTTAGGGTTAAGAGTGATTAGTGAGTGATTAGCAAAATTATTCATACAAACACTAATCCAACCTTACAAATGGATTCTAAATGACTCTAGGAGTCCTCTGAAACTTAAATTACTCAATTTGGAATACTAGATTTGCTAATATTCACTAATCAAGTTTTAGAGTAATTAGGGGTGATCAACAAATCTAACCGTTGGATCTAAAATATTTTTACAGATTACTATTAATTAAGTTTTTCTGATCTAATTTGATATTTGGATCATCTAATTTGGAGCTCAATTGACCAAGTTATGGTCAATTGAAGTTCTAGGGTTAATTAGGGTAATTAGGGTTAGGTCCTAATGTGATTAGGCAAATACTAATCCAAATTGCAAAGTGAATACTACCATATTCCAAGTTAATCCTTAGGGTTTTCTGATCACTTTAAGACCATATTCAATATATTTGGATCAATGGGTGCAAAGTTATGGGCAAATGAAATTTTGTGACATTAATTGGACTTAATTAATACCTTAAATGTCACTTTGCTAAATACTGGTCCTACAGCAAAATTATTGGCATCAATAAATTCCTCATATTTTTCTGATCAATTTGATATATAATTTTCTATAATTTGGATGTATATTTTGCAAGATATTAATGTTTAAAGTTTTGCATTTAATTAATTAGAATAATTCTGTTTTAATATTTAATAATTCTGTTATTATTATTATATATAAATTTGTTTATTAAGTAACTATTATATATATATATATATATATATATATATATATAACGTATATATATTTAAAACTGCAGGTACACGTGGCGGGTCTTCATTGGCTGAGCAGAAGATAGCGGGCCCCACCGGATCAGACGATCAGCACAACCAGGCCACGTGACGCTCTGTGATACGCCGAAGGAGCACCGGCGGGTCCCACAGCTGATCAAAATTTGACGGTTCTGATGCGGCCGGTCAGATGTGGGTCCCTCCAACTCGACGCTCGTGCCACGGTCCGGTCCAGCCCCGAGCAATTTAAACCGGTCTAAGAATCAGCGATCAAGATCTTTTAGATCATAAAAATGGACGGTCCCAATTAACTTAAGCAATTTTTAACGGTTCGATTAACGATCGGTTTATCTTAACTTAATAAAATAAGCATAATAGGTAATCTAATTAATTAAGATTAAACTACTCTTAATCAGACGGACAGAAATTAAGCCTTCGAATCGACGGTTCGATTGTCTTCCGTCGATTCGTCTTCCATCCCGTCGCCACGCCTGCGATTTTAGGGTTTACACGATTCGATCGAATGATCGGATCGAAGGACTAGATACGCAAATAACATAAAGGACTTGCAATGATGAATGAATGAAAACATAGGAAAAGTAGGAAGTACCTCGATGCGAACGGCAGGAGAGAACTAGGGTTTGATCCGTAAAATCTGGGTCTACCACAGGATCTTAAGAGAGAAAAATGGATGAGGAAGGCCCGATTAAGGATTTTAATGAGGTCTGCGAGCGGTGCTAAGCGGTAGGAGGTGAGGAGAGTGGCGCGCTGAGGCCTCTGCAACGCGACACGCGCCTAACCCTAACACGCGTCCTTCACGCGGAATGGACGACGGCTCGACCGTTCGATTCCTGATCGAACGGTCGAAAATGGCCGTCCATTTGAACGGTAAATAGGTGACGGAAAATATATGCAGACGGCGCCGTTAATGCTAATAAATTAATATTATTATTTAATTTATAATTAGGGACTTAATTAATTAAATTTACCCTATTAAGTGCATCCCAAAAATTTCCAATAAATCACCCTTAGCTAATTGAATGGTGAGGAACGCAACGGCACACTCGTATTTTCGTTCCGACGAGTATTTATTTATTTGAATTTTTAGGTATTTAAATATTATTAAAATATTCGACGAAAATCCAACGACTTCCAAATGCCTCCAAAATTTCACCCCTAGCTAATTTGGGTGTTCTGAATGTAATGGCGAAGTCAGATTTTAATCTAAAGTCTAGATAAAAAGTCAATTTCTAGGGTTTGGAATTTTTCTAGAATTTCTGATTTGACTCAGTTGACTTCTGGTTTGACCTAGGTTTCAGAGATGAGTTCTAAATTACTTAATTAGTAAATTAACACCTTAATTAAGACTTAGATTAGTCTTAATTGAGCTAAGTAACAACCTGGGTTGTTATATGTACACTACAGTTCAAGTATAGTCTTATGGACTATACATTCAAATACAATTTTTAAAAACTGATTTATATACTTACTATTTACTCGTAGTGTACTTCCAATTTCCTATAGCTCCTATATTATTTGCTTTTAACAATTTTGTACAATACTTTAGTGATTAACATTTACTTATATTGATCATAATTTTAGCATTGTTGTGACTTTCAGTGCATATATGTGTTTACACACACACACATATATATATATATATACATATATATATATATATATATATATGTGTGTGTGTGTGTGTGTGTGTGTGTTTATATCATCACAATTTTTACAAAAATAATTTGTTTGGGAGTATCCAATATTTTACCCTTTACTTATTTCTTTTCTTCGGTAATACTTCTTCTTACTTGCATTATTTTCTTTTCCATATGCACCCGTTTATTAAATTAATTGTAAATAAATGTAATATCTTAAATAAATTATATTATGAGTCTAAAATATACTTAGACAATATGTCTAACAAAATTTCTACTTTTTGTTTGTTGTGCCCTGGCATACCGATATATAAGATCAGTAGCTTAAGGGAGCGTTGGCCTTGAAGGAAGAGCAAGTTCATGAGTAGTTAGTTGTGTAGCCTCTTCTATCCTCAGTATTGTACTTTTACTTTTGCTTTTATGTTAGTGAGGATGAGAGTATATTTATTTAAATCTCGTTCATAATAAACTAATGTATTTGAATGTTTTTCATTTCATTTCTGAGATGCAAGTATTTTATTTTAGTTACTCTGGATGTATGAAATTATGGATGATGTGATGTATATTTTTCCCTCTTGCCTTTATCGTTGTATTACACCTAGATATGACCATTGGTAAATGTGACTCTTTTTGTTGGAATAGCACCTTTGACCCAAGGTAATGAGTAATAGTAACGCCTAATGTTAGTTTAGTTACATTAACTCAGTATCATGGTGTTACAGATTAGTATTAGAGCAGGATCGAGGGGACACTAACACTGATAAAATAGTATCCATAATTTAATACACGATAAAATGTCTTAGAAAGAATGGAATGCTCGTTAAATAAAACCTTAGGAAAAGCAAAACGAATAAATGAACAATGAGAGTAATTATAACGCCCCGACATCGGGTTAGTACGACTAACCCAACATTGGGGATTACTGCGACTCCTTACCTTGGATTAGAGATGCTAGTCCAACATAAGGAGGTCGCATTGTCAAGGGTCCTATCGAGGTACAACACAATGATAATGCAGAAAATGGGAAATATACATACAGTGGCATTCATAATCCTTACATCCTGAATAAATATACATATGTCCTATAATGAAATGTAAAACATACATATAAAATTGTTTTTAAAGACGAGCTTTATGAATTAAATATATATCTTTTATCCTCACTAAAATAAAAGAACAAAAGAGATGCAACACCAAAGATGGAAACACCGAATGAAGGGATACTCCTGAGCTGGATTTGCCTCCAAAGATGACACATCTCAAACTCTTGATCTGACATATCGGTTTCATATGCTATGACACATCAAAATAAAGTTAAAATTTGATTAGACATATCGTATAAGTATATTTTATGCTATTGATATATTTTTTCTTAGGATATCACAATTATTTTATAATTAATTAATAAGTAGGTACAAAAATGCTAAATAACTACAAGTCAAGGAAAACTAAACTTGATAAATAGTATAATACAGTATATCATCAAAAGAAGATTGATAATAGTACATACATATAAACCTACAAGTGTACTGTAAAAGAACAAGTAAAATACGGAATTATGATCAAACTAAACATATACTGGGTGGTCAAGTACTCTATAAAAAGGCAATATGCTGAAAGTAAATATAGTAAGGCATAAAGAAATCTATAAGTGTGAAGCAAGTAAGAAAATTATAAGTAAACAATACAGTTCTTGTTATTGGCATTATTATTATTATTATTATTTGCTCATATAAACAAAAATATTTCCCAATGTATGTTACTTATTAGGTGTATTTATATACCAATATATTTTATCACATATGTTTTAATATCAGTATTTATTAGAGCACATATTTTATTATTTTAGTTCAATATATTTATTATTTTTAGTTTACACCTTATAATTTGAAATTATCTTCACATAAAAATATATAGATGTATATTATTTTACATGTGATCTATTTGTAAGCAACAAATGTGCTATTTGATCATGTGTATGTTATTATTAGGTAGTGTATGTATGTATTATTTGTAAGTATGCAAACAAGTTTATGCACTTCATCATGTGTATGTGTACATTGATGTGTTGAGGAACTGTGTGTATGTGCTCTCACTATAAATAAATAATATTATTATGCACTTTTAAGGTAAAAACTATATGCATGTAACTTCTTAACTCCACACATAGATAAGCATGTACATGAAAAGCTTAGAAACATACTACAATGATAGACAATTTACCCCCTCTTAGGTTTATAGGGAACATCTACCCTTTATCATGCTTATGATGGGATATTCACATATGTAAATCCTTTTTGTATATTTGCATTTATACTGCATTACATGTTAATTTATGTATATACATATATATATATATATATATATATATATATATATATATATATATATATATCTTTGTATACTCGTTCTTTAATTCTCTCAATTACCTTATATTAATCATTGTTTTCTACCATTTTAATCTTACTAGTGTGTTCATGTGCTCTACCACTTCCCACCATATCTTCTTCCCCCATTCAAATCCCTCTTAAAAAAAGAGAATATAAAGCATCACCACCCCACTTATAAAAGCCCTGATAAAGCTCAACTCATTAATGTGCATATTATAACCACTATAAATCAAACTTGGCTAATACATTTTGTAAATAAAGAATATTGAATTAATAATTCAAATATATTTGGCATACTATTTACAGCTAGCCCTAAAATAATATATTTTAAATTGTAACAATATCACTAATTATTTATAAATATTATTTAAATATTTATAAATAATCTTCATCCATCCCAAAATTACGTGCATTTTCAAAATTGGCTTTAAATTAAATAAATCAAAGTTGTGCTTTTAATTATAATTTTTATTAATCAGAATTTAACTATTTAAATTATTTAAAATTATTTTGGTACTTAAAAGAATATTTTTATTGAGCAAAAATATCTAAAGTAAAGTTGTATGTTTAGTGTTCTACAACATCAAAATAATAGACATTAAAGTGTTTAATGTTAAGACTTGGTATCTCAAATCTTGAACTCAAATGATCGCATTGCCATTTTTTGAACCCTGAACCATAAAATCCTAAGCACAAAATATTATTTTCCACACTAGATGACTGCATCAGATGATTGTGGCACATGATGAAAATGGTACAATATGATCATATAAAAATCGAGGCATGTCTCCTCTACATGTAAAATAAGAGCAAACGCATTCACATGGTAAGAACAAGCCTCCATTCTCAAAAACTAATTCTTTGTTTAATATTTAAAGAACTTGAACCCAACCAAAACAAATCTTTGATCAAATCTAGGTTAACCACAACCAAATTCAACAAAAATCCAGATCAAACCCAAATTAGGAAGCCCAATCCAAATTGAACCCATTTAACAGGCCTACCAATATTAAGTAGTGATTTGGGCACCAATGTATGCGGCATAAATTCAAATAATACCAGCAGAATTGCTTCCCAACTTTGGAAAACAATTCTATACAAACTATATATTACATTATATGAACAGATTTTAGCCATATCTATACATTATGCATAGCAGAATAGTATGTGCAATATGGCACATGTTCATTCATAGTCTGTAATAAATAGTGTGCATAGAATGTTTTTCCTACAATTGCCCTCAATGTGATGAAAATTAATTTAAAAAATATATGAAATACACTTATGGATAGGGCAGTTGGAGGGCAAAATTGGGAATAAATGCCATTTTCAATACAACAAAAATGATAAGCCTCCTATCCTCGAATATAGCATTCTTAAAATTTGTGAACAAAAAAAAAGCATTCTCAACCTCAATCATCATCATCATCATCATCATCATTGTCGTCATCATCATCATCATCATCATCATCATCATCATCATCTCCGCCATCATCTTCATCATCATCATCAGTTCCCTTATCCTGGCATCAAAGAAACAGCCGCTCAAATTCCACTATTTAATAGATTACAATCAAATGCTAAAACAACTCAATATCAGTGAAAATTATTCGGATAGAACTCATAAAGCGGATCCAGTAAGTCACGTTATGCATAGCATCCACGTTATTTCTTGTTTAATTATGCTGTCTGGATTGCTTGTATGTTATTATAGTAAGTTGTAGAAAGTTATATATATATAAAAACAAGAAATATTAAGTAAAATACAAGCTAAGTGTTAAATGTTCATTTATGTACATGCATTTAGAGGTGAAAGCCTATATTCAGGCTCGGCTCGTTAACCAAAAGTCGAGCTCAAACTGACACGAGCTCATTCACAAACAAAAATATGAGTATGTTTGGCTTATTTATTTAGAGTTACTAAGGAGCCTATTCAAATTTACATACTAGATATTATATAATATTATCCCTATATTAAATAGAAAATTTATACATAGCACCAAATTCTTTAAGCTAATATATCTAGTACCAAATTTTAATATTTATTAAAAGGCAATTTCATATATACACAGCAATTGTTATTTCAATTTTAAGGGCACATGTTATTTTGTTTTATTATTGGTTAGGAGTCCATAAATGAAAATTCTCAAGTTACATAGTGAGAAGATTTTTATTAGGGAATAAACTGTAGTTTTGTTCCTTTTTAGAAGTATGTGTAACCGTCTTGAAGACTTCAAGTCTTCTATAACTTCGTTCTACTATTCATTTAATATTTACTTAATGTTCACTCGCAAATCAATTTTCTTCTACCCCACTGTTATTCAAAGACTCATCCTCCCTTTCATACAAGCAATAGCAGATACTATTTGATTTATAACATTATTTCATCAATAATAATAGTTAGAATCCTAGCCACCCCTTCTATAAATAATGCTGAAAATTATTAGTTTAAGAAAAAAATTAATTAAAACTGAAGCAAATACCTATAAATTTTTGCTGCTTCAAATATTTTATTTTTATTTAAATGTAATCTCATTTGCTATTTGTTATACAGATGTAATTTCTGTAAGTGCATGCGGTGCAAAAAAGTTTCTTGAATCTTTTGACAGAAGCCATTTTGCTCCAAAACTGACTCAAGCATATACACAATAAAATGAATATCCAATAAACCGAACGCATCTTCAACCCACATCATCCTTCATTATGCCTCACAAAGAAACAACCAAGGAGTGAGCTGTTCTTTCACCATATATCAGATGGCCTAAGAAGACTTATGTTAGAAGAAATAGTAAAGAATATCTTATCATGAAGCATTTTGTAAAAACATCACAGTATATTACAAATTTTAATACTTTTTCATGTGCAATGATGCTACGCCCTTTGATTCACCCTAAAGTTACGATTGTCAGATTAAAAAACAAATGGTTTTAATACTCTCTTCAGATAAAGTTCGCTTTCCTGTTTTTCAACCTGTTTAAAGTCAAATCAATGTCAAATTTGATGTTGCTCAAACAAGTGAGAAATTCTTTCTATGGTATTGAACAGATGCCTTGACTCCTCGTGGAATGAATGATGATAGCATGATTATTGTTAAAAGAATGATAGGGAATAAAATGAGTTACTAATCCCTCAGCCATTTCCTTCGCTCTAATTTGTTTATTTGGATATCCAATTTTATGATATGGATTGACATCACAAGAACCAGTAATTTAAATCTTTTTTTTTTAAAGGTGGAGCTTTATATGAAAACTAAACGTTTAGCCATCTTGTTTGTTGGGACCACTCTCTTATTGTTCATTAGCACTCTAATTATAGGGAACATTGGAAGAAATGATGCTCCCAAAGCAACACTGAATAATTTTTACATTTTTAGATACCTTGGAAATGATATGTAACTCACAGTTGTTCTCTCTGCTATTTGAGATGTTATTTTTTATGGTAATCAAGCCTTTAATCCCAATTCATTTTCTTTACTTGGTTGAGAAAGATTCTAACACTTAACTTTCACACAAAAAAAAATCACACAGCTATTGAATCAATCATTCTAACAAACAAATCAAAACAACCATAATAAGTTGAAGAATCACAACAGGAAAAAGCATTTACCTCATCTTCCCCATCAAAATCCTCCTCATCGGCCTCCTGCAATAGCCAGTTACAAAACCAAGAAGTAACTCAAACGGATCATGCTAAACAAGATGCCAATTAAATAATTTTCACAAAAACTAGAAGAATCAGCAGATAGAAAGAACAGAACTCACATTATTGAAATACTTGAGAGGGTTGGGCCATAGATCTTCTTTGATTATCTCAGCAACCTGCAAGAAAGTATCTCATTAGTTGTATATAACAAAGTAAGCTTAAGCATTCTCATGATAATAAGTTTAAGATAAAACAATAATGTTTGAATTTTCCAAAGATGTAAAAAAATTCAAGAGGAAACATAACGGTTAAATCAAACAATTAAGTCATTAAATAACCAATGCAACATAAACCTGCGCGAGAGAGAAGAGATTAATTTTTCAAAGTGAACCAACAAAAAAAAACATCCAAGTCTTACCTCATCATCTACTCCATTTAGAGCAGACTTTTGTTGCGCGTCATTAAACCAATTAAAGAAACTGCAAATTTAAAGTCATCATACGTTATATGCAGTTTATGAATAGAAAAAATTAAAATAGATATCTGTAATAGCGAGACAGTATAAATCAATATCAAAAACTTCAAAGCAAATTTCAAAGAAATATTGAAAAAACATTACATATATATATATATATTATATTCATTGATACAAAAATATATACTATAAGTGTGTGATCAATTTAATGTGATGAAATTACATGTATTTAGTGTAATTAACCGAAAGCATGTGATCCATATTTCATAATATAAATATGCATATTAGATTCATTAGCTTTTAATTGAATCTGAACAACAGTCATTTAAAGGCCAACAAAACCATGAATTTTGTAATATGATTACGATATGAATACTTGCTTGTTAATATAATCTATATAAAACAGATGATTAAATCTAGGGAATGCCATGCTTTAGATTGAGTTACAAGTAAACAGGTATTGCTTGCAAAAGAAAAAATTAAGTAGATTATACTTCACAAGGCTAGTAGTGAGTTTTGTTTTAAAGTTTCTCAAATTGTATATAGTTGACAATCGCATATTATTATTTTATAATGAGAGTTACACTATTTTAGCTCTCATACTTGAAGGATCAAACACTCTTTCTAATTATCATCATCACTTGTGAAATATATTATGATTTACCTATCAAAATTCTACAAACTTCTCAGCAACCTAAGGTATTGTTTATTCAAAACAACTATAAGAGATCACACAGAGAATTGCATAAAATAATCATGACAGTATACTAAATGCAAACTATATTATATTCTCATTGAATTAAAAAGTATATATATATATTGGGGGAATCTGTTGAAATTTTATTATTAAAGATAATGAGTACAGTCAAATATAGGATAGTAACTATTAAGGAAATCAAGAAAAAATAAATTAAAATAAAAACTAAAAAAATAAAAAATATGAAAAAATGATTACCAAACCCCCAAAGATTCTCACAAAAGGAAAAACCATTAAAGCAATGAATCATAAATGTAAATGAAATCATGACTCACATCTCAAGCTTCTGGTTCACTACCTCATTTTTTCCTTTAATAATATCATAAAAACCTTTTAAAGGAATTAGATCCCTTCTTCTAAAGTTTGTAAAAACAAGCCTCCTCTAGATCCTCAAATTTATTCTCTTCATACATTGGTTCCTCATCAGAATCACGGCTAGACAAAGGATTGGGGCCCAACTTCACCTGATCGATCACCCCGTCATCTAGCAGAGAGACAGAAACCTGTACCTCCCCAAAAGGATTGAGGCTCACGTGAACTTGATCAATCACGCCAACATCCAGCAAAAGGATAGAATCTTGTACCTCCCCAAAAAGTTGAACGGTACCAGTTGGTGAATGAACATTTTCCATAAGAAGCAATCGAATGGCCCTGATTTTAAGAATTCACAGCACTCTTAAAAAAAATTATTAAAATTTACAATCAACCCTGGATTGAGGCATTGTTAATCCCCATTTGCAATGCAAGAGGCTACCAATAGCAGATGATAGTAGGAAATCGAAAACCAATTCAACGCTACAACCTTTTATCACAGCATTATCACCCTTCCTTTCCATAGGTGGGTCACCAGTAGCAATGCATTCCACAAATGAGCACATATATATAACATCAATTATATTTCCATGTCTAGAAACATGTATATAACATGTGCTCCTTATGTGTCATATATTACAATAACATGCGACATTACATTTATAATAACCCATATATGCTTAACATTGTATTAAAAAATTTCATCTAATTTGGCAACTTTTAACACTTTGAAATAGAAGAAAATTGTATGAAATTTAAAGACACTAAGGAACTATCTAACATTAAGTAAAACCCAGTCTAAAGTAAAATTTTGAGAATTCAAGAATACCAGTGTTTTGGCATACAGTAACACGAGTGAAAATATTTTACACTGTAAGCCAATTTTACACCACGATAAATACCGAACACTTAAAACTTTTTGGTCAAATCGGCCAAAATCACGCTCAAAGCAAAGGAAAGTAGCGTGAAGCGAAGCTTTGCCCACGCATCCGATGTTCGCCTCTGACGTTCTCCTCCACACCTCTGTCCACGCATCGGATTCTAAATCGTTTGATTTCGATAGATCAATTCGAACGTGATTTTTATATGATTCAAACGTGAATTGTTTGATTCGAATGTGGAACGAACCGATTTCATTCAATTCGAATGAAATGAAATTGAGCAAAAACCCCAAAAAAAAATTTGAAAAAAAAGAAGGAAATTTTACCTCCATATTACTCGAAACATGACTCACAGATTACTTCATTTAAACAAAAAAATCTTTAAGTCTCCTGAAAACTACCAAACAACAATAATGTAATCCCATTACACTCATTCATATTACACTATAAGCAGATTAAATTTTCTCATGCAAACAGCCCCATATATATATATATATATATATATATATATATATATACAACACGCATGTTTGCATGTTTTTGTTGAACTCTTTCCTATATATATTTATATTTAATTAACTATGTTGTAGATACTCTGTGCATCTTGCATATATACAAATAAATAAATGAATTATGTACATTAAGCTTAAATTAAATACAGCCTTGAATATTGAAAGAAATAACTATTGTGTTTGGGTTGCGTGGTCCATGCAAGGCATCTTGGTCAAGTTGATAGCTAGCTAAGACACACACTACAAGTACATAAACCGAAGGCATTCGTCTATCTCTTGTATTAAAACTGGGAATGAGCCACTATTAATAGCGGTGGGCTTAACAAAATAAATAATGGAAAAGAACAGAAATAAAACAAGAAAAAAGGTCAGCTTAACAAATTCAATTAGGCTGAATTGTTATGCTTAATATGAATTATTTATTACTACCCCACAAGGTCATCAGCACAGGGCAGATGAGCTTGAAAGCGACAAACACGACTTGCTAGTTCTCATTCGAAAGATAGTGCATGTAGCGACAAACACGAATAACGTTGTATCTAATGTCTGGCCTTGTGTGTTGTGAAGGTATTGAGAGAAGGTGGGGTCAGAAAACTGCTGTGATGTAGGCTAGGATTGCTGTTTTTGGCTGCCATGGTAGAACGATCTATGCGGCTGTGGCGCAGAAGTTCAGTGATGTAATGTTGTTGTGAGAGAAAATTGACAACCTCTTGTATAATGGCTATATTACTCCCGGTGAATAGAACATCATCAACATATAATAAAAAGTATGTCATTGTGTCGGCGAAAGACAAACAGTGAGGAGTCATTAACCGTATTGTGGAAACCAAATTTGTTGAGTGTATCAGACAACTTTTGGCACATGCTCTTGGTGATTGTTGGAGACCATATAGGCTTTGTGAAATTTGCATACATGATTTGGAGTGGTGGGATGAACAAAGACAGGCGGTTGGGACATATATATATATATATATATATATATATATATATATATGTGTGTGTGTGTGTGTGTGTGTCTTCACTTAATTCACCGTTGAGAAATGCATTATCAAAATCAAGTTGTCGAACGGTTCAAGGATGAGTGATAGCAAGAGATGGAACAATGTGAATACTGACAAGTTTGACAACAGGGCTAAATGTTTCATTGTAATCCAAGCCTAATTATTGTGTGAATCCTCTAGCAACCAAGCAAGCTTTCTACCAATTATTGAATGTTTGTTTGATTATAAATAACCATTTGCAATCTACTATACTAGCATGAGAAGGCTTAGTCACTAATTTCATGTATTGTTCTTAATTAAGGCTGCATACTCCTTATTCATCGCTGCCAACCATTGTGAATGCTTGCTAGCTTGTGTGAAAGCAATGGGAACAAATTCAATTGTATCAACATGCAGAGCAGGAAATAGGTTTGGATTGAGATTACCCGTCTTAGACCTTGTTTGCATTGGGTGGATATTACCCAGGCCGGGTGGAGGCGCTGAAAAAGGTTCGGTTGGACTGGCTGCTACCTACACTGAAGAGGGTGAAATATCGGAGGTGTCTGTGAATTTATTGCTAGCTGCGGTATGTACGGGCTGCGACATTCCATGGACTAGTGGTTGTCTGCGGCAGTCCTTGGACGGCAGGGGCAGTAGCATGACGGGTTGCCGTAGAGAGGGTTTACACATGAATGATCAGTTCGGTGGGTAGGACTAGACGGATGATGAAGTGATGGACTGTTGTTGTTGTTGTTGAAAGGAAAACATTGATTCTGTGAAAGTGACCTAATGGGAAACAAATGTTCGAGCACTGTCAAATATGGTAGCATAAGTAAGCTTTGTGTTGACCACTATATCCAAGAAACACGCAAGGTAGTGAGGGGGGTTCTAGTTTGTTGTGAGAATAAGGACATGTCCAAAGGAAGCACATGCAACCAAATATTTTAAGAAATTGGTAGTCTGGTACTTTGTTATATAGAATTTCAAATGGGGATTTGTTTGCAAGTTTAGCTATGGGCATCCAGTTGATGAAAAAACATGCGGTTTGGAAGGCGTGTGTTCAAAAATTACGAGGGAGGGGCTTGAAGCATGAGGGTGTGACCGGATTCAATTATGTTTTTGAAACATAATAATTTTAGTACCGAGAGCATTTTCAATCGGATTTTTAAAGGAAATGAATACATTAAATGCATCAGATTTGCGGCATAATGGATATAACTAGGGCTCGCCTCGAGTCAAGTTCAAGTCGAGTTAGCCCATGCTTAAATTTAAATTAATCGCATTTATCAGTCGTTTGACGTCCAAATACTACGAAACTTGACACTGAGGTGTGTTATGACGTGACGAACACCCTCGTGCCGAAAATTTTCGATTCAGAGTAATATTTTATTTTATATTAATTTTTGAGTTTAAAAACTTCAAAAAATAACCACGATAAGAAAAATAATGATTTTGGACACATTTCAATGTTCTTGATTTTTAGAATTTAAATAATTCAGAAAATAAAGCGGAAGCTTCCATTATTCGGATTTCTCCCAAACTAGGGCATTTTGATCTTAAAATTATTCTTATCTAAGGTTATTTTTGTTTGCCCTAAATCGAAATTCCCTGGGATCCTGATTTCTGAGGTAGGATTTGACTTAAATCGCAAAATAACTACTTTAGGTCGTTACAAACTCCCCTACTTAAAAACAATGTCGTACTCGACATCATACAAACGAAACTTAAATCTTTGTGTGATTAATACCTGATCCTACGTCGTTGTCATTGGGTGCCATGAAAAGAGTGAGGGTGTACATTCTTGTTAGGATGGTGGCCCGAGAGATCTGACCATTCATTCGGGCAGGCTCTATCATTACTACAACTTGCCTAGGAGCACCTCCTCTTCGTTGGTTATTAGTGATGGCTGCTGGTGCTGAGTTTTGTCTTGGGGCAGATCTTGCCCCAGGGATAACATCTCCATCTATCGTCTTTTTGGCAATACAATGACGATAACCAAGACCGGAGCGTCCGCAGGTAAAACAACGGTCTTGCCTGTGATAGCATCTTCCAAGCGGGTGAGGTCGATTACAATGAAAACCTTCATTGGTCCTGCATCTGCGGACATTTGGTATGCCCTAGCAGGTGGAGGGTAATGAGGATGCTTGTAAGTTTCCTGATCCTCAGTGGGATAATCATGCATCTTTCCTTGTCTTTCCGCGATCACCTGCTCGTTGTGCTCAAGCATTGTTGCACAGTCTAAAAGATCGGCAAATTTTGTATGCCTAAGAGAAATTAGGTCGATGCGAATGCTATCTTTTAAACTTTCCAAGAATCAACTGCACCTTGAAGTTTCGCAATCTACCAGCTTCGGTGCATAACGAGAGAATTTTGTGAACTCCGTCTCGTAAGCTGCCACAGATCGGTCACCCTGAGCTACTTTTATAAATTGGCTCTCAAGTATCCTCTGGGCGGAATGAGGAATGTAGCGGCTTCTAAATGCGGCCGTGAACTATGCACACGTTATGTCCTCCAAACTAACGCCTTCAAAGGTTGTCTCGAACGTGATTCTCCACCATCTATCGGCTTCACCCTCTAGTAAATATTTTGCTACTCTAACTTCCTCGTTTGAATGACATTTTAAACGGTCCAACTTGCTCTCTACGGCTTGGATCCAGTCTTTTGCCTCCATGGGTCTGGCCGAGCCATTAAAAGTAGGAGGGTTGAGTTTGAGGAAGGCCTACAGGGCATCATCTACTCGCAATCTTTGCCCTTGAGGGAGTTCTAATGCGAGCAGGGAGGTGGAGGCTTCCCTTGGTTTGAAAGGGCTTGCAAAACAGCTTTAATAGATGATTCGTTCTATTGTCCGCTGCAGATGAGGAGATTGTGGTCTTAACAGGGGTTTCGGTGGGTACTGAGAGGAAGCCTTCGTCGGAATCCATCTGTTTAGAGATGATTAATAAACTTGAGTTTAGAAGAGGTTGTTACTTACTGAATACACAAATAATTAATCGCAACAATAAATAAATTTTACAAAATTTTGATTCCAAAAAGTTTTCATTTATCATAGACCCGTTTATTAAAAGTTGTTTTATCAGTAGAACATATGCCTTACTAGATGCACAAAATAAAGAGTAATAATAAGGTCCTAGTCTACTCTCACGATTTAAAAGCAAGGAAAAAGGAGAGCTATTAGTACTGAATATGATACTATTATCCTTAGTTATTTTAATTTTCTTAAATTGAATATATCATTATTTTTACATATATATTCTTTTCTTCCACAAGTACTCAATCCTGCTCTGATACCAACTGTGAAGGTCCGAGGCCGGTTCAGCGGAAATTGTTCCGACATCGGGTGGTCACGTACCGTAGGATCATATTGAGTAACTTGAGAGAAAAATGAAGACACATATAAAAGCCAAAGATATTATTCATTTATTTCAATAGTTCATATTACAAGATCTTTCATCGTACTCCTCGTACAAAAGTGAAAATAAAAAGAAATAGATAAGCAAAATAACATCGTGGATCTATCAGCAATTTGAACATTTTAAGCATTAGGGTTCTTGCGTGTATTTTCCCGAGAGCACCTGACCTGGTATTGTACAGAAAACAATACTGGGATTGGAATTCCCAGTAATTAGAGAATACTCTAGGTACTGTATTACACAATAATATTTATATTTTAAAAAGATGCATTTAGAGGAAGTAAGGCAGAAATAAAATACAAAAAAAGTAAAGCAATAGTGCAAAATAAATAAACAATTTTCTGCAACAAGTATTATTACAAAATAAAGTTACTGATGTCATTTTTCAGTAACTAACCCCGAATGTTACTAATGTCATTTTCCTATAACAACCCCGAATATTACTGATGTCATTTTCCAGTAATAATCACGAATGTTACTGATGTCATTTTCTAGTAACAACCCCGAATGTTATCACGTTGGTTCCGAACAACCAACCAAGCTTCAAATGAATTTGGCTCAAAGCAAACAAACAAAGCAGTAAAAATATAATAAAAATGTAGTACTTGTCATGTACTGATACCTTTGTTCCTTAAGTTCGGATGAGTGACAATTCGCTCAATCTGCATTTAAGTTCCCGATATTTCTTTGGATTAGCTCTTTTTAAAAGTGATGTGATATAGTTTTAAGAATTTTTACATTTTTCTTTTCTACTGTCTTTTCTTTCATATTCTAGTAATGATAAAAGTCTGTATTTTATAAAGTCACTTGATGTAGTAATATAATATATGAATGATAAAGATAGAATGTAAATGACTGAATTGAAATTAGAAATAATAAACATCTTATTACATTATCATTGTTATCCATTATGATAATGTGAACGATGTATTTGAGATGATAATATTATTATCATTATTATCATATTAATGATTTATTAAGCACATAGAATGAAATAACAAATAAATTTCCCTTTCTTTTCTCCTCTTTCTATCTCTTACCTTCTAGATTAGGATCGCCGAAAAGAAACAGAGAGAGGTCGAAATGGGTGGCCGAACGGCTGGCCGGGATGGCTGCAGCACGAGGGCTGGCTGTAACGACCCAAAGTCGTTACTTTGCAAATTAGGTCAAAATCCACCTTAGAAATCAAGATCCTGGGGAATTTCAAATTAGAGCAAACAAAATTACCATATGTAAGATTTATTTTAAAGATCAAAATGCCCTAGTTTTGAAAAAATCCGAATAACGGAAGCTCTCGTTTTATTTCCTAAATTATTTAAATTCCAAAAATCTTAAATATTGAAATACATGCCCAAATTTATCATTTTCAGTGTCATTATGATCAGTACATTATTTAAAGGCTGCTCGAGAAATTTCATCAAATTCTGAGCGCCGGTTTGATTGTGGTTAATTTTTGAAGGTTTAAACTCAAAAATTAATATAAAATAAAATATTATTCTGAATCAAAAATTTTCGGCGCGAGAGTGTTTGTAATATCATAACACACCTCGGTGTCAAGTTTCATTATATTTTGACATCAAACGGTAAAAAAAATGCGATTAATTTAAGATTAAGTAGACTTCCTTTAAAATTCTCTCTCTCCCCACCCCCCAAGTTCCGAAATTCTTACGTCAAATTGCGGCTCTTACGGCAATTAAAGCCTTAAATGGCCAATTAAAGACCCCATTATCTTCTTATCCTGCCCCTCTTACCCCATCCCTCCTCCTCTCCATTAAAACCCCCTCCCTTCCCTCCTCCTCCCCACACAGCCTTCTCTTCCTCTCCCAACTGCCAACAGCTGCAACTCCCAGCTCCTCCTCATCCCCACAGCCCTCTTCCCTCAGCCTCACAGCAGCAGCAGCCCCTCCTCCTCAGCTGCCAGCCCTCCCCCTCAGCCATACAGCAGTAGCAAGCTACCAGCCCTCCTCCCTCAGCCTCACAGCAACAGCAGCCCCTCCTCTTCAGCTGCCAACCCTCCTCCCTCAACCTCACAGCAGCAGCAGCCCCTCCTCTTCAGCTGCCAACCCTCCCCCTCAGTCATACAACAGCAGCAAGCTGCCAGCCCTCCTCCCTCAGCCTCACAGCAGCAGCAGCCCCTCCTCTTCAGCTGCCAACCCTCCTCCCTCAACCTCACAGCAGCAGCAGCCCCTCCTCTTCAGCTGCCAACCCTCCTCCCTCAACCTCACAGCAGCAGCAGCCCCTCCTCTTCAGCTGCCAACCCCCCTCAGCCATACAACAGCAGCAAGCTGCCAGCCCTCCTCCTCTTCAACTGTTAGCCCTCCTCCCTCAGCCTCACAGCAGACCCTTGCCAAGCCTCCAGCGACCTCTCCTTCTCCCACAACCAGCAGCTCCCTCCCTTCTCCTCTCAAACAGCAAGCTCCCAGCCCCAACCAGCTCCCCATTCCCAGCCGGCAGCCCCCTACCAAGCCTCCAGCAACCTCTCCTTCTCCCACAGCCAGCAGCTCCCACCCTTCTCCTCTCAAACAGCAAGCTCCCAGCCCCAACCAGCTCCCCATTCCCAGTCGGCAGCCCCTGCCAAGCCTCCAGCAACCTCTCCCTCTCCCACAGCAGCAGCCCTCCTTCTCCTCTCCAAATAGCAGCCCTTCCTCCCTCCTTTCCCCACATAGCAGCCTCCCTTCTCCTCTCAAACAGCAAGCTCCCAGCCCCAACCAGCTCCCCATTCCCAGCCGGCAGCCCCCTGCCAAGCCTCCAGCAACCTCTCCCTCTCCCACAGCAGCAGCCATCCTTCTCCTCTCCAAATAGCAGCCCTTCCTCCCTCCTTTCCCCACATAGCAGCCCCCATTCTCCTCTACAACAGCAGTCATCTCCTCCTCTCAGCCCTACAGCACCAGCCATCTTCTCCTCAGCCCCTACCAGCAGCCCCACAGCTCTCCTCCAGCCTTCCTTCATTTTTCAAGCAAATCCTAATTTAAGGTAAGAAATGAAATTTTTTGCTTAATCATAAGTATGATAATAATAAATAATAATATTAAACATCTCAAATACATCGTTCGCATAATCATAATGGATAACAGTGAAAATGTAAATAAAGATGTCTATTATATTTCTAATCAATCAATTTAATTATGCTTTTATTCTTTCATAACATTAATATAATAAGATTACATAAAATGACTAAATAAAGACTTATATCATTATGAGAATATGAAAGCATAAAGACAAGAAAGAAGAATATAAGTCCTTAAAAAAAAATAATATTCCTTAAATCATTAGCTAAATACTAAAATATTGGAAACTTAAAATGCAGATTGAGCAAACTGTCACTCATCCAAACTTAAAGGACAAAAAGTACCCAGTATATGACAAGTATTACATTTTGTATTATTACTACTGCTTAGCTTTTAATTGCTTTGAGCCAAAATTTCAATTTGAAGCTTAGTTGGTTGTTCGAAACCAACATAACAACATTCGTGACTAGTTACTGAAAAAATGACATCAATAACAGCATTCGTGGCTAATTACTGGAAAGAAGACATCAGTAATAGCATTCGTGGCCAGTTACTGAAAAAATGACATCAGTAACGACATTCGTGGCTAATTACAAAAAGAAGACATCAATAACAACATTCGTGGCAGGTTACTGGAAAAATGACATCAGTAACCTTCATTTTTGTGCTAATATCTTTTGCAAAAAATAAATTATTTCATTTGTGCTTTTACCTTAATATTTTTCCTGCATCTTTTTCACAAATCGCGTCTCTGCTATTATAAAATGTAATACTGCATTGATTACTATGGCACTTAGAGTACTCTCTAATTACTGGGAATTCCAATCCCGGTATTGTTTGTTATACAATACCAGGTCAGGTACTTTTGGAAGAGCTTAAACAAGGACCCTAATGCTTAAAATTTTCAATCTGCAAATGGATCTACGACGGCGCTGTTTTTTTTATATTATATTTATTTTTCGCTTTTGTACGAGAAGTACGATGTCGGATCTTGTAATATGAAGTTTGAACTAAATGAGAAATATCTTATACTTTTATGTGTCCCTTTCCTTTTATTACTCAATATGATCCTGCGGTAAGTGAACACCCGATGTCGAAATAGTTTCTACTAAACCGGCATTGGGCTATCACACTGGCAGCGGCAAGAAGGGGTTGCTGGCTGGCCGACGGCTTGTTGGCTGGCTACTGGAGGCTGGTAGGGGCTGAGGAAGGAGCTGGCAACTTGCTAGCTTCTATAGGCTGAGGGAGGAGCTGCTGTGGGGCTGAGGAGGAGGGGGCTTGGCTGCTGGGAGCTGGCTCGGAGAGGACTGGAATGGCAAGTAGAAGATGAGGGCTGGCTGTTGGCAATTGGAGAGGGCTAAAATGGGAGAAGAGGGAGTGGTTGTGAGTAGGGCTGGCTTCGATTCAAGTTCGAGCGAGTTAGGCTTAACTCGAACTCAAAAATTTCGAGTTAAACTCAACTCGAACTCGAACCGAGTTCGAATCGAGTCAAATTCGACTCATTCAAATTCGAGTTCGAGTTGACTCGAACTCAGTTCGAATCAACTCGAAAAAATTAAAACATTATTTTGCCATTTTGGGGATTCGAACCGCAGCCAGTCGGGTGTCGAGAGAGTGTTGCACCCGACTGTGTTGCGGTATATTTCAATTAAGATATGCGGCTTTATATACTTATGCATTAACGGGCAGTATATTTCGAGTTGACTCGAACCCAATTCTAGTCGAGTCAATCCTAACTCGAACTCGACTCGAATTGGGTTCGAGTCCAAATATTCAACTCGATAATCGACTCGAAAATTTCGAGTCGAGTTCGATTCGACTCAAAATTCGAGCGATTTTCGAACAAGTTTCGGGTTTCGGGTAAAATTGCCACCCCTAGTTGTGAGGGTGAGAGGGAAGAAAAGGGGTGGGTTAAATAAGGAAGGAGGGAAAGGGAGAGGGAATATAAGAGAGGCATGGAGGACAATCAATGCGCAAGTCGCGCACGGGAGCGGAAGATTCTTCCGCCAGAGGCATAAGAATTCGCACGGAATCGCAAGCCTGGCAGGGGGAGGGAGAATTTCTTAAAATTATTTAAACTTAAATTAATTGCATTTTTTCGCTGTTTTGGATCCAAATACAATGAAACTTGACACCGAGGTGTGTTATGACATGACGAACACCCTCGTGCCGAAAAATTTCAATTCGGAATAATATTTTTAATTTATATTAATTTTTTAGTTTAAAAACTTCAAAAATTAACCACAATAAAACCGGCACTCAGAATTTGATGAAATTTCTCGAGCAGTCTTTAAATAATATACTTAACACAACGATACTGAAAACAATGATTTTGAACACGTATTTCAATATTCTTGATTTTTAGAATTTAAATAATTCAGAAAATAAAGCGGGAGCTTCCATTATTCTGATTTTTCTCAAATTAAGGCACTTTGATCTTAAAATTATTTTTATCTAAGGTTATTTTTATTAGCCCTAAATCGAAATTCCCCAGGATCCTGATTTCTGAAGCGAGATTTGACCTAAATCTCAAAATAACGACTTTGGGTCGTTACAGGACATCAAGTGGCAAGACCCCAAATATCAGAAATAACTAATTGCAATGATTTTGTATATGTAGTAAGTGACATGGGTAAAGGAAGACGATGTTGCTTTGCCATAAGGCAATGAGTACATAACATCAAAAGGAAATTGAAAGTGCACTGAGAAGAAACATGTTTGAGTTTGTCAACGGATGGATGACCAAGATGTTGATGCCAGAGATTAAATGTGGTAAGCTGGCTGTATGAGGCAGTAGGGGCTAAAGTGGATGAAAAAATGTAGAGACCATTAGAAAGCGTGCCCCATAGGATCTCCTCCTTGGTGTGGGTATCCTTGATAACACAAAAAGATGGGTGAAATTCAATAAAAACATTATTATCCAAAGTGAACTTACTAACAGAATGTATATGTTTAGTAAGATGAGGAATATGTAGCACATTGCGTAAAGTAAAGGATCAGGATAGGAGATGGAGAGAAGTGCAACCTGTGTTAAGTTATATCCAATGCATTACCATTTATCATTTGTAGTTTATCATTGTTGTTATAAGGGATAGGTGCTGAGAATAGGGTGGCATTTGGAGTGGCATGATGACTTGCTCCAGTGTCAAGCATCCATGGCTCAGTTTGAGGTATTGTTGTAAGGTAGGATGCGGGATGGGCTGCCGGAGCACGTGGTGGTCGGGTTGCCGAAAACTGAGTAAAATTTAGTCAGTGGAAACAGTTTATCGCAAGTGTCCTAAACAGTTGCAAAGCTGGCAGATAACCCAGTTGGGCCCTCCATTATCTCGACCACGGCCTCAATATACCCTTCCTCTAGGCATGGAAAGTGAAGTTGTGATCGGTTGGGCGAAAGTAAGTGGGTTGATATTCAACAGTGTTTGCTAATGGCGTGCATGGCGATGCTGGAACATGAGATTCATAATACATGAGGTCATGATTAATCAGTACCAGTGAAATCATCAAGAGAAATGAGATCTATTCTTGCCGTAATGATAGCAGCTAATGATGCATATTCTGAACCAAGACCGGCGAGCAAGCTCAAGACAAGTTGCTGGTTTGAAATTGGCAATCCGGCTGAGCTCAATTGTTAGGTAAGGTATTTTGCCTTTTGGATGAAATCTATCATTTTTGCATGTCCCTTTTTGAGACTCTGGAGTCGGAACTCGAGCTGCTAAAGGCGAATATGAGAGGTGAATGCAAACATCGCAGACAAGGAGCTCCACATGAATGCTATGGAGTCTTTGCCCACCACTTGAGCGAAGGTATTTTAGTTAGAGTGGAGATCAACCAACTGAGGATTATCTGATCCTGTTTGAACCAGGTTACGTACTCTGGATTCGGCGTGCTGCATCCCGATAACATTTGCGGTGGCGACATGATCCGTCCACGTAGCGCATCATATCGTGTGCTCGAAAAATAGATAAGAACTGAGATCTCCGCAGCACGTAATTGTTGTCATCGAGCTTAACAGGTAGAAGATGACGGATCAAAGTTAAGGCAGGCAACTCTGCGACCTGCGGGTTGGAAGCGGACGTGGTCGTGGAAGGAGTTGCAGAAGACTGCGATGAAGACGCCATGTTGATTATGCGGATCATCTTCACCGATCGACGAAATAGGTCGAAGAAGAAGCCCTAATCTCTGATACCATGAAAACGCAAAGAGGCGAGAGGAGAAGAGAGCATATTGGGATGGTTAGGCATTCGTCCATCTCTTGTATTAAAATTGAAGGAACAAGACGCTATTAATAGCGGTGGGCTTGACAAAATAAAAAACAAAAAAATGACAGAAATAAAACAAAAAGGACAGAAATAAAAATAAGAAAAAAGGACAGCTTAACAAATTCAGTTAAGCTGAATTGTTAAGCTTAATATGAATTTTTTATTATATATGTGCAACTAGCTAAAACTCTATATATAACTTAAGATGGATAAATGAAGTTTTTAGAGTTATATTGTTGCATATAATTCTTAGGATCAAGTGAACCTTAAACAACGAAAAAAATGATCCACACCAGCACAATGAGGGGTTCACTTCTTGGATCAAAATCCATGGTCCATTTTAAAATTCTCATGTGACAATTGTCAATGCAGTAGGATCCTCTTGCAAAAATTCTAGTATAATCTACTTCAGAGCATAATCAAAACATGTCGAAAGTCAATTAATCCAGCAATAAAATCACCAGATAAACCCAAGCTGTATATAAACTTCCAAATGGCAACCATCAGAGGTTTACCTTTGAGAAAGCTTCCACCCAAAGTGAGTACGAACGACTTGGCAAACATTTGCAATTCATCATTCGAGAAGATGAGGGTTGGGGGCCGATCTACTCACCACACTCCTGTGGTGAAGTTCAAAAAGAGACGAGATCTTTGTGGCTTCTTTGCCTTCAATCCAGCGAAAAAGAAGAACGGACTAGGCTGTAGCTATCGAAGGAGACAGAAGTCGCTTAAGCTAGGACGAACCCTCTGGCGCTACAGTGGTCAACAAAAGAGGCAGCAAAGCTGCCCGTAAAGTCGCTGTATCGCCATAGCGCTATAGGGTTCTGCATTTCGCGTAAGGTTCCCAAATTGGAATGCACAATATGCATATATTTAATTTGAAGTAATGTATGCATGAGGTGAATGTAAATATGTTATAAGTAGATTAAGCTTTGTGGGATCACAATAAATCAAACAAAACAATTTTTTGCTCAAATTGAAAATTATAAATAATGCTTAGATCAAAAAAAGATCATAGTAAAACATTGTTTAGAAAAACATAGCTCAACTTAAGACCAAATAAAAATACTTTGAGGCAATCTTGAACTGAAGACAATTCGGTTTAAAATCAAATCGTTCCCAAACAATCATATGATAAAAAGCTTTTAGAACAATTATTTACTCTTAGATAATGCACCTTACCAATAGGATCAAAATGTTGCCAGGTACATCACCAATGTTGAGATTGTCAAATTTCTTAAGAGTATTTGAAGTTCCTTATGATGCATCTAACATTGAGAGAGAGAGGGGGCGGGGGTTTAGCTACCTAACACCAATAATGTGGGTTGTCACTCTTGTCGACAGCTTGTAATACATCGGCCAATCACCTCTAGATGGCCTAATACTACATTAAGTTGCAAAAAGACCAACGAGTCAAAAAGAGAAACACAAAAGCCCATTGAAGTGCCAATGTAATGTACCCAATAAACACGGATAGATAAGACTTCTAAGCCCAAGAGACACAAAAGAGAGAAGAGCCCATTTTCCCCTAACAAAAGTTATCCTATGCAGTATAGCTAGAAGTTAAAACAAATTTAAGTTTATCTCATTAAAACTCCAAAAGTAGAGGGAAATCTCTTTTTTAGAGCAAAAATTTGATTTACAAGCATAAATACCTCCTAAAAGCGGCAGTGTAATCTTAATATGAAAAATAAACATTTTAACCCTAGAAGCAGCACAAAAAAGATAATTTCAAGAAACTTTTCTTATTCAGAAGTTTCCATTTTAATATAATCAAACTTATAGAATTCAAAAACAAAGAATACTTACGAAATGTCATTATCATAAAGACCTTAAGGATCGCAAGCAAGAAAGATTTATGTCTTAATTTGAAGGAATAAGGGTTCCTCAATCAAGCCAAAGAAGGTGCTCTATCAGCTAAATTATATCATTTTGTTCTAAGTATTAAAGTTTAATGGAGCTCCATTTTCTCTTCTGAGAGACTTGTGTAGACTCCACCACAATGGAAACATGTTCTCTTTCTCCAATTCCGGGGGCATGTGTCTTCACGCTTGTCAGCAACTTCTATAAACCAATTAATCACCTCTATACGTCCTATTGTTATATTAAGAGGAAGAGTTGCAAGAAGACAAATTTGTCCAGAAGGAAAACAAAATATACTTGCTGCAGTGTCAAGGTGATGTCTTGAATCAACACGATAAGTAATGTAATGTAAAGTCAAGTAACACACAAATGAAAGTAATCACTTTTCTTCCTCGCGAAAAATTCTACTTTATGCTACAACTAGGGGCTTAAAAAGTTTTTAAGTATCCTATATAAAACTTATACACCCCCTCTAAAAAATAGGAAAGTTTCTTTTCTGTGAAAAAATATTAATTTACAAAAGCAAATTGGTCCTAAATGATTATAAATAGTCTGAATAAGAAAACCTTAAAACATTTTAACCTTCAATTGGTGGAACACAGAGGAGGTAATTTCAAGAAAGCTTTTTTATTTAAGAGTTTCAATTTTTAGTATAATCATTTATATAATTCAAAACAAAGAGCACTTGTGAAAGTCATTATCAGCAACATGTAAATGGTTCTTGGGTAAGATTTATTTCCTAGTTTGAAATACAATACCAAGCCAAAAACAATCTCCTTAAAACAAGGCAAATGAAGGTTTTCAATCAATGAGATATTATCTACCAAAAAAGCCAACCGACCCTATGTAGCAAGAAATGTAAATGATCAAGGAAAATTGCCTGCCTGCATCTATTTATTTTGCCGAGGGTCCCACTCATTAAATTGAACCCATGGTCACCATCTGAAAAATATAGTACATTTAATTTATTTATTTCCTTATTTAGTAATTGATGGATTAAGAGTACAATTTAAGATCATAAAATTATTGTAACTACCAGCTTTGAAAGGAACTAGATCAAATATATGTGAATATTTTTAAAACTCTTGGGTCATAAGTAGATTCTTTAATATCTTCTACCACCTCTTCAAGTTCTCCCTACTATTCCTATACTACTTTTTTGATGGTGCAGGCAACCAGATATTTAGCCTAGCAGCAAGATGCTACCCCCCTCTTCTTCTAACTGACAACTTTGTTGTTCAAGATACTCAATGTTCCCATACAAGTTACCCTCCATCAAAAGTGGATCCTTTTCTGTCAACCCAGCATCTTCCCTTCCCATTCGGTTACCCTAAAAATTGTAGGCTAAAACAGCATCTTGCTGCCTAAAATCAGATTCTTATAAACGGAAAAACAACATTTTATTAAACCCCTTCTAAACCTAACTCAGAATATCCTCCACCATCACTAGTGTTGGATGAAGTGCTAAAAGTATTAAGAAGGGACATGTGATTTCTAAGATTATTACAGCTAGGTTGGATAAAATAGTTGCAAGAAGACCAAGTATATGAAAAAAGAACCACAGACGCATCAAAGCACCATGGTGGTGTACTGAATCGATAAGAAGGGACATGTAACTTCTATGAGTGAGTGATGCACAAGAAAAGATAATTAATATATCATTAGAAAAAAAGTAACTTGGTTTAAGGAGTAGATAGCCTCCAAAATAGAGGGCATACAATCAGGAAATTAAATAAAATCAAAGAAAGTGACAAGCTTCATAAACACCAAAATAGACAGATAAAATTTTCGAGATAAGCCTAGACAAGAATTGCATATCCACAAAAATCCAATGAAAGGTGTTCGCCGGGATGATCAATGCTTAACATGGCAAATAGCCAAATCCTGCAATTTCTTCAATCATGGTAATGTCAACCTATCATGAACTTACTATGCTATTACAGAGTGAGACCCACACTTTGTATGTCTTATTTATATTTCCAAAAATCATGTATTGCACATAATGCATGAATGGTAACTAATCTTCTGTAAAAGTTCATATCTTCAACAATCAAATCCAATATCCTATAAAAGATGTTCAACATAAGCTAGTTCATATCTTATAAATTCACACCATCATGTTTTATAAAAAAGAAAGGCTAAGAGAACATATAATGATAATTTGGGCATTTTAATCCTCAATATTCTCCATATCACAACTCAAGAGATTAGAAAAGCTAAAAAGACATACAACTTGCAATGCTATTTTATGAAACAAAATAGTTTCTTGCCTCAAAAAATTGAAATATTCTCAATCAATGAATGATTTCAAATATAATTTTCCTGAAGGGAACAATAGAAGTGTGTTGAGAGGATCACCCAATCAATTGCAAGTTAATATCACATCATCTATTGAAACTCCAACAAGAATTTTGACAATAATTTCAATTATTTTACAATAACTTCTAAAAAGCTACTAATGTTGACGCAAAAACTACCATATTCTAAATTTAAATAAATCTTTTATATATAATCCATTGATTTTCACTATCTTATTAAAGATTATTATTATTTTATCTACATCAAGTATATCTATAGATGTGTCATGATAATAATAATGAGCCATTCTTTGGGACGGACAAATTTTCTAATAATTTCAAAATCCTATAGAGTTTTGAAATTGTTAGTTGTACTAAGAGATTTAAAATCCAAATTTAGCATCATGAATTCTAATTCACCATATTTTGATAATTTTTTTGGGAGGAAGCATGTGGCATTATCTCTTTTATGTGCTAAACCATTTGATCAACATCTTTAGACGATTCTAAATCAAAAGAAAAATAGAAGGATGAGATACAGTCCTCACATCAATTTGATTTCTCATTTTTATTTGTTTGTGCATCATATAAAATATTTCATACAAAATATATCCATAAATATGTATGACGTATTTTAGGATATTTGTAAATAACATTCTTAAGGTCCTATAGTACAAAGATGGACTTTAAATGCCAATCTGCCAATTAATAACAAGATAAATTTATTTTATTAAGAAAACTTTTACATTGTCCAAGGCACTTATTCATAAATATAGAAAAATTTTAAGCTGATACTGATATTTCAGTTTTCATAACTAGTGATATGCAGTCCTGCAAATCAATTTAGGCTTGCATGATCTCAATTCCCCTATTAAATCAATATCATTACAAAGATACTAGTTCATTGGTAAGCACAAGATAACTGCAATAAAAAAAATAGGCTGAGAGGGAAATGAAGAAAAATATATACAAGAGGTGGATTTAGAAAAACACCTGTCTTCTTCAAAAGGTCTCTTGGAACCTTTTTTCTCGTGACCAGAGCCATTCACATTTCCCTTGAACATTATGGTAAAATAGCTTTAGATAAACTGAAGGTGATGAGTAACCACATTAATAAAAAGTTTCAACATTACCAGGCCCTCCTTCCATTTAATTTCTGAACCAGTTATATTTGTTGTTGCTTCATCAGAAAAGAAAATCGTCTTTGTTAACTTCTCTCCTTCAAAATACGGGTTAGGCGAGAAGTTCTAATCACAAAATCAAAATTTACAATTATTATAGTTAACAAGGCCAAGCAAAGTTCTCTCAAAACGTATGAAAAAAAATGCACTCACAAATGTTATATAGTAGCCAGATTTCACATCTTTAAAGTCCTCTACATCTAATGAAACCAGATGCTTCAAAATCTACAAACCAAAACAAGGCAAAATCAATATTAGTTGATGTACTTACCAGCAGAGTGAAACAAGCACGTAGTCACAATTGATCCAAGCGTATTAACCGACTCAAATGATCTAGTATTTACTGCTCATTTGGCTGTATAGAATACAATGCATGTTTTGAAAACTATAATTTAAGTAAATTCAAACCTTTGATTGGATGTTATTAAAATCAATGCAGATTTTAAACTGTAAGAGAACCAACAAATCTCTCAAAAGTAAGGATTTCAAGTTCGCGATAAAAAAAGTGAAAACAATCTATCACTTCATAAAAGAGATTTATCAAAATGATCCATTGACTCTTGCAAAATATCCAAAATAATCATCGATTTTGATGAATATTTTTTTGGTCCTTTGACTTTTATTTAAGTGGATTTTTTTGCCATTGTTGTTATTTGTCCGTAACTTCCCTTCCCTTCCATTAAAAAAGTAAGGGTAAATGAGTAATTCCGCAGGCAGCACTTCTTCGTCTTCGATTTCTTGTACATGTTCCAATTTCTTACAGATTGTGATTTCTTATATAGGTCCTTCGTCGTTGTTGACGAAGAGACTGATTCCAGCGACGCGATGTCGATTCCAACTATAATAATCGGCCTCTTTGTTGAACAGATTGCAATTCCAATGACGCATTGCAAGAATATACCACTTCGTCGATTACAGTGCGATTCCAACTACAAGCGGCCGGTTCAACCGCAAGCGGGTCAATTCCAAGAGCGCATACAACAATGCAAATTCGATTTAGTCCAGCCCGCTTGCAGCAGGAACTGGCCGCCTACAATCGAATTTGCATTGTATGCGTCTCTGGAATATCGCTGGAATCGGCCTCTTCGTTGACGCTGATATCTTCTACGGGTTCTGATTTCTTACAAATTGCAATTTCTTCTGCAAATCCTTCATCGACATAGAGGAAGAGGCCAATTCCAATGATGCATGTCGATTCCAACTGCAAGAATCAGCCTCTTCGTTGGAAGAATCAACATCTTTACATCGATGATGCATTGCAAGAATCAACATCTTTACATATTGCGATTCCAACGATGCTTGTAGTTGGAAGAGGAGATCGATTCTTGCAATGAGTTGTTGTAATTGCAATATGTCATTCGTCGACGTTGACGAAGAGGCCGATTCTTGTAATTGGAATCGACAATGTGTCGCTGGAATCGACCTCTACGTAGATGTTCACAAAGGATCTGCAAAAGAAATCATAATATGTAAGAAATTGGAACCTGAGGAAGAAATCGAAAACGAAGAAGTGTTTGCCCGTTGGAATTACACAGTTACCCTTACTTTGTTAACGGAAGGGAAGGGAAGGGAAGTTACGGGAGAATAACAGCAGGGATAAACAAAACCGCTTAAATAAAATCAAGGAATCAAAAAAATCATTTATAAGGGTCAAAGACTATTTTAAACATTTTGCAAAAATCAAGAGACCATTTTAATAATTTTCTCTTTCCTAAAATGTGATTTCCACCTACAAGCTACAAAATGAGTCCCAAAAGCAAACCAAAACAATCCTAGTAAGGCTATTAAGATTGTATTCAACCTGCTTCATTCATAAGGATTGACAAAATAATTTATTTGGTCAAATGCTCAATCAATAAGCCATAAGTACCTTGTGATCATTCTCGTTTATAAGGTCACCAAGTACAGGATGATTGAGGATCTGCAACACTCGTTATTTCAGAAAACATATTAGTGATAAATGTCGTTAAAATGCTTTACATGAAACAAAGCTGCAGTTATATAAAGTAATTAACAAAATTCTTACTGCTGTTAACCAAAAATTCGGAATTAATTGAATAATCTCCCTTCTCCTACTGTAAACTGGACTTCGTATCTCATTATACTTCTGTTCCACTTCCAAAACTTTGTCACTTGCCTCCTCATTAATCTACAACAGCAAGGCATTTCATGTTAAGGAAAAAAAAACAATTAATTATAGTAATATTGTGTGTAATAGAAACAAGAAAAAGGAAATTAAATCAAAAGCCTCTTGAGCTTAATAATTATAATGATGAAACATGGAATTTCTTGCAGTAAGTCGGTGCCTATGGGTAAGTATATGCGCAGGTTAGTAAATTGTAGAAATCTGTTGTATTCTAGGTAGTGCATATATTTCAGCGTGTAGTTCAGGATATGTCAGCTCAAGCCAGTAGCCTTTCCCGTTTGGCTAACAACTACTAGATTTGTTTACATATTAGCATAATTATTGCACTATTATTACTGCCTTCTATAAAATGGTAGGAACCTTCATGTGTTGTTGCCTTTCATTTTCTTTCTTAAATTGTATGTATACACAGCATTGGCCCTGCGTTGGATAATTCAAGTTCTCAAACTGTATGTTTTCAGGATTGGCTCTTATTCCATATAAAATTTCAATAAAAAAAAATGCCTTTCATTGTGGTATTAGAGCATACGGCTTAATCAAAAGTGGTATTTATCTATAAGGCAAATATAATTATCATACAGGAGTTGTTTGCACACCAATGAGAAGAATATAAAGCATTTAATTAAAGTGGAAAAATAACATGTTTCTATAAAAAATGAAATCGGTAAAACTTCCGCAGCTATTTAGAATGAGGTAGACAAAAATCCCCCAAAAGTAAATGCAATGTAAAGCAATTGCAAAAATTTAAATTATTTTAGCATAGTTTAACTTGATGTGGTACAGATGACCAAAACATAATTTGTTTTTATTTAAAAGTGATCTAAAGCACCTCAAATCGTTTAAAAAATGTTAAAACTAATGTGGAGCATGACTGCAAGACGCTCATGGGTTTGGATGATACTAACAGAAGGCTGGTGAGGTCATCAAGGGTTTCATATAGTTGGCCTTAGAAGATCCATCTCAATTGACACCGAGGCAACTAGTGTAAGAAAGCTAATGCAACAATCAACTAGCTAACAAGAGCAATGGGATGCCAACAAGAAACCGATGATGTTGGAGAGACAACAGGAAGTCAATGTTGGATCTTGATCCAATGTAGTTCTTGAGTGTGCTAAGGCCAATTTTGGTCAGACAAGGACTGTCAAAGACTATGGGTGACTAACAAAGACGGTCAATCATCCAGCAAATGAGTATCAGGGGATTATAGAGGTCATTGTTTCTGCAACCTTGCTGGGCATCTGCATGGTGCTGACAAGGACCAACTATTATCTGACAACAAAACTCAAAAAAGGTAATCAAGGCCAAAAGCATGTTTAGTTGCAGGATTGACAATCGCAAGATTTGGGCAATTTATATATCCCACAGAAGAATGAACTACATAAAAATATTCCAAATAAAAAAAAATTTACTCTGCAAATAAGATCTTTTATACAAAACACCCAAAAAATTAATTTCCATAAATTCTGTTTATTTTTCACCCTAAAGTTTCTAAATAAAATATTGCCTTCATGCATCAAAAACACACCGAAAGAGATTTGAGACACTGAAAGGACAACCAAGTATACCAAAACTGACAGTGCAATTCCAATACTTTAGCAAGAAGACACTTATGCCATGAGAAATTTTAGCACAATGACTTGCTATTACATTCCTTAATTGTTTCAATAAATACTTACACCCAAATCAAACATTTATTAGCATAGCCAACTTAAATCAAGTTTAAGCAAGATAAGCAATCATGATAGTTAAACTGTTCTAGCTTAGAATTTACCTTACCTTAGCTAAGTTGTTTAAGCCATGCTATATAGAAAAAAAACAGGCCCTACACAACCCATGAGCTAAGATTACTCAACAAGAATGTTTATACCATTATAAAAAATATTTCAGCAATCTCTTCAAGTGGATTGAATGTCGTGAACATTCAATTGTGCGAAAAAGTGAATGCCAAAATCCTTTAATAATTAATGTGTTGCTTAGTTTAGGCCTAGTTTGGCATAAACCTGTTAAGCACATCTAAATTAACCTATGCTAAACTACTAAGCCAGCTGAGATTTTAGTTACTAAGAAAATATATATTAAGCTTAAGTAGACAAGCGTGAGAATTTTTTTATTCAGACTCTAGCTTGATTGCTTTTTTAATCACAAAATATGTAAAATTTTAATATTCAGACAAATATTTAGATTCAATAATTTAAATTTAATAACATTATATTGAATACTATATAATTTAATTAAACAAATTGTACATTTGAAAATAAATCAGTTTAGTTGTACTTTATAAATTAAATTAATTTAAGCAGGTTTTTAATTTGCTAAATTATATTTACTATCATAAATTAGATGACAACCACTATATTTACTAACAATAATAATTTGGTCATTGTCATGCCCATCAAATATCCTTTACTTCCATGGCTATCGAGTAAAACACACTAAACATAATTTCCTCCACATTCACAAAATATAACGATATGTTGTTTAATAACACATAGTAACAGCAATCGCAAAAAAGACATTACACACAAAATTGTACAATTACAAATCCACAGAAACACATCCAACAAAAGACCGAATCAAAAACAAAACTAGCAAGATAGACTTCCTACTATTCACTATTTATAGTGGCTTGACAGCAAAATCATTGATAAAACAATTATTGATAGCCATCCAGCTAACGAACTCCATGATATGATCCAATATCTGCAACAAGTACCCTGAAATCCTCTAACCTCTTGTTGGCACAGCTCCTATGTTGAATTTACTCTTAGGTTGCCTGACAGAAACCATGTAATGCATACATGCGGTTCAAGAGAAAATTGATTATACATTGCAATGATCAGAAATAGAGACATTTAACATGAAAGGTTTCATTAGTAGCATATAGTAGCCCAGTCTCAAATAAGGTGACACTTCAACCATAGCCCTTTCCATGTTTTCCTTTCCACAATGACTCATTTATTCACCTTAAACGCTCTCCCTAGTCACAAAGCGTAAATAAACTCAGAGGCTATGGGTTCACCATCTGATGAACATCTCCCAAATGACATGTGATGTCTCTCAATCATGCTCATATTAAAGAAAGCACCCTGTGGTACCTTTGTGCATGACTGTGCATGCTCATAAAGCAAACAACAGTGCACTCTCAAGAAAGTTAGTGTTTCAAGCACTATCACAGCTCAATTAATCTTCCTCTTAATTGCTCTTCCGGGTCATGAAGAGTGCCTAGAGCGAGATACTTAAATTTCACCATATGCAAAACACCCCTAAAGTCAAGTTGTGACTCATTTCAGCCATGCTCATTTTAAAACATATAAACATCCCCGTAGTATCAATGGATGTTGGCATGTATTTAAAATATAGTATTTCATTTTTCTAAGAATTGCAAATGGTTCTTCCATATGTGGAACACTGCCCAACTACATTTTCTATTAAATATAAATATTGATCAGACAACCTTCAAAACCCACATTTTTTATAATAATAACAATTACAAGTTAAACGGAAGAAATTTTGAGTTTAAATAGTTCATTTCAGGCCATGTCATTTTCAATCATCTTTTGTTATAAACAAGTCATTTCAAATCAAATGAATTACATGGGTTTGGATATTCTGATCCAGCTTAATTCAAAATTTAAACAAATAAATTTTCTAAACTCAAGCCTAATCCATAGTGTATTAAACTAATCAATTTCATTCATTTTGGGTTAAACTAATCAATTAAATGAATCATTTCCATTCATTTTGGGTTATTAAACAAGTAGCTTCAAATCAAATGGGTTACATGGGTTGGGCTATTTTGGCCCCAACTCAATTCAAAATTTAAATGAATCAATTTTCTAAACTCAAGCCTAACCCACAGTGTATAAGAGTTTACCCAAACCAGTTTTTTGTATCAAGTTTGAGTTGAGTTTGAATTTTATGTCATTTTTAATGTCTCTTGTGCGCTTTAGCGAATGGGCATAACCTTGGGAGTACTCCACATCACGTCAGGTTCTCTGCCATCCATCTTTGAGAACCTTCACCTCACTTGTAAGCATATGCTTATAATAGCTACTTCCCAGAAACATGTTTCTTGTACGAATGTTGATATCTCCCACTGATATTAATTGCCTGACGATGTGCAAAGACTGCGTCAAAGTCATCACCACATTCAAAATAGTTCAAATTAACACTAATCAGTTTGAGAAGTTGAGGTCAAGATCACTACATATGATGAAGCTCTGGTTGCATTGACCACACACCCCACTGTTGATGGTGCCATTACACTTACAAAGAAACAGTTTGTCACAGTGCATTCATTTCAAGATGAAATGACCCTTGAGATTTTAGATAAATAAAAAGGCAAACATTTGTTTCTTTTATTTTCCAAATAGATCATAATATTTATCTTACATTGATGACCTTCTCCCACACATCACTGCAATCACTTGCAGTCCCAACCCCTCTGATTTTGTTGGCTTGCTGGTAGAGCTTTCAAAAAGCAATTTGCACTTCTTATAGTGAATTCTGAGAAATTAACCATCCATATTCAAGCATGTCATCTACTAAATAAATATTATCTTCCAAATATGACTAGCTGAGTTATCTGCTGGCACATTCCAAAAGTGTTGTTGTCCTAGCAGGAGCTTCGCAAATACTATATCAATCTCGAATGTCTAGTTGATAGGCCGTCTATTACTTCTCTATGATGTTTACTTTGATGTATGAGAAATTCGACATCGAAATCCATATGTGACCCCCGACAAAACACAGAGTAAGCTATCAGGTTAAGGTAATCAAAACATTGATAGAAAATAAAGATTCCTGTAAATTCAACATGGTCTTGTAAATATATATCATTCTGTAAATTATCAGATTCAGTCAAAGCTTAATTTTGGCAGATGACTTCTACAATGGCAATGCCACAGGAAATTATTGGGTATACAATATAGTGCATTGATTGCAATGAGAAGATGTGGTCATGGTTTTGTCAAAAATTTGTTATCAACATAGTAAGCTTTTGATATCTAGTGCCACAAGGAAAAAAGAGAGAGCACCCTAATCTCCCCCTCATGATTGACCGCCAACAAAAGTGGTTGGGAAGAAGGCCAGGCAGGTCTTGTAAACACAGTTGACATAGTTTCTGTAGCACAAAATTGCAAGATTGCCACAATACAAAAGCCTAGTGCAAGATTGACACAAAAGCACCAAGATAATAAGCATTAAACCTTCTGAATCATAAACCCAAAATAGCAACAATTGCACATCAATGAAAAATTCAAAACAATCAAATCAGCACAATGGAATATTGATGAAGACAAGGCAATAGAATTTCATCAAGGAATCATAAAATAGTATAATGCCACACAGGCTCTGCAACAAAAGAGATCCGAAGAAGCAAGGAGGAAAGCAATGACTTGAGAGACAATAAAGCTACAAACTGGAAAGGCATAACAAAAAATTCCCACATCCTCAATTTTTATACAGAAATGGAGCATTGGCAAAGTTAGAATAATTCCAAAATAAGCAAAAAAAATTGAGATTTAGCACATGAAAACAACAATACAGAGAGGAAAATACCAAATGGGAAAAAAAATCCAACCACAAGGAAATAAGTTGCAACACTATGGCCAACAGTGGGAGAGTAGGCTCTTGAAAGAAAAGTTGAGAGGTGTATCAGAAAATCAGAATCTATTAGGCTAGCCTGCCACTGATGATTACATCATGCAGCGACCTAAATGTTGCTAGATTCGGCATTGCTCACAATATGATTAAGAGAATGACAGCAATGGCTCTAGCAATGTAATGCGCATCTTCCAACAATTACCAACAATAATCAAAGATATGGAATATACTAGACAAAAGAAATCTAATGACTACAAAAAAACAAAGACACCTGCAACAGACCCTAACATTGATAAGAGAGGCTACTGAAATTTTGTCCTGCCGAGGTAGATTGTGTGAACAGAGGGAATTGATTGAGAAAAAGGTAGAGTAAGAAGAGAGAGTTTTCATTAATTAGAATATAGCTATACATAGATGTATATAAAGATATAATAGGTTCTGGTTCAATAGAAACCGGTTCAGTTGTTGGCAGATTCTCAGCGCCTAGGCGCTCAGTTCTCTGGCTAGCACTGGCAGTGCCACTGGCACTGACACCTAGGCGCACCTAGGCACCATGTTCTTTGGATGGCCTGTCTGGACTTGCGCCTGGGCATTCAGGTCTCCGGCTATAACCTGTTTGGGCTTGTGTCAGGCGCCCAGTCCTTTGGTTTGTATATCTTGATACTGCTGCTAGACTTAATCAAAGCTCTTCACTTAAATATAATTGATTTATGGGGAAGGATGATGAGTGTGAGTAAAATACACCATCTGCACTAGATACTACAAAACATCCCCTTGAGAAATCAAGATTTTGGATAGTTAAATTCAGTACTTCATATCACATGGCAAACAATAAAACTTTTCATAAACATAAACCATGTTTTAGAAATAAAACTGCTCTAATTATTGATGAATCCATTTGTAGTGTCGAACATTGGTGGTTCAATAATATAAAATAATAAACCTTAAATCTTAACCATGCTACAATTATGGATTGAGAATGAAATTTTGCAGTGCATCAACTTGTAATCCTCCTCATTTGAAAATACAACAAAATTAGAATGCCAAAGATGGACGCTTTTCACAATTCCTTAAGTTTCTATAACCGCGCTCACAAAAAAATTAGTGCACACGTCTCTTTGTCTATAATATATATGAAGTTCTAATTGTGAGCAGGTTAGAAATGAGACCTGAATACCGATTTATAAGAACTATCAAAACAGAAAATCAAACCCCAGCCTCTCCAAAAGCATGCCCAAACAACAAAAATTAGTAGTGCACTGCTCTACCTTCTCAAGCCCGTTCTGTACCTCCCGCAATTTTTCGATGTGGATCAAGAGTTGTTCATCAATGTGATCGAAGTCTTCCCCTTCTCCCCTCTCATCTATCTTAGACTTTTTCCTCTTGTCCCTGACCATCTTTTCGTTCAAAGACTCCAAAATATAAACCCTAAAATTTTCCGTCGGTGTCACACAATGAGAGAGAGAGAGAGGGAGGGAGGGAGCGAGGGAGGGCTACGAAAGAGGAGTGGTTGAGCCGCCCGGTGTTTTTTGCGTTCTTTTTTGCTTACACAAGGCGAAGGCAAAAAAATACGGAAGCCGAGATCGAGGCACCGTATGCGGACGGATCGATTCACCCAGTGTGGGTTTTAGAAAGTAAGGTTAGGGTTTATGTGAAAAATATTATGAAAATTGCTCCTAATAAATTCTCCTTATTCTTAAAAAATTGGAAGAAAGAAATTTTTTTGTTATAGAATTTTTACATCTCATTCATACTCTAATTTTGAAAGATATATGGACTTTTGAAATAGCATAAAAATATTCAGCAATAAAATACAAACAGTTACTATAATAATATACTGTCAACATATATCATGGCACTCGCCATATAAGTTTGCTTAAGAATATCACAAACCCTAAGTTTGACATGTCTCACTCCAACGAAGTAGAAGTTGAATGTCATTTTCCGAGAAAGCCAATTTGTGTGCTGGCTTTGTCATCCATCAATTGAATGTCATTACGAACTTCTTCTCACTATAAATGTGGTGTCACTTTGGCAACATACAAATGACATATATTAGGTGGTTTTTTTATCTCCTTAATCAGTTGCATACAAACTATCATCGGTGACTTGTGAATGCCTTGCTTGTGAATATATAATTTCAAAGGTTAATTTGAACTTCTACGCTAACAACCATAGAGGTTATTTGTCAACTACCTATGACCAACACTAGTTCCCCAAGATCTTATTTGATATCCTCCAACCACAAAAACTTGGCAAGGAAACTTTTACGGACACTTGTGTACTTTAAAATATGAGTTTATTTAAGTTCATAGCATTTTAGAGTACAATTGCCTTAAGATGAGTCTAATCAAATGAATTCATTAGTCAATGATCTTTAACAACATTACAAGGAAGGTGAGCCTCTACACAAATCTCTAATTTCATTTACAAAAAGCCATCAATAACTCTTTTAATGGAAACTTCACTCTAGATAAAAGAGGTGAAATTATTTTTTTATGGAGTGAGAACAACACCAATCATGATACTATATAAATATGTTCTTTTTCTTCCATTCTTGTTGGTTGATATGAGATTTAGCTTTTCATGTTTTAGATTATGTATATTTTTGTATTTAATTAGTTAACTTTTAAATATCATGTGATACTGAATTTAAATAATTTAGTTATCTGAGTTTTTCGCTGCATGTGTTATGTTGTTGATTCTCCTTATAGAAAATAATGCCAATGTTGGAGAACTTATATATTTTTTGAAATTGTAGTTTTTTTTAATGTTTTTGAGCTCTGGTTCTTGATGGAAAATCAGATGCCTTTTACTCTTAAATTGGTACTCCTGTTGCTAAAGAAAGTTGGCAAAAATATAAAGAAAGATGTTGTTTACATAAAAATTATACAAAATACTGCTAAGCAAAAGCAAATATGCACTAAATCACTTGTCGTCATATAGGGGTTACCAAATTATCAAAAAATTGTGCACATGCTCACATTAATTCGATGAATTTGCGTTATGAAATAATAAATCAACTTTGTAATATATCTAATCTTGACAATTTTGGTCCAACTTATCATTGTTACATATGGTATTTTCTGATTTTCTTATCTTCCTATATCTGGTCAAATATTAATCTTAAAATTGCATATGGATGTCACCTAATGGAGTAGTGGAAAGTAATGGGCAAGCAAGTAATTACTAATTTTCTTTTTTGTTTGTTAACTTCATCAGGTGCAATTTCATAGATTTTCTCAAATTGACATAATCCGTCAACCATTAGAACACAAATTACTAAAGAATGTGGGAAAGAAACACATGGAAGTACCTCAAAAATTTAAAATCTTCTTTTGAAACAAAGGAATCCTAAGACAATTAAATAAATTGACACACCATTTGACACACAATACATTAATCTTAATGGTGCGTATTTGTCTCACCCCACTTGGCTTAGAGAAAAACATTAATATGATCCTAGTTTCATAATTTTTAGAAAAAACATGAAATATACAACAAGAAAATAGAAAAATAAAGGCGCACACAAGCGCATTTCCTTATAGTTCTTAGAGCTTTCGCTCACAACCCCTCGCATAATGTAACAACCCAGGTTGTTACCTTAATCGATTAGGACTAATCTTAGTCTTAAGACTTATTATAAGTGCTAATTAGGTCAAATGGAGTCAACCTCTAAGACCTAGTCCAAATCAGGAGTCAAATGGATCGAATCCTGATTTCTGGAAATTTCAGAAAAATCCTAAAATTTGACTTATTTAAATGGACCTCGGATTCAAAAACGGACTTCGTCATTGCGTTCATTTAAAAATTAGCTTGAGGTGAAGTTTTCGTGTTAATCGGAAGTCGTTGAAATTTTGACGAATATTTTAATAATATTTAATACCCCGCGAATCGAGGAATCAAAATACTCGTCGGAATTAAAATCCGACCCCGCCGTTGCGTTCCTCACCCCTCAAATAACTAGGGGTGAATATTTGTAATTTTTCCTAAAAGCCATTTATTAATTTGGAATTAATTAGGAATTTAAAATAATATTTTAATATTTAATATTAATTTAAATTTATATTTTCGCGCGCCGTTAAGTAATTGACGCCGTCACCCTTTATTAGACCGCACCGTCAGGGTTGCCGTCTGGATCAGACAGCAAATCTGGGTCGTCTGATCCAAGATCAGACGGCGGACGCGTCGTCACCCTCCACGAGGGTTCTGCCCCTCACGCAGGCGCCACGCGGCGTCCAGCCGCGGCCGGGACCAATCGGCGACCCTCGTCCCCTCGGCCACTCCGTCCCGGGGTCCCTAAAGCTCCCTTCGTCGCCTAAGGTTGCCCGGTGTGTTGAACCTTCGCAACCGGCGACCCGTCTCGAACCCTAAGACCCTCTCGACCGCTCGTTTCAGGTACCCCGATCCCCTAAGATTTACATTTGATTGCTATGTTGGTTTTTCGAAAGCTTATTTCACGATCTTGATTGTCGTTTGAGCGGCTCCGATCGAACTCATTTGAGTTCGATCGAGCGAAATTGCGAGATGATCCACAATATAACCAAGGGTTACGCATCCCGTTATCATAGAACTAGGGTTCGTTCTACCAGTGCCGTAGGACCTCTCCGGCGACGATCCAGCCTCCTTGGGATAGGTCCCGACGCGTCCTCCCCGACGCCATGCGGTCCAGCCCTCGACAACGGCGTTTCGCCGGCCATTTTTCGAGCCTTAGTACCGGTCCCCTCGGGTCCTGCATGCAAAGCCGAGGCGACGTGAGCCGGATCGAGCCAGGCCCGACCCAACCATCCGGGTCCTCGTTTGCATTCGATGGGGACCGCAAGTATGCGTGGCAAGCCCTCATTTGCCCACGCTTCCCGTGGTGGGGCTCGCCCTGACGCAGCCGGCGTCAACTGTGGCGCCCGCTGCGGTCGTTTCGACGGCAGCTGTGGGACCACCCCGCAGCCTCCGCGCGTCCGTGCTGCCGTGTGGCAGTTGTGGGTCCCGCACCCTCTGCCGTAGCCAGTAATGGCTTGCCACGTGGCAGTGGGTCCCGCGCCATCATATATGCAGAAAATAATTAATAATATTAATAATATTTTAATTATAATTAATTAATGTTACTAAAGGTTTATTAGTAATTAATTTAGATTAACAATTAGGTTAGTATTAATTAACTGATAACAAACAGCTAACATTAGTTAATTAACTAATTAATTATGAATTATTAGGTTAATTGTTAATTAATTAATATTATATTATAGTTAAATAATTAGAACTTAATTAAGATTATCATAATATTATTAAACAATAAGATAAATAATCTTAATCTTAAACAATTGATATTAATATTAAACAGTTAATTAATTAATATTTAATTAACCCTAATCCTAATTACACAGTAATGAAAATAATATTATATTTTAAATAATTAAATAATAGATTAATTAATAATTAAATTATAATTAATATTTAATTAATTATAGATTTATTAAGTATTTGATTAATTTTATATAAAACTTTAGGAATAAACAATAAAATCATTTAATTTAAATAAATGAACACTAAAATAATTTAAATTGTATTTTTGAATAGTAAATCTTAAAAGTTTAATAACTTTTTATAGGATGATCCAAATATAGCCAATATAGGTCTTAAAATACTCAGAAAAATGTAAGAAATTAAATAACGTAATGTAAAAATTTATTTCGGAGTACGTATAACCAGGTAGCATTTTAGGACCTCTTTAGAGCCTCATAACTTTTTACCCGGTTATCAAAATATAGTCAATATGGGTCTTAAAATGCTCAGAAGAGCGGCCCCATCATCGTAGTAGTATTAGTTTTCCCATTTGAACATCAGAACAAAAAGTCAACACTAGAATTCTCAGTGAAAAAATGACCAAATTGCCCTTGGAACTCAAATGGCCATAACTTGGTCAAATCAACTTTAAATTCAAAAATTCAAGAAGATATATAACCTAGAATTCCAATGTCACCAACATACTTAAATAATATTTAGGATATGAACCTTAGAAATTTAGGTAAATGACCAAATTACCCATAGCCTTATTTTAGTCATAAACTTGACCGTTTCTCGCCCAATTTAGGCGTACTTACTGTCTATCTTCAAGTTAGACAGTAAGGAATCAATTGGAACTAAGAGAATTCAATTCTGATCCCTAAATCAAAAGTTGATTTTTTGACCCTTAAAGTAGGGGAAAATGGTCATTTTGCCCTAAGATTGGATTAAGTATCCTTACCCTTTGGATAACATTCCAAAACACTAAAACTAATATTAAAATTATTTTAGTAACAATCAAGTGAGTGAAATCAACCCTTATGTCAGATTCTAATAATTTATGCTAAGTCTTAAGCACTGCACCTTAAGGACCTTTCCTGAGACTAGGACTAGATTATATGTTAGAGTTCACTCATTGGGTAAATTGGGTTACCCAATGGGTGAAACCTTGGTTTATTAGTTTCTAGACTTTCTTTTATTTTACAACTCATTCTGATTATTTTATCTTTTAACCTTAGATTTAAGGCAGGAGATTCATCCTATTCAGTTTGATTACTTAATAGGATTTGCCATAACTATTAGATCACTAATAGAATAAAACTTAGAACTTAGGTCTTAACCTATTTGGATTATATGATTAAACCTAAATCTCGTAGTGTTTAATCCATAATCTATAGGTTTAAAAAATCTTGATCAGATCTTAGTTAGAACGTCTAAATTCACAAAACTAGGACGTATGATTTATTGATTTAACTCGTAGTCGTCTATCTGATTGAACTAGATTAGAACCTGATCAATTCTAATCCTTTTTAACTTGTAAGAACGCATTTCTAAGTTACACTCGATAGTAGGAAAATGGTGATCCTGAACTTGTGTAACTTGGAATAGTTAGAATGGTTAAGTAGAAAACAAATGATATCACCATGTTTAATAGAGTCCTTTGCTTCTATTTGATATTTTGTTGCTACGCGTTCCTTGTACTTTTGTGCCATATTTTCTTGAGCATGTCATACAAGATTTTTGATGCATAAATAAACTGTTAGGAAAATATGGAGACTTCATAGATTCCTTGTGAAAATATTAAAGTGATTAATAAAAAAATGATAATTATATGAGCTGCATCTCAGATATTTCCTTATTTCCTATTGTAATAACCTGAGTTATTACCATAGTTGATTAGGACTAACCCTAAGTCTTAAACACAATTATAAGAGCTAATTAGGTCAAATGGAGTCAACCTCTGAGACCTAGTCCAAATCAGGAGTCAAATGGATCGAATTCTGATTTCTAGAAATCCATAAACCCTAGAAATTGACCTATTTAATTTGACCTCTGATCAAAAAATGGACACCGCCATTGCATTCCTTGACCCCAAATTAGCTTGGGGTGAAGTTTTCGTGTCAAGCGGAAGTCGTCAAAATTTCGACGAATATTTTAATAATAAAAACACCCCGGAAATCGATGTATCAAAATACTCGTCAAATCAAAAATCTGACTTCGCCATTGAATTCCTTGACCCCAAATTAGCTAGGAAAAATATGTTCAAAAAATTTTGGAAAATTTTTAAAAAAAGAAAAAAATAATAAATTTATTTAATTGACGGCGCCGTACGGCGCCATCAACTTAAGTGGACGGCGCGAACGGCGTCGTCCGATCGGACGGATCCATCTGGACCGTCCGATCCACGCGGATCCAACGGCTCGCAGCCGCGATCCGCATCGCGCGGTCCGGAAGGATCCGAGCCGTCCGCGTGTCACGGGATCGGACGGCCCGGGGCCATCGTCCTCGGCCCTGTCGCCCGCGAGCCCTGCGGCGCGCCCGCCGCTCGCCTGCCCAACCGGCGGCCTCCCCTGCCTCGGCTGCTCCGTCCGGAGGCTCTCCCGTTCCCCCCCGTCTCTGGTTACGCGAACCGGAGTCAACACAGTCGGACCGAGCCCCAACCGAGCCGAGCCCCTCGCAGCCGTCCACCTTCTAGGTACTGGATCTCACCCCCTCCTCCATGTTTCGCCATTTTTACACATGATAATTGTAGATCTAGGGTTAGGCTAGCAAGCAACCGGACATGATCGACCTCGATCAGGTCCGATCGACTCAGATCAAGGCTGGAACCACTCGGGTTCCGCCTCGTCCCCTCGCCCCGTAGACTTAGGATTAGGTTTAGGTTTTGCCGGCGATCCCGGCCACCTCAGGCGAAGGTCCGCCCATCGGCGTGTAGCCCTCGTCGAGGGCTATTGTCGGCCGTGCGGGCCGAGGTGGTCCGGCGCCGGGAAGGCCGGCAAAAGCCGTGCCCTAGCCCGGCGCCCTCGGGTGTCTCCGCGAGGGAGACGAAGTGCAGGTCGGCCCGGGTCGACCCGAGCCCGACCCAACCGCGTCGGGTCCGCGTAAACCGCGGGTGGGGCGCACCACGCCATGTGGCAGCCTCCGGGCCCGCCACGTGTCACGTGGGGGGCCCACAAGCCGAGTCCGCGACCCCTCGACTTTGGCCATGGGGCCCACCAAGGCCACGTGGCAGCCTCTGGGCACGCCACGTGACATGTGGGGGGCCATTGCCCGAGCCCCGCGACCCTTCGGCTTCGGCCGTGGGGCCCACTGCGCCACGTGGCAGCCAGCCGGCACGCCACGTGTCCCGTAGGGCCCATAGCCCAAGACCGCGCGGCGGTTCGGCACCCCAGTGGGGCCCACAGTGCCATGCGGCAGCCTCTGGGCCCGCCACGTGGCAAGTGGGACCCACTGCCCGGTCACCCGCAGCGGTTCGGCTCCCCCGCGGGGGCCACAGTGCCACGTGGCAGCCTCTGGCAGTGCCACGTGTCAGGTGGGCCCACTGCCCAGTCACCCGAGCTGACTCAGCCCCTATGGGGCCCACAGTGCCATATTGCAGCTTCTGGCAGTGCCACGTGTCTAGTGGGGCCCACTGTCTGTTAATTAAATTATTAATTAAATTACTGTTATTATTAATTAATTACTATTAATTATTAATTAATTACAGTTAGTGGTTAATTAAATTAGGATTAGTGTTAATTAATTTTAAACAGTAACCTTAATTAATTAAGTATAATTAGAAATTAATTAGGGTTAATTAAAGGTTAATTAAATCTTAAATAGTAATTAGGATAATTAATTATTATTAAACAGTAAAGTATAATTAATTATTCATAATTAGATATTAATAAATAATTAAGACTAATTAAATAGTGATTAGCACTAATTACTTTGCTATAGTAAAATATTAATAAATATAATTTAATTAATTAAATAATAGATTAATTAATGTTAATTAATAATTAAGTCTAATTAATCACAGATTAATTAAGGATTAATAATTTTAGAAATTTTATATAAAAACTTTATGAATGAACAGTAAAATTATTTAAATTGAATAAATGAACAGTAAAATAATTCAAATTGTATTTTTGAATAATAATCTTAAAAGTTTAATAATGTTTTATAGGATGATCCAAATATAGCTAATATAGGTCTTAAAATACTCAGAAAAATATAAGGAATCAAATAACGTAATATAAAAATTTATTTCATGGTACGTATAATGAGATAGCATTTTATGACCTCTTTAGAGCCTTATAATTTTTTACCCGATTATCGAAACATAGTCAATATGGGTCTTAAAATGCTCAGGAGGGTGGCCCTATCATCGTAGTAGTATTAGTTTTCTCATTTGGACATCAGGATAAAAAGTCAACCCTAGAACTTAGAGTTGACTATAATGAAAAATGACCAAATTACCCTTAGAATTCAAATGGCCATAACTTGGTCAAATCAACTCCAAATTCAAAAATTCAAGAAGCTATCTAACCTAGAATTCCAATGTCACCAACATACTAAAATAAAATTTAGGATATGAACCCTAGAAATTTAGGTAAATGACCAAATTACCCTTAGCCTTATTTTAGTCATAACTTGATCGTTTTTTTGCCCAATTTAGGCGTACTTACTGTCTATCTTCAAGTTAGACAGTAAGGAATCAATTGAAACTAAGAAAATTAAAATCTAACCCTAAGTTAAAAGTTGACTTTTTGACCCTTAAAATAAGGGCAAAATGGTCATTTTGCCCTAAGATTGGATTAAGTACCCTTACCCTTTGGATAACATCCCAAAACACTAAGACTAATGCTATAATCTTCTTAGTACCAATCAAGTGAGCAAAATCAACCCTTAAGTTAGATTCTAATAATTTCTGTTAAGTCTTAAGCACTACATCTTAAGGACCTTTCCTGAGACTAGGATCATAGGTTAGAGTTCACTCATTGGGTAAAATATTGGTTTATTAGTTTCTAGACTTTCTTTTATTTTATAACTCATAGTGATTATTTTATCTTTTAACCTTAGATTTAAGGCAGGAGATTCATCATATTAAGTTTGATTACTTAATAGGATTTGCCATAACTATTAGATCACTGATAGAATAAAATCTAGAACTTAGGTCTTAACCTCTTTGGATTATATGATTAAACTTAAGTCTTGTAGTATTTAATCCATAATCTACAGATTTATAAGATCTTGATCAGATCTTAGTTAGAACGTCTAAATTCACAAAACTAGAACGTGTGATTATTTGATTTAAATTCGTAGTCGTCAATCTGATTGAACTAGATTGGAACCTGATCAGTTCTAATCCTTTTAACTATTAAGGATGAGTTTCTGAGTTACACTCGATAGTAGGAAAATAGTGATCCTGAACTTGTGTAACTTGGAATAGTTAAAATGGTTAAGTAGAAAACAAATGATATCACCATGTTTAGTAGAGTTCCTTGCTTCTATTTGATATTTTGTTACTACGCATTCCTTGTACTTTTGTGCCATATTTTCTTGAGTATGTCATACAAGATTTTTGATGCATAAATAAATTGTTAGGAAAATATGGAGACTCCTTAGATTTCTTGTGAAAATATTAAAGTGATTAATGAAAAGATGATGATTATATGAGCTGCCTCTCAGATATTTCCTTATTTCCTAGCCTCTTTATGTCGCTAGGGGAAGGACCTGTTTTGTCGTGTGCCTAGTTTACTAGCCTCCTTATGTCACTAGGGGTACACCGTTGGTGCTTTAGCCATACTGGTGTTAAGGTTGCCTTGTATCGCTAGGGGCATACAGTTGAACCTTAACCGTACTGGTGCTAAGACCCTTCGCTTGCTTTGTATGCTTATTTGCCTAGCCTCTTTATGTCACTAGGGGTACACAGTTTTATGACTTAGCCATGATGGTGCTAAGCTTCTTTGATATTCGATGGGCTAGATTAGCTCTTTTCTATATGACAGTCGATGCACGTATGGTTTTATATGCAGTTGTTGTTATTTACTTTTCAGTATTCTTATTTAGTCAGCTATTTCCTTGTACTACTTTTATATATATTTAAGATGTTAGAATCTTGCTGCTATTATATGTACCACTGCTGAGTTCTTTTCTTTAATTGGCATGTTTCTTTTGATCACCAGCATGTTTAGGATATAGTATTTTTCTTACTGCACTTATTTGCTTATGTATATTTATATGTCATACTTTGTTTAGCTCGCATGAGAGGCATGTCTTAGCCTCTCCTTTTAGTTTAAGTTATAAATGATGATTTATAGCTTTTCCTTTCCCCTTATATATATATGTTGCTTAGATGTTGTAGAATGGTGATATTACTTAACACATATAATAATTCATCAGCTTAAAATATACTTAGACAATTATCTAACCAGATTTTTTTTTTCTTTGGCTGGGGCCCTACATTGTGAAACTGACAATGACAGATCCTCTTCAGTTAGATGAACAGGAGTTAGGAGTGGAGCCATACCCAAAGGAGGAGCCCGTAGGAGAAGCCGTTGTTTAGCATTTATTTTATATGTGAAAATGAGAGTATTTGCACATTCTATTCTATTTGAACTTTTTAAATGATGTAATAATACAGGCACATTGACTGCGTATTTGGATTGTATGCTTATATTCTGAGTTCTACTTTTGCTATTTATATTGTGATGCTTGGATGATTTACATTTCCTTAAATCGCTTTCGCACTCTGTACATTTACTTATATAGTGACTGTTAGATTGATTCTGTGTTAATCCTTCCCTAATTAGATGGATTGTGGAGTCTATCCTAATCTAATGGTAAGTGAGGGGTTAGCCAGAGTGACACCCCACCCTTAACCTAATCCTTTAGCGGATTTAGGGTGCGGGGCGCCACACCTAGCCTCCTTATGTCGCTAAGGGAAGGACCTATTTTGTTGTGTGCCCAGTTTACTAGCCTCCTTATGTCACTAGGGGTACACCGTTGGTGCCTTAGCCGTACTAGTGTTAAGGTTGCCATGTATGCTTAGTTTACTAGCCTCCTTATATCGCTAGGGGCATACAGTTAGGCCTTAACCGTACTGGTGCTAAGACCCTTCGCTTGCTTTGTGTACTTATTTGCCTAGCCTCCTTATGTTGCTAGAGGTACACAGTTTTATGACTTAGCCGTGATGGTGCTAAGCTTCTTTGATATTCGATGGGCTAGATTAGCTCTTTTCTGTATGGCAGTCGATGCACAGATGTTTGCATGCAGTTGTGTTTTTTTATTTACTTTTCAGCCTTCTTATTCAGTCAGCTATTTCTTTGTACTACTTATATATATATTTAAGATGTTAGAATCTTGATGCTATTTATATGTACCACTGCTGAGTTCTTTTCTTTAATTAGCATTTTTTTTTATCGCCAGTATGTTCAGGATGTAGTATTTTTCTTACAGCACTTGTTTAGATATGTATATTTATATATGCCATTCCTTATTTAATTGTATGCGAGGCATGTCTCAGCCTCTTCCCTTTTTTTATTTAAGCTATAGATGATGGTTTATAGCTTTCCCATTTTCTTTTATATTGTTTACTGCTCCTTTACATACATTATTGCTTAGAAGTAGTAAAGTGGTGATATTACATAACCTTTATAATAATCAGCTTAAAATGTACTTAGACAATTGTCTAACCATATTTTTCTTTTTTTGGCTGGGTACCTACATTGTGAAATCGACAATGGCAGATCCTCTTCAGTTAGATGAGCAGGAGTGGAGCTATACCCAGAGGAGGAGCCCGTAGAAGAAGCCACTGTTTAGCATTTATTTTATACGTGAGGATGAGAGTATTTGCACATTCTATTCTATTTGAACTTTTTAAATGATGTAATAATACAGGTACATTGACTGCGTATTTGAATTGTATGCTTATATTCTGAGTTCTACTTTTGCTATTTATATTGTGATGCTTGGATGATTCACATTTCCTTAAATTGCTTCCGCACTCTGTACGTTTACTTATATAGTGACTGTTAGATTGATTCTGTGTTAATCCTTCCCTAATCAAGTGGATTGTGGAGTTTATCCTAATCCAATGGTAAGTGAGGGGTTAGCCAGAGTGACACCCCACCCTTAACCTAATCCTTTGGCTGATTAAGGGTGCAGGGCGCCACACATAACCAAGCTTCTCCTATTTTGTAGCACCCTCACAGCACTCATAAAGTCCTCAAAACTACACAACCTATATGACAGAAAATCAACATAATAAACCCTAAGACATCTCATAGTATTTATAACACTCCTTAAAAAGTCTTAAATCTAGCCCCATTAGCCCAATAAATTCTCTAGCATGACCCAACATTAATCACGCTCCTCCTGTGCTTAAATATGCCCAGAAACTAGGTCATCAGTTGATTAATTTACAACAGTTATCCTGATTGTACCCAAGTACCTAGACCCCTATGTGGAGCCCTGTTCCTGTCGTGGCCATGTTAATACTAATATTAATATGATTACGGTAAAGCAGTCACCCTGTGACAAATTCTCAATTATAGTCGAATTAGGTTGCAGCCTAATCCGCCAATAATCGTAGAATATGCCACATGTAACTGTAATTCATTCATCAACATATATATATATATAAAGAACACAGTGTGAAAGCAAAATATATATAACGTCCATTTCCATAGTGCAAAAAGAAAAGAATAATAACTCAATATAAAAATGCAAAAAAGTAAAGGCATCCAGAATATGAATTATTACAATATTGAATTAAAAGTTTATAAGAAAATGAACACTCATATATAGTAAATTATTCATCTCAGAAAAGAAAAGAAAATACATCCATAATTATTACAAACTATTTACTTAGTGAAAATATAAAAAATAATCTAAATACTGAACTGAAAGTAACTACTGTAAAAAATAAAAGCTGATGAAGAGTCATATAATGCTCCACGAACACCTCCTGGATCTTTTGTGAAGGCACCTAATCTGTCTCCACAAGCAGCTTAAGCTCTAGCAAATTATCATATTTTAAAAGTACCATGTGTTAGACAATGAGTCTAATGCATCGAAAGCTATTCTAAACAGTTATAATTATCTAATGTTTAATATTTAAGTGATAAAGCAAAACTGTAAAAAAGTATAAGAATAGCTAGAAAAATAATAATATAAAATTGTAACTAAAATAACTGAAAATAAAATTGTATATAATTGAAAGTAAAATAAAATATGACTATAAATTGAGTACTAAAATAGGGAAAGTAGTAGGGAAACTAAAACTAAGTAAATAAAGCATTCAAATTATGTTGTATACAACTGAATTTATATCTATGCATCTGAATATATCACAGAACTGTATGCCACTGATATGCTAACTTAGTGTCACATGACACCCCACAGATCCTAGGTGAATGAACATTTCGCTAACATAGTCCTTAAGTGAGCCAAGTGCTCTGTTAATGCTGAAATAACTTATGTATTTATGATATGTCAAGGCTTGATGATGGTATGCTTTATCCATCAAAATCCAGAAATCAATTCAATATCAAATACTAATTCCATTTATCTCCACTGTGTATAATTTACCTAAATGAATTATGACTCCTAATTCTAATCTAATGAATGATAAGCTTAAGATTACTCATAAACTTATCAACTGAAGGGGTTGCATATACATAGTTGGTATGTTTCTAACAAAGGTGGATTTAATACTTAATTTGTTTAACTGCACTTATTGAAATGCATGATAATAAGGAGCAGAACCCTATCATAATTTATTCTCTCAAACTAAGTTGTTAAATACCCTAGTCAAAAGCATACTTCTAGCATCCTAAGAAAGGTAACTTGAAATACTTAGTTTGTTTAACTGCACTTAATGAAACATATGATGATAAGGGGTAGAACCCGATCATAGTTTATTCTCTCAAACTAAGTTGCTCAATCCCCTACTTATAATACTCTTAGACTTTGGGTGTTTATCCTGAACTGAACTGTACTTATTTAATTTCTTAAGATATGACCGATATTTTACAATTCTATTCAGGATAAATCAACTAACTCTATTTTCTACTGAAATAAATCAATTTTATGGATATACAGTGTCACCTCCAACTGATAGTTCTACCCATTTCTAATAATTCTATTTAATAATCAATGAATAATATACTAAGGAATTCACACTCTATTGCGGAAGTCCTACACAAGGTTTTCAAGGATGTGACTTAGAAGTCACTCAATTTAGGATACTATCACAAGGGGATAACTTTAGTTTAAATCTTTAGGTTACTCTACCATAAGGATCTAGAATCATATATCTAAGACTAAAAAGGTGCATCTAAGTTCCTACCTCACAAATCAGATAAATAGGCTCTTTCTATCTAAGAGATAATTCTAACTTAAATAATCTCATACAATTTATTATATTCAAATCATTCATACCATTATTCTATATTTGAAGATGACCACTTATAGAAAGTTCTAAGCATTTCTAATTCATAGCTTACATTAATATAAAAACTATTAACAATATTATGAACAATCAAATTTGAAAAGATACATGCATTTCATTCAAATTAAATCATTCATAAGTAATTCTACAATGGAAGAATTCAACTTAAATGAGCATTAGACATTTTTAATCATCATATCCATGGAAATGTAATACTTAAACATACAATTTAAAACTATATATGAAATAATAAAATGAAATAAGTTTGTTATCTTAAAATTCAGTAATCCTAAAATAAGATTATTTGAAATTTAAGAAATTAACATTTTACCTAAATTAAGGAGCTAAATATCTAAAATATCCAAATATTGTCCAAATGATATATTATACATGTTAATGTGATTCTTATATCATAAGGAGTAATATGACATTAACTAGGTTGAATTTAGACAACATTGAATTTTCTAGGGTTTAGAGGGGTCTTAATTATGGTCAAAATGCTATTAGAAGATTTAGAATTCAAAATATATATTTGATTTCATATTAATGTTCCTCACATATTTGTGAGTGAAATAGACTATTGAAGTGTCTTATTTAGACACTAATAGATCAAGTTATGATATAATTAAGATTCAGGATTAAATTATAATTAATTAATAATCCCAAATAATGATTAAAAATAAAAATTCTCTAAAATAGAAATTTAAATGCATAATAACATTGCATTTGTATAGTCAAAATAGTATGTAAGGTAGTATATTTTGGATGTATAATTTGTGAAATATAATTAAACAACATTATGTGATTTAATTATACAACATTTAAAATTTAATCATCAAATATTTATAAATCGGTTATCATTATGGAAAATGTATTACATCAATTCAACTGAGCAAATATTTGATGTCATTCATAAATTTATACTACTATATTTTTCCTTAATCTGTATTTACCATCTTCCAATATCTAATAAGTTTCCAAATTAATATTACTTTCATATTATAATAAGCTGGCCCATCAATTTAATTAAATGGATTTTGGGTTTAAAGTATAAAGAAGGGACTTCACATATAATTAATTGAGTTTGAAATTGAGCAGAGAAATTAGCCCAATAATAATTGTAGAGAACAAGTTAGTAAATTCAGCTCAAAGAATATCCTTACTGTTCTTCTAGTTCAAGAATCCCTCTCTTTCCCTGTATCGACACAAATACTTGAAGTCGAACCCTAAACGATCTATCAAAGGTTTGCATAATTAAATCGAAGGAATAGAAGGGCATGAAGGCATAAATAAATCAAGAAGAGATTATGAATTTATAATTCAATTGACAGTATTGATACAATATCTTTGAAATTGTTCATAAATTCACAAATCCTTGAAATGGGAAGGTAAGAAACTGGTTGATTTTTGATCTACTTTGTATTTAACTTTAACAGTCAAATACTAATAATTATAAGAAAATTTTTACGAACTTATTTCAAACGAAAGGAATCCATCCAGATTATGTACTAATGGCTGCATAATGAATTGATTAAGACTAAAGGTGTGAATCGCACGCAATACATAGCTTCTCATTTGGCGAACTTCGAAATAGTTGAATCAACTCGTTGGAGCTTGTCGAACAGAATGGAGCTCTCTAACATTCCGAATGAAATATAACTGGAATAAGGAGAGAAGGAATTATGGTACCTTGTGGTTTGCGAAACTCAACCTTACACCGATTATGATAGTGTATGCTTATTTTGATCCAGCCCTCACGTTCTTTTTGCAGCTTAGCAAAAATCCTAAAATCATGAGAGTGAGGAAAAAATAGCAGGAGGTAGAGAGCTTTGAAGGAGATAAGGGCTGAGGGTGGCCAGCTGAGGGAGTTGTATGGTAGCATGAGATCGTGCAAAAATGAAGGACGCCTTTGGTCCTTTTCGTCTAACAACTCCTTTAGTATATGGGAAGACGTACCGAAAGGGATGATAATCGTGGGATCAAATCCTTGATCTGACGGTCAGATGAAGGAAAAAGAATTTTGACAGTCTCATCTTCTCTTAGTAAAGCGCAACGGATCATATTTCTTTGATCTGCTGTTTCGAATTTTGTACCAAACAGCAGATCCCCGTTGTGTTATTAAAAAGCAGTTGGATGATTTCAGTTTAATATTTATATTATTAATAATTAAATGCAATATTAAATTATTATTTTATCATATTTATTTAATCAAAATTAAATATCTAAAAGTAATTCAAAAAATCCCAAATTTTTACCCATACCTAATTGAGAGGTGAGGAACTCAAAAATACAATTGCATTTTTGATCGAATGTATATTTAATTTACTTAATTTTCTGGGTATTAAAATACTATTAAAATATTTGTGAAATTTTTAACGACTTCCAAAATACCACGTATAACTAATTTGGATGTGATGAGTCCAATGACGGACTTTGTTTTCGATTATGATGTCTAAATAAATTAGATATTTTCAAAATTATCAAAAAACCAAGAAATTCTAGAAATTATTAAATAATCTCCAAATCACATGAATTTTGAGGTAGAGGCTCTTAATACTATTAAATGAGTAATAGAAGAAGTTTATAGTCAATTAAGTTATTAATTGACGAGTAACAATACTAAGGTTGTTACAATATGTCTAAAATAAAGTTAAAATTTTCTAATATGCATATTACTATTATTGAAATATATAAATATTATATTATTCAAAATATAAAGTAATTAAGGTTAATCAAATATTAAATAAATTCAAAATAGATTAGCAAAATAATTACAAAATCAGTTATCTAAATTACAAGCAATTTGGCCATTATATTCTAATTAATCATACAACCAATTAGAAACTATAACAATACCATTTGGCACAAATTTATTTTATTGAAATTTTAGTAGATTTAGAATATGCCATTAGGACAAGAGATAGATTCCATATTAAAATCACCTATATATTCAAACAATGCCTGATTTTATAATAACCAATTTTAGTTTTGATATATTGTTTGTATTTTTAGGATTCTAGAGTCATCAAAATGCAAAAATATTAAACATTTGGTGCTAGTGCATGCTGCTAGACAGTTCTGTGCGCTCTAGCGCGCTACGGCGTGTAGCAGCGTGCACTAGCGCCTCCTGACCAAGAGCCATGTGCTACGGTGCACTACAGGGCTGGCCAACCTGAGAGCTAGGCGCTACGGTGCGCGCTAGCGCCCCCTGGCCGAGGCCAGGCGCTACGGTACGCCGTGGCACCAGCCAACCCGAGACCTGGGCGCTACGGAGTGCGGTAGCTCCCCTGGACAAGAGCCAGGCATTACGGCGCGTCGTAGCGCCGATCAACTCGCGACTTGAACACTACGGTGCGTCGCAGCCCTTTTAAGCGTTGCGACGCGCTACGGCGCAAGAATTTCTGAGACTCTGGCACTGCGGCGCACCACAATGCTTTCAGGCGCTATGACACTAGATTTTCCCGATGCGCGAGCACGGCGGCGTGCTACTGCGTCATATTTCTCAAGACGCAGGCGCTGCGGCGTGATGGAGCACTCCCTGGCCGAGATCTAGGAGCTACGGTGCGATGTAGCGCTCGATGATGATTTTGTCTGGGCGAAAAATGGAACATGTCTTCTTTTGCATCCAAATACTCTTGATTTTGGGAACCCCGCATACAGCGTCATATACTGATTTAAAGGTCTTTCCGAGATCTTTCCATTGCTACCAAAATTGATATGAAAGAATTATTCTAAAGAGCAACACTGATACCCTAACTATAGGTATACAAAAATCTTATAGCTTTTAACTGCATTTTAATGGATGAATCAAGCTTTGATTAAACTCCTTGAGTCCGATTGAGATCAAGCCTAGACTCCATACAATAGCTAACTGAGATATCATTTACATTACTTTGATTAAACATATGGAAAGAATAATGCAAGGAAAGGTACAACAAATGAGCACCTGAGTTTGTAAATGGAAGAAAAGAACTATATTTTCTTTAGGTCTTGAAAGGAAGGAACTTCTTCTTCTTCAGCTTAGGTGGAGCTTAGGGAGGAAGAAGCTGCTTCCTTAGTTTGGGAGGAGGGAGTTTCAGTGGACAGGAAAATGGAGAATGGAGAGTTTAGGGAGCGCTAGATAAAGGAGAGGAAGAAGCATGGGCTTGTATGGGATGAGCATGAGCCATCGCATCAAAGGCATGGAGAGGGAGACTTCTTGAGCAGAAAATGGAGGAAGGAGGAGGGGGCGCCGAACAGGAGGGGAAGTGCAGTTCAGTTCAGAAGAGAAAAGAGAGAAGTTTAAATAATTAATTTTAATTAACACATTTCTCTAATTAAAAATGGATGACTAAGCAAGCTCCGAAAAATCCAAAAAATTTACCCATAGTTAATGTAACAACCCTAGGTTGTTACCATAGCTTAAAACTAGATTAATTAAGCTAAACCAATGTTTGATTTTGATTCCATTGGATTCAATGGATCATTTAAACCTAAATCTAGAAGTTTGAAATCAATTGGAGCTAATTTGGAGAATTTGGTATTTTTGACTATTTTTAAACCCTGAAAAATACTTAAATTATTTTGATCTCCAAATTGAAATCTGATTTCATTTTTGAATTCCTCATACCTAAATTAGCTAAGAGTGAATTTTTGGGAATTTTTGGAGCTAGTTTAGTCTTAAATTGAATTTGGGAAATTTTAGAATAATTAAGAATTAATTTAAATAATTTAATTAATTAAAATTAAATTTTATTTAATTTTTATTTCTGTGGGATTTGCTGTCGGGACCGTGGCAGATCCGCTGCGGGGGTCCCGACAGCGGCGCGCGCGTTTCGGCCACTTGTTGCGTAAGCACGCATCTCAGCGCGCTTAATCCAATGACTCTTATCTCGCGCGCCGTGATCTGATCCCATCCGCCCGATCGGCATCTTAGATCGGACGCTTGAGATCCTCTCCGCATTTCTAAATTTCAAACCCTCGCATCAGACCGTCTAAACCCAACGACTTCGGCATCAGACGGCGAAGGCGAACCCTACCACTGTGGACCTTCATCCCCGCGGAGATTCCGTCCCGACCGAGAGGATTCGCGGAAATTAGCCATGTAATCCTATCTGCCACTCCCCTCGCCAGGTCAGCTAGGCCGTTAGCTTCCTCCCGTAAGTGGCCGAGCCTAGCAAGGCGACCCCGGAGGGCTAGACCCTCCCAATTTAGGGAACCAGGGAGAAGCCTCGGGCCGAGCCAATTCTCAAGCTCGAGCCCTAGCCTCCGTTCCTAGAACCCCATGGCAGCTATAAATACCTCCGGGACTTCACAGTGAGTCCCTTTGCTCACTGTGAATCCCCAATTCTCTAGCTGAAGGCCTGCTGGAGCTCCCGTCCCCTCGGCAAATTCTCGGCGATTTCTGAAGGCTAGAACCGCTGATTAAGGGCTCGTATGGAGTTCAGACCCCCTGTGCAACCCTCGTCTAACCTCAGGGAAGCTCAGGAGCACCTCAATTCCCCTCGGCTAAGCCCACAGCTCGACTTCAGGTACAGCCTTTTCCCCATTACAATTCCTTAAGCTCAATTTCGTTCCTGCCTTCTGAATGAGCTCTGGATGCCGTCTAGGATACCTTAGCCACCTAGGGAACCCTCCGTGATTGTCGCCTGGGGCTAAGCTAGCTCGAGTCGATCGTATCGATCGACTGAGCTAGCCAGCGAGCCAATGGTTGAGTCCGAGTAAGGACCCAGCGATTGGCTGCGCCTCGGGTTATGATAGGTTGGGGTTTCAACGCGTCTAGTCCCCCTGAGCGTGTAGGGATTAAAATCCCGGTGAATCGAGGTCCCTGTGAGGAGAATTTCCCCCTCACAGGCGACCTGAGACGCCTCGCAGGAGGACGTCTCGGGTGAGTAAGACCCCATCGATCCAGAGGGATCCAGATGGGGGTTCTTGGTCCAATCGATGCGTCTTGCCTCAATGAACGCGTAGGGATCGATTTGAGCCCCTGCCGTCACCGGAGCGCTGAGAATTTCAGCTTTGAAATTTAACGGGCTCGGGACCTGTCGAGAGGTTGAAGACGAAGTCGCGGGTTCTGGGCCGGGCCGACCCGTGACCCGCGCGGTTCTGATTTTGGGCCGCGCCTAATTATTAATTATTGGATATCATTTTTAGTGGTTGTGATTTTAATTAATTAAACCCTATAGTTTTAATTCAAATAAACATTCAGAATAAATTAAGTAAATAACTTTAGCTATACATATCCAAATAGTATGATCCAATATACCAATTGAATCAGAAAAATTCAAGGAATCTGAATATAAAATAAAATTTCAGATTCAATGGTTGGATTTAAAAATATTTGCCAAACTTTCTCTGTTTTTAATTAAATCATATAAAATCATTTAGTTGTCCATTTTATGAGTTTAAGAGCTCTGATTGCTCCTTGTACCCTAAGGAACAATTCCAGACCCTTGAAATTAATTTTCTTAATCACTCCCTAATCACTCTAATCAAGAATTAATGAATTAAACGTTAGTTAAGCCTTTAATTTGGGTGGGGATGGTTCCTAATATCATATTAGATCTAGTATAACCTAAGTATAATGTTGGATTGCCCTAAAGTGCCTTAATCTCACTAATCACCCTAAGTGGTTTAATTAAGTGATTAATGCTAATTTAGACCATTTAGGTCATCAAAACCTAAAGTAAAGGTGTTTCCCACTTCATTTAGTCATATGAAATGCTTTAAAATAGATTAGAATAAATTTGGACAACAAAACTCTAAAATCCCAATTTTAGCCTTAAGAGGGGCATTTTGGTCATTTTGGCCAAAATGTGATTTAGTGTTCTTTAAGGATTGAAAATTTCAGTAAGCCACTATAACATAGATTGGAAATGTTATCTGAAATCCTAGAACAATAATAATCACCAATCCATAAGGTCTCATTAATTCCTTAATTAAGATACTTAAATCTAAGCATTCCTTATAAAGATCATTGGACCTTAACTTAATTAAGTCTAATAATTGAAATGGTCAGTTACCTCATTATTAAGTTCAGTTAAGATAATATTAGAGTTAAGTGTTAAAAGAAAAAGGGAACTAGAAATGTCTAAGTAGAATCTTAGCTTAAGTTCTAAACTGATCAAAACTCAGACCCTTAGATCTTAAGTAGCCTAAGAAGGTCAAAATGGGTTTAATGTTAATCTAATACTTGGAATTGTCAGTTCTTAACATTAATAAGCTCCTTATAGTTAATTATGAAATTAGATTCTAAAGAAAATCACAAATGGAAACCCTTAAGTCAAAACTCTAATTAAAAGTCTAAAGTGATCAAACTTCAGATCAATAGATCTTAGATCTTAGACTTAGATTTTCAATTTGAATCAAACCACCTCCAATTGAAATTCTTTAATGATTGATTGTTTAATCTTTTGAAACCTTCCATGTGGGTATAAGATGATTCAATTAATAAGATAATGGAGCTATCTTAAAGATTGAATATAGATCTTAGATTCTTAAGTTCTTAATTGATTATTTTATCTTATAATCAGTAGAATAACCTTTCACTAGGATCTTAATTCCTGAATCTTTCAACTTATAGGATTCTTTACCTTTGGGATTAAGTGAGAAACATAGATCCTATTTAGAATAGCACCTTGGATTTGAAATTTGAACCCTCATAGGGTTTAAGTTCTAAATTCTTAAATCTTGATTTGGGTAAGAGAGTAAAATATTCATAAAACTAGGTCGTTGATTTGCTTATTTAAACCATATACTCGTCACATGATTTTTGGATTAGAACTCGTTAAGTTCTAATTTTTGACTTTAAGGACGTAAATCTGAGATTCTACTCGATAGCTGGATATTGGAGATGCTAAGCTTGTACCTTCTCAGAGTAGTTAGATTTGGAAATGTGGCGGCCCTGCCCCGCCGTGGTCCTGTTAACCCTTAAGTTAACATGATTACGATGGAGGGGTCACCAAATAACAAGGTCCCCACTTAAGATTGGATTAGACACACATTCTAATCCAATTTAAACTAAGGACTTTGCCATTCATCCAAAAATACTATCACTAAATGATCATACAAGAACTCAAAGTGCGAAAGCATAAAAATATAACATCCATCCATACAGTATAAATACAACAATACAAAATAAGTAAAGTACTGAAAAGAGAAAGTTAACCTATATTATTACAACATTTAATAAGCTTAAGAGAACTGAAAAAAGAAACTCTCGATCTCACAAGCAACAGAAACTAAAGCTAAAGATCTTTAGGAACGGGCTCCTCCTCCAATGGCAAGCTCTCCACTGGATCTGCTGCTCCAATAAACTCAGAACCTACCATTATCAATTTCATAATGGTAGGGCCCTAGCCAACAAAAGAAAAACTGGTTAGACTATTGTCTAAGTACATTTTAGGGTAAACAATTTATTATGTTAAATAGATATTACCATAACAGAACTGAAGCAATAGGTGCAGAAAAGTGTACAAAAAGAACAGTAATAAGTTATAAACAAACAGTTTATAACTAAGCAAATAGAAAGTAATACATACCTCCTCCAAGCAACTGTAACAAAGACAGGTGAGCAAAAGACTAAACAAAACTATAAGAAAATACAACCTAAATATGCTTATGATCAACAGATTATGCTAAGTAATATACAGAAATCGAACAGTTTAAAACTGAAAACAACTAACATCCTATGTGAGCATAAGAAAACAGTAAGTAAAACTAGCATCCTATATATATAACATGTGCAGGAAAGCTGTAAGTAAAATAATGCTACAATGAGAATATATAAGTAAAATAGTAACTGTAAACTGAAACTGCAGTGACTATCTAAGTCACCCAAACTGAACACATACACAGCAAATCTTAGCCTGATGAGCTAAGAAACTATGAACTGAACATCACTGAAAACTCTTAGCCTGATGAGCTAAGACAGAAGTGAATGTAAGTGTACTTGAATTAGTATAACCATGTCAGAATCCTGACTTTATAGTCAGTATGGCAAGAGTCTATTAATCCTATCACTCGGACTAGGCATGGCCATAGACTGTTGGACAATAAACCCTCGAAAGGTTGCCGACCCGAACGGGTTGATCGAAGAGGTATACTAATCAAGCTACACCTTACAAACCACTTGTGAAACAAAAACATAATGCTGCTTATGAATGTTCCAAATTAACATAAGATATTTATCAAATATCTTAAGTACATAATATATGTTTAAGGTATAAGGCTCAAAATCAAAGAATGCGAAGCATCAAAATCAAATTGAGCAAGAAACTCTATCTAAAACACAGGTGATATCCGTTGTTATCTACTTTATTCGTTCTATCTACTCTAAGTTACATAAGTTTCAGAATCATCAATTCTTACACGTTCTGTAACTTAGAATCACGAATCCTACTAGTTAAAGATAATTAGGACTGGCCAAGTCCTAATTATAACTTAATCAAAAGACGACTATTTGGTTTAAGTGAATAAATCATCGACCTAATTTTGTAATTTAATTTACCCCAAACCTCATCTTGATTAGCCAAATCATAATGAAAAGATTAAGAATTAGACTCCAGATGATGGGGTCTAATCACTTAATCCAAAGGTATAACTAAAGATCTATAGTTTAGAACCCAAATCTCACAGATTAAGTTAAGGCAAGTCCTAATGATAAATCAATTCATTAGGATAGATCTCTATTCTTAATTTTAGGGTTTAAAGATCAAATAACCATTTAATAAACTGAGAAAATTTAGAAATTAGTAAACTCAAAGTTTCACCTATTGAGTAACCCAATTTACTCAACAAATGAATTCTAACTTAAGATCTATTCCTAATCTTAAGAATTAAGGCTCTTAATTACTAAGAGTATCTCTCAAGACACACATCCTAACTAATGTTATAAGACCTAAGGATGGGTCTAAGAATGATTAAAGAAGGAGAAATCACTCACTTAAGACTTAGGAAATTTTCCTTAAGGAGCAAATTTTGAGATTTTAATCAAAATCTAATTTAGACTTGGATTTGATTAATTTCAGTTTTAAATCATTCTATTTACTGATTTTAGTGATTAGAAACTGAATTTAGGGCTTTTAAAGGCTAAACCCTAAATTTGGGCAAAATGACCATTTTGCCCCTACTTAAGGGTTCAAAAGATCAAATTTTGATCTAGGGCTTAAATTCTAAAATTTTCTTTTGGAAAGTATTTTTTACTATTTAATGTAAGATTAAACATCAACTAAATTAATTTTGGGTGATTATTAAGCCATATGAGCTCAAATTAATAAATTTGACTCATAAGGGTAAATTAGTAATTTGACTAAGTAAAAGTTAAATTTTGTTTTAGATTATTAATCTTTACTACCTAAGCTTTCTATAGAATCTAAATTTGCTAAATTCTGATAAGTATTGGCCAAGTTATAGCCAATACAAGATCTAGGGTTTAAAGGGTAATTAAGGAATCCTTAATTATGGGTCAAAATTCTAACTTTGTCAATTAGTATCCAAATTGAGTAAAATTAGTGGCTATGGTTTACAATTAGTCCACTGATCATAATGACATGTGGTAGGCTCAATTTGGATCTCATTTGACTAAGTTAAGACCTAATTAGGGTTAAGAGTAATTAGTGAGTGATTAGTAAAATTAATCACTCAAACACTAATTCAACCTTACAGATTGATTCTAAATGGTTCTATAAGTCCTATGAAACTTAAATCACTCAATTTGGATTATTAAATTGGCTAATATTTAGTAATCAAATTTTAGGTAATTAAGGGTGATTAGCAAATTTAACCATTAAATCCTAAATATTTTTACAGATTACTGTTATTTATGTTTTTCTGATCTAAATGGACCTTTGGATCATCAAATTTGGAGCTCAATTGACCAAGTTATGGTCAATTGAAGTTCTAGGGTTAATTAGGGTAATTAGGGTTAGGTCCTAAATGTGATTAGGCAAATATTGATCCAAACAGCAAAGTGAACACTACCAGATTAATCCTTAGGGTTTTCTGATCACTTTAAGACCCATATTCAATAGGTTTGGATCATTGGGTACAAAGTTATGGGCTAAATAAGTTTTGTAACATTATTTTTAACTTAAATAATACCCTAAATATCACTTTGCTAAAATATAGGTCCAAATGCAAAATTGATAGTGCCATATTATTCCTCTATTTTTGCTGAATCCAATGATATATAATTTTGCATAATTTGGATGAATAATTTGAAGATAATAATGTTTAATGTTTCATAATTTATTAATTAATTTAAATCAGTCTCAATTAAATAGAAATTTATTAATAAACCCTTAATTCTTTTAATATATACAAACTAACTTTTTATCTCTGCAGGTGGGACCCACGGCCGCGCCAGCGACAGCGATAGTGCCAGTGTGCAGGACACGCGTCAGCGCAGCATTGGCTAGTTCGAGTAGTGTGGGGTCCACGACCTGACCTGCCCGTCAGGAGGGACACGCGTCGGGGCTGGACTGGTCGTCGGTCTGCGTGAGGGTCCCACCATCTCGACACGCCCACAACCCGGCTTCGACTTCACGGGCCGCGTCTGACCTGGTCTAGCCCAAAATGGGCCGGCGTCTTCTTCGATAGGCCGAAACAAAGCCGAACTAGGGCATGCTGATTAGGGATCTTAATGGCGACGGTTATGGCCAGATCTTATGGCTACGAAAAGAGCTAATCTAGTACTTCCCATCAGCTAAGGGATCTGGACTTGAGACGATCGAGGCTTCGAGAAACGATCGACACTCAGATTTTCGTTTCGACGAGTATTTTTTTATTTGAATTTTCAGGTATCTAAATATTATTAAAGTATTTGACGAAAAATCAACAACTTCCAAATGCCTCCAAAACTTCACCCCTAGCTAATTTGGGTGTTCTGAATGCAATGGCGAAGTGAGTTTTTCAATCTGAGGTCTAGATAAAAAGTCAAATTCTAGGGTTTGAAAATTTCCAAAATTTCTGATTTGACTTAATTGACTTCCAATTTGACCTAGGTTTTTAAGATAAGTTCTAAATTACTTAATTAGTGACTTAGAACCTTAATTAAGACTTAATTTAGTCTTAATTGAGCCAAGTAACAACCTGGGTGGTTACAGGAAATTAGGCAACAACAGATATCACATAAGTCTAGATTGAGTCTCTTGCTTACTTTGACTAGAATGCTTTGCATACCTTAGATTTTGAGCTTTAGCCCTTGAGCATAATAGGAAAACTTATGATGATGTATCCTAAGCTAGTATAGAATTTACATATCATTCAGTTTTGTTTTGTCACAGTTAGTAGAATATAACCTAGTTTAGTCTGCCTGTTCAGTAGTAGTATTGTATAGACTGGACTCAGACCTAGCATATTTGGATGGCTAGGCTGGGGATTGACTGATTGATTGATATTGGAGGCCCTGTATGGCCTATTGGCTGGTATGGCAGTACTAGAACTTAGGCATATTACTACTTTACCTGTATTGTATTGTTTTGGTTTTCTAGTTTGTTTTGCCACATGCTTCAGTGGCCTTATTTTTCAGTATTTGCTCGCTTTGTCATATGTCTCAGTGGCTTTACTTTTCATATATTGCTTTGCTTTTTGCCACATATCTCAGTGGCATTTTTTTCATCTTAATCTGCATGTTGTATGTATACTTTTATGGCTTATATATATGTATGAATGGCATGTTTAGGATGCTAGAATTTTATTGAATTCAGTACTTGTGTTCTTTTATACTCAGCATGTTTTACTTTGATCATAATCATGTTATGATCATATTTATTCAGTAGCTGCAGTTATTTTACTTTTAGCCTTACCTTGCTTATTTAGTATTTTGTATGTTGTATGCTATAAATAGATAGTTTATAGTATTCTAGTTCTTTCATAGCTTGTTGCACCATTTACTGCTTGCATGTGTAGTTAAATTAAATGAGATATCTTTTAATATTTAGTTCATTTAAATAGCCTAAAATATACTTAGATAATTGTCTAACTGTAACCTTTTTATTTTGTTGGCTGGGGCCCTGGCATTTGTGATACCGACAAATGTCAGATTCAGACGTGTTCATGGGCAATGTCGCTGAGGAAGAGCCAATTCAGGAGGAGAACCTTCCAGCTACTGTCTAGTTAGCTTTGTCTTGTTATTCCAGTGAGGATGAGAGTCTTTCATTTTCAGATATTCATTTCAGTTTGTAATAATTAAACTTTCTGGATATACTTTACTTTCTGCATTGTGATGAGTTACTATATTACATTTTCTTTTCCTACTATGTATGCTTGTGGATGTTACCTATTTTTATATTGCTTCCGCCACTTTGATATTTATATTGATGAATGTTATAGCACTTGGTGACAAGTCCCTGCCTTAAGGCAAGTTGGGTTCGCCTAACATTACTTAAGTTGGGGATTTGTCACAGTTGGAGCACCGTACTTCCTTATTGTTAGTACGGGGGCCCTACAGTTAATTTGGGGGTGAGAAACTCAACGGTAAAGTCGGATTTTAATTTAGAGATCAATTTAATTATTCTAATTTTGGGGTATTTAAATACATTAAAATATTCTCTAAAATCCGCCGACTTCCAAATACTTTCAAAACATCATCCCTAGCTAATTTGGGGGGTGACGAGAGCAATGGAAAAGTTGGATTTTGATTTCGATATCAAATTAAATATTTCAATTTTCTAATTAATTAAATATTATTAAAATATTTCAAATATTGGATTGAGCTCCGAATCGCTCCAAATCTTTGGAGATTGGTCATAATGACTAAGTAAACTTAAAGAAATTATAATTAAGATGTAATTAAGTTAAGTAATAATCTAGAGTTGATGCAATATGTAAAATACCAAAAAAAAAATTTAAATTTTTTTATTAATATTTAAATAATTTAGAACTCAGGATAAAAAACGGAGTCCACCATTGGACCCAGTAACTCCAAATTAGATAGGAATGTTATTCTGAGAATATTTGGAAATCGTTGATTTTCCCAAATATTTTTCGATCACTCAGAATTTTCGTCAAATTATGAATCCAATTTAAGTCAAATAAAAATGTAATAAAAATATCCTCTTATAATGCATATTGAAAGGATCCTACAAAAATTTGAGCGAATTTGGGATCCTGGATTGTCCTGAATAAATTGATAAAGTTTAAACTTCAAAGGGTAATAATATGAAAAATATAAATCGGAATTTGGAAATTTTTGTATATCTAAGTTAAGCATCATATGAGGATGCTATATTTCAAGTTTCATTAATTTTCGAGTTTTCAATTTATCATAATTGATTTTTTTTAGTTTTCCACTTAAAAATCAATATAAAATAAAATACTTGTCCAAATTTAAAAATTTTAGAATGCGTGTATTTGTCTCGTTGAGACGGTCGTTTCGATACCAAGTTTGTAATTTTTGGAGCTCAAATGACTTCAGATCTTGGCTCAGAAATTTCAGCCGCTTATTTTGATCCAACGGCTGATATAGATCCTAGAATTTCTTAAATCTCTTCAAAAACCTAAATCCTAATTTCCTTCAGTAGAAATTTCTTCCTTATCTCCTACGCAATCCATTCACGCGACCGAGACCGCCTCCCATTCGCACACCCTCACGCGCGACGCATGGCGCGACACCTGCCCTCTCTCGCACGACAACACCTCCTTCCATACGCACGAAGACCTTCCCTCCAGCTGTCCTTGCCGAGTTGATAAGCTTCAGCTCCATCCCTATCCTTCTCATCGTTTCGAAAGGAGCATTATAAGAAGGACGGTGCGTGCGAAGGAAGGTAGCAGCGAACCCTAACCGATCCTACGCCGATTCTCCTCCATCTGGCCGTACCTTCTCTCGTCGAGTCTCCTCTAGCCGAGAGCATTCCAAGCCAAGTCCTTCACTCGCCGAAACCTTCTTCTTGCCGAGCCCTTTTATATCTGAATCTCAGCAAACAATGGTAAAATTTCAGATTCGAACTGTTTATTGCTTTAGTTCCTTTGTTCAGCCAATGATTCTTCAATAAGTGTTGGCATTGGGATGGCGTAGGACTCAAAACAAAAATCTCACTAAAATGTTTATCACCTACCATTGGGATGATTAATACATAATATATTGCTCATATGCAAAACCTTATCATGTTAATTGTTGATGCTAATGTTTGTGTAAATAGTCCGGTTACTTAAATTCAATTGATTCATTTTAGTTTTCCATCTAATAATCAGCATGTATGTGAGTATGCTTATATTTATGGTGAAATTTAAAATCTCTTATTCTACATCATTTTGAGCTATAATTGATCAAACATTTTTTTTACAAAAATAGTTACCCAGCAATATCATTATACGCAGCAGGATCTAGCAAAATATAATGATAATGATAAAATGGTTAAAAGGATAATTACATGAATATCATTGATGGCTGATTTAAGTGCAATATAATTGAAGTTACCTAACAATGCTTTAAAAATGCCATGCTAATGAACTATTAATGATATTTTTCTTACATAACATTGAACTCCTTAAATTTACTTATATAATATCTAATCTATTATATATATTTATCTAACACCCAAATAATTCTAATTACATTAAAAACATCACCCTGCTTATGCCTTTTAATTATAAAATATGGTTGAGGCTACATGCATAGGAATGGTTACGTGAATTGGTAAATATCAAAGTTTGGGTATTACATGTTAACTTGTAGACCTTTAGATGATGCGTACATTCTTTAAACCCTATAAAGTATGCACTATTATGAATATGTAAAGGAATTTTAGGGCTATGCATATGTTTATCCCTTTTGGGCAAAATTTTTTATGGTTGATTTGAATTACAAAAGCAACAACAAATCCAACCTTAAACCCACTATTTTGCTTTAGATTAATAACTGATATTTTTTTTTTATATATCAATATTATACAGTTTAAACAAACTATATATTTTAAATTGGCAATATTAAAGTTTATTTAATAAAAAATATGTTGCACTTACCTTGTTAGTGGTAATGCATGTACAGAGATATATATATATATATATATATTACTATATATTAAATTTTTTATTGTATATTTGTATTAATAATATATCAATCTTTAGACACGTGATTTATTAATCTTAATATTATATAATCTTTAAATGAATAAATATGAACAAGTTGAAAATTAAAGAATGAGAAAATATTTTATTCTTCTATGCATGCTTAGCATTTATTGGATCCTGTAAACTTTATTCAATTCGTTATTAAGCAAAAGAATGGGTTATAAACCAATATCATACATGATTTTTTAGTTTGGATTAATTATCTTCGGGCATATCAAAATAATATTCATATTTGGTACATAACCAAGCATAGTTCTTAAAAATTCCCTATGTCATTCACTTAGCATGCTAATCTGGTGACTTCAAGTGACCTTAAATCGTATTCTCTGAACTTAGTTTGAAATTGGGGAAGACAACTTAGTATATAGGAGAGTGGAAAACCCAAACCTTAGAGGAAAAGAGCATAAATAAGAATTAAGAGTTTCAATTTCTTCTAAATTATGTTTACATAAAATATTTTTTTTATTTCTTTGTGAACTATGCTTTGATCTAATTGGCTTTACTTTTGCCGAAGGTGTGAGCATCATTAAGTCATTCAACTTACCAGTTATTCATATTTCTAAATTGTCTATGAATATTAATACTACTCACATCTGCTTTAAATTTTATAATGGGACCCATGAATGTATAACAGTGCTTTAATTTTTTGCTTGAATGAACGTGTTACTTTTAAATATATCAAACGTGCTGCACTTATTTTAAACAGAACTTTTTCATAAGAGCTGCTAATCCGTCCTTCATTTAGTTATATAATACTAATATTACTTTGTCAAATCTGTATCAAATAATTCAAAATATTGATATATGAATTTTTGAAACAAGAAACACCACACATGTATTAAATATGTTTGTAATGCACTTGGAAGATGAGAAACATAATTTTAATTGCCATAATAATTTGTGAAACTTGAGAAGCAGCTGCATTTTGAGGCAGCCATTTGTCAATACATTGTCCCTTGTTGCTATATAAATATTTTTGAACTTCTCACTCTTCTAAATTCGTGGTCATGAAAAGGTATGTTCTTGATGATATTATAGTTTTGGCTATTATTAAATTTGCACTCTATATTTTGTTTCATATTCCTTGCCTTTTATAACATGAGTTGTTGCTTAAACGTCATCTCTAATCTCACCAATCATGAAAAAAAATAAAAATAAAAAAAATGCTATAAAGTGTAAGCAATTTATTGGTATACTTTGCATAATTGATGTTACATACATTCCCCAAACTTCTTGCTTGATTGATTAATTAACATTAAGTTCTTTAATGTAATGTAAACCTCCACACTTTTTAATAAAATCTGATAACAAGATATTCCATTATTATCAAATGATACTTTTAAGGATAATTAAATAATCTGGATGGATAGATTAGTTGTATAATCCATTTTCCTTATACAAATACTACCACATATTTCAAATAAAATTAAATGCTGCTATGTATTCTTTAAGATTCAAATATTGTCATTCAAATATTGTCATCTATCATTTAAGATTAAATATTGTTATCTCAATGAATCAAATGGTTGCCTTTATTTTAGAAGATTCAAATTGCTGTCATTTATTTCATTATGAGTCAAATGCTATCATACAAATGCTGCTACCTACTTTATAAAATCAAAATGCTGCCATGTATATATATTAAATCATATGCTGCCATCAATTGTATAAGTGAATCTATTGCTACATTTTAGTTATGAATTCTAGGTAATGTCATGTATCATATGAATAAATTCAAATGCTGCCTTTAAATTTTAAATGATTCTTGTTTTTTTTATATATTTAAATATTAAAATTTAAATGATGATGTTCTTTGCAGGATAATTAATAAATAAGTATCAAATGAAATGTTATTACCTTTGGCATAATAAGCCAAATGATGTTGTCCTTACCAAATTGCTAAAATTATTTTTGCACCTCTTATTTAATTTCATAGATGTTTGATATAGGATATATGAAAGCTGCTTTATTTGATTTTATAACTTGAAATTATTAGAACTGGACATGAACTATATTTTAGAATTGGAAATGAACAATCCTATAAAAAGGATTGAACTCTATTTTAGAATTAGAAATACTCAATAGATTGACTTATATTTTGATTGTGTAAAAATTATTTATTTGACCAAAAACAAAGGAGACTCTGTCGAAATTTTTAAGAATTTTAAGACTTAAAAATATTTTCACATATTTCTAGAGTTTCATATATAGAATTTTAAATATTCACTTCATTTGAAAGTATTAGTTATAAAATAATCAATTAGATAAATCTAAATATCAATATCATAAAAACCTATTATTACAAAACATGTTAAAATCATAAAGCATTAAATTAATGACTTAAACTACTTTTGGCAGATCAAACAAATTAAATTGGTTGATTTTGAATCAAAATAGTCAGATACGCAAATTTACTTATAAGTCTTATTTCAGTATTCTTATCTTTGAGCCATTTTCCATTTGAGTATTATTTACACTGCTTACCGCATTTTAATTTGCAAAAAGAATGATATCAAATGGCATGTAACAAAAAAAATGAAACACAGTATATATATTTTTTGTGGTGTTTATCTTTGGAGGGTGGAACGCAACACTGGAATTTGTATAGATTAGGCCAGCTAGCAACCCCTGGGAGTTATATGGAGGGATTTAGCCTCTTGTAGGAAGTAAGCAAATCTAGAGGAAAGACACACCATCAGTTCCTATTTTGAGTAAGTTACCGACGGGTAGCGAGATAAGCTTCCTACAGGTTATGCCATTGGGTTTACCCATTTGGGCTCAGGAGCCTACGGACTCGACTTATTGTTACAAATGCTTTTGATTGAATTTATTTCATATATATTGATTTTCACAACTAACTTGTAGGGTGGAAATTGAATTTGGAAATTGCCTTATTTTCTATGCAGATTTTCAGTCATTTTCATACTAGATTCATATCTATTATAGGATGCTAGATTTATTCTTATAAAAATAATTTGCGTACTCCTACCTGACTGGTAAACTGAATTTTTCAGGTTTTGATAATTAAAAAGCTTAGAAGATCTGCCAATAAAAAGGAGAAGAAATAAAAGAAGCAGAATAATGTAGATATTTCATATTTTATTTTTGTAAAATTCAAACTGTTGTAAAATTTTATATATGTTTTGGCTCTATGTATAAATGGACTGTGGACTATTATTATTTTATTTTGTCCTTTTTGTATATAAAAATATATATATTTACATTGTGATGAATTATTCTTTAAAGACTCTCGAACTTCGATCCCCGATCGCCACACAATAAGCCCTTAGGAAGCCACAAAATCATTCACTAAATACATACATATCAATCAGAGTGCAAAAATAAGTAAAGAATGAGTTTACATCCATTATACCATAATGTAGAAAATAAGAAATAAAAAACTAAAGATCTTCAGCAGCATGGCTCTCTTCCTCCTGATCTAGCTCCACTCCTGGCTCAACCACCTCAAACAGCTCAAAATTTGTCATTGTTAGTTTCATAATGACATAGCCCCAGACAAAAGAAAAGAAAAATTAATTAGACATATTGTCTAAGTACATTTTAGGCTGATTAATTTTATGTATTAAGTGATATCTTAATTTACGTAAAATAACTAAAGCAAATAAATGGGTGTAATAAGTTAAGAAAAAACTGGTAAAGTTATAAATAATGCATTTATAACTTAAACAAATAGTGGGATAAAATGACATACCTCAACCCAAAACTATAATAAGGTTATGAAATATATAAACATTTAAACTATAAATACTGAAAAGAAATACTCATCATAACATGCTGATAATCATACGGAATTATAAAAATTAACATTAAGTAAACTGAAGTGCGATACTTATAAGTAAACTGAATCAACAACTAGCATCTTAGCATATATGTAAGTGAGTTAGTACTATACTAAAGCTGAGCTTCAATAAAAATAACATAAAATAAAACAAATCATATAAAAACTGTTATATAAAAAAAATGGCTAAACAAACCACTGAACTATATCTGAACTGAACTATATCATATCATATCACTTAGCTTCTTAAAGTTAAGGCAGAAAACTGTAATGTACTGAAGAGGTAGAAAATATATATGCAATAAATATTAGTTATTTTATTTTACTATTGTGGACATGTCATGTGGGGCCCGTACCCTCTGCGGCCATGCTAATACTGATATTAACATAATCATGAGGGTTACGGTGCTCCAACTGTGATAAATCTCCAACCTAAGTTGTAACAACCCTAGGTTGTTACCCTAGCTTAAAACTAGATTAATTAAGCTAAACCAATATTTGATTTTGATTCCATTGAATTCAATGGGTCATTTAAACCTAAACCTAGAAGTTTGAAATCAATTGGAGCTAATTTGGAGAATTTGGTATTTTTGGCTATTTTTAAGCCCTGAAAAATACCTAAATTATTTTGATCTCCAAATTGAAATCTAATTTCATTTTTAGATTCTTTATACCCAAATTAGCTAATGGTGAATTTTTGGGAATTTTTGGAGCTAGTTTAGTCCTAAATTGAATTTGGGAAATTTTAGAATAATTAATAATTAAAATTAAATTTTATTTAATTTTTATTTGTATGGGATTTGCTGTCGGGACCGCGGCAGATCGGCTGCGGGGTCCCGACAGCGGCGCACGCGTTTCGGCCACTTGTTGCGTAAGCACGCATCTCAGCGCGCTTAATCCAATGGCTCTTATCTCGCGCGTCGTGATCTGATCCCATCCGCCTGATCAGCATCTCAAATCAGACGCTCGAGATCCTCTCCGCGTTTCTAAATTTCAAACCCTCGCATCAGACAGTCTAAACCCAATGGCATCGGCATCAGACGGCGGAGGCGAACCCTACCACTATGGACCTTCGTCCCCGCAGAGTTTCCATCCCGACCGAGAGGATTCACGGAAATTCGCCATGTAATCCTATCTGCCACTCCCCTCGCCAGGTCAGCTAGGCCGTTAGCTTCCTCCCGTAAGTGGCCGAGCCTAGCAAGGCGACCCCGGAGGGCTAGACCCTCCCAATTTAGGAAACCAGGGAGAAGCCTCGGGCCGAGCCAATTCCCAAGCCCGAGCCCTAGCCTCCATTCCTAGAACCCCAAGGCAGCTATAAATAACTTCGGGACTTCACAGTAAGTCCCTTTGCTCACTGTGAATCCCTAATTCCCCAGCTGAAGGCCTGCTGGAGCTCCAGTCCCCTCGGCAAATTCCCGGCAATTTCTGAAGGCTAGAACCGCTGATTGAGGGCCCCTCTGGAGTTCAGACCCCCTGTGCAACCCTCGTCTAGCCTCAGGGAAGCTCAGCAGCACCTCAATTCCCCTCGGTTAAGCCTGCAGCTCAACTTCAGGTATAGCCTTTTCCCCATTAAAATTCCTTAAGCTCGATTTCGTTCCTGCCTTCTGAATGAGCTCTGGATGCCGTCTAGGATACCTTAGCCACCTAGGGAACCCTCCGTGATTGTCGCCTGGGGCTAAGCTAGCTCGAGTCGATCCTATCGATCGACTGAGCTAGCCAATGAGCCAATGGCTGAGTCCGAGTAAGGACCCAGCGATTGGCTGCGCCTCGGGTTATGATAGGTTGGGGTTTCGACGCGTCTAGTCCCCTTGAGCGTGTAAGGATTAAAATCCTAGCGAATCGAGGTCCCTGTGAGGAGAATTTCCCCCTCACAGGCGACCTAAGACACCTCGCAGGAGGACGTCTCGGGTGAGTAAGACCCCATCGATCCAGAGGGATCCAAATGGGGGTTCTTGGTCCAATCGATGCGTCTTGCCTCAGTGAACGTGTAGGGATCGATTTGAGCCCCTGCCGTCGCCGGAGCGCCGAGAATTTCAGCTTTGAAATTTGACAGGCTCGGGACCCGTCGAGAGGTTGAAGACGAAGTCGCGGGTTCTGGGCCGGGCCGACTCGTGACCCGCGCGGTTCTGATTTTGGGCCGCGCCTAATTATTAATTATTGGATATCATTTTTAATGGTTGTGATTTTAATTAATTAAACCCTATAGTTTTAATTTAAATAAACATTCATAATAAATTAATTAAATAACTTTAGCTATACAGATCCAAATGGTATGATCCAATATACCATTTGAATCAGAAAAATTCAAGAAATCTGAATATAAAATAAAATTTCAGATCCAATGGTTGGATTTAAAAATATTTTTCAATCTTTCTCTATTTTTAATTAAATCATATAAAATCATTTAGTTGTCCATTTTATGAGTTTAAGAGCTCTGATTGCTCCTTGTACCCTAAGGAACTATTCCAGACCCTTGAAATTGATTTTCTTAATCACTCCATAATCACCCTAATCAAGAATTAATGAATTAAATGCTAGTTAAGCCTCTGATTTGGGTGGGGATGGTTCCTAATATCATATTAGATTTAATATAACCTAAGTATAAGGTTGGATTGCCCTAAAGTGTCTTAATCTCACTAATCACCCTAAGTGGTTTAATTAAATGATTACTACTAATTAAGACCATTTAAGTCATAAAAACCTAAAGTAAAGGTGTTTCCCACTTCATTTAGTCATATGAAATGCTTTAAAATAGATTAGAACAAATTTGGACAACAAAACCCTAAAATCCCAATTTTAGCTTTAAGAGGGGCATTTTGGTCATTTTGGCCAAAATGTGATTTAGTGTTCTTTAAGGATTGAAAATTTCAGTAAGCCACTATAACATAGATTGGAAATATTATCTAAAATCCTAGAACAATAATAATCATCAATCCATAAGGTCTCATTAATTCCTTAATTAAGATACTTAAATCTAAGCATTCCTTATAAAGATCATTGGACCTTAACTTAATTAAGTCTAATAATTAAAATGGTCAGTTACCTCATTATTAAGTTCAGTTAAGATAATATTAGAGTTAAGTGTTAAAAGAAAAAGGGAAATATAAATGTCTAAGTAGAATCTTACTTAAGTTCTAAAGTGATCAAAACTCAGACCCTTAAATCTTAAGTAACCTAAGAAGGTCAAAATAGGTTTAATGTTAATCTAATACTTGGAATTGTCAGTTCTTAACATTAATAAGCTCCTTATAGTTAATTATGAAATTTGATTCTAAAGAAAATCACAAATGGAAACCCTTAAGTCAAAACTCTAATTAAAAGTCTAAAGTGATCAAACTTCAGATCTTTAGATCTTAGATCTTAGACTTAGATCTTCAATTTGAATCAAACCACCTCCAATTGAAATTCTTTAATGATTTATTATTTAATCTTTTGAAACCTTCAATATGGGTATAGGATAATTCAATTAATAAGATAATGGAGTTATCTTAAAGATTGAATATAGATCTTAGATTCTCAAGTTCTTAATTGATTATTTTATCTTATAATCAGCAGAATAGCCTTTCACTAGGATCTTAGTTCCTGAATCTTTCAACTTATAGGATTCTTTACCTTTGGGATTAAGTGAGAAACATAGATCCTATTTAGAATAGCACCTTGGATTTGAAATTTGAACCCTCATAGTGTTTAAGTTTTAAATTCTTAAATCTTGATTTATTTGATCAAGATTTGGGTAAGAGAGTAAAATATTCATAAAACTAGGTCGTTGATTTGCTTATTTAAACCATACAGTCGTCACATGATTTTTGGATTAGAATTCGTTAAGTTCTAATTTTTGACTTTAAGGACGTAAATCTGAGATTCTACTCGATAGCTGGATATTGGAGATCCTATGCTTGTACCTTCTCAGAGTAGTTAGATTTGGAAATTAGACAACAACAAATATCACATAAATCTAGATTGAGTCTCTTGCTTACTTTGACTAGATTGCTTCGCATACCTTGGATATTGAGCTTTATCCCTTGAGCATAATAGGAAAACTTAGAATGATGTATCCTAAGCTAGTATATAATTTACATATCATTCAGTTTTGTTTTGTCACAGTTAGTAGAATATGACCTAGTTTAGTCTGCCTCTTCAGTAGTAGTATTGTATAGACTGGACTCAGACCTAGCATATTTGGACGGCTAGGCTGGGGATTGACTGATTGATTGATATTGGAGGCCCTGTATGGCCTATTGGCTGGTATGGCAGTACTAGAACTTAGGCATATTACTACTTTACCTGTATTGTATTGTTTTGGTTTTCTGGTTTATTTTGCCACATGCTTCAGTGACCTTATTTTTCAGTATTTGCTCGCTTTGCCACATGTCTCAGTGGCTTTACTTATCATATATTGCTTTGCTTTTTACCACATGTCTCAGTGGCCTTTCTTTTCATCTTAATCTGTATGTTGTATGTATACTTTTATAGCTTAGATATATGTATGAATGGCATGTTTAGGATGCTAGAATTTTATTGAATTCAGTACTTGTGTTCTTTTATACTCAGCATGTTTTACTTTGATCATAATCATGTTAGGATCATGTTTATTCAGTAGCTGTAGTTATTTTGCTTTTAGCCTTACCTTACTTATTTAGTGTTTTGTATATTACATGCTATAAATAGATAGTTTATAGTATTCAAATTCTTTCATAGCTTGTTACACCCTTTACTGCTTGCATGTGTAGTTAAATTAAATGAGATATCTTTTAATATTTAGTTCATTTAAATAGCTTAAAATGTACTTAGACAATTATCTAACTGTAACATTTTTATTTTGTTGGCTGGGGCCCTGGCATTTGTGATACCGACAAATGTCAGATTCAGACGTGTTCGTGGGCAGTGTCGCTGAGGAGGAGCCAATTCAGGAGGAGGACCTTCCAGCTACTGTCTAGTTATCTTTGTCTTGTTATTCTAGTGAGGATGAGAGTCTTTCATTTTCAGTTATTCATTTCAGTTTGTAATAATTAAACTTTCTGGATGTACTTTACTTTTTGCATTATGATGAGTTACTATATTGCATTTCTTTTCCTACTATATATGCTTGTGGATGATACCCTATTTTTATATTGCTTCCGCCACTTTGATATTTATATTGATGAATGTTATAGCACTTGGTGACAAGTCCCTGCCTTAAGGCAAGTTGGGTTCGCCTAACTTTACTTAAGTTGGGGATTTGCCATAGTTGGAGCACCGTACTTCCTTATTGTTAGTACGGGGGCCCCACATAAGTAGAGTCATATATAACCTAACCCGCCTTAAGCAGAAGACTTATCACCTGAAACTGAGAACATACATCAACATATCAAAGTAGTGGAAGCAGAAAATAATAGAATATAATATCCACATCACATCATAGTATAGAAAGATAAATGCAATAGTAACTTAGCTAAATGTGCATAAAGTAAAAATACATCCAGATTTAAGAATTATTATAGACTAAATATTTAAAAGAAAAGAAAGAAGCCTCATCCTTATAGCGAGAAAGTAAAGTCAACTACTTAGTGACTGGAAGATCCTCCTCCTGTCTAAGCTCCTCTCTAGCAGAACTACCAATGAACAGCTCCGAATATGATATTTGTCGGTATCACAAATGCCAAGGCCCCAGCCAATAAAAAAAAATTATTATAGTTAGACAAATTATCTAAGTGCATTTTAGGCTGATTAAGTGAACTAAACATTTAGAAATATCACATTATTACTTTAAGCATGCAAGTAGTTTAAGGTGCAATGAGCTACAAGGAACATGATACTTATAAATAATATATTTATAACTAAACACAAAGTATGCAAAATACATACAAAATATGAAGCTGAATAAGGTAAGGCTAAAATGTATAAATAACTATAAGGTACAGAAAGTAAAACTTATCCTAATGTGATTATAATCACATGAATACATGTTAATTTTATAAAATAAAGTTGTACTGAAATGTACTGAATTAAGTATACAAAATTAGCATCCTAAATATGCCAATACATAATAATTATTGAATTAGATTAAATTAACAAGTATAAAGAACTAATAAGTAAAAACCACTGAAGTATGTGGCAAAGCACGCCAAAGCACTAAAATGAAATAAAAGTAAAGTCACTGAAGCATGTGGCAAAATAAGCCAAAGTACTAGAACTAAACCAAAGTAAAAGTATGCTTAAATATAGTACTGCAATAACAGAAATAGGCCATACAAGATCTCTAAATAGAAAGTTCAACATGCATCGATCCTAGAAATCATCAGAGCTAGGTCTAAGTTAAACTTATACTATAAGGCATGTATCCATCCTAGCCAAGCATGAATGTGACAGCTCAAACTCTTAACACCAAGGTATTATCCGATTTAGCCTGAAAGGCCTCACAGTTTTGCTCTCATAATGTGATTATGATCACATGAATACATGTTAATTTTATAAAATAAAGTTGTACTGAAATGTACTGAATTAAGTATACAAAATTAGCATCCTAAATATGCCAATACATAATAATTATTGAATTAGATTAAATTGACAAGTATAAAGAACTAATAAGTAAAAACCACTGAAGTATGTGGCAAAGCAAGCCAAAGCACTAAAATAAAATAAAAGTAAAGTCACTGAAGCATGTGGCAAAATAAGCCAAAGTACTAGAACTAAACTAAAGTAAAAGTATGCTTAAATATAGTACTGCAATAACAGAAATAGGCCATACAAGATCTCTGAATAGAAAGTTCAACATGCATCGATCCTAGAAATCATCAGAGCTATGTCTAAGTTAAACTTATACTATAAGGCATGTATCCATCTGTGGCGACCGGGGATCGAAGTTCGAGAGTCTTTAAAGAATAATTCATCTCAATTGGAAATATAAATATTTTTATAATTCAAAAAGGACATAATAAAATAAAATAATGAAATTCACAGTCCTTTTATACATAGAGCCAAAACATATATGAAAAGTTACATCAGTTTAAAAAATATAAGAAGTATCTACATTCTTCTGCTTCCTTTATTCTTCTTCTTTTAATTTGGCAGATCTTCTAAGTTCTTTAATTATTAAAAACCTGAAAAATTCAGATTACCAGTCAGGTAGGAGTACGCAAATTATTCTTATAAGAATAAATCTAGCATCCTATAATAGGTATGAATCATATATGAAAATGACTGAAAATAAAATTGCAAGTAAAGTAAGCAATTTCCAAATGCAATTTCTACCCTGCAAAATAGCTGTGAAAATTAACATATATGAAATAAATTTTATCAAAAGTATTTGTAATAATAAGTCGAGTCCGTAGACTCCTGAGCCCAAATGGGTAAACCCATAGGCATAAATCTGTAGGAAGCTTATCTCGCCACCCGTCGGTAGCTTACTCAAATAATAATTATTGGTGTGTCTTTCCTCTGGATTTGCCTACTTCCTACAAGAGGCTAAATCCCTCCATATAACTCCTAGGGGCTGCCAGCATGCCCAATCTGTACAGATTCTCAGTGTTGCGTTCCACCCTCTAAAGACAAACACCACAAAATATATATACTGCATTTCATTCTTTTTGTTACATGCTATTTGATATAAATCTTTTGCATATTAAAATGCGGTAAGCAGTGCAAATAATATTCAAATGGAAAATGGCTCAAATAAGAATACTGAAATATGACTTATAAGTAAATTTGCGTACCTGACTTATTTTGATAAAATCAACCAAATTTAATTTCTTTGATCTGCCAAAAATAATGAAATTTATTTTAATGTTTTATCATGATTTGCTTATAAAAAGACTATTTTGATTTATTTGAATTATTCTTTTATTAAGTTGTATAATTATTATGCCTTATAAGGTCAAATTGGGAATTTGACCTTATAAGGGCATTTTAGAAATTTTACCCTTATTAAAATATAAAATTTGTGCTAGTTTATTGAAAATTATATCCTAAGGTTTCTATAGAGTCCAAAATTATCAAATTCTGATATGAATTAGTTAAGTTATAGCTATTCTAATTTGGAGGGTTTAATAATTAGGGTTTATTATAATTAGAGAGTGATTAGTGATTTTAGTCACAAAATTATTAAACTATATACACAGCTAGGTTTTAATTTACTTTATGAGTTCTCTGAAACTGAAATTACTTAATTTTGATTATTAGATTTGCTAATATTCACTAATTAAATTTTAAAATAATTAAGGTTAATTAAGAGATCTAACCATTGGATCCTAAATATTTTTACAGTTTACTATTAATTAGATTTTTCTGATCTAAATTGATATTTGGATCTCCTAATTTGGGGCTAAATTGACTACTTATGGCTATTTGAAGTTCTAGGTTAAATTAGGTTAATTAGGGTTAGGTCCTAATTGTGTTTAGTTAAATTTTAATTTAAACAGAAAAACTAATACTTCTAAATTATTCCTTAGGCTTTTCTGATTATTTTAAGACCCATATTTGATATATTTGGGGTAGTGAGTATAAAGTTATGACTAAAATAGTTTTAGTGACATTTTCGTAATAATTTGGAATTTATTTAAATATCCTAAAATATTTACTATATTAAATATTAGTCCAAATGGAAATTTGACTGCTTCATATTATTCCTCTAATTTTGTTGATCAAAATGGTATATAAATTTATAATTTTTGGATGAGTATTTTATAAGTTATGAATTTCCAAGAAATTTGACTATTTATATAATCATTTAGTATATTACTTATAATTATATTTATATTAATGTTACTGTTGAGATAATACTCTTAATTTTAATTTTCTGCTTATTTCTTTTGCTGTTTACTTAAGTATATATATATGTATTTAATTAAATATTTTATTTATCTATTAAATATATTTATTTAAATCTAATATTTATTATATTTTCTATTTACAAATTTATTTATATTAATGTTATTATTTTATTTTATATTTATTTATAAAAATTTTTGATTAATAAATTAATTTTGTATTATATTTTTATTATTTATCTCTTATTTTTCTATTTATTTTTTAATTTATGAATTTATATATATTACTATATCTGTTTTTATTATATTTAAATTAAAATATTATTTTATCGTATTTTATTTAAATTTTCTATTATTATTATTATTATTGTATTTTAATTAATTTGATATATATATTTATATATTAAGTATATTATATGTATATAAGTATTATTAAGAATTATTCTATTTATCTGCAGGTTATCACATCGGCAGATAAAGTAGTCAGAGGAGGCCACATGTCATAACATGATTGGTTTTGGAATAGCGGCGGGACCCACTAGCATTAATTCTGCGTCAGATTGGATGGTTTAGATCGGTTTAACCGGTCTGAAAAAAAACCAGTGAGGCCGGTTCAAATTTTGCGATTATGATCTTTTAGATGGATGATTTATATTAACTTATACAGTTTTAACCGTTCGATTGTTTATTGGATTAAATTAACATATTAAATTAGTGTTTAAAATAATGTAATTAAATAAGGTTACACTAATCTTAATCAGACGGTCAGAATTTAAGCCAGAAATGGTGATTCGATCTGCTTCGTTCGCCATCTCCTTCGCGTGAACCGGACCAGATGGCAGAGTGAACCGGTCGTAGCTGACCGGTTCGCTCGAGGAAGACTCTTCGTCTTCCTCAGCGAATTTAGGGTTTTGCGAAAAGAAATTTCAGGGATTTGCGATATTAGGTGCTAAAGGATTTGATTATTGTATAAAAGAAAAAGATAGAGGTTGAGGGAGGTACCTTAACAATGGGAGACGGCGTGAGAACGGGCAGACATGCTTTGATTGTTCTCAAGTTTCGAAAGGTAAAACCATTCTATGAGAAGAAATGGAATATTTAAAAAGGATCCTAAAACGACAACTAAGAGCGGTGGAAGCGGCGTGCGAGACTCCTCGCGTCCGCGTGTCACGCAGCTGAGGGGTGCGTGTGTCGATGGAGGATGCTACGTGCCCTAATGCGAAACGGCGGGGAGGCTTTGACGTGGATTCGGAAGAGACGATCTTCTAATCGTCCGATCTTTTGATCGGACGGATTAGAAGATCTGTCTGATTTAAACAGCGGTTTAATAAATATATAAGAGACGGCGTTAGCATTACAAACGGCGCTGTTTATTATAATTAATTATATAATTATTTAGATCAATTTAATTAATTAAACTTAATTTAAAAAAAAAAAAAATTTTAATATATTTCCTAGCTAATTGAGGTCTTCTGAATACAACGGTGCACTCGGATTTTTGATCGGACGAGTATTTAATTACTCGAATTTTCAAGTATTTAAATAATATTAAAATATTCGTCTAAATTTTAATGACTTACAAATGCGTTCAAAATTTCACTCCTGACTAATTTGGGGGTTATGAATGCAATGGTGAAGTCAGATTTTTAATCTAAAATCAAAATTATTTAAATATTAATAAACAGTTTGAAATGGAATTTTGGTATTTTACACCATCCTAGCCAAGCACGAATGTGACAGCTCAAACTCTTAACACCAAAGTATTATCCGATTTAGCCTGAAAGGCCTCACAGTTTTGCCCTCATAAGTTAACTTCCCATCAGGTCACCCATCCTGGGAGTGCACCCACATAAGCACGCTTAACTTTAGAGTTTTTATCAGGAACTTCACCGTTATCTGAAAAGGTGCCTCGATGTTTAAGAGTTCCACTTATTACTACTTATGTGGGTCTTCACAATCTCTCAAACTTAAATAACTGATGTCCTCGTCAGTATCCACACATAGATTCAAGAACCATCCATTGGGTAGATAGGACTAGAGGTGACCCCTACAGGCTCAAGAGATACTCACAACCATGTAGCACCTTAACCATCAAGGGTTCAAGAGGCTGCTCATATAAAGTGGTACTTTGCCCTGTATATCACTTTGCTCCTATCTGACACCCTATGGCCTGCTCTGATACTATTTGTAACAGCTCAAACTCTTAAGCACTAAGGTATTGTTCGCTTTAGCCAGAAAGACCTCACGGTTTTTCTCTCAGAAGATAACTTCCCAACAGGTCACCCATCCTGGGAGTGCTCCCACCTGAGCATGCTTAACTTTGGAGTTCTTATCAGGAACTCCACCGTTATCTGAAAAGGCGTCTCAATTTCCCAAGTACCTTCCTCTTCCGTATGATTTTGCCATTGAACTTTAATCATGAGGATTGAGCGGTTGCGTAATCATTTTAAATCTCTCCCCAAGATCTTGATTAGTTCTTCTATGATTGTGAGGTTCGACCGTATCCCTTCTGCTGGGACGGAGATACACTGGGATGGTTTTTGGATGCATTTCCTCAAAGAGGACACATGAAAAACATCATGCATCAACGAGTATTCTTCTAGAAGCTTTAGCTTATAGGCTGATGACCATACCCTTGTTGTTATTTCAAAAGGTCCTACATACCTAGGGCTGAGCTTGCCGATTATTCCAAACCTTTAAACTCCTTTTATTAGACTGATCTTCAAATAAACAAATTGCCCGACTTGAAATTCTAACGGGTGATGCCTCGCATCATAATACTTCCTTTGCTTGTCTTGAGCTATTAAGATCCTCTGTCGGATAGTACTTATTTTCTTATTTGCTTCCTCCACTAACTCAAACCCATAAAGCTGGGAATCGCTCACCTCCATCCAGGCTAAAGGAGTACTGCATTTTCTCCCATACAACACCTCGTAAGGTGACGTACCGATGCTAGCCTGGAAGCTATTATTATAGGTGCATTCGACTAGTGCCAGATGATCCTCCAAACTCCCGCCAAAGTCAAGAATGCATAGCCGTAGGAGATCCTTTAATGTCTGGTTTACCTGCACCGTCTGAAAGGAGAGACGGTTGGCATCCCCCCAGATAGGGATGGGAACGACTTTCGAGCTATATTCTGATACCAACTGTGGGGACCCTCCTCATGCTGAATTGATATCATAGGATCAGCCCCACATGAGATTCCCCGTCGAGGAATCTGATTGAGCAGTTTAAGTAGCACAGCAAGTAAGCAGAAATAAAATCATCCATTCAATTAAAATAAGATTACATCACATAGTTTAATTTATTACAACAGCATAAAGAAAAAGAAAATAAGAGAGATATGCTGAGCCGATTCTCCTCACTTCTCAGCTACCTCAATCTCCACTAGCTCCTGACCTGGCACATAAAAGTGCGGGTGTTGGAATGCCAGTTAGTCCGTAGACTAAGTACAAGAAATAAGCATACATTTATAAAAGCGTTAGCGGTAAGCAATAAAGGAATAAATACAGGAGGATATGCGAAAGTTTTATCCTACAAAGTAATTTGTTAGGTTCATAAGAAAAAAGAATTCATAAAAATGTGCTGAATTTTATCAAAAATATATCAGAGGAATCAGTATGATATGTCTTGCATCAGTAAGCATAATCGTAAATAATTTATCATGCTGGGCAAACACGGAACCTTGGGATCAGACAGAATGTGGGTTCATATCATAACATAATACCGTACTGTGCCCCCCCGTAGGCTACAGCATGCTCCCTTATCTCCCCTCTTGGCTAGCTCCGCCATATATCCCACCCAAGCCACCGTTTCGAGAACCCAAAAAAATATAATGCATGCATTATCAAGACATTTCATTCAACATTTATAGTGACAGTATTTGATAAAATGGAAAGTATAACTATAACTGAATTTAAGGCTCAAAGTGGTGCTAAAGCGTCGAAAGAAAATGAGTAAAACATTAAATGTAAAAAAATATTCGGTACCTTTCTTACGTGATTTCCAAGTTACCTGCATGGTTTAGTATTTAGACTAGTTAGTGATTAGTTGATTAATCTTCTCGATAAGGCTACTTTGCCTAAATTTAAGTTTTGGCACGCTTTTATGAGGCACAAAAAAGGGGTATGCAAGTTTTAATTATTAATTATTATTTATTTAAGTTATCCAAATGATTACGGGCACAACGTTGACAATTTTACTAAAATTTGAAAATAGCATGCTTTACGAGGCAAAAATAACTTTTTAAAATTTTGAGGTCAAATAAAAAATATGATAATATTTTCAGAATCCTTGAATCTTTCTGATCATTTTGATATATAATTTCACTATATTTGGACTCCTATTTTGAAAGATATGAATTTTTGAAGTTTTATGAATTTTTTGAATTTTTACTATTTTTAGAATATTCTGTTACCGTCAACGGTTTCCGTTAAGTTACCGTTAACGTTAACAGTAAGGGAATATTCCAAGAATATTCTCTTTCTGTAAATGAAATCCGTTAACGGTGGATGGCGGGTGCCACGCGGCGACATGCTTGGTCGGTAAGGCCCTTAGCTAATAATTCCTGCAATTGCGTGCTGAGTTCTTGCAGCTCCTTCGGTGCTAAACGATACGATGCCTTGGACAGCGGTTGAGTGACATCGATTACTTGAATAGCGAAATCCATCTCACGTATCGGGGGTAATCCAAGCAAATCTTCGGGAAATATGTCGGCAAATTCCTTGACCATGCGAGTTTCCAGCAGTCCGACCTCTGACTCAGATTCACCCACCATGGTGACCAAATAGGCTTGGCATCCCTTCTTTATTAATTTTCTAATTTTAATGGCATTAATTAGTGATGCGGTGGTTCCAAGTTTCCCCATAAATATCACAGGCTTCCCTTTACTTTTTATCGTGATTTTCTTTCTTTGGCAATCGATGGTGGCTTCATGTTTACTCAACCAATCTATTCCTAATATTATATCAAAGTTTTCAATTCGAAGAACTTGCAGTATAGCTTCGCATGCCTTGCCATTAAGAGAGATATAACAATGGCATGCTCCTTGGGTGGTCATGTGTGCCCCAGAAGGTAGTCCCACACTCAGTGTGTTGGCCAATTTATGACAGGGCAATCCTAATCTTTTCATAAACTTTTCTGATATGAAGGAATGGCTGGCTCCTATGTTAAACAAAATATTGCATGGTAGATTATCAAAGTAAATGATACCTGATACTACTTCGTTATCTTCAGGTGCCAGGTTTGGTGTAAGCATGTACACCCTTACGGGGGCCGCTGGGCGTCAGGAAGATGGCCCTACTGGAGTTGAAGGAGTTATAATGCTGTGGGTGGAAGTTGGCGCTCTTGCTGGCACCACCTACCGTGGCCGGAGGGCAACGTTATTAGGTGGCACTGAGACTGTATTTTGAGTTGGAGCACCCTCGGCCTTTCCCTTAGGAATGATGTCTCCATCTACAGTCTTGTACGCCCGACAATATCTATAGTTATGGCTCGGGCAGCCACATTGGTAGCATTGATTCCCACCATGGTAGCAACGGCCTAACGGGTGTGGTCGCGAGCACTCCCCCTCCTCATGGTTCTTGGGAACTTCTGTGGTTATGTGGAATCCCCGAGCCGGAGGATTGGGTTTGGACCTCTTGAAATTGCCTTGATTTGCTTCGGCGTGAAAGGGTCTCCTCCCTTGCCTTTCAGCGATCCTCTGCTTATTGTGCTCTAGCAGGGTGGCAGATTCCAGAAGATCGGCGAATTGGGTGTGCCTTATTGGAATTAGGCTGCTGCGGATGAAGTCTTTTATCCCTTCCAAGAATCTGCTGCATCGGGCTTCTTCAGTGTCCACGAGCTTGGGAGTGTACCTGGATAGTCTTGTAAATTCTGCTTCATAGGAGGCCACCGTCTTCCCTCCTTAGATTAGCCTTATGAATTGATTTTCTAATATCTTCCGAGCCGAGTGAGGGATGTCGTGACTCCGAAACTCACTGGCAAATTCCTCCCACATAATGTCTTCTAAGTCTAATCCAACAAACTTGGTGTCTTGTGACACATTCCACCATCATTTCGCTTCTCCCTCCAACAAGTATTGAGTTAACCTCACCGATTCAGAAGCTGGGCACTTCATACTTTCGAGCTTATCTTATATGAGTTGCAACCAGTCTTCCTCTTTCATAGGGCCAGCCGTGCCATTGAAAGTGGGCGAGCGAAGTTTGAGGAAGTTTTGGAGAGCATCGTTAATCTTAGGCCTTGGTTCCGATCTAGGCATAGTTTCAGAGGCGAAACGTTGGTTTTGATTGGCGATAATAGTTGCCATCATCTTCAACAATTGCTCAGTCCTGCTTCTAACATTCTTATTTGGTCGAGCTGCATCTCCAACGGGTATGTTTACGAAGCCTTCCTCACCTCAGTACTCATCTGTTCATTTGGAAACTATGTTAATATCTTATTTACTATTCCTAACATATATTTTTTTATTTATTTGTTTGTAAGCTACGCCTCTACTTGGCATGTTCGATTACCTAAGTCTATCAGAAATGGATGCAGACGTCTTAGACATGCTCAATCTAGCTCTGATACCAACTGTGGCAGCCCAAACTCTTAACACCAAGGTATTGTCTGTTTTAGCCTGAAAGGCCTCACGGTTTTACCCTCAGAAGATAACTTCCCACCAGGTCACCCATCCTGGGAGTGCTCCCACCTGAGCACGCTTAACTTTTGAGTTCTTATCAGGAACTCCACCGTTATCTGAAAAGGCGCCTCGATGTTTAAGAGTTTCACTTATTACTACTTAAGTGGGTCTTCACAACGGAGCTAGGTCCGAGTTATTCTATAACAAAACTAGAACTGAGGAGGTAGACTAAACTAGGAAACACTCCACTGAACTGAATGTTCTAAAAGAATTGAATTAATATTTATGCATTTCAATCACTAACTTGTGATACATTATCAATATCTTGAGTTCACCTATTATGTCCAAAGAAAAAGGCTCAATATACAAGTTGTGCGGAGCAACAATAGTTAAAGTAAGCAAGAGACTCAGCTAGACTTATGTGATATCCGTTGTTATCTAATTTAATTTAGTTTAACTATTCTGAGAAAAATACAAGTTTAGGATCTCCAATATCCAACTATCGAGCATAATCTCAGATTCATGACCTTAATGTTAACATTAGAGCTTAATAAGGTCTAATTCAAAATCAGATGACCACTATGAAAGATTAAAGTAAATAAATCAACGACTTAATTAATATGCTTTACTCACTCAACCAAAATCTTGATTATACAAATCAAGATTAAGGATTTTAACTTGATTACAAAATTGTGGTTCAAATCTTGAATCCAAGGTGCTACTCTATCAAGGATCTAAGGTTCACATCCAACCTTTGTCTAAAGATAAAGGATCTTATGAACTAAAATATTTAGAATCTAAGATCTTAGTGAAAGGTTATTATAATATCAAAATGCAAAATAATCAATTAAGAACATATGAATCTAAGATCTATATTCAATCTTTATAATACTCACATTATCTTAAAAATTGAATCAATCCTACACCCACAAGGAGGTTTCAAAAGAATTTAGACAATTAATCATGTAAAGTTCCAAATGAAATAATATAATTCAATCAAATGATCTAAGAATCTAGGATCCAAGATCTAAGATTTGATCACTTAAGATCTAAACTGGAATTTAGATTTAGGATTTACATAACACTTCTATTAAAGTTATAGTTCATGGATGATATAAATAAGGCAATTAAAATTAGGATTTGAGTGATAGTATTTGTTAAGTTATTCTTAAATGAGGAGTCTTAAATTATCTTTAAGACCTTAAGATCTAATTAGGGAAATTCAAGATTTAATCACATAGACCAAATTCATTAAACTTAAAGTTATAAAAAAGATGCTAATGAATTAATTAGAAGCACATTACTGAAATTCTAGTGTTTAAGGGTGTTAAATAATATTTTAATCAAAATGACCAAAATACTTTTGTTAAGGCTAAAATGGAAGATTTAAGATTTAGACATTCCAATTGATTCAATCAATTTTAATGAACTTAATATTGACTAATGAGATAAATGAAACACTTAACTCAAGATTAGATATCATAAATTAGCCAAATTAGCACTAATCATATTTTAATAACGAATAAGATGATTAAGAAAATTATGGCACATTAAAATGATCCAAGCATATATATAAGCTCTATTGTATTTAAGAAGATGATTGAGACCAAAATCACCAAAATCAGAGGGTTAATTAATGCTTAATTTACTAATCAAGTATTAAGATAATTAAGAGGTGATTAGCAAATTCAGAACTTATAAATTATTTCTATTGGCTTAAATAAGTTCTCCATAATCTCATGAGAAATCAAAGACCTTAATTACAATTTTTGAACATTAATTGAATTAATAATAAATTAAATAAATTTAGAGCGGGATTAAGCAATTTTATAAAATCAACTCATTATATTTTACATTTTATTTCATATTATTATTCCTTGCATTTTTTTGATTAAAATGGTATATTGGATTATACCATTTGGATAAAAATTGATTAAGATATTTCATTAATTTCATCTAAATGTTTTGCATTAATCAGATCATAGGGTATTTAATAAATTCCATTTATCAATTATTTAATAGAAGGAATTTAATTCCTAAATAAATTAATAAACTCGGCCCGATTATCAAACCGCACGGGTCAGAGCAGGACCCTAATGGGCAGGCACTGTCGCACTGTGCGGGCCTGGGCTAGCCTGGCCCGATGCACCAGTGTCTTCGTCCCCGATACCCCCATCATAGACAACAACTGGAGGGTACCTTGGACTACCAAATTCACCACTGATACTCCACGCTACGACCAGCATTCAATCGCCACGCCTTCATGAGGTTAAGGCACGTCGATTGAACCTAGAAACCCTAACTGGGATGAGCTAGAATGCAGTATGGCTATTCCACGGAAATGTCGGATTTCAAATGATTAGGGTTCACTGTGATGGGATACTTCTTCTCACAAAAAAGCACTAAATGGACGGGACTCGATCCCTACACCATCAGTGAGGTGAGGCGAGTCGAACCCCCAAGGTTTTGTAATCCGGGGTGCAGCTGATCGCTGGGTCCTTACTCGGACTCAGCCATGACTCGGCTGCTAGCTCGATCGACCGATATGATCGATCAGAGCTAGCTTAGACCCTAGAAACAATAAGGATAAGTTCTTAAGGGGCTAAGTCAACTAGATGACATCCAGAGGCTCAATCCAAAAGCTTAAATGAAGAACTGAACTCACACAGTTCAGCAGAAAGAGGTTGTACCTGTAACTAGTATTGCATGTAAGACCGAGGGGAAATTGAGGTGAGCTAGAGCTTCTAGAAGATCACAACAACCTAGCAAGGGGTCTGAACACCAGACACGCACCCTCTATCAGTGGTACGCATCTTCTGGTATGCCGGGATTCACCGAGATGACGGGGAGCTCCAAAGGACTTCAGCTGGACAATTGGGGGATCACAGTGAGCAAAGGGACTCACTGTGATGTCCCAAGGGTATATATAGGCATTAGGAGGCTCTAGGGGTGGATTCTAGAGCTAAGGAACCAGGGCATATCTCGAGCTAAAGGAGAGGCTCGGTTCAAATGACCGAGAGCAATTTAGGGAGCGTACTACCAGCAGACGATCGTGCCCGAGGGTAGAAGAGGGAGATTGGGATATATCCCGTACTGCCATGGGGGCTGAAAAGATCTGGCTATCAGGGGGACCAGTCACGCAAACGGGCAAGGCAAAGGAGATGATCCACAGTGCTGGGAATGCTGGGAGCCGTCCGATAGATCTTCAGTTTGAGCAGAACGACCCTGATGATCTGCTCAAAGCATCTTAGTCACTACATGTAGCGCCCCACCTCGTCGCCGTGCACAAAAGGTATAACAGATCAGCGGCGAAGTGGTGCGCTACTCGGGATAGACAAATAACAACATCTTCCCGAATGGGCTTACTAAAACTAGCTAGACTGAAGGGATGCTGACTCGAACCCAAGAGTAGGATCGAGGGTTAATACTTAAGATAAGAGTAAAATTCTTTTCTTAAGTATTAGACTAATACGTACATTAGATTTAAAAGGTTAAATTGGAATCCAATATACGTTATCACTATATCAGTATTTCCAGTATGCTGATCACATCATAATACTAAGTATAGTAGTATAACAGAGTATTGAAGTTAAAGTAAAACATCCATAATACATTCATCACAGAGCAGTAGTAAACATTCATCTCAAAAAAGAAAAGTAAAATACATCCAGAATTATTACAAACTGATTTTTAAATGATACAAAAGTAAAGTCTATCTAATTATTAAAGCAGAAACAGTAAAGTAAAAAGGCGGAAGATAGATCCACTAAAGCTCCACATACTCCTCCTGGATCTCCTACAAGTCCTCCTCCCCTGTCTCAATAAGCTGCTCGGGATCTAGCAAATTGTCGGATCCCAAAATTACCTCATGTTAGACCAAAAGTCTAACACATCGCAACTAAACTAAGCGGTACTAAAGTAAATACAAGTAGACAGTAAAGTAAACAAAACTGTATAAAATAATAGTAGAAGCACTATGCAATTGAAATTGTAAAGACTAAACAAAGTAAAAGTGAACTGAAAACTAAAAGTAAGCAAAAGGTAAATGAAAACATCAAATACACGGGTAGCAATGTAAAATGTCAAATGCTGTCCTATATGTCACTGGAATAATGCACCCAAATATGCCACAATACGGTATGCCATAGAAATGCAGCAAAACTATCACTGAGAGGCTATGAGTCGTATGGTTTAATATATACATACACACAGTTGAGAATATAATTTGTTGTGATGCCCATGCATGCTGAAATTCCCCAGTCAAGGTATATAACATTCTATAACCCATAATTCATTACTGATACTCATACATCATCACTGAATCATTCATAATGCTCATGCTCATGTTTATGCCCATGCTTCTATTCTATATGAGGAAAATCTAGAAATCCATAAAACTTTGAATACCGATGATGAATTCAAGGTCTCCACTATGCAGAATCCTACTAAAAGGATTCTGACTCCTAGCTTCATGAATGATAATTGGTTATAGTTGAAGATTTACTTAAAAATTATTAGATGAGATGATTGTATACACATATTTAGCACATTTGCAAGAAAGGTGGTTCTTAACACTTAGTTTGATTAAGCCACCCTAATGAAGCGGTCTTCAATAGGAGGCATCGCTCATTGGCGATTTATATCTCAATCTAAGTTATTAAGATGCCCAACTCATAATCACATTCAGTGTCTTAAAGAAGGTGATTCTAATTTCTTAGTTTGTTTGAGCCATACCTATTGAAGCGGTCTTCGCTAGGAGGCACCGCCCGTTGGCGATTTGTATTTCAATCAAACTAAGGAATGAGTTCACATTTAATACACTCTTAGGATTGATTGGTTTACTTTAAGCGAGGTTTTATCCACCTAAACTTGCAGGATAGCGCAAAGATAAATCTTACTTAGAGTGACTCAACAATTCCCGAATACTACTAAAATAATCCAGTACTATATGTATACTCTACTATACCCAACTAATACTCTAAATTTAGACAACTCTATTTAATTATTAAAGGTTTATCAAGGCTATTAATTCCTATGCTAAATAGGTAAGTCCTATACAAGGATCCCAAGAAATGTGATCAAGGATCACACAATATAGATTCGACCACAATGAGAGGTATCATTCTAATATCTTAAGTAATTCCTACCATGAGGGGTTAAGATCAACTTCTAAGATTAAGAGATCATCTAAGTTTTTACCTCAATAAGTTATACAAATTCTCCTATTTCAATGTATATTTAATTTAGGTCTTTAAAATATTTCAGATACGATCTTATGTTGAGATACTTAAGATCTCACACTCTTAATTATAATGCTAACATTCTAAGTTTTACTTATCATTTAAGTTTAGAGTGATCAGATCATATGGTTGTCATCTGATCATAATTTATTCTAAGATTATGAGATTTAAATCAAGGATATTATTAGAGTTAGATCAATTATGAAATCAATATAATTATATAAATCTTTTCATGCTAATAGTTTTATTTAAGAGAAAAATTAATAATCTAAAGCTTAGACTCAGATTAAGAAATCACATAGATTTATTATTAACCTTAACATGTCTAATTCAAATGTTTAGGATCATTACCAAATCAGATGCATTGTTAGAATAATGTCCATTACATTATCTTATAATCATGTCCATTTAATTAAAGTTTAAGAGTTTGGGTCTTAATTAAGCAGGTTAGGGTTTAACCCCTACTCATTTCCAATTAAGATCAAGAGTTCATTTATAGATCAAATACCAAATCAGTGAATTAGATATGTATTATTGGTGGCAATCTTAGACATAGATCAAGTATTAATAGCTTGATCAAAGTTTTAAGACTTCTTAAAGTTAATTAAGTTAGGTTTATTCAAATTATTCATTATAATTTTGCATACAAGGCTTCAATACATCTAACTTACTGTCATGAAGCATAATAACAGAAAAATTTATAAAAATAGAAGATGATTAGTGCTAATCAAACTCTAGCCCAACCCAAAAGGATTAGCACATAAATACAAATACAACCATCAAAATTTCATGTAACTTGGCATATAAGTTCTATTTAATCATATAATTAATCAGAGCACAAGTTTGCTAAGACCCAAAGATTAAAAACCCTAATTTGCACTAATTATGGTTTAATAAGATTATGGCATAAGTTAAAATACAGAGATCAAAAAATAAATCACTTAGCACATTCATTGTATTAATCAAAAGGGAACTAATAGCACCATAAACATGCAATTTGGTTAAGTGGTTATGCTAATCAACCCTAATCAAAATCTGTAATAATTAGGCACAGATAGAAAATCTAACTATTAGATGTTCAATATTATTTTATATTCTTATTCCTGAGGATTTTATAATTAATTTGATATTGAATATCATAGGCTTTAGACTGTAGATTGAAAGTTATCACATTAATTTATTCAGTATTTTTTTTATTAAAATTTCCTATGATTAGATTAATTGGATTATTTTCCGTAAGGAAAATAAATCGAATTAATCGGATTTTAATTAAATGAGCTCGGCCCATTAGCCGAACCGCGCAGGTCGATCGGGGCCCGAGGAACCCGGCATTGTCGCGCAGCACGGGTCGTGGGCCGACCCGGCCCGCACAGTGACATCGTCCCCAACCCTCCTTCCCCGATACCTAGGGAATTAGGGTTGGCTTCTGCAGCAAAATTCTGAGTGCTTCGACCACGCTGTGACCCCTAATTGATCCTCAGACCATCAGTAGGCCAAGACACTTCGATTGAACCCCTTAGCCCCTTGTGAGGTGGTCAGGGTAGCCCGGACCTTACTCACCCGAGAGGATTCACCTCAGAGCTATTGTGGGGAGACAATTCTCCCCACAAAAGCCACGCCAGACCCAAGGCTTGATCCCTACACCATTGGGGAGGTGAGGCGGATCGAAGCCCCCTGGTCTGAGGACTTGAGGTGGGCTGGAACGTCGGGACCTTACTCACCCGAGAGGATTCACCTCAGAGCTATTGTGGGGAGACAATTCTCCCCACAAAGGCAACGCCAGACCCAAGGCTCGATCCCTACACTATTAGGGAGGTGAGGCGGATCGAAGCCCCCTGGTTTGAGGACTTGAGGTGGGCTGGAACGCCAGGACCTTACTCACCCGAGGCATTCCTTAAGGACTTAGCCTGATCCATCGATTCGATTGATCGAGGCTAGCTCAAGGCGCAATTTCAATAGCCTTGACTTTGAATCGACAATACCTAGCTATACGCATAAAAAGAAGGAAGGTTCGAGCCTCATTGGCTCAAAACCGGCAAGTGAGGGTAACTGGTTCTTCGGCTGAGCTTTGGGTGATCGACTGAGGGTTCGGCTGGACTTAGCTGAGCTTCTAGACGCTGCAAAGGATCCTGAACTTCAGGAGAGCCTACTATCAATGGTTTGAGAGCTCCTAGATTGCCTGTGCAAGCTCAGACAGACGGTAATGGCGGAAGAGAAGACAGTGGAGAATTGAGGGCAATTGAACAGCAAAGGGGCAGAGGGAGGATTGCTGAGGCTATTTATAGCCTCAGACGAGTTCAGGGAAGATTCCAGAGGGTTGGCTCGGGCTGGGGAGGACCCAAAAATTGGGCCATGGTTGAGTTCTCGAATTTCCAATTCGAGCTTGGTCGGGTCACGAGGCTCGATTGGGGTACCTCGCCATAACAGGAGGATCCTCAACGGCTTGCTGAGCTAGAGGAGCGAGTGGGAGACAAGGGGGGCAGCTGGCAGTACGGGGAGGATCTCAGTCGGGCATGCGAGCGAGTGGGGACGAAGCTCCACAGTAGCGGGAGGGTCCGTAGCTGTCTGATTGATCAATCAGAAAAGCACGATGGTCCTGATCCTCTGAATCCTAATGGCCGGATCCGATTGAATCGATGCTGCATGATTCACGGGATGCATCCAACATCACATCCGTGGTTCCGCTAGATCTAATCCCAAACGTCCATTAGATAAGTGCGGCGATTAGATTTGCGGAACTCCGCTGTCGCGCGACCCGGGCTCCACAGTGGATCGCCTGCGGTCCGCACAGCGAATCCCGGCTGTTAATTTAGTTTAAATGTATATTTGCAATTTAAAAAAATTAGGAACCCTTTTATGCAATTGATCCACTTTAGTTAAATGTGAATTTTGCCTAAATGATTTCCAAATTGCACCAAACTTTCACCCCTAGCTAATTTGAGGTGAGGAATTCAAAAATATAATCAAATTTTTATTTTGAGATCAAAATATTTTATGTCTAATCTTGTGGCTCCCTGCACCCTTAATCCTCTAAAGGATTAGGTTAAGGGCGGAGTGTCACTTTGGCTAACCTCTCACTTACCATTGGATTAGGATAGACTCCACAATCCACCTGATTAGGGAAGGATTAACACAGAATCAATCTAACAGTCACTATAACGTATAGAGTGCGGAAGCAATAAATAACATCCAAGCATCACAATGTAACATAAGTGCAAAATATAACTCAGAATATAAGCATATAAATCCAAATGCACCGTCAAGAGTACCTGTATTATTATAACATTTAAAGTTCAAATAAAAAGTAAATGCAAATGCACTCATCCTCACAATAATTCTAAGGACTAGATATGCTCTGGTCCGAGCTGCTGCTCCTCCTCTAGGAAAAGCTCCTCCTCAGGTGCTGGATCCTCTATCTGCTCTACGCCTGCCATTGTCAGTTTTACAATGTAGGGCCCCAGCCAAAAAAAAGAGAAAATCTGGTTAGACAATTTGTCTAAGTACATTTTAGGCTGATACATTTTTATATATTTTTAATATCACCACTTTACACAATCTTCCTAAGCAACAATATATCAGGAAGCGACTAGCAATAAGAAAGAGGGAAAGCTATAAATAACATTTATAACTTAAAAGAAAAAGGAGGCTAAGACATGCCTCAAAAGTGAGGTAAATAAGGTAAGGCATATAATATAAGTAACTAAACATATACTGAAAAAAAATACCACATCCTAATACATGCTGGTGATCAAATGAAATATGTAAATTATAATAATAAATCTCAATAATGATACATATAAATAGCAACAAAATCTAACATCCTACTATATATAAGTTGTACAAGGAAATAATTGACTGAATAAGCAATACCAAAATATGGCCAAATACTAAAACTACGCATCAACTCTGTATACTGACTGCATATCAGAAAACTTGGCCAAGCTGGCCCACATATATATATACATCTCAATCTACAAACATACTGAACAATACTGCATGACTGAAGAGGCAGACGATACTTATGCAACATATTTTTGTTATTTTACTTTTATTTCTATGGACAACTATTAGAAACACCTGAGGAGTCAAGCAGGTCTGTAAGACTATACGGGTCCTAAGCCTAACACACTCTCCTCACTGAGAATATTAGGCATCCTGATCTCACCTTACCCCTGTCCATCGGGGCAAATGTGCACCATAATCTCCACAAATCGGACCCAAAGGCAATTGTTATCCTATTATTCTAAGTTTTCATTTTTCATGCACAAAATTATCTTATATGAAATGTCCAAGGAAGTAAGCTCAAATACACAAGTAATGCGTAGCACAATGTATCAAAATAAGCAATAGACTCTACTAATATGGTGATATCATCTATTTTCTATTATCCGTTCTAACTATTCCAAATTACACAAGTTCAAGATCACCATTTTCCCACATATCAAGTGTAACTTAGAAATTTCTCCTTACAAGTTACAAAATATCAGGACTAGCTATGTCCTAATATACCAAATCAAAGTCGACTATAAAAGTTAAGTAATAAATCATCACGACCTATTTGATAATTTTAGACGTTCTAACTAAAAACTACTAAACTATAAATTATGGATTAAACATCACGAGATTGGGCTTAATCACATAATCCAAAAAGGATAAGACCTAAGATCTAAGTTTCAAAAAGTGATCTAATACTTTAGGCCAATCCTATTAAGTAATCAAACTTAATAGGATGAATCTTTTATCTTAGATCTAAGATCAAAAGATAAAATAATCAAAATAAGTTAAAAAATTCTAGAAACTACTAAAAACAAGATTTCACCCATTGAGTAACCTATTTACCCAATGAATAAACTCTAACCTATGATCTAGTCCTAGTCTTAGGAAGGGCCCTAATGTGTAGTGCAAAGATCCTAAAGAGAAGACTTAAAGAGAATTCTGGGGAATTTTGCTGAGCTGACCTAATAGTTGATTTTTTTATAGCTTAAAAGATTCTAATATAATTTTAGTACTAATTTTAGTGATATAATTCATAATTCAGAGACTAATGACGCTTATCCTAAATTTTAGGCAAAATGACCATTTCGCCCCTACTTAAGGGTCCGAAAAGTCAACTTTTGATTTAAGTATCCAAATTGAAGTTTCTCTTTTCCATATAATTTCTTACTACCTAACTTGAAGATTAACAGTAAGTACGTCAAATTTGGACGAGAAACGGATCCTACAGGTTCAAACTAAGGTTTATGACTTAAGGGTATTTAAGTAATTTTAACTTAATTGAAAACTAAGTTTTCATGCAGTTTATTATTAGTTACTGTTCAAGGATTCCATATAGTCCAAGAACACTGCATTCTGAGGTCAATTGACTAAGTTATGGACGTTTTAAGTCTGAAGAGCAATTGGGTAATTTCAAGTCGGTCAACGGGTGACAAAAATCGAACTTTTCCGTTTGAAGTCCAATATCAACAAACTCAGTTTCTATAGCTTCCCTATAATGTACTAAGTATGTTGGTAGGGAGTAGACCCAATTTGGACCTCAAATGGTTAAGTTATGACCTGATTAAGGTTGAGGGTATTTTGGTCATGTTCTAAATTTTTAGGGTTCAGAACCTAAATATTATTTCAGTTTATTGGTGACATCAAAATTCTAAACTAGTTAGCATCTTGAATTTTTGAATTTGGAATTGAATTGACTAAGTTATGGTCTTTTGAATTCTATGAGTAATTTGGTCCTTTTTCATTAAAGTCAACTCTAAATTCTAGGGTTGACTTTTTATCTTGTTATCCAAATAAGAAAACTAATACTACTATAGTGATGGGGCTGTTCTCCTGAGTATTTTAAGACCCATATTGACTATGTTCTGATAACTGGGTCAAAAGTTATGGGGTCCTAAAGAGGTCCTAAAATGCTACTTCGTTATGCGTACCCCAAAACGAAATTCTGCATTACGTCATTTGATTCTAATTACTTTTCTGAGTATTTTAAGACCTATATTGACTATATTTGGATCATCCTACAAAAAATTATTAAACTTCTAAGTTTTACTATTCAAAAATACAATTTGTATTTAATTTACTATTCATTTATTCAAATTAAATTAATTTACTGCTCATTCCTAAAGTTATATATTTTTATATGTTATCTATTGAATAAATTAATTATCTGTAATTAATTAGTTTAAAGTTTTTATTATATGTGTACATATGAATATTTATATATCCTAAAATTTCTGTTAACTTTTATATATATATATATATATGCATTAATTATACTTACTATTTGCTATTAGATTAACCTATTAATTGATTAGTTAATTATGAGTTAATCTACTAATTCTACTATTAATTATCAAATTAATATTATCTGAATTTGTTATATTAATTAACTTAATTAATTAACAGTAATTTGACTAATCTAATATTATATATATATATATATACATCTGTATTTATTAATTATATTTATAGTATTGTCATTATTATTAAACAGATTATAATATATTTAAATTAATATTAGTTAACAGATTGATTAATTTAATAATAATCTAATTAATGCTAATTCCTAATTGACATACTATTAGTTCTAATATTAACACTATTCTAATCAACATTAATTATAACTAACTAATTATAATTATATATATATATATATAACATTATTATTTTTCTGCAGGTCATTATAGCGCAGGGCCCGCCACTTGTCACGTGGCGGCTCGTGATTGGCCGAGGCTGAGGGCGTGGGGACCGCCAGGACACGTGGCAGGGCGCGAGAGGGCGCGGCTCAGCGGGTGGGGCCCCCGCCTGGCGGTGCTGCTGCGCATGGGACACGTGGCTGGCCCGCTCGGGTTCTGCGCAGGTCGGGTCCGACCCGCCCGACCCGATGGCTCCTCGCCTTCCTCCTGAGGCGACTAAGCTAGGGCTCAAATTTTGGGCGGCCTCCCGGCGTCACCGGGGCTCGGCCCATACGACGCTGGCTTGGGCTCGGCCAGGGCTACCCGTCGGTGGTTGGTTCGAGACCAGAGGGTGACGGACGGCGGCGGAAAGCCTAGCCCTAGACGACGACTACTCGGGCCGGCTACTCCTAACGGTAAGCACTGTGGAGCTCCCCCAAAATCCAACCGATTGATCGATCGATCGGTCGATCAGGACCGATCCTAAACTAATCTAGCTTGCGGGATAAACCTACGAGCAATAATTGACAAAAATGGAAGAAGATCAGAGGTTTTGGGAGTACCTGAGAGCCGACGGTTGAGGTTGCAGAGGAGTTAAGGTTTGCCAAGATCGGCTTCTCGAGCGCCTACGGAGGTTTTTCGGATCTTTTTCCCTCGAGCTAGCACGCGTGGAGGGTTTATGGAGCCTGGGCGGAGCTTGCGAGGTGCTGCCGGGCGGGGATTGGTCGCGGCTCGCGGCCGCGTGACACGCGGAGCTCGGCAACCCGCGGACGAGGGAGGCGATCCCTGCGCCGTTCGATCAACTCGATCGAACGGCTCAGATCGAATCGTTCAATCAAACGGGAAGGGGGAAACGGCATCACGCGCGGGCGACGGCGTGGGACGGCGCCGTTCAAAAAAAAATAAAAAAAATAATAATAATAATTTAATATTAATTAATATTTAATAAACAAATTCCTAATTTTATTTAAATTTTTAAATTGATTCTAGAAAATTTCCAAATATTCATCCCTAGCTAATTGAGGGGTGAGGAACGCAACGGCGAGGTCGGATTTTTGATCCGACGAGTATTTTGATTCCTCGATTTGTGGGGTATTTAATTAATATTAAATATTCGCCGAAATTTCGACGACTTCTGATTGACACGAAAACTTCACCCCTAGCTAATTCAGGCTCAATGAGCGCAATGACGAAGTCCGTTTTCCAATCTGAGGTCGATTTAAATAGGTTAACTTTTAGGGTTTCTGAATTTCCAGGAATCAGAATTCGATCCGTTTGACTCCTGATTTGGACTAGGTCTTAGAGGTTGACTCCAATTAACCAAATTAGCACTTAATATTAGTTTTAAGACTAATATTAGTCCTAATTGACTAAGATAATAACCTGGGTTGTTACAAATCTAGGGCATCTAGACTGATCAAAATGTCATCTTTGACTTAGAGGAGTCCAATAGATTTCAAATTTGCAGAATAGGCTTGAATTAATGTCTTAAAAGCAATGAGATTAAGATTAAGGAGTAATTAAGCTATAGATTAGCAAGGTAATAACCTAGGGTTGTTACACTACGGGCCTTAAAATAGGCATTAGCGGAGATGGCAAGGTCACGCACACGGTGATTGGGCGGTGGTTCGCGATGCTGCGGCACACAGAGCTCTAGGGCTTGCTGTTGTGGAAGGCGCAATCAAGACTGTCCATTTGGGCGGTCTGATCAAGCGGATCGATCAAATGGTAGGGGTGGACGTCGTGAGCTGGAAAGGAACGGCGTGGGAGGATTCTTGACACACTGTTTCATTAATTAATAAAAGTTATTTAAATTATCAAATACAATTCTTCTTGATTAAAATTAAATAGTTAAACAGTTTCCAAAAATTCCTAAATATTCACCCATAGCTAATTGAGGGATGAAGAACGTAACGGTGGAGTCGGATTTTGATTTTGATGAGTATTTATTTTTCATATTTTTTGGGGTATTTAAATATATTAAAATATTCGACGAAATCCAACGACTTCTAATTGCGTCCAAAACATCACCCATATCTAATTTGGGAGCAATGAGCGCAATGGCGAAGTCTGATTTTCGATTTGAGGTCAAAATAATTAAGTCAATTTCCAAGGTTCCTGAAATTCTCAGAATCAGGGTTTGATCCACTTGACCCCTGATTTAGATCTAAATTTCAAGGTGATGTAATAATGACTATTTATGAGTGTTATAATCAAAATTTAAGACTTGATTTAGTCCTAATTGGCCAAGGTAATAACTTTGAGTTGTTACAGTTTGAGTTCTCTCTTATTGGCAAATTTTGGTATGGATGTCCATCTATAGTATGCATCAAAAAAATGATAAAACCATTTGATTTTATAGCATTTTGGTTTATTGGTTAAATTGATAGAAGATACGTATTCATGAAGTTGTCTAACAAGACAAATTATGCTTAGATCTTCTCCATGATAGTTATTCAAGTGGCTAAGTATCCCATGTGTCCACTTAAATGATCTACATGCTTTGATCATGAAATCAAAATAATTATTAAGTCAATCTGGATCAATTTTCCCAAACATCGAGTGCATCTTTGTGATTAATCAAATTGTAGTCATTGAGAGCTATATATTATAAGCCTCTCAAGATTGATCAAATAACTCCAAATCTTAACAGATAGTCTATTTCTCACATTATTGTGGAGCTGAAAATTATAGTATATCATCCTTCTTATTCAGATGGGGCGCAATAGGTTAAGTTAGCAACATATTGTATTAGAAAATGTGCCAAAGTAGTGTTCGGCCTACTACACAATTTGGCACGATGTGAGCTCGTGATATTGACTTCACTTTTCTCGTATACCTTCTTTCAAGCCTATCAAACCAAGGGAGGTTCAATTAGTTACCATTGGTACTATTGAGGTCTCATTCGCTCTTTCACCTTAAATACCCCCTTCCCTCAAACCGAGTGGGGGATCATTCTTTTGTTAAGTTGTTGTTGGTTCAAATTTATCCTCATCATTGGGACTTTTATATTAAGCATCCTTCACTCAAAGGTGAAATCACTTCTATTCTTGGAGGAAGAGATAATTGAAATATCTCTTTCATTATAGTTCTCCCTTATTGGCAAATGTTTGCATGATTTCCCTTCTATGGTTTGCATCAATTTGTTATTGCATTTTAATTTCATAGGATTTATCCTAAAGTTATCTAACATGACAAATAATGCCCAAAGATTTTCCACACCAATCATTCAAGCATCCGAGTATTCCATGTATCCACATAAATGATCTATTGATTTAACTATGAATACAAACATCTATCAAGCAGGATTGTATCACATTCCCCAAACTTCAAGTGCATTTTTGCAACCAACCAACGTTATTGTCATAAAGGCTATATATGGTATGCCTTTCAAGATTGAACATGCCACTTAAAATCTAATCAAACCATATGTTCCTTGCATTTTAGTGAAGCTGGATATCACAGACTATAATCCTTCTCTTATTTAGATGATGTGAGTCACTTTCGGTAGGGCATTATATTGTATATAAAACATGTCAAAGTATTTCTCAGCCTTCCACACAATTTGGCATGAAGGGAGCTCCTACGACTGGCTTCACATGGGCCTTTCCCATACACTTCCTCATGAGCCTACCAAATCAAGCGATGTTTGTGGAGCTAAATCTCATAGTTTGCAATCCTTCTCTTGTTTGGATGGGTGATCACTACTGATTTGCAAGATGCTACATTATAAATCATCCCAAAGTATTACTTGAAGTGGCAAACAATGGAGCTTGATGTGAGCTCTTGCTACAAACTTTATCCGAATCATATACCTTCTTATGAGCCCTATCAGACTAAGTGAAGTTAAGTTGATAGATATACCGCTAGCCTAATCCCCGATTACTTGATTTTCTCCAACAATGAAAGCAGGAGACAATTTATTGCCTTAGCCAATCCATCGACTCTTCCTAAGTCGCTCCTCAACCTGATCAGCCAGTTGTTTTTTTTCTTTTTTTTAGAGAGGACAAAAACCCTTTCAAATTTAAAATACTCAATTCTAATACAAAAGAAAAGTAAAAAAAGAATTTACAAGAAAATAATAAGATGAACAAGAGAAGAAACAATAAAAAATATGAACGAGGCTAAGGATTCAGAGCCCTAGATAAAGCTAAAATGAGACCATGACCCATTCAAGTGCCTTTTCTAAATAGTATCAATTTAATATCTATTCAAAAATACTAAGATCATCGAGTTGTTGCTTTGCTATTTTCTCAATTCCTGGTTCATGTTGATGAGACCTTCCTTGCAGAAGACTCAATAGAATAATTTAAAGAAAAATAGTTCGATACCTCCACCGATGTCTTCAATAAATTTATAATCATAATTTTGATTGGTTAATCTTAATTAATATCAGTTTAATACTAAATTTAAATGCATTAATTGTGCTGGAACACAGAAAAATTATAATTGTACTAAAAAAGTACTAGTAAATGTGTTGTAATAGCATTCTAATTTGAGATACAAAACAAATATCCAACCTTAAATATATAATAATCCAAAAAACAACAGATTGGCTTATTATAGCCATACCCGTGTGATAATTGCAACACTTGAACAATAGATATCATGACAACATAGTTTTTCAACCATTCAATAAATACTTAGACGAGTGCTGTCAAAGTTCCCACAATACATGCCCAATTTACCCTCAATGTGAGACATCAATTTTAGAAAAGCCAGAAATACATGCGGCACGCTGAGTTTTTTTTTATAATTTTTAAGGGATATTTGGGGGCAAATTAGTAAGCAACATAACATATTTTATAAAACAATAACTACAAGCCTCCGTTCCTGAACTACAACATTCTCAAAATTTGTGCACAAAGTAGGCAGTAAATAGTGTAATTATTAAGAAATTCATGCCTCGTCATCAACATCATCATCCTCATCATCTCCATCATCATCATCATCATCCGTACCCTTATCCTGCATCAAAGGAAAAGCGGTTGAAACATAGATTACAATCAATTGCTAATTAATGTGGCAAAGTTTTAACAGATGGCTAAAAATTCGTTATCAGAAATATATTTGGATATAAGGTTCACAAAGCATGCTATTTACATATGCATATTAAGTGCAAGTGCACATAAGTATATATATATATATATACACACAAGCATGAAATCTCAAAATTGCAAACAGCTTCTTATCATGGCACTTCTAAATCATGTGGTCCTCATCGGTTAAGTCTCAGATTATGGATTCTATTATGATTAAACATACACTCCATATATTCTATTTTAGATCTACTATGACGAAAATTTTTAAATTATAAAATAATCTCTACAATTTGAGTTTTGATTTAACTTCATCCTTAGTCTTATCAATTAATACAATGTCATTTACAAATAACATGCACTAAAGAACCTTTTAAATGTGGTATGAATAGGGCTGGCTTCGAGTCGAGTTCGAGTCGAGTCAGCCCATACTCGAACTCGAATCCAACTTGTTCGAATTCGAGTTTGATTCGAGTTCTAATCGAGTTAGTGTTGAGTTCGAGTCATTTTAAATAGAGTCATGATTAAACATACACTCCATATATTATATTTTAGATCTACTAAGACGAAAACTTTTAGATTATAAAATAATCTCTACAACTTGAGTTTTGATTTAACTTCATCCTTAGTCTTATCAATTAATACAATATCATTTACAAATAGCATGCACCAAAGAGCCTTTTAAATATGGTATGAATAGGGCTGGCTTTGAGTCGAGTCAGCCCATACTCGAACTTGAATCGAACTTGTTCGAATTCGAGATCGATTCGAGTTCTAATCAAGTTCGTGTTGAGTTCGAGTCATTTCGAGTCATTTTAAATAGAGTTCAAGTCAATATGTATAACTCAAACTCAGCTCGAAAATTTTTGAGTGAGTTCGAAATGTCTCGAGTTCGAGTCGAGTCGAGTTCGAATTTCAAGTTTCGGGTCAAATTGCCAACTCTAGGTATGAATATCCATATTAAAGCAAAAAGATGAGCATAGTATTAATGTAATCCAATTGTAACCAAAAAATTATTAAACAAGCCACCTTTCGATCGAATACATATTACTGATCCATTATCTTTAATAGCATCAAAATGTCACACGAATTTTCTATTTAAAACCCTACAAGTAGTCTTGATACTCTATCATAAGCCTTTTTAAAATCAATAAAAATTAAACGAATATCTTTTCTTTATCAAAAATAGTAATAAATATTTGGCTTCTCTGGTAAACCTAACTGACATAAAACCAAATTGATTTGTGAAATAAGAGTATCCTTTCATAATCTGTATTCAATTACCTTTTTCCAAAATTTTAACATATGGGTCATTAACTTAATTCCCTTATAATTTGCACGATTTTGAGCATTGTCATTATTCTTAAAAATAGGTACAACACTACACCTTTTGCACTCATTTGGCATATTTTTTAGTTTTCAAAATAAATATTAAATAACTTAATAAGACAAGAAATTTCTTCCTCACCAAAGATTTCCACACACCTGCAATTTTCAATTATTCATCCTCGTTAAAGCACTCCATACCTTAGCTTTGCTAACCCGCCAAATGAAAGTGTAATTCAAATTATATTTAGAACCATAAATTCACTCATATCAATCGCATTGGTACAACCTTTATTGAAAAACTTGGTAAAATTATTCATCTATCTTTATTGAATATCTTTATCCCTAAAAATTTTTTATTATCTTTAAAATTAATTAAATTTTTAAATATTTAGCTATTAAATTCCATATAGGGTTAGCTTCACCCTTAAAATTTCACTATCCAAAATTTAAAATTTTATTCCTAAAAATATTATATTACTCTTCTTAAGATTTTATCTATATATCTATATCTATATATATATAGATAGATAGATAGACAATATACAAGAGCTTTAATATGTTTAAAAATTATGGCAGCATAAAGAAGTTACCTCATCATCATCTTCCCCATCGAAATCTTCTTCATCGGCCTCCTACATTAGCCAATTAAAAAACCACGTAAATCAAACTGACTACAAAAAAATGCCAAATAAATAATTTCAACAAAAAATAGAAGAATCAACAGATAGAAAGAGCAAAACTTACGTTATTGAAATACTTGAGCGGGTTAGGCCATAAATCTTCTTTGATTATCTCAGCAACCTGCAAGAAAACATCTCAGTAGTTGTATGTGAAAAAGTAAGCTCAAGCATTCTCAGGATAAGAAATTCAGAAGAAAATAATAATGCTCAAGTCTTCTAAACATAAAAAATTCAAGATAAAATATAATGCTTAATTCAAGAGAGAAAAAATAATCAAATCACCATATGCAAACTTAAACCTGAGCAAGAGACGAGGCTAATTTTCTTACAATGAACCCAAAAAAAAAATGAAAAAAATAGCATCTAAGCCTTACCTCATCATCTACTCCATCTAAAGCAGTTTTTTGTTGCGCTTCGTTAAACCAATTAAAAAAACTGCAATTTTACAGTAATCATAAGTTAAAAGCAGTAAATGTATAAAAAAATTTAAAAAAAATTCTATAAAGATATGACATAGTATAAATGAATATTAAAAAATTTAAATAATATTCACAAGAATATTGAAAAAATAATTATATTAACATTCATGAATATGCCACAAATCCGTTACAGAAAAAAGAACGTTAAATTAAAACAGTCAAGACACTGGAAATTTTCATCACGATTGCAATTCTAAGTGTGAACAGAAAAAAAAGATGCAGAGAAAATAAAAATGGGGATACAAAATTTGACGTGTTTTACTAGTTTAGATAACAAGATCTCAACAAATCACACTGCTCTTAGTTCTTCTTCAATCTTGTTTTCTACTCCTGTTTCATACTATTATAATTTTAACTACTTTGTTTCTTGCTGTACTAGCACGCATCTATCGCAGACCTCTTAGAAGCACTACATGTACCTTTCACCGGACATGGCAACCATCAACTTCAAGGAACCACCACTGGCTAATCAAAAGCATTGTCATCAGTTGTATCTAAAGAATACGACTGCACACTATGTGCAGGGACTTGTCTACCATTCAACTGCAATAAACTGCCTCCATTCCAACTGTCAATCACCTAAATAGTCCACAATCGATCATCTATAGAATGTTAGCTAACCTCTACAAAGGTCACTTATAGTGTTTTCATATTGAATTATTTAATAATTATTGCTTTATCTGCATAAAATATATATTTATAGGTGTATATCACTCATAAAAATAATTATAGGTTTTTGTTTGTGAGCAATATATTTTCTATTAATTTTTAAATATATTGCTCACAAACAATAGCTCATTGTTATTATTATGTGGCATACAACTATATTTTATGCAAATAAAACAATAATTATTAAGAAACGTCAAAATAAAATGAAACTGTTGTACTAATTGAGTTAAATTCTTAATTTAACATTATAAATTTGGATTCATTATATTTTGATAATTCTTTTTGGTAGAAAGAATGATGCCCCATCTCTTTCATTTGCTCAACGTCTTTAGAAAAATCCAAATCAAAAGATACAGAAGAATGAGAATTGGTAGTAGAAGAAGACATAATTACCTAATACTAATTTTATTTTTATTCTTCCTTCAAAAATATTGAAGGTAAATATTTAATCCAATATTTAAAATTTAATCGAATGATTTGAAACGATTAATAAAATATTAGTAAATTTTATTTATTTAACTATAGTAAAGCGGTAACTTAAATCATTAATTCTTCTGGCAAATTTATCAAAAATTGGCAAGCAATTACAACATTCTTATAACCACTGCTCAAAATGATTGGCTCAAAAAAAGAATAGATATAATCTAAAACGAACATGGCATTTTTAATTGTTTTTGCATCACATTAAAATTCTTAAAAATTATATTTATGTATATGCAGGATGCATTTTAGGAATCTCCTTACAAAGAAAATTTATTTATGTAAGGCACTAATTCAAAATACTGAAAATTTTAAGCCAATGTCGGTTGGCATTACAATATTCATAATAAGTAATATACAGTTCTACTAATCAGCTTAAGCTTGCACGAACTCAATTACCATAGAAAATAAATAATCATTACAAAGAAACTGATTCATCTACGGGTACAAGATATCTGCAATGCAAATTTAGTATGGGAGAGAAAAGAAGAAGAAAAAAGAGAAGCCGTGAATTTAGGAAAACACCTGTCTTCTTCAAAGGGTCTCTTGGAGCCTTTTGTCTCATGGCCAGAGCCATTGGCATTACCCTTAAATATTACAATAAAATAGGGTTTAGATAAATTAACGATAATGAGTAGCCACATTAAAAAAAAGGTCCAGCCTAACCATTCCCTCCTTCCACTTAATTTCTGAACCAGTTATATTTGTTGTTGCTTCATCAGAAAATAAGATCGTCTTTGTTAATTTCTCTCCTTCGAAATATGGGTTAGGTGAGAAGTTCTGATCACAGAAGCATAAACTACAATTATTATAGTTAATGAGCCAAACAACCTCTTGAAACGTTTGAAAAGAAATGCACTTACAAATGTTATGGAATAGCCAGACTTCACATCTTTAAAGTCCTCAACATTTAGTGATACCAAGTGCTTCAGGATCTACGGACCAAATCAAGGTAAAATTAATATAAGTTCCTGCAGTTATCAGCATAAAGAAGCACATGTGCAGCTGCTCCAAGCATAAGAACTTGCTCAAATGTGCAAATATTTACTTTAAATAATTGTATAAAAAACAATAAAACAAAGCTATCGCTTCCTAAAACATGTTTTCCAACTAAAGCTACAAAATGAGTCCTAAGAAAAAGCAAAAGACAATCCTAGCAAGCTTTTACTAAGATGATATTCAACTTGCTTCCATCATAAAGATTAGCAAAGCCACTGATTTAACCAAATGCCCATTCTAGAAGTCATTAATACCTTGTGATCATTTTCGTTTATAAGACCACCAAGTACAGGATGACCAAGGATCTGCAACATTAAGTATTTCAGAAAACAAATTAGAGGTAAATGTTGTTAAAAAGCTCCACGTAAGATATTAGTGCAATCATATAAAATAATTAACAAAATGCTTACTGCTGTTAACCAAAAATTTGGAATTGAATGAATTATCTCTTTTCTTTTACTATAGACAGGACTTCGTATCTCACTATATTTTTGCTCTACTTCCAAAACTTTGTCACTCGCCTCCTCATTAATCTAGAAAAAGCAAGACATAAATGCATGTTATAGATAATAGAAAAAGTTATTAATGTAATATAAAGGATAACAGAAACAAGAAAAAAAAAATCCAAAGCATTCTGAGCTACACAGTCACAATGAAGAAACAGGAATAGCTTGCAGTGACAATTGATGCCTATATAGACAAGTATAGGTACAAGTATAGTTAGATCCATATGGAACAGTAGATGAAAAGATGCATGCACAGGTTAGAAACTTTAGGAAATCTGCAGCATTTCAAGTACTGCATATATTACAGCATGTATTCCAGGTTGCAGCTGCTCCAAGACCATACGAGTCAAGCCAGCAGCCTTTGTGTTGGGCTAACTACAGGATTCAGTTTACCTATTGGCATAATTATTACACCATTATTACTACCTTCCATACTGACTGCTCTATAATGGGTTTGGTTAAATTGGCAGGATCCTTCAACTGTTGTTGCTTTCATTTTTTCGAAACTTGTATGTTTACAAGATTGACTAGTTATTGGTTGGTTATTCAAGCTCTTAAATTGTGTGTTCAGAGGATTGGCTCGTATTTCTCAGAAAAAAATCAGTAAATAAAAAATAATATTCTATTGTGGTACTGGAACCTATGGTTAGAACTATGGTGGCAGTTATTTGTAGAATGCAAGAATAATTATCATACAAGAGTTGTTTACACTCAGTGAGAAAGTAAAGCATCTAATCTGGAAGGGGGAAAAAAAACACGTTTCTTTGACAAATGAAATTGGCAAAACTTCCAGAGCTCTTTTGGAAAAGGCAAAATAAAAAGCCAAAAGGTAAACACAATGTAAAGCAATAGCTAGAATTTGATTTTTTTTTTAGCATAGTTTAGCTTGGCGTTCTGCAAAAAACTAAAACACATTTTGCTTTGTTTTGAAGTAATCTAAAACCCCTCAAAAATAAAAAATAAAAAATAAAAACTTAAAAGCAATATCATAAAAAGTTTTGATGTCAGAATGATCCTTCATGATCTGTGGTAAAAGGACATTGTGCCACAATAAATTTAACACATTAGCAGGTTATTGGCATATTTTTGAAAAAGAAGAGAGGAAATTTGCGGCTGGCAATCATCAAAACTACTTGGAGATACCTACAGATCATATTAATTTAAGAACGCTGATCTCAATGCCCGTGAACCAATATTCAACATTTTAATCATGCAAGGTTGGTACAAAGCTAGTAAACTTGTTGCGATTACTATCACAAAGCAAAATAAAGTCAAGCCAACGGTTAAATGGTTCATGGTCCAAGCTGTATACCAAGTTTTGCATATACTCATTAGAGCAATAATAAGATGTCCTATGAGTTTGTTTGGTTCCACTTAGTTTAACTTAGATTAGATAATCCCCAAACAGCTGTTTATTGCAACTAAGTTTAGCCAAACTCAGCTAAGGTTTACTTATGCCTAAACCAAATAGCTTTAGCTTAAATTAGCTTGGCTTAAGGTACCCTAAATAAACTTGGCTTAAGGTAGCTTAAATTAGTAAGCTAAAGTAAATTAACTATGATTAATTAGTTGTTATTATTAATTATTCATCAAAAAATAAACTATAATATTTATTAATTAAACACGAATTAATTATGTAATTAACACATCTAATTTTTAGTCCAAATTAATGAAGCAGTTATTATGACTATGTACATAATTAGTAGCTCTCATTTATTATAAATTAACTAATTATACTTAATTATATGATTAGTATAGTTAATTATATGTAATTATTATTATAAACATAATTATAAATATAAATATTATTAATTTAAATGCAAGTAAATAAATACTAATAAATAATTATGTGGTCAGTTAAACAATTAATTATTATGCAATAACAATTTATTAGTACTGGTTCATAATTATTAGGGTATAATACATTATTATCTATGTAGTTACATAATTATATATATAAACAAAATAGCAACAATAAACCAAGCATTAATCCCACTAAATGGGGATGGTTACATGAACTATTTGTTTCTTTTAAGCATGATTAAATAAAATCCTCTCCTTAAATTCTAATAAACAGAGGAGGCTCATTCTAACATTTTCTTCCGCATTTTTTTTATCTTCCTCTTCTTCTTTTAACATAAGCAAAAGCCAAACACTCATTTTTTCTAACAAGAGTATCAAAAAGTTATGCTAAATATATTCAAACCATCTAAAGATAACATTCTAAAATTTATCCACTATTGGAGCCACCCCAATCCTGCGACAAATAAATTCATTATTTTTCATCCCATCCTTTCAAGTACACCCACTCATCCATCTTAGCACTCTTATCCCTATAACACTTATTATATAAGTTTCTTCTTTATTGGTGAGCATTCATTCCCATATAACATAATCAGTTATAGCACTCAATAAAATTTTTCATTATTTTTATGATCATACAACATTCTAGAAACACCCCTCCATTTCATCCAACCAGTTGGATCATATTGATCTTACCATTAATTTCACCTTAATTTTGTATAACTGAACCAAAATATTTGAACATTTCACTCATCATAATCCCATAGTCCTCAAAAGTTTGTCCCTGAAATTAAGGCTTCTATTAGGATAAAAATTACACTAAATATTTCAGTTTAAATCTCTTTAGATTCTAAAAGAATCTCTCATAACTCCAGACTTGCTTTAACCCCATCCATAGTCTTCTCAATTATTAGAGTGTCAACTACAATTAACATAAACCAATAAACCTCTTCTAGAATGTGTTCAACAAGAACATCTATAATTGCATCCAAGAGAAATAAGCTGAGAACAATTATATCAAAGAGTTATAAACAGAAAACAAATCCTTAATACTCCAATATTAAAATGAAAAATCATTAAACAAGCTACCTTGCAACTGAGCACATGTTACATCTATACTGAGCACATGTGACTTGTATTCAATCACTTTCTCTCAAAGTCTTAATGTATGGCTCATTAACTTAAATCCCTTATAATTTGCACAGCCTTAAACATCACATTTATTCTTGTAAATAGATAAACAATACTCCATTTATCTAACATCTTTTCAGTTTCAAATTGTAATAAATAACTTGATAAGTGAAGAAACACATTTCTCGCCAAACATTTTTACATATTGAAAGGGATGTTATCCCATCCTATAGCTTCTCCGCACTTCATGTTCTTGACAGCATTTTAAATCTCTGTTTTACTAATTCACCAAATGAAAATGCAATTGTATTTTAATAATTAAAAAACTTTCACATATTAATAGCATTAATACAACATTTTAAAAAATTGATGGAAACACTCCCATCTATTATGTTGAATATCTTCATTCTTAAAAAATATTTGAAACACTGTATTTAATATGTATTACTTAAGCAAATCTATTTTCTTTAATTCTCATGTGATAATCTTATTTTCACTACCAAGCATATTTACTATTAGTGCTCTCCCTTTCATTTTACCATATATACTTTTAACTTTCTTTCAAATACAACTAATACTCAAACTCCACACAATATTAGCTTCACCCTCAAAATCACAATATAAAAAATTTTAAGACTTCACTAGTAAAAATATCTATATAACAGTTCTTAAGATTCAATCAACTAAATTTAAGGCAATTTTTATATTTTGCATGCCGTTATCTTCTAAGTATTAACAATCATAACATCGTATGTTATAGTAACTTTCAAAATTATTCTTCATTTTTCATTAATCTATCCAAAATCAAAACCACCATTAATAATATTAAATATTTTAATTACCATTAATAATATTAAATATTTTAATTACCATTAATAATATTAAATATTTAACATCGTATGTTATAGTAACTTTCAAAATTATTCTTCATTTTTCATTAATCTATCCAAAATCAAAACCACCATTAATAATATTAAATATTTTAATTACCTTACCAACATGTTCAATTAGATCTCCACTTATAAATAACATTTTCTCATGAGATTATCCTTGAACCAAGTTCTCCAAACCATGATAATTTTTTCCTTTATACCCTTAACCAATCATATTTGAGAGATATAAATGCTTGCAATATTAAAAGCTATCCCATCAATTATAAACATTAAAAATATGATTTGGTCTCTCATTCTTATTACTTCTGCATTATTTTTTGTAACTATAATCAATATGACACTCATGCCATTCTTATGACAATTCTTACCCAAGCACCAAAACTTAAATCCTAAACTATCAACTTATTTTGTTGTGGCACCTACTCATTTTGTTTCATGGAGACAATATTTTTCATCCTATTCATGATCATATCAGCCAACTTAAAAAGCTTGAAAGTGAGAGTGTCAATATTCTAACTATTTATTCTTAATTTAATGAGTGCCAACAATTTTCCTATTATTTAGTTAAATATTTACATGACTATAGAGCCGGATTAAGCTTGAACCAAACACCTTTCATCACATCCAACTTAAGATTCCCATGCTAAGCCTGATCTAAAAAAGCCCTACAAATCATGAACCAAATTTATTCAATAAACAACAATTATGAACTTACAAAATTTATTTCGACAATCCCTTTAAGCACCTGGAACCTTGTGAACATTCAATTGTATAAAAAGGTGATTTCCAAATTTCTATAACAATTAAGGTGTTGCTTGGTACAGGCTTAATTTGTACTAAAAATGTTAAGCAAATCAATTTAATCTAAATTACAAAGCCTTTTGAGTTGTTTGGTTACAAAAAATATATATTAAGCATAAGTCGACTTAAGTTTCAAATTATTAGCTAATCTTTACTTTTTTTATTACAATATATGCAAAAAATTTAAATTCATGCTAGCAAATTTTCTAAATTAAAGCAAGCATGTTTATTATATCATTGAATAAATTTATATTTCTAATTAAATCATTTTAATCATACTTTATATTCTAAAATAGCAAGCGTGTCTCTAAATACTTTAATTGCTATTATAAATTAAATGATAACCATTAATTTAATAAAAATAATATAATCATTGTCATGCCCATTACATATCCTTCTCTTTTGCAAAAATCGGTCAAGGCCCATCATACGTAAATCAAAAGATCATACAAGTCAGCCTAAATCAAATTCATCAGTTTCCTTCCCTGATACCGAACAACCTGGATGAGACCACATCCCCCTCAAAAAAGGTAAAAGTGCATTGTTGGTTAAGAAAGATACAAAAATTCGCTGCACGAATACAATCATGAGGACGGTGTACAAAAATGACAGTATAAAACTCAAGTAGAAAGGCTAGATGGCCCATGGAGCAAGAGGTGCCTCTCATCCTCTACATTAATACAAATCTAAAATCCTTCCCTTTCATGTATAATATCCTTCCCTTTCGTGGCTATCATGTAAGACTTTTTTAACATATATAAAATGACAAGTTATTTAATAACCCAGTAACGATAATCGCAAAAAGAGCGTTAGACATGAAATTGCACGATTACAAATCTAAAGAAACAAACCCAACATAAAAATCAAATCAAAAACAAAACTAGCACGAGACTTTCCACTGTCACGTTGCTAAGTAGCCTCAACGGCAAATCAAAGGCAAAACTATTATTGCTAATCATCTAGTAAACAAGATCTGCAACATATGTCCTATATGATTCAAACACAACCACACATTGTCCTCTCTGTCACAATTCAGTAATTCTTCCTCTTAATTGTTCTCCCTGGTCATGAAGAGTGCCCAGAGCAAGATACTCCAAGTTCACCAAGTGTAAAACACCCCAAACATCTGATACATTTCAGGTATGATCATTTTAAAATACATGTCATCCATGTAGTGTCAAAGACATCAAACATGTATTTTAATTAAAAATTGTTTCATATTTGTAAAGAAAGTGAATGATTCCTTTCATATGTTAAACGTCAGCTTAACTAAATTTTTTTACTGAACTTGAGTTCTAACCCGGCACAATTTACACCTACAAACTCTACAGTTTTAATTTCAAGTCAGACATAGGTAATTCTGAGATAGAATGGGTTATTTAAGTTATGCCAATGTCATTAGAGCCAGTTTATATTTGGAGTCATTTCAAATCAAAATGATCTGCATATATTGGCCTGCTTTCAGTCTAACTACATCTTAAATTTAAACAAATTGATTTTCTAAATCCAAATTTATCCCAGTGTATATGAGTTGACCCATACCAGCTCTTTGGTATCAAGATCGGGTCATGTTGATGTGTTGTGTCAATTTTTTATGCCACTGATACACTTTCCCAAGTGAACAAAAGCTTAAAAATATTTCACACAACCGTGTTTTCTTTAAATTGTAGAAAGCAATTCTCTAACTGCAAGTTAGATTACTTCACTATCATGCTTCAGAAACCTTCACCACACTAGTAAGAATGCGTGAAAATGCTAATTCCCCCGAACATGTTGCTACTTGCACACATGTTATCCCTCACAAAAAAAATTTTACGCATTGCATGTGGTTGTGTAAATGTTGTGTTATGGTCATGGCCCCATTCAAAATTGCTCAAGTTTAACACTAGACAAGTTTGGGATTGAGTTCAAGAGTATTATCTTATCATAATGTTCTGGTTGCTTTAACTATACTTAAAACTAGACAAGTTTGGGATTGAGTTCAAGAGTACTATCTTATCATAATGTTCTGGTTGCTTTGACTATACACCCCCACTAGCAAGGGTGTCCTTACAATAATGAAGAAACAATTTGTTGTAATATACAGTTATTTCTTTGTCTGCAAAAGAGAGTCTAAAATTTATCTAACCTCCATGACCTCTTCCCACACATAGCCGAAGCTCATTGCTGCAAGTTGCTTGCAGGCCTAACCCCATCTGCTCATGTTGGCTTTCTGGTATAGCTTCCGAAACAGCTCTTTGCACTTCTTATAGTGGTTTTTGAGCAATTGATCATCCAAATTCAAGCATATCCTTGATGAAATGACTCAAGATCCCCTTCCAAGCATGGTTAGTAGGGTTATTCACTGGCACATTCCAAAAGTGGTAGTGCCCAAGCAGAAGCTTAACAAGTACTATATCAAATTCGAGTGTCTATTTGATAGGCCAGTTATTCCATTTACTAAGTAGTTTACTTTGGTGTTTGAAAATTTCAAGTTTGAAATCCTGAAGTGAGCCCAAATAAAATACAAAAATTAGGTAAATGAACCAAAACGTTAATAGAAAACAAAACTCAAAATCCATACTCAGGTAAATCCAACAAGATCATGTAATTTAGCAGATTTAATCAAAACTCAATTTTGGGTGATAGCTTTTATAATGACCAAGCCACCAAGGTAATTGTGGTATACAATCCTTTGCATTGGTTGCACGAGAAGGCATAGTAGTAGTGTTATTAATAAATTAAAATCAATATAGTAAGCTTTTTGAAAATGTTATCTCGTGCCTTACAAAAGGTGGGAAAGCACCCCAAATCCTCCCCTCAAAAAATGATCGCCAGCAAAAAGATTTATGGAAGGACAAGTTAGGGTCTGTAAGCACAATTGAAACAATTTTGGAGAACAAATAACAACAAGATAGCCACAGCACAAAAAGACATTCGATAACAAAACCAAAGCACGCAAGTGCTCACATCGATAACAAAACCAAAATAACCAAATCAGCACAATGGAAGATTGACGAGGACAGCACAGAAATATCAGTAAGCATAGAAAAGTATAATGCTACCCACAACAAATTCAAAAGCATAACTACAGAGACATCATGGAACGTCCACAGTCAAAACATATAAAAAAACCTAAACAAAAGCATAATGTTGGTTAATTAAATGAACAGCCTTGTGATATGCATGAAGCAGTAATATGCACATAAACTTCTGAATCCATTCCTCATTAGCAATCAAGTAAAATAAACAGGGGGTGATTTCAGTAAAGAAGATCGAATAAGCAAGACACAAAGCAATGATTTCAGCAAAAATAAAGCTAGAAATGGAAATCGTACAACAAAATGCACACGGCCTCAAATATACAGAAATGGGGTATCAACAAGCCAAATGATTCAAAAACATAAAAAAAAAAAAAAAAAAAAACCCAAGCAAATAAAAAACTACAACACAAAAACCCCATAAAATATGTACCAAAATTAAAAAAAAAAACTAATACGAGCATAACAATTGCGTCACTATTGCCAATAAACACTGGAAGGTGTTGCAGAAAACCAGTACCTAGTAGGCTAGCCTGCTGCCAATGTTTCTGTCAGGCAGTTTCCCAAACGTTATTAGATTTGGCATCACTCATCATATGATTAAAAGATCAACAGAAATGGTTCTTCCAATGTCATTGCAAATCATCCAGCAATCACCAATAGAATGAAATAAACAAAATATCCAAGGCAAAAGAAATCAAAGGAATACAAACAAGGCAAAGACACCTGCAGCAAAGACCCCAGCATCAACAAGAGAGGTTATTAAAGATTAAGTGCGGTGCCATACCAAGGATGCTTAAGACAATCTTAAATGCAACAAAGCTCTTCGCTTGACATAGGATCACTTGAGAAGAACATTGATGCACAAAGGCACAAGTTAAGCGAGCAAGTTAAATACACCGTTTAGACATTAGCTTAGCTTAAGCTAAGCTGCATTTTGTACTAAATAAACATTCCCTAAATAAAAAAAAAAACATCAAATCTTAGATTGAAAGATCTAGCATTTCGTATCAAATACAAACAATAATATAATATTTCATAAAAACAAATCATGTCCTAGAAATAAAATTGTTCTAACTGTTTTTTGATTCATTTGTTAAGCGAGCAAGTAAAATACACCGTTTAGACGTTAGTTTAGCTTAAGCTAAGGTGCATTAAGTACTAATAAAGACCCCTAAATAAAAAAAACACCAAGATCTTAGATTGTAAGATCTAGCATTTCATATCAAATACAAACAATAATATAATATTTCATAAAAACAAATCATGTTCTAGAAATAAAATTGTTCTAACTGTTATGGATTCATTTGTCGAGCGGTTGGTATCTGTTTTGTCATAATATCAAAAGTAAACCATGAATCTATGCTTCACGCTGCAAATTTGAATTGCAACCTTCGGCCAAATGGCAAAAAATTATAGTGGCCTTAACCATGTTGCCAACTTTCTCACAAACATAGGCAAATTTAATTTTGGATACAACAAAGAAAGTTGGTAGTGCTTAAGTAGGTGATGATTTATGCTGTGCTCTAGAATGAAAGACTAGGAAGTCAATCATGGAAAAATATGTGTGATTATAACTTCCAAGGGAACAAAAAAATACTTGTTTCAAAAAATATTCAATAAAAGATTGAAATCTCAAAAAATGTACAACTTGTCATCTATCTTACAGAACCAAAAGTTATGCATACAAGCCTAAACCCACCCTTTCACTCATAGTGATATGACGAGGACATCAAAAGTCAATAATATTACAAGCTAGAGATGGTTTTTTAATTTCATCAATAATCACTCCAAAATTTAATTTTTCCTTATGAAATAAAAAACTTGAGCTAACACCATACTGTAAAGTTTCAAAAAATGGCACAAACTCAATTAAAAAAAAATCCACAATACTTAGAACTGATAACAGATGTGCAAACTATCACTCTGTCTTTGGACCCTACATATGGGTCAAAGGAATTGCCTATTAAAGCACATGCATTTAAATTCATAAAAATTAAATGACTAACAGACAAAAGCATACATCTAATAGAAGTTTCCTGATTCATTATGCTTGACTCCTACTTACAGATATAGTTATAGAAATTGATAGTACTAACAAAAACTATCAACACTATTAATTCCATCAAGGCACTAGAATTCCAAACTTCCAATCAAATTATACTATAACACACCCTCAGGACCAATATTCTTCATTATTCTTCCCAGAGCGTTCAAAGAAACCTCCTTTGTTCATATACACCTATGCATCAATAACATAAGAAATAAAAAGCCACATCTCAAATAAATATGTTGTTCACGATTACATGCCAATTAAAAAAAGTACAAAAATGCTATTAAACTGCCAAAAAGTTCAAATTAGCCATTAATATCATTTTTTTCTAGAATCAATTTTTCCACTAAAGCAAGATGTAAATTCCAGAGAATGTGACTTTTGGTAGAGCATATCCACAATCCTTCTTCATAAAGTTCTTCTGATGTTACAATTCCTTCAGCAATCATATACTATCTTAGCCTTGAAATCAATACCTAAAAATTAATTACACTCAGGTTCTGAAATCCAATAAATAGATTAAGATTTTTCCACAACCAAGTATTTTGTGCATGAAAACACTTCAAAAAGCACTATAATCTTTATGCATGCTCTCTTCCTCTCTTTCAATGGATTCCAAATCTCCATTTCTCTTGCCCATACCAAGAACTGAACAATACATTCATTTCCTCAAAGCTCACATCATCACACTCATCTGTTCGATTGAATAAATTATGGTTTTGAACCACGATTATTTAAGTATAGTGCCTTGTCTTGATCAGCATCTTGCAACCCCACTCTCATCAATTGTACACACAGGACCAATTTGCCATCCCACCTCACTGTTAGTACACTCAAAACCTCCTCCATTCAAACAAAAATTCAAGGTGACTAACTATTATCTAGAAGCTTTCCAATGACAAACTCGCTTTCCTCGCATAACTTCCTGTTCATGATTTCATCACATGTAAAATCATTGTATAAATAAAGGAAACTTCAAAGAAAGTTAAATCATTGATTAAAAACAAAATAATTTGCTAGTAAATTCTCCAAAAATTTATCTCTTCTCTTTCAATGTTCTTATACAAAAAATTTCCCTTTCCCTTTCCCTCATTGTCAACATTCAGTATAAGAACAAATAAGTTCAAAGTCATTCTGTCAGTACTTGCATCATCACATTTGTTCACTCGTTCACATGAACCTCATCTTTATGGACCCATGTCTACGATTACATCTTTTATTTCCGTTTGTGTCCTAGACAATCTTTTGCAATCATTAACTAATTATCCTATATGCTAGCCCACCTCATAGTTTGCACAATAGTAAACCCTCACCCAAAATACCCTCCTCTAAGCATCCAGCCAATCATGAAGACTCTGTAGGCCCATCACATTAAAATTTTTGTATATGTAATCCAAAGCAATAACCATTTTGCTCAGACCTTTGTTGCTCCCATATCTGACTCATGTAAATGACACTACTTATTGATCAAGAATTCTTCAACTATTAATATATACGTTTCTGAAAGAAGCAATTGAAATTAGTATGCCCAAGACACTGCAAGTGTTACAACCTCAAGGAATCTATATTGATTGTCCCACCAATAATGTAAGATACCGAGATTCACTTTTCTATTGAGTCTTGGCTCATCTAAATATATATCCATTCAGATTTTTTTAGATTGACCTTATCATCATAAAAAGAATCAGAATCCTATACATCAAATCAAAAGCGCATTATCCTTTATTTATAAAACTATGCTATCATATTAAAATCATAAAAAATTATTGACAATGGTTGCATAAATTGAGATTTAAAAGGGTCAAAGGAATCTCTCTTGGGTGCTCAGCTTGATAATTCCCACTCAATGCTTATATGGACTGAGCTATTGAATAGTTCGAGAAAAGTCTGAATGATTTTTCTTATCCTTAAAGTTTACACAATATAATCACCCCCATGATTATTTTATAGCACAAATCAATGAAACAAAATGTATATCATTAATCAAGAACAATGGAAATGCCCAAAATTGTATGAAATCAGAGCAATATTATTTAAACTTCAACATTCTTGTAAAATATTCAAGGCTTTCACAAATCTTCATGATTATGGCATCATATCTTTCAAGATTTTTTTAACATTTAAGTTCAATATGAGTGTACAACAACATACAGAAATATTTGTCATCACGTAGAAGCCCATCTCCAAGTTCAAATGATTTCTCATAAATTCAACAAACAAATTATTTGCATAAGCATTATCTATAATAACGCTAAAAAAAAATTTTAAATTCCTAATCATTCAAAAAAATTGTATCAACTTTTAGATAATGCAAGCCCATCAAGTGAAGGTGGCATAAACCCAAAGTTTATGATTTTTGTTTGTAACCACCAATTGCTATAAATGAAATGTTCTATCAAGCAAATATAACTATTGGAGTTAATTGACGTCCATAAATCAAAAATTGGACTAGAATTTAACCCTTCTCTTAAGCAAAACATTATTACAATCATTTCTAATTGTGTTTCCAAAAAAAATTGTGGTAAAGTTATAATGCTCTCACACATTTCCATTCAACGCATTTTAAAAGTAACTCACGTGTGATACCACAAGATGTAAAAAACTCACATAACTCCTCATGATCAAACTTCATTTCAGTCATCGAAATTGATGAACTAGAATGCGATTACAAGATAAGTTGACCTACATCGCATATATCTCTTATCTTACATTGTGTGAGATGTTTTAAATTTTCCATGCAAAATTTAATTCACACAAATAAAATCATATTTATGTCACTTGCAACTTTGTTTTCCATCTTTTTTAAAAGGCACCATCTCAAAATGTCCCCACAGAATTTAGTTTTTTTTTTTTCATATTTACAATGTTTTTACTTTCAGCAACTTGATCATCATCCCCAATATCAAATAACTTATGTATCACTCTTTCCTCCACCAGCATTTAAAAGTACTAGAATTCTTCATTAAAAAAGTACATTTAATTTAATGTTAACACAATACTTTATTTACAACTATAAAGATAATAAAAAGTATAGAATCATTTCATAAAATAGAAACAATACATCACATATAATTGTTCTAAATAGTTTAAGAAACACAGAAAGTGTCTCAAATAGTTTTGGTTCCCAAATGCTTCCCTATAAAATTTATCCATTTTTACAAGCTACAATCTCTAATGCATATATATATATATATGAGAGAGTATAGCATCAGAAAATGGCAGATAAAAAATATACAAAATTTAAAATCTAGAGTATTCTCATTTTGAAAATTATAATGTTATATACCCATAAACATTTGGTGTTATCTGAAATAGATGTATGAATAGATGTATGACAGAGTATAGCAATAGAAAATGGCAAATAAAAAATATACAAAATTTAAATGCTCGAGTCTTCTCAATTGAAAAGTATAATGTTATACCCTCTGATATCCTCATAGGCCAATTGCAGTTACACCACCGTTTAAAGTTATATATTATATGGTAAAAATAAAGGGCATTGAAATGTGAAAACAGCTATTCCACACACCCGTTTTAAGTGTTTAATGTTTAATTAATCATTTTAAATAACAAACACAAAGAGTAACCATAGCAATATATTGTGTATCTATTATCTAGTGTGTATTTGTTAACTAGTAGCAAGTTCCAAAAGACTAAAAACTATCTAACATGCAGCTAATAAATTTCAATGAAGTGTGTAGTTAAACAACTATTAAAATTGCAAACAGCGCATTAAATGACCTATTAAAGATATTAGAAGATAATACAAACTATCTAACAAGTAAAAACTGAAAATAACACATCTACATAAGAAAATCCCTACATATAATTTCTTGCTGAGCATTAGAGCCAAAAAAAAAAAAGTTAAAAATGTTCAAATATTATAGTATTTTTCACCATTACTTGGTGCAACAATCAAATCTGAATAAGGCTATGAAATGCAACAATAGAAAAGAAAAGCTCCATAAATGTGTCATGAGTGATCAAGCCGATTAAATAATTCAATTGACCTGAACCAAATCCAAATTTTTGTTGAGTCTGCTTGCTAAACTTGAACCTATTTTTAATATGGATTGACCCTAACCAGGATTCTTGCGCATCATTTCCGTGTCATGTTCCCAATTGGTTTTAAGATTTGATAGGTCTACAACCAATCATAGCGACTCTATCGGCCCATCACACCAAACTATTTATCTGCATGTAATCCAAGTCAATATCCATGTTACTCAGACCTATGTTACTCCCATATCTCACTTGTGTTAAAGATACAACTTATTGCCAAGTCACAAGAACCTTGCATCAGGTGACAAAACCCATTGACAGGCCTCTCCATTCTCGCACTTGAATGGTTGCCTTGCTATGCATTCATCTCCACCAATCCTTTCATTTCAAGCCACCGCCTTTATACCACAATTACCATCGTACTCACTAGTGCACCGAATTTCCTAATCACAATTCACTGCGATCATCTGCCCACATCTACCTGCCATCCAAAAGCAATGCCACCTCTCACCAGTGCACCAACATGTAATCCTCCACCTTTGAGAATGCAAAAATATTACCGCACCAAAATATACGTTTTTCACAAATCCCCAAGTTTCTTAAACCACGCGCACAATAAATGAGTATACACATTTCTTTGTCTACCAAAAACACGAACTTCTAATTGGTGAATGGAACGGTACAACACTAAGAAGTTAGCAACGACAACTGATTACCTATTCAAAAAACTATCAAAACAGAAAATCAAACCAGCCTTTACGAAAAGCATGCCAAAACGACAGAAATTTGTAAGGCACGGGTATACCTTCTCGAGCTCGTCCTGTACCTCCCGCAGTTTCTCGATGTGGATCACAAGTTGCTCATCAATGTGATCAAAGTCTTCCCCTTCTCCCCTCTCTTCAATCCTAGACCTTTTTCCCTTGTCCGCGACCATCTTACTCGTTCCAACGGCAAACCCTAATTTCCCCACGATATCTCAGTTTTGCAGAGAGAGAGAGAGAGAGAGAGAGAGAGAGAGAGAGAGAGAGGCTACGAATGGCAGAAAAGCATTTTAACCGCTGGGTGTTTTTAGTGCTGTTTCGTTGATCCAACTCCAGCGCTTGGAAGCCGATCCGTGGCGTCGTATGCGGACGGACCGATTAAGTCTAATCACTAAACGAGGGCCCCAAGATTTGGGGAGGCAACATATCTTTATATTAATTATCAATAAAAAAGAAAGTTAAAATATTAGTATTTAATTATAAAATTATATTAAAATTCTATCAATATTTAAACAAGTTTGTATATATAATACCAAAGTATGTTAATACAATTTATTCTTAGAATCAATTTAATATAAGTATTGCTACACTTACACACTATTATATATTAAAATATATAGATGATATGTCAATTTAATGTATAAGTAGATTATTAGTTGAATATATTTTTTTGTGAGGCTTATATATAAATATTTAAAAATAAAAAAAAATTCTATTGATCCTGAATACTTTTTATTATATATTTTTGTATTACTTCATTTTTGATTTAATATCATATGCATCAAATTGTACAAATATTATATATATATATATATATATATATATATATATATATATATATATATATATATATATATTACAAATATATTAATATCTAATAATAAAATTTAATCTTCAAATGTGATCCCCTTAATTTCAATTATATATTTTCTTACTTTGAAAAAATATTTGAGCATAAGTTTTTACTGCTGATAATAAAATAAAATAATTATGTTATTTAAACTTTAGAACACCTGAATGATCATCTTCTAAGAATAACCTAAATTAATTGCATAGAAAAGACAAATACAATATGTTGTTCGGTTCATTAATTATTACTTTTCAAACAATTCATATTATGCAGAGATGAAATCCATGCAAATGCATAATGTCTAAACATACGTTATAATAAAATATATAAATATTACAATGTTGGCATTTTTAATATGGTGGAACGAATTTATATTTTGTAAATTTTATTTCACAACAGAGATATTAATTAAAATTATAATAATTTTATCTTCATAATTTATTAATCTTATTTTAAAATCACTAAGTAGTATTTCATCTCATAAATAAATATTAAAAATATTTTAATGTGAATATTAATTTAAATTTTAAATTTAAGATTTATATCACATATTTAGAAACATTTGCAAGAGTGAAAAATAGAAAATGGGAATTTAACATGCATAATAGATGACTACTTATGTTTTGTATATTGATAGTACACTTCTCCATTAAAATATCCCTTTAAGATTCTATAACTCTAAAGATCTGTTTAAGTAGTAATAAGTGAAATTCTTAAATATCGATGCACTTTTTCAGATAACGGTGGAGTTCCTGATAAGAACTTCAAAGTTAAGCGTGCTCAGATGGGAGCACTCTTAAGATGGATGATCTGCTGGAAATTTATTTTCATAGGGCAAAACTGTGAAGCTTTTCAGGCCAAATCGAACAATACCTTTGTACTTAAAAGTTTGGGTTGTTACAGCTACTGTGTAAAAAAATTCTTGCATATTGGATAAGAAACTCCTGGTGGTGGTTGCTTCATCTCTTCTCCATATTAGAGTGAGAGCTTGTGTATTTCCAGTCAATGGATAAGCTATTTGTAACTCTATATGTTAAATACCAAAATTTTGTTTCTAATTGTTTATTAATATTTAAATAATTTTGACCTCAAATTGAAAATATAATTTCACCATTGCGTTCACTAACCCCAAATTAGGTATGGGTAAAGTTTTGAAGGCATTTGGAAGTCGTTGAATTTTCAACGAATATTTTAATAATATTTAAATACCTGAAAATTCGAGTAATTAAATACTCGTTGGATCGAAAATCCGAATGCACCATTATGTTCAGAAGCCCTCAATTAGTTAAGAATGATATTTTGAAAATTTTTGGGATATAATTATTAATTAAGGATTAATTAATTAAATTGATTAAAATAAATTAAATAATTATTTATTTAAATAAATCAAACGGCGTTGTCCTGATTAATTATGAACATCGTTCATATGACCGCCCGCGCCGTCTGGATAGACGGATCTTTCTGATCCGTCTGATCAGGAGAATCAGACGGCTAGGGCTCGTCTTCTTCTCGAGACTGACGCGTGGAGGCGAGCTAGCACACGCGGCTTCCTTCTCACCTCGTAAGTGGCAATCGCCACTGAAGGACGACCCTTGAGGCTCCTTTAAGTCCTAAGAAACTACATATTAGCCAATCTATTCGAATTAGGGTTAACAAATTTCAGGAAACTCTCGATCGAAAGATTGAATCAACCCGAGCCGTTGATCAGGTATTCCTATATGCTTCATTTGCTTTCGTTTAATTGCTTCAAAGCCATTTCGTATACCTATTCCAATATATAGATTGCAATTATAAATCATCTGATTGATTAATCAATGGCTCGATCAAGCGAATTTTTGAATCTAACCACATTCGATTCCGTTATAAGAATACCTCGCCGATAGACCTCTCTAGGGTTAGCTATTACCGGAGCTGTGGATCTCCTCCGGCCATAATCTAGACACCGATCAAAATGTTACTTCAAGACCTTTCAATCGGGGTATGAACCAACCCTTGTCATCGAGGTTATGGCCGGCAACTTTGATACCCTAGACGTCGTTACTCGGTGATTTCGCGCGAAGGAGACTCGTTCTCCAGACGGGCGGGCTCGTTTGACCCGACCCGTTCTTACATGTCAAGCTCTAGTAGCTCGGGCCATCTTTTCGGGCTATTTCAGCGGGCTACTGAAAAATGCGGGCCCCGCATACAACTGACAAGCCAATCCCGCAAGGACACGTGTCTCGCGGGACAGACTCTGTCAAACACTCAACTCCGAGTGGGACCCACTAGCTGAGCCAGCCAGTCTGCGACCGCCACGTGGAGGAAGGGCACGTCAAACATCAATTCCTGCAATAAATTAATACTTATAATAATAATAAATATACTTATAATCATTATAAAGATAATACAAATTAATTTACTTAAATCTAAGTATATAAATATAGTATAAATACATATATTTAAATAAATAGAGAAAATAAACATAATTAATTAATAATAAAATTTATGATAATAACAGAAATAAATATTAAAACTACAGAAATATTAATTAATTAAATGCAAATAAAAATCAAACTTTGGACTTCCATAAATCATAAAATACTTATCTAAATATTTCAATTAAATATATCATTTTAATCAGCAAAATTAGGAGAATAATATAAAATAATCAAATTTCCATTTGAACTGATATTTTATATAGTGACATTTAGGGTATTAATCAATTTGAAAAAATGTTGCAAAAGATCAAATAATCATAACTTTGAACACACTACCCCAAATATATCTAATATGGGTCTTAAAATACTCAGAAAAACCTAAAAAATAATTTAGAAGTATTAATTTTACTGTTTAGATTAAAATTAAACTAATCACAATTATGACCTAACCTTAATTAAGCCTTTAACTCTATAAACTTCAAATAGCCATAAGTTAGTCAATTTAACTCTAAATTAAATAATCCAAATATCCATTTAGATTAAAAAATCCTAATTTACAATAAACTGTAAGAATATTTAGGATCCAACAGTTAGATTTTCTAATTAATCTTAATCACTCTAAAACTTGATTAGTGAATATTAACAAATTTAATAATCCAAATTAAGTGATTTTAGTTTTAAAGGACTCATAAAGTGAATTAAAACCTATATGGATAATTAGTTTAATAATTTTATAACTAAATTTACTAATCACTCACTAATTATATTAAATTTTAATTATTAACCCTATAAATTAGATTAGCTATAACTTAACCAAATTATATCAGAATTTGATAATTTTGGACTCTGTAGAAATTTTAGGACATAATCTACAATAAAATAATATAAATTTTATATTTCACTAAAGGTTAAATTACTAAAATGCCCTTATAAGATCAAATTCTCAATTTGACCTTATAAGGCATAATAATTAAATAGCTTAATAAAATATTCAAATATTCATCTTATTATCATTTTAGGAAATATAATATTACAAAACATTAAATATTAAATTAATGAATTAAATTATTTTTGCAGATCAGAGAAATTAAAGTTGATTGATATTTTATCAAAACAGTCAGGTACGCAAATTTACTTATACGTTTTATTTCAGTATTCTTATTTGAGCCATTTTCCATTTGAGTATTATTTGCACTGCTTACCGCATTTTAATTTGTAAAAGATTTATATCAAATAGCACGTAACAAAAAGCATGAAACACAATATATATATATATATATATTTTGTGGTGTTTGTCTTTGGAGAGTGGAATGCAACACTGGAATTTGTACAGATTGGGCCAGCTAGCAGCCCCTGGGAGTTATATGGAGGGATTTAGCCTCTTGTAGGAAGTAGGCAAATCCAGAGGAAAGACACACCATCAATTCCTATTTTGAGTAAGCTACCGACGGGTGACGAGATAAGCTTCATACAGGTTATGCCTATGGGTTTACCCATTTGGGCTCAAGAGTCTACGGACTCGACTTATTGCTACAAATGCTTTTGATAGAATTTTATTTCTTATATATTGATTTTCACAGCTAACTTGCAGGGCAGAAATTGAATTTGGAAAATTGCTTTATTTTATATGCAGATTTTCAGTCATTTTCATACTTGATTCATGCCTATTATAGGATGCTAGATTTATTCTTATAAAAATGATTTGCGTACTCCTACCTGACTGGTAAACTGAATTTTTTCAGGTTTTGATAATTAAAATCTAGAAGATCTGTCAAGTTAAAAGGAAAAGAAATAAAGAAGCAGGAGAATGTAAACATTTTTATTCTGTAAAATATAAACTGTAAATTTTCATATATATTTTGGCTCTATGTATAAATGGACTGTGGACTATTATTATATCATTTTTGTATATAAAAATGTATCTGTTTACATTGTGATGAATTGTTCTTTAAAGACTCTTGAACTTCGATCCCCGGTCGCCACACTATATCTTTTCAAAAAATTTAGTGGACATTTGCGTGCTTGAGTTCTCTTTGCATGCACGTGTTCTAATTTTAATCTTGTGATTTTGGATTTGCTTAGTAACCATCAACGCAACCCAGATCCTCATCAATCGAGCGCTCTTACTTAACTGCTTCCACTGTTAAGAGTGTGTGCTCGATGATTGAAGTTTATGCCAACAAAGTTTGTAATTGAAAGGAAGGCTTACAAAATCTAAATCTAAGTTCTAGCTAATAGTCCTAATATAGTTCTATCCTACTAGCAAAGGCAAGCTCTTAGCTAATCACATCTAAAGTATAGATTTGCTACACTAAAATAGGTAATTAATCAAGACTAGGGATTTCCAACATGCACTATCTCTCCTATTGTTGAAAGCTTAGATTTATGTTTACTAAGCTAATCAATAGGCATCTAATTAATAATTCCAATGCCTAAGCTCACATCCTAATGTGACATAAGTCTAAATATAAAAACAAGCTTGTTGTTCAAAGGGCAAAAAGCCAAAAATATGCAAGTAATAAAATCATAAAAATCATATTTAATGAAGATTCAAGGAGCCAAAAAAATCCAATTTCTCCAATTGATATCCAATCATAATAAATTTAGTAAATATGGAATGCTCACATTACAATGAGTAAAATGACACTAAGTAGATTAAAATTGAACAACGTGAAGAAATTAAAGTTTTCGAGACTCTTAATTGCAATTAAAAAGTTGGAAGGTATGACCCATTTTAATGTTTAAAAATAAGATTGAAATAACGTCGGAACGTATGGCCTATTTTAATGTTTAAAAATAAGATTGAAATAGTGTAATTTTTTTTATGGGTCATAATTAATTTTTATAAAAATGTTTAATTATTAGATTCATATAAAATACAAAGCACTAAAATCTTCCCCTAAAAAAAAAAAAAAAAAAAAAAATGTGTCATGCAGCTGATGGTGGATGTCGTGATAGGCGCTGTTGTTGCTGAAAAAAATGTGCAGCAGATTGCCAGGAAGCCAGAGGCCGCAGTGGTCGTCGACGATCTTGATTGTCGCGAAGGAGAAGAAGAAGACCGCCGTGCGGGGAGACATTCCCGAGGCGAGGAACGATAGCGCCCCTCCGCTTGTGTCCAGAATCCCTTCCAGAGGGTGATTGTAGAGAGCCCCGAATGCGTAGGGAACCACCAAACTGTGGTGCTTCGAGTGCACATGCTTGTACAGGAATCTGCTCACGTGCAACAGCCCGTGCATAAAATATTGCCACGTGTCCATCACCACCATCGCCACCATGAACTGCGCCTCAATCCTCAGAACCGAGGATGGCGGCTCGTCTGAACTCTTCCCCGAACCGCCTGCCAGCTGATGTGCAGATCAAATTGTGGTCGAATTTATTAGTTAAGCTTTGGTTCGTATAAGTATAATAATAATAATAATAATAATAATAAATACATTGAATTTGTTAATGGTTTTTGGTTCAACAGTCAGTTTGTAGTTTACAAAGCATATGTTGCAGGTTCAAATTGGGTAAATGCATTTATTTATTTTTTATTTTAAGTCTATGATTTTTTATTGGATCTGTTTGCTATATCATTCACTTATTTTATTTTAAGTCAAAATACCTGCTAATGAAATATTCAACAAAATTTATCTACTCTTTATTTATTTATATTAAATTAATATAAATATTATTTAAATTTTATATTGAAATAATATTTAAATTTAATTAGATAAATTTTTTTAGTTTAAACTAAATAGCATTTTTTTTATTTTATTCTTATTCTTTTTCTATATTCTAAACAAGATGTTGTCAAGAGATCACAGATATATTTTTCCCCTTCAATTACTCAAATTATATGCCATAATTCTAGTCTCATTTTATGCAAAAAAATGAGAGCTTATTACTGCTCTAGGCTTGATTCTTGAAAAAATGTGGAAAAAAAGAAATGTGAAAATTTTTAATAATGCTCTCACTCTAGTATAAATTGCATTATTAGTAATACTAAATTAAGTCTTATTAGTATATCAGCATTTCAACGAGTCTGAATTTCTTCAATGATAGAGAATTGATCTTAGCTCTAAGTATTCATCCTGCTGGAGCCTATTATTTCCGGGCCGCTCTTATTCATCTCGAGAAATACTGTTTAGACCTGTTGAGATGACACCTAAAAAAGCCCATCTAATGAGATGTTTTGGATATATTCAATACAAATTTTAAAAATAATATTTGTATTATTTTAATGTAAATAAAATACACTAATGAAATATGTCCAAATTCCATTGGATGATTTTGTTGGGTGCCACGTCGACGGGTCTAAATAGCATTCCTCATTCATCTCTTCTTTTCATTTGCTGCATTTGCTTCTCTTGACGTGATATCTGTTGGAAAGAGGAATAGCGGCGTATTTTCTCAGACTTTATGCAGCTATTTATTATGTTGTTCTGCTCGGGATTTCTCTCTGCCCGCTTCGATGTTCTCTTCCGGCTTTATTTCTGAGAGATGGTTTTCGGGAAGAAGTATGGTTTTGGACAGTGAAGTATAATGATGCAATTTGAGACCCATCTGCTTGCAGGCGACACACTTTTGCCTTTTAGATATTACACTGATCTTTAATTTTTTACCCAGAAAATGTTTGATCATAATAGATGAGCTGAATCCTTAGTCCATTTCTTTTATTGTTGTCTTTAGTACTAGCTTTGTTTTATTTAACCCCCAATTTTTCTATTTAACCCCCAATTTTTCTTCTGTTAGTTGTTATTTTATTTTTACTGTTAGTTCCGGGAAACATTGCATCTTTTTATTTTTCATAGTAATTATCGGGCCAAGGAAACGATTTGAGAAGTATAATATCTGTTAATGGGGAATTGGTTGGGTACGTACAGTGAAGAGGAGGAGGGAGACGGCGATCTGGAAGACCTGCTGGACGACAACGCCTTTCACAACGGCTGCCTTTGGAACGATGTTCTTAGCGTCTTCTTCGGCCTTTGTGTGAAGCCGATACTCCTTCAGATCTCCCAGCATGACGTAAGCCCCAGAGTAGATCCAATACACCGCAACCGGCGCGATGGTTCCCAGCACCTCATCCGACACACGGTCAAAGCGAAAACCCCAGCCACCCATCAAAGCCGATCCAGCACTAGATGAGTTCCTCGCCGTTCGATCGAACTCCATGATTTCTAAATTCTGCTTGTTTCCAAAAGGGCCTGAGAAGCCATTGCCAGACGCTCTCTTGCATTTTATAGTTCCCATCAAAGCCTGGCTCAGTGGACAAGATTTCAAAGAAAAAAAAAAAAATTTATTTTCTTTAACGGTTTTTACACAATTATCATATATATTTTTTTAATTTTCAAATTTAACACAAATTTTTTAAATATATATATAATGATTCTGGTGTTCTTAGATAAAAAATTATGTTATCGAATTTCTATATTTTTTTGAAGGAATTTTAAGAGTTTTGCAACATAAATAATTAACAAAATATTCATGTCTCATCTATATTCAAGTTATGATTGATAATTTGATTCAAAATATTTTAATTTGACTCGAAATTTTTGAGTCCGAGTTCGAGTTCGAATCAAATGACTTATTCGAATAATATTTGACTTATTTGAAGCCAAAGCTAATTCAGTTCTTTTTTCTTGACAATTAAATGCCTTTAACACAAATATAATTATAATTCTGATTAGTAAATCTCAATTATAATCAAATTAACATTAATTTTAAATGCATTAATTATGAATTTAACTATTTAAAAAAAAAATTAATAAGGTCATCAATCCAAGTCACTAATCGATACGGGCTTAACAGAAATATAAATATAGGAGAAAAACTAGCAGATTTAAAATTTCTTATTTAAAAAAAAATTAAAACAAAAAATTGACTTTTTAAAGTACTAATTATTTGGTCAGATCTCTCTGCATTCTTCCTCGTATTTTTCCATAAAACATGGCATATGGAGTTGAGGGCATGGATCCCTTCCATGCTAACACCATTCAATGGTATTTGAATCAAATCTAGTGGGCTGTTGGTCATAATTATAGAATTAGTGTTAAATTTGTTTACTGAAAAACCATTATTATTCTTTATTTAAAAAATGAGAAATGCAGCTCACGTGTCATCCAAGAAAAATTTATTCAATAGAATTTGAATATCATTTCATTATATTTATTTATTTACATTAAAATAATATAAATATTATTTTTAAAGTTTGTATTGAAATTATATCAGAATCTTAATGGATGAGTTTTTATGAATACTACTTTAACGGATCTAAATAACATTTCTCTTATTTATTATTTGAATGCTGAATCTATGTTAAATGTCAAATCAATATATATATATATATATACTCATCTAATTTCTTAAATTACTAGTAAAGTACTAGTATTAAGTGTGAATCTTCAGATCTAACCTAAATAATGCACAATGGCTAGGGTTTGAGGAATCCGTTGTTCTATGCTTCAAACGCCACGCACTAGATCTTCACAATTAGCTCGTTGGATATATTTAAATATTAGTTATTTAAATTATATTATTTAATTAATATTTTAAATCTTTTATTTTAATCAAAATTAAATAATAAAATGAGTTTTAAAAATTTTTAAAATTCACTCTTAGCTAAATGAGAATTGATGAACTAAGAAATTGTAACAACCCTAAGTTGTTACTTAATCAGGACTTAACTAGGTTCTAATCTTAGTTTTAACACTATAAATAAGTCATTAAGAACTCACCATGAAGTTTTGGTCCCAATCAATTGTCAAATTGATCAAACTTTGCCACTGCGTTCCTCATTCAAGAATGAGGTAAGAGTGAAATTTTGAGAATCTTTGGAAGTCGTTAAATTTTCTCGAATATTTTAATATATTTAAATAATTTGACAAATACAAAAAATTAATTGTCGTCCAAATAAAAATCCAACATAACTGTTGTGTTCCTCACTTCAAAATTAACTATGGGTGAATTTTTGAGATTTTTCTGATTTTATTTGATAATTTAATTTTTGAATGATTAAAATTATATTTAATAATTAATTAATAATTATAAAAAACAAAAAAAAAAATTCTCCTTGCGGTCATGTGGCAAAACCACCGCATAAGCTCTAGAAAACTCCTATTTTTAATCTCATTTTGATCTCATTTCGAGTTGCCATTATTTAGATCTATTATAGAGCAGAGAAATAACTTTATCTTCTTCCTCTATGCTCCAAAACAAACTTTAAATGTACCTTTTATTTTTTTTTAAACCGAATTAGGGCTCATAATTTCTTAAGTTATGTGCAAAATTAGGAGGCGTATTTGGTATCAATAGAAAGATCTCGATGAGAGCTTTTCATCGGCATATGACATGCCTCATGAGAAACTTTGTGTGGGGAAAATTTGGATGCCAAAATCTTACCTTTTTTTTATTTTTTATTTTTATTTTTATTTGTTTATTTAGATTATTTGTAACTATTCAAAAACTTATAACTTTGTAATTACAATTCCGAATATAGTGATCCAATAAATTATTTTAATTAGAAAAATGCAAGGATTCATATTATGTCATTAATTTTTCTATTTGGTGATTAATTTTACTAATTATCTTTTAAACTAACTTTACTTACCGTTTATTATTAATTATATTTTACTAATAAAATGATATATTAGATGACTTAATTTGGAGTCCAATTGATTAACTTATGTCCAATTTAATTTCTAGGTGAAATAAGAAAATTAGTGATGATACCCAAAAAGTCATTAGTATGAGTCTAATAAAAAAATTAATACTATAGAAATATTTTTAATGATCTCCTAATTAAAATGAAATTCATATTGGCTATATTTGAATAATTAGATATAAAGTTATGAGCAATGTAAGTTTTCTAGAGTTTTGAGTTAAGTGAGAGGTCTTAATATGTCACTATATAAATACTCATCCAATAAAAAATTTGAGACTACCATAATATTTCTTGAATTTTGTTAATTAAAATGATATATATATTTGATATATTTGGATGAGTGGATTAAAAGATATGAATATTTAAAATTTGGTGAATATTCACTTTAATTTAAACTAATTTAAATTAAATAAATGACACATAAATTTTAATTCCTCAGATTTAATAGCAGCGGGCCCCACACAATTAATCCATAAGGCTCGGCATGTGGCCCACAGCACGCGCGGCGCCACAAGATTGGGGCAAGGGACAATGGCGGGACCCACATGTCGTCAAATTGATAGAATGCGAGGCCCGCACTGAGACTGCAAACGGAACTGCTCGAGCGGACGCGGATCGGGTTCGACCCAACCCGACCCGAGGGATCATCCTCCCCGCAGAGCCCGACAACCACAATTTAGGGCTCGAAATTTTGAGCCTATGCCGGCGATGCCGCGACTCGACCCACACACCTTTTAAAAGAACCATCCAAGGCCTATATAACCATGGTCGGATTGAGAGCTAGAGTGATCAAGGGAGGAATAAATACCTAACCCTAAATTATAAGGCTCAAGTAGAGGGAATAGTAACGGTAAGTACTGCGGAGGTGGAGCAAAATACACATGATCAGGTTAGCTTTAGGTCAACCAGATTTGATCACACCCTAATTTGGCACATGGAATAAGCATACACATTGCTAGATTGATAATTGCATAAGGAATTTAGGAGATAATTAGGGTACCTCGTATGAACGGCTATAATAAGACTGGATCAGGACTTGAACGAACAAGACAGCAGATTCAGCTGTGGTTTCTGACAGTCCAACCAAGGTCAGGAGGATGAGAGGGCTCTTAAAGGAGGCTTGGAGCGGTTGGATAAAGCAGTGAGAGCTCCATGGGGCGGACGAGCCCGATGCACGTCTGCGCGGTTGCCACCCGCGGAGCACGTGGAGATGAAAGGCGTTGACCATTCCATCAACGATCCAATGGTCCTGATGCGCCGTTTGATTCAAACGGCAGAAGCACGACGTTGATTAATGTTTAAACGGTGTCGTTAGGATAAATAAATAAATTATTTAATTTATTATTTATTTCAGATTTTCTTAATTAAAATTAGTTGATTAAATACATTCAAAATTATTTTGATAAATCACCCTTAGCTAAATGAATGATGAGGAACACAACGGTGAAGTCATATTTTGATTTTGACGAGTATTTAATTTTACCATTGTTGGGGCATTTAAAATATAATAAAATATTTAACGAAAATCATACAACTTCCAAATGCTTCCAAAACATTAACCATAGTTAATTTGATGGTGATGAGCACAATGATGAAGTCCGATTTTTATTTTGAGGTCAAATTCCAAGGTTCATGGAATTCCCAAAATCAATGTTTGATCTATCTAACACCTAATTTGGACCAAAATTTTATAGTGAGCTCCTAATGACTTATTAAGAGTGATAAAATCAAAATTAGAATTTAATTTAGTCCTAAATGATTATAGTAACAATTTGAAATTATTATAGACTCCCCTACTTAAGAACGATGTTGTACTCGATATCACTTAAATATGAAGATTGATGCATAAGTAAGAGACATAAAATTGAAAGAGTAGGGAGATTAAGAAATACCTGAGTTTTCAAAGAGCTTAGGATATTTATAGCGCATATTCACTTCCTTTTCCCAAGTAAATTCTTCCCGTAATCAATTCTTCCATTGAATCTTAATCTTTAGAATATAACGATTTCTTAGTTGCCTTTGATTGTGAGCTAAGATATTGATTGGCTCTTTCACATAGGAAAGATCTAACTGGAAAGACAAGATGGAAGTTGAAATTTGCAATTGTAATTTCAAATTTTTTCTTATTTTTAACTGACCCGTCTGTTAATGGAGTCGTTGCCTCCATTAATGGCGGTCGCTTTCACCGCGAACGGTGTCAAGCACATATTCAATCTGCACCGTCCGCTTAAGCGACAGATGACTGCAACCATAGGATCCACCGCTTAGATAGACGGCGCCGTCAACATGCCATTAATGGTGTCGTCGCCGTCAACAACACTGTATTTTTTTTTTAGATAATTTGATTATCCAAAATTTAATAATCAAATGAATTCCTAAAAATCACAAAATTTTACCTTTAGCTAATTTGGGGGTGAGGAACGCAACGACGAAGTCAAATTTTGGTTTCAAGATCAATTTAATTATTCTAATTTTTGGGGTATTAAAATATTCGAGAAAATTTGACGACTTCCAAAAATTTCCAAAATATCACCCATATCTAATTTAGGGGTGATGAGCGCAATATAGAAGTTAAATTTTCAATATGATGTCAAAATAATTAACATATTTTTTTTAATTGAATAAAATAATAAAATAACTAGGAAACAATGAAAAATTGAAAATTCCAAATAAATTAGCAAAAATTTTCTAAGAATATTTATAGCAATCTTATAATTTTATTTTGTCAATTTACTGTGAATTTAAAATTTAGAAAACTAAATTTGAAAATAAATTTGGTATTTCACACTTTTTTGCACTTTTACTTAAACTATTTAAATGTTAAATATTGAATAACTATCTGTTTAGAATAGCTTTCGATGTGTTGGACTTATTGTCTAACATGTGATACTTTTAGGATTCGACAATTTGCTAGATTCAGAGCTGCATTGTAGAGCCAGATAAGGAGCCTCCACAAGAGTAATAATTCTTGATGTTTTTTTTTTGAGATAAATGTTGCTGGATGTAAAATTTAGCTTCCTCATTCTGAATTTAATACTACTTATACTTAATATTATGATGTGATCAGAATATTCATAAAATACTAGTATTCATATAACTTGGATCTTACTTTTATCCATAATCCATTGTATATGAGTAACTCATCTAATACTTAAAATAAGGATAATACATCTGTTTTTATAAAATACAAAGCGATTAAAATCTTCCCCTTAAAAAAAAAAAAAAAAAAAAAAAAGAATGATTAAAACACAGCCATAGTAAACAGTCCCCGAACCGATCAATTGATCTTGTTGACGGGGCGGGCTTCGAAGCCGCCCTCCTTCCTCTTTTGGAGCGAGTAGGGCATGTGGGTTCCGAGAATCTTATCCCAAGCGATGAAGAAGGGCTGGGAGAAGTTGTATTTGGTGCCATACAGCTGATGGTGGATGTCGTGATAGGCGCTGTTGTTGCTGAAAAAAACGTGCAGCAGATTGCCAGGAAGCCAGAGGCCGCAGTGGTCGTCGACGGTCTTGATTGTCGCGAAGGAGAAGAAGAAGACCGCAGTTCGGGGAGACATTCCCGAGGCGAGGAACGATAGCGCCCCTCCGACCGTGTCCAGAATCAGCCCTTCCAGAGGGTGATTGTAGAGAGCCCCGAATGCGTAGGGAACCACCAGACTGTGGTGCTTCGAGTGCACGTGCTTGTACAGTAATTTGCTCACGTGCATCAGCCTGTGCATGAAGTACTGCCACGTGTCCATCACCACCATCGCCACCACGAACTGCGCCGCGATCCTCAGAACCGAGGATGGCGGCGCGTCTGAGCTCTTCCTCGCACCGCCCGCCAGCTGTTTGCACATCAAAATCAAATTGTGTTCGAATTTAAATACATTAAATTGGTAAATGAATTTTGGTTCAAAAATCAGTTTGAGTTTACAAAAGCAAATGTTGCAGGTTCAAATTATTGGGTCAATATATTTATTTATTTATTTACTTATTTTAAAGCCTAAACTTTTTGATTGGATCTGTTTGTTGCTGTCTTCAATCACGCATTTATATTATTAAATTGAATTTATTTAAACAATACAAAATATTTATGAATTCACACAACATCTGTTAATGGGGAATTGGTTGGGTACGTACAGTGAAGAGAAGGAGGGAGACGGCGATCTGGAAGGCCTGCTGGACGAGAACGCCTTTCACAACGGCTGCCTTTGGAACGATGTTCTTAGCGTCTTCTTCGGCCTTTGTGTGAAGCCGATACTCCTTCAGATCTCCCAGCATGACGTAAGCCCCAGAGTAGATCCAATACACCGCAACCGGCGCGATGGTTCCCAGCACCTCATCCGACACACGGTCAAAGCGAAAACCCAAGCCACCCATCAAAGCCGATCCAGCACTAGATGAGTTCCTCGCCGTTCGATCGAACTCCATGATTTCTAAATTCTGCTTGTTTCCAAAAGGGCCTGAGAAGTCATTGCCAGACGCTCTCTTGCATTTTATAGAAGCGTGAAATGAGAAGACGGAGAGGAAGTCATGGTCTACAAAGCCGGGCTCAGTGGACCCTTGAAGTTTTCAAAAAAATAAAAAAATAACAAATTTGTTTTTTAAATATATCTATATTCTATACTAAACTATATATATATATATATATATATATATATATATACTATTAATTGTTTTCTATTATAAGTTTTATTGTATATATATATATTGATATATAAGAGATATATATAGAATGTGCGAGAGAGTCATTTTAAAATGTTGAAATTTCATTAAGAATTATTTATCAAATATTTAAAAAATAAGTTCAACTTTCTCTCATATATGAATATAATATACTTATACATTTTATACATATATTAGTATTTAAAAAATTGATAAAATTTGAAAATTTTGTATAAAATATATTAATAGATACTTTAAAAATGTATGCAAGAATTATTAAATTTCAAATAAAAAAAATATTAGCTTTCTTCTCTTAGATTTTTATTGAGAGATTAGAAAATAAGAGTTAATAAAAATAATTTGCTAAATTTTTATTAAAATATATTTTGTTATTTATTAATTTTCAATATTTCATTCTTATTTTTCTCTTTAAAAAAAATTATATGCATAACATTCAAATTTGAGTAATTTTAAATTCAATATATATATATATATATATATATATATATATATATATATATATATATATATATATATATATATATATATATATATTGATATAAGAGAGAGAAAACTAATAAAAAATATTATAATAAATATGAAGACAGGATTTGGGAATCCAATTTTATCAAAATTTTGATTTTTTTTATTTTTTCAAAATCCCTTTGTCTCCTCGATAAAGCTAAATATATTTTTTTATTTCTTCGTAAAATCTCAAAGCTTTCAGAGTCCCGATATTTCTTTTTTCGCTCGCTCTAAGCCATTCTCGAAGAATTTGCTCCATCCTTTCTCTGCGTTCTTAGATCGCTGCTCTCTCCGCGCCAATCGATCGAGGCGAGATGGCGGGAGCTGCACGGGTGCCGGGACTGGGGCTCGCTATTGGAGCCGCTAGATGCGGACTTGCGGCTGGAGCTTATGCACTACGGGGACTTCGTCCACGCGGCGCACAACGGGCGGCGCTCTGGGGTGCGCCTCCCTGACAGGTCGTATCGGCTGTCCCGCCACCTGTACGTGACGACGGCGCTCAGGGTCCTGGCCTGGCTGTCGTCGGCGGGGAACACCAGCATGATTGGCTTCGAGGCGGTGTGCAACAGCGAGGCGGAGATCGACCGGATGGGGCGCCATGACATCGTGGTGGCGCTCCGCGGCACCGCCACCTGGCTGGAGTGGACGGAGAACCTGCGTCTGAACCTGGTGGAGCACGCGGGAATGTGGACGACGGCGGTGGGGAAGAAGCTCCTGAAGGTGGAGTACGGGTTCCGCAGTCTGTACACGACTCCCGGGGAGGAAAGGTAGAGCCTTTCGGCGGCGGTGGTGGGGGAGGTGAGGAGGCTGGTAGAGGTCTATGGGGGGGAGGAGCTGAGCATCACGATTGCGGGGCACAACCTCTGCGCCGCCTGGGCGGTGCTGATCGCAGACGAGCTCAGCAGTGAGGAGGGGATGTCGCCGGTGGCGATTTTCTCCTTTGGGGGCTCGCGGGTGGGGAACAGGGCCTTCAAGGAGAGGCTAGAGGATTAGGGGAGGGTCAAGGTGCTGAGGGTCGTCAATGTGCATGACTTTGTGACCAGAGTCTCATGATTCAATGGCTACAAGCGTGTGAATAGGGAGCTTAGGGTGGACAGCAAGTTCTCCCCCTTTCTCAAGCCCGACGCCGACCCCTCTTGCTGCCACGATTTGGAGGCTTACCTTCACCTCATTGATGGCCTCAGAGACGGCGCTAGCTGCCGCTTTCGCCCCAACACCAAGCGCAGTTTGCTCAGGCTGCTCAGCCATCAGAGTGGCAATATCAAGAAGCTACACGTCAGCAAGGCATGGGCTCTTCGGCCTTAACGATTGATCCACCCTATTTTTCTCATATAGATATATGCTTGCAGTTTCTTTTATCTTAATTTTTTTATTTAACGATTTATTCTTCTCATTTTTGAAGAAAACTTTGCATAAACTATTTTATGTATCAATAAATTTTGCTAATTATAGTGGCTGTTTTAAACTATTCTCATTATAATATATATTGAGAAGGTAAATAAGGCTCAAATGTTTTAAAATATTTGAGTAAATCTACATATATTTAATGTTGAAGCCATCAAATATTGATTATAAAATATAATGTTTTGAGCTATCAAATATTAATTTTAAAATATAAATTCATTTTCAATAAGAATAATCATCAATAAAAGTGAGTTAATACTTTTGATATCTATAGCCTTAAATATCATAATATCAAATTTATAGAAGTAATTTCATAAGTTTTTTTACTTTTTTTTTTTCATTTTGATTGATTTGCTAAAGATATTAGTTAATTAATAACTACTGCTTAGTGCTTATTTTTGCTTAATAATATATGTTGGTTATGCTGAAAAAAAAGAATTTTCTTAATCTGGAAGTTAAGAAAAGAAAGAATTCTGATTGAAATAATTTATATAGTTTATCTACAATAATATAAGAAGTATACTACTTTATGCTTAATAAGAATATATTTTATTTAATGTTCTTTTATATAATTTCAATTTAATTATAATGTCAACTTTTAATCCATGAATTATTATTATCTATATGATCACAATTTAGATTCTTCTTTTTTGTTCTCAAATTTTGAGAAGAATGTAATCTTTAGCTTTAATTATTTTCTTAATTTTTTTGTGCATTTTTTCATTGTAAGTACAAATTGATTTTGAAGAAATATATCCTAAAATTATGAGTCTTTTACGATATTATATTCTGTGTTTTATTTTCTTTTAGTGTGCTATCACCCTGCACATTATGCAAGTTTTATGCTTATATATATATATATATATTATGTGCTTTTTCTTAAAGTTCTTTATTTAGAAATAATCTCTCAAAAGTTAGGTACAAGCTATTCTTAAGGAAAATACTACAATTTAGCATGAATTTATTATATTTGTACTTTAAGGGTGCATCAAAGCTATTCATTTATTTTTATATTGCTCCAACGACACAACAATTTTTTTTTTATTTTTTTGGAGAGAATTTTAAGAGTTATGCAACATAAACCATTAACAAAATATTAGTGACTCGAAATATTTTGATTTGATTTGAAATTTTTGAGTTAGAGTTTGAATCAAATAGCTTCGTTCCAACACTATTTGACTCTAGTATAAATGGCTCGAATTAGATCTCGAATGAGTTCGAATCTGAGTTGACTTGACTCGAGCTCGATTTGAAGTCATACCTAATTCAATTATTTTTTTCTTAACAATTAAATACTTTTAATACAAATATAATTATGATTCTGACTAGTAACTCTCAATTATAATCAAATTAACACTAATATTTAATGCATTAACTATGAACTTTACTATTTAAAAAAAATATTAATTAAGCTATTTAGACCCGCTGATATGACACTCATGAAAACTTATCCAATAAAATTTGTAGATCATTTCATTAATATTTATTTATTTATATTAAAATAATATAAATATTATTTTTAAAGTTTGTATTGAAAAAATGTTAAAATTTTATTAGGTGGATATTTCTGGATGCCACATCAATGAGTCTAAATAGTATTTCTCTTTTTGGAATTAAATATAATTTAAATAATTGAATAGTAAAATAGATGTAAAACCCAAAAAATTTTTGTTCCATTGGACTCTACATCAAAATATAACTTGTAAAATTTCATATTTTTCAGAATTAAAACTAGAGAGAAAAAACATAAAAATACATTGTGTATTAGTTTAATTATATTTTCCTGTGAATTGATTAATTAAATTTGATTTTCCTAAAAAATTAAAATGGCGGTACACCTCACAGCCGTCGGATCGGCCGATCTAATCCGACGACAGATAGCGGAAAATATTTCAACCATCGGATCGGAAATCTACGGATTCAATGTCTACCGTCAAACGACAACTTAGATCCGATGACGCATTTTCATCATACTGTGCGTAAGATCTGCGTCATCGAATTGGCGGATTGATCCAACAAACATGATTAAATATGCTCAAAATTTTTATTTTATTTGTAAATAGCTGGATTTAATCTTAGGAGCCGAATTTGTGATTTAAATGGGACGGCATATCACAAAATTGATCTGATGGTTGACAGTGACTCAACTTGGTCGTACGCCTGACCGATGCTAAGTGCTGCTCCTTTGACCGAACACATGTCGACGCGCCAATCCCTCCTATGACGATCCTCCTTCCTCCATCGCCCTCCTTGCCATCAAGCCAAGTTGTGTTGCCCTCTCCCTCCTCTTATCACATTCCTCCCCTCCATTCATCAACCTTATCCATGCATATATGAATTTAAATGTGCCTTAATATGTATGATCTAGGATTCTCATAATTGTTTTTATTTTTTAAGCTGTGAATGATATGGATTGTTCGTGCTGCATTTATATTTTAAAGTGATTTACATTTTATTAATAACAAAAAAATATGCTTGATATTCTATTTAAGGCACATTGCTAAGTGACAAGAATACCCTTAATTAATATTATAAAACCACATGCTATGACACTTTGAATGAATGAAAATTTCTCAGTCGCTTCTACATTCTCATGCTAACTCTCTCTGAAGACTAACATCTTCAAGATGCTTTCAGCTATCAAGAACCTAACTCTCTAACTAAAGAACTTAGCATCAGCCGCAACTTTGAGTTCAACTACCTTCAAGAACAACAAGAATACCAACATGGCATTCCCAATCAATAACAACAATCACAGCCAAGAACCACCTCTCCGCCCCAAATAAGGAGCCACCTCTCTGCCTCCCAGTTGAGAATCCAAATAGCGCCCCTTCCTACCTTCCCCCTCCACTAAGAACCTCTCTTCCACAAATGACAACTAGGCCAACACAAGATCCACATCCATGGACACCGAAAATAGCTAATCAAGCTGTAACTAATCAACCACACTCCCATATAACCTCAAATTCTTGATGCTAAACATCAAGAATCCGATCCACTTAACGCTTACATCCGAAATTACATAATAGGGAGAGCCCAAATAACCCAACTATTTCGAGTCAACAATCTTCATACCCACCTCACAAACATATCAACCAATCCAGCCGAAGGAACACCAGGCCCAAATAACAGCTCGCAACAAGCTTCAGAGTGGGACACCATAGATCAAAATCTGATAGCCGCTCTATATTCAACAAATTCCACCAGCATTCTACCTTATGCTCTTCAGGCCACCACATGTGCTGTAGTTTGGAAAACTCTTGAAAGAAGACAACAACCCTCCAACCGATCATGAACCATTCAACCGAGAAATAGCCTACAACGTATCCATGAGGGAACCAATCTATGGCCCAATACCTATCCGAAGTCAAATCTTTAGTGGATGAAATCAGTGCATCAGACTCTCACATCGACATGGAAAGAGATCATCCTTTACACTCTCTACGGCCTACTACCGTCCTACCAAGCATTCAAGGCCTCCATAAGAACTCAGTTGAATCTTATTAGCTTGGACAACCTATATTCTATTTTATTCAGCGAGAAGATCAACATCCTCCAAGTGACTCAACAAGAAATTCAATATTCAACAACTGCTGCAATCGAACAACAACTATCAATCTTCCACTAAAGGGGATGATGGTGGGTTTGATCCTAGCGCAGCCATGGGTGTTATTCATACATAATACATCAAAAATTTAGAAATCCGACAAGGTGGTTGAAAACTAAATATGTAACAAGAAAGAGCATATCACCACCGAATGTTGGCATTGGATGAATCCCGACTACAACCGACAACACAAAAAATCCTTTATGCCAACACCACAGATGATAGCAATTTTGAATGGTACCTCGACTTTGATGCTTCATCACACATAACAAGCAACCACAATAATCTTTTCCTAGCAGAACCATACAAGGGAAGCAACTCCATTACCATGGGCAATGGTAATACCAAGCAAATAACAAACATCAAAAATGGTATACTACCCACACCTAATTGTAAGTTTCATCTACACAATATTCTTCATGTCCCAAATTCAAGTACAATCTCTTATCCATTCAAAAACTCACTACTAACAATTCTTGTTCTATTTCTTTATATCCATCTGGCTTCAATATCAACGATCTTCATACACATCAACTTCTTCATCAAGGTTGAAATAATAATGGCCTATACACCCTTCAAATCAAGCATCTACCCCCTCCTCGTTCGTGGCCCTTTATGCGAACATTAACAAATCCACCCTTTGGAGCAGACGACTCGAACATCCAAATAATCACTCTTTCATATTACTAGCCAAAGAAAATAAATGTATTCACTTTATAGACTCTAATTTTCATTGTATTGCATGTATCATGATCAAAATTCATAAACAGTCGTTTACCATATCAATCAATCACAATTATGATATTCTTCATCTCAACCATTTTGATGTATGGGGGCTGACTCCCATGGTCTCCAACAAAGGATATTGATATTACGTATTCTTTATAGATGATACATCTAGTTCTTGTAAGCTATTTTCGTGAAAAACAAGTTCGAAGTTGTAACAGTTGCCTCTGGACCGTCGTTGAGTAACATTAACTCAACTACGATCAAGTCATGGCTGTTACTAATACCACAAATAATAGATAATATATATCTATGATATTAATCCAAGTGTGAGCTAGACCTTAGCAGAAACATAAGTAAAGCAGTGCAAAAAATAAGGAAAAAGGCATTGAAATATTATCCACATCTATCCATTCACATTCAATATTGAAAATGCAGAATAATAAGAAAGAAACTCATTTATTATATTTAATTAAATATGAGCAACAAAAATTTTAATAAATGAGCAAGATCTCATTCTTTACAGAACACCAATCTCACCGAGCCTTCTATCATAAGCACACCCTAAGCATAAGGTCTATGCTAAAACTTGATGCTGCCATATGTATATATAACAACCCTAGTGTTGTTACCCATCAATTAGTAACCAAATTGACTATAATTCTTTTCCATTAATCATATAATAGTATTAGGAGTCTTCATTTCAATTTTCATGCGATTTAGAGATCATTTGGCAATTTCCAATATTTTCTAGTTTTCTGATAATTCTGAGAATGACTAATTTATTTAGACCTCATAATCAAAAATAGAGTCCACCATTAGACTCACTACACCCAATTAGCTAGGGTTGATATTTTGGAAGTATTTGGAAGTCGTCGAATTTTCTCTGAATATTTTAATAATATTTAAATACCCAAAAAATTAAGATAATTAAATTGACCTCCGATCAAAAATCCAATTGCATTTTTGAGTTCCCCACACCTCAATTAGATAAGGGTGAATTTTTAGGATTTTTTGAAGCACGTTTAGTTATTTTATCTTGTTTAATAAAATATGTATATTAATTATTTAATTAAACTGAATAAATTAATATATATATATATATATATATATATATATATATATATATATATAATAAATAAATTAAATTCCAACGGATTAATTTTGAATCGCAGAAATCCTATGTATTGCTTCGAGCACGGGACAGACGCATCTTCAAATCTAAACCATCGGATCCAAATCTAACGGCGCTATTTTAAGTAGGCAGATCCAGCCGTTGGATCAATGCTTCAATCCAATAGTCTGGATCAACTCCTTGTACGCATGTGGTGTCCCACTCCTCTCCGTGGTCTTATTAACTCTTAAGTTAATATGATTACGGTGAGGCGGTCACCTAATGACAAAGTCCTTGCTTATGATTAGGTTAATGACTAATACTAACTCATTATAATCAATGAATTTATCATTCTCAAGGAATTCATCACTAAATAACAGTACAAGAAAGGTAAATAGAGTGCGAAAGCAAAAGTAAACATCCATTCCCTCACAATATGAAAATTAAGGCATACAACTCAGAATAAAACACAACAATAGAAAAATACCATTCAACCTGAATTATTACAAATATTTGAATAGTTTAACTGAAATGAGAAAATAAGAACACTTAGCCTATTACAATTAAAGAAAAAATAATACTAGAAAACAAAAGGTCTTCAACTGCAATATCTTCTTCATGAAGCAGATCCTCGAGCAGCCCTACAATTTAGAAAGGCTCAAGCTCTATCATTATCAGTTTCATAATGATAGGGCCCCATTCAATAAAAGAAAAATTTTAATTAAATAAATATTTAAGTACATTAAGTACATTTTATGTTCATTTGTTTATCACAATTAATTTAACAACTAAGCAATAACCATTAGGTGCAACAAAGCATAAGAAATAAAAAGGAAAGCTATAAATAATAAGTCTATCGCTTAATCAACAATGGAAGTGAACACACACTTCCAAACTCTGCTATAACAAGGTTGGGTAGTAAAAGAAATGATAAGAAATACAGATAATATAATAAAAAGAGACTCATCTTAAAGATGCTTATGATCAATGTAATTCGTGCTAATTTATATAACTTACAAATCATGAATTGTAAATAAATGATTTAAAATACACCAAGCATTTTATATAAGTAATTCACTGCACAATTCTAACATCCTATAATGAATGAAACTAGCATCATGTATATTAGAGTTAAATAATTCATTTTCCCAATTATTTTTATTAATTGATCTTAGTTAATTAAATGATTTCCAAAGATCATCAAATATTCACCTCTAGCTAATTAAAAGATGAGGAACGCAATGGTGAAATCAGATTTTAATTCCAATGAGTATTTAATTTTCTCATTTTCGAGTATTTAAATAATATTAAAATATTCATCGAAATTTCGACGGCTTCCGATTGCCATCAAAACATCACCCCTAGCTAATTTGGGGGTGGTGAAGGTAAGGTCGAAGTCCGATGTTTGATTTGAAGTCAAAATGATTAGGTCAATTTTTAGGATTTTAGGATTTTCTCAGAAGTCTAGATTTGATCCAATTAATTCCTGAATGATTCTAAGTCTTAATGATGAGTTCCAAGTGACTTAATCAGTGCAATGAGACCATAATTAGGTCTTAAATTAGTCCTAAGTAAACTAAGTAACAACCTAGGTTGTTACAATGCCTTCCTTCTCCCGCAGGCATCGTACCCTGCTGAACGAAGAGTGGGGGTACAGCAGGTCTTTCGAGACCAATTAAGCACATAACGCCTCCATTTCCTTCTCCTACCTTCCTAAAGCTGCTGCGAGAGCTGAGGGCTGCTAGAGAATCTTACTAGGAGGAATGAGCTCGTGTGTTTGAATCTCCATTTTTCTTTCCCAATTTTAGGTACACACCAATCCCTTAATCCATAGCATAGATGCTTATCTATTGAATACCAGTGCTTAAATTGATTCCGTATTAAGGATCTATTGAATTTAGGCAATCTTCAAATCGATCAGAGGAGATTTAGAATCCTATGGAATTTTAGGGTTCGGCCGACTGATTTAGGGCATTGATTTATTTGATGATCCCCATGTCCGTTAGCCTTGATTTTTATATAGGGCGGTTCATCCCGATGAGATCTTCCACCGGTATATGGATTGCCTCGAGACTCAACCAGAATCGAATTCTGAGTTCATTCTTTTGGGGACAAAAAGGTTCAGCGCTCGATTCATTATTTATCGCTGAACCGGGTTGAGCCACCCCGGTTCAACCCACATTTTCAAATCTCGGCGTGCCTTCTGAGAACGACACGCGTAGACTCTTACGAGCGACGTGTGTCTTTCTAAAACCTCGTGCCACTAATGTCTTAAGTTCTGAATCTGAAGGCCATCATTTTCTCTCAAAATCCGCACCTACCGAAGTTTCTGCACCCCTAATTCTCGGATTAATGATATGAAATCATTAAATAATAATGATTTAATTTAATTAAATGCTTATTCTTATTTTAATTATAACTTTAAAAATACAACTCCAAATAATGCAATATTATATATTATTTTGATCACAAAAATGAGTAAATCAATAATATGCAATTTAATTTCTGTTTTGATAAATATTTTTATGGGTCAATATTTAAGATTAATTAATTAATGACAAATTAATATTCATTATTTCATGTGACTTAATTTGATCATTTAATATCTAAAATAAATGATCAAATAGTCCATTTGACTCACAAAACTATGAGAAATAATAATATAAAATAAAATTTAATAATTGAACCCTACTTTTTCTTAATCACTTTTTAATCCTAATTAGGAGTTATTAAAACTATAATTTTTCAAAGTTATCCAAATTTGACCTACTTAGTGTCATTTTTCTCCTTATGATATAAGGATTTTATTTATATATAAAATATTTATATTGGATAATAATTTATGATTTTAAGTTTTTGACTCTTACTTAGTGTTATTGTGATTACTCTAAATTCTAGATAGTTTGTTTTAGGTTTTATAAAATCCTAGGATAACTAACATGTCATATTATTATCTCCCTTACCAATTAGATTGCATTTGTATGAGCTTAGTTATCAACTTTTTAATTATATGAATTAATTGCCAAGTGCTTTATTCATCTTTCAACCTTAAGGTAGAAACCCTATGATTGATTTGCAATTGATCTATAGTTGATCCCTATATCTATTAGTTATACCCATTAAGAATAGATAGTCTTAATGCTTAAGTAATTGTAGATTATTGAATCAACTAGATATAACTTTAATAACTAGATTTAAATTTAGTTTATTCATCATAAACCCTAAAAACTCATATTGAATATTTTAAGAGTTAGTATTAGAAATCCTAAGTTACTTAGGATAATTTAGGAATCCTATTGAATTCTTTAAACATCAACTAATAGTATACTTAGAACTTATAATTCTTAAGTCCTAGTAATTACTTACCCTAAACCTTTCATTTATTTTAACTTAGCTAGATTAACACTTGATTGATTATAACCTTCAGGCTATAACCTAGCTAGTGAACTATAGTGAACCTTATTAGATTTGTCCTAGTTCCAACTTCTTAAGTTAGAGATTTTCCTTATCTTAATCTCTTCCTACTAAATGCCTAAGTTTTAATTTAATTATTGTAATTAGATCTTATAGTTTAGGATGTGATTAAGAGCTAGTTTCTAATAATACCAATTATACTTATAAATTATTTTATCACATCATACTAAATAAATTGAATCTACTACTTTCAAAATCCTAACTACTACAATATTATAATTAACTAGAGATCAATATCTCAAAGTTAATTAGGAGCTCAATTAGCTCTAATCATTAAGTAGATCATTAAAATTAGATAACTTTGGATATCACTTAGTTGCAATTATTGAATTTCCCTTGAGTGCTTGCTTAGCTTTGAGCCTTATTCACTTGAATCATTCATATAATACATTGTGCATAAATAAAACTTTCACATTAAAATTGCTAGGGGTCTATATGGTGGATCAGTCTAGGGCAGACTAAAAATGGAGTAATAAGGAGACATTGCATAATTAGAGGATGAATGTGAGTATTTTAGGACTTGACCCCGCTTTTCTTTAGTTGTTAAACAGACGTGTTTAACTCCTCATTTCATTATGAATATGCCCACAGAATGAGCACATGTTAAAATAACTTCAATTAATAAACATGTGAGATCTTCAATCTTATATATTGTTAAGACTCACCATGGCTTTTAGCTATGTTACTTTCCATAGTTCTAGACTATGTGAATCTTAGACTAATAATCTAAACTTTAATTTCCTTACTATGCATTTTCTATGATTTAGAAGTGCACTTTACTTGTTTACAATTTACTTAGACTATAGTGAATATTATAAAATTACATTTAAATGCTTTACTATTTATTTTCCTTGCTTAGCATAAGTTCATTTAAACAAATACGTACTTTACTTCATTTATTTTTATATGTACATTAATTTATTTTTAGCCTATTTAGGATGCTTTTACCCTTATTCTATTTATAGGTTAGGATGTATACTTAAGTGAGTATTCTAACTCACTTTGTTTTTCTTACTTGCTTTTCCTCACTTGCATGCTTACTATATTGCACCCATGCTTGTGCTTACTTTATAACTAGAAAGTAATATTCAATTATAATAATAACATGTTTAGCCAATCTTAAATTGTACTTATACTGTTTAGTCTAACAAGATTTTCTATTTTTTTAGCTTTGTCCTATCATATTTAAATACCAAAATATGATAAATCAGGTGCACTTGGAGGCTAGTGGAGCTAGACTAAGTGCTAAAAATTAATTGTTTTCCCCTATCATATACTAAATTATATAGCTTAAAATTAATTGCAAAGTGAGTTATTAGTTTTTTTCTTTCCTTTTAGTTTACTGTTAGTTTGTAATAAATATTATTTACTTTACTTTTACTACACTTTGTTGGAGCTTAGTTTATATTTAAATGCTTATGATGAATGAATGAATGAATATATAAAATGGATGAATGGTTGCAAATGTATAAAAATAAATATTAATTAAGTCATTAGTTGCATGTCTATCTAAGATATTAATTAGAATTAGTTATATGTTACATTACTTATAAAATTAGAAATTTGTTTCTTATTTAAGTTGAGAAGCTTTTTTTTAACTGTATGTATGTAATAAATGTCTGTGATGAAGCAAACCTTAGAGTAGATAATTATTATATATGTGATTTTCTCCCTTTAAACTTTTGGAATTGTAAATGAACAATCTTATGTAATGGATTGAATTCTATTTTAGAATTAGAAATGAGCAATCTTATGTAATGGATTGAACTCTATTTTAGAATTACAAATGAGCAATCCTATGAAATGGATTGAACTCTATCTTAGAATTGGAAATGGGCAATCCTATGTAATAGATTGAACTCTATATACTAGAATTAGAGTTAAATTAGATTGATTGTATGTTAGTTTAGGTTATCTTTTCTTTAAAAATATAACTTCTATTGGAATGGAAGTCTTGCATGTCTACTTTGCAGGTGTTTCCTTAACCATTTACAAAGGAGACTCTATCAAAATTCTTAAGATTTTAGGACAAAAATTTTGTTGAAAAATGTAGACTTATAAATCCTAAGTCAAATACTCAATAAATATATAGAATTTCATATTTAAGATTGAATATATTCATTTCAATCGTTTTAAATTACATTCTCATGTTTCTCTACATATATCACATGCTTAATCATATTTCATTCTCTCTTATAAATCTATGTGTTGTATTTTAGATTTTAAATAGCTTATTACCATCCATAATTTTTCTTCCATCTTCATTTAAGACTCTCTTCTAAATCTTTGGCCAAACACAACATCTAATGATTTGGATTTTTTTTTTTAATATAGTATTAGGTATTGTGGTGACGTATTAATGTTGAGTTAAGTAATTCTCAATATTGGGGTCGTCACAGTATATATATAACAGGGCCAAGCCAATAAAGGAAAAATAATATTATACTTATAAAGTCTAAGTACAATTGTGGCGGCCCTGCCCCGCCGTGGTCCTGTTAACTCTTAAGTTAACATGATTATGGTGGAGGGGTCACCAAATGACAAGGTCCCCACTTAAGATTGGATTAGACACACATTCTAATCCAATTTAACTAAGGACTTTGCCATTCATCCAAAAATACTATCACTAAATGATCATACATAAACTCAGAGTGCGGAAGCATAAAACATAACATCCATCCAATATAGTATAAATACAACAATACAGAATAAGTAAAGTACTGAAAGAGAAATATAAACCTGTATTATTACAACATTTAATAAGTTTAAAAGAACTGAAAGGAAACTCTCAATCTCACTGGAAGAAAGAAAACTAAAACTACAGATCTTCAAGAGCGGGCTCCTCCTCCAATGGCAAGCTCTCCACTGGATCTGCTGCTCCAACAAACTCAGAGCCTACCATTATCAGTTTCATAATGGTAGGGCCCCAGCCAACAAAAGAAAAATTAGTTAGACAATATGTCTAAGTACATTTTAGGGCAAACAATTTTATTAAGTTACTTGAATATCACCATCAACCAGAAACTGAAGCAAATAGGTGCAGAAAAGTGTACAAAAAGAATAGTGTTCAGTTATAAACTACAGTTTATAACTAAGCAAAAATAGGAAGTAATACGTACATCCTTCAAGCAACTGCAACAAAGACAGGTAAGTAAAAGAAAAGTAAAACTGTAAGAAAATACAACTTAAATATGCATATGATCAAAAATATGCTAAGTGACATACAACATTTAACAGTGTAAATTGAAATAAACTAACATCCTAAAAGCATAAGAAAACAGTAAGTAAAACTAGCATCCTATATATATACGTGCAGGAAAACTGTAAGTAAAATAGTGCTACAATGCAGAATATATATAAGTAAAATAGTAACTGTAAACTGAAACTACAGCGACTATCTAAGTCACCCCAAACTGATCATATACTCAGCACATCTTAGCCTGATGAGCTAAGAAACTCTGAACTGAACGTTAATAAAAACTCTTAGCCTGATAAGCTAAGACAGAAATGAATGTAAGTATACTTGAATTAGTATATCCATATCAGAATCCTGACTCTATAGTTAGTAGGGCGAGAGTCTATCCATCCTATCACTCAGACTAGGCATGGCCAATAGACTGTCGGACATTAAACCCTCGAAAGGTTGCCGACCCCGAACGAGTTGATCGAAGAGGTATACTAATCAAGCTACACCTTACAAACCACTTGTGAAATGAAAACATAATGCTGCTTATAAATGTTCCAAAATAAGATATTTATTAAATATCTTAAGTTCATAATACATGTACAAGGTATAAGGATCAATATCAGGGAATGCGAAACATCAAAATCAAAGTGAGCAAGAAACTCTATTTAAAACACATGTGATATTCGTTGTTATCTACTTTATTCGTTCTATCTACTCTAAGTTACATAAGTTTCAGAATCATCAATTCTTACACATTCTGTAACTTAGAATCACGAATCCTACTAGTTGAAGATAATTAGGACTGGCCAAGTCCTAATTATAACTTAATCAAAAGACGACTATTGGGTTAAAATGAATAAATCATCGACCTAGTTTTGTATTTTAATTCATCCCAACTTCATCTTGATTAGCCAAATCAAGATGAATAGATTAAGAATTAGACTCCAGATGATGGGGTCTAATCACTTAATCTAAATGTAAAATTAAGGGTCTAAGGTTTAAAATCCCACCTCACAGATTAAGTTAGGGTAAATCCTAATGATAAATCAAATTCATTAGGATAGATCTCTATTCTTAGTTCTAAAGTTTAAAAATCAAATAATCATTTAATAAACTAAGAAAAATCTATAAACTAGAAAACTCAAGGTTTCACCTATTGAGTAACCCAATTTACTCAATAGATGAATTCTAACTTAAGATCTATTCCTAATCTTAGGAATTAAAGCTCTTAATTACTAAGAGTATCTCTCAAGACACACATCCTAACTAATGTTATAAGACCTAAGGTATGATCTAAGAGTGATTAAGGAAAGAAGAACACTCACAATTTACTTATGAATTTTCTTAAGGAGCATATTTTGATCATTTTAATCAAAACCTAATTTAGACTTGAATTTGATTAATTTCAGTTCTAAGTTATTCTATTTACTGATTTTAGTGATTAGAAACTGAATTTAGGGCTTTTAAAGGCTAAACCCTAAATTTGGGCAAAATGACCATTTTGCCCCTAATTAAGGGTTCAAAAGATTAAATTTTGATCTAAGTCTTAAATTCTAAATTTTTCTTTTGGAAAGTGATTCTTACTGTCTAATGTAAGATTAGACAGCAACTAAATTAATTTTAGATGATTACTAAGCCATATGAGATCAAATTAGTGAATTTAACTCATAAGGGCAAATTAGTAATTTGGCTAAGTAAAAATTAAATTTTCCTTCAGATTATTGTTCTTTACTGTCTAAGCTTTCCATAGAATCTAAATTTGCTAAATTTTGATAAGTATTGGCCAAGTTATGGCCAATACAAGATCTAGGGTTTAAGGTTAATTAAGGGATTCTTAATTATGGGTCAAAAATCTAACTTTGTCCATTAGTATCCAAATTAAGCAAAATTAGTGGCTATGGTTTACAAATAGTCCACTGATCAAAATGACATGTGGTAGACTCAATTTGAATCTAATTTGACTAAGTTAAGACCTAATTAGGGTTAAGAGTGATTAGTAAGTGATTAGTGAAATTAATCACTCAAACACTAATCAAACCTTACAGCTAGGTTCTAAATAACTCTATGAGTCCTCTGAAACATAAGTTACTCAATTTGGTTTATTAATTTGGCTAATATTTACTAATTAAGCTTTAAAGTAATTAGGAGTGATTAGCAAATTTAACCGATAGATCCTAAATATTTTTACAGATTACTGTTAATTAGGATCTTCTGATCTGAATTGATATTTGGATCATTAAATTTGGAGCTCAATTGACCAAGTTATGGTCAATTGAAGTTCTAGGTCTAATTAGGGTAATTAGGATTAGATCCTAAATGTGATTAGGCTCAAACTAATCCAAACAGCAAGATTAACCCTACTAAATATTCCTTAGGATTTTCTGAGTATTTTAAGACCCATATTAGGTATGTTTGGTTAACTGTACGCAAAGTTATGGCCTAATGTATTTTTTTTGGGATATTTAGGATTTAATTAAGTGTCCTAAATATCACTATGTTAAATACAGCTCCAAATAAAATTTTGATAGTGTCAATGTGTTCCTTATAATTTTCTGATTCCAATGATATATAATTTTGATATTTTTGGATTTATATTTTGCAATTTATGAGAGAATGAAAATTCTTAATTAATTTGATTTTAATTAAATAATTTAATTGAAATATATCAACAGATTTATTAAACGTGTGGGTCCCATAATTAAAAACAGCAGGACATGTACAGAGCGCTAAAGAATCGGGCCAGACTCTCTACGCTCGGGTCACGAAAGACCTGAGAAGAGCCCGAACTCCTTCATCCTCCCCCTTCTGCAAACGGGAGAATTATGGCATCTCCCTAATTCAACGAACACCGGACTTCCAGAGACGAGATGCGAGGAAAATGCAAACCCTTACTCCCTTCTCCTGATGAGCTAAAGGAGTGAAGATGCGCCGACCTCCAACACTCGATCCCACTATGCCCTAAAATGAGGGAGGAGACCTCTGAAAAGCCGAGTCCCTTAGTTAATATTCGATCACTTAATTGGTAATTGTATTACTCCTAGTCCACTTCAATTACTTGATGAACACCTCAAATTCTGTAATATAACCTATGAAAGTATTTGAATTAAAGTGCGAAGATTTGAGATTCCTCATTCAATTGAAAACGAGATTTAAAATAGTTCATTCTGTTTTGTATTAATCACCTAGAATATCGATTCTTAATATTGATTGACAATTATGCAGTATAGAATGAATCTCATGCCATTTCAGAAATTGATTTTTTTTTTAAGTTTTAAGAAAAGGAGATGCATATTAAGTTTGATAAAAAAAACAATCATCATTTAATTTCCATTAATTCATGATTACAATTGATTTCGAACTTAGCAATAGCACTAATCAATCTAGATGATGGCATTTTAATAAGGAAGAAGGTACCCGAGAGAGGATAATTGAACAATCGGAAGAAAGTAGTCTCCGCACAAACTTTGAACGGGATCCCTGATTCATGTAAGAGACGAAGTTGATAGGAATTTTAGCGAGAGATTAAGAGCGGTAAGTGCCACTTGCAAGCGCGAGGCGAGTGCCGATCACCGCGTGTCTAGTTTGCGAGACACGCGGTGACTTCGCTCGACAAAATGGAGAAGACGATCTACGATCGTTCGATGGGATTGATCGGACGATCCAGAGAAGAAACGCCAGGATCCGACGGCGTCAATGAAAGAAAACGGCACAGTTTAAGGAGAAGACGGCAAATTAAGCAGATTGACAGAAACCGTAAATCTTAAATAATTAATATTACTATTAAATTAATATATATATATATATATATATTGACCTTATTAATTAAGATTAAGTACTCAGATGAATCAAGAAAATTTCCAATAAATCACCCCTTAGCTAAATGAGAGGTGAGGAACACAACGGCGCGATCGGATTTTCATTTTGACGAGTATTTATTTATTTGAATTTTCAAGTATTTAAATAATATTAAAATATTCGATGAAAAATCAACGATTTCCAAATGCCTCCAAAATTTCACCCCTAGCTAATTTGGGTGTTCTGAACGCAATGGCGGAGTCAGATTTTCAATTTGAGGTCTAGATAAAAAGTCAATTTTCTAGGGTTTGAGATTTTCTAAAATTCCAGATTTGACTTTGTTGACTTCAGATTTGACCTAGGTTTCAGAGATGAGTTCTAAATTACTTAATTAGTGACTTATAACCTTAATTAAGACTTATATTAGTCTTAATTGAGCAAAGTAACAACATGGGTTGTTACAAACTCCCCCACTTAAGAATGATGTCGTCCTCAACATCACTCAAGTGATAAAAAGAATTTAAGCATATATAAGAAATGAATTGAAATAAAATAGAGTTGAAGAATCACCTTGATTGAAAAGGTTTGGGTACTTTTGACGCATATCCACCTCTTTCTCCCAGGTGGCTTCATTACATAACCGGTTCTTCCACTGAATTTTTATCATTGAAATAGATCGATTCCTTAATTTCTTTAGGTCACGATCTAGGATTTTAATTGGTTCTTCAGTGTAAGAAAGATCAGGTTGAATTTCAATTGCAGGATGTTCAATAAGATGAGAAGGATCTCGAAGACATTTTCTTAGTGATGAAACGTGGAATACATTATGAACAGCAGCAAAATCTTCTGGTAGCTCTAATTTATAAGTTGCTGAACCAATCTTATGCAAAATTTTAAAAGGTCCAATATACCTTGGACTGAGCTTTCCAGAAATTCTAAAACGATAGACTCCTTTGATCAGGCTTACTTTTAAGTATACAAAATCTCCTTCGTTGAATTCTAGAGGATGATGACGGTTATTATGATATTTACTTTGTCTATCTTGAGCTGTTCTGATTCTTTGCTGAATGAGTTTGACTTTCTTATTTGTTTCTTCCACTAGCTCAGATCCATATAATTGGGTATCTCCTATTTTAGACCATGCTAGTGGGGATGAACATTTTCTCCCATATAATGCTTCATATGGTGCCATTTTTATGCTGGATTGAAAACTGTTATTGTATGCAAATTCCACTAAAGGAATATGCTCTTCCCAGGATCCTGAAAAATTTAACATACATAAATGCAGAAGATCTTCTAAGACTTGATTTACTCGCTCTGTTTGGCCATCTGTTTGTGGATGGAATGCTGTACTCATGGCCAAAGTTGTGCCTAAATCTTGATGGACAGCCTGCCAAAATTTAGAAGTAAAATGACTGTCTCTATCGGATACAATTATTTTAGGAATTTCGTGCAATCTGACTATTTCTTTAATATATAATTTGGCCAACTTCTCCACCGAGTCAGTTTGACAGATTGGGATAAAATGAGCAGATTTTGTGAGACGATCCACTATAACCCATATTGAATCAGCTCCAGATCTAGCACGGGGCAAACCCATGACAAAATCCATGGATACATCAGTCCATTTCCATTCTGGGATTTCTAGTGGGTGCAATAAGCCACCAGGCTTTTGATGCTCTGCTTTTATTAAGCAATAAGCGTGGCATTTTGCAACAAATTCGACAATACCTTTCTTCATTCCTGGCCACCAGAATGATTGTTTTAGGTCTTGATACATCTTAGAATTTCCTGGATGAATTTGATATCCTGAATTGTGACTTTCAATCAAGATCTCTTTATGCATGGATTTAGGAATCTAGAGACGATTATTCATGTAAATAGCACCTTTCTTAAACTGCAATTCTGGACGACGACCACATTCTATTGCCACTTTAAGGTTTAAATATTCATCATCCTTGCTTTGAGAGATTGAAACATCTCTATGAAAAGTAGGTTCTATATTATTCATGGATATCATGGTACTGACTGAATTTCCCTTAGCAAGAGAAATTTTCATTTTATGAAACTCACTCATCAACGGACTTTCTAAAATTAAGCTGTTAAGAACAGTGTGACGACTTAACGCATCATCTACCACATTAGCTTTTCCTGGATGGTACTGGATATCTAAGTCATAATCATTAATTAATTCCAGCCATCTTCTTTGCCTACAGTTCAATTCTCTTTGGGTAAAGATGTACTTCAGACTTTGGTGGTCTATGAATATAGAGCATTAAACTCCGTACAAATAATGGCGCCATATTTTTAATGCAAAAACTAATGCTGCCAATTCTAAATCATGTACAACATAGTTCCTTTCATGAGTTTTAAGTTGGCGAGATGCGTATGCTATAACTTTGTCTTCTTGCATTAATACGCATCCTAACCCAATTCCAGATGCATCTGTATACACCTGATAATTGACTCCTTCTTTTGAAAGAACTAGAACTGGAGCAGAATTTAATGCGTCCTTTATAGACTGAAATGCAGTTTCACATTCTTCTGACCAAACAAATGGAACTGCCTTCTGGGTTAATTTTGTAAGAGGTGCGGCAAGCTGGGAGAAGCCTTTAACAAACCTTCTGTAGTATCCTGCTAGACCCAGAAAACTGTGAATTTCAGTAACTGTCTTGGGCTGAACCCAATCCTGAATAGCACTAATCTTACTCTGGTCTACTTGAATTCCATGAGCATCAACCACATGTCAAAGAAATGATACATAATTCAGCCAAAATTCACACTTAGAGTATTTAGCATATAATTCATGCTCTTTAAGCTTCTCCAGAACCAATCTTAAGTGCTCTTCATGATCCTTTACTATCTTGGAATAAATTAAGATATCATCAATAAATACTATAATAAATTTATCTAGATAAGGTTTTAGAACTCTCTGCATTAAGTCCATGAACAGAGATGGAGCATTAGTAAGACCAAATGACATTACAAGAAACTCGAAATGCCCATATCGCGTTCTGAATGCTGTCTTCTCTACATCTGAGTCCTTTACCTTTACTTGATGATATCCTGATCTTAAATCAATTTTAGAAAACACTACAGCACCGGCAAGTTGATCGAACAGATCATCGATACGAGGAAGTGGGTATCTAATTTTTAATAGTGACTTTATTCAGCTCCATGTAGTCTATGCACATTCTCATAGACCCATCTTTCTTCTTTACAAATAATACTAGAGCTCCCCACGGGGACATACTTGGTTTAATAAACCCCTTATTTAGCAGTTCTTGTAATTGCTCATTTAACTCTTGCAGTTCTTTCGGGGCCATTCTATATGGTGCTTTTGATAAAGGTTGTGTCCCCGGAACTATATTTATTTCAAATTCTACTTCTCTGGTTGGTGGTAAACCAGACAGATCTTCAGGAAAAATATCTTCAAAATCTCTAACAACTTTTATTTTAGAGATTGGGGTTACTTCTTTGCTACTACCCATCATTACCATCAAAATACAACTATAACCTTTGCACACCATTTTCTCTGCTTGAACTGCGTTGATTAAGGAGCTACTAGTGCTGAACTTTCCAATAAACGTTGTTGAAGCTTCTGGAGTTTGCAAGATAACCTTCTTCTTTTGACAGTTAATAGTAACGTTATGCATACTAAGCCAATTCATGCCTAGTATGATATCGAAATTTACTATAGGTAGCATAATTAACTTGGCTTAGAAGGTGTGGTTATTGATTGGTATTTGAACATCACAGAATTTGTTTGTACTAAGTTGGGTTCCAGATGGAAGTCCAACACTCAAGATCTTCGCAAGTTTGTAACATGATAGTCCTAATCTCTTAGCAAAATTTTCAGAGATAAATGAATGACTAGCCCCAATATCAAACAATATACTGCAGAGCTCATCTTTAAAGTATAGGGTGCCTAATTAATAAAAATATAAACTTTAGGAAGTTCTAATTCAGTAAGAAAAGCAAAAGTTGTGAATTGTACCTGAGACTACGTTGTTGTCTTCTGCTGCTTCTACAGGAGTGAGATTGTAAACTCTTGCCTTTCTAGCAGGTCTGCTGTCAGATGTTTGGGCTATTGATTGATTTGGATTTGAAGGCTTTGCAGCATATTGAACCTTTGTAAGGGTTCGCTCTTGAGCAGTAGGTGGCATAAGAGTCCTTTGAGGCTCTCTGAAATTGATGGGAGTGGCACGGAATACTTTATTCGTACGATTCCGTTCAATAGTTACTCCATCAATCGTTTTATTTGATCGACAATCCCTATACACATGACCTTGCCTTCCACAAGTAAAACATACCCTGCCAAAATGATAACATTTTCCATAAGGATGTGGCCTATTATAGGCGGCAATTTGGCTGGATGTTTCAGTAGTCTCCATCTGATATACCCTTCCTTGGTTTGTTCTTTGTTGTTTGAAGTTATGAGGGTATTTGTTCATGTTGAAAGCCTTTCTCTTCATGTCTTTGACTGATTGATGATGCTCTACAACTCATGCTGTCTCAATCAATTTCTCGAACTGGGTGTGTTGTATGGGAATTACGTGATCTTTAATGGATTCTCGAAGTCCATTCTCGAATCTGAAGCATCTATCTGCTTCAGTAGGAACCAAGTGAGGTGAAAATCGAATAAGTTTTCGAAATTCTGAAGTATATTCAGCTACTGATCGATTTCCTTTGGTTAATTTTAATAATGATTCGCCAATTATGTTCTTAGTGGATGGTGGAATAAATGATTCCTTGAATGCTTGGACAAACCAGCTCCATTCTATTTCATCTAATTCAAATTCCTCGAAATGCGTATTCCTTTCTTGCTCCCACTAATGTTCTGCTTCTCCTTGCAGAAGGTGAGTGGCTAATCTTACAGATTGGTTACTTGCACAACCCAGGCTAGTGATATTTTTTTCTATTGTCTTCAGCCATGCCAGAGTGTCCATTGGTGATTCAGATCCTTCAAAGGTAGGAGGCCTTAGTCTTAGGAAACTGTGAAGTATCCCATCTGCAGACTGTCGAAAGGTATTGGGAGCTTGTGGAGCGGGAGATGCTGAAGAGGTGCTGGCATTAGTGGCGGGTATTACAGATACTAACTTTTGAATAGCTAGAGCCTGCTGATTTTGATTCTCTAGCATTGTAGTAACCATATTTCTTAGAGAGGTTATTTCATCAATAGTATTAGAAGCGGCCACGGTATTGTTTGGAGCGTTGCTCACAGACGGTTGAGGGTTGAGTGGAGTTTTATTTGGAGAAGTAGCAGGATTCATTTTCTTGAAATTAAAACATGTATACTTAACTTACTTAAAATGAATCATATGACAAAAATTAAATTCCTTATTTATTCATCATTAAACTTTTATTATAATAGTGACATATATCATACTTATTACATCATGAATTACATACTATTCCCACTCTATATACTTAGTGAAGAATGCTCTACGAAAGTCTTCATAAGTTACTTCACGATGCTCTTCCTGTGCTTTACAAAATAATTCTCCGTATGACATAATCCACCATTCTTTTGCTTGCATATGTAGAATACATAGCACCACTTCTAGTTTGATGTGACTAGGCCACTCCATAACACCAAATATATGGTCAACTCTTGCTAGCCACTCCTTGGCTAATACTGGAAAATCAAGGCCTCTATAAACGCATTCTTTCAGTAGTTTATTTATTACTTGTGATCCTTGTTCTGATACTCCTTCAATCATTCTTCCTTGCTTCTTACCTAATTTATGTTCATATTTCCAAATAGTCTCGAACTCCTTTAAGTATGTCATGAATGCCATTCCTAGATGATCTTTTATTCCAATAATTATAATATTCTACTTAGATTTGTTGAGCATATATATATACACATAATTTGATATTTATGGTTTATCATCTTTTATAGTTATTTAATAACTTAACTTATTCTGAGTTATACTCATAATGTGATGGATGTCAATTCAAGTATTCATTTAGTGATCAAGTGGCAGAAGAACAATCCATTAGGTAGAAAGGAATGCAAATTCCAATCTGACACCTTATGGAATTCTCTGATACCAACTGTGGCGGCCCTGCCCCGCCGTGGTCCTGTTAACTCTTAAGTTAACATGATTACGGTGGAGGGGTCACCAAATGACAAGGTCCCCACTTAAGATTGGATTAGACACACATTCTAATCCAATTTAACTAAGGACTTTGCCATTCATCCAAAAATACTATCACTAAATGATCATACATGAACTCAGAGTGCGGAAGCATAAAACATAACATCTATCCAATACAATATAAATACAACAATACAGAATAAGTAAAGTACTGAAAGAGAAATATAAACCTGTATTATTACAACATTTAATAAGTTTAAAAGAACTGAAAGGAAACTCTTAATCTCACTAGAAGAAAGAAAACTAAAACTACAGATCTTCAGGAATGGGCTCCTCCTCTAATGGCAAGCTCTCCACTGGATCTGCTGCTCCAACAAACTCAGAGCCTACCATTATCAGTTTCATAATGGTAGGGCCCCAGCCAACAAAAGAAAAACTGGTTAGACAATATGTCTAAGTACATTTTAGGGTAAACAATTTTATTAAGTTACTTGAATATCACCATCAACCAGAAACTGAAGCAAATAGGTGCAGAAAAGAGTACAAAAAGAATAGTGTTCAGTTATAAACTACAGTTTATAACTAAGCAAAAATAGGAAGTAATACGTACATCCTTCAAGCAACTGCAACAAAGACAGGTAAGTAAAAGAAAAGTAAAACTGTAAGAAAATACAACCTAAATATGCATATGATCAAAAATATGCTAAGTGACATACAATATTTAACAGTGTAAAACTGAAATAAACTAACATCCTAAAAGCATAAGAAAACAGTAAGTAAAACTAGCATCCTATATATATACATGCAGGAAAACTGTAAGTAAAACAGTGTTATAGTGCAGAATATATATAAGTAAAATAGTAACTGTAAACTGAAACTACAGTGACTATCTAAGTCACCCCAAACTGATCATATACTCAGCACATCTTAGCTTGATGAGCTAAGAAACTCTGAACTGAATGTTAATGAAAACTCTTAGCTTGATAAGCTAAGATAGAAATGAATGTAAGTGTACTTGAATTAGTATACCCATATCAGAATCCTTACTTTATAGTCAGTAGGGCGAGAGTCTATCCATCCCATCACTCGGACTAGGCATGGCCAATAGACTGTCGGACATTAAACCCTCGAAAGGTTGCCGACCCCGAACGAGTTGATCGAAGAGGTATACTAATCAAGCTATACCTTACAAACCACTTGTGAAATGAAAACATAATGCTGCTTATAAATGTTCCAAAATAAGATATTTATTAAATATCTTAAGTTCATAATACATGTACAATGTATAAGGATCAATATCAAGGAATGCGAAGCATCAAAATCAAAGTGAGCAAGAAACTCTATCTAAAATATAGGTGATATCCGTTGTTATCTACTTTATTCATTCTATCTACTCTAAGTTACATAAGTTTCAGAATCATCAATTTTTACATATTCTGTATCTTAGAATCATGAATCCTACTAGTTGAAGATAATTAGGACTGGCCAAGTCCTAATTATAACTTAATCAAAAGATGACTGTTGGGTTAAAATGAATAAATCATCGACCTAGTTTTGTATTTTAATTCATCCCAACTTCATCTTGATTAGCCAAATCAAGATGAAAAGATTAAGAATTAGACTCCAGATGATGGGGTCTAATCACTTAATCTAAAGGTAAAATTAAGGGTCTAAGGTTTAAAATCCTACCTCATAGATTAAGTTAGGGTAAATCCTAATGATAAATCAAATTCATTAGGATAGATCTCTATTTTTAGTTCTATAGTTTAAAGATCAAATAATCATTTAATAAACTAAGAAAAATCTATAAACTAGAAAACTCAAGGTTTCACCTATTGAGTAACCCAATTTACTCAATAGATGAATTTTAACTTAAGATCTATTCCTAATCTTAGGAATTAAAGCTCTTAATTACTAAGAGTATCTCTCAAGACACACATCCTAACTAATGTTATAAGACCTAAGGTATGATCTAAGAGTGATTAAGGAAAGAAGAACACTCACAATTTACTTAGGAATTTTCTTAAGGAGCATATTTTGATCATTTTAATCAAAACCTAATTTAGACTATTAATTTCAGTTCTAAGTCATTCTATTTACTGATTTTATTGATTAGAAACTGAATTTAGGGCTTTTAAAGGCTAAACCCTAAATTTGGGCAAAATGACCATTTTGCCCCTAATTAAGGGTTCAAAAGATCAAATTTTGATCTAAGTCTTAAATTCTGATTTTTTTCTTTTGGAAAGTGATTCTTACTGTCTAATGTAAGATTAGACAGCAACTAAATTAATTTTAGATGATTACTAAGCCATATGAGATCAAATTAGTGAATTTGACTCATAAGGGTAAATTAGTAATTTGGCTAAGTGAAAATTAAATTTTCCTTCAGATTATTGTTCTTTACTGTCTAAGCTTTCCATAGAATCTAAATTTGCTAAATTTTGATAAGTATTGGCCAAGTTATGGCCAATACAAGATCTATGGTTTAAGGTTAATTAAGGGATTCTTAATTATGGGTCAAAAATCTAACTTTGTCCATTAGTATCCAAATTAAGCAAAATTAGTGGTTATGGTTTACAAATAGTCCACTGATCAAAATGACATGTGGTAGACTCAATTTGAATCTAATTTGACTAAGTTAAGACCTAATTAGGGTTAAGAGTGATTAGTAAGTGATTAGTGAAATTAATCACTCAAACACTAATCAAACCTTACAGCTAAGTTCTAAATGACTCTATAAGTCCTCTAAAACTTAAATTACTCAATTTGGTTTATTAATTTGGCTAATATTTACTAATTAAGCTTTAAAGTAATTAGGGGTGATTAGCAAATTTAACTGATAGATCCTAAATATTTTTACAGATTACTGTTAATTAGGATCTTCTGATCTGAATTGATTTTTGGATCATTAAGTTTGGAGCTCAATTGACCAAGTTATGGTCAATTGAAGTTCTAGGTCTAATTAGGGTAATTAGGATTAGGTCCTAAATGTGATTAGGCTCAAACTAATCCAAACAGCAAGATTAACCCTACTAAAATATTCCTTAGGGTTTTTTGAGTATTTTAAGACCCATATTAGGTATGTTTGGTTAACTGTACGCAAAGTTATGGCCTAATGTATTTTTTTTGGATATTTAAGATTTAATTAAGTGTCCTAAATATCACTATGTTAAATACAGCTCCAAATAAAATTTTGATAGTGTCAATGTGTTCCTTATAATTTTCTGATTTCAATGATATATAATTTTGATATTTTTGGATTTATATTTTGCAATTTATGAGAGAATGAAAATTCTTAATTAATTTGATTTTAATTAAATAATTTAATTGAAATATATCAATAGATTTATTAAACGTGTGGGTCCCATAATTAAAAACAGCGGGACATGTACAGAGCGCTAAAGAATCAGGCCAGACTCTCTACGTTCGGGTCACGAAAGACCCGAGAAGAGCCCGAATTCCTTCATCCTCCCCCTTCCGCAAACGGGAGAATTAGGGCATCTCCCTAATTCAACGAACACCGGACTTCCAGAGACGAGATGCGAGGAAAATGCAAACCCTTACTCCCTTCTCCTGATGAGCTAAAGGAGTGAAGATGCACCGACCTCCAACACTCGATCCCACTATGCCCTAAAATGAGGGAGGAGACCTCTGAAAAGCCGAGTCCCTTAGTTAATATTCGATCACTTAATTGGTAATTGTATTACTCCTAGTCCACTTCAATTACTTGATGAACACCTCAAATTCTGTAATATGACCTATGAAAGTATTTGAATTAAAGTGCGAAGATTTGAGATTCCTCATTCGATTGAAAACGAGATTTAAAATAGTTCATTCTGTTTTGTATTAATCACCTAGAATATCGATTCTTAATATTGATTGACAATTATGCAGTATAGAATGAATCTCATGCCATTTCAGAATTTGATTTTTTTTTTTTAAGTTTTAAGAAAAGGAGATGCATATTAAGTTTGATAAAAAAAACAATCATCATTTAATTTCCATTAATTCATGATTACAATTCATTTTAAACTTAGCAATAGCACTAATCAATCTAGAAGATGGCATTTTAATATGGAAGAAGGTACCTGAGAGAGGATAATCGAACAATCCGAAGAAAGTAGTCTCTGCACAAACTTTGAACGGGATCCCTGATTCATGTAAGAGACGAAGTTGATAGGAATTTTAGCGAGAGATTAAGAGCGGTAAGTGCCACTTGCAAGCGCGAGGCGAGTGCCGATCACCGCATGTCTAGTTTGCGAGACACGCGGTGACTTCGCTCGACAAAATGGAGAAGACGATCTACGATCGTTCGATGGGATTGATCGGACGATCCAGAGAAGAAACACCCGGATCCGATGGCGTCAATGAAAGAAAACGGCGCAGTTTAAGGAGAAGACGGCAAATTAAGCAGATTGACAGAAACCGTAAATCTTAAATAATTAATATTACTATTAAATTAATATATATATATATATATTGACCTTATTAATTAAGATTAAGTACTCAGATGAATCAAGAAAATTTCCAATAAATCACCCCTTAGCTAAATGAGAGGTGAGGAACACAACGGCGTGATCAGATTTTTATTTTGACGAGTATTTATTTATTTAAATTTTCAGGTATTTAAATAATATTAAAATATTCGACGAAAAATCAACGACTTCCAAATGCCTCCAAAATTTCACTCATAGCTAATTTGGGTATTCTGAACGTAATGGCGGAGTCGGATTTTCAATTTGAGGTCTAGATAAAAAGTCAATTTTCTAGGGTTTGAGATTTTCCAAAATTCCAAATTTGACTTTGTTGACTTCAGATTTGACCTAGGTTTCAGAGATGAGTTCTAAATTACTTAATTAGTGACTTAAAACCTTAATTAAGACTTAAATTAGTCTTAATTGAGCAAAGTAACAACCTGGGTTGTTACAACAATAAAATTGGAAAATAACATATGTTTGCATTTAAGAGATGTTATTCAACATAATAGTAAGACAGAAATCAAGCTGCATAAATACTATAAAATAACTGAAAGTATAAAATTGTACAAAATTGAAGTAAAGTAAAATTGCAAAAAAGTTGTAAAGGTGCTAAATAATTGAAAATGGAAAATGCGGTAAATGATATGAAACTGAATAAGGTATATGTGAATGTATGCTGTATGCCACTAAATAAATGTATCTGTATATGCTATTGAACTGAATGTCATGATATGTAACTAATATATCACTAAACTGCTATGAATCATGCGGTCTAATGCTTATATATATATATAGTTGGGAATTCAGTACTAGTCATCCTGCAAATTCCTCGATTGATATATATACAACATCCCATAATCCATAAATCATCACTGATACTCATATATTTTGCTTATGATCATGCTCATGCTTCTATGTCTGCATGACTTAAAATTCAGAAACCCAAAAAATGATTTAAAATCAAATAATAAATCCAATAACTACATTGTGAAGAATTCATCTAAATGGATTCTGACTCCTATTTCTAATTTCAATGATTAGTTATACTTAGGATTTTACTTAAAATCATCAGCTGGGAAGGCTGTATACATATAGCTGTATATTTTCAAGAAAAGTGAATTTTAACACTTAGTTTGTTTAAAACTGCACTTATTGAAGCACACTAAGATAGGAGGCAGAACCCGGTCGCAATTTATATCTCAAACTAAGAAGTTAAATTCTCTAATTACAAGCATACCTAGTATTCTAAGAAGGGTGACTAGAGATACTTAGTTTGTTTTAAACTGTGCTTATCTATGCGCACGATGATAGGAGACTAAATACGGTCATAGTTTATCTTTTCAAACTAAGGATTTCATTCCCCTTAATCACAATACTCTTAAGATTGAAATATTTACTCTAGCGAGACTATATTCGTCTAATCCTTTGGAATAGCACATGCTCATAAGTCTATATTAGAATGACTCAACTAATCCTAAATATTACTGAAGTGATCCAGCATAATAAATATATACTTTTATACTCAGCCAACAATATAAGTTACATCAATGCTATTTAATCAACATGGATTACCAAAACTATGAATCTAGGATTCAAATGAGATACATCATACACAAAGTTTCAAGGATATGACCAAGATGTCACCAAAAATAAGATACTACCACATGGGATAAATCTCATTCTAAGTAGTTTAGGTGATTCTACCACAAGGATTTAAGATCAACTTCTAGGGTCAAGTAGGATCATCTAAGCTTCTACCTCATGATAACACAATAAGTTTTTCCTACCTCATTGGTTTAAAGATGATTAAGGCTAGTATTATTATCACATAAAATCTAATGTAAGATCATCAAGCTCTCACATATCTAAATGCTTAAAATAATCTTATATGATTATTCGTTAAGTTTTGTTAACTAGATCAGATGGGTAGCCCTATCTGACCGAGTCCTAAACTACAATTATGAGATATAATCAAGAATCTTATTAGGATTTGATCTTATAATGAATCATCATAGATTTTATAATTAATTTCATGCTAATAGTCTTATTTAAGAGAAAATCAACGATCTTAAGTTTCAAGTTCAGATGCTTAATCATACGAGTTCTTTAATTTCCTTAGTATTTCTAATTCAATGGATTAAAGTCAATATCAAATCAAATAGATTATTGGAATCATGTTAATCAAATTATCTTATAATCAGGTTGATTGATTATGTGATTAAGAGTTTGGGTCTAAATCAGACAGATTAAGCGTTAACCCCTAACCTTATCAATTTAAGACCAAGAGTTACATTACAAATCAATGACAAATCAAATGAATTATTAATTTATTATTAATGATAATCTAAGATCTAGATAAAGTGTAAATCACTTGATCAAGATCTTAAGATCTCTTAAATTTAATAAGGGATAAATGACAGTTTAATGAAATTAAACATTCATAATAGAATTAAAGCACCTTAATCATTTAAAGTAACTCGTAAAATAAATGAAAGTTAACATAGAACTTGAGAAAGTAAAAGCACAAAAATAGTAATAAGAACTATGCAAGTGATGTACGCATTTAACACAGGACTAAATAAACAGTTTTAATTTATTAGAACTCAATACAAGTTATAAATACTTACGTACCTTTATAGCATAGCTCCACGACTATAATCCTATTAAAGATAATTCTTTATTACAACCCCATTATGGCCAACAATGACATTAGCATGAAGAAGCAGTAGAATAAGCGTAAATAATGAATTAATTGATTTATTAATTCCTAAAGAATAAGGGTGGAGCAAATAATGAAAACTCTAATAAGGTCACTTGCAATTATTTACAGATATTTACTTGAATTCCAAGCATTATTTTAGTTATTTCAAATTTGAATAATATTTACTAAGAGGACCATAAATACTATTTGAGGAGCATTAAGTAAGTTGATACATATGGATAGACTTCAACCCATTCATTTATAATTAAATTAAGTGATGGATAAAACTAACTTAAAAAAGCGCATATGAGTTCTAATGAACTTAGCTACATGCAATAGATGTAGATAATCAATAAAGAGATGGCATAATCAACTAATTTTACATTCACATTCTCTAACGATTCTTGAACATGCTTTATTAACATTTAAAAGAGATGAATTTAAGGTATATTCAGGGGTTAAATGAGAAAATACACAACTCCTTAGATTGTATGAGCTAACTCTTGAAAATGATAATTAAGCATGCTAATAACATAACTAATTCTTACATAATTTGATAAAATAAAAGGATGGCTGCATGCTTAAGGATCAACAAGTTAACATTCATTAATTATGAATTTGCATGATTTTTCTTTTATTTATCAAGTCTCTTTTCTTTCTTTGCTTTTATCTTTAAGAATTTAATATATATATATATATATATATATATATATATATATATATATATATTTACTTTAATGCTTACATACTAACCAAGAAGATTAATACATCCAATCAATTAGCTCTTGCTAATAATAATCAACATACCCCTTACTAGCTAACCATAGCACATTCTTCTTTGTTTGCCTTAACTCAGCAACAATGACAAATAAAGTCAGATTAATTCACAATAATAAGATCCTCGACATTTAATTTAGATTTAACATAATAATGCAAATAGTAAAATATATGACAACAATATATATATATATATATATATATATATTTATATATATGACAACAATATATATATACATATATTTGTAATTCTACAAACACTTGGAATTCTATTTTCCTCTTTTATATATATATATATATATATATTTGTAATTCTACAAACACTTGGATTTCTATTTTTCTATTTTTTTTTTTTTATTCATATATGCTGCATTTTATTCTCTTTATAAAGTGAACATCAATATTTGCTTTAAGATTTGACTACAAAGACTAGAACAAATATAATAAAATCAATAAAAGAGAAAGCTACCATGAAGAAGAACTGGAGCTTTGACATGGAGATGATGATGCTCGGCCGAGGAAGTAAGAGCTGTGGTTGAGATGGAGACAAGCGGCCGGAGAAGGAGCTGCTAATTTTGGCCAAGGAGAAGGAGAGCGAGAACTGCAGTTTGGTTGAATGGAGAGGATTCGGGCTGCTGTCGCTCAGCCGAGGAGATGAAGAAGGAGGAGGACGCCTCTCGGCCAAGGAGATGGAGGAGGAGATGCGCCTTGCGATTTTACCAAGAGGGGATTCGGCTGAGGGGGAGGGGGTTTTGGTTTTCATGGAGGAGAAGAAGAGTTGTGGGCTGGAGAAGATAGAATTTTCGGATCTAGCTGATTTAGGTTAAAAGCATTATATTTATGAGGCAAAAACTATACTCTATTGTAGCCATTGAATCAAAATCCGATGACTGAAAATTCTCAAGTCTTGATCTATAGCCATTTAAACTCTAAGAATTACAAATTAGTATCGAAACGACCGTCTCGACGAGACGAACGCTAACGTCTAAAAATTATTGAATTTGGACGAGTATTTTATTTTATATTAATTCTTAAGTGAAAAACTTCAAAAATTCGCTACGATTAATCCGGAGCTCAAAAATTTACGAAACTTAAAACATAGTATCATCATATGATGCTTAACTTAAATATACAAACATTTCTAAATTCTAATGTATATTTTATCTATTATCAACTCTGAAAGTTTAAACTTCCCAAATTTATTTAGAACGATCCGAAATCCCGATTGCACTCAAATTTTCGCAGTACGATCCCTTTATATACTTTATTTGAGGATATTTTCATTTAATTTTTTTTGGACTAAAATTAAAATTATGATTCGACTTAATCCTCATGAATTTGGAGTTAATCACTCTAGTAATAACCTTGGGTTGTTACTGAAGTATACAAACACTTTCATCACTTCAAAAACTTTAAGGAAAGATAATTCAACACATGCATTAAAATCCTTAGAATCAACAAAGGCTGAGAATATCAAAACTCTCACATTAAATGCAGTTTAAAAGAATACAACATCCAACATCAATATACGTGCCCATACACCCCGAAGCAAAATGCCGTCACATCATCAAAACCACACGAGGTCTATTACAAACCGCCAACCTTCCTCATTTTTTCTAGGTCAATGCCGTCCTAACAGTCGTACATCTCATCAATAAAATCCCTACCTCCTCAAACAAAGTCACATCTCCCCACGAAAAAATATACAACCATCGCCCCACCTATGACTACATGAGTGTGTTCAGCTGCCTATGCTTTCCTCTTCTACACAACCACAAACTACATCCCAAATCCACACCATGCATTTTTATAGGATATGCTACAGCTCAAAAATGTTACAAATGCTACAACATCTCCACCGATAAAATTCTCATTTCATGACATGTTCAATTCAATGAAGACTTATTTCCCAATATCCCAACACCACAAATCGCCACAATCACCACATCTACAACCCACAACCTCCTACTTCTAGTCCCATCTCCACAAAAACTATGAAATAAATCCTCTCCAATCCAATGAAATCAACACTGTCCAAACAACCCCACTCAATCAGTCTCTAGCTCTCCCCACTCAGCCTCACGCATACAAACACATACAGATACACCTAAAGCAACTCCACATCCACCCAAAACCCAACCACCCGCTTCAACAAATCCACCCACACTTATGCAATCGTCACATACTATGCAAAGTCGATCAAACACTAGAAACTCAAAACCAAGAAAAATCCTAAACCTCCTCGCACCCACATATATACCCCAAAATCCTACCTCATACAAGGAGGCTACGCTCCTTCCTCAATGGCAAAAAATAAAGGTTGAAAAATTCAAAGCACTACAAGATCAACACACAAGGACTCTTATACCCAAAGATCCCAAGCAAAACATCCTAGGATGCAAATGGACCTATAAAATCAAACTCAAACCAGATGGCACACTAGGTAGATACAAAGCTGGTCTCGTAGCTCAAAGCTACAACCAAAAAATTGGGATAGACTACAATGAAGCTTTCAGCCCCGTCACCAAAATGCTACCCTTCGAATCCTCCTAACAATCGCTAAAATGAGAAATTGGTCGATAACCCAACTATACATCTCAAATGCCTCCCTCAACGACTTCCTTTCCGAAACAATCATCATGTCACAATCAGACGGTTTTAAGGATCTCATCCACCCCAATCACGTATATCTACTAAAAAAAGGCAATTTGCGGCCTAAAATAACTCCATAGCCGATGGTACACTGCCCTCCCTTTTTCTAAGAGGTCATCACTCACTCAAAGTCTAGTCAATCACTCCCTCCTAAAACACCAACATAACGACACCTTTATCTTTATGCATCTACGTTGACGCCATCCTCATCACTGACAACTATAACAACAAAATTAAACAAGTCATCAATGCATGAGCCAACATTTTAAGGTCAAAAACCTCAGCATTCCATTCAATTCATCGGGATTCAAATGCACCACAGTCTCAACAACCTCTTGCTGCATCAGGCAGCCTATGCAAGCACTATCCTCGACAAAGCAGGAATGCAAAACTGTAAACCAGCTACAACACCGACTCCGTTAATCGGCGACCACACTCACGCCACCAGTAGCACCATTGCTACCTTCAACAACCCAACCTTGTACTGCCAATTCACGGGATCCCTACAACACCGCACAATAACCCGCCAGAACAGATCATTTGTGGTCAATAAAGTATGTCATAGTATGCATCAACCAATCGAACATGACTTCACATTGCTCAAACTAATCCTACGATACATCAAAGGAATCATTAATCAGGGAACTTACTGACTACTCCGATTTCAACAGGGCAGAGCCCCCCTAAGATAGAAAATCTACGACCGACTACTGCATACTTCTTGGGACCAATCCAATCTTCTGGAGTGCATAAAACAGGTTACCATCGATTGCTCATCAACCAAAGCCGAATATCAAGCGCTGGCTTCTACTACTTCGGAGGTATTATGTCTACGACAACTAATTCAAGAGTTCACTGGAATCATTCTTCCGCCCACAACAATCCTATGTGACAATATCTCAGTGATTGCTCTCACCAACAATCCAGTATTCTACGCACGTACCAAGCATATAAAAATGGATTGCCACATCGTCCAAGCAAGCAATCACATGAATGAAGTCATTGCTCAATCCACGAATATTCTAACCAAGCCTCCCCACTAAGCGTCCCCACTTCACAACATCATACAGTATACATTCTCAAACTAACTCTCTGCATTCTCTCCTCTCTGCGGTTTCTTACATTAAACAAGACAGCATTGGGCGACCATAATAAGAGCATCAAAAAATCGTGCTGCGTCACATTATTACATTTAAAAAAAGCTTTGTTCATGGAAAAAATATTTTCAAACTACCAAACTCTTCTGAACAACCATAAAAAGAATTTAACATATTACCATCTAATGTTATTATGCCTGTTAACATATCAGTAAATTTTGCTATCCGATTTAACACGCAACCACCATCGTCGCTCACCGGAAAACGCTCCGATCTGCAAAGCCCCATCGCCGGCAGCGGAAGCGAAGCTCAGGCGCACGGGACATGAATCGCGATTCAAGGTGGTGCCGTATCTCTTTTTTCATTTCCTATTTGACTACGCATGTGATGGCTGTTTTTTTTTGGAATTTTATTTGCTTAAATTTAGGGTAACCTTCCTGTCTCTAACGGGAATGCCGATAGCTCTCACATGGGGGCTATTTTTACGCTTATTAAGTATAATATGTTTTACTTTCCCGTTAGTACTTCTAGTTCAAAGAGTGGAAATTAAACGGCCGATGGCTCTTATTGAAGGTTGAAGAAGAGAGCAGCAGGAAGCTGAGGGTTCAATAGTTCATACTTTCTGGCATTGGCATGGTACTTTTTCTACTGCATCCACTTGGTTCCTCAATAAAGGATCAACGTTGCACAGAATTAGATTCTTCCTATGCCCCGAGATTGAATTCTTAAGCCTACTGCATGCTTATTTATTCTTTTCTTGTCTTTTCAGATCCGGGGGTTGATGCCTCCCTTGTGCTTGTGTTTTTGGATTATTGATAGAGTGGTTTATACGGCAACTAAACTATTTTCAGGTATTTGCTGCAGGTGTTTCGGTTGAAAGGAAGAAAAGCTGAATTTTTCACTTTCTTCTTACTTTCAGAAGCTTTATTTTTTTTCTTGGTTATATACATGTGTTTAAAATAGGTGATTTTTTCATTGAAAAAACCTAGAGCTCAGTTTCTGTTCTTATTTAATTTATAATGTCGGAAAGAAAGATGCAAGCCACAGGCTTCGAAACTAGGAGGTTCCTCTTCTATGTGGTCTGCCTGTCTATCTTTCTTTTGTTCTTCTCATGCATATCTCTACGGAGGTCAAATGGTAGCTATCCACTGATCCCTGAATCTGTTCTTATGTTGATGTTTGTTAACAACACGTCGGTTCTTAGTAACAAAGGTGGTAACTCTAATAGAATTCTCCATCCCGAGCCGTTATCAAAAATACAAGCAGGGGCTAAACAAAATACTCAAGATGGCAAAGTGTGTGACCCAAATAAGGCTATACTGAAGGTTTTTATGTATGACTTACCCCCTGAATTTCATTTTGGATTGTTGGGTTGGAAGGGAAAGAACATTCAGACATGGCCGGATGTTAGTGAATCAAATTATGTGCCGAACTACCCTGGCGGACTAAATTTACAGCACAGCATGGAATACTGGCTGACTCTTGATCTTCTTGCTTCAGATTATCCAAGTGTGAGCAGACCTTGCACTGCAGTTAGAGTACATGATTCAAACACATCCGATTTGATTTTTGTGCCATTTTTCTCATCTGTTAGTTACAACAAACAGTCAAAGCATCATGAGAAAGAGACAGCTAGTATGGATAAGATTTTGCAAGATAAATTGGTTGATTTCTTATGGAATCAGGAAGAATGGAAAAGGTCAGAAGGAAGGGATCATTTGATAATGGCACATCATCCGAATAGCCTTTTATATGCTCGGAGACAGCTGGGTTCTGCAATGTTTTTACTAGCAGATTTTGGAAGATACCCTCTTGAGGTAGCAAACATTAAGAAGGATATAATTTCTCCATACAGACATGTCGTTAAATCTATTCCGAATGATTCTTCGCCATTTGAAGCACGGCCAACATTGGCCTATTTCCAAGGAGCTATCTTTAGGAAGGATGTGAGTTGTTCTTGTTAAACCCGTTGCAGTTATATAATATTGATATAGGTCATTCTGATATTTCTTTCTATTAGTTGCCGAATACAGCCCTTTTGTTGAAAGTGATTTTTTTCCTTGAATCAGCATATTTAAATATTTTTCTTAAGATGCTATTTAGTATGTTAAAAAGGTATATCCTACACTTATCATCTCTGCTCTTTTATATCGTTGTTTAACTAATCACTGATCCTGGTAGTGAGTACATAATTACTAGAAAATGTCCCTTTACCTGATCATGAGTAACATAGATAATTATAGCTTGGAATCTGTGCATCACTACTATTAACTAGAGAAATATCGTATACATGCAATACTATTTTCAAATAGAAATGCAAATATTTCAATATCTCAATGCAAAGAAACGATTTAGATTAGGAAAATATTAAACCTTGTAAAGTATTTTTGTTTAATTGCAATGGCAAACAATTTATTAATTTAGCATTATTGATAGGATGTTTAGAAGAATACTACTATCCTTCTAGAAGGAGAGCAACACTTTTCTTACACATCCCCACCGTCCATCGCTTAAATGGGGTAGATTAAAGCATAGATGTGCTATTTTGTCTTGTAGCCTTTTTTTAATTTGTATGGTTTGGATCTAGATATCTACAGGGGAGGTGGAAGGAAAAGTGCCCTTTTCACTTTTTCTTACTACTTCTATAGAGAAACATGTTATTTTCTAATTCAAAAAGGATACTCTTCCTTCCACTTCCTCCACAATTCTTTGCTTGTTTTAAAGGGCTTTCCCTTACTACTTTTCCATAAAGAAACATGCCATTTTCTAATTGAAAAAGGATACACTCTTACTTTCACTTCCTCCACAATTCATTACTTGTTCTAAAGTATGCAGATTGAAGCATGCTACGTGACAAACTGTCGCATTTGTAATGTGGCATTTTGTCTTGAAGTGCTGTTAAATTACCGGTTCAAATGAAGCGATGAACAGTGGAAGATGTGGAAGGACCTCATTTTCTATATAAAAGGATTGTAGTGTTCTTCAAATGTTTATTGTTATTACATTGGCTTTTAATTTCTTTATTTGTAGAGTTTGCAAAAGAGTATTGTAATGTAAATATATTTCGTAATATGACAACAACAATAATAACAACACCAAGCTTTAATCCCACTTGGTGGGTCGGCTACATGAATCCTTTGTTTCCATTGTTCACGATCAAATAAAAGCCCCTCTTTCAAAATTGAAAGATCTTTTCTAATGGTTTTTTCCCATGTTTTTTTGGTCTTCCTACATGAGAAAAATTCATATGCTCACTTTTCTTAATTGGAGCAGTGAACGGTCTACCCTTAATATGCTCAATCCATCTAAGTTGACATTCCTTAATCTTATCCAATATTGGAGCCACTTCAACCTTGCTACATATGAACTCGTTTCTTATTATATTCTTACAAGCATACCTGCTAATCCATCTTAGCATCATCATCTCTGCAGCACTTATTTTATCAGTAAGTTTAATTTTTGTTGGCCGATATTTAGCCCCCGTATAACATAGCCATGGTTGTTTATAAAATTTTCCTTTAATTTTGAGTAAGATTTTCTGTTCGCATAACACTCCAAAAATGCTTCTCCATTTCATCTAGCAAGCTTGAGTCATACTAATCACATTGCTATCTGTTTCACTATTATTATGAATAATCAAATTAAGGTATTTGAACCTCTCGTTATTCTTGATCACTTGATCTTCAATATTTATGTCATCGAGATTAATACTTCTGTTGCGATTAAAGTTACACTTATGATATTTTGTATTAGATTTCATAAGATAATTTTCTTAGATTCTAAAGTAATCCTTCACAACTTGATTCTAAAGTTAGATGTTTTTACACCATATTTAGTCTTATCAATTAATAGAATTTCATATACAAATAACATGCACCAAGGAACTTTTTCTTGAAATGTACTAGCAATAAAAAAATAGCTAAATAAATCTCTTAATAATGAATCTCTTTTATAGTCAATTATTATCTATTATAATTTCAGCAACAACGATAATGAAATCCCACTAGGTGGGTTCTGGTACATAAGTCATTTGTTTCCATTGTGCACAATCTACTATAAGCCCCTGCTTAAGTTTCATATAGAGAAAACCCTTCCTAATAGATTCTTCCCAAGTATTTTTTGGCATTTCTCTTCTTTTTTTAATATGGATGAAATTCATAAACTTAATTTTTCTAACAATGGCATTGTACGGTCTACGCTTAATATGGTCAAACTATCTAAGGCGACATTTCTAATTTTAATCACTATTTGAGCCACTCCAACCTTGTTATGAATAAACTCAATTCTCATTCTATTTTTACGAGTATACCCACCATCCACCTAAGCATCCTCGTCTTTGTATCACTTATTTTATTGATAAGTTCCTTCTTTGTTGGCCAACATTCAGCCACATATAACATAGCTGGTCGTATAATTGCTTTATAATTTTTTTTTTTAATTTTGAGTGCGATTTCAAATTGCAAAACACTCCATAAGTGCTCTTCCATTTCATTCAACAAGCTTGGACTCTATTAATCACATTGTTTTCTATTTTGCTATTCTTTGGAATAGTTGAATTAAGGTACTTGAGAACCTGTTGTTCTTCTTGATCATATGATCCTCAATAGTTATGTCAATCAAAGTTAGGATTTTTAATACAGTTGAACTTACACCCCATATATTATGTCTTAGATATACTAAGATAAAAATTTTTAAGATTCTAAAGTAGTCCTGCATAACTGAAGTTTTTCTTTAACTCTATTCTTAGTTTTATCAATTAAAAGAATGACATTTACAAATAACATGCACCAAGGGATCTCCTCTTGAATGGACCCAATAAGAACATCCATAGTTAAATAAAAAAGATATGAGGTGAAGCTGAGCCTTTATGTATTCCAATAATAATAGAAAAATCATTAGACAAGACACCTTGTGATCGAACACATGTTACAGCTGCAATGTACATATCTCTAATAATATCAATATAAACAATACAAATCTCTTCTCTCCAAAACCCTCTAAAGAACTTCTCTTGGTACTCTATCATAAGCATTTTCAAGATCAATAAAAATAAAATGAACATCCTCTTTTCTATCTCTAAATTTCTCTATTAAACTCTTAATATATGTATAGCTTTTATGGTAGATCTATCACCTGTCACTTGATCTCAACTTTCATCCTTTCTTAAAGCATTTTGAATCTCATTTTTATTAATACGGCGAATGAAAATGCAATTGAAACTATTTTTATAATCAGTAAACTCATTTAGATCAATTATATTAATAAAACATTTATGAAAAGGTTGAATAAAATAATTCGTCTATTTATGTTGGAATATCTACATCCACAAGAAGAATTTATTTATTATTGTATTTGATATAATTAATATGAGTCATATTTTTAATTCTTTTGTCTTAATTAGACTAGCTTATAAATACGTCTAGTTTTTTGCAGTTTTAATTTATTATGTAAATTCTTGAATGCCGCACTCTTAGTATCATGGATTGTTATTTTGAATTCACAACAACTTAGTTTATATTTTCTTAAATTCTTCTCAATTTTGTATTTAAACTATTAATTTGAACATCTTATTTACACCACCATTTATCTTTATTATTTGCTACTTCTTTTGATTAACCAAGTAAATTCCTTGCTATATTAAGAGTATAACTAGCAACTGAATTCCACCTAAGGTTGGTTTCACCCTCAAAATCTCATAGTCCAAATTTTATAATTTCATTTTTAATATATATATATATACATATATACATATATATATACATATATATATATATATATATATTTACATTACTTTATAAGATTCCACCGTCTAATTTTAGAATAAATTTTTAAATCTAAAACCAATAAACAATGTTAGGCTGTCGAATAATCACTTGGAATAATTTTATAATCTTTACAAAATAAACAATCCCATTTGTTTAAGAGAAAATAATCAATTTGAATTTTAGATGTCCCATTTTTATAAGTGATAATATGTTTCTTTCTTTTCTTAAAGTATTAGCAATCATAAGATATGTTAAAAAAAACTCTAAAATCATTCTTTCTTCTTCATTAATCTCTCCAAAATTAAAACCATCATGAATACTATTAAATTCTTTAATTACCCATCCAACCTGTCCATTTAAATCTCTTATAAAAAATATATCCTCTTAAGATAATCCTTGAACTAATTCATTCAAATTGTGCTGAAATTTTCTTTGGTATGCATATTCAATCTAAAAGTTATTTCATTAATTATAAACTTAAAAGATATAATTCTATCTCCCAACTTCTTAGCTTCTGCTACATTATCCATTAAATTGTTATCCAGAATGATACCACACCATTATTATGACGATTCTTACCCTAATACTAAAGTTTAAAGCCTAAATTATAGATTTTTTTTTCTCTCATCTACTTAATTTATTGATGGCGTAATATATTAATCATCTTATTTTTCATAATATCAATTAACTTAAAAAGGTTGTTAGTGAGAGTGTCAATATTTTGATTGACTAATCTTGATTTAGAATCAAAAACTAATTTTCTTACCCAAATTCGTTTATTATACGGGGATCCTTGGTTATTTGACATTGCTCCCGGGTGCCTATGTAGCGGCGTTCACATCTAGGACTTGAGACCCCTCATCAATGAAGTTTATATTATTTTGTAGATATTTATTGAAATTTTAAGCTGTGTAATACATTTACTTATATTACCTACTGAAATAAATTTCCTTCAATCCATTCATTTTTAATTACACTACATAAGAGAAAAATTGAGAGTAAAAGATGAGCACTATGTTTGAGCATACTTTTTAGAGGTTTCACGTTTGGGCTATTTGGTCCACCGCTTCTCGTAATTCTATGTTATTTAAGATATTAGTTATATTGGAGCTGTTTGGTTCAATGTTATTTCACTAATAACATCTCAAAAATTACCAAAATGCCACTGGGTAATGTTATCTGAATGTTGGTCGACGACATGTAGATAACATCGCCGGCAATCTATTGCTAGGGATAGAATTCTTCGCATTCTCCAGAAGCTCTTGTTCGCTTTTGCCTCTGCCAAACGTAGCACCGTGAGAGCCTCTGCTTGCGTTTCACCCAACGCAGAGGCTCGCCTGACACAGAGGTACAAATGCGTTTTTTAAATGGATGTTTTTTTTTTCTGAAGATTTGCTTGATATTGACATTTTATTATGAATAATTTAAGGTTATATTTACTTTGTGATTTGTAATTTTTAGTGTTTATTATGGCTGATTTATAACAAATTTCTAGTATAAGTAATGATTCTTATCGATTTATTGGGGGTAAAAATATTATCTCATGTGTAATATAACATGAATGACAATAAACCAAACAACATACATCTGAATAACACCGACATTTGTTATTTTAATAATACCAAATCAAATAGCTTATGTTATCTGAATAACATTGTTATCCGAATAATACTATTATCTGAATAACATGCTAGCTGAATAACATGCTAGCTGAACAACTTTTCACCTGACATTGAACCAAAAGCCTGTTTATAAAATGCTGTCAAAAATATCTCAAGTTTGTTTGAGGGACTGCTTTCTGGCATTTTTTTTATATTCTTGCTCTCAAAACAGAGTTTTAAAGACTCGAATTGACACATTTATTTACATTGCTTCTTATAGTTCCATTTTGGAAATTACATGAATACACAAGTTTTATACAAGCGAACCCACTAGCTTCCACTTATTCTTTGTTGATAGCCTACACACTTGTTCGAGCCCACCCTTGTCCTGGCAAGACCAACTCCAATGAATCCTAATTCTGTTAAATCCGTCAACGATGTGTTCTTTTTTGTTAGCAGATCTCACATTAGTGACCCCAGTCATCATGTCAATGCTGGTGACTCCAATTCTAGCGAGTTCCCACAAAAGAACCCACACACTACAACCCAAACACCAACAAAACTCCAGTCTTGCTGATTTCCTATTTTAAAAATAAATATTAGTAGAGTCGTTTGGTTAACCTTTGTGCCGGCAACCTTATGCTGGTGGCCTCATGTTTGCGCCGTCACATTGTTAACTTCATACCGGCTAGCATGCACACCATTGACCCCAATCAAGTGAAACCATGGCCTCACTGACAACGTTTTTATTTTCTTGAGTAATGTATTAAGATTTGTTTATGCACAACCTTTCTAAAACTGAATCCCTAAATGACATCAGCTGCTACAAACACAGCAGCATCCTTTTTAGTAACTGCATAGCTTTTTCTTCAATTAGTACCCTAAACATAATAAAAGCACACTTTAAGGCATAATTGGTATAAGTTCTGTATTGTGTTACATTTTACTCACGCGTGCATTTGCCCTGAAATTACTGCTTGTTGCTTTATTAAAATTTTTTTGCAACGGATAATCTTCACTTGCTGTTGCTACTTTAGTATTACAATGATTGTCTCGTCTCTTTTGCTCCCTCGACTTGGATTTCTTTTTTCGTTGTAAATTCTTGTTGTTGTTTAAGTATCTTCTCATAAAATCTTTTATTATGGGTTTTAGCTTTCACCCAATTACTCGATCATAGTTATAATAAATACTTTTAACTATTTTCTTATATTATATATTAGTTGTTTAAATTCAAACAATAGTCATTTAATTATTTAATCAACTCTTATCATTGCCACAACAATTTATACTTAATAACAGCAACTATTATAGCTCTTTGAGCTAAAATTTTGGCATACTTTTATCTAATAATGAACTGTTTTCTCTTTTGTTTCAGGGAGGGATGATCCGGCAAGAACTGCATCAGCTACTTAAAGATGAGAAAGATGTGCACTTCACATTTGGAACTTTTGGCAGAAACGGTGTAAACCTAGCTAGCAAGGGCATGGCATCATCTAAATTCTGCCTTAACATAGCTGGAGACACTCCCTCATCTAACCGTCTTTTTGATGCTATTGTTAGCCATTGTGTACCTGTAATCATCAGCAATGAGATTGAACTCCCCTTTGAAGATGTATTAGATTATTCAGAATTTGCTATTTTTGTGCAAGCTTCAGATGCCATTCAAGAAGGCTATTTACTGAATTTGCTTAGAGGAATCGACAGCAAAAAGTGGACACAAATGTGGCGGAGATTGAAGGAAATTTCGCCTCATTTTGAATACCAATACCCATCCAAAAGTGGAGATGCTGTAGAAATGATTTGGCAGGCAGCTGCTCGGAAATTATCATCGGTACACTTGAGTATTCATAGGGGGAAGCGCTTCCATCGGTATCAAATTTTAGAATAGAGTCTTGCAATTGAAGGCTTATATATAAATCTTGTACATGATTATTATGATTAGTAATCCTATACTTCACCTTTTGATGTTATTATGTCTAGTGTCTATTCTGTGTTTTCTACTGTAGAAGGCCGTGAAACTCTTCTTTTTTTGCATGGACACATTATGAAGGGCATACATAGTTGTAAATTTGAAGAAACGACTTTTCAATATATGTTAAAATGGGAGAGAAAAACATGAGAGATTGCATTGCTTCTTTTTTTCAACCCAGTACAAACATATACTTGTCTGTATATACACAATAGAATACAATAACAATGGGCACATTAAAGAAGAATATTTTAAAAAAAGAGGGTATAGTAAAATTATTTCATAGATATCTGCTATAATTATGAGAAGCTATATATCGTACCATAACATGTGTACCTGTTACTAAGGAAAGATTTTATAAGTTGTACTTTTTCTCAAGGATATTCTATCAAATCATATCCTAAGGTATCAATCTTATTTTCTCTCTATCTCTCTTGCTTTCTTTCCTAAGCTAACTCTACTTTGCAAGGTTGTGCTTCTTCGCCTATCAGCTCACTCTTTTATATCCTTCTCCCATGGTTGTTTGTCATTTTGAATTTTCTGCATACATGTGCTTCACACCCTTTCTATTTGTAGTATTATGCGAAGGATCTTTCACTTCTTTTTCCTTCTGTAGTATGCTTTCTGATATTATGCTCAAAGAACTCATAGGCTCGTTATCTCTCAGAGAACTACGTTCTCCACTGCCCCTTAATAATTAGATAGATAGGTCACTACTTCCGAGTCAGTATAGGCCAGCAATTCAATGCAAATAGGAAAACTTTCTTTTGATGTTCCAGGCTATTAACTACCGCCCATAGGCTCTTGGAGAAAATAATCTTAGGTATAGTTTTAGTAAAAGTAGAAACCCATATCGCTAATTCAAGTACACTCTCAAACCTTACTCATACTTCTAGGAACGAACAGCCTCTAAAAAGAAAATAGATGTGTTGCCTGAATCAAATGCTTGCATGTTTTTCTCCAAGAGCCTAAAGAAAGCTTTACCACCTAAAAGAAGAAAAGAATGCTATAACCTTTTCCCCTGAATCAAATTTTCATAGTAATAGAGAGCCCAAAAGAAGGGAAAAAACCAGATCTATTATATAATTTGATTACCTTTGGCCTAAACTAATTTAGTAGTTTTCATTTACTTGGTGAATAAAGTTTCAAGTTTGTGAAAAGATAATTAGCTTAGTTGCTAGTATTGCTTTCTGCTGTTGTTTTGTATATAGTAGCAAAACATGAATTGTTGGAACCTTTTCTTTCAGCAACTCTGCACAAATCCTTCTGCCTTAAGTGAGACCAACTCATTGAGCTCGAAACTAAAGTGGAGCTTTTTTCGAATTTGCATCAATTTTTCATTTCTTGGCATACCAAAGCCATTCGCAATTCCATTCTAGATCCTGTTATGGATGGGGTCTGATCCTCCACTAACTCTCCTCTTGCTCGTCTCGAATGAAGAAGGTGAAACCTCCGACACTCTCCCAGAATCAATGCTGACAAACTCCACCTCTTTCAAGCTATTTGGTGCGTCAGCTGAGGGGCCAATCTCCAAGCTTCTAGTACTATATGCTGATTGAAACACAAACAAACACAAGAAGAATAGAAGTGTGAAAAGTTTATGAAAGTAGTGAGAGTACAACATAGTTTCAAACCCTGATAAAAATAAGATAGTAGAAATGTTCATGCAAACTCACAAGTACATATAGAAGGCATGAATAAAGTAGAGAGAGAGAGAGAGAGAGAGAGAGAGGGAGCGTGTTCAGATACTTCCCAATCATTCAAAGATGAGTCTAAGGCTGGCTTAGAATGTTCTGGCATAGCCGCATGAATAAAGATACTTGAGACAGGGAGAAGCTAAGTATCATTCCATAATGGGTTCTTGTCTCCCCAAGCAAAGAAGCACTTGGAGAAAGGGCTTCTTTGTGCTTTTCTTTGGTATAACATGCATACCTGCTTCAACTTTCTTCTATGTTTCTTGGGTCCCAACCAAAGAGAATTCCTAAGATGCTTTAACCTCTTTATTTCTTTTTTCCCCTTTTTCCTTAATTCATGCAGACAAATTTACTTCATGCGCATGTTTTTCTTTTCTATTTTACAATACATAAAATTTGCTATTTGATGGTTGGAAATGAGGGCTGCATCCGTTCGCAGATTTGTTGCCAATGTTGTCGGCATTCTTCTGCCATTGCTTTAAGCTTTGGCATTAAAGCTAAAGAACTGCAGTGCTTGTTCTTGCTTTGCAAGCATATATATGGGGGATTCTAAGCACTTTAATGAAATTTAAAGTAGTCACTGAGAAAAACAAATTCAACTTCTTCAAATGGCTAACAGACTTATGATTTTGTGGCCAACTGGATTGTAGCTCAATGGTTGAGTCTTAAAGATTATTATTTTATGCTTTGGTTTAAATTTTAATTAGATCCCATGTTAATCCCTCAAACAAGTCCCTAAACTTTTTTCCTTTGGCATCCCGCTGCGGCTGTGACCAACTGCGAAGGCTACATCCCCGTGACATACACCGCTTGTCTCCTCCGGCCTTCGTTCCAGCTGATGGCATCCCTCAAATAATATATATCATCGATATTGCTATTACAAAAAAATGATTATGATTTTTAGAATAAAAAATAATAACATTAAATTAAAACTTAGATTGTAACAAAGGATAATAAAAAATATATTGTTTTATTATGCAATTTAATAATACAAAAAATTAGGCTACGTTCACTAAACCCCAACCCACCGCGATGTCGGCAGGTGTTGATGGAGGGCCAACCGAACAGTCGATGGTGATTACAACGACGATATAGATCTGTAATGCGGAGAAGAAGCTCGCAAGGAGATTTGTAATGCAGAAGAAAGAGGATCTGAGAAAGGGAGTATAAGCATCGAGCTTATAGTTTTATTAATTATTGGTGATAAACCTGAGCACCACCGAGCACACACTATTCCGCAGCAGAAGCAGATTGATGAAGAGTGCGTACTCAGATTTGAAGATCGGGGATGCGTTGACGTGGTTACTAAGCAACTTGAATTCACAAAACTATAAAAATAAAATCACAGCACATGCATGCAAGAAATCACAGCACACAAAACATTCAAACACCAAATATTACATGGAAAATCCAAGAACGGAAAAAATCACGGAACCACACCACTGAAAATTCCACTATAAAGACTTGAAGGTTACAGAGTTTTAAAGAGCTTATCCCCTTAGCTAAAATACACTAGCTCTTACTCTAATATGAAGAGGAAATGAAGCAGCCACCACTAGGAGTCTCTCCTCCAACATGCAAGGGATATCTTGCACAATAGCTTCCTTAGGGCTCATCCTTGGAATCTCCTCCTCACAGCAAGACTCAGCCTCCAAACTGAAATGCCAACCTTGTGATCTCCTCCCAACTTCTTTGCTTAAGTACCCAGCTCAAAATCGGATACTGAAAGGTCCAAAATGCCTCCAATTTGCTTAGAGCAAAACTTGGACTGAAGCAGATTTCCGTCAGGCGCTACGGCGCGCTGTAGCGCTCGACTCTCGGGTTGGGACACGCGGAGGCGCGCCGTAGCTCCCGCTGTGGCGCGCCGGAGCGCCCGCTGTGGCCCGCCGGAGCGCCTACGTCTCGGGTTGGCACCCGCTGCGGCGCGCGGTAGCGCTCGCGTCTCGGATTGGGACCGCCACGGCGCGCTGCAGCGCCTGTATTGTTTCTGAACTTCACTTCTTGCTCCGAATCACCTCAGAACCTCCCGGAGGCTCACCGGAGCACCATTAGTATCTCCATGATGAACTAAATGGTCTCCATAACACAACAATCTCCTACTTTGAGACATTTAGGAAAAACTCCCCTTCTTCCAACTTTGATTCTTTCTTGTCTTCTTTCATTCTTATCAAGAACGTAGTGTGGCTTACCCTTGCTCTCTCTTCACGTATAAAGACCAACTGAAGCTGCACATAGCTTCAGTTTCTCCACTGTTACTGCTTTAGTAAGCATATCAGTTGGATTCTTTGAAGTGTGGATCTTCTCCAATCAAAGCTGTCCTTCTTTCAACAATGTTCGGATGAAATGATAATAAAGTTGAATGTGCATTATCATGACATGAAATGCTGCATTATTTGCTATATGAATAGTGCTCATACTATCACTGTAGAGCTTCATATCCTCCCACTCCTTGCCCAATTCTGCCATAAAATTCTTCAACCAGATCATCCTCCTTACTTGCCTCTATGATGGCAATATATTCCTCCTCCGTGGTAGATAGCGATACGATATTTTGTAGCCTGGAGATCCAATTTATCGTTGCACTTACCAATGTATACATACAACCTGTAGTGCTTCTCATGCTATCAACATCTCCTGCAAGATCTGAATCTACATAGCCTTGTAAAATAATGTTAGATCTTCTAAAGCATAAAGTTTTGCCTGCTGTACCTTTCAGATGTCTTAGAATCCACTTGACTGTATCCTAATGATGCTTTTCTGGGTTTCTCATGAATCTGCTAACCACTCTCACTGCATGGTAAATATCCGGTCTTGTGCAGATCATCGTGTACATCAAGCTCTCAACTGCTGAAGCATAAGGAATCTTCAGCATATGCTCATTCTCTTTTTCAGATTTTGGCAACTACACCTTTGATAAGTTGAAGTGACTTGCTAAGGGAGTGCTCACTGGCTTCACTTCACTCATGTTGAATATTTTCAGCACCTTTTCAACATATTCTTTTTGCGACAGCTTCAGCGTTCCTACACCTCTTTCCATATTGATTCTCATTCCAAAAACCTGCTTGGCCGACCCCAAGTCCTTCATGTCAAACTCCTTTGACATAAGCTCTTTCAGCTTCCTTATCTCCTCCATGTCTGATCCTACGATCAACATATCATCCACATACAGTAATAGAATGATATAGGAGGACTTACACTATTTTATATAACAACAGTGATCTGCCTGGCATCTCTTGTGCCCTGATTCTGACATGAACTTGTCAAATCTTTTGTACCACTGCATTATTGCTTGCTTTAAATCATAAAGACTCTTTTTGAGCTTGCACACTAGCTCATATTTTTCTTTCTATTGAGCCTTGTACCCTTCAAGTTATTGCATGTACAACTCCTCCTCCAACTCTCTGTGAAGAAATACAATTTTAACATCCATTTGCTCCAGATGCAAATCATCAACTGCAACAATATTCAACACAACCCTGATGGTTGTCATCTTCACAACTGGGGCGAATATCTCACGGTAGTTGACTCCATGCCTTTGCTAGGAACTATTTACTACAAGTCTTGCCTTGTAGAGCTTGCTCCTCCCATTCGGCTCTTCCTTTATCCTGTAAACCCACTTGTTCTGAAGGGCCTTCTTCTCAGCTGGTAAGGGTGCCAACTCGCATGTCTTATTTGACATGAGTGATGTCATTTCATCATTCATGGCAGCCTCCCACTTGATTGAATCTTCAACTTGAAGTGCCTCTTCCAAGTTTTTTGGTTCACCTCCATCTATTAGTAGCAAATAGAATAAGAAAGGAGAGTATCTTTGTGGTGGTCTTATGACTTGTGAATCTTCTTAGTATGGGTGTTTGTGGTTCAACATTAACACCTCCTGAGCTTCTTCTTGTACTTCAACGTCTGGCTTAATGCTGTCATCAATCTCTATGTTTCGGGGTTCTACATCTGAAGCACCATTGGAATCAGTCTTGACTCTCATACAGTCCTTGTATATTTTACTTTTATTGAATGTGATATCCTTGTTTCTAATGATCTTCTAGTTTTGATTGTCCCAGAATCTATAACTAAACTTGCCCGTGCTATATCCAATAAATGTGCACTTGATCGCCTTAGCATCAAGCTTGCTCCTGGATTCTGCATCAATGTGCACATAGGAAGAGCAACGAAATACCTTGAGGGAAAGGAGAAGGAAAGGCTTCCGGGTGGTCGATGGTCGTTCCCCTTCGAGTTTCCCTTCCTGAGGTAGCAACCATGGATTTGATTTCCATTGGACATAAAAATAGCTATGAAATGTCTCGTATCCTTTTCTCACAGCTAAGAGTTAATGGGACAAATTAATTCTCAGCACACTATCCATATTAGTAAATAATTTTATTATTATTTCTGTTGATTTATTGTTTGATTTTATATCAGTAATAAACCATTTGTTTTCTTCTTTTAATTCTCTAATTAAGTGCGCCTCTTTAAGAATTGGAAAGAAATATCTAAAATTCTTAAAAGAAATATTTAAAATTTAAGAGCTGCTGATTTTAGGCTTAGGTTCATTAACTTATTAATTCATCTAATCAATACATTTATTCATAATCTATTTAAAAAATATAAGATTAATTAGCATATTTAAATTTGAATTAAATTAACCTATGAAAAATGATGTTGTGAGGCAAATCGGGAGATTTTAACAAATTTGATGTTATGCAAATGATATATTTAAAATTTGTGCAAGTGTACCTAATCCAATGGAATATGCCACTTGCTAGATGTTGTCAAAATAAATAGGTGATACATGCATAGCTAAGGAGTATACACAAGTGCTAGATGTTCATGGAGTTGGAGATTTTTTTAGTAATAAGCTGTGGGCTGTTTACTTAATGTTAGTTTGGGCACATTGTCTCAAGTTCTTTATTATATTGATTAATATGCAATTGATATATCTGAAGGAAGGAAATGTCATTTGGTTAGTTCATCTTCTTCTTTGCCTATTTTTATTTTACCGTAGTTTTATCAAACGAGAACATGGAAGAAAAAGGACGGAGGCTTCATTTGATAAGCCCAATCAGTGCAGTCCACCCGATCTGTGATCTACAGGTTCGTTAAGTTGTAGGCCTACAGGATGTCTGTAAAAGAACTTGCACCGAGCTCTTCCTCACCTCACTCCAGGTTTAAATGTGATTTCATCATTGTTTTGTTACTTATCAAGCAAATATCAAAAGTTGCGGTTGATTTTTTTTCCTTCAAGGTCAATCTCATATTTCAACTATTGCAGAAATTATATTTCAGCTATTACTTAAATGGTGTTCCAAGTATTTGTATAACTATGAATATATTAAATGCATTTATCTATAAATTTCTTTTTTTATATTTTAAATAATTTTCAAGAAACAATATCCTCCGACACTTCCTCTACCCTAGCAAGTAGATAAGTTCAATTCCTAAACAACATTGCACTTATACATGTATATATATATATATATATATATATATATATATTTATATAACAACTACTATAACACAATATTTGCACATCAATTGCCTCCTAGCATCTTAGCATATGCATCAAAAAAAGATTTATCAAAATAAGTAATTATTAAAATGGCCAAAACAACATTTAACTTCGTGAAGTAAACCTTATATCTTTATTCATATTCTTCCGTCACTATCATCTAAGTAAATTCAAATATTAATATGAATTTATGTGCACATTTTCATATTCCATATATATATATATATATATATATATATATATATATATATATATATATATATAAGTGTTGTTGTCTTCCTTCGAACAAGTACTTTTGCCTCTTCCTCTTCGTTATTGCTTCTGTCACTCCATCATCATCTTCAACTTCGCCAGTTTTTACTTCCTCGCTCACTCTATCCCCCGCTTAACTCCATTTTCTCAAACCCTAATTCTTCTGGTTGCCATCCATTCATGTTGTTCTATCAGTCTTCTGGAGGTTGATGCGGGTTTCCAAGCCGCATAAGGATTGTCCCTTTCTGCTCTCCCATGCGGCAGCCTTCCACCCAAAACCACATTCTATCGCAGATATAATGATCATTTGTTTCCATTGATAAGGTTGGTGTCCCTAATCCGATACCTAACAAAAATTTGCTTCCCTTAAAACAAAAAATTGTAAACTTTCTTTTCTCTCTCGTTGCTCGCTGCCCAAGAGATGCTTCTCGCGAAAAAGAACGGTTGAGATGGGAGGCGGCAAGCAGAGCGATGCCGTTGGTGGAACCGTCTTTGGTATGGATGATAACCCCAGAAGGCACAACTTCCAAGGTGAGAATCTCCAGCTTTGATGTTTCCTCAGAATGCGGATGTTCCCTCCGCCTTCACCTCGGTAAACCATTTGGTAATTGTTAGCATTAACACAAGTTGTTAAGCGATTTGACTAATATTGTTTGTCTATCGAATCAATTAGCTATTAATTGTTGGAAACTTATAGCTTTAGTAAAGATTTTTAAACAAATTATTGTGCATTTGTTATGCAATCCAAGAGTAAACAAGAACTGTTAATATTCTCTATAAATTCTTCTTATTTGGAGGAGTTTTGAATCCTGGAATGCTTAGAAAATTTCAACTCTCCTTGCTTTCACTTCTCTAAAAGTTCCAGGTGCTCAAATTTTTTATTGATGCTTAAGAATCATTCAAGATTTGGAGAACATCCTAAGGCATCATCTTTTAACATTTTGTTTTTATCATCTCTTTAAAGGTGAGAAGAGACGTGTGGATTCACAGTTTGCCATTGTTTGTATAATTGCGACAGGAGAAAAATTGGAGACAAAATTTCATGTCTCTTCGCCTTCCATCTAGTAGTCTCATCGCCTTATAACCCAGGTTGCCGCTGTCCAACTATTACTTTGATTCATTCGCCATATTTTTCGTACCTCGAAAACCAGGGACAAGTAATAAACAAAGAAAGAGACGAGGGGAAGGCGTTAGGGCTTCGTGTGGATTCATCCTAATGAGAAATGACACTGCGGCTATAGGAATCATATGATGTCTAAATTGCAAATATAAATGTCTTTACTGATATTAAGATTTGAGAAATAGCTTTGTGGGTAAAGGATGTGTGATGACAGTGGTATGATGTTTGCATACTAAAAGGAAGGTGCTAAATTAGATTGATTTATCGTTATACTCTTACTTATAATTAATGATTGTCTATAAATATTAGAGTACAACAAAACTTTAATATATCTATGCTTTAGCTCTATAAATTAACTTTGAAATATAACAAAGTTTTTTATTTCCATACCTGATATAGTGAGATTTAGTGTTCTATTTGAGAAGAGTTTTGAACAAACTTAAATTTTTTTGGTTAATTTTGAGAAAAGAGAAAAATAGCTCACATATAAAATACACATTTGAGCAAAAAGCCATTGGTCATTTTTGAAAATTTTTTCTGTACATTGCACGAGTTTCATGTTTGTAGGTTTACATGCAAATTATGAGAGTGACAATCTGTAGGATGATAATATGGGAGTGATAGCGTGCGAATGTGTGTATGTTTATAGATAAATACATACTTAGGATATCAACACATCTAGTCTATATACATACATGAATTATTCATTGATTAAGTACACAGATAGTGAAAACATTGAAGTCAAATTCTAAAGTTGATTGTACAACTATTTAAGAAATTGTGAAGATCCTAGCCTTAAAATCAAACTTCTAAGATTGATTCTTAGAGTTTTAGCCTCCACTATACTCATCATAAAATAAGGTTAAGATTGTTTAGTCTTAAGTAAATATTAAATAGTAGGGGTAATATTAATCATTACAACTAGGCGTCTCAACATCAAAATTTACCTTGTTATCAATATCAAAATAGATCAATTCCTAATGATACACTAATTTATCATTCATAATTCCAGTACACCACCAATAGCAGGTTTTTATTGGGGAAGAGTGTTCATGATTGCTCTGCCAAGAAACACTTCAATGAGAGTCTTTGCATTTATAGTTCCACCAACAAGGCTTGCCGAAGGAAGGATTGTTAAGAACTCTCCACCCGCAAGAAGAAAAGATTTTTACCCAAATGATTTGAATTGCAATTCTAACGTACAATTAGAAAAATTCAAACCACTATACATCAATACTTGTTTGATTCGTTATTTATTTATTTTATTTTTCATATGATCCTTATGTAATTAGTGAACTTTTTTTTTTTAAAGTTACAAACTCACAAGTTTTGAACTTTTTCAAAATTGAATTCACTGAAATTCAATAGGAAGATCCAACCTATTTTTTGGGATAATATGATCTTGCATCTGCTTCCTGTGATGCTCTCTTCATTTTTAGTACACCAAACTCAACACCCCCACAAGGCATCACATCCGACATTCCGAGAACCTTGTCGTAAAATTCTTGAAGCTTAACTTTAATTTCAATGGAAATGACTAAGAAATAACTAATATACTTGTCTCACAATTAGCAAATATCTAATAACACCATAAAATAATGCAAGCATCATCACTAAGAATACCATCAAGGTTCTCAACAACCTTTCTTTATTCGCTCTTAAAGCTCTTCTTGTACCGTATTATACAAGAATGCTATTTTCATCAGTATCCTAACATTATTAAAACTTTTAAATCTAATGTTTCACACATAATAATTGAGATTTGCTAAGTTAAAATCATGATTATAAATCCATTAAAACTAATAAATTAACTATGAAAATGAGTTTGGGTACGATGAACATACCAAAGCATTTTCATTATAAAGCTACTGTGCACGTCAACAACGGACGGCGATGGCCAAGAATCAGTCGGCGAACTACCGAATAATTGACGAGTTGACGCCGGAGACAGCGCGGAAATGCTTTGTGAAAAAAAAATACAAAAAAGTCCTTTTATTAAATAACAAAAACAAAACAAATGATAGTTCTAGATGAGCACACAAGCAGAATATTACTCCAAACATAGCTATAGTATAGTTTTCCCCAATAAATAATAAGAAATACAGATGTGAATAAAAAGTTACACTTACCAATGATCTTCATAGCTATAAGCAACTACAAGCTTCCCAAATTAATTTACTTACAAGACTCCAAAGCTCCTTTGTATACATATTTGTAAAACCACAAACAATAGTAAAACAAATGTTCTAGAGTGGGTAGAGGAAATCATAATGCCTAGAGTTTGAGGAAGGCTTATGATCAACGAAACTATAATGATGAAATCATTTATAAACCCTTAAAACCTAACAAATACAATAATAATAATAATAATAATAAATCTAAGAGAACCTCATAATATATATATATATATATATATATATCAGAGGCCAAAGTTGCAGAGCTGTAGGAATTCCATGTCAGTATCGACATACTTTGTCCACAGGTGCTTGTATTGGCTGAGTGCAACATCAAGCCAAGGCTTCATGTTTCCGTTGAAGTGAATGACGGCAGCATTAAGGATCTCATCAGGGCTGATGCTGGGATTGTAACCGAGACCCATCATATGCCACGACTTGCCCATCGGTTTTGTTGTGGCGTGGAAAGTCATCAAACCCGCAGGAAGGACATTCCCAATGCTCCACAGTGTGCCATCCTCATTCTGGGAAAACAAAGGGAGTTTGCACTTTAACAAGAAATAATACACTTTCTTATGACTGATGAAATGATAAAAAGTTTTATTTGTTACAGACTAAAGTTCGGTTGATAGAAATATTCGGGTGCTATGTATTTTATGCTTTCTATGTAAGCCCACATAAACTCTGAACCACATGAATCTATTGTTGATGCAAAGAAAGGGTTGCGAAGAAGTCCTTAGGTTTAGTGTCACTACAAATCTCCCTCACCCAAGATGCTCTCTCAAAATGATGGATGTTGTCTCTCTTAAGAGACTCATTTTAGATGAAGTTGGGATTGCTCTTAAGAACCTAGGTACCAACAAAGTAACCTGGGTTGATCGCATCACCGCCTCATTTTACAAATGCCATTGGAATGTCACTGGGGACGACATGCTTGCAGCTATCCACCATTATTTCCAAGAAAACAGTAGCTCCCCCAAAGATGGAGATGCACTTTGGCAGTCTCATTCTGAAAGTGGAGAAAGTCTCCTCTCCAAAGATGCTGAGGCCAAAGTTGGGCATCAATCGGCTCACTTGAGAGCCAAAACAGAATTTTGTATTGCGCATGCCTGACCAGACGTCATAAAGTTTGGCCCATACCCAACGCTAATAACCGATTAGGTTGGGCTGCTTTCTATTTTTTGTAAGAAATTATGCCCAAGTCCAAGCTTTTGTCGGCCTTGACAAATCCCGAACCAGGTCTAGCAAGGCCCAGGACACATACCCAAGTCTAGCTTACGCCTATTATGCTTCGCAATATGGTGTACAAAATTATTGCCAAAATCCTTATAAAACGTTTCAAGACTCTCTCCTCAAGCACAGCGTGTTGGCCCGGCGTAAGAATATTGAACAGAACTGTCTTACAGCCCAAAAGGTTTAATCTCACTTTACCTATTCCAAGTCTGGACATTTGGCAGTGAAATTGGATATGGAGTGTTACATTTTGTGAAGACTCTAGTGTAGCCCAAAGTGATGCAACGAGATTAGGGAACTTGGCTATATCTTGAAATGTGTCAATGTGAGCTAGAGCCGTAGTGGTGAAGTCTCAAATGCAATAGGCTAGCCTTGTAATGGACCATGGGCAGTAACAAAATTTGGTGTCACTTTGGGTCAACCACAGATCAACTATGCGAGCTAGACACGAATCAGATCAAGTGAGCCTGAAAGATGTTGAAGGAAATGAACTTGGCGGAAGAGTCGACACTTTCATCAATCGAGGCTGGGGCGTGCCCGAGCGCTAAGAGAATGTTCCTGAAATTAGCAAAACTAGAGGCTTGGGCGCTTTAACGTGCCCAAGAGCTAGAGGTCTTATTAGACTAATCCTACAGGCTGAGGCTTGGGTGTGCTCAAGTGCCGACACTTCTTTAGACAGCAGTGATGGAGACAGAGATCTGGGCACTCGGGCCAAAACGGTTGAACCAAGCAGAAGCCAAACAGACCCGAAAGCTCCATGAATGCAAAATTTTGGAGGATTGGGCCCTTGGGCCCAAGCGTCGTGTGCATTCCAACCAACCAAAAAAGCTCGAGACCCAGGAGCTCCGTGAATGCAAATTTTTGGAGGGAAATTGGAGTGTTGAAATTGCTTAATTAGACACATGGCAAGTTTAGATAGGGTTGAATCCATCATGCATGAGTCCTAGGGTCAAATGGGAGTTATTTGGAGGATTATAAATACCTAATAGATACTTATGATTTGGGGGGTAGTAGGTGTGCTGTGTGGTAGCTAGAGGCTGGAGCTGTGCAAGCTAAGTGTTGTGAGGAGGAAAGCGAAATTGTGAGCGGGGCTGGAAAAAGCCAGGTGCTCCTGAAGAGTGCGAGATCGCTCTTGTATATTTTTCTTGATTCATAGTAAAGTTCTTCAAGGTGTGGCTCTCTAATTTTTATTCGTACTTAAGATTTTTCACATAAAATCTGTGTAGTGTAAGCTCAAATTTTTCTAGTAATTTTGCTGCTTGTAGTTACTTATGTTTCCTAAGGTGACGAAGCCAATGAATCCCTCGGTGCTTCCGCGACAATGTTCCTCTTCTGTGCTGTGATGAGGCGCTAAATACCATGACAATGAAGCAAGCTTATGATCAAATGGACTAGACAAATCTGCCACAAAAAGGTTCTTATAATTCTTTTCACAATGCCCAACTCTTGCTTATGCCTATTAGCCTTTGCAACATGGTGTACAAGATTATTACTCTTGTAAAGTGTTTCAAGCTTCCTCGAGTACGGCATGTTGGTCCTCGGTAAGAATATTGAAGTGAATTGTCTTACAGCCCAAGAGATTTTCTCTCTTTGCGTGATATCCCATGAAATAAAACAATTTTAATTACTTTTAATAATAATAATAATTATTATTATGATTATTAGTTGATGATTTTCCAAAAAAAAAAAAAGTATTATCATTTTATTCTGTTATGAGTCCATATGCGTGACGAGTCCAGACGCCTGACGAGTCTAGACGCGTTACGAGTCCAGACGAGTGACAAGTCCAAAAGCGTGACCAGTCCAGTCGAGTGACAAGTCCAGACACGCAGAAACAAGTTCATGCATGCTGCACACAGACAAGACCAAATCATGCCTAGACACATTTTGGATTAGGATGGGTTGTTTTGCATTAAATGATTCATACTAACTCGTACCTACAATAGAGCGCCAATATGCGTATAAGTATGACCAGAAAGGTCTATAAATAGGCCCAAACATATGGAAAATTTTATTTTCCAAGAATAGTAATATTATCCTCCGAAAGTATTGAGGCACCGTAAGCGCTTTAGGACTACACAATTAATTTGAGCATATCATTACAAGCGCGCTGAGTATTTTACTTTTCTAGCTTTGTCGCAAGCCGACATGCCGTAAATCTTAATTTAATTGCGTAATTAGGTTGTTCATTATGCGTTAAGTGTTAGCTTTGTGCTGCATATTTGTTAATTTGTTATTTTACTTCTATTATATGATTGAATTGCAACTTAGATGTATCTTTCAAAATGCTATTTCCTTCAATTTGTTGCTTCTTTTGATAACTATAACTATCTTCTTTGAATGTTGTACTATTTGAGTTTTTGTCTGATGATATTTTTATTACTTATTATTTTTCCTATGATCCTGAATGCTTGATGTATTGTATTATTGAATTAAATGTATGATGATATCATTGATATAAATAATGCTACAATAAAAATATTATTTGAATGTCCAAATTAATGTCTTATGAGTAGCTGAAATATTTATGTTGGAATGAAAACTTATACAATAAACTTCAGGGTTGGGCATAGCCTGACATGGAGGCATAAGGGAGAATGTGCCACTACTTCCAGGTAGGTTGGTTCACATGAGATGTTTCCCAAGCGGACGTGCTTAGGTTCCCCAATATTTACTCCCAATATTATGTAATCCCACGAAAGTAAAATAATTATTGTGATGATTATTTATGTATGTTATAATTGGGCATCGATCTAAGAGAATATTAAATGTGAATTCACTATTGATAAAACATATGGTACCTCATTTAGAATGTCTCATATGAATGATATTTTGGTGTTCCATTCATGTAACAATTTTTTAGTATGTTACTCAATTATATGTATAATATTAAATTTTTTATTTGACAACATACTTATTTATCATTAGTTTTTTTTCTTCAATTGAATATCAATGACATTGTTGTTAATCTATTTTCTCCTATCCTATGTCCGTTCATTTGAAAACCATAATTTTTGATAAATTTATTGTATTCTTGTACCTACCGTGTTATTGTGAAATACACTTAAAACCCTGTTGATTGCAAATTCGAGACATGAAATAACACGAATAAATCAAGATAATATTAGATTATTGTGTACTCAATATGATTGATATTTTTATCTAATATTTTCATGAGTGCATCCAACTAATTTTGAGTAGAAAATGTCTTGAGTGAATTTGAGGACAGACAATTAATTTTATTTAATACTTTATCTCTATAATAATTAAACTGGATTGGATGATTAAAATAATTACTACTCTATTTGATTATTTTTTCTTTTACTTGAATATGTCCTGCTGACCCCACTTAATGGGATTAATACTTGGTGGTGGTGTTGTTGCTAATACTTAAATATGCGACGCTCATAATTGGTAGCAGAGTAAGATCAATGAAATTTAAGTAAAATGGAACAGACCCAGTTGAATACAAAAAAATTTAAGAGTAATTAGAAACCATTACTTAGATTGTTTAATTAATGTATATAATATTTAAGATGGATCCCGAAAGTTCTAAAATATTGATTGAAAATAATGATACTCTAACAATAATTGCAAACCATACTTCATCTATGGGAGGATTACTAATAAATCAATTCATAAGATTTTATGCTCAGTTTTTCATATCCCAAACTACAACTCTGTCTATCACACATTCATCTCTATCAATTTGTGCCCCAATCATAAATCAAGCACTCTGGATTTATCTAAAATGAAATACACCCCAATGTAATGAAATTACTACCCCAAATGTTGCAGAGGATTGGCTGCACCAGATTTGAAAATAAATTTGTCAGCATGTACTCAAACAAAGAAGGTGACTATAGCTTCTTCCTATTTGAAGGTGAAGTTGAGAATTGGTGGTCTTTGACAAGACCTCAAAATTTAAAGAACAACATATGGAGGGCATTTCTTAGGAATAGTTTATTAACATGTTTTTTATAAAGTTTACCATCTACAGATGATGTAAAAGCAATTCATAAAGTTAACCCAAAGAGAAAAGTCAATAACAGAATATGAGTGGGTTATAAGATTAACTCATTAACATTCCAAAATTAATAGACACTGAAGAGAAAATGTAGTCATTTTCTATAAAGTTTGCGAAGTTCTCTCTGAAGAGGTTTGATGCCTCTGCGAATTACAGATTTTGCTGATATTGTTGAACGAGCAAATTGTTAGAAAATAAGAATCAAGTAATTGCAGAAATGCTTAAAAGAAAATTTGGTTCAATATATTAACATCAAGAAACTTTTAAGACGCACCTAATAGATCTTGCAAGTCAAGATTCGATATTGGGTAAAGATGCTCAACTGATAGAAAAGAAGTGCAATAAGTTGCACCCATATAGATGGTGCAATCATGGCAAAAATTGTATCCCATTTCCAACGATATTTATTCAATTAAATAGTAAGGTTCGATTATGGATCAAAGTTAAATATATTTAACTATTTGTATCAAAGCAAATTCATCTTTAAAGGCTCAAATATACACAGTCATCTCTCAGATATAATCAATTATTGTGGTTGGCATGCTTCAAATTCTTGACAAATAATAGCAGTTAATTAGTTGTAGATTGGTTAAGGGTCCCAGAGCAACTGCTTTGCGCATCAAGAAAAAAAGTGAGATGACCTCCCACCGAGAACTAGTGTTCCAAGAAAAATTTTGTAGAATACAGCATGGATTAAAATCATTTTCAATTATTACTCGTTGCGAGAAGTGGATGCGCTAGCTTAAATAAGATGAAAAAACTACTTCAAAGATTATAATTCAAACAAGGAACACAATTTAAAGACAAGAGGAAAAGATTCTTGCCAGGTTCTGGTAACGATGGAACCTTTGAGTGCACCTTTCTCGCCTCCAGGCATCCAGATCGAAGACATTTACGCCAAAATTCCAAGCGCACGACCTCGGGCTGAACCTCTCCCTCACGACGGGATGCGAGAAATTCATGTACCGGGAATACCTTCTGAAGTCGCCGAAGCACATCTCCACCGCTCCGTTCACATTTCCATCGAGATCCATCGTCCATAGCCCCGACAAATCCTTCTGCACAACCACATCGTCCTCAAGATAGATCACCCTCCTCAGCTTGGGAAACATCTCCGGCAGATAGAACCTCAAATAATTCAAAAGCACCAGATCGCGCTGGCCGCCCTCGATCTGCCGCACCACAGGAGAGTAGCTCGCGTTCAGAAAGCCAAACACAGAAGACGACCTAACATCTACCGTCGCACCATTTGCCGGCGGCCTGCGAGTGAACCACACCTGCATCGCTGCAGCGTACATTGGATCAGTAACCACATGAAACGCATGTCGGTGAGGCTCCGCCGCATTCTTGACAACAGAATTAACGACGACGGATACAGCGATCACATTATCTGAGAAAATAGCGTAGTGATAGAGATTCGGATCGGATGGTTCCGAAGGGTTCAGACGACGATATGCCTGAGGATGGGAGATCCGCTCTTCCATGAGGCGCATTGCGAGACAGTGGAGGCTCTTCGGGGTGGATCCAGCAGCGATCTTGCTCGAAAGCGCCCCGATCTTCCGAGTGCGGTGGAGCTGTTCACCGACGGCAAAAATAGTGTCGCAGAGCTTTTGGATCTTCAGCTGGATGTCGAAGGGTTCCTTGTGCTCGGATACGAGCTGCCGAGCGAGCTTGATGCGGTCCTTGGTTTCCTTTTCTACAGGACGAATGTTGTCCTCATCGAATGAGGCATCGGAATCGAGGCGGGAGAGGAGATTGGAGAATCCGGCGGTCATGTCCTCAAAGAGGCGCAGCTGGCGGGCGTTCTCGAGCTTTAGGCGCCGGGCATAAGCAGCGTAAGCATGGACGATGGCGAGATGATCCACGGCTTGCCGGTATATGAGGTCGAGACGGATCTGGAGGGGATCGGAGTTTAGGGCGAGGAAAGATCTCCGGAACCTAGAGGCGGTGACCTCGGTGGAAAGCGCGATTCCGTCGATGGAAGGTTGGGAGGACGGAGGCGGAGAAGAGGAGGAAAGAATGATGCTGAGGGAGGCGATGAAGAGGAGTGTGAAAACAGCGGAGACGAATACCCTGAAAGACGAAAAGGAGCCCAGGCTGCCCGTCGGGCGTATGGGTCTTCCGTTGTTCATTCTGCCGAACAAACTACGCCGTATTAGCTTCCATTAGGCACGAGGATCTCTCCGACTCTTTAGATATATATATATATATATATATATATATATATATATATATATATATATATGTATATATATATGCACGGACAAAAATGTGTATCTATGAGCATTTTTTTTTCTCAAAAAAAAAAAATATTATAAATTTGTTGTTTGAAACATCAAGCCTTCATTAAAAGTAAGGAAAATTTTAAATGCAATATATAATTACCTGCACAAAAAACTGCAATATATACTAAACATTTTTTTGTCCTTTAATTCACAAATTGATGGTTAAGTAGGAGGCATAAATAGGTTTGAAAACAACTTACCTTATACTTTATTAATTGGGAACACATAAGCAATTAAGACTTGCATCTTCCCCCATACAACGCCTTCCGAATGTGGCAAAATAGTATAGGACAATTTAGCCAGAAAAATATCAGGAACATGACGCATCTTCTTGAAAGAGAGGAACAAGGAGAGAGGAAGATTCCCCAACTTCTTCCACCTCTTACTCCCATTGCGGCGCTCGTTACCGGAGACCAAATTTCTTCTTTCGACCTCCATCCATACAAGTTCTTTCAATCAGCCGTTGAAGGGGCTTAGGGATGACAATGGATGGGCCAAAGAGATAGGGCTTTTATGTCCGTGAGAGGTGGAGGAGAGGAGCCGCTGAGCAGGGAGGAGAAGCCGGACAATCGATCGTGGATGCTCTATCATGCTTGCAAAAAAGAAGCAGTAACTTATATAAGCCGAACGGAGATAGATAGGAGACGAAGGCACTTCAAATGAATTTTTTTTCTCTCTAATATAAATATATTTATATAGAAATATCTTTAGTTCAATAGTAGACTAGTAGTGAATATGATAACTTGAGTTGAGGATCAAAATAAAATAAATATTTGTTTTTTTTATAAAATTAGCATTTGAGAATATTACCAAACATTATAGTTTTTATTATATTTTAAATAAAAATCAAAATAAGAAAATCAAATTATAATATTTATTAACATAATTTTTTTTTATTTTGACTAAAACAATGTACACACACACACATATATATATATATATATATATATATATATATATATATATATATATATATATATATATATATATATATAATACATAAATTATATTTTTGTATAATGTAAATTTTTAATATTAAATTTTGGAATAAAAATATGAATTTTACAAATAAAACCTAAAATAATTAAATTTATTACTAATAAACTAATGAATATGTAAGGAAAATTTTAATAATGGAACATATATGTAAAATATATGCTTTATATTTTTGTATTTATATTATGTAATTTCAAAATGAAAATTATAAATTTTATAAATAAAAATTATAATATTATATTATTATAAATAAGTTTAATAATAATAATAATAATAAGCATTGGAATTATAGGTTTATGGGACAGATCTAAAATTAGGGCTGGCTCAAATTGAGTTCCTTAGCCCGGACTCGAAATCGAAATTTTCGAGTTGAGCCTGACTGGAATTCACTCAAATACGAGACAAATTGCCAACCGACGGAAATTTGTTCAAGTCGATTCGATTTGACGATGGGAATCACATATTCAATCTCAAAGGCAATGATAATGATTCTAAAATTTGAAGTCATAATCTTGAGCTTAAATTCAAGAGTTTAAATCATTAACACTAAAGTTGTGTCTTCACATATAAAATATTTTCACCACCCCAAATGCCCTTTTTAATTAATATTTCTACTGCTATTATGATCCCCAGCAAAATAACGAATATTTAAACATATTCTTAATAATATTGGAATAAAATATTTAAATTATATTTTTATATGTATACTATATTTTTTACATCAAAATTTGGAATGTAAATACGAAATTTAAAAATGTTAAACATTAGATTTATATTATAATTAAATTTATTACTATTATGAAAAATGCATATATTTAAAAGCTTTTTTCAATAGTACAAATATATATATATATATATATATATATATATATTAAAATTTTATTTTTATTAGTTGACTTTATTATTAATTTTTAATGGAAAAATACTAATTTTTAAATTATTACTATTCATTATGTAAAACATAAAAAACAAATTTTAAATGTGCATCTTGAATGTTTTAAATTCTATACAACATGTACTTAAATTTTGTTTTGCCCTTACTGTTAACTTCCTCAATTCTTATGTTAAATTTACGTATTTCATCCAAAATCGACCACATGCAGCTGGAATCGATGATGGAATCAACCAAGCCAGGGCTCGCGGAGAGGATCCCAACCATTGCAGGTCGAGTCGAGCTCACATCCAACGATCGTTGTGCAATGTCTTCACCAGGCCATTCGTGACAGGGCATGAGCACGTCAACAGCATGATTGTGGAGGTTGACAAGGATCCTGACGGCATCCTGATCTAGCTAGCGAAGGACACCGAAGTGCTGGTGGCGGCCACAGAGAGGGAGAACTTCATCCCCATTCTCTGGCTGTGGTACCCATCGACAAGAATTATGCAAGGAAAGTTCTCAACATAGAATAATTTTCTTTGGGCCAAATTCATCCCCGTTAACTCTTATAATTTGGCACTGAATGGTACATAATTCTTACAACCGAGAAGAAAAACGAAGAGGACGGAAATGCGCAAATATAACAAAATGGGCGGGGGGAGTTAACAGTAGGGACCAAACAAATATTTAAACAAAAGTCAAATGAGAAAAAAAACATTCACAAAGATTAGCAACTATTTTGAATATTTTGATAGAATCAATGAACAATTTTGATAATTTTCTCCTTTAAATTATATAAAACGTCAAATATTAAACTATAAACTTAGAAAAAGCAATAAAGTAATAAATTTATACAACCTTCTTTGATTTTTTTGATATTTTAAAGATGTATTATATCTTTTACAAGATGCATAGATTTCTTATATCTTATATAAGGCTCACAAAGTACAATCGTGTTGACCGGTTGTAAAAGAGCTGTCTCGATGGCACTACTACAGAAGACAAGGAACCTTTTCCAGATGATTTCTAAGCTAACATGCATTTTATATGTGGCGGACATAAACTTAAAGTGGCGTTACACCAACAGATGAAGAACCAAACAAAGATGATCAACAATACTGTAATGCAATTTATTACAGGATCACATTTAAATTAGTTGAAGAGGCGGAAGAGAGTCTTAATTATATCCATTTTACATTGGGTTGACCATGCCGATCGAGGCATGTTTGGGCTATATGCCATAAATTCCCTTTGGCCTATATGAACTCCAGTTGAGAAACTCATTAAAAGTCAATCAATTGATGACATTACTGTTAACCTCAAATTGAGACTAAATTCAGCCACATTAATTTTTACTGTTAACCTCAATACTGTAAATATATTTTTTCGACTATAACTCTTCAAATTCCCAAATCATCTCTTACAATTCTTCTTTCATTATTTTCCATCTACAAATCCTTCAACCACTTCTCTATTCTGTCAGAGCATCATTTTCCTGCTCCTCTTCATGTTTCACATACACACAATCTCAACATTTACAAAGCTACCATTTATAAATCCTACAATCAGGTCATGCACCTTTCAATTCATTACAAGTGGAAGAGATGATTTGGGAGCTTGGCCATTGCAAAATGTCAAAACGATTGCCCAGATGCGCAATTCAACCAATGCAAAATCTTAAAACGAAATAAAAACTTACAAATGAATTTTGTGACGATGACTAAACAGATGATTGAACAGCGGCGGAGAAGCGATCCAGCGGCGGCATTTTTCGGTTGCGGAGAAGTGATCGAGCGGCGGCGTTTTCCAGTTGCAGCGGCTTGGTTCGTCGCGGATCGAGCGGAGAAGGGATCGAGCGGCGCCGTTTTCTGGATGCAGCGATCGAGTGGCCGACGTCAAGGATCGAGCGTGCAACGGAGAAGCGATCGAGCGGCCAACAAGGAGTGAGAGCGTGCGAGCGACTGATGGAGGAAGTGAGGAGAGGAGAATTAGGTTTAAGCAGCAACTGGCTCCAATGTGGCATGTGTTACATATAAGCAAGACAACTCATCTATATACCATTGTGGCTACAGTGGTGTAAAGATGACATTTTCCTATTTTAATTTTAGCTTCTAGTATGATTGCATGCCTGATTATATGAAAACATTTCTAGAACCTTTGCAATGAAATGTCACATCCCTTCGCATCTATATATATATATACTTATATTGTTAATGAAAAACATGTTTCTCTCTTTATTTTTGTCTCACAAGTTACGTTAATATATGTTTGAGATCGACTTCTTAATTTACATATTTCAAAAAACTAACTTAAGGGTGAGGGAAGAATCAAGTAGATTAGCAATTCAGGAAAAGTTCATCAATAACACTTACTAGCGAGAACTCCCAACATATATACAAGTATTCAATCGTCAATATTGAGAATTTGAAATTCTTTAAGCCTTCAATGTTGGAAGACCAATAGCCTACATCTACAATTGTAGCAAATTTGTGAAATTGAATTGGCCGTTAGAAAAGCTGACAAATACCACCCCACATCACACAAGTAAATCTCAAACCAACTCCTAGCAGCTCTTCTTGACTTACCCAAAGAACAGCTGCAAACTTCACTTCAGCATTAGAACAAAGAACAATACCTCTAAAAAGCCAAGCCTTCATTCCCCGCCACCGATAAGGAATATGGGCCATAAACTACCATCAACGAAAAGTGCTTAACCATCAACCCCAAATAAACCAACATTACCAAGAAAAGGAACTCGGGGAGTAAATTACCACCTACTAAGATACCAAAACATGTAAGACCCGGTAATGTCCAACTCCATCAATATTGAAATAAAATAAGTTGTTGATAAGAGCATTTAAGTTCAAGAGGCTTTTCAAAAAAAGAGCTAAGAGATCAAAGAATTTTATAATTACAAAAGTGAATTCAAATTTAGAGAACAATTCATTTATAGACTCAACAGAGATTCAAAATTTGGTTCATATTCTAAAGATACTTTTAACAACCACAATGAAATTCTCAAATCAAACTAAAACAAAGATAACAATATTACATAATCAATCTCACTAAAGAGCTCAAAAAACATGTATTATCGTTAAACTATTAGGCCAACCATACAACAGTAAAGCCAACACACTAGGAAGCAAGATGGATAAAAGTGAAAACTTCATAATAATAAAGAATTCAAGTGGCCGAGTTAAACCCACAAACAACACCTTTAGAGAATAGAAGTGCAGGTTTATTTTCAAAAATTGATATAACCTTGTCGGCAAAAACCTAAGGAGAAATGAAAGAGGATACACCAAATATAAAAGCGCAAACAAACAATGAACACACATGGAACAGCCTCTGACACTAGCTCCATGATATGATGAAACAAGAAAATCAACCATGGCACATCAAGAGGCAGATGTAGCACTAAAGCTCTCAAAAAACATGTATCATAAAACTATTAGGCCAAACCATACAACCGTAAAGCCAACACACTAATAAGCAAGATGAATAAAAGTGAAAACTTTGTAATAATAAAGAATTCAAGTGGCCAAGTTAACCCACAAACAACACCTTTAGAGTATAGAAGTGCAGGTTTATTTTCTAAGATTGATATAGCCTTGTTGACAAAAACCTCAAAAGAGATGAAAGAGGATGCACCAAATATAAAAGCGGAAACAAACAATGAACTCACATGGAAGAGCCTCCGACACTAGGTTTGTGACATAATGAAACAAGAAAATCAACCATGGCACATCAGGAGGCAGATGTAGTGCGTCCTCACCATGGCCCAAAAGAGAACCATCTCCGGTCAATGACCTACACACAGGGACCTCCACACCACAAGTTACCGTGGTAACACAACCGCACTATGGGAACTACAATTCCCTTAGGTAGAGGAACATGAAACATTGGCAGCAAAAGCAAGTCCAGAGAAGTACTAGTTGGCAGAGGAACAAAAGAATAAACTAAGATGGATCAGAAATATTCATAGCCAGACGAGCATGAGAAGATTCCAGCCACTGCAGCCTGACAAACTTTAGCTCCAACAAAATTTGAGTCAAAGCTTCCCTAGAAAAGATATCTTTTCTGACTTTTTCAATATTTGATCAGCGGAGATCAAGTAAGACAATGGAAAACCAAGCAAAGATCCAACTTTGAAAGAGTCTGTTAGCAATGACAATTGAGTGAATTTTGCTCACTTTCTCATTCACCACACCCACTTACAAGCTAATAAACAGTAAGCCAACGAAATATTTTACTAGGAATCTAATACTTCTAAACTGCTATTCTAAGCACCGGTGAAAAAACAGTAAGAAATGAATCGGTCAAAAAAAAGAATGTTGTCATTATCGTTATAACAAGTAACTACTAATATAACCCACTTGTCTCCAAAAACATCTTTGTTCGTTCATCTATTACTCTGATATGCTTTGATAATTTAGTACAAAAAACAAAAATACCATGCACTAATCACCTCAATTTATTGAACAAAATAACACCTAGTTCTAATAGAAAAGAGCCCTCAACTAACCTGTCAACATCTCGCATTTTCATTACCGCGAAATTTGACAAAGATCTCTTCCTTACATGGAAAGCAAGTCAGCTATTAAGAAGTTTTTCCGGCTTGCTTTTTCATCATGGCGCTTACAACTCTAGTTGCACTGTTAATATATTATGAGTACTCTTGTTTAAGCACTGTTAATATAATGCTGTAATTTGCTGACAATATTCCTGAGTAGATTGAATCTGCCTCTTCCTATATTTTGCATAAATGCAAATAAAACGTTAGCATCTGTCACCAATAGCAATCAAACATTCAAGAGTTCAACAAAAGAGAGCATAGACATGAATAATTCTTTGTAATAGTACTCAGGTTCCATGACAGCACACAAATTTTGAAATATTATATTTAAAGTTCAAACTATAACATTTTAAGAACCTCTGCCTAAACTTTCATTATAATACCTGAAATATCATTGAAATAAAGTCATTTTAATCATTACAAGTGGATGGATATTAGGTTCGGAAGCAGCTTTGTAAGCAAAATTTAAAAATTAGAGATGTAAATACTTATCTATGGTTTGAGATAGCCACTAGTTGAATTTAGCATGTCAAACTGAAATCTCGAAATATTCTAGTTTGATTCAACATGAACTAAAACTAATTTCAAGTTGAGCCAGCTCTACTATAATTATTTGATTTCAAGTCAGTCCAAATCGATTCGAGCCAACTCAAAAATAATAATAGAACATAACTGCAGCCGATAAGATTCAAACATAGGACGTGCATTCTGCTACAACGCATCCCCAACTGCAGTGCAATTGATTTTGAATTAGTGCAAAAATAAAAATATTTATAATTAATTTTGAGTCAAATCAAATTATAAATTAAGCAAGTTAGCCTAAAATCGAAACTATCTCAAAATTAATTTCTCAAAATTAATTTTTAAGTTTGACATTTGACTCGTGACTCGACTCAAAAATTTTTATTTGAGTTGGTGCTGAATAGTTTTGAACAAGTTTCTAGCAAATTTCAAGTTTCAATAAAAAATACAAGCCCTAATTTAGTGGCTCAATTATCATAATGCAAAAATCAAATATATATATACATATATATTCAAGCTTTGTAATGGATCTAGCTTCAACAGTTTTTTCAATTGTTTTCAAGTAATTATGTTCCCTCATAATTCTCTAAACTATTAGCTGAACCTCTACACCAAAAATTCAGTAATCCGCATTCTTATTAAATAGCCGCACCTTTTTTTCATGAGATATTTTCAAAAACTATCCACTAATTATGCCACCAAAACAAGCCATAAGCAAGGACTTGATAGACGACATTTTCAAGTGTAAAGATACAATTGGTGTCTTGCACTTTCACGTAAGCTCATGTAAATTCTCCACATCTATCTAAACTGTTTCCTTCAAACCTTCACTTTAGGCTCAAATAGGGCATCATACTACTTTCTCATTTTATATTTTCATATACTTTAGAAAAATATCTTTACAATATTTTTATTAACAACAAATAAGAAGACAAATCGGATAACCTTTAACCAAATCTACTTGCCAAATTAATACATCAAACTAAGATGTTCTATTCAGTAGATCTTCATCGCCAGATGATGAAGTTACTTCCGGTGGCATAAAATAAGAAAATTTATTTCTTAAGAATATCTGTAAGGTGCTTTGACGAGGGATGGCTGCTCTATAATTGGAATAGGAGGGGGAGATGGAACTTAATTAGAGAAGAATGGATGAAGAAATTATGTGAGGTTGAGAAAATATATTAAAAGAATAAGAGTTATGTAGCTGGAAATCTATAGAGAGAGGCATAAAACAGAGAATGAGACAACCGGCCATAGGGGAGAAAAAAATGTTGGAGTGAAGAAAAAATATGGATAAAAAAGAGAACAAATAAAATGTAAATACAAAAATCTATCACATTACAATATATGGTATCTTTATAAAATCCCTCAGCACAAATTTAAATTTTAAAATTTTGGAGGAATTTAAAAAGAAATTAAATAAAAGCTCTATTAAGAGAATAATCAAGAACCATACTAAGGAAGAAAATTTAAAATTCAAATTCCTTCATGGATTAGTAGTAGCAATCGTGCTTGCCAAGAAAATAACTATATAAAATTATAAGAGTAATAGTGGAATTTTTAAAAATCTTTTCTTCCAAAATTTAAATTTATAATTCAGATTTTGAATTTTGGAATAATAAATTTAATAACAATATGACTAAGAAATATATTTAAGGCAAAAGATAGCTAAGGTTGTGTTTTGGGCAGCTTTCTAACTATAGCGCTTTACATAAAGGTCTGATTCTCCGATTTCTATTGTTTATAGGAGTTACTTTCTGTTTGCTTTCTCAGATAGTAGCCCCATAGGAAACGATTTTCATAAGGCCATTTCTAAAATGCGGCCTAGCTACAACTCCACCACCACCATTGCCCACTAACTCACCAATCTTTCACTAGCACACGTACTATCCATTAAGCAATGCCATCCATCATTGATGTCACACACATAGTAAATAACAAAGCATTAAAATAGTAACAACAGCAGCTTCTTCAGCAACAACTTTCTTTGTAGCAATGTCACAGCAACTTCTTTAGACAACAGCAACATCCCCAAATGGAGTCAAAGTAGCTCATGTGACAAGTCTTATTGATGCATATATTTATATTTGGCTGCTATAAATTGTTTTTACAGTCCAGCATGCTTTCTTTGGGAAAGCAATAACTATTTGGTTGCGAATGAACTTGTTCATAGAAAACAATTTAATCATCTAAACAGTAGGCTAAGCTTCAGTTCCAAGATGTTGGGTCAAATCCAAAAGTATGGTACCATTAAAAAATAAAACAAGAATGGCAAAACAGATAGAATCTCACCCGAATCAATATATAACTACACCATTGTTTCATATAAAGCAACATCTTGATGATCACCATTAAAGCCATTACTTGTATCCTTATGAAAATAAGTTCAACATTAGTTGACAGCCACAAAGACAAAATCAAACATAGCTAAGCCTAAAAACTGGAAGAATGCAGCAAAGCAATCTATCACAGAAAAAGATAAACTTGTGGCAAGCTATTGAGCTTTGTATTGATCAATCAAATAATTCGGATGAAAGTTTACAATGAAGATCAGCCAAAAGCAGCTAGCTTAACACCAAAAAATGCACCAATGTCAGGGAGTCCCAATGATGAAATCATTCATGTTAAGGCTATAGTTGTCTTCCAAAATCAATTTTACATTGCTTCTTATCCTAAGAATGAGTGCAAAATATAAGGACAAGACAGAAGACCAAAAGGTTACCGATATTCATATATATTATATAGCTGCAAAAGAAACAAATTAACAAGAAAAATAAAAGAATAATCTTATTCTTGAATAGAAGAAGTACGACCTTTATATAGCTAGATATCTAACAAAATACCCAATATGAAAGTTACATGTGTCAATTACTAACTACTTAGAAGTATTTTTTAATAAGCTAACAAACTTACAAAAGCTTTGGAACTATCCTCCAAGTAAATGTACGACCTATAAAATTTATTTACCTACCATAAAACTAAATTGATGGTGACATTTTAATATCATTATTATATATGTTCAAGTATTCTCTCACAAAATTTTAAAAGTATGCCTAATATACATTTTATGCAATCTTGCTCATCACCTTATTCTTATAAATAGGTACCTCTACTCATTCAACATCATTTTAGTATTTAAAATTGTATTTAATAACTTGGTGAACCAATAAAGTTGTTCCTCACCCTAATTTTGCCACACATCAATTAAGAGAGCATTCGATCATACAGCTATACCACTTCATTTTCTTTTAAACATTGCAAACCTCAATTTTATTTATTCATCAGATGAAAGAGCAATTACATTATCTTTATAACACAATTCACTCATGTTAATTTCATTATTATCATTCATAAAAAAAATTTCAAGAAAATTCTTCCATCTATAGCACAACTCCTCATATGTAAGAAATAATTTTATATCACCCAAAGACTTGACTCAAACCTTTTGTTTTCTTGTCTCTAAATTTGATTAACTTATACATGTCTCCCCCTCAACAAACTTAATTTCTCATTTAAATTTTCAAAAGATAGTCTTAGCATAACAATAAGATTTTATATTTTTTTCATTTATCATAATTCGTATATTTAAATCAATCTATATAACAAATCTTTTTCTAAATTTTTTTCTTGGCCATCATGCTTTCACCACCCAGCATCTTTTAATAATATAGGCTCCCATTCTTAAATGTCCAAGTACATATTTAGCCATCTTGCAAATACAATTAGTAATTATTTTTCACATTAAATTAGCTTCATTGTACAAGCTCAAAGGCACTGATCTTAACATATCTATATTTCATTCTCAAGTTTCCACTATTTGATCTTTAAATACAATTTGAATTTAACATTCATTGACAAGTATTTATTTCCTAATGAGTTAATAGATCAAATGATTGTCAAGCTCTTACATTTAGATCATCTTTTGCCCAACTCTTTAAATTATCTTTTTTGACCCCTAAACCGTTAATTAAACATACATTTTAATCCCTTTCTTTTCTGCCAGCTTCAAGAGCGCTGGTCAGTGTTTTTTGGATCTTCTTGCAATCATCCTTTTCTTTTCTATATTTTTTCTTTACAACAAGTGGTTCTTCTTCCCGTATCACTCAAATTCTTGAGGCAGCATCTAAGGTTACCGAGGGATTAAAGAAAATTCAAATCCCCCATCCCACAGATTTGCAAAAAAGCTAAACAATATAATCATAATATTTGATTTTAATGGTTTTTGATATTTACAAATTATAGGGATCTCATAGATGAGCTGCTAGATGAGTAGTTACATGTTAAATAAAACGATGCTGCACCAAGTGAGAAATCATTTTTATAAGGTAGAAGGTGGTATACCACATGCGAGAAGATTGCATTATTCTCCAAGGAAATAAGAAAAACTCAGAACAAGAGAAGAAAGGGATCACAAAAAATAGGTGTTGTTGAGCTAATAATGATTTTTTTAAATGTGCAGTCATATAAAGAAGATGCTGCAACCCTTGCAAGAATAACACATTCATCAGGTCTCAAGTAAACCATATTCAAATTAATATTTTTTGCAAGCCTATTAAGGTGTTTAAATTAAAACCTTATGGTTCTATGTACTAACTATTTTTTCCATTTTTGGAAGCAAGTTTTACAAAATCAAAAAAAGGATATCACATTAGCTCGACACAATGAACGCAATTAAAATGGATGATTACATTGCAAAAATTCATAGAATACAAGTACAAAGACTTTTGCTTATGTAATGAGCATTTTCAATATTTTTATGTTAATAGAGACATAAGTTTATATATAGTTTGCAAATTTAATACAATGTGTTTTTCTAATAAATGTAACGAGATTTTTCTTTCAAAAAATATTATAACGAAATGATTTTATTATCATGCATACAAATTAACAAAAATAAATAATTTTCTATAAATTTTGTATATTGAGTTTGCTCATGAAAAAAGAAAGAAAAAATATATTTGGAAGTGACACTTAAGAAAATTAATCAAATTGAAAGTACAATTCACTCCTTTATTGTCAAGCCCCAAATCCTTGATGAGAAAGGAGGAGAGTCGCATTAGTTAATCGTAAACCTTTGTTGAATCATCTCGTGACATGAATCTTTTAAAGAAAATCATGCTAGAGCTATGTGATGGGCACCATCTTCGATGCGGGTCCCGCCGCCGAGCCCGCCCGGACCCATACCGGCCTTGATATTTCAATTTTATTTTTATGCATTTATTTTCGTCCGTTTCAATTTTATTTTCGCATTTATTTTTGTCCGTTTCATGTATTGATCAGAGGGACGAATATTAGCCCTCTGATCATTTATTAAAAACACTCTAAGGTCTAGATTGCTTTGAGGGTATTATAAATACCCAAGATCTGTATGTTAATTTCAGTTTTGATAAATAGAAATTATGAATTTTCTCCAAACAGCGAGAACGGCTCTTGTTTCCCCCGGGAAACCCTAGTTTCCAAATCCTCCATCTCCAAACCCTAGCCGCCACCTTCCGGACCCCTCCCCTTGCTGCCTTTGGACTTCTCCCTGCAGGACAGCCGCTGCCACCACCCCAGTCGCCGCTGCCCGATCGCCACTGCCCAGTCGCTGCTGCCAGCCGCCGTCGCCGTCGCCGCCGCCACCCAGCCGCTGCTGCTAGCCGCCGCCGCTGCTGCCAGCCGCCGCCGCTGCCCTTGCTGCCGCTGCCGGCCACCACTCGCCGCTGCTGCCCCGGCTGCCGCTGCAAGCCGCAGCTGCTGTCGTTGCCCCTGCCGCCGCCGCCGCCGCTGCCCCAGCCACCGCTGTCCAGCCGCCTCCATTGCCCAGCCGTCGTTGCCCTAGCCGCTGCAAGAAATCTACTCAGATCCCCATTCTCGCTCCCGGTTTAAATCGGCGTGTGTTCGTTCTTCCCATACCCTAGACTGAATTTATTCAATTAATTTTTTGTGAGATTTTCGGGTAGAAATTATTTGTAGGAGCGCAAATCTAAATCCGGTCGCTGCGAGTGATTTCGGAACGGAAACGCCTCCGAACACACCCGCATGGCAAGTACAACTCGAAGTGCGAGTTACCTTTCCGGACCGGAGCCTTTCCTTTGATCCGGAACCGGTGCCGACCACTCTTCTTGTTCATGGCTCAGGACACCCCATTGCCAACGAAAGTTATTTTCAAATTACTGTGAAATCTTCCGCAGGTAAATGCTAAAGCTTAATTGATCTAAAGCGGCTGCACGAAAAGTACTTAAATTTCCAAATACATCTTATAGAAAAATATCTGCATTCACAAACATTCACAAACCCTAGGATTGCATTATAGCCTGGCAACACCAAACCCTAGTGTTGCCCTGCATCAAATTTGGTATCAGAGAAGGCTCCGAAATTTTCTCAAATTTCGAAATCCTATTCTCCTAAGATTTACATCACTGCATACATAGGAGTCTAGGTGCATACATAATTAAAATTGCATCCATCATTGCATGCATCTGAGGAGTGGTAGGACAATTAGCATGGGTAGCCACAGTCAACACTTAGAGTCTGAGATGCACCAACCGCAAGAGATGACCCACGTTGCACCGCATTTGAGCCTTGATGAACCTATCTGGTTTAGGAACTTCCGCAAGGAATGGAACGCGGAGAAACATCACCTGAGGGAAGAGATGAACACCTTGAGAGCAGATATGAGAGGAGTTATAGGACGGGTGAACCAACTGGAACACACGGGTAGAGGATCTAACTCGCCTAGTTCAGGAGGACAACCATCCACGAACCGCTTCCAGACTCGAGTGGATGCCCCTCATGAAGATCTGAACCCACATCTAGATCCACATGATTTACACCACGAGCGAGACGAGGATAGACTAACTCCCGAGATATATCATAGGGCACGCGCACCGAGGCCTAGACTTGCTGAACCTCAAAATGTTAGATATGATGACGCCTTTAGGGTCCGACCCGATGCCCCTTTTGGTGATCAGCGCTGGGAGGAAGAGAGACTCATACCTGCTGGGCATAATTTTGTGAGACGTCCTGTTCGAGCCCCCCTCGAGAGGATTATTACGGACCACCTCCCAGAGGTCGGGATGGCCGCCGCGGATTCCCACCCAGGGAACGCGATGACTACCCCCGATTTGAGGATGACTTTGATAGACCCGTGCGAGACAGACGCCCAGACCTGACACATGTTCTCAAGCTAGACCCTCCTAGCTATGATGGCACGATGGACCCCAAGATTTTCGCAGACTGGGTTCTCAACATAGAGAGTTATTTTGACTGGTACGGTATGTACGAGGATCAAAAGGTTCGCTTTGCCAAGATGAGACTCACCCTGAAAGCAAAGACCTTTTGGCTAGGAAAAGAGAGACAGATGGAGTACGATGGGCTTCCTCCAGTGACTACCTGGGCTGAGATGAAAGCCCTATTGGAGGCCCAATACATACTGGCATACCACATGAGCCGATTACGCGATGAGCTGACCGCATTGCGCCAGGGCACTAGGACCGTCCCAGAATATTACGCCGAGAGAAAGATCTCATGATACGCTGCCGCATCCGTGAGTCTGAGCTGGACACCCTGTCCAAATTCAAGTACGGATTGACGCCAGAGATTCGTAGCGAACTCATTCGCTACGGCGTATATAATTTGGAAGGCACTGTGTCTATTGCGACTGATATAGAGACATATCAAAAGAGTCGCAATAAGACATCTGGGACAACTAGGACCGATAGACGGGATGACTCAAAGGCTCGAGGTGATGGAGCAAAGACTACGGGCGTGGCGACAAGAGAGGATAAAGGGAAGGCCCCCGTAGGAGCTGTGAGTCTAGCACACATTAAGTGCCTCAGATGTATTACGTTTGGGCACTATGCCAGGAACTGCACCAAGCAGCTCACCACATTACTGATTTAGGAGGCTAGTGACGATGAGTCTGCCCCAGCCGGAATTGATGATGTCGGTGTTGTGTTAAATGAGCTTGACTTAGGGGCCCCCAGTGATGAGGAGTTTGACTCGAACCTCCTAGTGGTGAGATGTATGATCACCACACCCCGTGAGTCTACTGATTATTGGAGGACCAACATCTTCCAAGCCTTCTTCCAAGCCGGGGAGAAGTCATGCAGATTAGTGATTGATAGTGGCAGCTGCATGAATATTGTGGCAGAGTCCGCACTTGTGCGTTTAGGGGTCACTGCCGAGCCCCACCCGTCACCTTTTCAGGTAGCTTGGGTTACCAAGACTACCGTTCCTGTGACGCGCAGATGTCTCGTACCCATCACGATCGGACCCTATACTGATCGGATCTAGTGCGATGTCATGCCCATGGATGTTTGTCACGTTCTTTTAGGGAGACCATGGTTGTATGACATGGACGTGACTATTCATGGCAGGACGAACACATGTTCATTCATGTTGAATGGGCAGAAGGTGGCCCTGAATCCCGTCAGACCCTTAGCCTCACACCCAAGACCGAAAGCCACCAAGGAGACCCTTCAGCCCACAGAACGGAAGAAGGTCTTGAATATTATCCGGGGAGTTGAGTTAGAGAGAGAGAGTTTTGCGAATGGCATCCTTTATGCCCTGGTGGTACTCCAGTCATCTGAACTGGTGCCTGACACCACCCACCTTCCTGAATCTGCTAGGAAGCTTCTTGAGGAGTTTCAGGATGTCCATCCTGAGGAGTTGTCTGCTGGATTACCTCTCATGAGGTCGATCCTGCACGCCATTGATTTAGTCCCTGGCTCCTCCCTACCCCATTTGCCTCACTACCGTTTAGACCCCGCAGCGCACGCTGAGCTGCAGAGGCAGATCACTGAGCTATTAGATCGTGGATTCATTCGTCACAGTATGAGTCCATGTGCTGTTCCAGCCTTTCTTGACCCCAAGAAGGATGGAACATGGCACATGTGTGTTGACAGCCGAGCTGTCAACCGAATCACTGTGAAGTATAGATTCCCCATTCCACGATTAGACGACATGTTGGACATGCTGAGTGGTGCCGCTATCTTCTCAAAGATAGATCCGAGGAGCGGATACCATCAGATTAGGATTAGAGAGGGAGACGAGTGGAAGACTGCCTTCAAGTCGAATGAGGGATTGTATGAGTGGCTAGTGATGCCCTTTGGACTATCCAATGCCCCAAGCACCTTTGCTCGGATGATGGCTCATGTCTTCCAGCCCTACATGGGTAAGTTCACCGTCGTTTATTTTGATGACATTCTGGTGTATAGCTGCTCTAGCGATGACCACCTGGGTCATCTTTGCACCATTTTCGAGCTCCTGCGAGCCGAAAAACTGTACATCCACATGAAGAAGTGCACATTCTTCGTGGAGTCTGTCATCTTTCTGGGTTACATAGTACGCTACTCAGGAATTTCCGTTGATCCCGAGAAGGTGAAGGCTATCATGGAGTGGCCCACGCCACAAAACATCCATGATGTGCATAGCTTTCACGGCCTGACCACTTTTTACCGACGTTTCATAAAGGATTTTAGTGGTATCATGGCCCCTATCACAGAGTGTACCAAGAAGGGCGAGTTCAAGTGGCCATCTTCTGCTGGAAAAGCATTTCAACTTATCAAGGAGAAGATGTCATCTGCTCCACTGTTGAGATTGCCAGATTTTGGCAAGACCTTTGAGGTGTCTTGCGATGCTTCTGGCGTTGGGATTGGTGGAGTCCTCACCCAGGTGGGCCACCCTATGGGATATTTCAGCGAGAAACTCTCAGGCCCAAAGCTAAATTATTCTAATTATGAGCGTGAGTTTTACGCTTTAGTGCAGAGCTTGAGATACTTGAGGCACTACTTGTTGCCAAAGGAGTTTATCCTACACTCAGATCACCAAGCTCTTAAATATATAAACTCGCAGCACAAGCTTAGCCCACGCCAAGCAAAGTGGGTGTCTTTCCTACAGGAGTACGACTTCGTACTCAAACATTGCAAAGGGAAGAATAACACACCCGCCGATGCTTTGAGCAGAGTTACTCTTGTCCTCACAGAGATGAGAGCACATGTGATAGGCTTTGAGCGCATGATCGAGGATTATGCCACATGCCCTGATTTTAGTGGCATCTATAGTGCTCTATCTGCCGACTCATACCACGACACTACGGACTGTCATTCGGGACCGGTACCTATTTAGGGGCACACGACTATGCATTCCCAATACGTCTATGCGCAATTTTATAGTATGGGAGTTGCATGGTGGAGGACTAGGAGGATATTTTGGGAGGGACAAGACAGTAGATCTTGTTCGGGAGAGATTTTACTGGCCGGGGATGGTGAGGTTCATTGCCCAAATTGTGAAAAGCTGCAGGGTGTGTCAGGTTGCAAAGGGAAATAAACAACCCAATGGACTGTACACCCCTCTACCCATTCCTTCCACCCCTTGGGAGGATGTTAGTATGGACTTTGTGCTAGGACTGCCACGCACACAACGTCAGCACGACTATATCCTGGTGGTAGTAGATCGCTTCTCCAAGATGGCATATTTTATCCCGTGCCGCAAAATTGACGACGCCTCTGCCATGGCAAAACTTTATTTTAAAGAGGTGGTAGCTCATAGGGGTGTACCCAAGACAATAGTGACTGACAGGGATGTCAAGTTCACGAGCTATTTCTGGAAAACCTTGCGGCATCTTATGGGAACCAAGCTCATGTTCTCAACAGCCTACCCCCCGCAGACCGATGGCCAGGCTGAGGTTGTCAACCGTAGCCTAGGGAATCTGCTGAAATGTCTGGTTGGGGACCACAAGGCTAATTGGGATCTGATCTTACCATACGCCCAATTAGCCTACAATAACTCATTAAACAGGTCAACTGGGATGTCTCCGAACGAGATAGTTCACGGCCATAGGGCTAGAGTTCCTCTAGATTTAGTTCCCCTACCGTACACTCATAGGACGAGTCAGTTTGCATCAGAATTTGCATTACAATTGCATGAATTACATAAGGAGATTGAGCGCAGATTGCACAGCAACTACGATCATTATAAGCTGCAAGCTGATGCCAGACGAAGGGACACATCTTTTGAGGTAGGTGACTTGGTGATGGTGCGACTGAGTCCGGACAGGCTTCCCTCGTGAAGCCTGAAGAAGCTGGCCGACAGAAGAACCGAACCATACAGGGTGACGAAAAGGATTGGTACGAATGCATACCAGTTAGCCTTGCCATGTGATTGGGGAGTACATCCAGTGTTCAATGTGGCTGATCTAACCCGATTCTACGGACACCCACTGGGACCTGAGGAGCATTCTGCAGATAGTTCCGAACCGGAACGTATGATAGAGCAGTGTGTTGGTGAGGATATAGCTCCACAAACAGCCATGCCTACTTTTTCCCCTGATGGTAGCACCCCAGCACCAGAGGACAGAGCTTCAGTTGAGGACCTATTGCCGATACCAAGGTCCACAGACAGATTACCCCGAGGAGATTCACTGCTAGAGCTGATTCTGGATGAGGAGACAGTGGCCACTACTGAGGGTGGCTTTCAGAGATACTTGGTTCGTTGGAGAGGACGACCCGACACGGAGGAGAGTTGGGTACTTGCAGAGGAGATTGAGAGATTGGATGCTGACCTCTTAGCCCACTACCGCACAGACCTCTCACCGATGATGGTGCTTTTGAGCGGGGGAGAGTTGATGGGGACCATCTTCAACGCGGGTCCCGCCGCCGAGCCCGCCCGGACCCATACCGGCCTTGATATTTCAGTTTTATTTTTATGCATTTATTTTCGTCCGTTTCAATTTTATTTTCGCATTTATTTTTGTCCGTTTCATGTATTGATCGGAGGGACGAATATTAGCCCTCCGATCGTTTATTAAAAACACTCTAAGGTCTAGATTGCTTTGAGGGTATTATAAATACCCAAGATCTGTATGTTAACTTCAGTTTTGATAAATAGAAATTATGAGTTTTCTCCAAACAACGAGAACGACTCTTGTTTCCCCCGGGAAACCCTAGTTTCCAAATCCTCCCTCTCCAAACCCTAGCTGCCACCTTCCGGACCCCTCCCCTTGCTGCCTTTGGATAACTCCCTGCAGGACAGCCGCTGCCACCACCCCAGTCGTCGCTGCCCAGCCGCCGCCGCCACCCAGCCGCCGCTGCCCTTGCTGCCGTTGCCGCTGTAGGCCACCACTCGCCGCTGCTGCCCCGGCTGCCGCAGCTGCTGTCGTTGCCCCTGCCGCCTCCGCCGCTGCCCCAGACACCGCTATCCAGCCGCCTCCATTGCCCAGCCGTCGTTGCCCTGGCTGCTGCAAGAAATCTACTCGGATCCCCCTTCTCGCTCCCGGTTTAAACCAGCGTGTGTTCGTTCTTCCCATACCATAAACTAAATTTATTCAATTAATTTCTTGTGCGATTTTCGGGTAGAAATTATTTGTATGAGCGCAAATCTAGATCCGGTCGCTGCGAGTGGTTTCGGAACGGAAACGCCTCCGAACACACCCGCATGGCAAGTACAACTCGAAGTGCGAGTTACCTTTCCGGACCGGAGCCTTTCCTTTGATCTGGAACCGGTGCCGACCGCTCTTCCTGTTCGTGGCTCAGGACACCCCATTGCCAACGAAAGTTATTTTCAAATTACTGTGAAATCTTCCGCAGGTAGATGCTGAAGCTTAATTGATCTAAAGCGGCTGCGCGAAAAGTGCTTAAATTTCCAAATACATCTTAAAGAAAAACATATGCATTTACAAGCATTCACAAACCCTAGGATTGCATTAGAGCCCGGCAACACCAAACCCTAGTGTTGCCCTGCATCACTTTGACATCCTCTAAGAGCAACGTGTTACATTGTATAAATGAAAAGTGTACAAAAGTCATTACAATGATGCTCGAGCTTAATGTCAAATAAAAGAGGGTTCCCTATTATAAATGAATGCGGGTAAAGAAACTAGTCTATGATATTAATTATGAATATGTGGTTGGAAGTAACACTCATTAGAAAACTTTTTGAGTTACTAGATATTATGATTTATAGATAGATAAATATTTTGTCTTTAAGAAATGTGGATGGGAGAGAAAACAAAAGAAATTGATAGTTTGTGCTTTAAAGTTTAGAACTCAAATAAAATTATCATAAGAATGGAATGGGAATTATCTTGCATAAGAATTTAAAGGATAATATAATGAAAAATACAAGGTTAAGCAAATATATTATAAATTTAAATATTATAATTGAAGGAATAACTTTTAATATTGTCGGTATTTATTCTCCTTAAATAGGATTGGATATGAGTAAAACAAAATTTGGCATTATAGAGTTGGTTCAAATAATACCCCAGGAAAATATATTATTTATAAAAGAGATTTAATGAATATGTTAGAAATGTAAGTGAATTATTTATAAGATTTCATGATAGTTTTAACTCTTAATAGATTAATTAATGAAGGAAAATTTATGGAATTTGCTTTAGCTTATGTTCTTAAAATTGCTAGTAGTTATTTTAAGGAAAAAAAGGAGCATATTATCAATTATAAAAATGGGATTTCTAAACTCATATTAATTATTGTTTTCTAAAAGAAAAGACATCGTTAATATTGTAAGAATTTAAAGATTATTTTAGGTGGCTTATTGGTTTGTTGTTATTTAAATTTTTGGAGTAATCCAATTACATTGTGGCTTAATTTTAAATAAATCAAATGCAATGTAGCTTGAATTTGAATGCTTGAAATATTTATAATGCAATTTTATATTATTGTTTGTTTGGGTAAAATCAAGAAGGAAAATAAAACAGAAAACAAAAAAACACTGAATTGTCGGCTAAGAATGGGGGACAATGGCCCGAAGAGGTTGGCCAGAGATGAAATAGCTGAAAAAGCCTAGCCGGAGGAGGAAATGGATAGTGAAGACAACAGATGGCTGGTGCAACTGTTCTGTGTGGATGCAACTAAAGTGCTAGCGAAGGCCATCCATCGGACAAGAGGGCCGACTAAGAACAACCGATGGCTAGCAAGGGCCAACAAAAGGGCTGACCAAATGAGAAAATGACCGACAAAACCAGTTTTTGACCGGAGTGGGCAAGGAGTCTGCACCCTTAATTTTTCGCATGCTTTGTTCGCATGTGTAATTTTTTTACACATGAATTGGGCATCATTGGATTGCATGATTTCTATGAATATCAAGGGAATTATTTAGCCTCAAAATTTTAGACTTCAAGTAGATTACAGCATACTAGACTCCTGAAATTTTAAAGTGTGGGTAATTCATTTACTTTATATCTAAATTATCTAAATTACAACAAACCTTTGTAAGCTGTAAGAGTATATTTTACAAGTTAATCCAAGTTAGTCCAAGTTAATTAACAAGCAATTATAAAGCGCAGCATTTTGTAACAATAAAATCATGCCAATATTTCTATCATTCAAATTTGTATTTACACTTAATGCTTGTGGGATGAGATTATTACTTGATAACGCATGGGTCTTTAGTTGATATTTCTTTCCTTTAAATGTTTCAACATTGTATACAAATCTTATACCTTTATCAAATAAAAAGAATTATTTTATTTATAAGTAAATTTCTTACTCTTGAGAATATAATCTTCTTTACACTATTTTCATCATACCCCATGCCGCCATGGTGTGCAGTTTCTAGATTCAGGACATGAAACAACCACAAAAGAACCATAAAGATCATTGCATATAATTTGAAAAATGGAAATCATGCTGACCCTTGATCAGTTGGATTAAAAGGGTACCATAATAATTCATATGACATTATTAATAAAATAAACAGTAGGAATACACACATAAATTAATGCAAAAATTGTACAAAAATCTAGAATTTCCCCTGCAACAGTGAATATAATGAAAAAATAATAATAATTTCTAAAAGCAGTAAGAAAATTGAGATAAGGTATTCTAGAATTTGCAAAGCAAGGATAACAGTTTTAATGCATAAAAAAATTGTCTTTCAGAAAGGTGGCAATCATTATTATAAAATTTATATTCACATCTCAACTTTTGGTATGCATGTAATGGGTAACACCCACTAGGATTAGATTAGGAGGGTCAAAAAGAGAATTTAGGCGGTTGTTTGCTGTTTGAAACAGCGATCTCTGTTATGAACAGCAGAGAATGGTGTTGAACTAGACAGCAAATGACAATTTGCTCTTCTAAAATTCTAGGCAAACAGTAATGTGAAATTTTTCAATAATATCAGGAAAAAGAATCATTTGCAAAAAAGAAAAAAATATAAAAGGATTCATGCAAGATCAATAAGTAAACTAGGATGGCCTAGTGATTCTTAGTGTTGATGAGGCAAGCTGCTTAGGGGCTAAGGGAATTAGCTTTAATATTTAATTGTAAGAGCTTATTAGGATACGAAACAAAATCTTAATAATGAATATAGCACTTATAAACAGATCAGAAGGCAAACTGATCAAGTAAGCATTTGACCTAATTTTCTGAAGGATCTTGAAGGGTATGTCGATCTAGCATAAAGCTTTTTATATTTGAACATAAAATACTACTTTCGGTGAATGCTAAAAAACACATAATCACCTATACTACTTTGGGAAAGTGCTAAGAAATACATGATCACCTTTATTAAGACTCCTAGACATAATCATGTTAACTTTTGCAATATATTTTTTAATAAGTTTATAATTTTAATTTCAGACATCATGACAGGTTATAAATATCCTAAGCAAAATTAAATGCACCATCCAAATATGCATGACTAAGCAAACTAATTACGTCGACTGGTTTCTTAAAATTGTACCCATAAACAATATCAAATGTTGTCCATCAACAATATGATACTTTTAGTGGGATGGCATCGTATCTAAACTCGGTGTAAACAAGGTGAGAGTTGAGGAAACCAACATGTCTCAAGTAATCGAAGCCAGGAATTTGACTCATGAGCAATGTAACCACCAAAAGCTACTCTAGCACTGCACCTGCAAGTTTGTTCTCAGCTTCAAGTTTATGCTTCAAGTTTATGCTTGAGAACAAAGGTACAACCTCGCAAGAATTCTACCTACTAAGCATATTTATGATTTAACTTCTTCTCCATATTAATAAACTAAAGTGCATAATGGTTCATGTGAATGGTTAAATCTAGATGTAATAAGCAGTGCCTTCAGTGTTTCAACAATTGGACAATCATATAAAACTCATGGCCATAATAAAAATAGCATTATACATTGCTTCATCCAGCTTCTTACTAGTAACACAATGTGATGGCTGTCCTAGAATAAAATTCTCTCTATCCCAATACTAATATCATCACATGCAACCTCGAACACTAGGAGAAATCAAGCAATAAGTACAAGAGTTGTGGTCATCACCTTCTTAATTAAGCCAATAGCTCTTTCAGCGCCAAGGGGCCACTCAAACTTTTCTTTTAAAAACCTTGATGATAGGAACCATTATTGAACTAAAGTTCCTAACAAACCTCCTATAAAATGTAGTTAGACCATGGAAGCTTCTGGCATCATGCAAGCCCGTTGGGGTCAGCCAATCAAATGATAGCCTTGAACCTTGAAAAGATCTGATTTAATCCCCTTAAAAAAAATAATGTAGTCAAAAGTCTCAACTCGATCTGCATAAACAAACATTTCATTTTATTAACAAAAAGCTTCTTCTCCCTAAGTTTTTTAAGCACTAACCGTAGACAACTTAAGTGTTGTTTCTTGTCAATCCCAAGGATTAGAATATCGTAAAATGTAGTTGTGGTCATCACCTTCTTAACTTAAGTGTAGTTGAGGAATCTGGTAATAGATGGATGGTGTAAAGTCCATTAATGCAGTGACCTTGAAGAAGAGGAAAATTTGTACAGAGGTCCTTTATAATAAATCCTTGCGATATGAATAAATGGAACAAGAATTGATATAAATAAGATTATATTTGCAAGATGGAATGAGAAGTTATTTTTCAGGAGGAACTAACGATTTGGTATTGGCAGGATACCATTTCCTATGTGGAAATTGAGAGGCATCGGTCATTACCTACAGTACTTTGTTCGTGCCTTGATAGGTGTCGACGATTGACATGTGGCTGAGATCGTTGGTGATGTGGTTGGAGGCACTAGAGTCTAAGTACCTATTGTGATCAATCAGTCCATTTGCTTGTAATGCTGCTGAATAAGGCACAATTTGATGGTTGATGTCCATACTATGCCAACAAGTATTGGCTGTGTGATTGGGTTCGTTACATATTTGGCATTCGACGTATGGTGTGAAGACATTTCTCTGCGTCAGAGGGAAGAATCTGTTGGATGTTGATGATATCTGCCACATCCTTTGTTCATTCTACCACGACCACGAAATTTTCCCGATAACAGGGATCAGTGCAGGTTAGTGCTAGTTTGTGGAGGATGATTAGCGAGGTGAATCTCCTTGTGTAAGTCTTGTTGTATGTTTATTTCTTTGCTGCTGAAGAGAGGGTAGAGATCGTCCAGGTTAATGGGTGTGAGGTTTATTTGAATAGCAGTCTTGAAAGCTTAATATTCTGATGGAAGGTCGTTCAATGTGTATAAAATGTTGTCCTCGTTGTCAATATTGGAGCCCGTTGCTACAATTTTGTCCATCAAGGAATAGATGTAAGATAGATATTCTGAAATTGATCTATCTTTAAGAGATATATTATGTAGCTCATTTTTGAGTTGGATGACTTGGATAAGCTTGTGGATTGAAGGTATTTTCCAAAGGGAACCAAAGTGCTAAGCATGGATCAACTTCGATGATGTAGGAAAGTATGGAGGGTGATATGATTGTTTATAGTGCTGCTATTAGGTGGCAATTGGTGGATCCATCAGTGATGATTTGGGTACTCAACAGAGGGTGCAGATTGGGTTCCATCAAGATGGTAGTATAAGTTGTTTTCCTTGAATATTTGGGTAATTTGAGCATGCCAATGGGGGCAGTTTTTAGATGTAAGAGGATTGTTGATGATGTTCTTAATATTTAATATTAAGAATTTGAGATTTTTGGTGTCCGACAAGTTGGTGGAATTGCTTTGATAGGAACTGGAATTTCCATTGTGAAGAGAGGATTCGGTTGGGGACTGCATGATTGTATTTGTAACGGGAGGGTGCAAGAATGGATGATTTGCTAGGTTTTTGAATTTATGATTGGCACGGTGGGGTCGAGGGAGATTCTTGAGGGTGCAATGAGAGGTTTATAGAAAAGGTTGAGGGGTGGTTCTTGAAATTCTGCTGAAAGTTCCTTGGAGATGTAAAAAAATTGTGATTGGAGGGAGGGTGAAGGGGTTGAGTTATGAGAAAAATTTTGAAGATGGTTGAGAGGTTCTTGGTGGTTCTTAAAATAATAAGGAAGAGAAATGTGAGGATCTTTGGCACGGTTATCTGCTTGAGAACAAGGTTGAGAATGATGGATGTTTGAAGAATTTGGTTAGAGTTGGAAGAGGAAAGATCTTGAAATGCGCGAGCAAGGTTGCTCAGATATCATGTAGAAGCCAAAGGAGAGCAGAGAAAATGCAGAAAGAGCGAAGAAGAAAGAAATGATCTCATTCATACATGATGATGTAGTACATATATATACATGCGTTGAGTAATCTAGCAATGATAGTTCTGTAAATACATGATGATATTACTTATATGTTATTAAAAAGAGGGCTTGTTTGATAGATTGTTGTTTTCTCTACTTTTGACTTGTTTGCCTTATTCACTAGAACCAATTGGATCAATAAGTTGATTAGGAAGGAGTATACAATGGAAATATCATTTGCTTGGAAAGCCTACGAATGAATAATAGCTTCCAAACTTGGCTGGTGCAGGATGTAGATATTTATTTTAATAAGATTCCTTTGATGGCACGAACCATTGTTGCAATAGTAAATTAAGCCAAATGATTTTTTCTTTAAATGAAATCAGCCCTTATGCCAAGTGACTGGGGGAATTAGGTCCAGCTGTCCTTATATTCTTAGTAACGAAGAAGAAAGTAAGTTTTAATTCATTCCAAGTAAATCCACTCAAAATAAGGCAGATAGGATTTTTCTTAATTGGGAAGATAGATGATTATCGTAAGATAATCATCCTTGATATGAAATTCAAAATAAATTAAATCCCTCTGTTTGATTTACCACAGCATCAAGATAATGACAGCTTTCCAAGCGTGATTTTTTTCTTCACTCTAGGTTGGAAGCTTCCGTGTATGAAGAGTTACAAAAATAAAGCTTTCACTTGACCATGTCTTTGCTTGCAGAAGTTGCTGATATGCATACCCATATAAAACTACACTAAAGTTTTCCTTCATGTCTTGCTCAGCTTGATTATCAATTTTTACTAAACATCAACAAAAATAGAAATGGGAAAGAACAAGGTTTGCATGCTGGGATTTGTGAGGTACTTATGTTGAGAAGAGATATTACTAAATGATGAGAACAATAACAGCACAAGTAAATATATAAATAATAAATAACCACTACAAAGATGTTCAGATTCATTTGTAATCATTTGGATGGAACTTGGCAGTGGAGTGAATAGCTGCAATACAAAATTAATAGAGAATCCAAGAGTGTGTATGAGTGAATGTAATAGCTATAGATAGAAAAGGAGGAATATGAAAATCTACGCATCATACCACTAAGTAACAAATCCCAAACCCCCACCAAATGAATTAGAGGAGAAGACAACCAAAACTCCACTTGGAGGGGAAGACCATCAACTCTCCTCTTTGCTTTTGCATTGAATACCAAAGGGATTAGAGGAGAAGACACCAAACTCCACTTGGAGGGGAAGACTATCAACTCTCCTCTTTGATATTGCATTGAATACCAATGTTTCGCAAAACCAAAAGCTCCCTCTCATTCCATTTCCAAACAATAAATACGAATCAGCATATTTGAAAGTTTTTTTCAATAAGATAAAAGGTGCCCCTTCTCTTGGCATCTTTTCATCAAGGTTGGCCATAACTTCCAAGCCCTCATTTGGTCATCCACTAGCACTCACCTAACTACCATACATGTGAAAAGGTGCCATCACTTGGCAACTATTGTGAAGAGAGGCCAACAGACAAGCGACAAAGCGCCATCACTAGGCATCTATTCAATGTGTTCGGCTGTTTCACATTTGTATACACTTAGCCATTCACACCACACTGCACGCATTAATAGTTCACACCAAAATCAAGAACATCAATCCACAAAAATTACAAAAATAAAATTACATACAAAATATGTATATATGAAATAACACTTATGCAACCAGCAATAAACGTGCTTGAAATATGCAAAGGTCAAGTTGATGCCCGCATTGATATTTGATGCCTCCTGAAATTCCAGTAAGAAATTAAGACTAAAGCAGCCTGCACAGCAGAAATGACTCTAATAAACTTAAACCTTAAATACATAGCAGAGGACTCTATATCTGGGGTTAGCTGTCTAAGAGAATAAGAAATATTAAAAGGGAAAATTGGCAAAATCTAAGTTTGTCTAAGTTCAAAAAAAGGAAAGAAATCAAGGCTAATCAAAGAAACATAAATGATTCCAGTAATCATAGCCTATTTAATTCAATCAAATATCTCATCAACTTCACTAACTATTCTTCAATGTAAATGACAATTCGAAGAATTGATCCTAGGTCATTTCTAGCAAAGACATTGGCTTTCCCGCAAAATTTCGTGTCTTCATTGATTTTCCAGCTAAATCCTGTGTTTTGTGTTAATTATCTGTGAATTTAAGTTTTTCATTAATTCCCCCGCTGATTTCCGTTTTATATTAACCGCACTTGCTAAGTCTCGTTTCCATTTTAATTTCCCCATGTATTTTGTCGCATGCTGTTAACAGCCTAAAGTAGGATTAAAAGTCACTATTTTAGAGTGTTGTTCAATTATATATATTGGGATTTGTTAAAATTTTGCTAAAAAATTGAAGTCTTGTTCAGGAAAATTAGTTTCAATTTTTATCTTATGAAATTTCAAGAAACTGCTAATTCAAATAAATGGCTTGATTTAATGAGTTACACACCTTAAAAAAAAAACAGAAAACCCATTTACGTAGATCTTTCCTTTCCCTAAAGATGAGCGCTTCTCCTCAATAGTTCGCAAGCCTATTTAGCCCGCCAAACGTCCACGACTCCTTCATAGCCTCGAGACCCTCCCAATATCGATAGCATTTCTAATTCCATACCTGATGATCGATCGCTTCTTCGACTCCTACCGTCGATCCTTGTCCCGACTCCTGCCGTCGATTCTTCCCTGATGTCAATCGTATATTCTGATTTCTGTCGTTGATCCTTGTCCTGACTTCTTTTCCGCCAATTCCTAAACTCCCAAACGCTTACCGAACCTTCTTTATCATCAACCCCTGCATCCGCGGAGAGTGGTTCTATCGCGAGTTCCTTCGATCGACAAACCTCCATCCCTCGGCGAGAAGATCTGCCCTGATTTCACTCCGTTCGAATCCCTGTCCTTCGTCTTCGAGCCTCTTCCCCCAATGTGGTGACACTGAATTGTAGAGGTACAAATTCATGTTGCTGATTCATTACCAAATAAATTAGGAGTTTTATTTTAAGTTCATATAGTGTACTATATCCTCTTATGTTGCAATTAAGATTTCTATACTTTGCTTTAATTATTTAGAACTTCCTGGTCGGTATAGTTAAAAGCTTAAACTCATTCAAATCTTGTGAAGAATTATTCTTAACATTAGTTATCTATTAGGTTCAGATATGACTTGCTGCTCTTAGAATTATTTGCAAATAGATGACCAAAATTGGCACATACCGCTAATCGGAAAGAAAATTATAATTTGAATCCATCTGTCTTCCAACCTTAGATCCTAAATGAGACCTTATCTGTAACCTGCAGCTTGGCCTGCTTATAATCATCTGAATTACATAAGGAACTAGAATACAGCACATAAAGATTCACCAAATTATGACTAAAAATAGTTTGGATCGAATTTATTTATTTTTCAAAACCCACCTCAAATTTAAGATTCTAAGTTTATCAGTTCACAAGTTATTATTATTGATTTCCAAAGTTATCTTTAAATCAATGAAAGGATCTGAACATAATAATAGTTTTAGGTCAACAGACACATTTATTACTTTGGCCTTGACCCACCTTTTGAAGGACTATGATTTATCAATAGAGTCTGAATAAATTTAGAAATTTCTGCAAACTTACTGATTCATATATAGAACAACATAGGTTGATATGGTTAGACATCAACTGCTTGTCTTATTTCAGTTGATCTACCATTATGTATAACGATCAAAATCTGAAATTCATATGATAACATATTTCATAAACCGTTGACGGGTCATTGCAATAATTGAGTCAAAGGCACATGAAAGTAAGATTTAATTAGTAATGATTTCTTGATTGTAAATCATTTCTTTCGGCTGATCCTAATACCATATAATAATGCTTGCTCTAATATCTGTCGTTGATATGAATAACAAACCTTCTTAGTCAATCATCTTTTCAATCATTCAACATTTGAACAGATTCAGACCTATCTTGATACCTAAACCATTGAATCTTGACTAGTCCTGCTAACAAGGATGAACTCCCAATATTATGTTTCTATCCAATCTTCAATAGTTCCATAAGGCTCTTAAGTTTAGTTATAACTACTAATATTAGAATTTTCAACTCAAATGGGATTAAATCTGATGATTCAGTTAGTTTAGAATTAATGTGAAGGTTGAATTCAAATTTCACCTAAAATCCATGAAATACATGCTTATAATTGAAAGTCGAATTATTTTCATTACAACTCAATAAAAACTTACATTTATAAACTAAACCAATTACTAAGATCAAAGTTAGAAACAATAACATATGTTTGATAAATACATGCAAACACCTTCAAGGGCTAATAAATGTATATACAAACTTTTACAGACACAAGAATTTGAGTATTTTTCAGCAGTCAAACACAAAAGTACATTGATATTACTTTTATACTCTTATTTTCCTTTATTGATGCTTAAGCATCGCTTTAAGCCTGTTTTGTGTTAAATGCGTTATTTTTACTAATGATGTAAAAGAAAATGATGTTTACGTATCTTGTGAATGTTGCAAAAGGTTCGAAAATAGTGGTTAAGTCGATTATGGGCTAGTCCTCGGGAGCTATAAAGGTGCCACTTAGAGCCTTTGAGGAGGGCCAGGTGAAGAATACTTTTATTAAGCCCAACCTCAAGGTTCTGGCTTTGCCCATCAGAACTATTAAAGTCGCTTCATGATATCAAGACATAAACATAAACATGAATTTTTATGCAATCATCATTTGAAATTTGGCATGTGACATAACCATGATAAAAAAATATTTATTTGCAAGAGTTATGTTTATCTTTTATTTGCATTAAACTATATTTTCCTACAATTATTATCATATTATTTTTGCTTTCCACTTTTTCTTAAAAGTATATTATTCAATATCTCTTGTACTTAAAATATGCACTAAGACATTATTTTATAATGCCAAATCAGATACAGCTAGAGGAATCTGAGGTAGTTTATAGATGTGAAAAAGAATCATGGCGTAAAATATAACTTTAGCTTTTACTTTCTTTTTAAGAGACAAATATTTATTTTTATATGATGTCATTTATGTAATATTCAAGATAATATGATGTTAAATTAAATGAATGATATTTTTATTTCTTATATGGCACTGGATGTTATTTAAATTACTATTTTGTTTAACCGTCAATATGATCATGCCGAAAGATGCACATATGTTAGATTTGTTGTTGTAACATGAGTCATCACAATTCACCACTTAGCATTTAATTTCTTTTGAAATTTGCAAGGTTTATTTACAGCTATTTCACTTGAAAGAAAAGTAGAATGGTATCCTCTCAAAATGGCTCCACATGAAATTCATTTTTATATATATAATAAAGAAAAATAAATTGGCATCAATACCTCTTCAAGCAAAAAATTGCACACTGGGCCTGTGAGTTCAACCGGAAGCTAATTTTTAGGGAACGAACTTTGCAGTGAATTATGGAGTATATTGGATGGAATAATGAAAGTAAATTCCAACAAGGTATAACAAAAGGCTTCAGATAGTTGTTCTTTATAAAAGCAAACAAATAGAACTTTGACATGCTTGAATATCAGTCAAACAGTTTGGCAGACTAATGTCCCTATGGTGTCGTCTTCATACTGTTACATGTCAAAATCCATATATACGTAAAAGAACAAATAATTCAGCTAGAAAACACCCTAGGTTTAAGTAATAGTCACTAAAAAAGGTACAATGTTTACCTTTAATGTTGAATCAATCAAAAAGGCTAATATGCTCTAAATGGCACAAAAATAAAAAATGAAACGAACAGTGATTAACGAAGGCATGTGAAAATAAAAAAAAAGTTATGCACGCAGTAAAATCATACAAAGTATAACAATAGACACCTGAATTGACCAGAAACGAAATTAAATTGACTGTATTTCATGTGAAAACAAATCTATATACAAAAAAAAATAGATATAAACTTAGACATCTTTCCCAATCTTAAGAAATTTAAAAATCAATCAAAAAAGATCAACCCTTTAAGTCAGGAAGGTGCATGAGAAAGGAAGAAACTCACTTAGTAAAAGATTCAAAAAGAGATCTAGGCCTCTCATAAACATTTTCAGTGGTCGCATTCAACTCCTCCTGAATATTTCTTCCTTCAACTTTTTGCCTTTCCCTTGTGATCTTGATTCAGGCTTCCAACATGCTTTAGCAAGTGACATACCGAGTAAATCAGCAACGCTAACTGCCATTTCCTCAGCCTTCTGTACATATGGAAAAGTTTCCTTGTTGAACTGATTCGAAAGCCACAAATACATAGACAACACCTGATGCTTTGTCTCAAGATCCAAGAGTTCTGCATCATTCCGAGCAGAACACTTTGGTAGCCCCATAGCTATGCCAACAGGGCGGTTTTGGCTATAGAGCTGTGCAAATCGCAACAAATGATACATTGCCTTAGGATCCCTGGTGTTCACGGGAGCAAAACAGAAATTATAGCGTTCCTCAAGCGACAAATCTTGCACCTTTTCAAGCATGTTAGCAACTTTCTTCACATCCTCATGCTGGCATAAGAAATAGGATCCGTCAAGTCGGCAGGTATCTCTAAATTTTTCCAGCAGTTTGCAGAGAGTAAAATCAGCAAACTGTGCAGAAAACAACTCGACCTGCTCGAAAAAAGGAAATAGACCAACTTTGGTTACTTCTGCAAATGGCTGCTTCAAACACTCAATCAAATAATCCAAATCATTTAAAATGAAAGTGGTCACCAACCCATCTGGATAACTACTCCACTCCTCTCCAGCTCGCCCGGCTATTTGCTTAATCTGTGAAGCAGGGACTGACACCATCTTATCGCCATTATACTTCGATAAAGAATAGAAAACAACCCTTCTAATATTAAGATTCAGCCCCATTCCTATCGCATCACTTGCTACCAAAACATCATGCTCCTTATCCTGATCATTAAACAATTTTGCTTGCTGCCGCCTTGTCTCCGGGGGCAATGCACCATAAATCACACAGCACTTGTGCTTTGTAAACTTCTCAATCGCCAGCTTCACCTCAAAAATCTCCCTCCTTGAGAAGGCCACAATGCAATCTCCAGATTGAACGTTCTTCAAGTCACCCAAAAGTGTTTTTGCCTCGACAACCAATGGCTTAAACCGGGAGTACTGGTGTACATGGAGATCATCTCCAGTCTCCTTACATATCTTCTTGACAATATTCAAGACACTAGGATCCCCGCACAAATGAATCTCATCGGCTCTCAAACCAAGAAGCGCCCTACTCCATGCATGCCCTCTGTTTAGGTCTGACATCATTTGAACCTCATCAATCACGGCAACATCATAGAGTTCATCGGTGGAAACCATTTCTATTGTACAAGTAACATGATTTGAAAAAGGAACGTTTTTTTTCTCTTGCCCTGTATGTAAACTACAATATACTCCCAAAGCATTCACCTTGTCAAAGACTTCCACGGCAAGAAGCCGGAGAGGACTGCAGTAACTCCCTTCTTTGCCGCCATGAAACTCTGGAGAGCGTTGTACGTCTTGCCGCTGTTTGTTGGGCCACAGTGATAAATGATCCTCCGCTTCATGGCGCGGGCAAAAGGAAACCAAGAGTGCGGTTTCGTCATGTCGGCCGACTCCATGAGGGATTTGAAGATGCGAAGTTTATCGGGGAACTCTTCGAGGCAATAGTCAATGAAGATGGGGAGAAGAAAGCGATCGGCTTCGGGAGAAGGACCAAGTGCCGAAAGTTTGAGAAAGACGTGAGGAGGACAACGCTCGAGGAAGAAGTAGCGAAAGCTACGGGCAGCAAAGAGAAAAAGGAGGAAGGAATGTATGCGGCAAGAACCTGGTCAGAGACCCAGGGAGATTTGCCAAATGAACGGAAGATTTCGACAATGGAGTTCCATTGACGGCGGTTGAGCTTCCCGGAGAAGTCTTTGGCATGACGTAGCTCGCTGTAGACGTTGGATGGGTCCAGGTTATCGGGATCAGAATCCGAGTTTAGGTCGGTTTTAGGCATGGATTCCGACGAGGTTGAAAAGGAGATGGAGTTTAATTGGAGGATGTTGCGGCCAGATAGTGAAATGAATCTGAATTCGGAATTGAGAAGAGTGGAAGAAGAGAGGAGAACCTATGCCCTAATGGCGGTGGTAAACGAGGAAGAAGATAAGCATAGGAGAAGAAGGGTTTGAGCTTTGGCAGGGCATGGCGGACTCGGACGATGGAGGACGCCATTCGGGCTTGCAAGCTTCTGGGGGGACAGTGGAAATGATTGGATTGAGCAGAAAGAGAAAGAGAGAAGAAGAAAACGGGGTAGCGCCAGGAGCGATCAACGGACGTATTAGGTATTTAGCCTAACAGGAGGCAAACATGCACCTTAGCCATTTTTAAACGGATCAACCCATCCTAAGCTTCCACTGCACCTCTCCACTAGTACAAATATTATTTTTAAAGAAAATTATTTAGATTTATTGATATGTCACCTAAAAAATATGTTCAATAAGATTTAAATATTATTTTATTAATATTTATTATTATATTAAAATAATAATATTCTTTTTACATTTATATTAATTAATGTCCAAATATTTGAATGAGTTTTTTCCTAAATGTTATGTCCAATCTTTCTTTTCATTTTCTTACTCTTCCCTTGTCTTTCCTCCTCTTTTTCTGCCCTCCCCCTTTCTTTTCTCTTGTTGTCCTCTTTTTCGGCTTTTTGACCTCATCTATCTGCCTTCTTCTCCCCTAATTCCTTTTCCCTCTGTTTCTCCGACAATTGCTGTTTCTCCTCTCTTTTCCTTTCCTCCCCCCTGCTCTCTTTTTCCTTTTCTGACCCTCCCTCCATTCCCCCCCTTTCTCTTCCCTCATTTTTTTGCTTTTTCTCCTCTCTTTTTCTCTCTCCTTCTTTTCCTCTCTTACCTCCCTCTCCTCTCCCTTTCTCCTTGTCCTGCTCTCCCTTATTACTCCCCAATTATAATAATTCTGAGTATTTAAGATAATCACAAGTAACTAAGTGCAGTCTATATAACAAAGATGCAGAAGCAATAAAATAACATCCATTCATTACATCCAAGTAGTCGTAAAAGAAAAAAATACTTCTTTTTTCAAAACAATAATGCAGACAGAAACATATAGATCTTGAATTATTATAAACCAAATTTTAATGAAAATAAGAGAATAAAAATAACTAAATTTACTCTATTTCAAATAAAATGACAACTAAAACTAAACAATTGGAGTATGATCATCTTCTCTATTTTGCCTATCACTTGAAGAAGGTTCCCACAAACAACTCTAGATCTGACATGTTAGTTTTTACATGCCAAGTTCCTAACCAATAAATAAAATTATTAAAAATTTTCTAAATATATTTTAGGCTGCATATTTAATTACATGATTTAAGAATATCACATGAATAATTATATATTTTACAGGGTACAATAAGCATCAAAGGAACATGAAAAATTATAAATACTAAATTATAACTTTAATAATATGAGGTAAGTAAATAACATACATCAAATCCAATAACTACAACAAAGATTAAAACACACACACACATATATATATATATATATTATATATATATATATATATATATTATTTACATATGTATAACAATAGTGTATACTAAGACGAAAGGAAATCCCTAACAAAAATATGATCACTAAAAATATGTTTAGTAACTAAAATATACGATAAATGGTGATGCATAACATAAATTAAGAACTGGTATTCTAACTTATATATATAAGCACTAGAAAGTTCGTATAATATATTGAAAATGATTGAATATATGTAGTAATGATTGTAAGGACATGTGCCTTAGAATGAGCTTTATGACTTAAAATGGGTATATATATATATCTATATATATATATTTTATTTTTTATTTATTTATATATTATTTATATTTTTATGTGTGGTTGATGGGATTTAAATCTATAACTTCTTGGGATAATAAATTCTGAGCGTCAACCACTTGGCTTACAATTGTTCACAAAATATGAGCCTTAAACATTGTGATAACACAAATCTTTAAAAAGATAATTAAGACAATAAATAAACTTAATTAAGATATAATTAGGATTCTGTGCAAGTTTAAAATTAAAATAAACCAAATATACAGTTGGAAAATGTATATATTTGTGATCGCAATGCCCAAGTTTGAAGGCAATTAGACCAACGGATACTTCTGTATTAATTTTTGAATTTTTTTAAATACAAAAATTTAAAAAAATAAATATAAGTCTAAATTCAAAAATTTTGGTGTCATAGATTGTAATAATAAAAAAATACAACGCAAAATTTTTCGTCAAATTTTAGCGTCGAATTGTATGTCTGTAATTAATTGTTGAAGTTTTTACCTTCAAAATTAATAAAAAATAAAATATATCTTCAAATTGAGAAATTTTTGTTCAAGGACGTTTGCCCATCCAATATGGACTTCCCAGTCAAGTTTTGTCAAATTAAAAATCGGATAATAAAAAATGCAATTAAATTTATATTTTTATTTTTTCCCATAATTTCTCTCTCCTTTCTCTCTCTCTCTCCTCCCACCTCCCTTTTTTTTCTCTACCCCGACTCCATCTTCATGCTGCATGCTATCGGCATGCGGCAAGTAGGGCTGCGGCGCCACACACACCGCCCCTGCAAAGCACCCCCCTTTACTCTCCCTATAAATCTCCCTTCCCTCTAATTTTTCTCCCTCAAACCACAACTCCTTCACCTCCGGCAGGCTGACCATCACATTCTCCTCCCACCTTGCAAGCAGCCCCAAGTCTCCCTCTCCCTCCCCCCTGGGCACACAAGGCCTTCCCCCTTTTCTTCTAACCTCCCCAGCCACGTTCACCCCTCGCTCCGCCACCTCGCCGTGTTGATGCCTTGTTAGCACCATGCCAAAATCCTCCCGAGTCTTCCCCCACCTCCTCAGCAAATCGTAGTCTCCCTCGGCAAGCTCCATTTGAACGAGAGGAAGGACCATAAAGATTAACAATAAAAATTGTAATGGAAGAAAAAAATTATGGGCTAATTGAAATATTAAAATTTTAAATGAGAGATAGAAATAACTAAAGATTAATTTGACTCATAACATTACTGACCTACTGACAACTAATTTTTATTTTTGCTCATAACATTTATTTTGCTATTAACATTTAATTTCCTACTCCTAATATTTTATTTTCACCACTAACTTTTATTTTTCTGTTAACTAACATTTTATTTATGCAATTTTTGTTTTTTATTTTTCATTTTCTTTATTTAATATTATATATATATATGCTCGCTATGGCTTGAGGTAGCGCCGATCTCCCGGGTTTGTGCCCGCTATAACACGCTGTGGCACGCTGCGGCGATTTTCTTCCAGATTTTCTGTTTCTGCCCAGATATAACTCCGCTCCTCTTTTTCCCTGAAATCCGTGAGAAATCCATCAAAGTATATAATTCTAGCTTAAAAGCGTTTGTATTTATTTTCTTATTTTACTATAAATTATGAATTTATCAGGTGCAGTATAACATCAGAACTCTAATCGCAAAGTTTCAAACCCTATGGTTTATTGTGGAGAGGGAATTTTCTTTGAGATAATCCAATCATCGATACAATCCTTGGATCAAGGCCGATCCAAAAACATTAGGTTCAAAGTCTGGAGATGCTCGGGTGGCTAGATGACTACTCGACCAGAGCCATTGTATACTAGTGTACATATCTGGTCGAGCCAAGTATTAGATTGAGTTTGATCAGGCTTCACATGCAATCAGAACTACTTGAAATAGGTAACTGATTGTTTAAGAAGGCAATGTAAGCAAGAATTATCGGTTATGGAGGTATCGTGGGTCCAGTGAAGTGTAAAAACTTACTTAAGTTGTAATAAATAAAACTCTTAAATATCGAGATACTTTCTTAGATAACGACTGAGTTTCTAAAGTAAGAACTCCAAAGTTAAGTATGCTCAGGTGAGAGCACTCACAATATGAGTGACCTGCTGGAAAGTTATCTTTTGAGGGAAAAAAATTGTGAGGCTTTTAAGTTAAAGTGGACAATACCTTGGTGCTTAAAAATTTGAGCTGGTATAATATTATATCAGAGTAGGCTATATGGTGTTAGATATAAGCTAAGTGCCATATAGGACAAAGTACCACTTCATGTGAGCAGGCCTATTGAACCCATGATTATTAAGGTGTTACATGATTGTGAGTACCTCTTGAGCGTATAGGGGTTACCTCTAGTCCTATTTACCCAATAGATGACTCTTGAATCTGTATGTGGATATTGACGAGGACATCAGCTACTTAAGTTGGGAAGATTATTAAGACTTACTAAAGTAGTAATAAAAAAAACTCTTAAACATCGATGCTCCTTTTCAGATAACAGTGTAACTGCTAATAAGAACTCTAAAATTAAACGTGCTCATGTGGGAGCACTCCCAGGATAGTGATATGCTGAAAATTTATATTATAAGGGCAAAATCGTGAGGCCTTTCAGGCCAAAGCGGATAATACCTTGTTGCTTTAGAGTTTGAGCTGTTACATGAAGTCACGGAAAAAATCCTGAGACTTGGAATTGAGTCTAGGGTTATCTGGCCTCTGCTTCTTCTCGCGATCGACTACTGAGGAACAATAGCATGGAATGGAGGAAAATTGAGCTCTTAAGGAGGAGGTAACAGCGGGGAAGGACAAACGTTTCGTATGGCTGTCGGGCCATTGCGGGGAGTGGCTAGCTTGGACAAAGTGCGGGTGCGGGCCCTCCTCAGGCCACTCGACCTGACTCGATCAGCGGTAAAGATCTGATTCGAGCATAGATCCAAGGTGGGGTTCATTCGATTTGATCTAGATCCAATGGTTGAGAAGAAATTTGGTGGCAACTTAAAAGCCCATCTCAACCAATAGAACAGCGGGGCGTCCCAGATCCATCCGATTTGGCTGTCCCATGTTCTAAAAAAGGCGACCAAATTTGAATAGTTAAAACAAATTAGATTAATTTAATCTAATTAATATTATTTGAATTCTTTTCATTTTTTCGGCCAATTGAGGTCCAAAAATTCCAAAAAATCACCTGTAATTAATTTGCGTGAGGAATTCAAAAATGAAATCGAATTTTTAATATGAAGATCGATTTAATTAACTAATTTTCTAGGTCATGAAATTGGCAATATAACCAATTTATTTGATCGAAACTCCTTCGATGGATCTCAAAATTTCAAGATTAAGTCATAATGACATTTAGAATATGATTGAACAAGAATTAATACTTTGTTTAGTCCATATTAGAAATGGTAATAATCCAGGGTTGTTATAGAAGCAATATTACTACTTGGACTTAACAATGATTAAAGTTTGTGTGGATCTTTTGGATGGTTGGCATATTAGGGAATCAATGAATGCAACAACGAGAACTAAAGCCGAATACACAAAGCACAAAAGAAGATCCAATTTACATCACTAAAAATCACGTGAGAAGGGGGTTGCCCTTAATTATAGTTAGAGATTAAGGTGAACATGCGCAGGAAATTCAAATGCCCTATAACATAAACACAACTATATATATACATAAATACCAAATATATATATATATATATATATATATATATATATATTTGTTGGCACAAACTATTTGAGACTCTTGATGATATCTGCAAAGCTCATGTATGACAAGTACAAAATGATTAATCCAAAGGAATATAAATAAAATTGGTGATTAGTTGCTAGGAGAAATTAATTGTATTCCTACTCAAACAACATATGCAAAACAGTCTTAATATATATATATATATAATAAAGCACAATCATTAAAAAGGAAATTGCATACATCACTAATGGATGAGTAAAAACAAACAAATAAATAATCGATAATATGTTAACATATGTAAGTAGTTTTACTGCAAAGTGAAGTAATCTTAATCACCTATTTATCGATCTTTATGTCATAAAAATACAAATAAAATATGATCAATAGGCTGATGTTGAACGCATTATTAACAGTTATTCAAAGAAGCTACTGTTTTGCTTTCAAATTGAAGTGAGAGGATGCTCTCAATGAATTGCAGCTTCACATGCTATAAAAAAATTGAATTTAAGACTTTAGATTTGTTATTCCATGTCATAAATTCTTATTTGAAGCTTAGGCATCAAATCCGAATTTAAATGTGGATATTATTTATTACTTTAGTACTTATTATAAATTAGTTGATTTCAGGTTTTATATTTTTAATTAGGAAGGAAAAGAAGTATATAAAGTCCTGCCGATGGAAACATTCCAACAGACATATTTGACATATTTGCTAAAGTTGATTAGAGTAGAGTTCGAGCGAGTCAGGTCAGATTCGTACTAAATTTTTTGAATTGAGTCCGACTCAAACTCGATTGGAACTCAATAGAATTGAAGTTGAGCCAATTTTGACTCAAACCAGTTCGAATTCGAGCCGACTCGAGTTTGATTCGAGTTAGACTCAAAATATATAAAATATTAAACATTCCACTTTATGTGGGGGTATTCTTGCTGTAGTGTCTGACGCATGTTGGACCCTCGAGAGACTGGCACCACATCGCGTCACAGCGCCTAGGCGTTTGACAGGAACGTGCCACGGCGTGCCGCAGCGCCTGGGCGTTCAATAGGAACATGTTGGGATGTGGAGAATATTCAGATCATCGTGGAAGTGCTGATGAAGCTTCGGTGATTTTTCGAGAGGTTATGAGGTAATACGGGACAAGTTGGAGAGGTCAAGAGCCTGTAGTGCGGCGTGGCACGCAAGGGAACCAGCACCCGAGACCAAGGTACTGTAGTGTGCCCCGATGCTAGTCAAACAAAGACTGAGGCGCCTTAGTGCGTCGTGGCACGTTGTAGCGCTTCATGGCGCATGTCTGCCCGAGACCTATAGCTGCAGAACTCCCAGAAGTCCGTTTGCTTGAGGCTAGGGCGCTGTAGTGCACCCTGGCACCTGCCTGCCCGAGACCAGAGCGCCTGACTAATTTTAGCTTCGATTTAGGCACCGTCCTAAGTGATTTTGGGGGGGGGGTATTTTGGACCATCTGGGGTCCGAATGTTAATTGGGGAAATTGCACAAAGGGTTTGGATTAAATTGAATTTGCAAATATAACTAATAAACCCATCTGGGATCCATTGCGCGGACTGCGGGCAATCCGCAGCAGAGCCCGGGGCTCGTGACAGCGGAGTCCCGCTCCATCCCACTGTCAGCCCCGTGATCTCAACGGCTATGATCTAGGCTCGCAGAAGCTCGGATCTGCCGTTAAATCCATCCCATGGATCCTACAGCCCAGATCACCTCCCGCGATCGACCGTTAGGATCCAATGGACCTAGGCCCTCGCATCATCTCATTCAATCAATCTGACACCTACTGACCAATTTGTGACTGTGTATCTTCATCCCCACGCGTGCGATCTCCCGATAGGTGAAATTCGCTCGTGCACCAATTGTCGATCCTACCCCCCACTAATATATCCACCTTAGCATAATCGTTATGCCCTCTCCACTCCTAGCAATACTCCATGGTTCGGGCCCTGAGGCATGAGCTCCATTATTGGAAACCTGAAAGCTTGGCTTCGGCCTGAGCTCTCAGGCCAAGCCACCGCCTTTGGAATCTTTCCTTCCTCTGGTGAGGTTATAAATTGTGGCGGCCCTGCCCCGCCGTGGTCCTGTTAACCTTTAAGTTAACATGATTACGGTAGAGGGGTCACCAAATGACAAGGTCCCTACTTAAGATTGGATTAGACATACATTCTAATCCAGTTTAACTAAGGACTTTGTCATTTATTCTAGAATTTATCACTAAATGATCATACAAGAACTCAGAGTGCGGAAGCAATAAAAGGTATAACATCCATCCAATACAGTATAAATACAACAATACAGAATAAGTAAGTACTGAAAGAGAAATATAAACCTGTATTATTACAACATTTAATAAGTTTAAAAGAACTGAAATGAACTCTCAATCTCACTGAAAGAAAAACTAAAGCTACAGATCTTCAGGAACGGGATCCTCCTCCAATGGCAAGCTCTCTACTGGATCTACTGCTCCAACAAACTCAGAACCTACCATTATCAGTTTCATAATGGTAGGGCCCCAGCCAACAAAAGAAAAACTGGTTAGACAATATGTCTAAGTATATTTTAGGGTAAACAATTTTATTAAATTAAGTAGATATCACCATATAAACAGAACTAAGCATAATAGGTGCAGAAAAGTGTACGAAAGAACACTAATAAGTTATAAACCACAGTTTATAACTAAACAAATAGGAAGTAATACATATCTCCTCCAAGCAACTGCAACAAACACAGGTAAGCAATAGACTAAACTAAACTGTAAGAAAAGGTACAATCTAAACATGCTTATGATCAAACAGAATATGCTAAGTGACATACATAACAGTATAAAACTGAAAATGCTAACATACAATGTGAGCATATGAAAATAGTAAGTAAAACTAGCATCCTATATAGTGCGGGAATAAAATTGTAAGTAAAATAGTGCAGAATATATAAGAAAAATAGTAACTGTAAACTGAAACTACAGTGACTATATAAGTCACCTGAATTGAACACGAACTCAGCAAATCTTAGCCTGATGAGCTAAAAAAAAACTCTGAACTGAACATCACTAAAACTCTTAGCCTGATGAGCTAAGACAGAACTGAATATAAGTATACTTGAATTAGTATAACCATATCAAAATCTTGACTGTATAGTCAGTAGGGCAAGAGTCTATCCATCTTATCCCATGGACTAGGCATGGCATAGACTATCGGACTGAAACCCCATACAAGAAGCCGACCCCGAACGAGTTGATCGAAGAGGTATACTAATCAAGTTACACCTTACAAACCACTTGTGAAATAAAAACACAATGCTATTTATCAAATATCTTAAGTACATAATATATGTTCAAGGTATAGAGCTCAAAATCAAGGAATGTGAAGCATCAAAATCAAAGTGCAAGAAACTCTATCTAAAACATAGGTGATATCTGTTGTTGTCTACTTTATTCGTTATATCTACTCTAAGTTACATAAGTTTCAGAATTATCAATTCTTACACATTCTATAACTTAAAATCACGAATCCTACTAGTTGAAGATAATTAGGACTGGCCAAGTCCTAATTATAACTTAATCAAAAGATGACTATTTGGTTAAAAATGAATAAATCATCGACCTAGTTTTGTAAATTAATTCATCCAACCTCATCTTAATTAGCCAAATCAAGATGAAAAGATTAAGAATTAGACTCCAGATGATGGGGTCCAATCACTTAATCTAAAGGTATAACTAAGAGTCTAAGGTTTAGAACCCAAATCTCACAGGTTAGGTTAAGGCAAATCCTAATGATAAATCAAATTTATTAGGATAGATCTCTATTCTTAGTTCTAAAGTTTAAAGATCAAATAATCATTAAATAAACTAAGAAAAATCTATAAACTAGTAAACTCAAGGTTTCACCTATTGAGTAACCCAATTTACTCAATAGATGAATTCTAACTTTAAGATCTATTCCTAATCTTAAGAATTAAGGCTCTTAATTACTAAGAGTATCTCTCAAGATACACATCCTAACTAATGTTATAAGACCTAAGGATGGGTCTAAGAATGATTAAAGAAGGAGAACACTCACTTAAGACTTATGAATTTTCTTAAAGAACATATTTTGAGATTTTAATCAAAATCTTATTTAGACTTGAATTTGATTAATTTCAATTCTAAATCATTCTATTTACTGATTTTAGTGATTAGAAACTGAATTTAGGGCTTTTAAAGGCTAAACCCTAAATTTGAGCAAAATGACCATTTTGCCCCTACTTAAGGGTTCAACAGATCAACTTTTGATCTAGGGCTTAAATTCTAAAATTTTCTTTTGGAAAGTGCTTCTTATTATCTAATATAAGATTAGACAGCAACTTAATTAATTTTGGATAATTATTAAGCCATATGAGATCAAATTAGTAAATTTGATTCATAAAGGAAAATTAGTAATTTGGCTAAATAAAAGTTAAATTTTCTTTTAGATTATTGCTCTTTACTGCCTAAGCTTTCCATAGAACCTAAATTTGCTAATTTCTGATAAGTATTGGCCAAGTTATGGCCAATACAAGATCTAGGGTTTAAGGGTGATTAAAGGTCCTTAATTATGGGTCAAAAACATAAATTTGCCAACTAGTGTCCAAATTAAGCAAAATCAGTAGCTATGAATTACAAATAGCCCACTGATTATAATGACATGTGGTAGGCTCAATTTGGACCTAATTTGACTAAGTTAAGACCTAATCAAGGTTTAGGGCAATTAGTGAGTAATTAGCAAAATTAATCACTCAAATACTAATTTAACCTTACAGCTAGGTTTTAAATGACTCTATGAGTCCTCTGAAACTTAAATTGCTCAATTTGGATTACTAGATTTGCTAATATTTACTAATCAAGATTTAGAGTAATTAAGAGTGATTAGCAAATCTAACTGTTAGATCTAAAATATTTTTACATATTTCTGTTAATTAAGTTTTTTTGATCTAAATGGACCTTTGGATCATCAAATTTGGAGCTCAATTGACCAAGTTTGGCCAATTGAAGATCTAGGTTTAATTAGGGTAATTAGGGTTAGGTCTAAAAGTGATTAGTCAAATACTAATCCAAACAACAAGGTGAATACTATCAAATTAATCCTTAGGATTTGCTGATAACTTTAAGACCCAAATTGGGTATATTTGGATTAAAGGATACAAAGTTAAGGTTAATTGAAGTTTTGTGATATTTTGGAATTATTTAAATATCCTAAAATATCACTAAGTGAAATATTAGTCCAAATGGAAAATTGATAGCACCAATAAATTCTTTAGATTTTTCTGGTTAATTTGGTATATTTATTTGTGTATTTTGGACATATAAATTATAAGATAAGATAGTTTAAAGTTTGGAATTTATTTAATTTATTTTAATTATTAGGTTTTCTTAACCGGCTAATTAAGGTGGCGTGCGGGTCCAAAAGACTTGTGCTCGGGTCAAACACGGCCCGCAAATGCCTCGGCTCCTTCATCTCTCCCAAATGCACGCGAGAAGGGGAATTAGGGCAGCTCCATCCTCGACGAACCCCGCCACTTCCGGAGATAAAGATTAAGATGATGCAAGCCTTTTATTCATACTTCCTAACGAGCTAAGGAGATCAACATATGCCGACCTCCCTCGCTCGAATCAATGATGCCCTAAATCGCCAAGACGTGATCCTAAGAAGCTGCTTCTTTCAGAAATGATTCAATTATTTGCTTAGGTTATATATTCTATTTTGTTCGATTTCAATTACTTTGGATTTCGCATAGCTTAATATTCAAATTTCGTTTGATTCGTTCTTTTAATGTGATGAACTGGAATTGAATTTTTCAAAGAAATTATGCGATTTATAGAATTCTATTTCTACTGAATTATATATAAATTCAAATGTAGATTATCATTTATGCAAATGCCAACATAATTGCTAAGCTAATTGTGTTTTGAGTTCGAAATTATAGAAAGAAAAAAAAAATGTTCCGTCAGCTTACATTGAATCCATCTGAATTCGATACATACATAACATACTTGCAAAAGAAATGGATTACACAATTATAGGAAGTAGAAGAATGTATTGCAAGTGAAGGGTGGTACCTATGGTTCTGGAGTCCGATGCTTTAGGCAAAGAAGTAAACTACAGATCGCTCCCAAAGTTGATATCCGCCTCAGCCTATGCTTCCAGATGATTCAAAGGAGTGAAACCGATGGAATTGAGGGAGACTGAGCCTTAAACTGCCTGGCAAGCGACAAGTTTTGGCAGCAGCGATCGCCAGTTGTCGGAGGCTTCGACGCGTGTTGCCTCTGCGCTCACACGCGTTCGCTCTTACGAGAACGACGGGCCACAGCCGTCTGATCCTTCGATCAGACGACACCGAGGGCCCGTCAGCTTAAACGACGTGCTTAACAAATTAGGGTGACGGCGTTAAAGGCAGTTAACAAAATATTAATATAATTATTATTTAATAATTTATAATACTTTTATAATTTAATATTAAATATCTAAATGTATCCAGAAAAGTCTCAATAAATCACCCTTAGCTAATTAAGGGGTGAGGAACACAACGGCGCACTCGGATTTTCGATCCGATGAATATTTATTTATTTGATTATTTAGGGTATTTAAATAATATTAAAATATTCGACGAAAAATCAATGATTTCCAAATGCCTCCAAAATTTCACCCATAGCTAATTTGGGTGTTCTGAATGCAATGACGAAGTCAGATTTTTAATTTGAGGTCTAGATAAAAAGTCAAATTCTAGGGTTTGAAATTTTCCAAAATTCCATATTTGACTTTGTTGACTTCTGGTTTTGACCTAAGATTCAGAGACGAGTTCTAAATTTCTTAATTAGTGACTTAGAACATTAATTAAGACTTAGATTAGTCTTAATTGAGCAAAGTAACAACCTGGGTTGTTACATAAATAGCCTCAGAATTCCTTCAATGAGACATTTGCTCATTAAATTAATTGGGATTCCAAGTTATTCCCAATTCTCTATTGTTGGCAAATTCTAGTTCTCCTAGTGCTCCCAGCCTCAGCTAGCTGCAATTAGAGGGTCAATCCTGGTGTTTAGAATCCCTAGTACCTCCCTACAGTTCAGCTCAGCATCAAGACCTTCCCTAGCAGTGCCAGTGAGCTCTCCCGATCGAACCAGATACCCTCATTGTTGTGATAAGTTGTGTAGGATCATCACTTATCTCCATTTGATCTGTGATTGTTCTCCTAAGCTAGTCGAACACAATGTAGATATTATTAAAGTTAGAGGTAGCCTCAATCGATCAAATTGATAGATCAGGCTAGCATCCTTCCCGGAAGCTGGGTTTGAGTAAGGACCCAGCGATCAGATGTGTCCTAGACCAAGCCATATTAGGGGTTCAATTTGTTTTACCTCCTTGAAGGTGTAGGGATTGATCCCTGGGTGAATCATGGCCTCTATGGGGAGAATTGACTCCCCAGAGTAGCTATATGGCATGGGCTCGAGCGAGTAAGGCTGGGCGATCCCGACCTTTTCCTAGAGGGCTAATGGGTGCGATCGATGCGTCTCGGCCCACTAATCATGTATGGATAAAATTGGGGCAGTGGTGTGGTTGGAGCACCTCGCAATTAACTCTGAACCCTAACCCTAATTCTCCATGCGTCGGGGAAGAGGGATTGAGGATGATGCACTATGCGGGTCGGGCCGACCAACGACCCTCGTGGTGCGACAATCCCAGGTTCCTCGGACCTTGGCAGACCCGCACTGTCTGCATAGTGGGTCGAGCCCATTTAATAAAGAAATGGATTTAGGAATAATTTTCTTTAAGAAAAATAATTCAATTAATGGAAATTTAATTAAAAATATTTAGAATAAATTATTTAAATAACTTTTAATATACTTATCCAAACTATAAGAAATTATATACTATTTTAATTAGAAAAATAGAAGAAATAAGAATATACAAAAATATCTTAGGTTCTATGAATGAATTTTCTAATTTTGCTTACTTACATTAGTAGCTTGATTAGTGAATATTAGCATGTATACTTATTCAAATTATATAATTTTAGTTTCATATAACTTCTTATGTCTTGTAGATCACATGTGTTAAGTAGGATAATTTTTTGATTAGTATCTTGTGAATTATGCTTTAATCTTTGATTTGCATGATTAGTGAATATTAAGGTTTGTAATTAGCCAAATTATAATTTTTTAGTCTTTGATTGCTTGTATGACTAACTAGTATATGATGATCAAGTTGCATGTAATTTAGATAATTAATTTTATAATTATGTGCTAATCCTTTTTTAGAGTTGATTAATATTTAATTAGCATATGTTAATCTTTGAAGTTGGTTAGTTAGATTTATATATGTTTCATAATTAGTAATATGCATGCTAAAGAACATAACTTAGGATTTGAATAATTAAATCTCTTAATTTTCCCTAATTAAGAATAATACTATAATTAGCCTAATTATGAGATTAAGCTAATGAAGAATTAAACTAATGTTGATTTGATCATCAATAATGAACAATTAACATATTTATTACCTTATAAATCAACATATATGCAAAACAACCATAATGTGGTCAAGTTATACTTAACCTTAACTTGATTTGAACTGAATCTTAAGATTAAGATAACTTGAATTAAAAAACTTGATTTGGACATTCAGTATTCTTACTATTTTTCCTATCTTCGATATTCAATTTTCAGCTCTTGTTTTACTTTACTTTTAGTTTTGTGTTATTTTAGATTTTTAGCTATTTTAATATCTTTTCTATAGTTTTATTTAAATTACTTAAATGTTAAATCTTAGATAACTATAATTATTTATAGTAGCTTTAGATGCATTAGACATATTATCTAACATGTGGTACTTTTGAGATCCAGCAACTTGTCAGATCCAGAACAGCTTGTAGAACCAAATCAGGAGGCTTCTTTGGAGGTCCAGGAGGAGTTCATGGAGCATTAGTGAACTCAGCATTAGCATTTACTTTTATGCATTAGTTTTATTATATTTGAGTCGAGAGGCTATTTTGCCTTTTTATTTAAGTAAATTGTTTGTAATAATTAAATTCTGGATGTATTTTCTTTTTCTTTTCTGAGATGAATATTTTACCTAGATTTTGTGATGAATATTCTGTATGTATGCTTAAACTTCTGCACTTTGTTATATTTTATACTTATACTTAGTATTGTGATGTGATTAGTTTATGTGAAATACTAATACTCATATACATTGGATCCTTATTCTACTCATAATTTAATATACATAAGTACCTTACCTAATACTTAAGATAAGAAATTTACACTTATTTTAAGGATTAACACTCAGCTCTCTTTGGGGTTAAGTCTTAGCAGATATTCAAGGAGGTTCAGCAGTCCTTCCCATGTAACGCACCGTTCCGCCTTCAATTGTTATTATTTCCTTAAAGATTACCTCAGTTGCGTGCGGCGACAAGACGGGCGTTACAAGCTCTCATATGGTGCACATGAGATCTAAGGAGAAGATTGTTGATTAAAAGAAGTTTTTATGAATGTGAGTCGTATCGCGCCACAGCACGCAACAACACCTAAGCGTTCCATAGGAACGTGCCACGACGTGTCACAATGCCTGAGCGTTCGACAGTAATGTGCCATGACGTGCGTGGTGTCTGCAGTTCTGCACACCCATTTTTGGAATGCTTATAAATTATTTGTAAGCCCTTTTTAGGATTAAAATAGAAGTGTAAGGTTTTCAGAATTTCTTGGGATGTATGGTGGCTATTCCAAAGAGGAGACTAAAGCTCCTATGGTTTGGGTAAGGGTTTCTAAGCTCAAAAAATATTATAATCTCATATCCAATAGTAAAATCTTCTCTGTTTTCCTCTCTGTTGATGTATGTGTTAGCATCGAATCACATAAATCTCTTGTAGTGTGATTATGTTTGCATGTGTTTTCTCTTTACTTTATTTTTATTTTACTCAGCACATACACACTTTGTTCCGCATTGATTGAGCCCTATAGATCCCAACACAAAGAAAGGGCAAATCATGAGATTTTGTTGTTTGATGGAGTATGATGCTCTGTGGAGAAAAGGACAAGGATGAAGAGAAGTTTGACCCAAAGATTCAAATAGCCAAAGTCATAGCCCAGAGGCAGAGTGATCCAGTGGATGGAGAAGAGGACATGAATGAAGAGAAGCTCGATCGAAAGAGCCAAAGAAATAGTGTGGAATTAGGGTTTTTCACAGTGTCCATAGCGAGAGAAAAAATATCGAACATGACATCTAATGTCAACACATCATTTTGCAAAAATGTTGATTAAGGAACAATATAATATTCTTAAAGTTTTAGTATGGTGAATAATAATATAATATATTTGTTTAATTAGTGCATATAATTTATGTATATATATATATATATATATATATATATATATATATATATCATTATAATTTTGACTTTGTAGGTAGAGAAAGTGAAATATTTTCATGTACTTTTGATAGTTGGTTAGTTTAGAATTATTTTTGACTTTCAAGACTTCAATTTTAACAATTCAAATTCTTAAGTATCAAAATATTAATTAATTTAATTTTATAGATTTCACGTTTTGTCATCATAAGATAATTTCACAATAAGTTATCTATACTGTGAGCACTCCTCATTTAACCACACTTAATTTTGGACTTCTTTTCAAAAACTTCACAGTTACCTAAAAAATGCGCCTCAATAATTAAATTTATTTTCACAATTATCTCAGGAGGATTATATAATCTCACCAAATAAAACAACTAAAGTCTTCATTAATATTTACATAGAGATCTAAGAACAATTCATCCCATATAATTTATGAAAACGTGGCAAATATGAAATCGTTAAATAATAGAAAAGATAATATGGTTAGATATATGAAAGATATAGATAAGAGATCATAATATTTAATTAAAATAAAAAGAATAAAATATATAAAGCAAGATTTGTTAATTTATAATTAAAGTTAAGAGTTTAATCCCATAAACCACATTAATAGTTATTAATAAAACTCATCATCCTCACAAATAAAAAATATTATGATCCACATAGAAATTTCATGCACTAATTAGAACTAAGCTTATTCAATTTCATGCACTAATTAGAACTAAGCTTATTAAATCTCTATATTAGAAGGCAAATTATACGTTGAGGATAAGAAAATAACTGAACATGTCGTTGAGAGTTATCGAAGCAAAAAACAATCACATGTAATAGCACACAAGAGTTTTACGCGAAAACTCACAGACAGAGCTATATCACGAAGAAAAAATTATTCAAGAATTACAAAGAACAAAACTCTTGTATAAGAAAGAAGTTATACAATCTTTTCAGCCTCAACATCACTATTTAAAAATGTGCTTTGTGCCTTTCTAATCTCACTATTTTTTATATTTTTGAATAAAAATAAAAATATATTTTATAAAACATAGAATTATATATTTCTTTCTAATCTTTGTGCATTAGAAGACAATTCATTAACTTAGTTGTTGTCAAGAAATTATTTGTTTCACTTAAATTATGCAGGCATTAGATTCTTATCATTTCCGCTTAAGTAATGGGGAAAGAGATTCCCCATTTCACCTTTGAAATCACCATCCAGAAGACAATTGGCATCCAAAACCCATATAATGAAACATTATTGAACAATTTAAATTTTCTTCTTTTATTAATAGTATTAAAATGAATGCTGAAATTAAATATTTAAAAATTGACTTTTTTATAGAATACTAAATGAAAACAATTTTTTTTATTATAAAAATATTATTTAGCTTACAAATATCTCCCAAAAAAGATAAAGGCAAGTCCTTGGTAAAATTTTGTGCAAAACTTAAGAAACATCTTACTTTTGATGCTGATACTACTTGAGATCATTCACACAGGTTGTGTTCCTTCTTAGTAATATTATGATTCAAGAGCATGACTGATTATAACCAAAAATTCATAATTTTTAGCAAATAACTGATGACTTGTTAGAATGTTAGGCATGTTATTCTTTGTTCTTTGAATACAAAAAGGTATTGTGGATATATATTATAACACATTTATATTCAAATAAGATTTTAGAATCATTTACATATGATCCATAAACATTGATGGGCGCTGATCAAATTGAATGACCAAACCAAAAATTCAATATCCATATTAAGTTCTTCTGAATGCAAAAACTAAGATATACTTTTATTTGATCTGTGTTTGATGCTAACCCACCATAGATCAATCTTTGAAAAGACTACTACTTCTCCCACCAACTGATCATTTCAAAGAAATAAAGGATCAGTGAAAAAATATGTGACAAAAATAACAGATTGAACCTTTCTATTGTTTCTCAGACAAAATAACGGAGTTTTAATCAGCAATTTCAGGTTTCTTAGACATCACACAATTCCCGTTTTTCCGTTCCCATAATCAGATCAATTAGGTCAGATTTCACTCTTTTTGAATGAATCGAGTTTGTTTATCTTCCCAAAGGGTTTCCAGTTTCCATGGAGAAGAAGTAAGACAGAGCGGACTCTTATTAAGGGGACTTCGGTCGTTCTAAAGATTGGTGAATTCAGCGCATAGAAACCATGGGGGGTAGAAAAATTGGGTTTTTGGTCACTTCTTGCTTGATTTTTCTTCTGAGATCGGTGGCTTTCTACTTTGAATTCTTGCTCCGGCTTGTTTTCAGGTTGTTTCTATTTGCTCAACTTGTTTCAGACTTATGTACACATGAATATGAATTCTATTTTTCATCTATCTCTTTATTCCGCAGAGTCAAAACCAGAGATAAATCCTACAGAATTGATTCTAGCATCTCAGATTCAACCAGAATTGAAAAAAGGATGCCTGCGTTTAGCTTCAAGTATCAAGGTCAGAATTTTGAGGAGAGAATTACAAGGATTGGAGAGAAAGAACAGGGTCGCTCGATTGCTGCAGATGTTCGGAATTGTCAGTTCATATCTGGGAATGATTTCTACGGCTTTGTGGAAGAGCCAGAGAGCAAAAGTGTTCGTGTCCATGAGCCCTTTCCAGGCTTCAAAGAAGAATCGGATGCGGAGTTGAGATTCTTATCTGTAGAGGATTTTCTTAAGCCCTCCAAAGAATCCAATTTTGAAAAAGAGAGCCGTAGTGATGATGGCAGAATTATGAGTTCACTGTTTGATAAAAGTTTCCTGAGTTCTGAAACGAGCTCAAAGCGGGATTTCTTCAGTTTTGATTTTGAATCTGATACTGAATCGTCAAGCGATGGATACTCTGTGAAAGAACTTATATGCAGTTCAGACACAGATGATATTTTATCAGAGAACGGATTAGACTCAATTGGGAATATCATTGATGAAGAAGAAACCATTGCAGAGAAGCTTCCTTCTCTTGTTGAAGAAGAAATTAGCTTGGAGAGCAATTCAAATGAAATTTTTACAGAAAATAAATTAATTGGAATCTCTTCCTTGGAAAGTGGAAATTCAAGTGATCCTGATTCAAGGGCTGAAAATACTATGCAAATAGAATTCATTAACGAAATTTCTTCTTCAGAGAATGATAGCACAAAGCCAGATGACTTCAAAGGAGCCCAATTGGTGAAAGATGAGGCTGACTTAGATCCAAAGGCAGAGGTTTTGGCAATTGATGGATCAAATTATGAAGCCAGTAGTTCTTCAAAAGTAGAGGAAAAGAAGGCAGAAGAATCCAAATCTCTGGATTTGAATTCCGAGGAGTTGGATGAGATATGGGAGCACTTGGATCTCATTGAGCAACTCAAGATGGAACTCAAGAAAGTTAGAGCCATTGGTCTTCCTACCATCTTAGAGGAATCCGAAAGCCCAAAGGCAATCGACTGTTTGAGGCCTCTAAGGATCAATGAGCAGTTCTTGTTTGATGGCCCAATGGATGAGCTTCAAAAGTTTTACAAAAGCTACAGAGAGAGAATGAGGAAATTCGATATTTTGAATTATCAGAAGATGTATGCAATGGGTAAGCTTTGTTTTCTCCCTCTGATTACAATGCGCAGAACACTTTCCTTATTTTAAGTTCAAATTGCTGCAGGCTTTCTCCAACTGAAAAACCCTCTTAATTCAATGGGAACCCAAAGGCAATTCCTGTCAGCGTTCATGTCTCAAATCTCTCAATGCCTCCTACCTTTCTGCCAAAAGAAATTTGAAAATGATCCATCCAAGAAGCTGGTAAAGGATTTGAAGTGTGATCTAGAAACAGTTTATGTTGGCCAGACTTGCCTCTCATGGGAATTCCTCAGATGGCAGTACGAAAAATCTCGCGAATTGCCGGAGTCCGATCCTCACAGAAGCCGTCGATACAACCAGGTTGCTGATGAATTTCAAAAATTTCAAGTCTTGGCTCAGAGATTTACAGAAAATGAGATATTTCAGGGGCCAAGGCTTCCAAATTATGTCAAACAGAGATGCCTTCTTCAAAATCTTCTTCAAGTGCCAATCATGAGAGGCAAGCTCGCATCCTCTTAATGTGTTGTTGAGAATGTTCTCGTCAAAGAACACAATCACAAACTCAGATTCACCCATCACAAGCACAAGTGCTTACGTGATTTTAGTGAGACCCACTTACGCCCACTGATAGAAGAAGAGTTTCACTAATGGAAGAAGAGTATACATATCAAGGTTTCCAACCCCTTTGTAGCCACACCACCACAAACTCCTAAAGGCTGTATTACAATTTCCCCCAAGAAATACAATAAATGGCAGCTATAATCTTTGTTCTCCCACCAAACCTGTTTTCATATTCTTGCTACAAATTAACCCCAAATCACTCAATTAGTCATATTTATGTGTTCACGCTGCATTACATGACTTTTCACGTCGAAAACAGACTTTTCGGCATTCGAAGCTCTGAAAGCTCCTCTAACATCAAAAATAACTGCTTCTTCATCTTCTTATATCCGATCAATTTTGCGCTTTTAATTTTAAATTGCTTAACTAAGAAGTTCTTTCATATTGCAGAGGATTCTTTGTCGGATAATATGGAGAGGAAGGAGGCGGATTATGTTGTTACCAGTGAAATGTTGGAGGATATAATGGAAGAAGCGATAAGAATATTTTGGGAGTTTGTTAAGGCAGAAAAACATGAAACGCCATTGCTAATCAAACTTCTGTTTGATAATAATGTTGAAGTTCAGGATCCTTCCGACTATGAGCTCATGGATGAAATTCAGCTGAATTTGCAGAAGGTAATCGTATCTTCTTGATCCGCAATTAAAGTCTCAGCTCTTGGAAATCAAGCTGCTGATTTTCTCTCTTTTCTTTTTTTTCCTTGAGTCTTAGAAAGAGAAGAAGCTAAAGGATATTCTGAGGACTGGCAATTGCGTAGTTAAGAAGTTCAAGAAGCCGAAGGAAGACAGATCAAATCAAGACCTCTTCTTCTCTCAAGTAGATCTAAAATTGGTGTCAAGAGTTCTCAGAATGCCAAGGATAACAAGGGATCAGTTGGCTTGGTGCGATAAAAAGCTAAGTAAGATTAGTTTTAATGAAGGAAAAGTTCGCAGGGAATCATCATTTTTGTTGTTCCCCTGTTAGAAAGGAAATAGGAATACTCTTATAGATTTATGTTATAATGTGAATGTAGATATTCATAGTAAAGTTTACTGTATAGCACTTGTATATCATGCAAGAGGATATATTGACACTGAAAACTTGATGCATTATCATTCTAATAAAGGATATTAATACCTTTCTTACTGTATTATTCTTCTCAAGTAGACTTAATCTCTATAATGATAAACTATGATATGTTAATGATTTGGATGACATATGCATTAATTTTATTTTCTTTAAGATAGAGTTTATTTGTTGTGATTATATATAATTATAAATGAAGATAACTCATATATTATATGTTATTACTTAGTTAAAATTTATAGTCAAATTAAATTTCACAATTTCTTATAAGAATTTCAAAAATATTGTCATAGTTTCTTAAGAGAATTTTAAATAAACAAATACTTTAATATTTCTAAAAATATCTAACTCTTTGTTCGCATATTACTTTCAATATTTTAATATTATTATAATAGCATTATATATTTATAAGAAGAGAAATCCTCACTGACGTGCCCAAAAAAAACATATCCAATGGATATTATTTCATTAATATTTATTTATTTAAATTAAAATAATACAAATATTATTTTTTAAGTTTGCATTGAAATGATGCCCAAATCTTATTGGATGAGTTTTTCTAGGTGCCACATCAGCAAATCTAAATAATATTTCTCTTTTAAGAATATGCGTCAACTAAAATAACAATATTTTTATAAATATTAAGTTTTATAAGATAGATTTAAGTACACACAAGTTTATTTTATTTTATTTCTTACTTTATATATGCCAATTTAAATAATAATAATTTTATAAAATATAAGTTTTATAAGATAAATTTATATACAAAATTATTTTATTTTATTTTATTTCTTACTTCAAAGTTTGAATTTGATATAAGATTTTTTAAGAACCAACAACCAAAATATTATTTAATATGGAGCTTTTGAAACTAATATTAAAATCTAGGAGTTGTTTTAGATTCATGATTTTGATCTTAAGCAATTTAAATATCATGAATTACATATTTTAGAGTATTTGATATGCAATATTTATAGGTTAATTAATTTTAGGTAAATTAACGGGAAAATTGAATTGCAGTTTTTTCTCGTTTTTGATGTATAATAATTATGATTGAATCGGGAGTAATTCTATTATGCAACATCTTGTAGTCAAAATAGTGTATTCGTCTTCTTCAACGGAGCAACTGAGATTCGATTCTTCCAAGTTCATTGCATCACCAACGTTCTGTAAATAATCCTAAAGTCTTTGCCTTTGTATTTTTGCACTTTGGTCAACCTTCTCTTCGTCCATTGTCCTCTTCTCCGTTGCAGCTTCTTCATTTTTATTCGTGATAAACATCTTTGCCTCACAAGAATATTTTGTCTCTCCTTCGTGCAGTGTTGCTTTCATATAATTGTCTTCATTCTTTAATGAATTTGGCACCTCTCTAAGTTTTTCCTTTGTTCAAGAGTAAGAATGATTGTCTTCTTCAAATTAAAAAGTTGATTTGTCTATTATCTTTATTACTTCATTAAAATTGTGTTATGCTTATTTTAAATTAAAGATTCACATGTTTTACTTTGAGTCGATTATGAAATATATGTTAAATTGAAGAGATTTTTGGTACAACTGGCGCTCAGGCGCGCCCAGACGCCTCATTAATAGGAACCTGGGCGCTCATGTGCACTTAGGCTCCAGACATGCAGTAACCTGGGCGCTCAGGCACACCTAGGCATTCGACTTGCAAAAACTTGGGCGCTCATGAGCGTCTAGGCGCCCACTGTTTTAAGAATTCATTTTTGACTACCTATAAAATTAAAAACAACAAGCAAAGGTATCATGCTTTCTATTTTTCTCAGTTCCCCATCCTAAATTTGAGAGAGGGTTAAGGTTTTGGAACCTGCGGAAGAAGAATAAGGCTAGAATCTCATTGCATGTCTCTTGGGAAGGGTTTGTGAACACTTGTTATCTTTCTCTATTATTATTCTAGTTACAGAAATGCAAAATAAATAGTATTATTTGTTTTGATCATCATTAAGCTTGGTAGAAAATTGCTGATAGAATTTTATAAAGAAAAATGAATAACTTGTGAAATATATATAAGAGTTCAGTCAAATCCCAACCTTATTAATTAATTTAGGAATCTATATTCCTTAAGTTAATTATGAACTTTATTAAGTCCCAAATCATTAGGATAGATAATTAAAATTAAAAAACAATGAATATCACGTGGTTTATAATATTTTCATAAACTGCTTGTTATGCTACAACGCATTTAACCTAAACTATGAATTAAACACCAAAATTTTGTGCATATAATAAACATTTAGTATATATTTTAGAGGGATTTATATGGTGGATTTTAATATAGTTGTCTTCAAGCTTGGGCAGGCTATTGGTATATCCAGAGACCACATAATTCCTTTGATAGGGAATGTGTGTGTTTACACTTAGCCCTTTCAAATAAGTTGAGTAGGCGTACTCAACTCGTCACTTATTCTGCACCCACATAACGAAAATACAAAATAAATAAATCATAAATTGCATTTATCATAATTTTATTGATTGTGAATGATTAAGTATAGTCTTATGACTATATATATATATATATATATATATATATATATATATTCAGTCTTTAGACTGAATTTACTTATTTTACTATTTTATAGCATTTTAAATCTTTCAAGATCATGTATGTAATATAAGGTTTCATACAAAAATACAAATTTTATTTTTTACACTATTTTTCTTATTTAATATATAATATCGTTTGAACATATTCATATTTTCTTTAATTGCAAATAATTCAATTGTCATGCTAACTTATTTGTTGCAGGATTAATAAAGATGCTTAAGTAATTTGAGAAATTTCTTACATTATCCCCTTGCTAGTTTCATGCTTATTGCACCGCTTTTATTTTAAATTATAAATGACTAATGTGATATCCGCTTAATAATGTGTTTAGCTTACCTTTAAAATGTAATTATATTTTTTAAAGTATAATCACTTTTTCTTTTTTTGTTGTTGTGCCCTACCATATTTAAAAACCAAAATACATTAGATCAAGAGCGTGAATCAGGTGCTGCAGTTAAAGAAAAATCTGAGAAGTAGCTGGATTAAAGAGCTTGTTCACTATCTATTTCATTATATGAAGATGAGTAATTTCATTCTCAAAAATCTATAAATTAAATATATATTTGTAAGCTATTCTTTTATATTGTATGTATTTCATATTATAAATAATGAATGCTTAAATTAAAATAAATGAATTTCTTTCCACCCATAAATCCATATAATGTAAGATAATACTTATTGTTTGGTTAGAAGTCCATAACTCAATATTAAGTATTACTGTAACATCCATTATTAGATTAATAAATCAAATCTAACAGCAGGTCATTACAGTTGATATTAGAGTGTAGTTTTGGGGAATAAGAATGAAGTTTAATATCTAATTAAATATTCATTATTTACAATGAAAGAATATGTTCAAATATTCTCATAATTAAGCAACTTAACTTAAACTTAACATTATGTTAGATAGTAAATGAATGTTTCAACTTAGATTATGATATTTCTAACATTTTTAGAATATTAATCCTGAACAAACTTTATTTATCGTTAATTTAGAATGAATCCAGACTCAAATCCTCGAACTCATGTCAAGAGGATAATACCATTCAATTCCTCATCACAATATGACGAGATGAAGACCTTGATTGGGTTAGTCAAAGTTATGGTAGAAGCTCAAACTCAGGCTGCACAAAGGGCCCGCATCCCTCCTATTATTCAAGTTATGTCGCAGGCTCCATCCTCTTCTTCTATGAATGGATATCTTGAAACGTTCCTCCGTTTGAACCCTCCTTCTTTCATTGGGTTAGCACAACCCATAGAAGCTGTAAATTGGCTGAGAGCCATGGAAAAATATTTAGCAAGTATAAAGTGCCCTACCATCGAAGTAATTCGCTTAGCTACACATTTACTATTGTAGAGGATGAACTAATTCAATTAACTCAAGGCAATCGAACAGTTCTTCAGTATGCGGTCAAATTTAGGAGACTCCCGCTTCACTCCAGATTTAGTAAGATTGAAGCTACAAGGTGTAGCCATTTTTTGAAGGGGTTGTGAAACCTAATTAAAGATCATTTGGTGGCTCGACATCATACTAATTTTGTAGACCTCCTCAAGGGAGCAAGATTAATTGAGCACCATCTTATCCAGAAAATTAGGCAGCAGAAGTCTTATCCCTCACCTTCTAAAACAAATGTATTCAAGTGAAATAGGCCTATCCAACCTAAGACTTTCAATGTGCAGTATTGTTAGCAGCAGCAGTGTAAAATACCAAAAATCTCGTTCTAATTGTTTAATACTATTTAAATAATTTTGACCTTAGATTGAAAATTTGACTTCACCATTACGTTCACCACCCCCAAATTAGCTAGGGGTGAAGTTTTGAACACGTTTGGAAATCATTAAATTTTGGCGAATATTTTAATATTATTTTAAATACCTGAAAATTTGAGTAATTAAATACTCATCTGATCAAAAATCTGAGTGCGCCATTGTGTTCAGAAGCCTTCAATAGCTAGAAATGATATTTTGAAAATTTTTTTTTGGAACAAAATTATTAGAATAAATTTATTTAATTAGAATTATTAAAATAAATTAAATAATAATATATTTTAATATTCATAAATGGCTGCCGTTTCTTTTAAAATCGCGCTGTTTATTTTTCTTAACACCGTCAGCCTTTTTCGGTTAGTGTAAACAGCTGATCTCAGCCATTCGATCGGCTGTGTTCTTTTCTTCCTCGCGTGCCCTAAAGAGGGCAACACGTGTCATAACCGCGCGATACGCGGCACCCTCTCGACGAACCAAATGGCTTCCATTGCTGTAGAATGGTATTAAGTCTCACTCTTGATTGTTTCAGAGGGATTTCACATTTTAATCGAGTAAGAACGGGTCGAGTAAAGATTTTTTGAACCCTAGAACTATCTGTGTCCGTTCAGAGAAGGTACATACTCTCTACTCGTTCTGAATCCTTACTTATGCATCCATATGTTTTGTTATACCTAATATTGTGATACGATCGATCAAATTGATCGATCGTATCACCGAAGAACCTTAACCCTAATCATGAATTCACTGAAGGAGACGAAACGTCTCTCCTCGATCCGCCGTTGGATTCGATGTACGAATCCAACCGACGGATCAAGTTAGGATCAATCCCGACCGTTGATTTAACGGTCCGTTCTGAACTGTTTCGTAGGCCAGTTTTCGAACCTGCCGGTTCGCGTGAACCGCGACTGTGCTGAAGACGAGGTCCCACCTAAGTCAGTGCTGTCAAGCGCTGGGCCCCACCGGCTGACCCAGCAGGCGTCAGCGCCAGTAGACGCCTTCCACGTGGCAAGTGGGTCCCGCGCGCTTTAATTAACCTACAGAAAAGATGTAATTAAAATATATGTTAATTATAAATAATAATATTAAAACTAATAAATAAATATTATAAACACATATTAAAATACATATATTTAAATAAACAGAGAAAATAAACATAAATTAGTTAATAATAAAAGTTATGATAATAACAGAATTAATAAATATTAAACTTTAGAAATATTAATATAATTAATTAATTAAATGCAAATAAATATACAAACAGATAAATTAATACTTAATATAACATAATAATTAAATATTAAAACTTATAGATCAATAAATAACATTTTAAATATAATTTAATAAATAATAGAAATATTTAATCAAACAGAATAATTGATAAAACAAATGAAAAAGTTAAATATTAAATATAATAAAGATTAATTAACTTAATTAATTATATTTAATCTCAAACTTTAGAAAATCATAACTCCTAAAATACATATCCAAATACAATAATTAAATATATTAAATTGATCAGTAAAAATCAAGAAATATTTTAGTACCATCTAAAATTCAGTAGAAGTAATATTTTACATAATGATATTTTTATATGTTTAAATAAATACAAAAATAATACAAAACTTAGATTAACCATAACTTTAAGTGTACCTACCCAACATATCAAATATGGGACTTAAAATCCTCAGAAAATCATAAGGAATATTTTAGGAGTGTTAATTTTATTGTTTGGATTAAAATTAAACTAATCACAATTAGGACCTAACCCTAATTAAGTCTTTAACCTTATAAACTTCAAATCACCATAAGTAAGTCAATTTAACTCCAAATTAAGTGATCCAAATATTCATTTAGATTAGAAAATCCTAATTTACAGTAAACTACAAAAAATATTTAGGATCCAATGGTTATATTTCCTAATTAACCCTAATTACTCTAAAAACTTGATTAGTGAATATTAGCAAATCTAATAATCCAAATTAAGTGATTTCTATTTTAAATGATTCATAAAGTAAATTAGAACCTAAATATATAAATAGTTTAATAATTTTGTAACTAAATTTACTAATCACTCACTAATCATATCAAACCCTAATTATTAACCCTAGAAATTTGATTAGCTATAACTTAACCAATTTATATCAGAATTGAATAATTTCAGGTTCTATAGAAACCTTAGGACATAATCTATAATAAACTAATAGAAATTTTATATTTCACTAAGGGTTAAATTACTAAAATTCCCTTATAAGGTCAAATTCTCAATTTGACCTTATAAGGCATAATAATTAAATAGCTTAATAAAATAATTCAAAAATATTCAAATATTCATCTTATTATCATACTACAAACATAAAAACATTAAATTAATAAATTTAATTTTTTTGGCAGATCAAAGAAATTAAATTGATTGATATTTTGTCAAAATAAGTCAGGTACGTAAATTTACTTATAAGTTTTATTTCAGTATTCTTATTTGAGCCATTTTTTCTATTTGAGTATTATTTGCACTGCTTACCGCATTTTAATCTGTAAAAGATTTATATCAAATAGCATGTAACAAAAAGAATGAAACACAGTATATATATATTTTGTGGTGTTTGTCTTTGGAGGGTAGAATGCAAAATTGGAATCTGTACAGATTAGGCTAGCTAGCAAGCCCCTGGGAGTTATATGGAGGGATTTAGCCTCTTGTAGGAAGTAGGAAAATCCAGAGGAAAGACACACCATCAGTTCCTATTTTGAGTAATCTACCGATGGGTGGCGAGATAAGCTTCCTACAGGTTATACATATGGGTTTACCCATTTGGGCTCAGGAGTCTACGGGCTTGACTTATTGTTACAAATGCTTTTGATAAAATTACAAATTTCATGCTTTTAATATGTGATTTTTCACAGCTATTTTGCAGGGCAGAAATTGAAATTATAAATTGCTTTATTTTACTATGCAAATTTTCAGTCATTTTCATATTTGATTCATATCTATTATAGGATGCTAGATTTATTCTTATAAGAATAATTTGTGTACTCCTACCTGACTGGAAAATTGAATTTTTCAGATTTTGATAATTAAAAAGTTTAGAAGATCTGCCAAATTAAAAGAAGAAGAATTAAAGGAGTAGAAGAATGTAGATATTTCATATTTCATATTTTATTTTTGTAAAAGATAGACTGTAAATTTTCATATATATTTTGGCTCTATATATAAAAAGACTGTGGACTATTATTATTTTATTATGTCCTTTTTATATATATAAATGTTTATATTTTCAATTGAGATGAATTATTTTTTAAAGACTCTCGAACTTCAATCCCCGGTCGCCACAAGCAGCAACTGTGGCGGCCGCCCCTTAATCGAATGAGTGTTAAGAGGTGGTCGTCACTAGTACCATGGACATTACATTAATAACATATCCGTGATACTAATCAAGAGCTGAGCAAGACTTAAAAGAAATACACATATAGTATAGCAGTGTAAAATTGGTAAAATAAAATAGGCATCTAGATAGTCCACATTAATTCATTCACATATAATACATTAAATGCTGAATAGTAAGAATAAGAAAACATAATTATTACAATTTTTATAAAGGCATGTCAAGAAGGTGGAAGCATATCTTCTTCAATGAGCCGCACTTTACCTTAACCTGCTAGCAGCTAAATCATCAAGCGCTGGATCTGACCTATACTCCTGATCTGCCATATGTACATATATGACAGGGCACAGCCAAAAAAAGAAAATCTGGTTAGACTTTAATAAGTCTAAGTACAATTTAAGCTATTATAATTGCATGAATTTAAAGATATCACCACATTATTGATACTACTAAGCGTGCAAAATAGATAGGTGCCACAAGCTACAAGGAAGGGATAGCTATAAACTATCCATTTATGGCATTCAACATGTATATGAAATAAAATATCAAGACATGAAAGTAAACAAAGTAAAGCTAAAAGCAAAAGAACTGCAACTACTATGATAATTCCACTCCTAACATGATTATGATCATATTAACACATGCTGGGTATATAAAAAAAACACAAGTACTGAAAACATGCAATTCTAGCATCCTAAATATGCCAATATATATAAGTAAACATATGTGTATACATACAACATGCTAATTAAGAAAAGGAAAAGAAAAGCCACTAAGACATGTGGCAAAAAGCAAAACAATCAAGTGCAATGTAAAGCCACTAAGACATGTGGCAAGGCAAGCAAATACTAAAAATAAAACCACTGAAACATGTGGCAAAGCAAAAATAAAATAATACTGAACAATCCAACTAAAGTAGCAATAAGCCTAGGACATAGTACGGCCATACCAGCCAATAGGCCATACAGGGCCTCCAATATCAATCAATCAATCCCCAGCCTAGCCTTCCAAATATTCTAGGTCTGAGTCCAGTCTATATAATACTACTACTGAAGAGGTAGACTAAGCTAGGACATATTCTACCAACTGCAAACAAGACAAAACTAAATGATATGCAATTCAAATACTAACTTAGGATGTATCATCCATATCATAAGTTTTCCTATTTTGCTCAAGGAATAAGGCTCAATATATAAGGTATGCAAAGCAATCTAGTCAAAGTAAGCAAGAGACTCAATCTAGACTAAGTGATATCTATTGTTGTCTAATTAAGTCATTCTAACTATCCCAAGTCATACAACTTAGAAGCACGGCCTTATAAGTTAAAAACAATCAGGACTGATCAGGTCCCAATTTAGTTCAATCAAAATCGACTATAAGTTAAATAATAAATCATCACGTCCTAATTAATGATTTGAGACATTCTAAGCTAAGATCCGATCCAGATCTACTAAGCTAAGGATTATGAATTAAACACCACAAACTTGGGTTCAATCACATGATCCAAGGGTAAGCTTAAGATCTATGGTTCAATTTAGAAGTGAACTGATGATTAAGGCATATTCTATTAAGTAAAAATCAAGCTTAATAGAATGGATCTCTATCCTTAATCTAAAATTAAAAGATAAGATAATCAAAATAAAACTATGAAAAATCTAGAAACTAATAAAACCAAAATTTTATTCATTGAATAAATCACTTATTCAACGAATGAGGTCTAACTTAGTGTCTAATCCTAATCTTAAGGAAAGAGCCTAAGGTGAAGTGAAGTTCCTAAGGAAGCACCTTAGTTTGACTTTAGGTTCTAATCCGTATCCGCATAATTTACAGTTTTCAACTAAGTTAATGATTACAACTTAGTTATCAAGAGCTCATATACCCTAATGTCATGGTTTTCAAATAACAAGCAATTCCTAATGATGCTAAGGTCTATGCAAGTGGTGTACGCACTATACATAGAGCTGAAAAAAATAATATAATTAAAAGAAAACATAACTTTAATAAAGTTCTAAGTACGAAACGTACTTTCAAGGTAATGATTTAGCTTGCAGCTTAATGCTTCGATCGAGATGAAGCGTCATTCTCAGCACCTGCAACGATTTTGTAGGATGTAATAAGAGCTGCTTTCCTTTTTAACAATATAAACTAATTGAACCTTACTCAAATCATGCCATAGCTAAAGATTGGAAACCTAAATATAGTATACTAAGAGGGATTCATAATAATATAAGAAATAATTTGATAAGGGTAACAACAACCACTCTTATGGGGATTTATGGGTTTACATTGAGCATAATTTGCTATAATTTGGATGGAGATGAAATCAACCCAATACTAAGCTACGACATTCATATAAATACTAAGGATAATGAAATTGATAAATGATGAGAAAAACTAGTGTGATGGATTAATGAATCGCACAAGCTATCCATACTAAGATCAATTAGAAATTAAATATGAGGACCTACAACTCCACAATTTGCATGAACTAATTATCATAAGAACTTACAAGCCTACTACTTAACATAACCCATATTTACATAAGCAACTTAAGAAAAGGAGGGCCGCAGGCATGGCATAGAAGCATAGACACCCTTCATTCTCTTGAGTAATTTATGGGATTATCTTCAATTGAATGATAATCTATATCTATGATATAAAATAGAAGCTATCACACTACTAACAATAACTCAAGCTGTTGATAGACAAGATCATGGGCGATGGATAATCCATTTGAATCATACATAAGTCGACCTAATATATGCAAAAAAATTAAATCAAAGCGCTATCGATCCACTAATTATTCAAACATACTTTTGATATTTTAATGACAAGAGATAGGCAGATTCAATGGATTAAATTCACATTCCAGCATAAAAGAATAAAGAGCTTAAAATATTTAATCTCAACCAACACAAATCTGAAGTATAGATTTGCACATTACCTATAATTAACATGAACACACACAAAAATCGTTCATTAATTTAGTGATTTATGCATGAATGGCGCATATTCACTTCAATACAACAAATGAAAGTAAAGAATATTCCATAGTGCTAGCTTTGAAAACAACAAAGTTGGATGGTAAATAATCAGCCCATACCTTAAGAATACACAACTTTAACCTAGTGGTAATTATGTAAATTATGAGTCAAACAAATTTTAATTTCAATAAAACTTGAAATAGCTATAAAGATTAAGGAAATGAGACTTAAAATCAATTAAAATTTATTAAGCAAAGCTTAATGAAGAAAGCCATACTAACACAGCGATCATGCTATAAAACATTAAGCTTAAATGGGGAGCCAATCCATCATGCAACAAGCAAACAAAAAAAAGAATCAAGATCAACGTGGGATGGAAGTACCTTGACGAAGGCTTTGAAGCTTCTATAGCTCTTAGATTAGGAACCTTAAGCTCATGCATTCAATCCGAATTAAATGGAGGGTATTCACTTGACTGAGCGTCTTGCTGGCAGCGAACGACGAAGAAGTAGGACGCATAGGCACGGTGAAAGAGGTCGACGAGCTCAAGGATCGGCAAGCACTTGCACCGATTGGGAGATGGAGGAATCAATCCTCAGCAAGGACAGAGAGGAGAGATGTGCTAGCTCTCAGTCTTTAGCCGAGAGGGAAGGATTCTGGCTGCTATCGGCCATCAGCCGAGAGGAGGGAGCCCATCGGGTGCTCGTCCATTGAGGGAGACGTCGGCGCCTGCAGGGAGGAGAGGCTTTGCAATTTTTTTGGAGGATTGGTTAGGGTGAGAGGGTTTCGGTCGGGGGAGAGGAAAAGAGAGGGATTTAGAAATTTAGTTTATAAGAGAGAGTTATATAACAACTCAAATGATTTGATGAGAGCCATCCGATCAAGATCGGATGGCTAAGAATCACCAGAAATTCAAAGATTCGATTGAATGAGCAAACAAACTCTAAAAATTACAAACTTAGTATCGAAAAGACTGTCTCGACGAGATGAATGCAAGCATTTAAAAATTATTAAATTTGAACTAGTATTTTATTTTATATTAATTTTTAAGTGAAAAACTTTAAAAATTCGCTACGATTAATCCAGAGCCTGAAAAATCACGAAACTTAAAACATAGATTCCTCTCATAATGCTTAACTCAAATATACAAAAATTTTCAAAATATAACTTTTATTTTATCTTTTATCGACTCCGGAAATTTAAATTTTCCGATTTTATTTAGGACGATCCGGAACTCGGATTGCACTCAAATTTTGGCAAGTGGATCCCCTTAACATGCTTCATTTGAGAATATTTTTATTTGATTTTTATTTGACTTAAATCAGGATCCTATATTTTCTCCTAATCGGCTTAGTAACGACGTCGGGTTGTTACAGCAACGCCCTCATCAATTCCAGCATGTTAATCAATGTAAAATATCCCATCCTTATGGTAAATGTTACCATCAAGGCAGAAGGTGCTTTATCTGTGGCCGAGTAGGGCATCACTTCTAGGAATGCCGAGCTAGTTGGACAGTGGATCGAATTAAAATTAACTAACCTCAGAATACTACTCCAACAAGACATCCAGTTATTAAGCCTCCTCCTATTAATCCTCAAATCTCTTATCAGAAGAGGCCATAGCCTAACACTGCATAGATAAATTTGAGAGATACTCAGAAATGGAAGGCAGTCATACAAACTGCCTGCCAGCCAAGAGTATTTTCCCTGACTCCTGTCATTGCTTAGGAAGACAACAACGTTGTGTCAGGTAAGTTTTAATTTATTTTGAAAAATTTGTTATTGTATTCTAATTTTTGCATATTTATTATGTCAACTTTCAAGCACACATTATATAGAAAATCAGTCTTGTGAGGTATTAATTGATTATGGCGCAAGCCATTCTTTTATTTCTGAAAAGTGTGCTCAACATTTAAACATTCTACAATTTAAGTTATGAACATTGATGCAAGTGCAAATGCCTTCTGAAGCAAAATTCATGCAAATAAGTTTTGCTTATTGAAAGTTCCCATCATTAGTCTATCTTTTGAAGCAAAACTCATACTTATGCAGATAGTTAACTTATACATAATACTCAGTATGAATTGGTTAAGCAAGTATGATGCAGTGATAAACTGTGGTGCCCTGCCTCTTAATCCATAATTATTAGATTGAGGGGTGGTGTGCCACTCTAGCAAATCCCTCACTTAAGAGTGGATTAGATATAGACCCTAATCCACTAGTAAGAAAAAGATGAGCCACTGCATATATGTCATATACTCAGTCACTAAGCAAATACAAAATCAGAGTGTGGAAGTAAAGTAAAATAAACATACATCCAGTTCACCACAATAAATAGGAAAAGTGCAATATACAGCTCATAATATAAAGTACAGTAAGGAAAAATATAGTCAACAATACCTGTATTATTACAACATTAATTAAATAGTTTAAATGAAATAAAAGCAACACTCTCATCCTCACAAGAAGTAAGAGACTAAACAGCATTTGGTTCTCCTGATTGATGCTCCTCTTCAATATAAGGCTCATCCTCTTCAGTACCTAGCTCTTCAAACCTATCTGATTCTGATATTGTCAGTTTCACAATGCTAGGGTTATAATCAATAAAAGAAAATCTTATTAGATAATTGTCTAAGTACATTTTAGGATGAATATTTTTCATAAAATTTTAATGTCACCATTTACTTAAATAAAACTAAATTCTTAACTAGCATAGGAATAGCAAGCATACAAGGAGCAGGATAAGGTTTCAAACTCTAAAGTAAACTAATGATTGAGGCAAATTCTATTAAGCAAAGTCAAGCTTAATAGGATGATTCTCCTATTCTTAATCTAAAATTGAAAGATAGAATAATCTAAATGAAATTGTGAAAATCTAAAAAACTATAAAACCAATGATTCATTTATTAAATAATAGAGTTATTCAATGAATGAATCCTTGATTTTATAATTTTCTAGATTTTCACAATTTTATTTAAATTATTCTATCTTTCAATTCTAGATTAAGAATAGGAGAATCATCCTATTAAGCTTGACTTTGCTTAATAGGATTTGCCTCAATCATTAGTTTACTTTAGAGTTTGAAACCTTAGATCCTTGAACTCGACGTGTTTAGTTCATAATCCTTAAATTAGTTGGTCTTGATCAGATCTTAGTTTAGAACATCTAAATTCATCAATTAGGATGTGATGATTTATTATTTAACTTATAGTCAATTCTGATTGAACTAAATTAGAACCTGATTAATTCTAATTACTTTTAACTTATAAGATCGTACTTCGAAGTTACACTTAAAAGTAAGAGATGGAAATCCTGAACTTGTGTAACTTAGAATAGTTAGAATAGTTTAATTAGATAACAATAATATCACCATGTGTAGAAGCGTCCCTTGCTTACTACTTGATTATTTGTGATACACATTCTTTATATTTTGTGCCTATTTCCTTAAACATGTCATGTAAAAGAACTTTATGCATGAAATGAAAACTTAGAATAATTAGAACAACAGTTGCCTTGGGTTCAGTTATATTCTGGTAAGTTTTGGTGCATATTTACCCTAATGAACAGGAGTAAAGAGTAATAAGGATGCTTAACATTACTCATTGAGGAGTGTGTGTTAAGCTTGGAACCCATATAATCTTGCAAACGTACTTGACTCCTCAGTTGCTTCTGGATATTTCCACAGAAGCAAAAAGTAAAATAACTAAAATATTTTGAAATTTACTGCCTCTTCAATTCTGTTGTTCTATTATGTTTACCCTAGCCCAGAAAGACTTTGGGAATTTCTATCTGGGCCTAATTGGCTAATTTTTCTGATATTGCAGTTGTACATACCTATTTTCTATTTTAGTTTACTACTTACTATTTTAATGATGCATATTATTTCAGTCAACTTTACTTTACTTACCTGCTCACTTGTACATACTTATAGGATGCTAGATTTTGTTGCTTATTATATGTACCACTTTCAGATTTACTATTTTAAACCAGCATATGTTAACGATCATCACCATGTTTAGGATTAGACTTTTCTTTCAATACTTTTACTTACTGTATTATACATGTATGCATATCCTTGCTTAGTTTATTTTGGGGGCGTAATGGCAAAGTCTGATTTTTGATCGGAGGCCAATTTAGATAGGTCCATTTTAAAGGTTTTTGGATTTTCCCAAAAGTAAGATTGGATTCATTTAACTCATGATTTGGACTAGGTCTTAGTGGTGAACTCCTAATGACCTAATTATCACTTAAGATCAAAAATTAAGACTTGAGTTAATTCTAATTGACTTGGGTAATAACCTGGGTTGTTATATAAATTATTCTAAGAAGAAAGTTATTGAAAGAATTGGGAAGAAGATTGAGACCTTTACTGAGAAATTAGGTTTAAGTGATTCTTTAATTAATACAGTAAAGGCTAAGAAATTAATTGAACCTGGATGCGAAGCCTTCTTAATAACACTTATGGGAGAAGTGAAATATCCAATACCAATTGAAAAAGTAGAAGTGGTAAAAGAATTTCATGATGTATTTCCCGATGAATTACTAGGCTTACCTCCAATTCGACAAGTTAAATTCTCAATTGATTTAGTACCTAACACTCAACCAAAGGCATCTTATTGTATGGCTCCTAAAAAATTGTAGGAGTTACATGAACAGTTGCATGAACTATTGGAGCAAGGTTTTATTAGACCTAGTAGGTCCTCATGGAGAGCTCCAGTATTGTTTGTTAAAAAGAAGGATGATTCAATTTGAATGTGCATTGACTACTGTGAGCTAAATAAAGTAACAATAAAGCATAAATATCATTTACCAAGAATTGATGATTTATTCGACCAATTATATTGAGTAAAGATTTTCTCCAAAATTGATTTAAGGTCAGGATATTATCAAATCAGAGTAACATATGATGATATTCCAAAGACTGCATTTAGGACCTATTATGAGCATTATGAGTTTTTTGTCATGTCCTTTGGACTGACTAATGCCCATCAATATTTATGGACCTAATGCAGTGTATTTTAAAACCAATCTTGATAAATTGTCATAATAGTTATCGATGACATCCTTATTTGTTCTAGAATTAAATTTGATCATGAAGGACACCTCTATATAGTTTTAAAGTTATTAATGGATAATAAACTCTTTGCCAATTTCTCAAAGTGCGAGTTTTGTTTAAATTCAGTAGTATTTTTGGGACATGTCATGGATGTCGAAGGGACAAAAGTTAATTAGACAAAGGTCAGTACTATTCAGCAATGGATTTAACTTCAATCTATAACTGAAATCAGAAGCTTCTTAGGCCTTGCTAGCTATTATAAAAATTTATACCGGGATTTTCTCTAAAAGCTTCTTCATTATCTTGCTTAACAAAGAGAGATGTTCCATTCATATGGAATTCTGATTGTGAAGAAGCTTTTCAAAAGCTTAAGCACTTATTAACATCACCACTAGTATTAGTTTTATTTTAAGAAGAAAAGGACTTCCAAGTTAATACTGATACTTCAAAATCAGGACTTGGATGTGTTTTGATGTAGGAAGGCAGAGTTATAGCTTTCACCTCAAGGCAATTGAAACCAAATGAGAAATACTGCCCTGTCCATGATTTTAAAATGGCGGCAGTAGTTCATGCCTTGAAAATCTGGAGACATTACTTATATGGAGTGTAGTGTGAAATATTCACTGATCATCAAAGCCTTAAGTATGTCCTTACTCAAAGGGAGTTAAATTGTAGACAAATAAGATGGCTGGAATTCATCTGCAACTATGATATAAAAATCTATTATCACCAAGGTAAAGCAAATGTGATGGTAGATACCTTAAGTAGAAAGGAAATACTATCTTCCTTAGTATTTAGTAAATTAGTAATAGAAGATTTTGAAAAATTAAGTATTAGACCTATTGCATCAGTAGAATTAAAAGCATTGTTAGCCAAGTCTAGTATCGATCCTTCATTGAAGAGAAGAATTACAGAATAAGGATTTTGATAAGTTAAAAATGGATATAGAAAGTGCCAAAAAACCTAAATTAAAGATAAAAAATGAAATTATCTTTCAGGAAGATTGTAGCGCCCCACCCCGTCGCCGCGCGCAAAAGGGGTAGTCATAATCAATTTCGGCGGTGGAGCGGTGTGCCACTTGGGAAGGGATATTGTAACAACCCAAGGTTGTTACTCAGCTTGATTTTAGCAATGATAGCATAATTATGATTTCATTAAGTTCATCGAGTCATTAGAACCAAACCCTGAAGGTTTGGAGCAATTCGGAGCCAAATCGATTATTTTGGAATATTTTAATATTTATTTAATTAGAAAATTGAGGTATTTATTTTGACATAGAAATTGAAATCCGACTTCGCCGTTGCGATCGTTACCCTCAAATAGCTAGGGGTAATGTTTTGGACTCATTTGGAAGTCGTCGGATTTTTGAGAATATTTTAATATAATTAAATGCGCCGAAAAATAAATAATTAAATAATCGTGGGAATCAAATTCCAACTTTGCCGTTGAATTCCTCACCCCCAAATTAGCTAGGGGTGAATTTTTGGGAATTTTCGGAGTATATTTCAAAAATTTGAATTTTTAAATAAATAAGGAAAATAAATAAGCAATCATTGGATCCCCAAATTATACTTTTCCCTATTTTTTTGTTTATTGCTGTCAGCCCATTACCATTTTTGGTGCCTCCATACCTTGAGTTGCAAATGATGACCTCCTACCCCTATGCTCATGATGGCCTAGCCCCCTACTACCTCTCACTCTCTTCCTTTAAGAAGGAGCTCAAGCTCCTTCTTCATCCCCTTTGAAAAATAGCTGAGCTCCTCCTCCATTCCTCCCTCCTTTCTCCATATTTGGGTGCTTGTTGAAGGAGAAGAAGTGTAGCTCTCCACCTCCAAAGTTCTTGAAGAAAGCAAAGGTTCCTCCTCTTCCTCTCCTTCCAAGATCATAAAGGTACCCCTTTGCACCTCTCCTTGTCTTTCTCATGCTATTTTAATGTTGAAATGTAGCTTTGGAAGTCCATAAGCATGTATGTAAGCCATTATGACTCTTAAAAGCTTCACAAAAGTATGCTCTGTTTTCTTTTATTCTGCATACCCTGTCATTCATTCATTATTTTCGTATAGTTAGGATGCTTCGTTTATGCTGATTTTAGTGTCGATGGAAAGGTATCGGAAATACCTTTCCATTAATATATGGTACCGCTTATGAAACTCTCTGGATTGAGAGTAATTGAGCTTGAAAATAGGGATCGTAGGTTTTGTCCATGCGAAAATGCCGTCTGGCGCTGCAGCGCCCGGTTTTGCAAATTAGGCCGCTCCAGCGCGCTACCGTGCGCTACAGCAGTATTCCGGAAAGTATATAAAATCAACGGTTAAATTAATTGAACAGTAAATTTTGCGAAATGGACCGCTACAGCGAGCTGCAGCAGAAATATTTTTGGAACTTTCAAAAATGTCAAAATAAACTAATTGAACACTGGTTTTGCAAAATGAACCACTGCCGCGCGCCATAGCGCGCCGCAGAAGCCACAGTGGGTCGCAGCGCTATTGCGCTAATGGCGCTACAGCGCATTGCCGCGCGAAAAGTGCTACAGCGTGCTGCAGTGCGCTGCGGTGCCCAATCTTGCAAAACTTCCCAGAATTTCAGAAAACTGCCCATTTTTGAATGAAATGGACAAAACTTCACTGTTTTGAGATTTTAAGACCCGTAGGACCTTAGTGGGGCTAAGTTATATTAAATTTGAACCTATTTTAGCTAAAATTGAGCATTGCATAAAATTCCATGTTGAAATTAAATTAGTGCTCAAAACTTACTATGGATCCTAAATATGTATTGTGCCAAATGCTAAGTAAAAGAGTCTCAAGTGCTTGAATTGAATAGATATATCCTAACAACAATAATGGCATGAAACCTAAGTCTTTTAGATTTATGATTAAATGTTAATCCCTTTAATTTGATTTAGAATTTGATTAGCATTGATTACCCTTTTGTGTCATCTTTTTATCTATATACTTTTAGGATGTATATTAGAGAACTTCAATATTTATTTGAATACTTAAATGTGCTTACTTGAACATAAGAATCTTGATAACTTGATTAAGTAGATAATACTTAATCCAAACCTAAAGCTTGACATCAATAATACACTAATAATACATTGATTTGTCATTAACCTTTAAATTAATATTGGTCTTAATGATAGAAAGGTTAGAGGTTAAACCCTAACTTATCTTGATTAAGATCTAAACTTTAATCACTTAACTAATTAACTTGATTGTAAGATAATTTAATTGACAGTATTCCAATAATGCATATGATTTGATATTAATCTTAAGTCATCAAATTAGAAGTGCTAAGGATAATATTGAATATGTGTGATTGAACCATATAAATCCAAACTTTAGATTTTTGATTTTCTCTTATATAAGATAATTAGCATAAGATGGAAATAAAATTATAATGATTAATGCAATGATCTAACTCTAATAAGATCTTTAATTTTATCCCATGATTATAGAATAGAAAAGGATCAAATGAATTTTAATCATTTGATCTGATCACTTAACTTAAGTATAATAAGTAAACCTTAAGAAGTAGAAGAGTGAGATCTTAAACATCTTGCTATAGGGTTCATCATTGAATCAGTTAACAACCTTAACTAACGATACATTGAGGTAGGAAGGACTTTTGTAACTTATTGAGGTAGAAAGCTAGTTGATCTTTCATAACTTTAGAAGTTGAACTTGATACCTTATGGTAGGAATCACCTAAAGTACTTAGAATATGGCTCATTCTTTATGGTAGCAACCTATATTGAGTGATCCTCTAATCACATCATTGGAGCCTTGTGTAGGATACACCTACTTAGATTAAGGATTAATAGATTTGATAAATTCTTGACGATTAAATAAAATCTGCTGAACTCAGATTATTGGTTGGGTATAGTAGGGTATACCCATATTACTGGATTATTTTAGTAGTATTCAGGATTAGTTAATTCACTTTAATGTGGACTTATGACCAGGTGCTATCCTGTGAGATTAGCCGAATACAGTCCCATTAGAGTGTTAAAATTAGTGAACAAAGATCCTTAGTTTGAGATGTAAACTACGATTAGGTTCTGCTTCCTATCGTAGTACGCTTTGATAAGTGCAGTTTAAGCAAACTAAGTATCTTAAGTCACTTTGTGTAGACCACTAAGTATGCTTATAATTAGGATATTTAACGGCTTAGCTTGAGATATAAACTGTGACCAGGTTCTGCCTCCTATCGTAGTGTGCTTCAATAAGTGTAGTTTAAACAAGCTAAGGGTTAAATCTACCTTTATTGCAAATATGCTAAATATGTGTATACAATCTCCACTACTAATGATTTTTAAGTAAACTCTCAACTTTAACCAATTATCGAGATTAGAATTTAGGAGTCAGAATCCTTTTAGCAGGATTCTGCACAATGGAGACTTGGGATTCATTATCAGATTTTAAAGTATTTTCTGGATTTATCTTATGTAGTTTAGAAGCATGAGCATGAGCATAAGCATGATGTGTGAGTATCAGAATGATGTGTGAGTATCAGAATGATGTATAAGTATCAGTGATAATTTATGAGTTACGAAATGTTGCATACATTATCTGGGGAATTTTAGGATGCATCGGCATCATCAGTAGACAGTATTCCCAACTGGATGTATGTATACATTGGATTGTACTGCTCATAACAGTTCAGTGATATTTTGGTGGTATATCAGTAGCATACAGTATTGTGGTATATTCAGATGCACAGTTTTAGTGACATACAGCATAGTTATACATATGATTACTCAGTTTCAGATTTAGTACTGTTTTGATTTATTTTTAGTATTCAGTTACAGTTCAGTTTTACTTTACATTGCTTCAATTTTGTATAATTTTGGATAGTTTTGTACTTTCAATTATCTTTACAGTTTTTCTGCAGATTTAATTATATTATGTAAATGTTGAATGAATAACTAGACTATTTAGATTAGTTTCGATGTGTTAGACTTATTATCTAACACGGGATACTTTTGGGATCTGATAATTTGCTAGATCATGAGCAGTATATTAAGCCAAGTTAGGAGGATACCTAGGAGATTCAGGAGGAGCCCGTGGAGCACTAGTGGACTCTCCTCCAGATTTATTTTCTGCTTAGTATTTTCAGTTCAGTACTTAGTTTTATATCTATTTCAGTAAACTGTTTGTAATAATTCTAGATGTTATTTCTTTTCTTTTTTGAGATGCATATTTTTATTCAGCTTCTGTGATGAATGTTTTCTGGATGTTTGCTTTAAGCTTCCGCACTCTGTTAAATACTACCTATACTTAGTATTGTGATGTGATCAGTATACTGAAAATATTGATATACTATACATATATTGGATTCCTCATGTATTCTAAATCTAATGTATGTATTTATTTAATACTTAGGATAAGGATACTACTCTTATCTTAAGTATTAGCTCCTAACCCTCCTTGAGGTTGAGTCAACAGCCCTTCAGATGGGTTTAGGTGTTTGCAGCTATTCGGGGAGACGGGTTGTTCCTCCCTGAGTGGCGCACCGCTCCGCCATCGAACTTAATTACGACTATTTCGTTTTGCGCACGGGGACGGGGCGGGGCGTTACAGATATCCCATCTCTCAGAATAGCTAAAACTAACACTGAAAGAAACCCATCTGAAAAGCTGCTGACTCAACTCCAAAGGAGGGTCAATGGCTAATACTTAAGATAAGAGTAATATCATTATCCTAAGTATTAGATAAATACATACATTGGGTTTAAAATACGCTATCAGGAATCCAATATATGTATATAATATCAGCATTTATAGTATGCTGATCACATCACAATATTAAGTATAAGTAGTATATAGATAGAGTGCGGTAAAAAAGTCAAACTGTAAATTGAATATTGAAAGAAAAAAATAGTAACGGATCTGAAACTGAGTAAATAGCATGTAAAACTATGATGTATGTCATTAAAGTTATGCATCTAAATATGCCATACGGTATGCTACTGATATGCAACTGAAATATCACGGAACTGCTATGAGTTGTACAGTCAAATATCTAAGAACATCCAGTTGGGAATACAGTTTACTATGATGCTGATGCATCCTGAAAGTTTTTGGTCGATGTATGCAACATTTAGTGACCCATAAATCATCAATGATACTCATACATCATGCTTATGTTCATGCTCATGTCTCTTACTTCTATATTATATGAGTTAAATCTAAAAGAAATCTAGAAATGCTTTGAAATCCGATAATGAATCTAAGGCCTTCATTGTGAAGAATCCTGCTAAAAAGATTCTAACTCCTATATTATAGTTTCGATAATTGGTTAAAATTGAGAGTTTACTTTAAAATCATTAGATGGGAAGGTTGTATATACACATTCAGCATGTTTCTGAGAAGGGTGGTCTTTAACACTTAGTTTGATTTAGCCACACCTAATAAAGCGATCTTTGATAAGAGGCATCACCCGATGGCAATTTGTATCTCAAGCTAAGCCATTAAAATACCCTAATTATAAGCATACTTAGTATTCCAAAGAGGGTGACTTGAATCATATAGTTTGCTTGAAGCACACCTATGGAAGCGATCTTCGATAGGATGCATCACTCAATGATGACTTTTATTCAAACAAAATAATGGTCTAAGTCCCTAATCATAACACTCTTAAGATTGGATGATTTATTCTAAGTGGGACTATATCTAACTAAACTCGCAGGATAGAACACAGATATAATGTGGCGCTCCGCCCTAGTCCCACATGATTAGACCCAAGGGGTGGTGTGCCACTCCTGGCGAATCCCTTACTTATCATTAGATTAGGTAAGATCCACAATCCATTAGTAAGGGAAGTATGTGCATAGGATGAATATAATGATCTGTCACTAAGTTTATATATACATACATATATATATATATATATACAGAATGCAGAAGCAATAAGAAGTAAGGATTACATCCATTCACCATGCATCAAGTAAGAGATATTAATATACATATAGCTCAGCAAATAATAAAGTGCAGAAAGTGAACACAGTCACGAGTACATGTATTATTATAATATTTTAATTAATGTCTAAGAAATGAAATAAAGATACTCTCATCCTCATAATGAATATAAAAGCAACTATATATCCTCTGCTCCAAGCTATTGTGCCTCCTCTATGTAAGTGTGGTGACCGGGGATCGAAGTTCGAGAGTCTTTAAAGAATAATTCATCTCAATTGAAAATATAAATATTTTTATAATTCAAAAAGGACATAATAAAATAAAATAATAAAATTCACAGTCCTTTTATATATAGAGCCAAAACATATATTATTAGTTTAAAAAAAATAAGAAGTATCTACATTCTTCTTCTTCCTTTATTCTTCTTATTTTGATTTGACAGATCTTCTGAGTTCTTTTTAATTATCAAAACCAAAAAAATTCAGATTACCAGTCAGGTAGGAGTACGCAAATTATTCTTATAAGAATAAATCTAGCATCCTATAATGGGTAAGAATTACATATGAAAATGACTGAAAGACTGCAAATAAAGTAAGTAATTTCCAAATGCAATTTCTGCCCTGCAAAATAGCTGTGAAAATCAACATATATGAAATAAATTTTATTGAAAGCACTTGTAACAATAAGGCGAGTCCGAAGACTCCTGAGCCCAAATGGGTAAACCCATAGGCATAATCTGTACGAAGCTTATCTCGCCACCCGTCGGTAGCTTGCTCAAATTATAATTCTTGGTGTGTCTTTCCTCTGGATTGCCTACTTCCTACAAGAGGCTAAATCCCTCCATATAACTCCCAGGAGCTACTAGCTGGCCCAATCTGTACAGATTCTCAGTGTTGCGTTTCTCCCTCCAAAGACAACCACCACAATAATATATTCATTGTTTCAACTTTTTGTTACATGCTATTCAATATCATTCTTTTTGCAAAGTATAAAGCGGTAAGCAGTGTAAATAATATTCAATTGAAAAATGGCTCAAATATAAGAATACTGAAATGAAACTTATAAGTAGATTTGCGTACCTGACTTGTTTTGTCTCAAAATTAATCAATTCAATTTGTTTGATCTGCCAATAAGTAGTTTAAGTTATTAATTTGATTCTTCATAATAGGTTTTTATGACATTTTATTTGAATTCATTGAAGTAATTACTTTTATGTTTAATATTTTCAAGTGACATTTTATATGAAATTTTTAGAAATATGTGTAAACATCTATATTTCCTAAAATTTTCTAAGTCCTAAAATTCTTAAAAATTTCGGCAGAGTCTCCTTTATTTTTGTTCAAATTTTCCAAATTTTTATACAAACATTCTCCAATTCTAAATATAGAGTTCAGTCCTTTTTACAAGACTACTCATTTCCAGTTCTAAATAGAGTTTAATTCCAGTTCTAAAATAGAGTTCAACCCTTTTTACAGGATTGCTCATTTCCAATTCTACAAAAATTTTAAATACATTCAATTAAACTAAGCAGTTTAATATCATATATCAAACATCTAATAGCAAAACATGCAGAAATTAATTCAGTAATTTATAGGGGCAGCATTTATTTGGCTTATTTTTGCTATATGTTAATAGCATTTAGCGCATCATTTCTCTTGATACTAATTTACAACTCGACCTGCAAAGAATAACATCATTAAAATTAACATTCAAATATAAATGAAATAAGTAGGGTTGAATTCTTAAAACATCATTTGATTCTTTAAATGCATTTTAATAAAAGGAGTTAATACAAGTAATGACAATATTCCATGATTCTTTTATATATTTATTTGATCACATATGGTTTTAATAAGACAACTCATAGTATTTGATCATGTTAATTTAATGAATAGCATTTAATTCGTTAAAAGAAATGAAGACATTTTATACTATGACTTTAGAAATAAAGGCAATATTTGATGAAGTGCAAATGACAATTCCTAGTAATAGACAACCAACTAGTACAGCCTATGCAGGTCTCTAACATTTTCAACAGCTTTTTTCCAAGTAAATAAGCTCATTATGAGCAACTTGTTAAGCAGCTAATGCTGTCAAAGGAAGTACAAGCTATCACTTCATGCCAAAAGGTTTGCATTCAAGTTGTTATATGCATAGAATTTATATTGTGTACATAGTGTTAATAGTATGGCTTTAGGTATTGATGTATGTTAATGGATGAAAGAAAATGTGAATTTCATTTTCTGCAATTGTTTTTTTTTTTAAATTAATTTTGTAAATGGTATCAAAGCCATATTAATAAAGTATAAAACAAATTCAAAATTAAAAGCTTTCATCCATAAAATTTTATTATAATCAACCAGAATATATATATATATATATATATATATATATATATATATATATATATATATATATATGTAAGGAATAGCAGTGTCCTCTATCCTCTAATTGTCATATTGTTCATGGTAGCCAGCCCATCAACTTAATGCACCATCGTCATTGTAATGTATACTGTCATACTATATTAGTGCTTGTACAAGAACTTAATGTATTGTTTTACTCCATAGTTTGCTTCAATAGATTCTTATACCTGCGTGATTTGTGAGCTAGCACATTTTTGAAGGCAATGGATGATTTATCAATACTGAACATACTATAAGGTGGTGCTTAAAATAGGATTTAATAGTATAGTGGCTACAAAGTTGACAACATCAATTTAGTTGAATGTGCTTTCAATTTGATGCTGTATAGAATCAATGATTAGCTTGCTGCACACCAAACTAAATATTAAAATTTCTGCTCATCCTTTGATCATAAAAAAAATGATCTCTTTTAAATCTACATATAGTTGAGGATTGACTCCTATAGGAAGGACTTTGAAATATGGATAAATAAAAGTAAAAGATTAACTCTATTTGAAAGGTTTACATATTGGCTTTATTTGGGATATAACCAGAAAAGTTGAAACAAGAAAATTAAAATTTGTTGAATCGACAAGCACTCGGAGTTGTGCGCTTAACCTTAGCGCGAAATGTGGCATTCAAGATCGTCAATGATGATAGTGTGTTTGATGAGAGTATTATCAAATATGTACGAGAAGCTACTGGCATCAAATAAGATATATCATATGTGCCACTTAGTTGATTTAAAGTTGAGAGAAGGAGCATCAATGATTAATTACATAAATGAATTTAGCATGATCACAATTTAATTAGAATCTAAAAAGTATACATTGGTAGATGAAACCAAGGCTATGATTCCATCATCTTCCCTTTCAAAAAGTAGGCCAAAGACAATGATAGTGGTGAGCAAAATTAATAAATACTGGTCGGCAACAATGACTACTAAGTTAAAGAGAACTCCTAAAACAAGCCAAATTGAAAAGTAAGCCAATAGGGTAATGAGATAAGAGCTTGCAGTTATCTTTCTAATATCAATCGTACTGAAAATAAGCCACATGGAAGTATATTTAATATAACCAACTTATAGAATTGTGCTTGCAACAAAAATATAACATTCCTAATTATTTAGAGTAAAATTAAACATACACCGAAGCAATAAAATTTGATAATATGCTCTACTAAGCTCTCTTTTAGGTGAATCAGATCTAAACGAATATATAGCTCCTTAAAAGTAATGGCAGTAAGGTCAGAATTATATGAAGATGCAATATGTAATTCATTTTCACATTTGAATTTGATACCAATTTCTTTTCTCAAACTCGATTAAACCTTATCGAACTCAATCGACTCCATAAATATTAAAATTTCGAAATACATTTAATTTCGTATGTCTATCAAAAATTAATTGAATAGAGTTCTAAAGTAGTTCGTACTAAAATCAACAATGCTCTAAAGAGAGAAAGAATAGCAAGGTTCTATATCAACTAATCAAAAATGGAGTAAGGTGAAAGAGATGGTGTACCTTGATCCTTAACATGCTAGAAGGAGTTCTTGATGGAATGAAGAAGGTTTCGGCCAAATGGAGGAGAAAGGCGTCGGCGATCGGAGGTGCTCGGCGAGTGGAAGGATTCGGCTAATGCAAGGCTTTTCTAGCTTTTAGGGAAAAATATGGAGATGGGTATTATAAGCTTACCTGGAGACGATCGAGGCGACTCCATGACTTGCGAGGAGATGAGCATTCGGCGACCGGTCAGTGGACCTCACGAGCGGTGGAAGCCACGCGTCCACTGCCTTCTCTCGTTCGCTCGAAGGGAGGGTTCGAGAGGTGTCGAGCGTGCTTATAGGATAGGATCGGGTTGCGGATAGGGATCGATTCATGTAGAAGGGAGATATTTTCGGCTGTGAAGAAGTGCATTTTTTCGGATGAATTAGGTTTTGAAGGAGATATATAAGTAAAAACCTAAGACCTATATTAGCCGTTAGATCTAAATACACGGCTAAAATTTCTGAGCCATGATTCGGAGTCATTTGTGCTCCAAAAATTACAAACTTGGTATCGAAACGACCGTTTCAACGAGACGAACACTCGCATCTAAAAATTATTGAATTTGGACAAGTACTTTATTTTATATTGATTTTTAAGTGAAACACTTGGAAAATTAATTATGATAAATCAAAAACTCAAAAATTAACGAAACTTGAAACATAGCATCCTCATATGATGCTTGACTTAGATATACAAAAATTTTCAAATTCCGATTTATATTTTTCATATTATTAGCCTTTAAAGTTTATACTTCATAAATTTATTCAGGACAATCCAGGATTCCATATGTGCTCAAATTTTTGCAGTAGGATCCTTTCAATAGGTGTTATAAGAGAATATTTTTATTATATTTTTATTTGATTTAAATCGGAATCCAAATTTTAACGAAAATTTATGAGCGATCGAAATTCAGCAGAAAATTCGGGAAAATCAATAATTTCCAAAAATTCCCAGAATAACACTCTTAAGTTAATTTGGAGTTACTGAGTCCAATGGTAGTCTCCGTTTTCAATTCTGTGTTCTAAATTATTTAAATATTAATAAACAATTTGAAATAAAATTTTGGTATTTTATATTCTCTCCAACTTAAAAGAGATGTCGCTCCGACATCAATCTAAAATTTAAAGATATTTACAATTCCTATAGTCACTTACTAATGAAATAAGTGAGGATATGCTTTCTTCATACTTGATTCTTCTTCCCACGTAGCTTCTTCTTTGCGACAGTTCTTCCATTTGATCTTTATCATGGGAATGGATTTACTTCTTAATTTTCTCTTATCTCGATCTAGAATCTCTTCTGGTTCAATCATATAGCTGATATTTGGTTGCAAATTGATATCTTCTACTTCTACTCTTAATGAAGGTTCAGATAGACATTTTCTTAGGGAGGAGATATGAAACACATCGTGCATCAGACTTAGATGTGCTGGAAGCTTGATCTGATATGCTACTTGGCCTATTCTTCTCAAAACTTCAAAAGGTCCAATAAATCTTGGACTTAACTTCCCAGAAATTCCAAATCTGGAAACTCCTCTGATTGGGTTCACTTTCAAATATACAAAGTCTCCAACAGAAAATTCAATATGACGATGATGAGCATCAAAATACTGCTTTTGTCTGTCTTGAGCTGCTTTCATTCGATGCTGAATTATTTTTATCTTTTCTGTTGCTTGAAGAATCAGATCTGATTTTATTATCCTATTTTCTCCAACACTATTCCAGGATAAAGGAGTGATACACTTTCTTCCATAAAGGGCTTCATAAGGAGCCATTCCTATGTTTGCCTGAAAACTGTTATTATAAGAAAATTCAATTAATGGAAGGTGATCATCCCAACTTCCTTCAAAATCTAAGACACAAAGGCGAAGAAGATCTTCTAGAGTTTGATTCACTCTTTCAGTTTTTCCATCAGTCTGTGGATGAAAAGCTGTACTCATACAGAGCTGTGAACCAAGATCTTGATGAACTGCTTTCCAGAACTTTGAAGTGAATCTACTATCTCTATCAGAAACAATGGTTTTTGGAATACCATGCAACCTTACTATCTCTTTTAGATAAATTTTTGCCAATTTGTATACTAAATCTGTTTGCTTAATGGGTAAAAAGTGCACTGATTTGGTAAATCTATCCACAATTACCCAAATAGAATCATTATTGGATTTTGAGCGAGAAAATCCAGTTATAAAATCCATGGAGATATCTTCCCATTTCCATTGACGTATAGCTAGATGTTGAAGTAATCCACCAGGTTTCTGATGTTCTGCTTTTACTAGATTACATGCTTTACATTTTGATATAAACTCAGCTATACTTCTTTTCATTCCTGGCCACCAAAAGTGAGATTTCAAGTCTTGATACATCTTATTATTTCCAGGATGAATTGAGTATTTAGACTGGTGAGCTTCTTTTAATATTTTAGTTCTTAGCTTAGCTTTATTTGGTATCCATATTCTGGATCCACACCAAATATTCTTATTGGAATCTAAATTCAATTCTAAGTGCTTTCCTGATTGAATGGATGCAGATAAGGAGCTATATTCTTCATCCAGATGTTGAGCTTCTTTAATCTCATCCATTAATGAACATTCTATAGTCATCTGAAATAACTTAGCATTTGATGGCAATTTGACTTCTAACTGAAGATCTTCTATTTCTTTGAGTAATATAGGATTAGAAGTCAAAACATGTAAATGTGAAACTGCCTTTCGACTTAGTGCGTCTGCTACTACATTTGCCTTGCCAGGATGATATTGAATTGATAAATCATAATCTTTGATTAATTCTAACCATCTTCGCTATCTTAAATTGATCTCTTTCTGAGTAAAAATATACTTCAGACTTTGATGATCTGTGACGATTTCACATTTTACTCCATACAAATAGTGTCTCCAGATTTTTAATGCAAAGACTATTGCAGCTAACTCCAGGTCATGAACTGGATAATTCTTCTCATGAATTTTGAGTTGTCTAGATGCAAAAGCTATTACTTTTCCTTCTTGCATGAGAACACAGCCTAATCCAATTCCAGAAGCATCACAATAAATCTGATATTCTTTTCCTTCAACTGGTAGAACTAGAATAGGAGCTGAGGTTAGACATTCTTTTAACTTCTTAAACGCTGATTCACAAGATGAATCCCAAACATAAGGTACATCTTTTTGAGTAAGACGAGTAAGAGGGACTACAATTTGAGAGAAGTTCTTAACAAACTTACGATAATACCCAGCTAAACCCAAGAAGCTTCTTATTTCTGTTACTGAAGTAGGCTGGGGCCAATCTTAAATTGCACTTATCTTGCTAGGATCAACTGATATTCCTTCTTTGCTAATTATATGGCCTAGGAAGGCAACTGAGTGAAGCCAAAATTCACATTTTGAGAACTTGGCATACAGTTGATGTTGTCTTAATAAGTTCAAGGTGATTCTAAGATGTTCTTCATGATCCTTAGCATTCTTAGAATAGATTAATATATCATCAATAAAGACGATAATAAAAGAATCTAGATAGGGTTTCATTATTCGCTGCATTAGATCCATAAAATAAGATGGGGCATTTGTTAACCCAAATGACATTACTAAAAATTCATAATGCCCATATCTTGTTCTGAATGCAGATTTAGGAATATCTTCGTCTTTGATACGAAGTTGGTGATAACCAGATCTCAGATCAATCTTAGAAAATATGGAAGCACCAACTAACTGATCAAATAAATCATCTATTCTTGGCAATGGGTATTTGTTTTTAATAGTAACCTTATTTAATTCCCGGTAATCGATACATAATCTCATACTTCCATCTTTCTTCTTAACAAATAAAACTGGGGCTCCCCAAGGAGAATTACTTGGTCTTATAAATCCTTTTTCAGTCAACTCTTGAAGTTGATTCTTAAGTTCTTCTAATTCTTTGGGTGCCATTCTGTATGGAGCTTTAGATAAAGGGTTCGTTCCTTGACTTAAATCAATACTGAACTCCACTTCTCTTTGAGGTGGCAAACCTGGAAGTTCATCAGGAAATACATCTGCATATTCTCTTACTACAGGAGTCTCTTCTAAGGTTGTAGTTTTAACCTCAGAACTTGAGAGTAAAGTTAGGAATAAAGGATACTTCTTTTTAATAAATTTCTCAATTTTGTTTGCTGGGATAAGACTAATAATTGCACTTCTTTGACCAATAAAAGTTACTTTCTTATTTCCATTATAAATATATACTCTTTTCTTTGCACAATCAATTAATGCCTTATTTTGACTCATCCAATCCATCCCAAGAATAATATCAAAACTAGTTATAGGGATGACAGTGAGTTTAGCTTCCCAAGAATTTCCATTTATATCAATCTTGCAATTACAGAAGATGTTTGTTTCTAAGAACTCTCCAGATGGTAGATTAACTTTAAGGGTTGATGAAAGTTGTTCTACTGGTAATGAATATTGTTGAACTATTTTTGACGCAATAAAAGAATGCGTAGCTCCAGAATCAAAAAGAACTGAACATGGGTACTGAAATAATAAAATTGTACCTGTGACCACATCAGGTTCTTCTTTTGCCTTTTTTTGAGATAGGTTGAATATTCTAGCTTGAGCTTGATTATTTCTTGGATTACTGGAAGATGCAATATTGCTTTGTTGATTTATTGGTGGTCTTCCTTGATTCTTTATAACTGATTTTCCTTGATTTGGGATTTGATATCCATTGACTGTATAAGTAGCATGACAGAATTTTATGGAATGGTTTGTTCTCCCACACCGGTGGCATTGACCTTCACCGGTGAAGCATTTGTCTGAACTATGAATTTTTCCACAAAACCTGCATGTGTTTGGTGTTCTTGGAGAAGGTCTACTTGAGTTACCTTGAATATTATACACTTTTCCTTGAGGTCTGGAGAATTACTGTCTCTTGGATTTAAAATGAGGGGAGAATGCTGGTCTTTTCATTCTGGAAGAGTACTGCTCTTCTTGAGCTTCCATAAGCTTGGCTTTCTCTACTAGTTGAGCAAAGTTTAAATCTAAAGAGGTGTTAGGATATGTTGAAAGTTGTTCCTTAATCCATTAAGGAATAGATGGCATCTGACTTCTTCAGTAGTAATCATTTCTGGGGCAAAGCTGGCTAGACGAGTGAACTCTTCCTCATATTCTGTTACTGTGTGACTTCCTTGTTTCAAGTTTAGTAATTCTTTTCTCATTGTCTGTCTGGCAGACTGAGGCACATATTTGCCTAAAAATGCTTTCGTAAATTCCTCCAATTGGATTTCTTCTTCTGATCTATTCTGGAATCTGATGTTCTTGGTTGTCTTCCACCACTTCTCAGCAGCTTCTGTCAGAAGATAAGTAGCTAGAGATACCTTCTGGTCTTCTGAGCTCTTTGCACATTTAAACTCCTTTTCTATTCTTTGAATCCACTCCTCAGCTTGGTAGGGAGTTGCTTTGCCATTAAATCTGGGAGGCTGAAGTTTAAGAAATATTTGCATGTCTTCATTTACTGTTTTTCTCTGAATAGGATGAGGGTTCTGGATTTGTTGACTATTCATGAATTGACTCATAATATTCATAAACTGGAGCATCTGATTTGCTCCACTATGATCAAAGGGATAGACTGCTTCAACATTAGGTGAAATAGTCTCGTTGTAACTAGGAGTATTTTGAAGGACATTTTCCTCCTGTGATTGATTGTTATTGTTGTTGTTGTTTTGACTATCCATATCTGGGAAATAATAAACTATACTTAGTTGGCTCTCCAACTTAAAAATCTAACTTCTAATAACTTAGTAACTATATTCATATAGTTGGCTCTCTTTATGAATTATTCCTTAAATAGTCTCAAACTTCGCTCTGATACCAATTCCTGTGGCGACCGGGGATCGAAGTTCGAGAGTCTTTAAAGAATAATTCATCTCAATTGAAAATATAAATATTTTTATAATTCAAAAAGGACATAATAAAATAAAATAATAAAATTCACAGTCCTTTTATATATAGAGCCAAAACATATATTATTAGTTAAAAAAAAATAAGAAGTATATACATTCTTCTTCTTCCTTTATTCTTCTTATTTTGATTTGGCAGATCTTCTGAGTTCTTTTTAATTATCAAAACCTGAAAAATTCAGATTACCAGTCAGGTAGGAGTACGCAAATTGTTCTTATAAGAATAAATCTAGCATCCTATAATGGGTATGAATTACATATGAAAATGACTGAAAGACTGCAAATAAAGTAAGTAATTTCCAAATGCAATTTCTGCCCTGCAAAATAGCTGTGAAAATCAACATATATGAAATAAATTTTATTGAAAGCACTTGTAACAATAAGGCGAGTCCGAAGACTCCTGAGCCCAAATGGGTAAACCCATAGGCATAATCTGTAAGAAGCTTATCTCGCCACCCGTCGGTAGCTTCCTCAAATTATAATTCTTGGTGTGTCTTTCCTCTGGATTGCCTACTTCCTACAAGAGGCTAAATCCCTCCATATAACTCCCAGGGGCTGCTAGCTGGCCCAATCTGTACAGATTCTCAGTGTTGCGTTTCTCCCTCCAAAGACAACCACCACAATAATATATTCATTGTTTCAACTTTTTGTTACATGCTATTCAATATCATTCTTTTTGCAAAGTATAAAGCGGTAAGCAGTGTAAATAATATTCAATTGAAAAATGGCTCAAATATAAGAATACTGAAATGAAACTTATAAGTAGATTTGCGTACCTGACTTGTTTTGTCTCAAAATTAATCAATTCAATTTGTTTGATCTGCCAATAAGTAGTTTAAGTCATTAATTTGATTCTTCATAATAGGTTTTTATGACATTTTATTTGAATTCATTGAAGTAATTACTTTTATGTTTAATATTTTCAAGTGACATTTTATATGAAATTTTTAGAAATATGTGTAAACATCTATATTTCCTAAAATTTTCTAAGTTCTAAAATTCTTAAAAATTTCGGCAGAGTCTCCTTTATTTTTGTTCAAATTTTCCAAATTTTTATACAAACATTCTCCAATTCTAAATATAGAGTTCAGTCCTTTTTACAAGACTGCTCATTTCCAGTTCTAAATAGAGTTTAATTCCAGTTCTAAAATAGAGTTCAACCCTTTTTACAGGATTGCTCATTTCCAATTCTACAAAAATTTTAAATACATTCAATTAAACTAAGCAGTTTAATATCCTATATCAAACATCTAATAGCAAAAGATGCAGAAATTAATTCAGCAATTTATAGGGGCAGCATTTATTTGGCTTATTTTTGCTATATGTTAATAGTATTTAGCGCATCATTTCTCTTGATACTAATTTACAACTCGACCTGCAAAGAATAACATCATTAAAATTAACATTCAAATATAAATGAAACAAGTAGGGTTGAATTCTTAAAACATCATTTGATTCTTTAAATGCATTTTAATAAAAGGAGTTAATACAAGTAATGACAATATTCCATGATTCTTTCATATATTTATTTGATCACATATGGTTTTAATAAGACAACTGATAGTATTTGATCATGTTAATTTAATGAATAGCATTTAATTCGTTAAAAGAAATGAAGACATTTTATACTATGACTTTAAAAATAAAGGCAATATTTGATGAAGTGCAAATGACAATTCCTAGTAATAGATAACCAACTAGTACAGCCTATGCAAGTCTCTAACATTTTCAACAGCTTTTTTCCAAGTAAATAAGCTCATTATGAGCAACTTGTTAAGCAGCTAATGCTGTCAAAGGAAGTACAAGCTATCACTTCATGCCAAAAGGTTTACATTCAAGTTGTTATATGCATAGAATTTATATTGTGTACATAGTGTTAATAGTATGGCTTTAGGTATTGATGTATGTTAATGGATGAAAGAAAATGTGAATTTCATTTTCTGCAATTGTTTTCTTTTTTTAAATTAATTTTGTAAATGGTATCAAAGCCATATTAATAAAGTATAAAACAAATTCAAAATTAAAAGCATTCATCCATAAAATTTTATTATAATCAACCAGAATATATATATATATATATATATATATATATATATATATATATATATGTAAGGAATAGCAGTGTCCTCTATCCTCTAATTGTCATATTGTTCATGGTAGCCAGCCCATCAACTTAATGCACCATCGTCATTGTAATGTATACTGTCATACTATATTAGTGCTTGTACAAGAACTTAATGTATTGTTTTACTCCATAGTTTGCTTCAATGGATTCTTATACTTGCGTGATTTGTGAGCTAGCACATTTTTGAAGGCAATGGATGATTTATCAATACTGAACATACTATAAGGTGGTGCTTAAAATAGGATTTAATAGTATAGTGGCTACAAATTTGACAAGATCAATTTAGTTGAATGTGCTTTCAATTTGATGCTGTATAGAATCAATGATTAGCTTGCTGCACACCAAACTAATTATTAAAATTTCTGCTCATCCTTTGATCATAAAAAAAATGATCTCTTTTAAATCTACATATAGTTGAGGATTGACTCCTATAGGAAGGACTTTGAAATATGGATAAATAAAAGTAAAAGATTAACTCTATTTGAAAGGTTTACATATTGCCTTTATTTGGGATATAACCAGAAAAGTTGAAACAAGAAAATTAAAACTTGTTGAATCGACAAGCACTCGGAGTTGTGCGCTTAACCTTAGCGCGAAATGTGGCATTCAAGATCGTCAATGATGATAGTGTGTTTGATGAGAGTATTATCAAATATGTACGAGAAGCTACTGGCATCAAATAAGATATATCATATGTGCCACTTAGTTGATTTAAAGTTGAGAGAAGGAGCATCAATGATTAATTACATAAATGAATTTAGCATGATCACAATTTAATTAGAATCTAAAAAGTATACATTGGTAGATGAAACCAAGGCTATGATTCCATCATCTTCCCTTTCAAAAAGTAGGCCAAAGACAATGATAGTGGTGAGCAAAATTAATAAATACTGGTCGGCAACAATGACTACTAAGTTAAAGAGAACTCCTAAAACAAGCCAAATTGAAAAGTAAGCCAATAGGGTAATGAGATAAGAGCTTGCAGTTATCTTTCTAATATCAATCGTACTGAAAATAAGCCACATGGAAGCATATTTAATATAACCAACTTATAGAATTGTGCTTGCAACAAAAATATAACATTCCTAATTATTTAGAGTAAAATTAAACATACACCGAAGCAATAAAATTTGATAATATGCTCTACTAAGCTCTCTTTTAGGTGAATCAGATCTAAACGAATATATAGCTCCTTAAAAGTAATGGCAGTAAGGTCAGAATTATATGAAGATGCAATATGTAATTCATTTTCACATTTGAATTTGATACCAATTTCTTTTCTCAAACTCGATTAAACCTTATCGAACTCAATCGACTCCATAAATATTAAAATTTCGAAATACATTTAATTTCGTATGTCTATCAAAAATTAATTGAATAGAGTTCTAAAGTAGTTCGTACTAAAATCAACAATGCTCTAAAGAGAGAAAGAATAGCAAGGTTCTATATCAACTAATCGAAAATGGAGTAAGGTGAAAGAGATGGTGTACCTTAATCCTTAACATGCTAGAAGGAGTTCTTGATGGAATGAAGAAGGTTTCGGCCAAATGGAGGAGAAAGGCGTCGGCGATCGGAGGTGCTCGGCGAGTGGAAGGATTCGGCTAATGCAAGGCTTTTCTAGCTTTTAGGGAAAAATAAGGAGATGGGTATTATAAGCTTACCTGGAGACGATCGAGGCGACTTCGCGACTTGCGAGGAGATGAGCATTCGGCGACCGGTCAGTGGACCTCGCGAGCGGTGGAAGCCACGCGTCCACTGCCTTCTCTCGTTCGCTCGAAGGGAGGGTTCGAGAGGTGTCGAGCGTGCGTATAGGATAGGATCGGGTTGCGGATAGGGATCGATTCACGTAGAAGGGAGATATTTTCGGCTGTGAAGAAGTGCATTTTTTCGGATGAATTAGGTTTTTAAGGAGATATATAAGTAAAAACCTAAGACCTATATTAGCCGTTAGATCTAAATACATGGCTGAAATTTCTGAGCCATGATTCGGAGTCATTTGTGCTCCAAAAATTACAAACTTGGTATCGAAACGACCGTTTCAACGAGATGAACACTCGCATCCAAAAATTATTGAATTTGGACAAGTACTTTATTTTATATTGATTTTTAAGTGAAAAACTTGGAAAAATTAATTATGATAAATAGAAAACTCGAAAATTAACGAAACTTGAAACATAGCATCCTCATATGATGCTTGACTTAGATATACAAAAATTTTCAAATTCCAATTTATATTTTTCATATTATTAGCCTTTGAAGTTTATACTTCATGAATTTATTCAGGATAATCCAGGATTCCATATGCTCTCAAATTTTTGCAGTAGGATCCTTTCAATAGGTGTTATAAGAGGATATTTTTATTATATTTTTATTTGATTTAAATCGGAATCCAAATTTTAACGAAAATTTATGAGCGATCGAAATTCAGCAGAAAATTCGAGAAAATCAATAATTTCCAAAAATTCCCAGAATAACACTCTTAAGTTAATTTGGAGTTACTGAGTCCAATGGTAGTCTCTGTTTTCAATTCTGAGTTCTAAATTATTTAAATATTAATAAACAATTTGAAATGAAATTTTGGTGTTTTATAGTAAGGCTCGTCCTAAGGTATGGATTCTCAGGCTGCTCAAGATCTGACATTATCGGTTTCACAATGCTAAGGCCCCAGTCAATAAAAAAAAATCTTGTTAGATAAAATGTCTAAGTACATTTTAGGCAAGTAATTTATTAAGCATCTATTAATATCACCATTTTACTCTAAATAAAATGAAATATCTATTTAGCATGGAAGCAAGTAAGTATACAAGGGAAACATGATAAGTTATAAATATAATATTTATAACTAAGCAAGAATTGAGATAAAAGCACACCTCAAGTAAGCTAAATAAGGTAGGGCATACATATGTAATACAGTAAGTAAAAATACTGAAAAAAAAAAATCTGAAAATGGTATATATAATAAGCAGTAAAGTCTAGCATCATATATATGCATCTACTCAAGTAAGCAGGTAAAACAGAAAAATACAGCTAATTGAAATAAAATGCATCAATCACATAGAAAATAGTATGCTTAATTAAAACAAAATGTATAGCTGCCATATCAGAAAGAATTGGCCAATTCTGCCCAATATATTCTCATAGCTTTCTGGGCTATGACAGACATGATATAATAATATATTATAGTATGACTGAAGAGGCAGATAATGCTATACAAATATCTTTTAGTTATTTTACTTTTATTTATATAAATAATTTCAGAAACAGATGAGGAGTCAAGCATGTCTGCAAGATTGAACGAGTCCCAAGCTTAACACGCACTCCTCAATGAATAATGTTAAGCATCCTGATCTCTTTTTTACTCCTGTCCATTAGAGTAAATGTGCACCATAATCCACCATGAACTGGACCCAAATGCAAATGCTTTTTTAATATTCTAAGTTTTTATTTTTCATGCAACAATATTTTCTTATATGATATATCCAAGGGAAACAAGTATAAAATACAAGGAATCTGTAGCACAATAATAAATAGTAAGCAAGGGACTTTACTAAGTATGATGATATTATTTATTATCTAATTTAACCATTCTAACTATTCTAAGTTACACAAGTTCAGGATCTCCAATTCTTACTATCGAGTGTAACTTAGAAGCATGACCTTATAAGTTAAAAAGGATTAGAACTGATCAAGTTATAATATAATTCAATCAACTATGACTATAGGTTAAGACACAAATCACAATGTCCTAATTAAATGAATCTTGTCCCCCGTTGACCGATAAAATTGGGTCTACCTAAGATCTGATCAAGATATATTAAACTATAGATTATGGATTAAACACCATTAGATTGAGCTTAATCACATAATCCAAAAAGATAAGATATAAGATATAGGCTTTAGTCTAAAAGTGATCTATTGATTTAGATAAATCCTACTAAGTAAATTAAACTAAATAGGATGAATCTCCTATCATGAATCTAAGATTAAAAGATAAAATAATCAAAATAAGTTGAAAAATCTAAAAAACTAATAAAAACCAAGGATTCATTCATTGAATAACCCACTTATCTAATAAATTAAATATAACCTATGATCCAGTCTTAATCTTAGGAGTAGTCCTAATGTGCGGTGAAAAGATCATAAGCAAAATAATGTAGAGATATTTTTAGGAATTCTAATAAATTTGACCTAATAGTTAATTTTATTTACTTAGAATATTCTAATACACTTCTAATGCTGGTTTTAGTGATTTATTAAATAAATTAGGAGTTAAAGACGCTTAACCTAAATTTTGGGCAAAATGACCATTTTGCCACTACTTTAGGGTCCAAAAAGCTACTTTTTGAATTAGGGCTCCAATTTAAAATTTCTTACTGCCAAATGATCATTTATTGTCTAACATGAAGATAGACAGTAAGTACACTCAATTTGGATAAGAAATAGGTCATATAGGTCCAAACTAAGATTTTTGACATAAGGGGAAACCTTGTAACTTACTCCTTATGGAATCTAAATTTTTACCATTGGCTACTATTAAGGATTCTATAGAGTTTAAGAACACTAAATTCTGAGGTCAAATGGTTAAATTATAGCTATTTAAATTTCTAAGGGCAATTCGGTAATTTTGTTGGTCAACAGGGGACAAAAACTGAACTTTTTCGTTTGAAGTCTAATTTAAGCAAACTTAGTTTCTATAACTTTCCTATAATATACTGACTACTTTGAAAGAGACTAGACCCAATTTGGACTTCAAATGATCAAGTCATGGCCTAACTAAGTTTTAGGGGTATTTTAGTTATTTCTAACTTTCTAGGTTTTAGATCCTATATATTATTTCAGTTTATTGATGACACTAAAATTCTAAACTAGTTGCACTTTAAATTTTTGAATTTGGAGTTGATTGACCAAGTTATGGTCAATTGAATATTAGGGGCATTTTGGTTATTTTCAGGGTATTTCAAACTAAGCTATACATGGGAAAACCAATACTTCTATAGTGATGGGGCTATTTTCCTGAGTATTTTAAGACATATATTGTATATATTTGGACAACTATGTTAAGAGTTGTGAGGTATGTTTAGGTCCTAAAATATCACAACGTTATACATGCTCCGAAACTAATTTTTGAATTACGTCATTTGATTCATTTTATTTTTCTGAGTAAAATGAGATATATATTGGTTATGTTTCGAAAATTGTATAAAAAGTTATTAAACTTTAAAGATTTTGAATTAAATAATATAAATTAAATAAATAAATTTACTATTTATTATTCAAATTATATTATTTTACTGTTCATTTCTAAGGTTAAATTGAATTTATTGTATTATTAATTAATTAATCAATTATTTCTAATTTGTATTTAATTAGTATTAATTATTAATTAATTAATAATTAATCAATTATTTAATTAATTGATTAAATATTTAAATATTAAAACTACTATTGAATTAGGGTAGTGATAATTAATTAATTATCCTAGTATTTACACTCAATTAATGGATTAATTAATCTATTAATGACTAGTTTAATAATATTTAAATATTTATTTCATCAAGATTAAGATTAGCACTAATTAATCCTAATTAATTATTATTAATATTTATTTAAAAATTAATTTTATTGTTTAATTATCATTTTAATTAAATGAATTATGTCACTATTTATTAATTTAATTGAATAAAGTAAATTACTATTACTGTTTAATTAACATTAAAATAATCTTAATTAGATCCTGTTTAATCAATTATTATTAATAATACAATGTTAATTTAAGCATTAATTAATTAATAACAATTAACCTAATAATTGATAAATTGATATTTAATATTAACAATTAATTAGTTAATTAACCTAAATTAATTAATTAATATATTGCTTATTATTTAATAATAATTAACTAATTAATAGTAATTAAATCTAATAATCTAAATACTAAGCATAATTAATCATTAATTAATCACAATTAACATTAATTAACCAATATAATTAATAATTAATAATAATTACTGGTTTTGTCGGAATTGACCAGTGGGACCCACGGCTACCATGTGGCTGCCAGCTATTAGATGAGGCAGAGGGAGAGGGGACCCACGTGTTAGGTTGACTGGATGGAGGTGGGCCCTACCGAGCCACGTGGCAGCTCAGGAATGGGCCACGGGTGCTGGGTGGGACCCATGGCTGCGGTCGAAACGACCGCAGCGGGGCACACGCTGACGACCGCTGGCAGATTACGGGCCCCACGTGAGACACTTGGCGACCTTTACGCACATCGGGTGGCACCGCGGGCCTCACACGTCGCGGATGTGGACCCGAGCGAAATCAGGACGGGCCCGGGTCTACCCAGCCTGGCCTGGACCTTACCTCCTTCCTCGCGCGGCTACCAGAGGGCGGCGGGCTAGGGCACGACTTTTGCTGACCTTCCCGGTGCCGGACCACCATGGCCCGCCCGACCGACGATAACGGGAGGTTGCCAAAGTCACCGGCAATATCAAACCCTAGTGGCTAGGGTTCGGCGAAATTGGGCATAACGGTAAGTACTGTAGACTCAAGCCCAAATCCCATCGATTGGGTCGAGCTAACTCCGATTGGAGCCACTCGATCGACAATCCGACGTAGGCAATATGGTATCAAAGTGTAAATCCAACAATAGCTTGAATACAAGAGGAGGTCAGAGGAGTACCTGATTGACGGCTGCAGGAGGTGAGGGCTGTCGAGCTCAGACCGGGACACTTCGCGCAACGGCGAGTCCCGAGCGCACGGGAGGGTCCTTTATGGACCCTCAAGCAGAGTCGGCGAGGTGCGGGAGAGCGTCAATTGGCTTGGGCCGCGGTGAGCACGCCGCGTGGCTCGCGGGTGACACTGGCGAGGGGACGATGACTCCTGATAGTCCGTTCTTGATCCGATCGGACGGATCAGGCGAAGCAGGCTGCAGATCTGACCCGCTAACCTCGGATCCGAAACCAATAACGGGGCAGATCCGACCCATTAAGAACGGGGATCCAACCCGTTAAGGTATTAAAATAATAATATTTAATTTAATTTACAGTTTCTTATTTATTTAATTAATTATAATAAATAAAATGACTTTAGAAAAATCCCAAATATTAATCCGTAATTAATTGAGGGGTGAGGAACGCAATGGCAAGGTCGGATTTTTGATCCGACAAGTTTATTATTTTCCCAATTTTGGGTATTTAAATAATATTAAAATATTCGTCAAAATTTTGACGACTTCCGGTTAACATAAAAACATCATCCCTAGCTAATTTGGGGCAATGAGCGCAATGATGAAGTCCGTTGTTTCATCTATGGTCAATTTAAATAGATCAAATTCTAGGGTTTATGGATTTTTTTTTTCAAAAATCAAGTTTTAATTCATTTGACTCCTGATTTGGACTAGGTCTTGGTGGATGACTCCTAATATCTTGATTAACACTTATGATCAAGATTAAGACTAAGATTAGTCATAATTGACTAAGGTAATAATATAGGTTATTACATATAATCCTACATTAAGATGAATCAACCAATTCTTAATACTACTGAAACAATCTAGCACTATGGGTATTCCCTACTATACCTAACTAATAATCTAGTTTCAGATGATTTTATTTAATCAATAAGGATTTATCAAAGCTATTAATCCTTACTCTAAATGGGTGAGTCCTACACAAGGCTCTAATGATATGTTCAATAGATCACTCAATATTGATTTTTACCGCAAGGGAAAAGTTCCATTCTAATTGCTTTAGGTGATTCCTACCACGAGGTATTAAGATCAACTTTTAAAGTTAGAAATGATCATTTAAGATTCTACATCAATAAGTTACAAAAGTTCTTCCTACCTCAATGTATCAATATTTAAGGTCTTTAAGCATTTCAAAAATGATCCCATTGCAAGACCCTTAAGATCTCATTTTTATATTTCTTAAGTTAACATTCAAGGTTTACTTATTAGTCTTGGATTAAAGTGATCAGATTAGATGATTAAAATCCATCTGATCGTATTTTATTCTACAACCATAGGATAAAATCAAAGATATTATTAGAGTTAGATAATTTCATAAATCATTACAATTTTATTATCCATGTTATGCTAATAGTCTTATATATGAGAAAATCAAAGATCTAAAATTTAGATTCAGATAATTCAATCACATATATTCAATATTAACCTTAGCACTTGTAATTCAATGATTTAAGATCAACACTAAATTAGATGCATTATTAGAATAATGTCAGTTGAATTATCTTACAATCAAGTTAATTGATTAAGGTGATTAAGGTTTAGATTTTAATCAAGATAAGTTAGGATTTAACACATAGCCTTACCAAAATTAAGACCAATTATTGATTTATAGATCAATGACAAATCAATATATTATTAGTGTACTATTGGTGTATTATTGATGAAAAATTTTAGATTTAGATTAAGTATCATTTACTTAATCAAGGTCATGAGATTCTTATGTTCAAATATAGTTTAATGTCAATTTAGCATATCAAGGTGTCCAAATGAATGTTAAAGTTCTTTAACATTGTGGTGCCCCACTCTTTAATCTACAAGATTAAGCTAAGGGGTGGTATGTCACTCTAGCTGACACTTCACTTATCATTAAATTAGGATGAAATCCACAATTCTCATAATAAGGGAAGGAGTAAGCACATAATCAAACATTCAGTCACTTAATAAGAATTCATACAGAGTACAGAAGCAATTTATAATAAGAAACATCTAAGCATCACAGTATGAATATAATGAAATACAACTCAGAATATAAGCATATAATAATCCAAACACGCAGTCATAGGTACCTGTGTTATTATAACATTTAATGTTTAAACAAATATAAGAGAAAATACGCTCATCATCACAGGTAAAATAAACAGCTAAATATCCTCAGGTCCAAGCTGCTGCTCCTCCAAGTAAGGCTCCTTCTCAGGTATTTCAACCTCAACCTGTTCTAAACCTGATATTGTTAGTTTCACAATGTAGGGCCTCAGCCAAAAAAATAAAATCTTGTGTTAGACAATTGTCTAAGTATATTTTAAGCTGATGGGTTGTATATGTGTTTTGTAATATTACCATTTATATTCTCTAAGCAACAACTATATAAGGGAGTAACTAGCAGTACAATAAGGAAGGAAAAAGCTATAAATAATCATTTATAACTTAAACAAAAGAGAGGCTAAGACATGCCTCAAATGCAAGCTAAATAAGGTAAGGCATATGAATATAAATAACTAAATAAGTACTGGAAGAAAATACTACATCCTAAATATGCTGGTGATCAAGAGATACATGCAAATTAAAATAACATAACTCAACAGTGATACATATAATAATAGCAAAATTTTAACATCATAAAATATGTATATAAGCAGAACAAAGAAATAGCTGACTGAATAAAAATACTGAAAAGTAAACAAAACATCAGAATTAAACATATGTGTAAACATCTATGTACTATCTGTCATACAGAAAATAGCTAATCTAGCCCACCGAATATCAACGATTTTAGCACCATCACGGCTAAGGCACAAAACTGTGTACCCCTAGTGTCAACAAGGAGACTAGACAATTAGCACACAATGAAATAACAGAAGATATAATAAGGTCTTCTCTTAGTGTCAACAAGGAGACTAGGCAATCAGAAGACATAACTGAGAGGCAGCTCTAACATATATAATTAATATCTTTAATCAATTACTTTAATATTTTCACAAAAAATCTAAGGAGTCTCCATATTTTCCTAACATTTTATTCATGCATCAAAGATCTTATATGATATGCTCAAGGAGTTAAGGCACACAAAAAAACAATGAATGCGTAGCAACAATCATCAAATAGAAGCAAGGGACTCTACTAAACATGATAATATCATTTGTTTTCTAATTTATCCATTCTAACTATTCCAAGTTACACCAGTTCATGATCATAATTTTTTTACTACCGAGTGTAACTTAAAAATTCATTCTTATAAGTTAAAAAGGATTAGAACTGATCATGTTCTAATCTTATTCAATCAGATAGACGACTATGAGTTGAATTAATAAATCATACATCCTAGTTTTGTGAATTTAGACGTTCTACCTAAGATCTGATCAAGATCTTCTAAATTATAGATTATGGATTAAACACCATGAGAATTGGGCTTCATCACATAATCCAAAAGGGTAAGACCTAAGTTCTAGGTTTCATTCTAAAAGTGCTCTACTAGTTAAGGCAAATCCTATTAAGTAATTAAGCTTAATATGATGAATCTCCTATCTTAAGTCTAATATTAAAAGAAAAAATAATCAAAATAAAAAAAAAGTCTAGAAACCAATAAAACCAATGTTTTACCTATTGGGTAACCCATTTACCCAATGAATGAACTCTAACCTATGATATAGTCATAGTCTCAGGAAAGGTCCTTAAGGTTTAGTGTTAAGGACATAGGGAAATTCTAAAATTTGACCTAATGGTTGATTTTACTCACTTAAATATCACTAATACAATTATAATATTAGCTTTAGAGTCTTAAAGAGGTAATTAAAGGTTAAGGGTACTTAATCCATTCTTAAGGCAAAATGACTATTTTGCCACTACTTAAGGGTTCAAAAAATCAACTTTTGATTTAAGGTTCCAAATTAGAATTTCTTAGTTCTAAATGATTCCTTACTGTCTAACTTGAAGATAGACAGTAAGTACGCTCAATTTGGACGAGAAACTGATCCTACAGGTCCAAATTAAGGTTTTTTGCCTAAGAGCCATTTAGTTATTTTGACTCTACCAAAACTTAAATTTTTATGCAATTTATTGTTGGTGACTGTTCAAGGATTCCATAGAGTCCAAGAACACTACATTCTAAGGCCAATTGACTACGTTATGGATGTTTTAAGTTTTGAGGGGCAATTTAGTAATTTCGAGTCGATCAACGGGTGACAAAACCGAACTTTTTTGTTTGAAGTCCAATTCTTACAAACTCAGTTTCTATAGCTTCTCTATAATATACTAAATATGTTTGTAGGGAGTAAACCCAATTTGGACCTCAAATTATCAAGTTATGACCTAACTAAGGTTAGAGGTATTTTAGTCATTTTCTAAGTTTCTAGGGTTCATATCTTAAATATTATTTCAGTTTGTTGATGAAATTAAAATTCTAAACTAGTTAGCATCTTAAATTTTTAAATTTGGAGTTGATTTGACCAAGTTATGGTTATTTGAATGCTAGAGGTATTTTTGTCAATTTTTCCTAAAGTCAACTAAGAATTCTAGAGTTGACTTTTTGTCCTGATGTCCAAATGGGAAAACTAATACTACTACAGTGATGGGGTCACTCTCCTGAGTATTTTTTAAACCCATATTAACTATGTTTGGTCAACTAGGTCAAAAGTTATGGGGTCTTAAAGAGGTCCTAAAATGCTAGTTCATTATGCGTATCCCGAAATTAATTTTTACATAACACCATTTGATTTCTTTTATTTTTTTGAGTATTTTGAGACCTATATCGACTATATTTGGATCATCCTACAAAAAGTTATTAAACTTTTAAGTTTTACTATTCAAAAATATAATTTGTATTATTTTATTATTCATTTATTCAAATTAAATTAATTTACTATTCATTTTTAAAGTTATATATATATATATATATAATTTTTGTAATTATTAATCCATTAATTAATCTGTAATTAATTAAGATCTAATTATTAATTAAATATTAATTAATCCATTATTTAATTAATCTAAATATATAATATTATTAAATATTGATTTATTGTTTAATATTAATTAATCATTTTAATTACTGTTAATAAATAATTTTTATTAAAATAAACCTAATTATCCTCTAATTATTAATTACAGTTAATTAATTATAGATTACTATTGAAAAGATATTAACTCTAATTATAATTAATTAACTACTTACTGTAATTAATTACTGATTTACAGTAATTAATTAGATTAATTACTGTCTGAATTAACAGTGAGCCTACTCGTGACACGTGGCAGCGCCTGATTAGGGGCTGTTATGCGTGTAGGCCCCACAATACATGTGGCATGCCCGGTGGCCGCCACGTGGCACTATGGACCCCACGGGTGAAGCCGAATAGCCGCGGGGCTCGGGCAGTGGGCCCCGCATGACACGTGGCGTGCCCAGAGGTTGCCACGTGGTGCAGTGGGCCCCACAGCCGAAGTCGAGGAGCCGCAGGCTCGGGCAATGGACCACATGACACGTGGCGTGCCCAGAGGCTGCCACGTGGCACAGTGGGCCCCACGGTAGAAGACGAAGAGTCGCGGGGCTCAGGCAGTGGGCCCCATATGACATGCACGTGCCCAGAGGCTGCCCTGTGGCACAGTGGGCCCCACGACCGAAGCCGAAGAGTCGTGGGGCTCGGTGGTGGGTCCCACTTGACACGTGGCACTCCTGGAGGGTGCGGTGCAACATGACACTCCTTGAGGGTGCCACGTGGCACTGCGGGCCCCACTAGGGCTTACGCAGACCCGAGGATTTCGGGTCGGGCTCGGGTTGACCCGACCCGACCCGGACTTCACCCTCTACGTGAGGCATCCCGTGGGCGCCTGGCTAGGGCACGGCGTTTGCCGGCCTTCCCAACGCTGGACCACCTCGGCCCGCACGACCGACTGTAGCCCACGTCAGGGCCTACACGACGGCGTGCGGACCATCGCCGGAGGTGGCCGGAGTCGCCAGCAAAACCTAACATAGGTTCTAGGGTTCGGCGTCGAGATCCCTAACGGTTTCTACAGTGGATCCCGAGCCTAATCCGTTCGATCGGGTTGAATTGAGCCCGATCGAACCGGTTGATTGTCGATCTATGGCATGCAATAACGTATCGAAACGTTGGATTAGAAAATGCGCGAGTAAGAAGGGAGGATCGAAGGTACCTGATCGACGGCTGCAACGGATTCGAAGGCTTGAGACACGGACTGGATCCTTTTCGCAAACGGTCGGTCCCGAGTGCACGGGAGGGTCCTTATGGACCCTCGGGCGGAGTCGGCGAGGCTCCGGAGGGCGCCGGTTGGCCAGGGCTGCGGCGGACGTGCCGCGGGGCGAGCGAGCGAGGGCGGAGCCCTTGAAACGAGACGCCGCTTTGGTGCCGTCCGATTCGAGCAGATTGGACAGTCCCAATGGATCCGTCCTATCAGACGACGGAAGGAACGCCGTCCACTTAAGTTGACGGCGCAGAAACGGCGTCGTCAACTATTAATAATTAAATCTTATTTTTTTTTTTAACAAAATCCAAAATTTTTTGAATATGTTTTTCCTAGCTATTTGAGAAATGAGAAACGCAATGGTGAGGTCGGATTTTTGATCCGACAAGTATTTTTATTTCTCGATTTTCGGGGCATTTAAATATTATTAAAATATTCGCCGAATTTTTGATGACTTCCGATTGACATGAAAACTTCACCTCTAGCTAATTTGGGGTCAACGAATGCAATAATGATGTCTGTTTTCCAATTCGAGGTCAATTTAGATAGGTCAAATTTTAGGGTTTCTGAATTTTCCAGAAATTAATATTTGATCCATTTGACTCCTGATTTGGACTAGGTCTTAGAAGCTGACTATAATTGACCTAATTAGCACTTATGATTAGTCTTAAGACTAAGATTAGTCCTTATTGACTAAGGTAACAACCTGAGTTGTTACAAACATACATCTTAATATTATGAAAGCATAAGAATGTAAAGTGACATAAAATAAAAGTTAATTAAGTCTAACCAAATCATAAATCAAAACGAATGGATTAGCACTTATTATAAATCTAGAGAACTTAAGTTTCATGCAAATTTGGGTTAATAAGATCTACTTAGTCAATACAAGCATTCAAAAAATCTATTCTTTAATATTTGGCACAAAATGTTTAAGACACATGAGAGGTTTTAGCGCATGTTATAAAGGACAAACTTTCAAATTTGATTTTCACATAAAATTTTATATAATGCTCAATCTTGCATAAACTTTTGGGCTACTAAGGTCCTAGGGACTTTAAAATTCAGCCTTATTAGGGTCCTAAGGACTTTAAAATGCAAACAATATGAAGTTTTGGCCATTCCAGATAATTATAGGCACTTTCGGGCGATTCTGGGCGCTACAGTGAGCTGTAGCACCTTTTGGTCGAAAGCCAGGCGCTACTGCTGTAACAACAACCTAGATGTTGTTACATGTCAATTAGTAATCTTATTGACTCTAAATCTCCTTCATTATTCTCATAATAAAGTTAAAAGTCCCCATTTCAAATTTCGTATGATTTGGAGACCGTTTGGTAATTTCCAATGTTTCCTGATTTTCAGATAATCCTGAAGATACCTAAATTATTTAGACTTCATAATCAAAAATGGAGTCCGCCATTAGATTCAGTAACTTCAAATTATCTAAGAGTGTTATTCTGGGAATTTTTGGAAATCGTTGATTTTCCCGGATTTCCTATTGTATTTCGATCGCTCTGAAAATTTTGTCAAAATCAAGAATTCAATTTAAGTCAAATAAAAATTAAATAAAAATATCATCTTATATTGCCTATTGATAGGATCCTACTGCAAAAATTTGAGCATATTTGGGATCCCAGATTGTCCTGAATAAATTCATGAAGTTTAAACTTCAAAGGCTAATAATATGAAAAATATAAATTGGAATTTGGAAATTTTTGTATATCTAAGTTAAGCATCATATGAGGATGCTATATTTCAAGTTTCGTTAATTTTCAAGTTTCTGATTTATCATATTAATTTTCCAAGTTTTTCACTTAAAAATTAATATAAAATAAAATACTTCTCCAAATTTAATAATTTTTAAACGCGTGCGTTCGTCTCGTTGAGACGGTCGTTTTGATACCAAGTTTATAATTTTTAGAGCTTAAATGACTCCAGATCTTGGCTCAGAAATTCTAGCCATTTATTTTTGATCAAACAGCTTAATTAGAACATAGAATTTCTTATACATATACCTCATCTAACCTAAATTATATAAATTTTCTTCAAACCTAATCTACCTCAGCCGAAATATCCCTCTACTCTCTCGCACGCAAGCTGACACTTCCTTTCCTCTCCCGTAAGAATCGCTCTACTCCTTCCTCATGGAGCAGAGAGCTCCTTCTATCCCCCGGCCGCCCCTCCTTGCCGAGAGACTTCTGCTAGTCTCGGCAGAAGGCAGCTAGCTTTCTCCCTCTCGGCTCTCCATTCCTAAGGTGGTCGGCGTGCTCAAGCATTAAGCGAAGGAGGCAAGGATCGGTCCTAATCGGCATAAGGAAGAATTCGTAAGCTTTAAGGTTGACTTATAAATTAGTATCAAGAGAAATGCTGCGCTAAATGCTATTATCATATAGCAAAAATAAGTCAAATGATGCTTCCCCTATAAATTGCTGAATTAATTTCTGCATCTTCTAATATTTCATAAATGTTGAATTAGGATGTATGAATTTATAGGTTGGTAGATTGTTTTGTTTAATTTTATGACTTATAAATTATTGTTCTTTATAATTGCCAAAACTATATTAGAATTGGAAATGAGCAATCTTTTAATGGATTGAACTCTATTTTAGAATTGGAAATGAGCAATCTTTTAATGGATTGAACTCTATTTTAGAATTAGAAATGAGCAATCCTTTAATGGATTGAACTCTATTTTAGAATTGGAAATAGTCAATGGATTGACTTATATACTGATTTGTGAAATTGGTTTTTTGAACAAAAACAAAGGAGATTCTGCTGAAATTTCTAAGAATTTAGGACTTAGAAATTTCAAAGAAAATATTAGATATTTTCATAAGTTAAATTATTTCAAGTAGGGTATAATCTATCTCTTTTCGTAACTTCAATTATTCAATATCAATTAATCTTAGATAACTTCATGATTTAATCGAGTTGATAATTTATGTTTATAAGTTAAATAAGTAAGTTATTAGAATCTCTTATAACTTACACTTTCATTAACTTAGAAATCTTTAAACATTCTTTCTTCCTTACTAGTTTCCTTAAACTTTAATCATAAATCTCTTTGATTTGATTAGTTTATGACTAGTATATGATGAACTTTAATTCATGGAATTATTGATTTCCCAACTTATCTTCCTTCTACTTATATTAAAATTGACTTAAAGATCAATATCTATTAGTCAATTTGGAGCTCAATTAGCTCCAAACATTAAGTAGATTATTAAAGTTTAGATAATAAAAGAATATCACATAGTTATAATTATTGACATTTATTGAATGCTTGCATAGCTTTGAGCATTTTCCTTGAATATTCATTCAAGATCATTGTGCATGAATAAAGAATTTCATAAGACTTTAAGGAGAATGCCTTATGGCAAATTGAGTATTAAAGATAGCGCTTATAAAAAAGGACTTCACAATTTAGAGAGGGTAAATGTGAATCTTCGACCTCCCCATTGTATCTAGTTAGACAGACGTGCTTAACTTCTCGCCCCATTTTGTAGTGTACTCCTATAAATGAGGTAGCTCCTAAATATAACTTCAATTAAAGATACGAGAGTTCTTTTACAATCTTATTAATTGCAAGATCTCTTCATAACTGTTTAGTTATGCTTATAATTCATAGTCCTAGGCTATGTTTGTCTTAGATCAAGAATCTAAGATACTTCTTTATTTCCTATGCCTTACACTCTCTATCTCTAGTATTGTATATTGGTTAATTCAGTTCAATTTGAATACAGTGTATATTGCTTAATTTCAATTAATGCTTCACTGTATTTAATTTGCATACTTAACATAAATTTCATTGAACATGTATTGTTTTCAGTTCATTTACTTAAATGCATAGAAGTTTCTAGCCTTTAGGATGCTTTCCCTTACCAATTTTAGTTACAGGCTAGGACTTGTATAAATATTGAGTATTTTTACTCAACTTATTTCATACTGTTTTCTTTACAGTTATGCTTAGTTCCTTTTTTCTATATTTTACAGCTATTATAGCTCCGCTGCTTACTTTAAATTGTAAATTATAATTGTGATATTTTGTTAATTTAAAAATATAGCCAATCTTAAATTGTGCTTAGACCGTTTAGTCTAACTACATTTTTTTCTTTTCTTTGGCCTCGCCCTATCATATTTAATTACAAAAATATGATAGAGTAAGAGCTCTTGATTTCAGGTAAAGCAGGTACACTTACTTGAAGGGATTTTAAAGAAATTGCTTTCGCTAAAGTTTAAACTGTTTACTTGTATTTTGTTTCAAATGAGAGAGTGATCTATTTACTATCCTCTACTCTTACTTTTAAAAAGTTTGTAATAATTAGATTATAAACTGTTTGAGTTTCTTAAGTTACTTTTGCCTACATTTATAAATATGTGTTGTATTTTCTATGTTTGTAATTGCTTGAGATAAATGAGTGGATTATTCAAATTACTTGCAATATTGTATTTACATGTATCTTTGATTTCATTCAATTTATATAACATATTTTAACTTAACAACTACTCATAAAGTGACTTGCCACTTAGCATCAACACTTGAATTGTTTTCTTCAAGTCGAGTGTTGGGTGTTAAGGTAACATCCCAATGTTTGGATTAAACTCTTATCCAATTATTGGGGTCGTTACAGTTGGTATCAGAGCCAAGGTTGAGGATGTTAAGTTAAAAAGAGATATCCACTCATCCAAGTCAACAACATAGAAAGGTAAAAGTACTTAAAGAGTGTCACCTTAGGAAAGTGAACGAACTTAAAATTCAATAATTGATAAAATCTTATTTGAATTAAGTAAATGATTCTAAAATGAAATAATCTAGAGTTCGAACTGGAATATATTTCTAATTCCTTTTAAAGTTGCTTATGACTTGTAGTTCCTATTTCTTTTTCATTCTTTCTGTGTACTCTTCCAAAGTACTACAACTTTTAATGAATTATATGAGAATCTTTCCTTTCCAAATTTCTAATTTTCCTTTCTTAATCTTCTTAGAATGGGTTATAATCAGATAAATAATTTCCTTCATCAAGTAAAGAAGCTGAATCTTTAGTCCCACCTCCTAATGAGGAGATAAAGGAGTCAATGCAAATGATGAAAGTTTTGGTTGAAATCTAAGAAAGGGCGGCTAAGAAGTTGCTTCTATAAGTGCTCCCTCTCACCTATCTTCAACCTTTCCACTTTCATATCTTCTATCTTTCATTCTTTCTGCATTTTTATTTTTCATACTTCATATAATTAATTTTCATTGGTTGCAATTAGAGTTTATTTTTCCTGTTAAAGGAACTCTAATTTTAAGAACCATCTTTGTGTCACTCTCTGCATTAAGGGTGCTTGTCACTCCTACATATCAGTGAGTTGTACATTTCCATAGGCTTCCAACATTTCAACCTGGGTAATGCTTAAATAATGCAAATGCCAATAAGTGTTGAAATGTCTAAAGCATGTCATGTTTGGTAGGCATCCCTATCAACAACCAACTCTTCCCATCCAAGCTTATCAAAATGCCGATTACGAATTTTGGCATAAAATTTAAGATTGGATCGATTGAGTCAGTTTAATGTCATAGCAATCTTCTCTAAGAAAATAAATTCCTTTAAGATAGGATGAAGGCTTAAAATTTTCAAAGGTATGGCTTGACCTTTGGTCGTGCGTACCAGGAAAGTATCTCTTGATGGTGAAAATGTGTTAGTTAAGATATCAAATGTACTGTATCTTTGGAGGCGACAATTTTCTTAGATTGGCAAGAGAATGGTTTCATCACAATACTTTAGTATTGGGTGCCATTAAATGTCCAGATCTTACACGTCTCCTGATGTTAGAACAGTTCCTTAATATCTATGCCATGAACTGGTTGAATCATACTTATGTAATGTTTGTTCGTGGGTACAACCATTTACACCGAGCTCCTTCCTATGAAAATTTTAGATCTATGTTTTATATTGAACTTCATTAAATATAGTGTTATTTCTTTTTACACTGTTCTCTTCTTCATTAATAGTTTAATGAATATGGTTTCTTTCCACTTGTGTTTTTCCTTCTTCCTTTCAATTAATATATCTTCAAAGTCTTCCAATTTAAGGAGAATTTTCTTTTCCAAAATTTTTAAAACTTCTAATTAATCTTGCTTTTTCTTAGCATGAATTCTAATCCAAACTTATCTTTATGTCAATTACAAACTTCAATATAATTTTAAGTATGGATTGTTGAGTAGAATTCATTTGACTCAAGGTGTAAAGTGAACCTTAATCGATGAATTCTAAGTGAGAATCTAATTAAGTTATTCCTCCTAAATTGGTGAGGACTTAAGAAGCTAGACTTAGTCGTTACCTCTAAAATTTTGGAGACTCGATTTAGAATCATCTTGTATCCTATCACTATATCAATTTCTCAGAATTGTTGGGAGGTGTAAGATTAATAGAATACCATAAGGAGAAATCGAGGCGGAGGATGAAACCTTATATTCCTTAGAGGATTTTAAAGTATCCTCGGAGGATAGGAATCCAATCACCTCGACCTTTTCTAATGATTTAACCACTGCAACTTTAGGTTTGGATCGATCATCATCCTTTAAATCTGAAAACCATTTTTCTATTAAATTTCTAACTCCAGCTTATGCAAACATGTCTTCTCTTGTGGCAAGATCATTTCCTTTAACAAGGAGTGATCTGATTAGATGTGCAGTTAATCTCCTTACTGCTCTATTGAGGGTGTAAGCCCTTGTTTCCAGTTGGCACCACTGAAGGCAGGAACTGCATCAAACTTGATTTCAAATTTAATTTCTAAAATTTTCGGTCATCCCTATCTTAACTTTTTGCTATTCCATTCCTCATTGTGGATGCAATAGGAATTAAGTTAACTTCTTAACTTAAGATGAGTAGTGCATTGTTCTTGTACTACTTAGATAGAAATCTTATATTTATTCTTCTTAGATAGAATGGCAAGAAGATTACCTTAGCTTATGGAGTAAAATGAGCTAGCTTATTCCTGTGCTAAAATAAGATGTGAGGTAATCACATACCTCAATCCAAGCTACAAAAAAGGTCAAGTAATACATAAAGAAATCTACTAAACATAAGTGAAACTTCTAAGTATATGATTAATATAAAAACATGCTGCTTTTATAATTAATCTGAAAGTACAGAGCTAAAAGTAAAGATCTAGCATCCTAACATGCCAAAAGTAAAAGTGACTGCTGAAAGATAAAAATGAATGTTCAAAGTTAAAATACAAACAACTGCAGAAAATGAAAATATAGCAAGATGAGTACTGAACTATAAGACAAGTAAGAACTGCAGAAAATGAAAATGTAGCAGAATGCATACTGAACTATAAGTCAAGTAAGAACTGCAGAAAATGAAAATGTAGCAGAAGGCATACTAAACTATAAGACAAGTAAGAACTGCAAAAAATGAAAATATAACAGAATGCGTACTGAACTATAAGTAAAGTAGGAACTGCAGAAAATGAAAATGTAGCAGAAGATGTACTAAACTATAAGACAAGTAAGAACTGCAGAAAATGAAAATATAACAAGAAGTGAACTGAATTGTAAGGTAAAAGCGAGCCAAAACTGTAAAGTAAACAAAAGTCAACTGCAAAGTGACTGTAATACAAATAAAATAACTGAAAAGTAACTGCAATTATGAGATATTCCTACTTAGTCCTGCCACCAGTAAAGTCCATCTGCTCATCTGGAAAAGTAGTCCCATATTCCATCTGAAAAGTAACTGCTAAACATCTAGAAAAGTAGTCCCAGATTAAAGTTAATTCCATCAAAAAGTACTGCAAATCATCTAGAAAAGTAGTCCCATATTCACTAGGAAAATAGTCCTAATCAGAAATAACTAGTATCTGGAAAAGTAGTCCCAGATATACTAGGAAAGTAGTCCTAATCAGAAACAGCAGGCACTAGGAAAGTAGTCCTAGTCCAGAATCACAGGCACTAGGAAAGTAGTTCTAGTCCAAAACATAGGCACTAGGAATGTAGTCCTAGCCCCAAAAGTTATCTTACAGGCACTAGGAAAGTAGTCCTAGCCCAAAACCACTCTGAAGTAAAGTCATACTACATGGCAGACTAAAAAGACATATCTCCTTAAATTTAGTAAAGCTATTTTCCATCAAATTTCCTTTTAACAATATGAAATGCCATATGAATATAATCAACATAGAATTAATCCTCTAATGCAATGTATCCAAATGTAAAGAAGTCCAAAGTAAAGGGAAGCATAGCATACAATATTCAATGAATATAAATAGTACTAAACAACATTTGTGATATCATCTTGTTTTCTATTTAAGATGTTCTAACTACTCTAAGTTACATAAGATTCAGAATCTTCAATTCCTACACTGTCTGTAACTTAGAATCATAAAACTATAAGTTAAACATAATTATGATTGGTCACATCCTAATTATAACTGAATCAAAGTCGCCTATAAAGTTAAATAAGTAAAATCAATTGTCCTAAATTATTATTTTATAAATCCCAAATAAACCTTGATTAGCCAAATCAAGATTTTAAAGGATTAAGAATCAAATTCAAAGAATGAAGTTTAATTCTTAATCACAAGGTTATCCTAAAGGACTAAGGTTTAATCCCATCTTACTGATTAAAGGTTAAGACAAATCCTATTGAATTAAGTCATATTAAATAGGATAGATCTCTAATTCTAATTCTAATATTAAAAGATCAAATAATCAATTAATAAACTATGAAAATTCTAATAAACTAGTAAGACAAAGGTTTCACCATAATGAGTAACCTATTTTACCCATTAGATGAATTCTAATCTAAGATCTATTCCTAATCTTAGGAATTAAAGCTCTTAATTACTAAGAGTGTCTCTCATGACACACATCCTAACTAGTGTTATAAAACCTATGGAAAGATCTAGGAATGATTAAGGAAGGGAAGCACTCAAATTTTACTTGGAAATTTCCTTAAGGACTTTAAAATGAGATCTAGATCAAAAATCAAATTAAGGATTAAATTTATCTAATTTCTATCTTAAATCACTTTATTTATGTTTAAAATGATTAGAATGTGATTTTAGGGTTTTAAAATGCTAAACCCTAATTTTGGGCAAAATTACCATTTTACCCCTACTTAAGGGTCTAAATCTCATCTTTATGAATTTGGGGTTAAGTTCTAAATTTTAACAAAGTAAAATGATTACTTACTGTCTAATATGAGTTTAGACCGTAAGATCATAACTTTTGGTTTAGTATTAATCCTTATAAGGTCAAATTAAGGAATTTGGCCTATAAGGGCATATTGGCTATTTCACCCTAATGACATATAATTTTTTTGTTACTTTATTGTAGGTTATGCCCTAAGGTTTTCATAGAATCTAAATTTATTAAATTCTAATAAGTATTGGTCAAGTTATGGCCAATACAACCCTAAGGTTAAAAGGGGTAATTAAGGGATTTCTTAATTAAGGGTCAAAATCCTAACTTTGTCAATTAGAATCCAAATTGAACAAAATTAATGGCTATGGTTTACAAATGGTCCACTGATCACAATGACATGTGGTAGGTTCAATTTGAACCTAATTTGGCTAAGTTATGACCTAATTAAAGTTTAGGGTGATTAATGAGTGATTAGTGAAATTAATCACTCAATCACTAATCCAATCTTACAACTAGGTTTTAATAGACTCTATGAGTTCTCTGAAACTTAAATCCCTCAATTTGAATTACTAGATTTGCTAATATTCACTAATCAAGCTTTAGGATAATTAGGGGTGATTGCAGATCTAACCGTTAGATCCTAAATATTTTTATAGCTTACTATAAATTAGGTTTTCCTAATCAAAATTGATATTTGGATTATCTAATTTGGGGCTAAATCGGCCAACTTATGGCCAATTGAAGTTTTTGTGTTATTTGATCTAATTAGGGTTGGGTCCTAATTGTGATTAGTCTAAATTTAATCTAAACAACAAAATAATTATTCTCATATTATTCCTTAATTTTTGCTGATTAATTTAGCATATTTAATTATATTATTTGGATGTGTATTTTATAAATTATGAATGTTAAAGTATTTGAGATTTAATTAATTAAATTAAATCTAATTATTATATTTATATTTGACTGTTTTGATTTTAATTGATTTTATTTTGATTTAATCATCTGTAAAAGAATTTAATGATTAGGATTATTAATTTTTATTTGTATATTTTTACTGTATGTATTATGTATAATATAAGTATTATATATATATATATATATCTGTTTATATATATAAATATATATAATTATTACAAGTGGGTCCCACACATATTTTCAATGGCAGAGGCAGATCCCGAGAGACACTTGGCGCCCTGTTATTCGTTGGGCAGAAGAGTGGGACCCACACCTGTCTCATTGAGACAGCGGCGACGGATGGTTGTGGGTCCCACCTTATGCGCACGTCCAGTACCCTGATGCCACGTGTCCTGCACGAAAATGTGCGGGTTGGGCCCGGGTCAACTCGGCCCGACCCGATCCTTCACCTTCCTCGCAGTTTTGCCGAAAGCTTATTAGGGTTAGCGAATTTTTGATGTTTTTGTCGCCGGCAAGATCCAGACCGCATGGATTTGGACAGAGGAGGTCAAGACTCATTGGGTTCAGGTTGAGTTACATGCGAAGACTTCATATTCGACACACAAAATCAAACCCTAATTTATTACGAGGCGCCGAGCTTTCGAAATAATGGTATGTACTGTTGGATTTTTGCGAAATTGAATCGATCGAACTCGTTAGAGTTCGATCGGTCCCGAAGGATTGTCAATCTAAGAGATGAAATAAGTATTCAAATTGAAATGAACGAGTAATATTATCATTTAAGGAAAAAGGAGGGTACATGAAATGAACGGTCGATAGGTTTAGGTTTGAGTCTGCGATGCTTCAGAGCTTGAGGAGGTCGTAGAGAACTAACTGAGTTTCAGAGAAACGATTGGGGAGCTTAAAATCCTGCCCTAAGCGTTGGATAAAGCGCCATTAAGCGGTGGTGCGCCTCGTGGTGCGGAGCGTGCCACGCGCTGTCTCCTCGCAGGAGCACGAGGGAGACAAAGTGGAGACCGTCCGATCTTTCGATCGGACGGTCAGGATTTCCCGTCCAGGATAACACCAATACGGATGGCGTTATATCAAGTAGCCAGCGCTGTTAAATCCTATTTAATATATTAATTATTTAATTAGTTTTCAATCATTTCATTAAATAAAATTATCTATTTAATTGCACTCCAAAAATTTTCAATAATTTACCCTTAGCTAAATGAAAGGTGAGGAATGCAACGGTGCACTCGAATTTTCATTTTGATGAGGATTTAATTATTTGATTTTTCGGGATGTTTAAATAATATTTAAAATATTCGATGAAAATCTAATGACTTCCAAATGCATCCAAAACTAATTTGGGGGTGGTGAATGCAATGGCGAAGTCAGATTTTCAATCTGAGATCTAGATAAAAAGTCAATTTCTAGGGTTTTGGGATTTTCCAGAAATCCAGATTTGATCTAATTGATCTTTGATTTGACTTAGATGTTAGAGGTAAGTTCTAAATGACTTAATTAAGCTACTTAGAACCATAATTAAGACTTAGATTAGTCTTAATTATTTTGAGTAACAACCTGGTTTGTTACAACCTTACAGGTGGTGCCATATACCATTAGAAAGGTCTTTTAGAGACCTTTCCATTGATACCAAACAAATTGATTATCCTAACTATGCAAACAATGGAGTTAAAGGTTCGGGTATGCAAAAGTGGAGGAAAATAAAGCATGAAATTTAATACCTTGAAGAACTGTAATGGCTTCCATACTTAATCATGGATCTCTAACGATGCAAAATAAGCATAAGAGCAAAATAAAGTAGCCAAGGAAGTAGAGTAAACGAGTACCTTAGCCTTTTGAAGAAGAAGAAGAAACTCTATTTTTCCTTCTGGAACTTGGAGAGGAGAAGCTTCTTCTTCAACACAAGGCCCAGCAATGGAGAAAGGAGGGAGGAAGAGCTTTAGTTTTTGCAAAGGGAGAGGAAGAAGAAGGCTAAGCTCCTTCTTAAAGGAGAATGGGAGGAGTGGGAGGTATGGCGATGGGAGAAAGGGGGGGGGTTCTGTTCCCTTGTGTGCGCCAAATTTTGAGGGAGAGGGGAGCCGGATGGAGGAATGGCAGGCGGGTCCCATACACGGGAGGAAAATGCATTTGAATAATTAATTATTCAATTTTAAACATTTAATTTATTAAAAATTTAGATCTAATAAGCGTGCTCTGAAAATCCTAAAAATTCACCTCTAGCTAATTTGGGGGTGAGGAATTCAATGGTGAAGTTAGATTTTAATTTCGATAATTATTTAATTATGCTAATTTTTGGATATTTAATTATATTAAAATATTCGTGAAAATTCGATGACTTTCAAACGTGCCCAAAACATCACCCCTAGCTAATTTGGGGGTAACGATCGTAATGACGAACTCAGATTTTGATTTTGAGGTCAAATTAAATACATCAATTTTCTAATTAATTAAATATTAAAATAATCCAAAATAATTGATTGAGCTTCGAATCGCTCCAAATCTTCAAGGTTTGGTTCTAATGGCTAAATAAACTTAATGGAATGATAATTAAGATGCTATTAAGCTAAAAATAAGCTAGATAATAACTTTTGGTTATTACAAAGATAGAATTTAGGTTCCTAAGAATCTCCAATCAGAAGTTTTATCTGAAGCTCATAATTCTGGTTTTACCATTCATCCAAGAAATAGTAAGATGTGTCAAGATCTCAAGAAAACTTTTTGGTGGCCATGCATGAAAAAGGACATAGCAACATACGTATCTAAATTCCACTCATGCTGCTTAGTGAAAGCAGAGCATCAGCTACTTGGCGGACTCCTAAAATCATTAAAAATTCTAAATAGTCTTAATTAATCATTAAGAGCAAGTACCAAAGTTTTAGACCAATTTAGAGATCAAATGAGCAAAACTCTAATTTTGGATAATTATTTAAATAAGAAAAATAATTGAATTATTTGACCTCAGATCAAAAATATGACTTCGTCATTGAGTTCCTCACCCCCAAATTAGCTAAGGATGAAAATTTAGTGAGTTTTAGAGATTGTTGAATTTTCTTGAGTATTTTATTGTATTTTAAATACTCAAAAAAATTAAATAAATAAATGGAGTTCAAATTAAAATTTTGATTTCACCATTGCATTTCTCACCTCCTAATTAGTAAGGAGTGAATATTTGAGATTTTTCTGAATACTTTTAATATCCTATCCTAATTAAATAAAAATGCATAATTAATTATAATTATTAATTATTAGTTATTATATTTTAAATTGCATGCGCCAACCCTATTTCCTTCGATCAAACAGCATGTTTGATCAGCGCCATCTGATCCTTTGTATTCGCAAACCTAAGGGCGGCCTACTGAGCGAATGATGAGAGACGTGTGGCAATCATCATGAGCTTCTCCAATGGCTGACCATAGGAGACGCTGCTAAAGGTTTCAATCCCCGCATTTAAGCCCATATTCCATCTACCTCCTTATCTACCCAAACCTCATCTTCCCCAATTCGTTAGTTTTGCAAGTTTGTGATCGGTGCAAATAAATGACTTCCTAAACCCTATATTCGAAATAGGTACCTCACCCAATTTTCCTTTTAGTCGTTATGAACGTGGGTGCGATTATTGCTCTGAAACTTAAAGCCATCGAATGAAAAAGAGTAGTGGTACATGCAAGATTTTATGTTGATAAGTGATGAGTCAAGGAAATGCAATTTTTAGATAGGTCTTCCAGGTTCTATAAAGTATCAATATAATCAGGATATATCTATTAATTATTATTTCTTGATCAATTCTGATTCATTATGTTATATTCCCTATTTCAGTTGCAGTTTTATTTTAATCTTTAATAGAAGTCAAATTTACTGTTGCCTATTATTTTTATCCATATTAGCAAGGCTACTCTTTAGTTTTGTAAGTACTCAAGCAGGCTCAGCATAGAATCTTATTACACTTTGATGATTCATTGAATTGAATTAGAATTATTGAATGCTATTGGTATTTAACTGAAACAAAACAAAACAAAAATAAGATGCTTTTTATAGCAGTACTTCCCAAACAAATGATAGAGTTAAGCATGGATTTCCATAGCTTGTTGAATTGCTAATCACTATTCTTAGGTTTTTGTATAATGGGGACAAACCTATTAAATTTCTATTATGATCATGGAATATTATGCTATGTTCTTTAAAGGTAGTTAAATCAATATATGAAATGAATTTCACGATTTCCAGTTTCCTAGTGATGTATGATTTTATAACCAAACAAAATGATTCTTTTTTCTTTATTTTGTTGAGCTAATTAGTATTTTGCAGAATGAATGGTAAATACTTATTATTCTCTTAAAATAGTTTCTTCATAGAGTAGCTTGAATAAGTGGCTCTTACGTAGTATGCTGGCTTACTTACTATTAAATTTGGCAACCTTGAAGTTTGTTAGGAAATAATAGATAGGCAAAAGAGAGGTGTTGTCAACATAAATTGAAGGTTTGTTAATGTAGTATCTCACCCCGTCATCGCGCGCAAAAGAGATAGTTATAATCAATTTCGGTGGCGGAGCGGCGCGCCACTCGGGGAGGTATATCCCGTCGCCCCGAATAGCTGAAAACCGAACCCGTCTGAAGGGTTGCTGACTCAACCTCAATGAGGGTTGACAGCTACTACTTAAGATAAGAGTAGTATCCTTATCCTAAATATTAGACAAATACATACATTGAATTTAGAATACAATAGGAATCCAATATACGTATAAGATATTAGCAATTTCAGTATACTTATCACATCACAATACTAAGTATATGTAGTATATAATAGAGTACAGAAGCTTAAAGCAAACATTCAGAAATATTCATCACAGAAATTGTATGAAAATATTTGGATTAGTGTATGCAAATATATGACTTAATGAAATTTTGGGATATTTAGGGTTCAATTAAGTGTCCTAATCACTATACCAAATATTAATCCTACTGAAATTTGGATGGCACCAAAATATTTTTCATAATTTTTTTGATCACAATGGTATATTTATTTGCAAAATTTGGATTTATATCTTGTGAATTATTAAGGTCCAAAGTTTAGATATTATTTGCATTAATTAAATTAAACTAAATTTAATCTAATTAATCTTCTTTTTATCTTTAATATTTACATATAGTTTAATTTGTATTTTCTGCAGGTATGGTGGGCCCCACGGGGTACGGCATCTGGCAGACGTCAGACGGGCGGTCCACGTGGCAGGAGGTCACTAGCCGAGGCGCTGTGAGGAAGGTCCACAGCTGCTGTCAGCAGAGATAGCCGCAGTGCAGAGGTGTGGGTCCCTCACTCCATGTGGCGCTCTACAAGTTGCGGTGGAGGGGATGGTGGGGCCCGCCACTTAAGACACGCTGAAAATGGGTTGGGTTGAGCCCGACCCAGCCCGACTCACGCCCGAGCTAAACCCGGTGAAACCAGGACACCAGCGGCTAGGGCAGCCAAAACGAAGGCCGTTCCAGCGCCCTCAGCGGTCGCCCATATACCGATCAAAAGGTCTCGGAGAGACCTTTTGATTGGTATCTGAATCGACACCGGATGAGGTCTATAGCTCTGGCTAGAACAAACCCTAACAACTACACAGCGGGACGAAGCAGTTTAACGAAAAGCACTGTGGCTGTGTAGCCAAATTGAAACGATCGGGTTCGATCAAACTCGAACAAACCCAATCAAAGCTTAATCTAGCAAATGGAATAGCTAACAAAAATTGAAGATCAACAATCTAATAAGGGATTGAGAGACACCGATACCAAGTTTTCGACGGCTGATAGCGTTAGATCGAACAGAAGATTCCTCTTCTTCGCAGATGATCACTTTGAGCAAAAGTCCTTATTGGGATGTCGATCCGTAGTCTTAACCTGCTCCTAAAGTGGCGGATCGACATCTGCGGGGCTGCCGAGGTGTAACGGCCCCAATAATTGGATAGAAGATTAATCCAGATATTGGGGTGTTATCTTATGTGGCTCCCCACACCCTTAATCCGCCAAAGTATTAGGTTAAGGGTGTGGTGTCACTCTGGTTAACCCCTCACTTACCATTGGATTAGGATAGACTCCACAATCCACCTGATTAGGGAAGGATTAACACAGAATCAATCTAACACTCACTATATAAGTAAACGTACAGAGTGCGAAAGTGATTTAAGGAAATGTAAATCATCCAAGCATCACAATATAAATAGCAAAAGTAGAACTCATAATATAAGCATACCATCCAAATACGCAGTCAATGTACCATGTATTATTACAATATTTAACAATTTAAATAAAGAAAGTACAAATGCTCTCATCCTCACATATAAAATAAATACTAAACAGCGGCTTCTTCCACGGGCTCCTCCTCTGGGTATGGCTCCACTCCTAACTCCTGCTCATCTAACTGATGAGGATCTGCCATTGTTGGTTTCACAATGTATGGCCCTAGCTAAAGAAAAGGAAAATCTGGTTAGACAATTGTATAAGTACATTTTAAGCTGATGAATTATTATGTGTTAAGTAATATCACTATTCTACAACAGCTAAGCAACATATATATATGTAAAGGAGCAGCAATCAGTACCAAAGAAAAGGGGAAAGCTATAAACCATCATTTATAACTTAAGCAAAGAAAAGGAAAGAGGCTGAGACATGCCTCGCATACAAACTAAACAAGGAATGGCATATAAATATACATAACTAAATAAGTGCTGTAAGAAAAGTTCTACATCCTAAACATGCTGGTGATCAATAGAAAATATGTCAATTAAAATAAACAACTCAGCAGTGGTACATATAAATAGCAACAAGGTTCTAACATCCTAAATATATATAAATAGCAGTACAAGGAAATAGCTGACTGAATAAGAATACTGAAAAGTAAATAACAACAACTGCATATAAAATCATACGTGTACAATCTGTCATACAGAAAAGAGCTACATTAGCTCACCAAAAAGTGGTTGAAGGTTTTAGCACCAGTACGGCTAGGGCGGTTCCTAGCACGATACGGCTAAGGCAACAACAGTCAACGTAAAAGGCCCTAACATAGTACGGCTAGGACGATTCCTAGCACGATACGGTTAGGTCACCAACAGTCATACCCGAAAGATCCTAGCACCAGTACGGCTAGGGCAGTTCCTAGCACGATATGGCTAGGGCAACAATCGGTATGAGCAAAAGAACACTGAGAGGCAGCTCAAATACATCAAATTATTATCTTCTCATTAATTGCTTTAATATTTTCACAAGGAATCTAAAGAGTCTCCATATTTTCCTAACATTTTATTCATGCATCAAATATCTTATATGATATGCTCAAGGAATATGGCGCAAAAATACAAGGAATGCGTAAGCAACAAAGTATCAAACAGAAGCAAGAGACTCTACTAAACATAGTGATATCATTTGTTTTCTACTTAACCTTCTAATTATTCCAAGTTACACAAGTTCAGGATCACCATTTTTCTACTGTCGAGTGTAACTCAAAAATTCGTCCTTATAAATTAAAAAGGATTAGATTTGATCAGGTTCTAATCTAGTTCAATCAGATAGACGACTACGAATTAAATCAATAAATCATACGTCCTAGTTTTTATGAATTTAGACGTTCTAACTAAGATCTGATCAAGATCTTCTAAACCTATGGATTATGAATTAAACACTACGAGATTTAGGTTTAATCACATAATCCAAAAGAATAAGACCTATGTTCTAGGTTTGTTCTATAAGTGATCTACTAGTTAAAGCAAATCCTATTAAGTAATCAACCTTAATATGATGAATCTCCTACCTTAAATCTAGGGTTAAAAGATAAAATAATCAGAACGAGTTGTAAAATAAAAGAAAGTCTAGAAACTAATAAACTAAGGTTTCACCCGTTGGATAACCTAATTTACCCAACGAATGAATTCTAACCTAGGATCTATTCCTATTCTCAAGAAAGGTCCTTAAGGTGTAGTGCTTAAGACTTAGCATAAATTATTGGGATTTGACTTAAGGGTTGATTTCACTCGCTTGATTGTTACTTAGAAGATTATAACGTTATTCTTAGTGTTCTGGAAATATTATTTAAAGGGTAAGGGTACTTAATCAAATCTTAGGGCAAAATGACTATTTTGCCCCTACTTTAAGGGTCAAAAAGTCAACTTTTGACTTAGGGGTCAGAATTGAATTCTATTAGTTCCAATTGATTCCTTACTGTCTAATTTGAAGATAGACAGTAAGTACGCCTAATTTGGGCGAGAAACGGTCAAGTTATGACTAAAATAAGGCTATGGGTAATTTGGTCATTTATCTAAATTTATAGGGTTCAGATCCTAAATAATGTTTCAATATGTTGATGACATTGGAGTTCTAAGTTAGATAGCTTCTTGAATTTTTGAATTTGGAGTTGATTTGACCAAGTTATGGCTGTTTGAATTCCAAGGGCAATTTGGTCATTTTTCACTAAAGTCAACTCTAAGTTCTATGGTTGACTTTTATCCTGATGTCCAAATAAGAAAACTAATACTACTACGATGATGGGGCCGCTCTCCTGAGTATTTTAAGACCCATATTGATTATGTTTCGATAACCGGGTAAAAAATTATGAGGCTCTAAAGAGGTCATAAAATGCTACCTCGTTATACGTACCCCATAATAAATTTTTCATTACGTTATTTGATTACTTACATTTTTCTGAGTATTTTAAGACCTATATTAGCTATGTTTGGATCATCCTATAAAAAGTTATTAAATTTTTAAGATTTACTATTTAAAAATACAATTTGAATTATTTTACTGTTCATTTATTTAAATTAAATAATTTTACTGTTCATTCCTAAAGTTTTTATATAAAATTTCTGAAATCATTAATCTTTAATTAATCTGTGATTAATTAGGCTTAATTATTAATTAACATTAATTAATCTATTAATTGATTAATTATAATTATTTTTAAATTTTTATTTTTAATGTAATAAAGTAATTAGTATGAATCTCTATTTAATTAGTCTTAATTACTTATTAATATCTAATTATGAATAATTAATTATACTTTACTGTTTAATAATAATTAATTATTCTAATTAGTATTTAAGATTTAATTAACTATAATTAATCTCTAATTATACTTAATTAATTAAGGTTATTGTTCAAAAATAATTAACACTAATCCTAATTTAATTAACCACTAATTATAATTAATTAATCATTAACAATAATTAATTAACACTAACAGTAAATTAATTAATAATTTAATTAACAAACAATGGCCCCCACTAGACACGTAGCACTGCCAGAAGTTGCCACGTGACACTGTGGCCCCACAGGGGCTGAGTCAGCTCGGGTGACTGTGCAGTGGGCCCCCCCCCACCTGACACGTGGCACTGCCAGAGGTTGCCACGTGGCACTGTGGGCCCCACAGGAAGCTTAACCGCCGCGGGTGACCGGGTAGTGGGTCCCACTTGCCACGTGGCGGGCCCAGAGGCTGCCACGTGGCACTGTGGCCCCACTAGGGAGTCGAATCGTCGAGCGGGCTCGAGCAGTGGGTCCCACTTGCCACGTGGCGGGCCCAGAGGCGGCCATGTGGTACTGTGGGCCCCACTTGGGAGCCGAACCGTCGAGCGGGCTCGGGCAGTGGGTCCCCCACTTGCCACGTGGCGGGCCCAGAGGCTGCCACGTGGCACTGTGGGCCCCACTGGGGAGCCGAGCCGTCGTGCGGGCTCGGGCTGTGGGCCCCATGTGACACGTGGCACGCCGGATGGCTGCCATGTGGCGTTGTGGGCCCCACGGCCGAAGCCTAAACGACGCGGGGCTCGGCTGGTGGGTCCCACTGGACACGTGGCAGGCCCTGAAGGCGCCACGTGGCTCGGTGGGCCCCACCTGGCCTACCCGGACCCGATCGCAGCCGGGTCGGGCTCTGGTCGACCCGGCCCGACCCGGACGTCACCCGCTTCACGGGGCGTCCCGAGGGCGCCGGGCTAGGGCACGGCATTTGCCGGCCTTCCCGGCGCCGGACAACCTCGGCCCGCACGGCCGACGGTAGCCCTCGACGAGGCCTACACGTCGACGGGCGGACCCTCGCCGGAGGTGGCCGGAGACGGCGACTAAAGCTAACCCTAGGTCCTATGGTTACGGGAGAGGGGACGAGGCGGAACCCGTAGGGTTCAAACTCCGATCTGGGTCGATCGGACCTGATCGAACTCGATCAGGTCCGATGGATCGTCAATTCATCCGAAATCCTACAATAATCAGGCATCAAAATGCCGATCAGATTACGCGAAGGGGGTCAGAGGGGGTACCTGAACGGAAGGCTCGCAGACTCAGACGGACGGCTCGGCTCGGGTTCGGTCACTCCGGGCTCGGGTTTCGCAAACCCGGAGCCCGGAGCCGGCCTGAGGTCTTATAAGCCCTCTGGCGACCTCGCCGAGGTCGGGGAGGGGGCCGGTTGGCCGGGCGGGGCGGCGGAGCGCCGCGTGGCGTCTGGGACGGAGAAGCCGAGGACGAAGGGTCCCGAGCCGTTCGATCGATCCCGATCGGACGGCTCGGATCCGTCTGATGCGATCAGACGGAGGAGGCGACGGCGACGGCTGGATCTGACAGCGCGCGCGGTTAAGTGGACGATGCCGTAGTTGGGAATAAAAAATAATATTTAATTAATATTTTAATTATTAAATTCCTAATTTAACATAGATATTTAAATCATCTCCAGAAAAATTCCAAATATTCACCCCTAGCTAATTGAGAGGTGAGGAACGCAACGGTGAGGTCAAATTTTCGATCCGATGAGTATTTTGATTCCTCAATTTCCGGGGTATTTTATATTATTAAAATATTCGTCAAAATTTTGACGACTTCTAATTGACCCGAAAACTTCACCCCAAGCTAATTTGAGGTCAATGAATGCAATGGCGGCATCCATTTTTTGATCGGAGGTCAATTTAAATAGGTCAATTTTTAGGGTTTCTGGACTTTTAGAAATTAGGATTCGATTCATTTGACTCCTGATTTAGACTAGGTTTCAGAGGTTAACTCCAATTGACCTAATTAATACTTATAATTGTGTTTAAGACTTAGGATTAGCCCTAATCGACTATGGTAACGACTCGGGTTGTTACACCTTAGCACCCGACACTTGATTAGAAGAAAACAAATCAAATGCCGATGCTAAGTGGTCAAGTCTCTTTATGAGCATTTGTTAAGTTAATGAAAAAGGAAGATACAAATAAATGCAGTAATACAAGCATTTACAAATAAGCAATCCACTCATTCATCCCAAGCAATTTTATATATATAGAAGATACAACACAAATTAATAATTGAAATAAAAGTAACTTAAGTAACTTAAGTAATCTAATTATTACAAGGCTTTTTAATATACATGGCAAATACAAGTGAATTATATATATATATATATATATATATATATATATATGATTAAGCGGACGCAGATTTCCATAAGGGTTTTTCAAGTACTGGGGCCTGCATCACCTGAATAAAAGAGCTCTTGCTCTATCATATTTTAGTATTTAAATATGATAGGGCAAAGCCAAGAAAAAGAAAAAGGTAGTTAGACTAAACAGTCTAAGCACAATTTAAAGTTGGCTATATTTTTAGATTAACAAGATATCACAATTATGATTTACAATTTAAGTATGCATTGGTACAGTAAAAGCTATATAGTATGGGAAATTAATGAGCACATTTGTAAGGAAAGCAGTATGGAAATCATTAAAAGTAAAAATACTCACTTTTATATAATATTCTAACATTTTTCTGAAAATTTGTAAAGGAGAGCATTTTAAAAGCTAGAATTTAATATGCACATGAAATATAAGCAATTTATATGATCAATAGAAAGTATGCTAAGTAAGCATTTGACATACAGTGAAGCATTAATTGAAGTTAAGCAACATACACTGTATTCAAATTAACTGAAATAAGCAATACACAATACTGAAAATAGAGAGTGTAAGGTTAAAGAAAATGAGAAAATATCTTAGATTCTCAATCTAAGATAATCATAGTCTAGGACTATGACACGAAAGCATAACTAAACAATTATGAAAATATTTTTCAATTTATAAGAAAATCTCTTATAATTTAAGTTAAACTTACATTTAGAAATACCTCATTCTGTAGGAGTACACAACATAATATATGAGGAGTTAAGCACGTCTGCTTAACTAGATACAGTGAGAAATTTGAACATTCACATTTATCCTCTCTAAAATGTGAAGTTCTAATGTAAATATTTTCATTTGTACTCTAATTGCCTTAAAGTATTTTCCCTTTAAAGTTTTAAAAAAATCTTTATTTATGCACAAAAATCTTGAATGTATGTTCAATGATAGGAGGTTCAAATCTATGCAATCATTCAATAGATTACAAAAATTGTAAAGTATGTGATATCTTTTTGTTATCTAAATTTTTAATAATCTACTTTATAATTGAAGTTAATTAAACTCCAAATTAATTTATAGATATTTAATCTTAAGTCAATTTCAAATAAAAGTAGAAGGGATTGTAAGCAAAATTAGAAAGATAATATAATTTAATAAAATAAAAGGAGAACTTATTCAAAGTTTAAAAAGAAAAGAAGCTGTTAATTTCAATTAAAATTAAAAATAAACCATTGAATTGAATGTTTTGAATTGAATGTTAAAGTTTTTTGAAATATTTCCAAGTCTTAAAATTCTTAAAAATTTCGGCAAAATCTCCTTTGTTTTTGTTCAAATTTTCAATTTACACAATCAATCTCCAGTTCTAAATTAGAGTTCAATTCCAGTTCTAAAAATAGAGTTCAGCCCTTTTTACAGGATTGCTCATTTCCAATTCTACAATAGAGTTTAATTCCAGTTCTAAAATAGAGTTCAATCCTTTTTACAAGACTGCTCATTTCCAGTTCTACATAAGAGTTTAATTCTGGTTCTAAAATAGAGTTCAGTCCTTTTTACAGGACTGCTCATTTCTAATTCTAATATAATTTCACATATACCAAACTATATTAAACAGTTTATATATATATAATGCAGAGGTAAAATTTAGCATTTATAAAAGCAGCTTTATGTGATTTTTCACATATAGCATTTATTTTAGCAATCATGTAATTACAACTTATCCTGCAAAAAATCATTTATTAAAGTCAGCATTTTAATATATAAAGAAATAAGAAATAATTAAATTTAAAAGTAGGATTTGATTACTTATAAAAGAAGGGTAGCATTTGAATTATGAAAGCATTTGATTCATGTTTGAACTTAAATAACAACACAATATCAAAGCACTTGAGATCTCATTGATCTTCCTTTAAGAGATACTTGGCAACATTGATTTTATTGAGATAAGGCAACATTTGTTTCTTTTTGACAGTAATTGTTCTTGGTATTTGGATCTTAAATAAAACATAGCAGCATATCATTATCTGATTTTAGCATATAATTAAAGAAATGACCACATTAATTTTCCTATATTAAGACAGCACTTGATAATATCAACATAAATGGCAGCACTTGATAATATAGCAGCACTTAACATAAATGGCAGCACTTGATAATATGGCAGCACTTAACCTAAATGGCAGCACTTGATAACATGGCAGCAATTGAATTTCTTACAATTTTAAATGGTGGCAATTGAATATCATGAATACATGGCAGAACTTGATTCTTATGAAATAAATAGAAACATTTGGTTCTTTCTAAAATACATAACCATTGTTGAAACTAATGACAACAATGTGGATCTTAATATAAGTACATGGCAGCATATGATCACATGTATTTTAATAGCATTTGATTTATGTAAATTAATTGAGAGCCCATAAATTGAAATATGCAAGATATGATTAATAAGGAAATGACAATATTTGATTTCACTTTGCAAATAATAACTTTTGATTCATATTAAAATGAATAACAACGAATTTGAATGACAGTATTTAAATATCATACTATTCATGACAGCATTTATAAGAAATATTTAGATCTCCTAATATATAGCAGCATTTGATCATATAGACTTAACTAACCGCATTTGATTTACATTTGTAAAGTACTGCAGTATTAACTCAGAATTTTCAAAGGATATCAATATTCAATGAAAGGATCAATAGTATTTGATCATTTAATCATTTCTAATTGCACAACTTATATTTGCTAGCATTTAATTCACTTTGAAACAAGAGTAGCATTTATTTTTATAGAATATAGTAGCATGTGATACTTGTAAGAGAAAGGACAGTATTTGTTCTTATAATTGAAATGGACAATACATACTTCTATTTGAACTAGATGGAAGCATTAATTCGAAATAACAAAAATATCATTTTAAAATTTATGGCAGTTCTTCATCTTTATTGATCTTGCTAATCTTATCCTAGAATTAGAAGTCAACACATGATTCATATATATATAATTAATTTTATAAAGGAGCGACAATACAAATGCTCATCATCAATTTTCTTGTTTCTTACAACGAAGTGGCAGTAGCATATCTATATAAAAGAACAGCATTGATTCTCATATAACTCATTGGCAACTTTTGTATAAATAATGACAGCACTTGTCTCATGTTTATCATTTAATTCATATTGTAAATAAATGGCAATACGTATCTCCTAGATTATTTGATAATAATAGCAGCATTTATCCCTATTCGATTTTGAAAAGAAAGGCAACATATGATTGTAGTGTTTGCATTATTACTCATAAATGGAAGTATTGAATCCTTATATAAATGACAATAATTGAATAAGAAAGATAACAGCATTCAAATGGCAGCATTTGATTCTTACAAACTAGATAACAATATTAAACCTCATATGATTCAAAAATAAATGGCAGCTTTTCATCCTAAACCATCCTATTAATCTCATTTTAGAATAGGAAACAACATATGAAAGCAGCATCTTTATCTTATTTCTTGAAGGCAACTTATATCTGATCTTATATTAAAATTGGCAGCAAATAAACAAGGTAGCATCATAAGGGACAGCACTTGCTTTAAGTATAAGGCAGCAATTTGATACATGAGAACATCTTAAATCTTATATATATCTGAAGGCATCATGAGACCATGCCTAAAATAAACAGCAGCACAAATCCCCTTAAGAACTGAAAGTAACATATGATATTAAGAAAGAAGATGATAGCATTTATAACAATATTTAATCTAAATGTAAATTTCTATTAATAACATTATCCTTACTTACATTACATAACCACAACTATAAAATGGTAGGGATATGATACCTTTTTCTCTTTTATTCTATTAATGACAACATGTACAATCATCTAAATAAGGAGTGCATAAGATGAGGAGTGGCAATCAAATCTGTACTCTCCTTCCCTAATAATAATTATTGAATGAAAATATATATAGAAATTGGGGATATTTATCCTGACAGAAAAATGGAGGTACCTTCTTATTATTTTTTATAAAAATTTTGTTTGCACAAAATATATGGATGGCGTTTTAATGAATGAGCCACTGAAATAATCATTTGTAATTCTAATAATAGATTGCATTGATGTCAAATTTCAGTTTTCTAAAAATTTAAAAATGATTGTTAATGTAAGACGAAGTATAAGCAAGCAACTAGCAACTTGTATATGCAAGAACGGAGGCCAACATTTTGTAATTAAAAATCATTACAATTTTAACAATAGTAATTCAAAAGTACTCCAAACTTAAAGGTCTCAGCCATAAAATTTGCTCACGATCAAGAAGCATATGTAAGGAATATAAAGAACTGTTTAAGACTTAATTAAGCCTACCATCCATCACATATTTAATATTAACATTGCATATTAATAATAAGTCCAATCCCTTTAGCATGATAACCACAACCTTTTATTATGCAAGACTCAAAAAAAAAAATTGGTTGTAATTTGGTAGTACTAGAAGTTGTCCACCAACTCAAGCTAATACAACAACTTAAAAGGATGGCAACAGTTTGAACATATATGAGTAATTATTTTGTTACTAATTTTACATAAAAGAGCACCTAATGCCTTTATTTATATAAATCATTATATTGTTCAATCTGAGAGTAATTCAATAATCTAAGTAGCCCTAATATTGCTAACATAATAATAACTTAAGTAGCATTTTATGTACTACTTCTTTATATATATTCAGCCACATAAACTGATATTCAAGATACCTAATATCCCTTAATAACATTCATATGAAATGCTGAAGTAATTATGTTGAATTAAATACAATAGTTTCAGCCAACAATTATAAGTCATAGATTGTTAAATGTTTAATAGAAACAGCAGCATATTCATATTTATAAATTAGATTTAATTTATCCTTAACGAATTTCTCAACAACTTAAAGATTTAAAGCATATGATCTGATCTTGATCAGATTTATCAAGTTCCTTGTAAGACAAATTTAAGCCCTAATTTATAAATCAATTTTCTTTCATAAGCAAAGGTAAGATCATATGGAGTACCTTTATTCCTTGCGGCTAGGAGAAGACTCGGGTAAAGAAGAGGTTTCGGCAAGTGAAGGGGATTTTGGTAGAGATCGCTTACCTTTTCATAAAAGAAAACTTTCTTGCGCCGAGAAGATGAGGTAGTCTTAAAGATGAGGGGATCAGTATGGTTTATAGGAGATATGGATGACAGTAACCCTTCGCTCACTCTCCCATTGGCGAGAGCGAGCGGTGAAGGGCACGCGTCGCCCGGCTTTCAAAGAGGGCTCTTGGGACGGGGAAGGGATCGCGTGCGAAGGGATAGCGTCAGCCAAAGAATTAGGTTAGGCAGAAATGAGATAAGATAGAAGTAATTTAGGTTTATTTGAATATTTTAATGATATTATTTTAACTTCTTATTAATCCAAATTAAAAAATTAAATGCATTCTAAAATTTTCCAGTATATCACCCTTAACTAATTGAGGGGTGAGGAATGCAATGGCACGATCGGATTTTCGATTTGACGAGTATTTAATTACTTGATTTTTCGAGGTATTTAATAATATTAAAATATTCGACGAAAATCTAATTGGACCTATTATGAGCATTATGAAGTTTTCGTCCATTTCTGGACAATTCTGAAGTTTTTTGCCGAATATTTAATTATGAGCATTAAGGCTCTTTAAAGCGTCACATTTCCTTGAAAGAAAACAGCTCTATTTTTTGTCCATTCTGCACACCCCGGCCTTTATCACTATTATTCGTAAAGTTATGATAATTCGTTCATGTCGATTTTAGTGTCAATGGAAAGGTATCGAAAAGACCTTTCCATTGATATATGGCACCGCTCATGGAATGCTCTGGATTGAGAGTATTTGTGCCCGAAATAAAACCATTTATGGGTTTCTCACTAGCGAAATCACCGACTGGCGCTAAAGCTCGTTGCAGCACCCGACTTGCAGAAACTGATTCGTCATAGTGCGCCGTTGCGCGCTGCCGCACGCTGCAGCGTCTTAATAATCTTGCGATGTGTAAAAATATAATCTGATGAAAATAATATAATCCCGCCGTCGCACGCTACCGTGCGCCATCGCGCCCGTAGCGACAATCTTTCGAAAATCAAGCGTTGAAACCCGTCGTAGCGCACCACAGCGCGCCATAGCGCTGAAACCCGCTGTCGCTCGCCACAGTGCCTGAAAGCGCTGCCGCGTGCCACTGCGCTAAAACCAGTCGTAGCGCCGCTGCGCCGAAAGCGCTGCTACGCGTCATAGCGCGCCACAGTGCGCCGTAGCGCCCAAAAATTTCAGAATTGTCCAGAAATGGACCAAAACTTCATTGTTTTTGCATTTTAAGGTCCTCAGGACCTTAGTAGGACTGAATTATATCAAATTTAAACATATTTTAGTTAAAATTTAGCATTGCATAAAATTATGTAATAATTAAATTCAAAAGATTATCTTTTATAACATGCGCTTAAAATCTCTTATTAAATTTTGTGACAAATATTAAAGAGTAGGATCCTTGAATGCTTGTATTAACTAAGTAGGTCTTAATAACTAAATTGCATAAAACATAAATCTTTTAGAATTATAATCAAGTGTTAACTTCTTTAGTTTGATTTAAAATTTAGTTAGCATTAACTACCTTATATTTTATGTTATTTTACATTCCTATGTTTTCATAATATTAGGATATATGTTAGATAATTTTAACAGTTATTTAGACACCAAAATATGCTTAAATTGATATTAAATTATATTTGAACATAATAATTTTAAGAACTTGATTAAATAAATGACACTTAATCTAAATCTAAAATTTGACATCAATAAAATACCAATAATATATTGATTTTTTATTGACCTTTTAATTAATCATTAGTCTTAACTTTAGTAAGGCAAGAGGTTAAACCCTAACTTATCTTGATTAAGATATAAACCTTAATCACTAAAGCAATTAATTTGATTGTAAGATAATTCAATCGACATTATTCTAATAATGCATCTGATTGAGTATTGTTAATAAACTATCGAATTAGAAATGCTAATGTTAATATTGAATCTGTGTGATTAAATCATCAGAATTTAAATTTTATATCTTTGATTTTCTCTTATATAAGACTATTAGCATAAGATGGATAATAAAATTATAATAATTTATGAAATGACCTAACTAATAATATTTTTGATTTAATCTAATGATTGTAGAATAAAATATAATTATATGGATCTAATTTATATAATCTATTAAGTAAACCTTGAATATTATATATAAAAATTTAAAAAAAAAAATTGAATATTTTTTATTCTATATACTTAAATAAGTGTATCATTTTTCTAAGATAATTTAGGTTTTGGAATACACGAAATCGATATGAAGTAATTTTTGGACTTAGATTTTAAATTATAGCTGTTTGATTAAAAGTAAAATTGAAGGGTATAAATTGACCCATTTATACATCGGGGTAGCATAAATGTTTGAGCGAAGCACCTCGCTCGCTAAGACATGCAATAGAGACTTTCGATTGTGTGAAGGCCGTCTTCAATTCGCAGCGAGGTCGCAGTCGGCGAAAAGTCGTCGTCTTCGATTCACACATGTGACATGAAATAGCGATTCACTGTCTCTGATTCAATTCGATTCACAACGAGTGCTCTTCTCCATTATTATCGATACCTCGCTAGCAACGTTTTTTTAAGTTTTCAAGCTTTTATATCAATCACAATAAAAATATCTTGTTGCTCGATCTGGATTCGAATAAGTATAGCAATTCCATTTCAGGAATGAAGTTGGAGAAACCTGGATCTGAGGCGCAGAGCATAGGCGAGCAGCCTTTGATGCTGAGGCGCGGCTTCCTGGAAAGCTGGGAGATCCGCCAAAGCTTCGGCTATGGGGCAAAGCGCTGGAGTCGTCTCGTGGCTCATCAGCTCCTTTCCTGCGAGATCTTCCAGAACTCTTATCCAGCACCTCGCAGATCCAAGAACGATGTCCAGCAGGCCCGGCGATCCTCCATTGAAGAATGGCCCTTCCCTTTTCAACTCTAAAGACCCCTGCTCAAACTCCCGCAGTCGCTCCCTCGCTTCTTTCATCACCATTTCCTGTTCCTCTCCTTCCTTGATGATTATGGCCCTGAGCGCAGGCACAACCTATGCTGAATATGTGAGAATTCTGCTCTGGATGCCTATTAAGGCCCAGATATAAGGAAAAGATAAAAGAATGGACCTTTTGGTAGAAGAAATCGGCCCAGAAACGAGCTCTAGATCTGGAATATGGATCAGAGGGAAGAAGAGGAGGCCCTCCAAAGGACTCGTCAAGGTATTCGAGGATGATCAAAGATTCTGCGAGAGGGCGGCCATCGTGGACGAGAACAGGAACAGCCATGTAGATGGGATTGGAATGGAGGAGGGCCTCGCTTTTGCCTTGCTCAAGATCTTCTTCCTGATAATCATAGGGTATGCCCTTCAGCTTTAGCGCAACCTGAATCTCAAGGGAAAAGGGGCTGCCCCAAAATCCCAGCAGTTTCAGTCCTCCCGCGTCGGACGCTTCCGCCATGAGCGCAAGTTTATTAGGCCGAGAGCTGTTGCCGCTATAGAGAGCCCTAAAAAGCCTCCTCAAGTTGAGCGAGCTTTTTTAATTTTTATTCATTAAGATTTAAATGTAAATTATTTTTCTTGTTAGTTTTTCTTGAAACACTAAATTGAATCTAATTTTGATAAAAATTATAATTAATAAAAATATTATGCGTATATAAAAATATACATCAAAAATTATTTTAGATTAATATAAAATCTATTTAACTAATAATCTACTTACACATTGAATTCACATATTATCTATATATTTTGATGTAAATTAATGTGTAATACTTAATATGATATTTAGTATTAGTATAATATATATTTTTATTTAAGAATCATGACTGATTATCAACTCTTATCCTTTCACTTAATAGAATAAGAAAATAAAGAGTTTTGACATATTCCTTAACTCAAAATATTTTTTAAAATGTAATTTGATAATTTGACGATTTGGCTGCGCAAGCAACAAGAAGCTCCTTGAAGGGAAACGTTTCTTGAGGGGCATCCATCCATGGATGCTAGGATCGAAGACCTCGTAGGAGATTAGGAAAAAATAAACATACAAAATTCAAGCACAAACAAAACACAAAGATTTTTATGATTCAGAGTAAACATATGTGATACGGGAAGAGAGTAGAACTTTCACTCCAGCAGAGGAAGAATACATTTAAGTTTTCACAAACCCTTCTCAAGTTTCAACAATTGAGATTTTATAGAAGTTTTGAGCTGTCATATGCACACACAAAAATTTTCGGATGAATGCCCTAAAAAATACTACAAACATATTTATAGTACATATACATTGGGTCTGGCAAACTGCAGGCACCCACTGTGGTGACTTATCGTTGGGTTAGCATAAATAATTCAGCATTAGACGCTCACATCCTAGAATCATATCGAAGCTCAATATAACAGTGTAGTAAGAGTCTATAAGAATAAACATTTTCACATTTATTTTAACAATTAGAAATTTCAGAATAATAAAAAAATACATTTAAAATATAAATAATAAAAAATTCACAATTTTTTCATTACTAAGCAAAAATTTAATACAAGAAAAACAATCATTAAATTTGCATCAAATTGCACCTCCATATTGCATCAACTCCTCTTTAAATACTTGTCCAGATTGAGAATTTTCAAGTAATAATTCACACTTAAAATATTATTAATAAAATAACTATACTAAAATGAAATTAATCATCATACACATAATCATTTAATATTTACATAATACAAAAAATTATCAATTAATACAATAAATATTAGATAATAATAAATGCATCTTTATCTTACTTCCTTAATCTCAAGCCTTTAGTTTTTCAAGTTGATCTTCTCTTAGTTAGTCACAAAACTTGAAATTGTACAACATTATCAATCAAGCAATAGTACATAAAACACAACATCAATTTCTAACATTCTATAAGTTACAAATCAAATGCATCAAAATATTAAATAATTTCAAAGCTATGCTAAATTTCAATTATAAGTAACTTGCTTTTTTAATAAGGATGTTTCACACTACATTATTTAAATGAAATTAAATAATTTCAAAGTAATAAAATGAAATGAAAATAAAAAAGACTTAGCATAATATATTATGTGACATAAAATATCTCATTTTAGGCCTAATACCCCCCAAATTTCACTAAGAGACCCAGATACTAGTATAAAACATATTCAATGACGGTATATAATTACTCATTAGCAACTATTCACATAAATATTTATCTTTGTGAGCATTTCCTCTAGATCTTCGTTCTGGCCACTATCTTTTGCCCCTTCTTAGTGAACTAGACCACTTCTTATTTTGCCAAGTGTTTTGCTAGCAAATCATACATATACAGATTCAATTTTGTTCTTCCTCTAAAGACACTATAAATATTTGTCACAAACATTTATGTAAAATAATTACAATTTAAATAGCATTAAAAGTGAGGTATCTGCCAAAGATGCATAATTTCAAAAGAAAATAAGTTGAAACAATGCAAAAAGTAATACAATTATACTAGCTCCACATACTTGATTCGTTCATTTATTCCACAACTTTTCTTATATAAATATGTTAAATATCAATTATTATATATTATTCTACCATTCAAATACCTAAGAAATAATAATCTATATTTTAGTGTCAAAATTACAAATTTTGTTAAAAATTATAAAATTAGTTGGGCGGTGAGATTAGGATTTTTGGTGAACTTTGGACACCTAAATGAAAGTTTAAATGAATTTTTAGCTATTTATGCCTAAATAAAAGTTTTCCTTGATTTTTAGAAGAATGTGCATGCCAAATTTTAGCTATTGATTGTAAATATTTTAAGAGTTAAGCATGTGTAAAATTTGAGAAAAATGCTTGTTGTTTCTGAAATTTTTTAATAAATAGTCATATAATAATACACACACACACACATATATATATATATATATATAGTGATGCCTATAATAATAATAAATATTATTATTATTATTATTTCCAGAGAATGTCACCCAAAAATTTCAGGGCTGGAACGCCTCTGATCTCCGCATCCACCAGCGGCGCTTGGATCAGCTTCAGATCCATGAGCTCGGGATCACTCTGAATTATCTCAACCGCCCGCTGTTGATCCTGCGGTGAGGAAGAAACATGGTAAAATATTCACATCCTAGCAGATTTGGCTGAGGAAGACATTTAATTGGAGTGAAATTCAGTAAAAATAAAGGCAGATTCAATGCTTTTAATGCAAACACAAGGTTTATTTTTTTAGTTTATTATCCACACATACACAATACATATACATATATATATCTGCATAAAGATAAATGCAGTAAAATCCACATAAATTGAAAGCGTATAAATCCTTGTGAAAAATAAAAGGCACCTTCTAATGAGGATATTTGGGGTGTCTTGAAAAGCTTAAATTCGGATGTTCCACTTGGGCCAGATTTTAAGATGTCACACACCTCAGCTCTTTCATGCTAATGGTTATGCCTGCCACAAAGGCTTAAATCATTCGACCATCAGTCTCATTTATAAAGGCAATATCTCTAATGAGGTTGGAGACTTCAGACCGATCCCCTTATGCAATACTCACTACAAAGTTATTGTAAAAATCATTGCTCGGAAGATCATGATAGTCAGTGCTTCACATGTTAATTCCCAGCTTTCATTCATAATAAAAACAATTCTGGCAATGTAACGCCAATGATATTCTTCAGTGCTTACCAAAAAGAAAAGTGTTTGATGCCAAGATTGACATAAGAAAACCTTTGATAGTGTTGATAGATTCTCTATTAACAAGAGGATGGAATTTAAAGATTTCCATCTTGTTCATAAAATGGGTTAAAGCATGAATTAATTATGTGCTCTCTTTTATCAAATATCAACAGGTTCTTACATAGTATTCTCTTTCCTCGAATGGGCTCAGACAGACTTGCCATTTACTAAAGAGATGGATGATCTTTTATGCATATTTGACGAAGCTTGTAATAACAACTCGTACATACCTATTAGCAATGATTATATTACATGCTTCCATCTTTTATTTGCAGATGATTTAATAGTCTTTGATCATGCCTCAAAGGAGCGCCTTCTCTAAAATCTATTTTGGATAAATTCAATGCCGGGAGTGACATCAAGTGCAGTTTGGATAAACCCAAAATTCTACTTTCTAAGATTGTTCATGATCAAGACTGGCTAATGCTCTTTATGTAATTACGTACTAGACAAGAAAACTAAAGGGACTAGTAGATGAAGTAACAAACATCTTCCATTTGTAGGCCAGATCCAATTTCTTCTAAGAACTTATATTTGGAATTTATTTACTTGGTGGTTTAGGACTATTCACATACCATTAGATATCATTAAGAAAATCTATATCTGCTGTCACTGGTTCCTTTTAAATGGCAAGGACTAAATATAAATTGCAATATATTACTGAGATGTTACCATTTAAACAAAAGGTATATTAGGCTTGCCATCTATTAACAACCTAATGCTAAGTTGTAAAGTATGTTTGTGCTGACCTAACGCCTCCTTAGCAGCTTAAAGAAAATAAAAAAAAGTTTCTCTAGAATCTTTCAATGGCTTCTTCCAGTTTCTGGAAAAAACTTTACCATGTGTTGCAATTCAAGAATCCTTCATTACATTGCATGTGAATGATTCTAATGGAGATTTCTTTCTTTTCAAGGATAAAAAACAGCTCTCCTAAGGAAGCGCAAGGAAAGCGATTTACGACAATCTAATATCAGTGTGCACAAGCACAAATGGAAGGTTTAAAAGGCATCATTTAAGATTTGCTGGTACAACCTAGAAAACCTTCCTTAAAAACCATGATGGCTAACTTAATTTAAGAGACATTATTTGTGTAAAAACATTCTCACTTTGTGGTTTGGATAATGAGCCCCATTCTCATCTATAGTTTTAATTAGACTATTCATTTTCGTAACAAGTTGGGGTTTTTAAATAATTATTTTTTTGTACCTCTGCTCTTGAACAATTTTTGGAGCACAGCAACTCAGTTGGGAGTCAGTAAAATAAAATGCTTTCTCATGATTACCAGTGTCTTGGTTCTATTTGGTAAGAAAGGAACAATAGTTTTCAACTCTATTGGAGTCGATCATACAACCACTTGCCACTACATCAAGCATATTATTACAACTACTATTCAAAGTTAGAACTGAAGTTCTTAACGAGACCTTATATTATCAAGAAGATACTGACCTGCAATATTTTGCTGGCAGGCATTGGCAATTCAATTTTCTTATGTTAGCATGATATTTTCAATATCCGTTCATTTTGTTTAATTTTAAAGAACAACATCAGATCATACTATCACTTGTCACTAAATCAAGCATTGTATTACAACTACCATTCAAAGTTAGAAGTGAAGCTCTTCTTAATGAGACCTAGTATTATCAAGAAGATTACCTGCAATATTTTGCTGGCAGGCGTTGGCTATTTCATTTTCTTATGTTAGCATGGATTGCAGATATTATCAATATCCGTTTATTTTGCTGCTCTGAATTCTTGTTCTGTGTTTTAGACTCTTGTTTTTGTTTAATTTTTTCTTTTTTGATTTGTTAACTCAGAAATAATTTCGAATTTTCATCAAAAAATTCAAGATTAGCTCTCAGCATTCTTCAAAACACTTAAATAAATAAATAAACTGCTTTCAAATTAAGAAGTTGAAAACAAGATTAAAAATGACTTTTTAAATTTTCTGGGCCGCACCTTCCGTTTCAATGCACAAAATTTGCAATCAGATGTAGAAGGCGGCAGAACCTGGTTTACAATAAGCTTCTTCACAGGCACGAACTCTTTCTTCAAGGACGCAGAAAGTCTGGACGACTCGTTAATTGCCATGACCTAAAAAAAAATGAATTTAGGCATGCCAATTATAACATTTAAAAAAAAAAAAAAAAATTGCACCATGGCCAAATCAAACTGAACTTTTTTAAGAAAATTGCAGTATTGAAAGAGTGATAATAACTCGTAACAAAATTTGAAACAGATTCTAAATCAAGAAAAAGAGGCTCTACTTTAAGGGAGGGACTGCATCTAACATTTCTTATTGGTTTCTGTGTAGACAATGTTATATTTCCCTCAACTCTCCCAAAAACTGCAGAAAAGAGCAAATAAATTAAAAAAAAAAAGAAACCAAAAAGCCCCAAGCTAACTGTATATTACACAAAACCCTTCTTACATCCCCGTGAAAACGCATCAAATCTATTCAGGGGTGAAAGCAACGGCAATGTTGGGATTGTCAAAAAAGCTCATTATTTGCAAATAGCATATGTTCAACTGATTAAAAAGTTTGGGCTTGGCTCAATCAATAAGCTAGTGGCCTGATTCCTTATTGAGCCATACACAGAGCCATGTTCAATCTTGTTAGGCTTGATAGCTATAATCACAAACTTATAAATAAAATATTAACTATTAGCTAAATTTAAATATGTAAAATAATTAGTATATAGGAATCTTTATATGCAAAACACTAAATCTTTACATAATAAATATTTAGTATCCAAACATTAGTATTTATAAATAAAATATTATCATTTCACTAATTTTAAAATCCTTCTAATTACATATAGATATGAGGTGTCAAGCACTTTAAAAATATGGATATAAAAACATAATTAAATATTAAATTTTGTGGGCTGAGTATGCATATTTTTAAAATTTGGTGCTACTTGAGAAAAGCCCTATTTTAAATATAAATATTTTATGTTTAAAATTCTATAATATTAAAGTATGAGCTTGGGTTCGCCTCAGTGACAAACCAAAAGTTCAAGCCTTGATCAACCCAAGCTCAAACTCATGTTTTTCATATAAAAGCAAGCACGATCTGAGCTCAAACAGATCTCAAATTAAATGAGCCAAACACGAATACAAGCAATCATCCTTCATACTTGACTCAATTACACCTCTAGTTAAAGTAATAGCACAAGATTTGGTAAAAAGGAACCCACTAGAGTGGGGGATCTACAAGACAAAAACATACCGTTGGAATAGTTACAATAACAAATTCAGTTGAGTCTGCATTGCGAAAAAGTTCCCTTACTTTGAGCATTCTCTCCCTTAATTGCTCCAGTTTATCAGACTATACAACAGAAAGAAAAGCTTTTAGGGGCACTCATACTCTGATATATAAAATGACTCACACTTACAGGATCTTGTTGTTGCTCTTCCTGCCCAAAGACTGATTTAATAGCTGATGTTGCTGATGTTATCTTCCTTTTTAGCTGAATAAGACATGAATTTTGTTGAACTAACAAAAAAAAAACATTAAGAATAATTGGCATGCGTACAGTAAGTCCTAATGCTGTGATTAAAGGATTGATTCTCATATGACAGCAGATAAGTTAAACCTCAAGGATTCATAGGTGGAATAACACTCAAACTAAAGTTATTTCAATGGTGGTTCACTTATGGTCACCTAGGTGTCCTCACAATAATCCTAAGCTGTTTCCTTGTAAATTCCAGGACTGAATGTTTAAGTTAATATTATTCTTAGCTGGATAAGAACTATATATTTATTTTTTTGTAAGACTCTGTATAATCCATGTGCATGTCACTGAACATCTTATTGGTATTTATCTAATGAATATGGGAGTAATATTTTACTTTGGGAAAAATAAATGATGATCTTAATACCAACCCCTACTCAGTCACTCGGTTAAAATAAAAAAAACAAAAAAAATAAAAAAAAAAATACAAAGAACTCTCCTTTCAAAACCATGGTAAAATTCCTTCCAAACAGATCATGATTATGACTCCCAAAACCCAGCCAAGATACAAATAATAACTCAACTAAGTGCCGCACTAATGATACCCAATAACGTGTACAGTATACACTATTAGCCCAGATTCCCTAAAAATCAAACCAAAATTGAGCAACTATAGACCTATTTCAACCCATCCATATATAGGTTAGACTGATCCTTATCCCAGCAATCAAACTGCAAAATATATTAATAACAGAATTAAAAGCCTTGAATGTGGATGAGAAAAAAATATAAGAAAAAAAAAGTTAGAAATCATGCTCAATGAAAAAAAAACAACATATAACGGAAGAAGACTCAGTAAAGTTGATGACCAAAAGAATGTAATGATTTGAAGACCAATTGGATCATCAAGAGGAGAGCAAAATGTACTTCAGCGAATTCCAGGACGAATCTATAGAAGCCAACAGCAAGTCTGCGCTCAGGCGCCCAGCAGATAAAACGTTTGGAGCTCAGGCGTCCAACAGACAGAAAGTCTGACGCCTGGGCGTCCCAGAAGCAGCAACGCAAGAGCTCAAATGCCCGCAGAAAAATCAGCCCAGTTGTGACATGTCCAAGGCTGTTTATGGCACTTTGAGGGTTGATTTGGGATCTCCTTATTCTAACATGAGGGTTAGGGTTTATGTGTGTGCCATTTTCTGTGAAAGGGTTGGAGGCTTGAAATCCTAGAGTGAGAATAATGAGAAATTTGGGAAAGAATAAGAAAAAACTTAGGGCAGTGAATCTCTTCTTCCTCAAGAAAATTGATAAGTTCTTTGTAACAATAATCTCTATTTCTAAAGTGGATTTTTTGTAGTAGTGTGGCTCCGTTGTTTTTCTCATTCTTGAGTTTTTCATATATATTTTTGTATTCGTATGCTTGCAAGTTTTTGATTGCTTGTGTTGTGATTGTTCTTTAATTTTGTGTTGGTATATTTCGTATTTGCTTCGGTGCTCGTAGCGGTCAGATTCTGATCCTTAGAATTTCTTCGGAGCATAAGATCTCCTAGTTGCCTCTCAACAAAGAATGCATATATTATGGCCATTAATTGCTAAAAGAAAAATGTAGAAGCCTCCCATATAATAAAATTAAGCTTTATTAGAAAACATTTTTAAGATCATTTTGAATAAATAAATAAATATTCCCTCATAAATAGATCTGAATTTATTTAAAAGTAGAATGTTTAATGATAAAGCATGCATGACACAATAAATGGTTTGATAGAAGAACATAGACCAAATCAAGAACCCATTATTTTATGATCCCTAGTCAACTTGTGATCCAATTTTCCAATGTTAGAGAATATTTAACCATAGTGTTCTTGGGTTCTTGTTAAAAACCATGCTCGACATCCCATGTAGAGAGGTAGAAAGTGCTAAAGTATTATTCATAGAATTTAGCATCGACTTATAGTTTGACAGAGAACAAACCATATCATTTTTAATTAAATAGTTCACATGGACAAAGCGTGACCACAAAGATTTAGATATTTCAAACATGATTATTAGAAGTTTAGAAATATAACTTAATTATACAATAAATCAAGAGTCTCAACTAATCATTTGCACAAATATTCTAAAGCATGAAGATTAAGGTTGTGTTTGATGTTCTTATTTGGTTGAAGGGTTTATTAGCATTAGTGTTGGCATGATTTAGGTTATATAAGGGCTTCCATCCTTTGAAAGTGTTAAAGGTTTACGTTCAAATAGACTTACATCCCTTGGAAGGCCTAGGGCTATTTAATTTAATGAACTTACAACATTTAGAGAGCATGAATGGAAGGTTTTGCGACTTTGCTCTTTGTATAAGGCCAAATACATGTGTATTATGTCATTGTAAGTATAAATTATTCACTAATCATTTGAATATGAATATATATGGGAACTCACAATGAACTTTTAGATCAGCTAAAAAATGAGACATAAAAGAGTATATTTAGCTAATTAGAAACTTTTAAATCCAAAGTTGAATCAATGTTCAATAGTATGCAATAAAATTGCTAGGATCATTTATATGAACTAACGTTAAGCAAACAAATGATAAAAATTATAACTTAGTACATTTCATTTAATTTCTTTAGCTTCAAGAAGAATCAAAATTTAAACAGCAATTTAGTATGATTTACTATAATCAAATGAATTTATTAGAAATTGAAATAATAACTTAATAAGATTTAGCTATGATCCTTTAAATCTATTAAAATAAAATAATAGTTTACAATGATACAACTAAAAATTTAAACTACAAAAAATAAAAATAATAAATTAGACCGATTCAACTAGAATAATAAAAATTGAGTATTGCTACACTTACACACTAATATACAACAGAATATATAGATGATGTGTCAATCCAATGTGTAAGTAAATTATTGGTTGAATACACTTTTTTGTAGGGCCTATATACAAAAATTAAATAAAAAAAAAAATTCTATTGGTCCTAAATATTTTTTGGTGCATATTTTTGTGTAAGCATAGAATTTTTCATAAAAATTTACTATGAATTAAAATATTAACAGAATGATTAAATTAAGATCATTTAAATCTAATATGAATCAACATAATAATAACTATGATTTATTTTGGATTATTTAGATCTAATAAAAATTAAAAAAATTAGGATGATTAAGATCATTTAAATCTATTAAAAAGTAAGTAATCTAGATCTTTAGATCATTTGCCTGACTAGCCAAATTGCCTATAACTATACTAACAAATTATGCATTTTTATTTTTCTAGAATTTAAATATTTTTCTACAGATAATTGTTTATTTTTTATTTGTTATTACATTGATCATGATTTGTGGCTTGTATGCAGATTGTGACTTGCATGAGGAAGTACTAGAGTTATGCGAGTTTGATGATTTAATTAGTGCATATATAATGTTACACAATGTTGTCATGCATAAATTTTGTAAATAATCAAATAATGAAAACTCAATATATTTAAAATAAAAACAATAATAGCAGTATTATAATATCATCATTATTGTTATTGATATTTATAAGAAAAAAGTAATTAAATTCAAACCACTCTCTCTACTTAAAAGTGATAAAAAAGATCAATATAAACAATGTTATTGCATTAACATTATTATTGTTAACTAAGAATGAATAGCACAAACTATCATAACTACTAATATTGCTATTTCCATCTTTGATGTTGTTCTGCTTCTAGTTCCCATGTTCGCAAAATTTAAAATGTTTCCATGGCTAACAACATTTAAAACTGTAAGTTCCCTACGTCTAGAAATCTCTAAATTATGTATGTTCCGATTCAATAATTCTTTCGAGTTTCCTGAACATCCAATATCCCTTCTCATCTATAATATACAGAGAATTTCATAACTACTGATGGAAAAGCATGCTAGTGACGAAAAGAAATAACAAACGCATATTATGGCCGTGTTTGGAACAGTTTATGCTTGCTACAATTTATTTAAAACCCCATTTTATCTGATTTCTATCGATGGAGGGAGCTGCTTCTTGTATATTTCTTTAATAAATTGCCTCTTGAAAAGCAACAGCTTTCTGCTGTTTAGCATATAAAAACTACTATTTTGTGTCTGGCCCTCCACCACCACTAATGCCAGCCAACTCGCCAATCATCCGCTTGCCCATTGACTATTTATTGTCCACCGTTGACATCATGCATCGAGGTATGACAACAGGATTCAAGCAACTAAAATAGTAACTTCACAGAAATTTTTTTGCAAGAACTTTACAGTAGCTTCTTTAGACAACCACATCTGCCCCAAATGGAGCCTAGAACGGGTAAAAAATTCAATTCAAATCCATGAAAGAAGGCATTAACTATTCATAAAAATAGATAGTGATGCACCTAAAACTTAATTGAGTTGGCCTGTTGAAAAAAGAATGCTAATTGATGTAAATAGTGCCCTCTTCAAGATCATTTGTTATCCATTACACTCAAGCCTATATTTTGGGTAATTATATCCATCTTAGATGCTGCTCAAATTTCTACCTCCAATCAAAAGCCCTAAGGAGTTTATGGGAAAAGGTTGCCATGGAAGAGATTCAAAATTTTAAATAAAAAGGACATGAAAAATCATCAGTCTTCTTGTTGTTATAATCTTGTTGGATGGTGAGTTAATATTCAAGGTAACCTGAAAATGATGAAACAATTTGGCATATTTAAGACTCAATGTAATGCAAATAATTCACTATGAACTATGAAATATAGTAACAATATCTTTTGCTCCATAAATCAACATCATATTACCAATGCTCTTAAATTTCATAAAATAAACTACAAATTCTATCAATTTAACAAAATGTGAAAAAAAAAACATTTTTAAGGGCATAATCAAATGAACTATACAAATGAATCTGATGTAGGGCAAAAATACTTCACGCATGACATGATCATTACAAGAGCCTTCAAGAAGAAAATGGCCCCGTTTGAAGTCATTTTCATTTTTCTTATTGTATTTTTATTAAATTCAAAATTTAGATTTTATTAGATTTATTTTGAGTTTTATTTAAGTTGTAAAAGGGAAGGAATTTATTTAAGAAAAATGTTACTAGGCTCCCAAACATCTCCCAAAAAGTATGGATGACTAGGATTTATGATTTAAAATATGCATTTTTATTGGCCCCATAAGCAAAAGTGAATTTAATAATAATTTTTTATTCCACTTAGCTCCCTAAATCCTAATCATCCATGCTTTTCAAGAGATATATGGGAGCTATGTAGCAAAACTCTTAATTTAAATGAGAGAGTTATATATTTTCTTTTTCAAGGTAGACTAGTTTGATAAGACAATATTTCCTTTTCTTATGTATTTTCTTTTTGAGGAATATGCTAGTTTGATAAGAGAATGTTTCTTTTCTTAGCCTTTTTTATAAGGACCTATACCATCTTATAAAAAGTATTTAGATGATAAATAAATTTTGAAATTTTCCTCCAAATTCTGTTTTTTGAGTTCTTGTTTTCTTGGTGGTGTGGACAATCGACCAAGGTTTCGAGGTGTGGACAATTGCGGAGTGTCGAAGGTGTGTACAACCGCAGGCGTGCGTGGTGCATACAACCCGCACAACCTTATCTCATTTCACTCCCGCTCATCCGCTCCGACTTCATTGCTTCCAAGCGTTCGTTTCGTCGCTTCCCTCGATTGTCGTTTACTCGTGCCACCTAGATATATGTCGACGCACCGATCTCCGTCAGTATCCCTCTTGAATTTGAAACTCAGCAACAAAAAAATCAAGTGCAGATTGAATATTGCATGATCATAAGAAATCCCGGATAACTTGTTTGAGAGATTTACAAAAGCGAAGCAACACAAATACATTCGGTGTAAAGAAGACTACTTTTTTTGGAAATAATATCACAAAAAGGCCCAGCTTGATTAATTATATTAATGACATCAAATATTAAAAATGAAGAAAAGTATTAAATTTAAGAACATCAGCAAAAAATTATATCAATGATTTCAAAAACATCAAAAATTTTGAGTGAAGCCAGTCTGATTAAGAGATGGCATTTCTAATCCTGACCAAATGCCATATTTTATCATGTAGTATGGAAATGAGGAAACCTGCTGGCACTCTTATAGCAATTGCAAAAAAATTCAAAATTACAGAAAAAAGCTCTTCGGAAGGAGTTGGTATCAAAGATTGGATGGTCAGCTCATACATATTTCTAACATCATATCAGTTATTGAGTTCTCTGTTAACAATGTCAGACAATTCATTAATGATCCAAACTATATTGACATTCTTGAAGATGACACCAACTAAGGAATATTGAAATTTATAAGATGACACCAGCGTGGATTTATATAATATTGAAATTTATAGCGAAGCGAATTAGGTTTACTTTTGTCAAATATAAAAGGCCTTCATTGAAGAACTACGGATAGGTCTGAGAAAGCAATCACATGGATAAAAATACAATCTATAGTTTCCAATACAACTCAATGCCTTTGTTCAAAGCAACAGTTGAGCCAAGATCTGGGCGTACAGTGATGATTTTTAACAATTATAAATAAAGAATGTCGTGTTTGTTAATTATAGGAAGGGGACAAAGTTGTGTTTATTAATTATATAGGGGTCAAAGAGCATATAGAGAGGTAAAAATAGTTTTTACTAATTATAAACAGGTTAAAGCTTAGATGTTATAATAATTTATAAAATTTCAAGCCCTTATATGCAACAGTCCAAATTCGAGGGGGGTGCAACTGCACCTTATTGCCTAGCTACCAACATGTGCCACTGGTTCAAAGCAACAGCACACGATATTTGTGATGGAAACCGGATATTAAAACTGTTGTAAAAACTTGTTATAAAATGAATATGACCAGTGAAAACACTTTGTTACAACTAATCTTCCATGAGCATCGCTAAGAAAATCATGTTCGCCATGACTGGTTCAAACATCTAAAAGCTGTCCATAGCATCATCAAAGGAAAGTTTGAATAGAGATACTTCAAGTTAATCTACACAACAGAAGAACAACAAGCTGCTGGCATTCTGATCATGGTGCCACCAAGAAAATATAGTTTTGATCAACTTAATTCCAAGCCCATCACAATAACATACTCAACCTAGTTTAGGGGGGCATTGAAATTCAAGGGATCTTCCTATGAATCACAATCTTCAGCCTCAATTGAAATGGTGAGATTATAAGAGCTAATTGAATTAGGTTGTGCATTGCAATTGTGTATGGCCTTTTATGATTTCCATGTTTGCTTACATTAATAACTTTAAATTGCACAAAGTTTGAGACCGGTATAGAAACCTTATAAATACAATTATTGTACAAAGACTGAGACTTGTATGAAATTCATCGTTCTCCCATCTTGTGCCATATGATCAACGCCCACAGAATTAGAAGGATAAGATGAATAGTAGCACTCTTTTGGAGTCATCCTTAGTTACAGTAGCCACATATTGCTTCGCTCTTATACATCTAGAAAACAAGTTGATTAAATTTACGCTTCAAGTTAGCCATTTAAGACAAATATGTCCTCCATATCAAAACTTTAAGCAGCGCTTCCAACACTCATCAGTAGTTAAGTACAACTTCTAAATTGACACATCATTAAGGAGATATGCCTTAATTCACATTTTCCTTAAACACAAAATTATATGGTGTTCAATAGACGAATACAAGTGCAAGTTTGCTCAGTTATGGCCAAGGATTGATATCTGTTTTTCATTGAAAGTCTACGTTCAAAATAATCTGGCGAAATTCGTTTTAGATTAAAAATCAAAATCATTCAAAGATTGGCTCAAGCTTTGGCTCAGATTGAGATTAACAAGCTGACCAACAACGAAGCATGGCTCAAACCAAGTTCTGTTGAGCAGAGACTGGATCGAATAGAGCTAGTTCAAAATGAATATGCATGTACCTTTAAATGAATATAAAAATATATAGATATATTATACATTTTATTGTACAACGGCATATATGCTTATATGAAACTTTATACGCATTTATACATGTATAATTTAATGTATTCTTAAAATAAAACTTTATATTAAAATTCAATATTTATCAAAATCGGATCAATTTTTGGCTAGAAGCTGAAATCAAAGCTAAAAATAAAGATTGGCTGTCAAAATGGCTGTAAAAATGGCTGCCAAAATGGTAGCCAAGGAAAAATTGCGAAGTGAGATGTCTCTTCACACCTCACCCCCCACTCGCCGAACATACGCAAGTGTACCGCACTCGCACCTTTTTTGCGCTGAAACAAGTTTTTTTTGCTTGATTTTTGTCATTTTTTTAACATGAGGTTTACAAAATGACAATCAAATAAAAATCAGCAATAGTCATCCCCTCCTCAACCCCCGAGAGCGTTGGATGCACGAATACACCGCACTAAGGCATTTTTTGAGCAAAAACATGTTTTTAGTATATTTTTTAGCATTATTTTTCTATGTGTAGAAGAATTCCAAAGTTAATAAGCCATGCATGTATCAAAATGACATTGAATCAAGACATCATATATAAAACCCAACTCGAATTGAAATAGAAGCAAATATGTTTGGGTTAATTCAGAGATTGTTCACAACCCTATTAGCCAATTAAAATTTAAAATAACTATCCAACACAAAATTGAACGCTTAATGTTCTAGTGCTATTGATTATATCACAATCTAAGAAAATAGATAATTAAGTGTCATTGATGGTTTCTACTTAATTAGAAAGGAATTCAAACAAAATACACAAAGCAACTAATGCTTATTAATTTATTTTTTATAAGAATTGTAATAGACATAAATAAAAAGCGATTCCAATTGGTTAAAAAGTAAAGTCATTACAGACAGCTTTAAGTACAAAATTTTTTGACAAAGTGCTACCTTCAAAATTTTGCCAATTGATGCATCTAAGAAATCTGGCAAAGACAAAAGTCGAAGAGTATGGCCCTAACAAATTATGATATAGTATTTGTTAATAAACAGAGCATTAAAATTTTGCAAAGGAGTCTGGGCAGCATGTATACCGTAGGAGCAGTATCAAAAACTATGCGGCTAAACATACTATACTCCTGTGATTCAAGAAATTGCATGACCTGAATGAAAGTGTTTCATTAGTAGAGGAACAAACTAATAAAGAGACAACTTTTGAAAACAAGTACAATACCCATTAATTTGTATCAAACTTTTATACCTTTGATATCGCAATTGCTTCATCTAATCCTGGGGGAGGTGTGTCAAGAAGCTCTCCTAGTTTTAGCTCTCCAAGCTTGGATGAAAAAAAAAGATAAGTAAATTGGAAATGTATTTAAAATATAGCTATTTGCAAAAGGGTTGCCATTTGTTTGTATAAGCTGTATTAAGCACCATCATTTCCAGCTATTGCTATTAATATAGTGCCAATCATGAATAAAAACCAAGAAAAGGGAAAGGACTACCTGCAACTATTGAGACCTGACCTATAGTACTGCAGTCAAATCAGTTATCAAAAATGTTAAGAGCATGCAACAATATGTGGCGAAACTTGTGGTCAAACTCATTTTCAGCACAAGCTTGAGACTGCCTGAGGAGCTACCTATTTTTATATCAAAAAAATATCTTAACAATTATAAATATTTTAAGCCAGCTCACAAGCCTTAACAATCTTTTCCACACATAAGAGCTCTTTACATCAGTTATCGCTTTCATTGAATAAAAGCCTTTAAATCATCAAAATATCATGTACCAATCATGGTGAATATCTATCAAAGAAACATGAAAGGCATAGACTGCATAACTCACTTGATCTAGGTATATTTTGATATCACTCATTAGGGAGTGTGAACCATAGAACAATTGAACTAAAATATGATACAACAATAGTTGGACATATTTTCAACCAAGCAGCTTACCATCACCATTGCCATAAAGACGTGGACAGTGTTTGGTAGTCTAAAACTACCATAATTTTGTCAAAACAAAATGGCAAAAGAACTTTGTTGTCGTTGGTAAGACCTGAGGATAAGGCCTAAATAGCTGACATCTACTCACCAGCTTTTCACATTTTGTTGTGAAACTATACACTTAATTCAAGTGCCATAGAAAACATTCTTTAGAAAGATTTTAAAAGCATGGAAATCAAGTATCCATCAAACACAGTGCAAATTCAACTGATACTTGATTGAAGAGAATGAATTATTTCAAAATTATAATCACCATAACATTTTTTCTCAAGGTGAAAAAGAACATTGCAATTGCAGAACTATGTACCCAACCATAACTATACAGTTAGTATGAAACTGCACTCAAAAGATAAAAGCCCAAAAATTACACTCCATTCAGTCAATTTATAGAATATCAAACTACAGACTCATGATAGCTCTACCGATTATGCTTAAAGTAAACCCAAACAGAGTGCACTGAATGATATTTAAAGGAACATCCACCATTGTACAAAAAGAGGTCTCATAGATACGACATTTTATTAAGAAAAAACTAAAAAAGTTTCTAGGTTTTACCTGATCTGCAAGAATACCAAGGCCCATGCTATCCATAAAATCTTTGACTCCTGTACCACCAGCTTTTTTACTAGTACTACGATATTCCTCCCGAGCCTTATCAGGATTTATCTGTTAAAGCACTTTTATTAAACAAGATTGCCAAGACAGACAAAAGCATCACTAGTTCAATTAACTGACACAGTTGCCAGTATATACAGATTGATGGTATCCAGCAATTTCACAAAAGTTAAATTTCACTTTGATTGGAGAAATGGGCAGTTATGTACCTTACCTCAAGTGCAAACAACGGAGAATCAACTCCATCAACAGGTACCAATGCTCCTCCAGTTAAGTCCTAAAATTAATTTACCAAATGAAATCCAACATTAATTAAATGCTCCAATTTAAAGTATAACTGTTGAAAAACTGTTGTAAAACTGTTGTACCACTGTTGTAAAACTGTGACACATTAGGCATTTTCAAGCAGATATATGAAAATGCAGATATCAAATCTTTGCTTGCATAACAATGAACCACCTGAGCAAAAGAATCGCTTAAAGAATGAGCAGGGTCTGTTGAGACTACAAGTGTGGGATGTCCATTATTTGCAAACTTTACAGCTAATGAAGCTGCACAACTTGTCTTCCCAACACCGCCTTTTCCTCCAAGCAAGTAATATTTCCTCTTAGTACTAGCAAGCATCTCATCAAAATCTGCCACAGATCTTGCCGGGATAGCAACAGACCTCACTGCAAAGCTCATAACAATATGAGTAAAGTTGGGAAAAAAGGAAGCTTTACACAAAACTGAACCAAGAGAATAGAATATTTGATAGTTCCTTGATAATGATTAAATGATGCAGCGCATTGAATGATTAGTTCTTCAATCACAAATAATTTTTCTAGATTGGCACTTACAAAATAGGCTTTCTCAATTCCATGACTTACTATATTGATTTACAATAAAATCAGAAGTGTTGACGTTATTTTTTTCTGTTTTTATCAGAGAAGTTAGAAAAGTATGCAAGATGGGATTCATTCCACATAAATTAATAGCTTAAATATGGTTCAGTAGTAATGTCCGTGATGAACGTAAGCGCTCAGTTTCTTCTTAAATTCCATTATTAATTTGCTCAACAATAAGGTGAACGCGTTGTACTCTAGACAGCGTTCAAATTGCATGCTACATAGATTGCCTGGATCTTAATGTTTAAATCTAGGAGATCCAATTATTCAACGGTGTCAAAAAACTTTGCTGTATCTAATGCACATTTGAAAGCGCAAAGGTCATTAAATTATTGATTACCTTAAATGACCTGTCATACCTTCTTTTAGATCAAACACGGCATAGATGCAGAGTGTGAAATAAAGATGCCTAGATTTTTGGTCCAACAGATCAATGATCAATCATATTTTAAATCCAAAGTATTAAATTATGGGTAAAGAGGCCAATCATTCATAAACTTTACACCAACATATGCTTCACTATTTGATGTGACACTGATCCAATACCAACAAACCCACTTAATTTTAAAATACAGTAAAATAATGCACCATTTTGATATTTGGAACTTTTGCATCTGCTTTTGTTTATGAAAACTAGCACCCAACATTTTGATTTCGAACAATATCTCATTTCAAAAAAGCACAATATCATGTCAACCTATAATTTTATTTTTGTCAAAAAGCAACAGCTTTATTGTAGTACAAGCAGGCAAAAACCAAGTAATATTTTAATTTTTTTGGGTGTTAGTTTCGTAAATAACATCCTCAACATGCTCTGTATGTAAACTTATATTAATATTTATTGTCAAAAAACAATAGTCTGATTATGGTACAAGCAGGTACACCAAATTAGTAATTTATTTTTTTGTTAGGTACAAATCTTATATTAATTTGCTCTTTACATGTTTTTTATGTAAACTTCTCTTGATAATTTAAGTGGCCGTTTAATTGCACTATTTAGCTCTAAAACTGATTTTAAGATTTTTAATTAACTAAGATTTTCCAAATGATGAATTAGGTCATCACAAGTCTAAGAAAGCTATTAGAGATGCTAAACCTTTGGTTTTAAAAGTACATATAAGAAACCAATTACTATAGAGTGAGAGACATATATATGCTTTCCAAGTTAAAGTTAAGAAAAATAAATTATTTCAAGTAAAGTTTCTTTAAAATGTTGCTAAGAATATACATTTCAAAAATATTGCTACTAAAGATAGGTAGATAAATTATTTTTATAAGTTTCTTTATAAAAGTTGTGACAATGTGATCAACATAAGTGAGTTTAGTGATTCCAATGATAATATTAATTACTCCTTCATTTGTTGGGTAAGTGAGATTAAGGTTTGTAATGCTCTAAAAAAAGGAAGAGTGGGTAAGCTAGATGACATCTTTATTGTTTGAGAAATGATTTGGGTGAGAAAGGAGTTTCTAGACTCACAAAGTTATTTAATTGATTTAAAAACTAAAAAAATGCTAAATGAGGATAGAATTATCATGATACTTATTTATAAGAATAAAATCAATGTGCAAAATTGTGGAAAAGAGGAATCACGTCAATGAATTATAATTTAAAATTTTTGGAGGGAGTAATTGCACAAAAATTATGACGAAATACTAAAACTTCACATAATCAATTTAATTTTGTCTAGTAGATCAATAATAGAGGCTATGAATTTGCAAAGAGAATTATTGGATAAAGTTAGAGAAAGATCTCCATATTTATTAAAAAACTACGTATGATAAAGCACCTAGAAATCCTCTAAAGATTATTGAAAAGAAAGCGTTGTATTTCTTATATTGATGTTACTAATGGATATCCTTGCCAAACACATCATAGAAGAAAGATGCCAAGGTGCACATTACTTGCAATTTTTTTATTGATAAATCTAGAGAAGAGGTTAAAGAAAAACTTGATCTATGGAGAATTTCCCTAGAATCTAAATGCTTTTGTCTTGACAGATCAAAAACAAAATATATGGAATCAAGTTTAAATATAACAGCAATGATCAAATTGTGTATATGAAACTTAGAGATTATGTTATCAAGGAGAGCAATAGATTCAAATATCTAAATTAGTTCTTCTAATTCAAACATCTAAAATAATACGTTACAGGGATTAGAATGTAAGAATTTGTAAATGAAACATAGGTTACTATATATATATATATATATATATATATATATATATATATATATATATATGTTGTAACAACATATGTAATATACACAAAGTTCTTCTGATTTCTATTTACTTCTTCTCTCTTTCTCTTATCTCAATATGGTATCAAAAATGAGATTGAATTTGGATTGAGGATCATGCAATATTTGAAAGAGATTGAGCTTACGAGATGAAGTAATAGATTGTTACGGATGTTGGAGATGTGTAGAGATTGGCCATTGTCAATGATGACTTTGTCGTAGCCATTGTACAAGTTGATAGAGAGGTTGCTAAGATTGTTGGTTATGTGGCCTGATGCGCCTAAGTCAAGAACCCAATTGTTGTCAGTGTAACCATCGGAAATGAACATTGTGGGCTAATGGGAGGATTTAGTAAAGTTTGGATCATGTCTATACCAACAAGAGATTGTTGTGTCCACATTTTCCACATATTTTCATGACAAGTTTCAGTGGTAAGGATATATGGTAAAATGGAGGAGGAGATGGTGGAGAATATGGCTGAGATCAAGTTTCGATCAATGGAGATCCATAATTCAGAATGTGGATTGATGTGTTGATTTCCAGCGCTGTCAGAAAAGTAAGATGGTGGTTTTGGCGAGGCACCATCAAGGTGGTCGTAAAAACCGTTGGCTTTGAAAATGTTAAAGATTTGCACTTGCCAAATTGGATAATTATCGAAGGTAATTGGGGTGGAGACTAAAGGGGCTTCTTGATTTTCTTGTGCGTCGGTGCTGCTTGTCGTGTTGGAAAATGATACAAGCATTGGTCAGTAATAGGGATAGTGAGAATGTCTTGATTGTTTTCGTCACCAAGAGATGCCCGTCAGACGTCAGACGCAAATGCACATGTCATACATCAGACGCAGACGATTATGTGCATTGATTCTACCAGAGACGGAGGCTAGACGTCCGTCAGGTGCAGACGCAGACGATTATTTATGTCGATTATATCAAAGACAAAGCAAAACTTGTGTCGAAGACAGGTGAATCAAACACAAACGTTCTTTGCGTTGAACTTTGTCGTCGATTCTAATGCGTTAGACAGAGATGATCCCGCGGGAGAGAAAATTGAGGCCTGTCGTGCTGAAGGATTTAAAGGACGGCAATGAAGGAGAAGAGGATCGTAAATTTCTCTTTTATTGATGATTTTTCTCACTTTGTATAAATTTTTCCCAAAAATCTGAAACTACAAGTCTTTTCATTCAATTCACTTGTTTCCTCGAAAGTCAATTCAACCACAAAATATAGATCGTACGCTCTGAACGAGGGGGCAAATATTGCAACAACCCCCTCTCTACTTTCCTACAACAAACAGGAATTCATCATCAACTTTCATTCCCCTACACACCTCAACTAAATAGAGTAGCCAAAAGGAAACACCGTCATCTCATGGAAATAACCAGAATACTTCTTCACACTACTGGCCCCTTCTCCAAGTTTTTCCCCAATCACAAACCCACCTACACTCACATTTGTATTTTCAGCTACACTTGCTACCCATTTCTACCACCTCACCAACAATCCTAACTCTCTCACTACCTATACTCAAGCAAATAAAATTGATCACAGGAGACCACAATTACCGCTGAAATGATGGCTCTCAAAGACCAACAAACACGGGATTTAGTTCCCCCAAACCCAACTCAACCAGCCCTTGGATGCAAATGGGCATTCCGCACCAAATACAAGATTGATGGATCTGCTTTTCATTACAAAGCTCGCCTAGCGGCCTAAGGCTTCAACCAAACCTAAGGGTTAGACTACATAGTAATCTTCAGCCCGGTTGCTAAGACATCCACCATTCGCGTACTCTTTAATATAGTCTCCCATCACTGATGGTTCATATTACAACTTAACATCTCAAATGCCTTTCTCCATATTCTCTGAATGAAACAATTTATTTTAAACAACCTCAGGGTTTCATTGATCCTAATAAACCCCATTACATAGCAAGCTTAAAAAGTCTCTCTATGGCTAAAACAATCTCCTCGACAGTGATTCTCTATCCTCACCAAATTCCTCATAACAAATGATTTTATTCAAAGTTGATCCCTCGCTATTTGTCTATGACACATCTCACATCTGCGCCTATCTACTAATATATGTCAATGATCTACTCCTCACAGACACAAGCCCTTCATTCATTGCACAAATTATTACAACTATGGAAAATCACTTCAAAATGAAAAGCCTTGGCTCCTCCTTACATTTTCTTGGTATTTCTATTCAGCAAACCTCCCACGACCTTTATTTGTCCAAGACTTGTGCAACACATATTTTTCAGGACGTAGGAATGTCAAACTTCAAACCAGCCCCTACTCCCGTAAGTCCAGTCGATATATCCACTACCACATCGGACCCATTACTTGATTCGCACACCTAAGTGTAACTCGTCGGCCACCTTCAATACCTTACCATCACACGTCCAGATATCGATCACACAGTCAAAACCGCATTTGTCAACAATGAATGCTAGACATTAATCAGAATTAGAAACCGCTATGCGCGCTTTTATGATCCCTTTACCTATCCTAATCATGCCTGCTTTGTGTATTGTGCTGGGAAGGTGGTGGAATAGTTGTCGCCAATTTGAGTAATAGCATACTTGTTGCCTGACAAACAGACCCTCAAATGCCAAATATACGTAAGAACAGTTAACTAATTAAAATGAAAAAAACGCTCTAATTTTACAACAACGCAAAAAAACAGTCAACTAGTAAAGACGTTCACAATCATCCAATAAAATCGGAATGCTTATGCATTGAACAATGAAACATCTAGCCTAATAGCTCAGAACACATCTAAAATCCCGCCCCCGCAAAGCCCCTAAAATTTAAACAAGAGGAGATAAATCATTGAACGAACCTTTTAATACAGCAAAGCGGCGGGGATAAAGAGCCTGAGAAGCGGAACACCAAGAGAAGCCTCGGTGAGCCGCCATGAGAGAAAGGCTGCGGGCGAGACACAGCGCTGAAGATAGCAACATCGCCAATTTCGGCGAAGAAGAGGCAACTAGCTACACTCCATGGGACCTCTCAGATGAACCCTAGAACTCCTTTTGGCTATAAAAACCTTTGGACAGTTCGGTTATAGTAGGCACGGTACGGTATCGTGATGTCATATACACCAAAAATATATACACGATCTGTAAATGTAAATTTAATGTGTAATTATATTACAGGTTAAATTTTTTTTTTTAAAGTATATATACAAAAATTAAGATAAAAAATTAAAATTATTAATTTTAAATATATTTTGATATATATTATTATGTAATCATAGTATTTTATAAATTATATTTAAAATAAAATTTGAATATCATCTTTTCCAGAGTTAGCCCGAGTGTTTGTACCGTTGGATTTCTGTAACAGTGCATTTTGCTAAACTTATAAATCTCGAAGCCTTCTTCAAATATGTGGGTTTTAGTTTTGCTTCAATCAAATTTTGTCTTATTACATCCAAAACAAAATCTTTTACATTTATTTTTATTTTGAAAATATTTATCAAAATAGTTTTTTTTTACTGTGACAAAATATTTAAAATAGTCTTAACTTTTATTTATGTATTTTTTTTTACTCTCTAGTTAACTTGCCGTCCATTTTTGTTAACATGCGATTTTTCTTAGTCATAATTTCAGCGGCTAATTCATGTTGCTGATTCCTGCTGGAATTGGCCGCTTGCTATTTCCAGTGGGCGCGGCAGTGGGATTCTCGTTGCTGATTCCAGCGAGAATCGGCCACTCCGACTGAAAAAATGTTAACGAATGCACGGTGAGTTAAATGTTGGGAAAGAAAAACACTTGAGCAAGAAAGAATTAAGGGCCAAAAAGAATATTTATAAGTATTAACACTATTTTAAATATTTTGTAAAAGTCAAATGATCCTTTTGATAATTTTTTATTTTTTATTTATTTATTTTGTTTGAAAATTTGTGAGAGTCAATTAATAATTTCATTAGCATAAAATATAAATCAAACTATGCACGAGGATTCTTCTCAAGTGCAATGTCACTTTTTAAGCAATTTTTACAACAACAACAACAAAACAAAAGGATTAACAAAAGTGTAATAAACTACAAAATCTCATTGTCTCAACTATTATCTACTAAATAATAGTCATTTCTTAAGTTCCAAATACATAAGATCCTTCCTAACAATTTTTTGCTATCTTTCTTTTTTTGGAATTATTCAACTTTCGGCACTAAGACATATAGAATCAAAGGGCTACCCCAATATTACTATGAATGTACTACTTTCTCATCATATCATTATTGTGAAGTAATAATACCTAGTAGAATTATCTTTTATTTTTAGTATTGCTAAAATTACATATTAATATATACTAAAATATATAAATAATATGTCTATTTAATATATAAATAGATGATTTATTGAATACAATTTTTTGTGAGACCTGTATACAAAAATTAAAATAAAAAAAAAATCTATTTATTCTGAATAATTTTTTTTATGTATAGCATTTCTCTTAGTTAAATGATACAATAGCGTTTTATTTATAAATATTAAAATTTAATTATTATATATAATGAAAATATTTGGTGCTGTGCATGTAAAAAAAATAATTCAAATAAAATCAAGAATGCACTTTTGTTAATCCTTATTTTGTATTTTATTTTGAAAGTGATGGAATGGAGATTAAACTTAAAAAACCATTATTTTGGTTTCACATTTTTTGTATTCTTACAAGACATGAAATAAATTTAGAATAAAGTAATGAATGATCAATTCTTACTCCTAGGATGTTTGGTTAGGTGAATGATTTGATGTCATTTTTAATAGCCATGATTATCTCATTTGTTAGATATGTGAATTTAAATATTGAGATAGCATGTGATTGCAATGTATTAATCTACAGTGGATGTGTATTAAGATCGTATTAAACCCAAAAGAATGTGGATAAGCAATCACACATCCTAGGAGTGAGAATTGAGAGAAGATAAGAGATACATGACTTTGTCCCGACAAAGTGCATATGATATAAGGTTTTAAGAGTATATGTACTGAGTATTGATTCACAGTGCAACAACTTTAAGTTAGTATCTTGCTTAATTTAAACATAATTTAGTTTAGTTTATATTTCATTGGATTCTAAATGTCATTATAACTTAACTTTGAAATTTTGGGAGCCATCGGAGCTTATTTGGATTAATTGACTATTTAGTCAATTTATTGACCTAGAAAATTAATTAAATTAAATTGACTTTCAAATCAAAATCACACTTTATTTTTGAATTCCTCACACTCAAATTAGCTAAGGATGAAGTTTTGAAAATTTGTAGAGATCATTTGAGCCTAAATCGAAATTATTTTAATTATGGATTAATTAATTTAATTCATTTAAACCTAACCCTAACGACCGACTGCCAAACCAGATGCTACCCCAACCATTATGCGGTTCCAAGGAGGCAAATCAAACGGATCCGCATCGCTCCGCCTGCAATTCGATCACAGTCACTAGATCTTAAGTACAATCAGACGATTGCGATCTGATACTAACCCTAGATGCGTGCGATCTGATACTAACCCTAGATGCGTTTCCAACCGCTAGATGGCATCATCGATCCAACGGTCGCAGTTAATCCTCACGAAGTTGTTACGCTCCAGTGGATTATAGTCATTCCGCCTTTTTAGACGATCGATCAAACGACTGCACGAGCTCCCATCGCTGTTCATCGTCGTCTCAAGCGAATGAGTCCCGCAACGAAGAACCTCTTGTACAATTCGCGTCCGAGCCTGTCTCCCATGATGCCTAGAGGTCCCTAACGATTGCCCATTATGGAGCAAGCCACCCAGCGAGTCCGTGAGGCCTAAAGCCACCTAAATTGACAATGGGGTAGCTGTTAATGGACTCAGATCCAAGGCCATGACACGAGTCTCCTAGAGCTCCCCTTAACACCTTCTGACTATAAATAGACATAAAATTTCTCTATCAGCACCTTTGCTCACCCTAAAACCTCAATTACCTCCCAACCGCTCCTAGCACTTCTGCTACCTCTCACTGTTATCCAGTTGGCGACCATTGATTCCAACTCTTCTCCATGACGTGTCCATGGGTGAGGCTTGGCGTTCAAGCCCCAACTGACCTTCTAAGAACTCAAGAAACTTGCTAGAATTGATTCGTCCTCTAAAGTGTTCCCAGCTATCAGCATTTCAATCTAGCAATTGTCCAGGTACTCCACTGACCTGTTGAGCTAATACTGCTCAATTTATGTCGATTCCATCCCAATTTGTTGTTGTAATGATCGGCATTAGATCTAGGATCATCTGCAACTAGTCCTAGGCGTCGCCAGTGCCCGACAATGGTCTAGACAATGAAGAGCACTTTTTGGACGGGGCTATCAGTCAGTGAGGCCAATCGGCTCCTCACTGGTAATTAACACCTCATTTAGGTGCATAATTGCCCATGAGGCAATTAGCTATAAATCTCTATCGATGCGTTTGGAGCTCGGGTCAGCCCAAGTGGCCTTCGTCTAAACTGGGTTGCGCAAATACCCTATGGTGCCAAGCACATAGTAAGTTATGGGCGAGATAGCCATCCTCCAGTTGTATTTGAGTAGGGCTTCTCTTCTTCTTAGAACGCTGATTGTTTCAAGATGAAGTGGAAGCCATGGCATCATATATGTGGAGAGAATTAGCTCACCGCAGTAAACCCTAAATCTAGTGCTCGACTGGAGTAAGGCCACATTAGTCCCAACGTCATCGCAAAGGGCTTTTAGGTGCGTTCAATGTGTCTGTGCACAGTGAGAGCGAATGGATCGATATCGGGGAGTGGGAATGCCTCTGCATTATTTTTCCTAACCCTAATGTGTCTTGGGTCAAGGATTTCAACAGAGGTAGAAGCAAAGTGCTGAGCTGGGCCGAGCCTCGACCCACATGTTTTTGAATGGGTTATTTAAATAATCTGATTTTACATAATTATTTTTCTACTGAAATTTCATCTAGTTAAACCTTAAGCTTATGATTAATTAAGTATAAACATTTAAAATGAATTAGTAAAATATTTTAATCAATTATAATCTAAATTTTATGATCCAATATACCATTTTATTCATAAAAACATATAAAATCTTAATCTGCAATAATATTTAGCTTTTTGTAATAAGTTTTCTTAAATATTATTTAATTATCCTAGAAATGAAATAGTGAATATTAGGTTTAATACTTAGCCAAAATTTATGAATAAGATCTTAATCTTTTCATTAGATAGAGGAGAATTTGAATGTGCAATTAAAAATATTTTTTTGTGTTTGATTTTATTAATCACTTACTAATTACCTTAAAACTTGATTAGTGAAAATTATAAGTTTTGATAATCTTATTTTGGTGTTTAAGGTGTTTAATGATTCCTTAGAAAGTAAAGAGCTTAACTATAATTTATTTTATTTCTTAAGATTTAATTTACTAATCACCCTCTAATGAGCTTAAACTTCAATTAGTATATATTATGCTCATTTTTTTAATCAAAATTAGTGTTTCAGGTGTCAATCTTCTTCTTAAATAGCAATAAATCATTTGAATTTGAGAAAACTTAATTTGGAATTCTAAATTTTAAGGTTAACTTTTAGACCCTTAAGTAATGGTATTTTAATGGCTCTAAATCAAAGGTGATTAAAATGAAGATTTAGAATCTCAAATCTATCAAACTCTTTAAACTAGTAAGGAATATATTTAGAGCCTTAGTTAAGATTAATTTGAATCATTAATAATCTTATTAGTTTAAACACTAGTTTTGACCTAAATATAATAATTTTAGCTCATAAATATATAATTGAACGTGGCTTGAGAATCCACCTTCTTTTCCATAATTTTAATTTAGTATTTATATTAATGATGTATTATGTTGAGAATTAATTAGACTCAATAGAGATGTCCTAATTAATATTTGAGGTAAATTCAGCATAGTACGGATTTTAGTTATAAAGACTTAGAGCACGATTATTAAGTCAGTAATTATTGTTTCTTATTCTAAAAATTTGTTATAATAATAATTCTAATCCTATTGGTTGTGAGTATACACAATAAGAATTCTGCCAATCTAAGAACCTTATTAATTCTAGTTAGAGTAGTTTAGACGTTAGATGTCTAGAATCCTAAGCCAAGAGACTTAAACCCCATGTTTTGGAGTTTAAATATCTTAATTTCTAAATCATAATAAAGTTAAATGATTAAGGCAAAACATATTAAGCATAATCAAAGTTTAATAGGAGGGATCTCCTAATTTTAATCTAAAGTTGAGAGATAAAATAATCATAATTTAAATATAAAAATTTAAAAATTAATAAAACTAAAATTTCATTCATTGGATAACGCATTTACTCAACGAATAAAATCTAACATAGTATTTATTCTTAATTTTAAAGAAAAGATCCTAAGGTGAAGTACAAGTCCTAAAAACTCTTAATGGATGACTTAGGAGATTTTAAGATTTGATAATAATTATTACAATTTATCTTTATGTGCGGTCCTAATTTACTCACAGAGAAGTGTGATTAGGACTAAATTAGAAGGCATTAATTTTACTTAAGATTTTTAAGACTTGAAATGTGAATTTTACCAAATTAATTATTTATGGGGTTAAAGATTATAAATTGATTCCAAATCAATTTATTGTTGATTTTAATGATTTAAATGCTATTTTAGAGGTTAAAGGTACTTAACTTAAATTTTGAGTAAAATGATCGTTTTTTAACTATTTAAGGGTCTAAAATACTACTTTTTGATTAAGGGCTCCAAATTAGATTTTCTTGATGCCAAATAATTATTTGCTATCTAACATGAAGATAAGCACTACATCAAATTTGGATAAGTATTAAGTCAAATGAGTTCAAATTAAAGATTTCATCCTATAAGGGTATTTTGATAGTTTCACTTAGTGAAATCAAAGAATTCAGTTAGTTTATTATTATCTACTGTCCAAGGATTCCATAGAATCCAAAAATACTAAATTCTGATATCTAATGATTAAGTTATGATTGTTTCAATATTAAAGTTGTATTTAAAATTATTATGGGTTTAAGGGATAGATTCCACATTGAAAATCACCTCCAAAATCACACAATGCTTAATTTTACTAAATTACTGTTTGAATTTTGGTATATTTTGGCCCCATTATGGTACTAGAGTCATTAAAATGCGAGAACTAACAAATCTGAGTCATTCCGAACAGTTCTAGGCGCTACGGCGCACAATAACGCTTTTTGGCCGAGAGTCAGGCGCTACGGCACGTGGTGGCGCCAGTTTTCCCGAAGCGCGGGCGCTACGCCAGCACTTTCAGGCGCTGGTAGTGCGGCGCACTGCAGCGCGTTACGGCACCAGGTTTCCCGAGAGCTGGGTGCTACGACGCGCTGTGGTGCCTCCTGGTCGAGATCCAGGCGCCACGACACGCTGTGGCGCACTACAAAGCGCTACGGCGTAGCCAACCCATGGGCGCTGCGGCATACTGGAGCGCCTTCTAACCTAGAGTCAGGCGCTATGGCGCGCTGTAGCGCTCAATGGTGATTTTGCCTGTGCAAAAACTAAAATGTGTCTATTTTCGCACTCAAATACTTTCAATTTATGGCACTTCACGTACGGTGCCATATATCGATGGAAATGTATTTCTGAAACCTTTCCATCGATACTAAAATCGATATAAAATGATTATTTTGACAATGTAAATAAAAAGGTCAAAGGTCCAGGTATACAGGAAGAAGGAAAAGCAGAGCTGTTCATTTATCCTAAAATTTACTACCTTAATGAGCTCTAATTACTTTTATAACTCAACCACAGCTCCTTAAGGATACAAAGTAAGTATTGGAACAAAATAAAGTAGCTATTGGGTCAACTAATAGAGAAAAAGGGAGGTACCTTAGACTTACAAATGATATATTTTTCTAAGTATCCTTGGGAGCTTGAGCTTGAGAGTTTCTTCAGCAGCGAGTACAACAATGAAGGAAAAAGGAGAGAGATCTTCAACTGAGTAAATTGAGAGGGATAAAGATTTAAGATTTATCTTATAAGAAGAGGAGATGAATGGCTCCAGCATTGAGTCAAATGATGGGATGAGAAGGAGCCATCCCATCCAAGACATGGAGGAGAAGGCTCCCCTCAGCAGGAGGAAAGGCCCTTGCGTGCCAGAGGGAGAAGGAGGAATCGCAGGAATGGAGAGGCTGGTGGTCACAGGCACAGAGAAGAAAAAGAGGAAAAATGGAATTAATTTGGATGAGCTAATTTTATTTTAATTAAATCAATGCATTTAATTAACTAAAATTGGATTAATATATGTGCTCTGAAAAATCCTAAAAATTTACCCCTAGCTAATTCGTTGATGTGGAACATAACGGCGAAGTTGGATTTTGATTCCGATGAGTATTTAATTTTTCTACTTTTGGGATATTTAAATACATTAAAATATTCGAGAAAATCCGGTGACTTCCAAACACGCTCAAAATATCACCCATAACTAATTTGGAGGTGACAAACGCAATGGCAAGATTAGATTTCAATTTCGATGAGTATATAATTATATTAATTTTCTAATTAATTAAATATTATTAAAATATTTCAAATATTCGATTGAGTTCTGAATCGCTCCAAAATTTCAGGGTTTGGTTCTAATAAGTAGATAAACTTAATGGAATGATAATTAGTATGTGACCAAGCTAAGATTATGCTAAGTAATAATCTAAAGTTGTTATAAAGGTACACTTCTTCCTTGTACCCTCCTTGTGTCCCTCTTTCTAAGAATTTAATCAATGCCTTTGTGAAATGGTGTTGAGTAGCTCTTGCATGGCATTAAGCTTTATTGTCGAACCTCAATCGGACTCGAATAAGCTTGATAGAAGCTCATTTCGCCCACTATAAAAAAATTTATGCAATATAATTTTTGTATACTTGGACCCAAGGCATTATTGTTTGCTTGTTAGAATGATCTTTTCGTATTGATTTCGATACCAATGAAAATACATTTTCATCAGTATATGGCACCACACTTGAGGTACCAAGAATTGGAAGTATTTGGGTGTTAAAGGGAGAGATATCCCGCCTTTCATTGGTGTGTATCATCCGTTAGGCGCTACCGCCCGCCCTAGCGCCCGACTCTCGGCCAATGAGCGTTACGGCGCGTCGCATCGCCTTTGTCTCAGGTTGAGTGGCGCCACAACGCGCCGTAGAGCCTAAAAGTGCAACAGCACGCCGCAACGCCAGAGTCTCGGGTTGACCGGCGCTACGTGCGTCGGAGTGCCTGAAAGCGCTGCCGCACACCACAACGCCCGTATCTCGGGAAATCTGGCGTCGTAGTGCTTGGAAGCATCGTAGCGCCTGCGTCTCAAGAAATATGGTGTCGTAGCGCGCTATAGCGCCTAACTCTCTGCCATGATGGCACTACAGCGCGCCGTAGCTTGAAGAAATGCCTAATTTTGCACTAATTTCATATTTTTTGTATTATGTTGACTCCATAACCCTATTAACGCAAAAATGCACTAAAATAACGACTGATTATAGTAAAATTATGCATAAGGAAAATACGGATGTAATTTTTAAATACGAAATTCATGCTTATGATGTTTAGACCATTTGAGCATATGCTTGTATGATAAATTTGTACTTATTTTTTATTGAATTAATGTATTATTATCTCTTAGAACCTAAGATAACCATGTTACATAGATTCATTAAATTGATTGAAATGTGGAACTTTATGTTGACAATGTTGTAATAAATTATTAGTATGCTTAGAAATCAAATTGTTCAGTTAGATTTAATTTCTAAATTTTTAAATTGTTAATTAAGTATAAATTGCTTTATATCATAGCTAGTAAAGGTTAGTATTTATTTTCTAGTTAACATTATTAATTTATCATGTGATCAAGATTTATTAAGTCTCATAAATAAAAATATGATTTTTTTTTCCTTAACTTTAAAGCTTAATTTCTTTTGATTTTCTCTTAAAGAAAGAGACTAGCATGACTTGGCTCTTATTAATATATGATAGATTAACAAATGATCAATTCTGAATAATTATATGATTTCACCTCATGATTTGATGGATTGTGATAAGCTTAAGAATTTAGAGGATTTGCATAATTGATTTGCTTCTCAACTTAATGATTGATCTTATAAACTTGTATAAAATTTATTGTTGATTTATAACGATTGAGTTGAACTTGATAAATCACTAGTAATCATAGAAAAGATAAATCAGTTCTTATGGTTAAAACAAAGTAATATTTCATCTTTAATAGGGCTATTTTTAGGTAGAAAAAAACCTTATTTGTCTCTTTTTGAGATAGGCTTTTAAATGACCCATTAAAAATATAGATGATTGATCCTACACCTTATGATAAGGTAACATAAGAGACATTAGTTTGAAGCTAATTAATTGCAATAGAACGCCTATATTGATTAACTTCTATGTCACAATCTTGGAACCACATTGCTTAGTATCTCTAATGGAGAATGAGTTCATTGAGTCTGAAATTCTTTGATTTTAAATTAGTCAATTTAGAAATGAAAAAATTAGTATTATTATGTGATGATTATAGTGCATGTTCATATGACTGATTTAATTCAGTAGGAAATAAGATTGGTTGGTTTGTCCTAAATAAGATTGTAAAAATATTTTGTCTATTTATCCTTGTGTGCATTGATAAGTGCAGTTCAATTTAGGACAAACATTCTATTTTCATAGTATGTTTAATTAATTGAACCTATTAATTTGAGAGAATAATTTATTAGGATTTCTTTGGGGCGCATGTGGCACCAAGTGCATAATTGTAGTATAAACAAATGATATATTCAAATGCATACACAATGACATTCAATACAGTTGACTTTCAATATTTTCTTCAGTTTAGTGTTTTACAGATTTCAGCTCAATACTTTACTTTTGTTTACTATTTTACATTAGTTTCAGTTTTGTACGGTTTCAATTTTCATTTACTGAGTATATTTTATGCAGTAATTTCCCAAGAGGCGCACCGTTTCACCGCTGACTGTTTTGTCTTTGAAACCTCGGTTGCGCGCGGCGAGGTTGATGAGGCCATGATAATTTTTAGGTAAGGAGTGGAGAAGTTGGTGGTTCTTGAGGTTTTGACAAAACAAGTTCGCACAGAAGATGTTTTCGAGGAGGTTCTTGGGAGGTTGGAGGAGAGGAGATCGAAGGCTTGTAGTTGAATGAGCAAGGAGAAGCTCTGATACCATATAAGAATTGAGAGAAGAGAAGGGAGAATAGTTTTTCACTTCAAAAATAATGTATAGAAACATGAATTTATATAGACAAACATCATATGATATTATAATTTAATAACATATGTATTGAGTACTTGGAGCTTGTGAGCGTCCGGGTGTCCATTCAAAATTTCAAAAATTACACAAACTTACAAAGCAACTATAAGCAGCATAGTTTAGGGTTTGGAATATGAAGAATTTGAACGGATGATGCTGCCATTAACCTTGATTTCTCCTTATTATCACAATATATTAAGCCAGCCAGCAAAAAAAGTTGCAAACTGAGGAATGCTGGCACTGTTTGTTCATGCTTCTTCTACGCTCTGCAGTCGACGAAGATGGAAGGATGTCAGCTGTTGGGAGGTCACTGATTTAAGCTCAATCCTTATGAAGTTGTAGGATAAGGAACCCGCTAGGGTGCCGATAACAGGACCCACAAAGTATACCCAAAGCGAGTTGAAGCGATTGCTAGCTAGTGCTGGCCCTAGGCTCCTTGCAGGGTTCATTGATCCTCCGGAGACTGGCCTGCGGAACTATGCGACTAAGTAAAATATCCAAAAGAGAAACAATTTTGAATCTCAAATAATTTTCAAAAAATTTTAATTATTATAATTTATATTTAAAATATATATTTTATGCTTTTATAAGTCTAAGTGAATTTAATAAGTGAGAAAAAATAAATTGTATACAAATTCTAGTTATTTTAAGAAGAGAAATGCTATTTAGAGTCCCGTGATACTCGGAAAAAATTTATTAAATGAGATTTAGATATTATTTCAATATAATTTTTAAAAATAATATTTATATTATTTTAATATAAATAAGTAAATGCTAATGAAATAATATGAATTTTTTTAGATGTTACATTAACAAGTCTAAATAATATTTCTCTTTTAAAAATTTATTTGAGAAATACTTATCAAAACTTAAATTTTTTTTGTTTCACAAAAAATTAAATATTAAATTCACATTTTACTTATCAACTATACTAATAAAATATATATTTTAAATACAAATGATAGTTATCAAATTCTTTAAAAAATTATATGAAAGTAAAATAAATTTTTCAAGGAAATTTTTGTATGCAAATCCACGAAGAGGTTAATTTATTAATCATATATTTTAATAAAAACACAAATAAATTTCTAAATATTTATTAATATAATAAGCAATTTCAGATTTCTATATATTTGATCCACATATGATTTTAAGATTAAAGTGATAAAATATCAACATTTAAATCATTGATGATGATACCAATACTTCTCATCTTAGTTTTATAGAGAGAAATGATGTTCAAATTCGGTGACCCTGCACTCAAAAAAAATCTATTTAATGAGATATTGATGGACATCATTTCATTATTTACATACATCAATAGAATACTAATATTATTTTTAAATATTGTATTGAAATAATATTTATGAATAATTTTTTCTAAATGCGAGATAAGGAATATTTCTTTTTTATTAATTGATATTAAATCTATAATTAAATAATAAACTATAATTTATTAATTCTAATGTTGATTAACTTTTTCATTTCTATATTTATTTATCAATTCATTATTTTCCTTAAATATTAAAAAAGGCTTAATCATAAAAATTCAACAAAACAACAAGGTATATATTCTTCTCTGATAATTCTGAACGTGGTATTTAAGAAAATTTATTCAATAAAATTTTAGATTATTTCACTAATATTTTATTTTATTTATATTAAAATAATATAAATATTATTTTTAAAATTTGTAATAAAATATATCTGAATTTTATTGGATAGATTTTTATGAATACCACATCAAAAATTATAAATAGCATTTTTCTTTTCTAAATACAAGTCACATAAAAATATTTTGCAACTATTATTATAAAATAATCAAATAAATAAATTAAAATAAATTTTCAATTAGAGCACGTGTTAAATAAAGCACTTCTGGACTACTTACCCTGCAAAAATAGATGTGATGCAAACTGAGGAGCCAACTGCTAAGCCTGCTAACTCCCCTACCTGTATAGTTTGTTTACAAACAATAGAGTAAGGAGGATTGTTCTTTTGTAATCAACAACAAATTATGATTGCGTAATTGATGATCAAATCGTAATTAATGCCAATTTATGAATGTAGTTGAAAGTATTATAATATGACTAGTTCGATTCATCTCTTTAGAGGTTTCGAATTTAGAAATCCTATTGTTATTGCTTTTCCTTTATATGGGTTGTTTGGATTGAGGGAGAAGTAGTGTAAAGTAAAATTCTTAGATAAATTGAAATCATAATCGAGGGTATTATGAGCATAGGTTGAGCAGCCGAGCAAGCAATCGAAAGAACCGACGAGCGAGCGCGTGGAATCTTTCGTTCAAGCAAATCCTAAGAAACATCAAGTAGATTCAATTGAACGAACGATTTCGCTGTAATCAAACCAGTTTGCAGGGCAAAAAGTCTGTTAATAAAAATTAGTTTATTTTGTTTTGCCAATTTTTAATGTCTGCTTGCCCGATCTCAATCCTAACACTTAAAACACATAAAAAATTTGAAACTCACAGCTCTGGCATCAGTGGCAACTGCCGATGCCACGAACATCATGCAAAAGGTGACTACAATCTCCATTATGAGCGCTTGCAGTACTGTATTCGAAGGCTCTGTTGTTCCGAGAATCTTAATAGGATGCAGCAAGGCTTTCAGAACGAACGAAGAGACCGTCGCACCTGTTATCTGCGCCAGCCAGTAGAAGGGGACCTGAAAATATTTCTGTAATACTTTACTAAAACTTGAGATTTATTCTGTAATCAATCAGTAAACTTGATGTTTATTCAGAAGAATAAAGTGCCGTAGCTTTTGAGTAAATTTCTACTAGAGAAAGTCAAAATAGCTTTTCAGTGTTTCTATACTCTGAATCTTTATTCAGCATAAAATATTAGTCTGTTTAGAGTAAATTTCTACTAAAATCTTTAATTTGTATATATTTTATTGTGCCTTATAGTTTGAAACAAGACGGCTCAAGAGTTACCAAGTATTAAGATCATCGATTACATTTGCTATTTTTTTATTTGAAGAAGCTCACCTGTATCCAAGGAAACTGCCCATGCTTGGAAATGGCAAAGGCAAGTGTGACTGCTGGATTCATGTGAGCTCCTGAGATGTGCCCTACAGAATATATCATAACCGTGACGATTAGCCCGCTGGCAACCGAAGCACCCAGCTGCGACACGCGGGAGTCATCGCTCCCATGCAATGCTGCAGCTCCAGCAGTCACAAACACAAGCAGAAATGTAGCTATCATCTCAGATACAACCTATACAACAACAGCAACAGTAGCATCATTCAGATTTGTGAATATAAGAATCAATGAAAGTTCAATCTCTGCATCTTACCATTTTGAAAAAGAAGGGGCGAAACGTCAGTCTGATGCTTCTGAGGCGGTGGTCTGCATGATTGTCAATCGTGATGTTCAGAGCTGTTTCAGTGTCATGAATTTCTGTCATAATTCCTTTCAATTCTCCCTCTCTGATGAAAGAATCGCAGGATTTGTTTTGTTCATAGGTAAGCTGGATTAAACGAACACTTTCAGATGGCTCAGAAATAGATGCAAATATATATAAACAAGGTTTCTTCATCTAATGCAAATGAAAGGCCATAAGAGATGCTGCTGTATAAAAGAGAAAGTATTCAGCATGCAAAGAGCTATCTATCTATAAGGGAAGAAACGAGCATTACTTTAAGAAGACATAAGCTTCTTTATTTACTTAATGCAGAGACTCCAAAGCCGTAAACAAGCCTTGGAACCAGTATTTAAAGGGAGTACTGAGAATCCGTCAATTTATTGGGCCACCTCTTTCATTTTTTAACATAACTAAAACTTAGGCTATGGAAATAAGAGTATTGATACATTTAGATAGTATATATTAAAATATATAAATGATATGTTAATTTATTGTGTAAGTAGATTATGATTGAGTGTATTTTTTGATAAGATTTATATATAAAAATTATAAAAAAAAAAAAATTTAATTGATCATAATATTTTTTGATATATATTCTTATGTAATCATAATATTTTTCTTAAAATAATAAAGGAAATACTTTTTAAACATCATTACCTCTCCTTCAATATGAGTAAAATTGGCTCAATAAATATCTAATAAAATAAATATTTAATAAAAATATAATATAATATTTCTCATATTAATGAATATGAGCAACATTACACTTAACCAAATTTGACAACTGCCAAATCTTTCTGTTTATACTGTTTCCAATATATTGAAAGAGTTAAATATATAATAAAATAAATATTTAATAAAAATATAATATAATACTGCTCATATTTTATTAGATAAATTTTTTTAGATGCCACATCAATAACGTATTACTCTAAAAAAATTTGACAACTATGCCAAACCTTTTCTCTTGGACACCAACGTCTCCAAATGCCCTTAGCGCAGCCCGGTTAAGAATAAAGTTACAAGACTTAATAAATATACGAGTTCTATGGGTATAACTATAAGAATTTATTATATAAGAGAATTTTCTTGTATAGAATATTGTGAAAACTTTCTGGTCTGCCTAAACGGGGTTGGACTTGCAATTGCAATGATGATGCCACTATTATATTTGTAATTATTGAATTTTTTTTATTTTTGGAAAATACTATAATACCTAATAAATATTTCGATACTTTTCTCTAGATTATTAATGAGTTTTTAATCATGATTATAATAGTGAATTTTATTTATTATGAGTTAATTATTAATTTTTAATGTACTAATAATTATTTTAAATATAATAATAATTGTAGGGCATTGGATAGAGTATTTATTAGAGTATTGTAATATTTTCCTTATTTTTTATTAAAAGATTAGAATTTATAAAATTAAGTGAAATTAATAAATATTATTAAATTCATTTTTAGTTATAAGGATTATAAAAATACATATTTTAAAATTTAAATCTTAATCATTCATATCTCAAATATTAACTAAAATATAAAATATTTTTATATTATTAAATTTGTTTTCTTACGTGGCTATTACAATATATATTTAAATATAAATGCAATTGATGATATATATATATTTTTATATAAATTCTTATGTTTATATATTTTTTGGAAAATGCTTTAATACTCTAATTTCTTATTTTTTCCTATGCAATTAAATTAAATATTTATAATAAATTTATAATCATAATTTTTACAAATTAGTCTCAATTATTACTGAAAGATTTTGTAATTTTTTTCTTCTTCTTTTATATTATATTGTGAGAACATCTTCATACATGTATTTTATTAAAATTATTTTAAATTAAGAGGTCCAATTTTCTAAATAATTATAGTATTGATATATTTATCTTGTTTATTATTAATTATTTTTTTGAAAAAATATTATAATGCCCTAAGATTTTATCTCAATTTTCATAAAAATAAAAGATATAATGTTAATGAAATACAAGTAAAATAAAAGTATTTATTTAGATACTTAAATCTAAATAATCTTCTAAATTGCTTCAAATAAAAATATCAATTTTTTTTATTTCATAAGAAGCTAAAATAAAATAGATATTTTAAATAGAAATTCAAATGATCTACTATTTTTTCTATTTTCTATAAGTTCTCTTTTTTTTTTTTTTTTTGTATATTTTTGGTATTCTATATGTGCAATTTCTTAATTCCATGCTTTAAATCATTAAATATAATTCTTTTTGTTGGGATAAATCCCACGAATATGTTTTAAAAAATACTTATATTTTAATCAATATGAACTTTGTTATTCTAAAGAGATTTGGATACTTTATGTGTATATAATCTTCTTTTTTCCATGTAGCTTCATTTGAACTTTGATTGATTCATTGTATCTTTATCATGGGAATTGATTTATTGTGAATTTGGTAAATATCTTTTGCTAGTATTTTGATATGTACTTCGATATATGTTAAGTCTAGCAAAATGCATTCTTCTAAGATGCATACTTGCTATTCTTAGTTGATTAGATACATTGAAGACATCATGTACTGTATAAATATCTTTTGGTTGTTTTAATTAAGAGTTTTGCTACATAGCTCTCATATATCTCCTAAAAAAGTATGTATGACTAAGATTTAGGGAGCCAAGTGGAATATAAAAAATTATTATTAAATCCATTTTTACTTGTGGGGTCCATAAAAATGCATATTTTTAATATTAAATCATAATCATTCATACTTTTTAGGAGATATTTGAGAGTCAAGTAACATTTTTCTTTAATTAATAATATAAGCATCCTACTTGGGGGTAGGGCTGGCTTCGATTCGAGTTCGAGCGAGTTAGGCTTAACTCGAACTCGAAAATTTCGAGTTAAACTCAACTCGAACTAGACTCGAACTCGAACCGAGTTCGAGTCGAGTCAAATTCGACTCATTCAAATTCGAGTTCGAGTTGACAAGAACTCTGTTCGAGTCAACTCGAAAAAATTAAAACATTATTTCGTCATTTCGGGGATCCGAACCGCAGCCAGTCTGGTGTCGAGCGAGCGTTGCACCCGACTGTGCTGCGGTATATTTCAATTAAGATATGCGGCTTTAAATACTTATGCATTAACCGGTAGTATATTTCGAGTTGACTCGAACCCAATTCGAGTCGAGTCAATCCTAACTCTAACTCGACTCGAATTGGGTTTGAGTCCAAATATTCAACTCGAAAATTTCGAGTCGAGTTCGATTCGACTCAAAATTCGAGCGATTTTTGAACGAGTTTCGAGTTTCGGGTAAAATTGCCACCCATACTTGGGGCAATACTTTAAATGACTTGACATATCTAGTGCTTAATTTTTTTGTTTCTCCAAAATGGTAAATTTCTTTTATTGGATTCACTTTTAGGTAAGCAAAATCTCCTACTAAAAATTTGATTAACCTATATTTATGATCGTAATATTTTCTTAAAAAGTCTTGTGCTGCAGTAACTAAACTTTTTGTTTCATAGCTTCTATTAATTTTGATCCATATATTTGAGTGTAGCCTACCTAAAACCAGAATAACGATGTATTACATTTTCTTCCATATAATGCTTTATTTGGAGTCATTCATATATTTTATTGATGGTTGTTAATATATACAAAGTCTAAAAATGGTATATATTCTTCCCAATTACTATCGATATCTATAATGCGCAGTCTCAAAAAATATTCTAATACTTGATTTGCTCATTCTATCTAGCCATCATTTTGAGAATGAAATGAATTAATGATAGCTAAATTAGTTCTAAAATCTTGGTGCACTGATTTCTAAAAATGTGATGTAAATTGATTATCTCGATCATATACTTTTGTTAAAGGGATACCGTGTAACATGACAATTTCTTTTATATATATTTTGGTTAAATTCTCAATGTTATCTATTTCTTAATCAAAATGAAATATGCATCAATAATATTTAAGATTTTATTATCTATTATACATTATTTTAGTTTTTAATTTAAAATTTTGAATTAGAAATAAGATTTTATTATCTATTATTTTAGTTTATTTTGAATTAGAAATATATTATCACCAACTTAAACTACCTACTATATTGATGATGATATTTATTTTAAATGGGAGAGTGTGTAACAACCTAAATCTGTATTAAATTAATTAGAACTAAATTTGATTAAATACGAGCAAAATTAGGATCCCAGAAAATTTCAAAATTAAGCAGAACCAAATATATTGTTAGAAAGTGTATATTTTTGTGATCATAATATTCAAATTTGAGGATAACCTAACCAACAAATACTTTTATATTAAATTTTAAAATTTTAAAATATAGAAAATTAGAAAAATAAAATATATGTACAAATTCTAAAATTATAGTGACGTTGGGTTCGTAATAATAATAAAAGGTCACGTCTGTAATTAATTTTTAAAGTTCATACCTTCAAAAATTAATAAAAAATAAAATATATATACAAATTGAGAAAGTGTTGATCGAGGACGTTCGTCTCTTCGACTGACCTCCCAGTCATGTTTCGTCAAAGTTAGAAATTATGCAGTTAAAAATATGATTAATTTAAAACATATTTTTTCTATTTTTTCTCTCTCTCCTCTCTTCCCCCCTTTCCCCTAATGTGAAAAAATGTGATAAAATAATTAAGTATTAATTTTGACTCTTAATTTTGCTAAGAAACTAACTACTAATTTTTATTTTTTGTTTATGACCACTAACTTTATTTCTCCTACTAATTTATTATTCAATTTTTTATCTACTATATTATTTTACTGTTATTTTTATTTTTATTTTATTATATATATATATATATATTATAATATAATATAATATTTACATAATTATTATAACTATTATAATTATATTATTATTATAATAGTAATAATAATAATAATGTTAATTTATTATTATTATTATTATTACTATAATTACTATTATTATTATTATCAATTGTAATAATAATTATAATAATTCTTAAATAATATTATTATCATTAGAGAATAATAATAAATAAATAATTTTATTATCATTAAATAATCATTATCACTAAAGATAATGATAAATCAAAATAATAATAAGTATATAAATTTCTATACTTATTATTATATGTATAATAATAATAATAATATTATTATTATTATTATTATTATTATTTTATTATTAGTATTAAATATAATAATAATAGTAATTTCTTATTAATATTATTATATTATTATTTCACCATTATCATTTTCTAATAATAATAATAATAATAATAATAATAATAATGAGCATATTACTTTACTTATTATTATTTTTATTATCATCATCATATAATTGCAATCATAATACTAATATTTTTATTATAGTATTCCCTCTCTATTATAATTTTTAAATAATAATGATAATAATAATAATAATAAGTATATTATTGTACATATTATTATTGTTACCGTCATATGAATAATAATTGTAATTATAATGTAATACTATTATTTTTATTATCTTATTATAATATTCTCTCTCTAAATAAATATATGTACATATTATTACTACAAAAAATAACAACATTTTTTGTTTCTCAATTTCATATTCTCTCTCTAGGATAAATAATAAAAGTACTATTTATATGTAAATTATCATATAAATGATAATTGTAATAATAATAATATTCTATTATTATTATCATTATTTTTTCTAATTAGTATCTCTACTTCTTTCTTTAAGCATATATATAATATTTTTTCTTTCTTACTATTATAGTATCTCTCTTAAAAATAATAGCACTCAAATTTTATAATAATATTCTCATCTTATAAATATAAATAATACAATATTATTATTATTATATCACTATTATTTCTACCATTATTATTATCCTTATTATTATCTATATTATCATACTTCTTCATAATTAAAATCATATTCTTCTCTCTTTATTACTATTTACATTTATTATTTTTATTAATAGAGAGAGAAGATAATAAAAATCAATATTATTATGAAAATTTCTTCATCACTTTTCCAATAAAAAATTTTACACATATATTTTATGCAAGAAATTATGTACCCCGAATATCATAAAGTACTTTTATATATATGCTGATTAAATTGTATATTTTTTGCTTTACTTTGAAACTCGCAAATTTTTTTAATTTGATTATATACTTTCTAATTCATGATTTAAGTATATTATTACTATTTAGATACTATCAAAAATAAATAATAGAACTTGATTGAATAAAAATAAGATTTTGCTAAAATTATTTACAATTTATATAGAATGTAATTTTATATTTAAAATAGGATTATTTTACTATCATCATGCTTTGAAAGATATAAATATATTATAATTATGCATACAAGGAGATTAACATAGGTGAAATGATATATATATATATATATCTTACGTTAGAATGCAAAATTATGATAATTAAGTAGAGATGCTTGATTCCTCAAGGCTCGATATTTGCCCACTCGAACGATGTTATTATTAATACTTATTCATTTTCGAGATAGATGTTCAAATTTTGATGAAGTATGATTACTTATGATAGATTACTTTTATTATTATTTTAATTATTATTCAATGTTGATTTACAGAAAAAGCTAAGATAATCTTCAAAAGAGAAAAGTTTTTCTTTTCAGTTCATATTACTTTGTTTCCTTATATTTTACAAATATAACTACATGTTTTCTGCTTATATATATTTAATGTAATTCATGATGCTAAAGTTCAACCCTGATATTTTCTAGGTCAAGATGTTGCTGAAGAACTAGAATAACATTAAATAATCAATTGCTGCATTTTTATTTTCTTATTTTTTTCCTGTATTTTAAATAAGGAAAAGTCTACTCTTATAAATGCCACTGTATTGAAATAATATACTTTTTTTTTTCAAATTGATTGAGCAAATATCTGTGTCGCTTATGTTATTATTCTAAATCCTGATTACAATTTTAGGCAAATCACATAATGTAACCCCAATTATTTAATGTAACTCCAAAAGTAAAAATTCAAATTGTCTAAATATTATTAAACATAGATAAAACTTAGTAACAAAACCACTGTTCCATATGGACGATATAAATCCGGAACTTACCATTCCAAATTATTACTTTAGACCACATACACTTGCGTGCGAGCGCAGACGTGTATTTACAGTCTATCAATTAGCACTTTGGATTTAGAGTTTAAACCCCAAAATAGAGTTTAACTTTAAATCCCTGAATCTTCATTCTTTTTAAGATCAAGATTGGGTATGGGTTATTAAAAATTTAATAATTAAGTTGTTATTTAACTATTTAACCTTTTGTAGTTGATATTTCTGATTATGATTATAACTTGTTAAGTTCTAATGTTTAACTTTAAAGTTATAAATTTGAGATTATACTTGATAATTGGATATTGAAGATCCTAAGCTTATACTATCTCAGAGTAGATATAATGAATTAAAATAAACAGCAACAAATATCACATATGCGTAGTAGAGTTATTGCTTACTTTGACATTGTTATTTCGTATACCTTGTATTTGAGCTTTACATCTTGGACATAATAGTAAACATATGATATTTGATGAGTATCCTATGTTATATTTGAAATGCATAAACCTCATTTAACTTTAATAAATACATTTATTTCTTTAGATATTAATTCAATAGAGTGTGTTTTCTAATTAGTCTGCCTCCTCAGTTTAATTTTTTTGTAATAGAATCGACTCAGATCTAACCATAATAGGTTTGGATAATATGTGTCTGATTCTATAGTTCATTTTAAAACTAGATCTGTGGTTGGCTAGATGATACATGTTGGGCTTTCTATTAAGTGGATTTATTTAGACAATTTTTGTTATGGCAGTACTAACTTAAACACATCACTAAATTTAGTTCAGTTTTAGTGGTTTTGTTTAGCCAATATTTCTATTAAAACATTTTTATATATTTATATACATTTTTGTATTTTTGCATATTTTAATTCTTTTGAATCCAATTTTACTCAGTTTTATTACATATTAGGATGCTCGTTATGCTTGCTTCAATTTGCATATATATTCCAATTTAGTTTGTTTTTCTATAAATCAGCATGTATTCATATGATCATAAGTATGTTAGGATGAGCTTTACTTTCAATAATTTTAGTATTTATAATGACATGTATTTATTGTTTAATCTTGTTACAACTTCTAGTTGAGGTATGTTGTTATTCATATACTTTGTTTTATCTAATTATAAATATTTTATTTAAGTTTATCTTGTTCCTTTATTGCTTGTTGCACCTATTTAAATGCTTAATTATTTAATATCTTAAGCCATGTAGCTTCAGTAAATCAGCTTAAAATGTACATAGACAATTGTCTAATTCAAGTTTTTCTTTTCTTGGCTGGGAACCTGGCATTGTGATACTGACAATATCAGATTAAGAGCTATTTGTGGAGATAGAATTAGGTGAGGAGCTTAGCTAAGAGAAAAACCTTCACGCTGCTGCTGAGGTGTATATATATTCACTTCCTTGCTTGTGAAGATGAGTGTGCCTTTTTGTTTTAAATTTAATTCAATATTGTAATAATTAATATTCTAGATGCATTTGTTTTTTCTGCACTTTTATATTGAGTTAATCTTATTCTTTATTTTATATGCTTTGGGATTTATGTTATATTTAATTTTGCTTCCGCACTTTGATCTTTCTTAAATGTTGATCAATGGCTTACAGTTACGGGTGAAAAGTCTTTCAACCAAGAAGGGTTGGGCTGAAACCTAACTTGACTATAATTGGGAGATTTATCATAAGGTGATCGTCTCTACTGTAATCATGTTAATATTAGTGTTAACTTGACCACGACATGGATGGGGCACCATACCTAGTGTAACAATCCAACCCTAGGTTAGTATCTTGCATAATCTAAATTTATTTATATCTTAATCATGTCACATTAGTTACAAATCATCATTAAGATCTAACCCTAAAAATTTGGGGCTAAAAGATCAATAATGCATTTCTTGATTATTTTAATCAAATTAAGTACCATCAAAATTAGCTAAATTATTTTGACATCTAATAAGAAAATTTGAGGGGTTCCTTACAAAAAAATAAACTAGGGGTACACGAGAATAAGTACAGCTGAATAACGATAAGTATCTAAGCTCTATTTTGAGATATACTTTTCTAAATTAAGTCATATCATGTATATATGTACACATGTCTTTGTATAAGAAATGAAAAAAAATAATTATAATTGAAATAACCAGATTCAGGGGTTCACTCTGAGTGGATATAAGTCTGTATAGACACAATTATATTTAGGTGTGTAATTGTTCAAGAAACCCAAATTCCAATCGTAAAAAGACGTTCCTGGATCATCACTTTGTTTTATACATGCCCACATAACATATCAGTAAAGAAAAAAATTATTGCATTGCATTTAGATTAAGGTACAGTTCTTAAAAATTGTATGACTTAGTTTATTTCAATTCAATTACAAACTTTAGCATTATTTTACTTTTAGTTTCAATACAATATACTCATAATTTAGTTTACTTTCAATTTAGTACTTTTAGTTTATAGTGCAATTTGTACTCTACATGTATTCCATTGAACATATTTCATAGTTAATATATCTTTTCAACATTATATATATATATATATATATATATATATTGTACAACTTGATAGTTTCTACAGGGTTACACATTAATTCAGTTAATAAGATATTTGATTTTAGTTTTCAATAACACTTTTACTCATGCAATTACATTTAGTTTTTTGCTTAGCTTGAAATTATTTATAAATGTGTTATATCATAAATCAATAAAATCCACCCTTACTTAGACTTATGTGTCTAACAAGATTCTTTTTTGTAGACCAAGAGCTAGTGGAAGATTCTGCAAATAAGATAGAGGCCATACATGCGAACGAGACAGTTTAGCTGCTTTTATTTTCAAGTATTCTTATCTTATTTTCATTTGATAGAGAGAGAGAGAGTGAGAGACTTATTTTTTAATATTATGTTAAGAACTCTGAATGATTTTTATTTTCTTTTTGAGATGTATATATTTATGTACATATGGATATTTGGATGATGACGTCTTTTTTGTCTTTTCTTTATATGCATCATTGTAATTGAAGGAAAATTAAGGAAAATTAATTTTCCTTAATTGAAAGAAAATTAAAGGAAATTAATATTTCCTTAATTAAGGAAAAATTAAAAGAAATTAATTTTCTATGGTATTAAGAAACTGTCGCATTAATAACTTTAGTTTCAGGAATTATGGATTTGGAAGTTTTCTTTATGTCCATAATTGAGAGATTGTAATTTATAACTCTTGGGAATCAATGATAAATTATAAATAGACCTTGATATGCAAGAGTTTTAAATACACAAGACACAAGAGAAGATCTTCAAGAGAAGGTTTTGTAAGAGTTCTTTAACCGTAAACCATTTGTATTCCTCTCTGATTTTAGTGAAATTTTGCTCTCCTCCCCGTGGACATACATGTGATCATCAAACCACGTAATTTCTATCTTGTGGCTGTGATTATTTTATGTGCTTATTTTTTTTTCTTTAATTTTTCAGTTTCTCAACACTCGCTCAGGTTTCTTTTTGTTTCGCTTTTGGTTTAAACCATATTCGATCTCAACAAGTGGTATCAGAAAGAGGTTTAGTTTCCCTTGTTCATTCTTAAAGGCTAAGGTTTTTGCTTGCGCTGATTGTTACTTTGTGATTGAGTTTTATTAAAGCAAGAAGATAAACATGGCTGAAGGAGGAGAAGAGGTGGTTGGACCTTCGTCGTCATCGGTGGTGGAGAGGACTCTCCACCAAGTTGTGACACATCTGGCTAAAATAGATGTTGTCAAATTTGATTGGAAGAACAACTTTGGGATGTGACGGTGCGAGGTGACAGACGCGCTGTGTGCCATAAATCTTGAAGATGCTCTGGATGATGAAGAAAAACTAGAGGAAATTTCAGAGATGGACTGGATCAAGATGAACCGCAGTGCATGCGACTTCATCCGGAACTATTTGACTCAGGAGATCAAGTATGCAGTTATAATGGAGACATCGACGTGGAAATTCCTAGAGGCTAAGTACCTGACGAAGAGTGTGGAGAATAGACTCCATATGAAAAGGTGGCTCTACATATTTCAAATGAGAAGAGGGATTTCTATTGATGAGCACCTGAATGAATTCACAAAGCTATTGGCAAATTTGCTAAATCTGGATGAGAACGTGGAGGATGAAGACAAGGCCCTGTTATTGTTGAACTCATTTCCAGATGAGTATGAGCACTTCACCATGATGTTGATCCATGGGAAGGAGGTTATAAAGTATGAAGAGGTAACTACAGCCCTTGCAAATCATGAGTTCAGAAAAAGGGATAAGGAGTCTACCAAATATGATATAGGAGATGCACTTACACTCTAGAGGGGAAGACCAGAGAAAAAGAAGCAATGGCCAAAGAAGAATGCAGACTTCCAGAAAAGGGGGAAATCTAGAGGTAGAAGCATTGGACGCATCAGTGTGCTTTCTGTTTAGAGACAAGACATTGGAAGATGATAAGGAGTCTACCAAATATGATATAGGAGATGCACTTACACTCTAGAGGGGAAGACTAGAGAAAAAGAAGCAATGACCAAAGAAGAATGCAGACTTCCAGAAAAGGGGGAAATCTAGAGGTAGAAGCATTGGACGCATCAGTGTGCTTTCTGTTTAGAGACAAGACATTGGAAGAAGGATGCCCAAAGTTGAAAGACAAGTAGCGGGTGAGTGGATCTTCAGAGGCCAATATGATTCAAAATGATGTATCTCTTGTAACAGTTATTATAGGTCTAATAGCAGATAGCTCCAGTTGGATCATGGATACCGATGCAACGTATCATATTTGCTCCCAAAAGGATTGGTTCTGTTAGTACAGGGAAATGGACAACGGTACAGTCATAATGGGAAATGATGCTACTTGTCGAATTACAAGAGTTGGTAGTGTGCTGATAAGGATACATTCAGAAATAGTTCAGGAACTAAAGGAAGTTAGACACATGCCAGAAATCAAGAAGAATTCACTATCTATTGGGGCCTTAAAAGCCAAGGGCTTTAAGGTGATGATTGACGCAGGAGTTATGAAGATCAATAAAGGTGCAATGACTTACTTAAGAGGAGTCAGACAACAAAACTTCTACTACTTGCAAGAAAGTGCAGTGACAGGTACAGTGGCTATGACTGAAGACTCTGAAGATGCGATGATGCTGTGACATATGAGACTAACACATGTAGGGGAACCATCACTGAAGGCATTAGAAAAAAAGGGGCTCATCAAAGGTATAAATTCTTGAAAATTACCATTTTGGAAACATTATATTTTTGGCAAGAAAACACACAAGCCCTTTGGTGTTGGCCTCCACAACACCAAAGGTATATTAGAATATATACACACAGATGTATGGGGACCAGCAAAGACTACATCATTCGGTGGTTGAAGATATTTTGTTTCTTTTATAAATAACTACTCTAGATTTGTATGGGTGTACACTTTGAAGAGCAAAGCAAATGTACTGGAGGTATTCATAAACTGGAAGAAGATGATGGAGAATCAAACGAGCAAAAGAATCAAGATAATCTGTTCGGACAATGGCAGAGAATTCACATACGATTCTTTTGTAAATGAATGTCAAGATTCAGGGATTGAGTGCCACTTCACAGTAAGAGAAACATCACAGCAGAACGGGGTAGCAAAGCGAATGAATCAAACCTTGGTGGAAAATGTGCGGTATATGTTGTCCAATGCTGGGTTGGAGAGAGTCTATTGGGCGGAGGCCCTAGACTATGCTTGCTAGTTGGTGAACCATCTGCCATCTACCACACTTAACAAGAAAACTCAAATTGAGTTGTGGTTAGGACATCCTACCACATATTAGGATTAGCTGGAGATCTTTGGCAGCCCAGCTTACTACCATGTTAGGAAGGATAAGCTTAAACTGTGGGCTAGAAAAGCAATTTTTATGAGCTTCAGACACGACATGAAGGGCTACAAATTGTATGATCCAATTGACAAGAGGATCATGGTGAGCAGGGATGTCACCTTTGATGAAAAGTATTTCTTGAGACAGAGGAATTCTCTTCAGGTGGAGGATAATACTGAGATTCTTAAAGGAAGGCAGAGAGTGGGGTTTGATGCCATCCATTTATTCCATAGGAAACTTCATATCACATTGAAGATACTCCTACAGATGAAGACCACGTTGGTGATGATGAAGAGCAAATTGATATTGATGGCGAGGCTCCAACTCAGGAGCCAATTGCTAAAAATAGACCCAGAAAGAATGCACCTCAATAGCCAGCCTGGCTTAGAGACTACACCATATTTGCATTATCTGTAGTGGAAGAAGATGTTCCCTCTCACTTCAAAAAAATGGTGACAAGCTCAAAAGGAAATTTATTGAAGCAGGTTATGAATGAAGAGAACGAGTCTCTTCACAAAAATAAAGTAGGGAAGTTGGAGAAACTCCCTCCATGAAGGAAAGCTATTTGGTGCAAATGGGTATATGCAAAAAAAGAAGGTTCCCCAGAAGCTGATATGCGCTATAAAGCTAGACTTGTGGAAAAGGGCTTTGCTCAGAAAGAATGGGTCGATTATGATGAGATGTTTTCCCCAATTGTGAAACACTCCTCGATCTGTGTGCTTTTAGCTTTGGTGGCACAGTTCGACTTGCTGCTTGAGCAGTTTGATGTGAAGACAGCATTCTTGCAAGGAGAACTAGAGGAGGAGATCTATATGACGCAGCCCCCAGGGTATAGTGAGCCAGGAAAGGGTGACTTAGTATATAAACTAAATAAGTCTCTATATGGGCTAAAGTAATTATCGAGGCAATAGTATAAAAAATTTGATCAATTTATGAAAAAAAAAGAGTACTACAGAAGCCATTTTGACCATTGTGTGTATTTCAAGAGGCTGCCTCAAGATAACTTCATTTATTTGTTATTGTATGTCGATGACATGTTGATAGCCACTTTGGATCAGTCAGAAATGGATCATATGAAGGATCAATTATCAAAGAATTTTAAAATGAAGAATCTGGGAAAAGCAAAGAAAATATTATGAATGGAAATCTATAGAGACAAAATTGCAAGGAAGATTTGGTTAACCCAGAAGGGGTATTTGGAGAGAGTGCTAAAGAGGTTTAGGATTGAAGAAAATACAAAGTCTATAAGTATACCTCTAGCACCTCATTTTCGTCTATCTGCAGAGCAATGTCTGAAGTCAAATTTTGAAAAAGAAGAAATGCACACAGTGCCGTATGCTAGTGCAGTTGGGAGCTTGATGGTTTGCACTAGACTTGATTTGGCATAAGCTGTTGGAGTTGTGAGCCGCTACATGCATAATCCGGGGAAGGATCACTAGAAAGCAGTGATAAGAATCTTCAGGTAATTGAAAGGTACAACTGGTGTTGGATTATTATTTTAGAAGCAATCCTCAATAGCTGACTTGTGCGTGGGATATGTGGACTCCGACTATGCCGAAGATTTGGATAAAAAAAGGTCAACAATTGGTTATGTATTCACACTTGTAGAAGGTCCAGCAAGGTGGAGGTCAACCCTTCAGTCTACAGTTACCTTGTCAACAATGGAAGCTAAATATATGGCAGTTACTAAGGCATTCAAGAAAGTTATTTGGATGAAAGGCTTGCTGAAAGATCTGTGTTGAGCAAAAGGAGATAGTAGTACATTGTGATAGTCAGAGCGCTATATTTTTGGCTACTAATCTGGTTTGTCATGCTCACACAAAGCATATTGATGTCCGACATCATTTCGTTTGAGATGTTATCGAAGATGGTGAGATCTTAATAGAGAAGATTGTTACCAAAAACAACCCCGCGAATATGATGACAAAGGTGATCACTGTTCAGAAATTCACCCATTGTAAGTTTTAGTGAATTTGGAGAAGCATTAATAGACTTCTCCTTTGGTGGAACTATGTGTAGCTTGATTCCCTTGGGAAGGGGATACGTGGGCAACCAACTTGGTGCAGTTGCATTGATCGAGAGTATAAGGTTTGAGTTCTCATGTGAAGCACATGAGACCTGAGGTGGAGAATTGAAGGAAAATTAATTTTTCTTAATTAAAAGAAAATTAAAGGAAATTAATGTTTCCTTAATTAAAGAAAAATTAAAGAAATTTAATTTTCTATATATATAGAATTAAATTTCTCAATTATGGTATTAAAAAATTACCTCATTTGTAACTTTCGTTTCGGGAATTATGAATTTGGAAGTTTTCTTTATGTCCTTAATTGAGAGATTGAAATTTGTAACTCTTGGGAATTATGGATGATTTATAAATATGCCTTGATATGCAAGAGTTTTAAATACACAAGACACAAGAGAAGATCTCCAAGAGAAGGTTTTGTAATAATTTTATAACCTTAAACCATTTGTAATCCTCTCTGATTTTAGTGAAACTTTGCTCTCCTCCCCGTAGACGTAGGTGTGATCATTGAACCACGTAATTTCTGTCTTGTGATCGTGATTATTTTATGTGATTATTTTTTTTGCTTTGATTTTTCAGTTTCTCAACACTCGCTCAAGTTTATTTTTGTTCCGCTTTTAATTTAAACGCTATTCGATCTCAACAGTATTACACCTCAATATAATTCTGGGGAAAGTAACATTTATTGTTGGATTAGTCTTACTAACTTACATCGAGTTGTTACAATAACATAAAGAAGCAATCCCATATTATGCTGAGCAAAAAAACAACAACAAGCATAGGGAAATATGAACATATCACATACAATCATAATCTACACACTACACACAGCACATCCTAAAAAATGCCTGAAAATTGGTATATTGCAAGTTTGGTAAACACCCCTGAGCATGTCAAAAACACCATATAGAACGGGTAAAACGCATAAATTAGGGAACACTCTGATTCCGGCCATGTTCAAGAGTATGGAATCCCAGTCAATTTCCTAAGAAAAATACTATCTCAACACAAGTTCTCAAATTCATTCTAAGGGGCCTCGGTGAAGCCCAACTGATCCATATCTGCTGCCGGCGATGATGGACGAGAAGAAGAGGAGGAAGATGAGAATGAAAAGTTGGTGTATTGCATGTAGCTTTCTGATTTGTTCTCAACGGCACAAGAGCATCAGCATCAGCTTATGGTATCTCCTTTTGCTTTCCATGCTTTGCTAAAACTTTGGCAGTTTCTCGCAGATAGCCTGCAGTTTTGCATGTATGGTGGCATGAAGTGGGGAGCTATGGATGGAGGCATTTTGATATAGAACGGGAAAGTTGAGCTTGGAAGAGTCATAGTGAAGGTGATAAGAGGCCTTGTCGCTGCCTCCTCGGTGGTGAAAAAGGTTCCGAGCTAAAGACGGGTGCGATTGTGACGAACCCAGATCTTTGTTACCCGTTTTCCCCAATGATGTTGTCGCACGCCTCGGAAGAGTTTCATTGCCTTTGATGGCTAGTCTTCGACTTGACTCGACAAATTATCTGAGCTTTGTCTTTGAATGAAGGTGTCTCCTGAGCTCGGAGAATCGCTCCCGGCGAAGGCGTCTCTTAGCAAAAGTGAATTGAAGGCATCTCTTGAGCTTCGAATCCGTCCCTTCATTTCTCAGTTCGAAATCAAGAAGAAGGCGTAATCCCAAATATCTGTCGGTTTGGGCGTAAAATTTTGTTTGTGCTCAATTCATAGTTTAGTAAAAATTTTACCATATTTCTTATTTACTCAGCAATGAATTATATCAAAGACCTGTAATTTAGAATTCCAGTTAAAAATTTTACTTCACATCAACTTTTTTTATCATTGCAAAGAACTCTCAAGTCGCTTAAACAAGTAAAAAAAATGTGATCTTAATGTTCTTAGGGGTTGTTTAGGATGCAAGATTTATGATGTGAAATAATCTGATTAAAGTATGATCTATAGAAACAATATAATCTGATTACTTTATTTTGTTTAGATTTTTCAGTTTGAAATGAATTAATCTATAGAATATAGTGTTTCAAGTAATTTTATGGGTGAGATCAGCCTCAAATGTGATTTTGACATAGCTAATCGTTGGAAGGCAACATCTAACTAGCTTAATTAGAGCGGGGCTCACAATAGCAACAGTTACACATAATAATGGATTTGATTGATCACATCCCCCAATTAGATAGAAAAAAAGACAAAGCAATAGTAACAATTACACATACAATAATGGATTTGATTCATCAACATCCCCACTCTAATTAAGGCAAAGGCAACATTAGTTCGACGAAGGCTACAATTGTTAAAGGAAGGCGATGGTGAATCGACGGTCGGACGACGGATAATCGACGGACGAAGCTGCGCGTCTACGAAGATGAACGACATCGCCAATTTACGAACGAAGGTAAGCGATGGTGATTCACAAACGAAGGCGGCAGACAGGTGTCAATTTGTACACATGCGTTTGATTCGTCTACGAACAGCGAATGGGCGACTTCGAATCGGCGAATCTGTCGAAGGTCCCGCTGTGAAGGTGAAGCCGTCTGCGGAGGGATTTGATTCCTCGCGAATGACGAATGGATTTGATTCGCCAGCTGGGAGGAAAAATGGGAAGATCTTCCCTCTTTTCATCAAAAATTGGATGCTTTCAATGACTTGATCATGGCTACAGATCTTATTAATTTACACACTATTAGCACTGACTTCACTCGGAATAATTGCGAAACTAAAGCTATCATTAAAGCTAAATTGGATCGTGCTCTCTATAACATTGTTTAGGTGATTGCTTTTCCAGCTCGATTTGCAAAACTCTCTCCTTTCTCCACTTCGGATCACACTCCCTTGTTCTTCTCTATGGATAAGAATTTTTTGGAGGGGTTTTCTACAATGATGGATGGAACGTGGGCTGATTTTTACGGTGAAGATCATATTTTCAGGTTGAAAAAGAAAATCTCACCAACTAAGAAACTTCTTAAAATCCTTAGTGTATGATGGAATATTTTGAATTCTAATGAGGTGGAGGGTCTCAAACTTGCCCAATCCTCGACTCTTTCTTCTATGTACAGAGAACCTTCTAACCCTCCTTTTTTTAGCCATTGCATGCTATAAATATTGATTTGAATGCTGCCATTGCAGTGGAGGTTTCTTAGGGCTCTAAAGTTCATTGGCTCACTTTGGGGAGGATAATTTAAAAAATTCACAGCCCCACTCATTTTTTATTTTCTTCCGCCGAATCCTTTTTAGAACTTGCTGAATAAGGGATTGGAACATGGTAATCATATCTTCCCTATTTGTGCTATGTTTAATCCGGCTTCTCATTCTGATATGTGCAAGCCTTCAAGTTATACTAAAATAAAAAAATGCTTTTTCTCTATAAGGGACGATGCCTCCCCGGATGATAGCTCAACCACTCTTTGATCACTCTGATTATAATAAATAGAAATGGAAATGCTATTGAAGACTTCAAGCCCATTTCATTATGAAATACAGTTTACAAGACCATTTCTAAAATTTTCACAGGGAGATTCTCTAGTCAATTACCTAATTTGATTAATAAGTCGAAGTTGCATTTACAAAAGGAAGGAACTCTTACTTAGAACCTTCAACTACAGCGATAAGAATTTTTTTTGTGCTAAAATTTATTTAAGAAAAGCATTTGTTAGCATTAATAGAGATTTCGCTCTGAATTCTCTTGTAAAGCTCAATTTCCCTCTAATTATGATATCTTGGATTCGAGCTTGCATTGAGAATGTGTTATTTTCTAATAATATTAACGAATCTATTTAATGGTTCTATCCTCGTCTTCTGGGCAGAAGCAGCGATGCTCTCTTTCTCTCCTTCTTTTTGCCGTGGCGATGAATGCGCTTTATGAATCCCTTGATCATGCGGTTAATGCTAATTATAATATCCCTTACATTTATGGTTCCTTCAAGTATTCCCACCTTCTCTTCACAGATGACATTCTCCTATTTGGAGAAGTCACAATTGCCAATTTAAAAGGTTTTATTGCTATATAATAACCCTATTAAGTAGTGTTAAACTCTTAAGCATCGATATGCCTTTTTAGATAATTGTAGAATTCTTGATAAGAGCTCCAAAGTTAAACGTGCTCATGTAGCAAGCACTCCAATGATGGGTGACTTGCTGGAAAGTTATCTTCTAGGGATGAAATCATGAGACCTGTAAAGCTAAAGCAGGCAATACCTTGATATTTAAGAGTTCATACTGTTACAAATGATATCAAAGCAGGTCATAGAGTGTCTGTATTATAACACGAAAGTTGTTAAATCTTATTTATCACTCAAATTAACTTTTTATCATCTCTAATTGTCTCCATATAATATTTGGAGCAAAACCTAAGAATTTAAAGCAATTTGAAGCTCAATTGAATATTCTGATTATCAAAATAAAAAAATATGATAATTATTTTGATCTCTAAATCAAAATTGAAGTTCACCATTGAACTCTTCACACCCAAATTAGCAAATGGTAAAATTTCAGGAAATTTTGGGAGTCGTCGAATTTTTCTGAATATTTTATTATATTTTTAATAACCAAAAAATTAAGATAATTAAATAGATCTTCAATTAAGATTTTGACTTCATTTTTATATTCCTCACCCCCAAATAAATTATAGGTAAATTTTTGGGATTTTTTAGAGCTCGTTTAATAGCTTTATTCTAAAATACATTAAATAATTAATTAAGTAATTAAGTGGTGAGACGCACCACCTGTTACCAAGCCAAACCCACTAGGGTGTCATCCCCCATGAAGAGCAAGTTATAGCATGGCTTTGATTGCCACCCCATTTGCAGCAATGATGAACTCCTTGCAGATTATCCTCTAATTAAGCTCGTACCCTCTTCCCTCCTTATTTAGACACCCACTGCTCTCTTTGTATGCTGTTAGGATCCATTAGAGACGTAAGAAAGCTTCATCCCAAGCTGAGAAGACCTCCATCGTTAAAAATCAAAGTACTTTCCTTTCCAAGAATTTAATCATACAAGTATTTTATTTCAAGTTTGCTTGCTTATTACTCCTCATTTGCAAAACCCTAAAGTGCTCGATCGAGTTCAAACGAACATGATCCGACTTTAGTTTTGAGAAAGATGAACAACATTTTTCAGTAAAAAATGAATTCTCTTTCTAATACCTGAAGCTAAAGCATCAATTTTAGTGATGTTAGAGTGGTCCAAATATGTTGATTTATGTACCAATTAAAAGGTCTCAAAAAGAACTTTCGATCGGTATATGACACGATACGTGAGGTGCTCTAAATCAGAAGAATTTTGATGCCCTAAAAAAACTTTCAGATTATGTCCGAGCAGGCTGACCCGTGCGGCGTCGTAGCGCGTTGTAGAACCCGACTTTTAGGCCGAGAGCGTCGTAGCGCGCTGTAGTGCCCGACTTTCGGGTATACAGTGTTGTATCGCTCAAATTTCGAGTTGAGCGCGCTGTAGCGCATTACGGCACTCTGTAGCACCAAGTTTATGAATCGAGCACGTCGTAGCGCCTGGCTCTCGGGCCAGGGCGCTTCGACGTGTTACAGCGCCTGAGCCACATAATTTTCAGCACAAAGGCACGCCATAGCGCCCAATTTTTCAAATCTTCATAAATTGGAAATTTGTCCACTCCTGAATTAAAATAACACAAAAATGTACAATATAAAAATAAATTCATTACTTGGAAAGCTGCCTAGTTTTCTTTCTGTATATTGTGAGAATGAGAGACTTTTTATTGCAGTCATTTAAACTATTTATTAAAAGCTGTAATAATACAGGTATTTTGACTGTGTTTTTCTTTAGTGTACTTTATACTTTATACTCTGAGCGGTGTGTTGCATTTTTCCTATTTATTGCGATAATCTGGATGTATATGGTTTTACTTTACTCCCGCACTCTGATCTGTATTCGCTTAGTGACTGAGTTTATGGCAAGTATGCAATGACTTATCTCTTCCTTACTAGTGGATTAGAGTCTATACTTAATCCAATATAAGTAAGGGATTTGTCAAAGTGACACTCCACTCCTTAGCTTTTGACACCGCTCCTTAAGAGTTTTGACTGTTATAGGAAAGTTCTCTCCACCATAGATAATGATGAAGCACCAGAAGCTTCTCCTCCAACTATATCTTCCATGACTTCTCTTATAAAAGCTCACTATGATATCACTTGTACCAATAGAGTTTTTTTCTGCCTATAAGAGTCTCACACAATTACAATAACAAGGATTCACTGAACAATAGTAGGTTACACTAAAATGGGCTACAAACAAATTTATAGAGCACAAAAATCGAACTTGTAAAATCATCGGTGTCTAGGCGTGAACGACAAATGCACGACTTCGAATGTGCGGATCTGATTCGTCTATGAACGGCGAATGCGCGAATTCGAATACGTGATCTGGCTATGGTTCCACTATGAAGGTGAAGCCGTCTACGAATGGATTCGATTCCTCACAAATGACGAATGAATTTGATTCGTCACGAACGAATGGGCGGCTTTGTCGGCGAAGCCGAAGCTGTCTTCGCCGAATCTAATGAATCCGACATAGAGTCTCTGAAGCGACCCGCTGCGAAGGGACAATGGTAAACGTCGTGTGCTCTGTGTAATTAGAAATCGGCTAAATTTGTGGGCAAAAGTCTTACCTTGGCTATTTATAGTCGGATACAAATTTTACACTATAACTTTACTTTACCTTGCAAATTTTCAAACACTTGACTTTGACTTGATGTTTTATAAGTCAAACCAATGACCCTTTTCTTCTTGGTAAATGTTCTCGCTGACATTTTAATTAACAAAAAAATCCACATAACCAAACCCCCACTTCATGATTTAAGAAAGAGTATTGCTACACTTACACACTAGTATACACCAAAATATATAGATGATGTGTCAATCCAATATGTAAGTAGATTATTAGTTGAATTCATTTTTTGATAAGACCTATATACAAAAAAAAAATTACAAAAAAAGAAAATTTTTAATTTGTCATGAATACCTTTTAGTGTATATTCTTATGTAACCATAGCATTTTCCTTTAAGAAAGAATATTGATATACTTACACATTAGTATACACCAAAATATATAGATGATGTGTGAATTCAATGTGTAAGTAGATTGATGTTCTTCTTATTACATATTTTAAATCTATCTCATGGCTTATGGGAATACAAAAAAGCATGAAACCTTTTTGGAATTTAATCAGCACTTTCAAAATATCAAACTTAACAAAAAAAAATCTCATGTGAGAACAGAGCTAGATTTGTATAATCTACCTCATAACATATAGAAAAAAAACTGTAGAATTTTAAATTAAGCATAGCCACATACCTTTATTAAAATAACAGCTGCACATCAGATGGCGAAGAAGTAAATGTGCCTCGATGGAAGAGCAATATAGGGATGGAGTGACATCCCACATTTGATGTTCTTCTTCTTTATATTTACTTATTTGACACATTATCTCGCTTGCTATATTTCCATTTGGAAAGATCATACTGATTCTAGTTCAGACAAGCATAGCTCTTATTTTATATGGAAATTTGAGTATTTTAAATACTTGAATGCTGGAGGCTTTGCTCTGTTCCTTCTAATTAGTTGTATATTTTACCACCTCAATAATAGCATGCTGACCACCCAACAACCACATGCTAATTACCTTAGTAACCGCTGTAACTAATCTATCCTCCCCTCACCTATAAATACCAAGCCTGAACATATATCAAATTTGCACAGCTTGAAGACCTCTTCAAGCTTCTTGACTTGGTATCAGAGCATTAATCATGTCCAATCTGATAATCAAATCCATCATCCAAACAATCTATCCGCCTTTTTTCTGTCACCTACTTCTCGCATGCCAATGATTATTTTTCTCACAAAGAATTCTGGTGATACCACATTCGGCAACATTAGTCCTAGGTGCCGACTGAATTCTGGTTGATACCGAAGGGTTTCAGGTTAAAAGAAGCTGACAGGAGATTTGGCGCTTTGGCGCGCTCAAGCGCCCAGCAGACAGGAGGTCTTGCGCTCAAGCGCACTCAAGCTCCCAGCAATTAGAATGTATGACACACATAAACCCTTACCACCATTTTAGTATATATAGGAGACCCCAAATCAAACCCTCAAAAGTGTCATAAACATCCTAGACACGTCAGGCTTGGGCAAACATTTTTGCGAGCACCTGAGCGCCCGCATTTTTGTTTCAGGGGCGCTTGAGAGCGCCTGAGTGCCAGAATTTATGTCTGCTGGGTGCTTGAGCGCGCATGAGTGCCAAACTTTTTATCTGATCGGTGCTTGAGCGCGTGAGCACCAAACCTTCTGTCTGTTCGGCGCTTGAGCGCCAGACCTTTCGTCTTATCGGCACTGGAGCGTGCTTGTGCACCAGATGTACTGTTGGCTCCTTTGATGATTAAAATGCGAAAAATATAAAGTTTAGGCAATTCCAGACAGTTATAAGCGCTACGACGCGCTGTGGTGCCCACTGGCCAAGAGCCAAGCGCTACGGCGCGCGGCACCGCTTTCAGGTGCTGTGGCAAATTTCAGCGCCTTGGCGTGCACAGCGCTTTCAGGCGCTATGGCGCTAGATCTCTAGGGAGCTGAGTGCTATGGTACGCTAGGACGAATTTAATTCGAGAAATTGTTCGCTACGACGCGTTACGACGTAATTAATTCGAGAGCGCAGGCACTACAGCGCTGTGGCGCTTGACGGTATTTTCGCCTGTGCAAAAGCCATGACTAGTCTCTTTTCGCACTCAAATACTCTCAATTTATGGCACTTTATAATGTTTGCATGTTTAAAACCTTTAAATATGATATCTTAAATATTCAGTTCACTTAAATAGCCTAAAATGTACTTAGGCTAACTGTAACATTTTTCTTTTGTTGGCTGGGGCTATGACATTTGTGATACCGACAAATGTCAAATTCAAAGTTGTTCGTTGACAGTGCTGCAGGAGAGGAGCCGGTGCAGGAGGGGGATCATCCTACTACTATTTAGTTAGATTTACTTTCTTGCAGTGTGATTTTAAGAGATTTTTACTTTCATTTAATTCAGTTTGTAATAATTAAATTTTGGATGTATTTACTTTTCTGCATTTAATCTGAGTTACTGTTTCTTTTACTCTCTTATACTATATTGTGATGTGGATGTTATATTGTACTGTTTCTTGCTTCCGCCACTTTGATTTGTATTGATGTATGTTTACAGTTCCAGGTGACTAAGTCCTTGGCTTAAGGCAGGTTGGGTCCTATCTAACTTTACTTAAGTTGAGGATTTGCCTCAGCTGGAGCACTGTACTCCCTGCGATTATGCTAATATCAGTATTAGCATCGCTGCGAGAAAGTACGGGGCACCATAGTTGGTATCAGAGAACACCATAAGGTGTCATAATGGGATCTGTGATTTCTTTCTACCTAATGGATCGTTCTTATGAAGTACAAACATTAAGACATAACATCCACAACATAGTACTACCAGTAACTCTTTGAAAAATGTAGAATGAAAATATTTATATCCTAATAATATCATCATCTATAGCTAACAAAAATCAATATATTCTACTATTATGATCAAATGGATCATGAAGAGTTTGACTTGGAATATTATCTGCATACCTTCAAGTTGACTTAGAGTTATAGTTTCAAATGGAGATGGGAGAGCAAATGGCAAATCAAAGGAGTTTCAACAAAAGGAACCCTATTCTTGGACAAACTTCTACATCAAATGGCGTACTGAGGGCTTGACTTTCCTATCTATAAACAGGAGTGGTTGAACCGAGTCAGTCCTAAGGCACATAGAGTGTCTAGAGTCCCTTTGGCTTGATATAGTGATAGATTTGATGCTAGACTATGCGGGAGTCTGGTGGTACGATACCATTAAGAAGCTCGAACGGAAATGCAAGAGAAAGCGTCAGAAAGTGACTTTTGAAGATTTTTGTGTTGCATTTAGGACTAAGTACATTAAGGAAATCTGAGTGCTAGTTAGAATAATTATCATTTCTTGATTTTAGTAGTGCTGTGATTTTTGGTATTTTTTAAATTTTATGTAATCCTTCATTTCAAAAAGTAATGAAAATTTTTGGCATCTATTAGAAAATTAAATTATTATCTTCCTTAGAATGATTTTGAAATTTAGATTTGGGCTGCTTAATTAGAATGAATTCTGAATCACCTCCTGCTGCTACTACCCCAATCAAGAATGCTATCGCTTCGAGCAGTTCTTCTAATGAAATAGCTCATTTGCGAGCAATGGTGGCAACATTGTTGGAGAATCAGGCTCAACAAGCGCTGGTGATGCAAAATATGATGTCCGATCGTCCAGTACCAGCCGTTTCTACTGCTCCTGCTATCCCTGTTCCACAACATACCTTTCCTTCCCATCACTCTATGGATAGTCTTCTCCATAACTTCTTAAGACTAAGGCCTTCCACCTTCGGTGGAAACTTATCACTAATGGATACAGTCGACTGACTGAAAGCAGTAAAGAATAATCTTATTAGTCTGAAGAACCCAAACTCAGAAGCCGTCCGTCTCACTACACACTTGTTTTATGCTGAAGAAGAATATTAGTGGGAGGAGGTCTGGAATATGAAGTTCATTGACTACGAATTAGAATACATCCCTTGGGATGAATTTGTGGAAGCATTCAAAACTGAATTTATTCCCCCGTTTGCACAGAACATCATTGCAGACATGGTTATAAGGTTGCATAAAGGGAGTCGTTCTATTGCTGACAACAAAAGGGAATTTTGTAGGTTGATTCATTTTGCTCTGGAGATTACCCATTTCGAATCGGCTAAGTGCCACCGCTTTCTCAGTGGACTCCGAGATTCACTGAAAGATCAGATTGTTCCACTTTGCCTGGCTAGCTTCTTTGAGCTAGTAGAGACAGCAAAGGTGATTGAGCATCATCACTCAGAATGAGATCTCAGGCGGAAGGCACAATCAACTCCTAACTAGCATAAAGCCTTCAAGAAGCACAGACCTAACTCTACAAAGGTCTATCAACTTGAAGCTGCACCCCATGCTGAACCAATTCAAGGATGTAATAGGCCTCACCCATATGGCAAGTGTTACCACTTCGGCCATAAGTGCTATAATTGTGGACGACCAGGCCATATGTTTTATCACTGTACACATACAGAAATAGTAGATGGAGTTCTAATGAAGCCGTCTCAAAAGAATCAAGTGTTTAGAGCAACTCCGCTGAATAGGAGAGAACCAAATTTGGTAATAATGCTAGCACCTGCACCTGAAGTTGCTCCAGAACAGCCCTTAGCTCCATCTCAAATTTTGATGTTTTCTCTTTTCTTTTTCTGAGATAAATATCTTATTTAGCTTTTGTGATGAATATTCCTGGATATATGCTTTAGCTTCCACACTCTATATTTACTTCTACTTATACTTAGTATTGTGTTGTGATCAGAGCATTCATAAAATGCTAATATTCATGTAACTTGGATCCTATTTATATTCATAATCCATTATACACAAGTACTTTATCTAATACTTAAGATAATGATACTACTGTTAACTTAAGGATCAGTACTCGACCCTTCTCTCTTGAGACTGAGTTTTAGCAGCCCTTGTGCACAGCAGGGTTATTCGAGGAAGTTGTGGTTCTTTCCCGAGTAACGCACCGTTTTGCTACAAATTATTATTTCTTAAATTAATTGCGCGTGGTGACGAAACGTGGCGCCACAATTATGCGTGCAGTAGATTCTTCTTGTCTTATGTAGGTGAAACTCTCTATAACTCTGTAATTATCTTGATTCTTAGTTAAAATTTTTGTCTGGTGTGGCTCCATAATTTTTCTCATATTCAAATTTTCTACGTAATATATTATGTTTGGATGCTGTGTGGCTTGATGCATGATGATTGTGTTGTGCTTTGTTTTTTATGCTTGGTCTATTTTATAAAGACCCACTTAAGTAGTGATAAGTGAAACTCTTAAATATCGATCCGCCTTTTCAGATAACGGTGTAATTTCTGATGAGAACTCCAAAATTAAACGTGCTTAGATGGGAGCACTCCAAGGATGGGTGACCTGCTGGGAAATTATTTTCTATGGGCAAAACTGTGAGGCCTTTCAGGCTAAATCGAACAATACATTGGTGCTAAGAGATTGAGCTATTACAAATAGTATCAGAGCATACCATAGTGTGTTAAATAGGGTAAAATACCACTTCATGTAAGCAGTCTCTTGAACTCATAATAGTTAAGGTGCTATATAGTTGTGGGTACCTTTTGAGTTTGTAGTGGTCACTTATAGTTCTATCTACCCAATTGATAGTTCTTGGATCTATATGTGGATACTAATGATGACGTTAGTTACTTAAGTTAGGGGATTGAAAAGACCTACTTAAGTAGTAATAAGTGAAACTCTTAAATATCGAGACGCCTTTTCAGATAACGGTAAAATTTCTAATAAGAATCTAAAGTTAAGCATGTTTATATGGGAGCACTTCCATGATGGGTGACCTACTGGAAAGTTATCTTCTGACTATAAGGTCTTTCAGACCAAAGCGGACAATATATTGGTGCTTAAGAGCTTGAGCTGTTACAGATTTCATCTTTTACTTGGTAATCGCCACTGTCAACCCCAATCCTCGTCCCCTCATGTCAAATCGCTTTCTCGGCATAAGAAATTTCATTTAGAACGTTAAGAAAAACAAAAAAAATTACAGATGAAAAAAAAAAGCAATTTATTATTTAATATTTTGTTATAAACAATTTATAATTATTAAAAAATAAATTCTTAAAAATGCTCATATTTATAAAGTAATTACCACAAGTTACATAAATATTTATATGTTTTAATATTTATAAATCAAACATCAAAATTTAATAAAAATTCACAAAAACTTTATGTATTTGAAAAGAAATTAAGTAAGAAGAGTACTTAAATCTTTATAATTCATATGTTATGCATAAATTCATTTTTTTTAAAGATATATTGAACCTATCAAAAATCAAATGAGACAATAATTATAAGCTATAATTTAAGCATATTGCTAAATTGACATTGAATTTATTATTCAAAATTTATAATTATAATTAATTTTAATGAATTTTTTAGTTGCACGTACATTTAAATTTGGTGATGTGATACTCAAAAATACTTATCTAATTGAATTTGAATATTATTTAATAATTGTTTATTTATTTACATTAAAATATTATAATATTATTTAAAAATTTATATTAAAATAATTTTAAATTTTGTTAGATAAATTTTTTTGGATGACAAATTTACTAGCATTTCTCCTTGCAAAATGAGCAGAAGCCAAATTAGGTGATATACGCCTGAGGTTATTTATTTGTAAAGATTATGTCTATTTCTTCGAAAGCCAGTTTTAAGTGTTCGACAGAATGCTTCAAAGATAAAACTTTAAAAAAAAAATGAGATGTATTAATTAATTTTGAGAAAAGGATAAAGTTCTATTAATTTTTATTTTATTTTATTTGGAAGGCATAAAATAAAGCCGAATGTTTTTGTTCAAATGTATATAACTTATGTGTATATATGTTTGATTTTGTATGTGTTTTTTTATATTTGATTATATTTATTTTCAGTCTCAATTGTTCATCCATAACTTGCTATGGGTCTCCATCTCCTCCAAATCTCCTGCATTGCAAAATTTGAGCTCATGCTCAACGTTTACCCTTAGTTCTTCTTCAACACTCCTCTTCTTCTTAAATGCGGGTAACTGTTATGATCTAGGCTATGAATCAAATCAAAATATTCTTAAGCATTCACCAGAATAAAAATATGCAATAACAAAAATAACTACAATGCAAACACAATATTTTAGGTGGTTCGGTGTAAACACCTTACGTCCATGGAAAAAGGATGATAAATTTTCCATCTCAAATCTAATATGAGTCATACGAGAGTTGATACCAAATATGTTCTCCAGCATTGCAGCTGTATCGTCTTGGTTGCATATGTATTCTCCTTCCAAAAGAATCAAGTTGCTGGTAGTTCGGACCAACGAGAAGTCTACAAATGCTTCTCCGTATTCACCGAAGTTTTACAATTGATGAATTTCTGAAAAGTGAGCACTTTATCTATCAGGCTGTCTTTAGTGTCAATCTTCTTTAGTAAAATATTACCATCTATGTGCTCTGTACAAGCATGACATACCATATTAGTAAAAAATATAGCATTCTCACTATCACAATGCACTACCACATACTCTATTATCCTATTACCAAAATCAGAGCTCAAATAGTTTAATTACTTATCAATTATAATTTATGATAATTAGTGAATGATTAGTAAAATTAAATATAGAAAAATATTTTTATCTTCTTAAATATATTTTTCTCTATCAAATGAAGAATTAAAAATCTTAAATATGAAATTTAGCTAAGAAATGAGCTTAATAATTAATAATCTATTTTGTAAAGTAATTAAGTTAAATTAAGAAATAGATTATATAAATATAAATATTTTTGCATTCTATTATTCCTCATGATTTTCTGATCAAAATGATGTATTGGATCATTAAAATTAGATTTATATTGAATAAGTTATTTCAATAATTTTATTGAAATTATTTCAATTAAGCAATCATAGAATTATTAATATAGAAGAAAAATAAATGCAATTATTTGGGTTATTTTAATAACCCAAATTAAAAATGCACGAGTCCGAGCCCAACTCGTTAATGCTCACCTTCGTCTTCCCTGAGAAAAAATCCCTTACAGCGGGATTTAGGGTAAGGGAAGATTATGAATTACGGGTCGCAGAGGTGCTCTCCGCCTTGGTTTTGATCTCCATTCGTTCATCATCACTAGACGCGTCGAACGCATCTAAAAGCCCTCTGCAATGGCATTGAGATCAATGGGACCTTATTCAACCCGAGCCATAATCTAGAATTTACTGTGGGAAGTAAATCCTCCCCAAAGGGGCTACCCCATGACTGAGATTTAATCCCAACACATTCAGGGCAGCGAGGCGGTGCAAAGCCCTCTCCTCTACTTTTTGGATGACTGGACCAGCGGGTCCTTACTCAATGTCAATACTGTTGAATATTGTTGCAAGTTGTGCAGGACGATGACCAGTCGGGTACACATGATCGAACGAAGATGCATCCATAGATAGCAGTAGGGGCGCAATTATAATTGCTGGCAATTGGATTCCCACAGGAGATCCAATTGTTTGTGTATCATCAGATGAACCACAGGGTCTGGCGGCCCCAATACAGATAATGATCGCCACTGTCTGGCTGCCACCAGGCCCTGACTAATCTAGAATTATCTTATTAAAGAATCTAAAGCCTTCTAAGCATCATATGCGAACCAATCATGAGCAATTGAGCCGAACTGGGTAAGGGAATACATGGGCGACGGAATTGGAAGGCTTCTTGCTGACGAGAGGCGTCCAGGGACTAGGAGAAGCTTCAAGGATAGACAGAACTTCACTTGGAGATCTGAACACATGGGAAAAACGCCAGGAAGCTGCTGATTGCCAATGGGAAAGACAAGAAGGGAATTCATGAGATGACGCACAGGTAAGGTCTTAGTATGGAGCACAATGAGCAAATAGCTCACTCTGGCAATCTCAGGGCTATTTATTTATAGCCCTGAGGGAGTGATCACCACTCAGTTTGGCCTCCCATGGCTGGTCCGATTGAAGAGAAAGAATTGAATCTGGCTCGATAGGGGCATACCCCGAATTCCTTAAGCCTCAGGCTGTTGCAACTAGCAGAGGTGGGAGACATGGGAGAGCTCCAGTACTGCCAGCGTGGACGAGCCGTTGAGGCTGTAAGGGGACCACATTGAGCGGAATCGATCAGAATGAGGATGAACATCTCCCGGTTAAGTCTTGGTTGTTTGATTATGGCCAAACATGACGGTTGGGAATAAGAGTATGAGTAATTAAATTAGAGACGTGGGATCGGAAGATCGGACGCCTCGGAAGAGATCAGGATCAACTGTCGCGTGGGACGAACCTCACAACGAATCGTCCGTGGTCCGAATAACGGATTCAAGCAATCTACCAAGGAGGGGTTTAATTGCAAGTTAAAATTTATTTACTATTTTCCAATTTAAATTAAAATTATTTTAGACCTAAATGATCTCTAAAAATTTTAAAAAATCACCCATAATTAATTTAGTATGATGAATTCAAAATTACACTCAGATTTTGATTTGAAGATTAATTTAATTTAGCTAAATTTTTAGGTCAATAAATTAGCAAAATAATATATTGATCAAATCAAGTTCTGATGGATCCCAAATTTTCAGAATTATATTCTAATGATAGGTTGAGTCTAATTAAACAAAAATTAAGACTTAATTTAGCCCCGATTAACTAGGCTAACAACATAGAGTTATTATAGTAACGAGCCATATTGGTTCCCATTAATACTTATAACTTGCTTTGCGTTTGGGAGTAAGTTAGGGTTGGCTTCAAGTCAAGTTCGAGTCGAGACAGGTTAGACAAACTCGATACGAACTTATTCGAGTTTGAGTCAAGTTCTAATCATTTGAGTCATTTCAAATATTTTCAAATAGAATTCGAGTCAAATTTAGAGTTCAGTCAAAATATAAATAGATAAGAGTTCAAATTTTAAGTTTGGGGCCAGCCCTAAAATAGGCTAATAATAAAAGAAAAAAATTGCATCTTGGGAAGCAGATATTCTATGGCTCCTTTGGTCGGCTAGAAATTATCCAAATACAACCCTAAGAGAATCAATGCTTTCACCGTTAATCGTCTTGTGCTGGAAGAGATAAATTTGATGTTGAATTCGATTCCCAAGGCTACGCTTTGCTAAAGATAAATTTATAAAGATTTTCCCTCTTCAAGCTAGAAAGCCGATAGAGGCCGCCTTCATGCTACAGGCGCTGGCTCTATCGGCTATCAGAGGCTTCTCTGCCCTCGCCCCTGTCTTCAAGAAGCAGAAAACCTCCCTCTCTGAGCTTATCAGGCGCGGCCTTCTTCGAGAAGCTCGCCAAGTGTTCGACTCTCTTCCCCGCCGCAATGCCGTCGCCTGGAACTCCATGATCTCCGCTTACGCCCGCCACGGCGAGCTCGCCCTTGCCCGCAAGCTATTCGACGAAATGTCTTCCAGAGACCTAGTCTCCTGGAACTGCATCCTTTCCGCCTATGCGTCTTCCTGCGAACGCGGCGAGCTCTCGGAGGCTCGCCGCCTGTTCGACGAAATGCCTGTTCGAGACGTTGTTTCCTGGAACACCATGATCGGAGGGTACACGAGAAACGGAAAGATGGTTGAAGCGATGCAGCTTTTTGGCGGAATGCCTGAGAGGAACGCTGCTTCTTGGAACACTGTGATCACCGGCTTACTTTGCGCTGGGGATGTCAGGAGCGCACTTGAGCTGTTTGAGATAATGCCTGTAAAGGACGCCGTGTCTCTCAACGCAATGGTTTCAGGGCTGGTTAGAAACAATTTGCTGGGAGAGGCTACCAAGATGCTGGTGAGGGGAACCGAAGCTTCTGAGATCGAGGGAGCTGTTGATGCTTTCAATACTTTGATTGCTGGATATGGTAGAGTTGGGAGGCTCAAGGAAGCCCGGAGTGTTTTTGACTTGATTCCTTGTGAAAAACGGCTAGGCTTTCAGAGGAATGTTGTTTCGTGGAATTCTATGATCATGTGCTACTTGAAAGCCGGCGACCTGGTGTCCGCAAGAAAGCTTTTTGATGAAATGCCTGAGAGAGATTTGTTCTCTTGGAACACCATGATTGCTGGTTATGTGCAAGCTCATGAAATGAAAGAGGCCGAATCCCTTTTCTGCCAAGTGGATGAGCCTGATGCTTGCTCATGGAACTCGATGATTTGTGGGTTTAACCATAGTGGAGAGGTTGAGAAGGCAAGGAAGATTTTTGACCAAGTACCTCGTAAAGAGGTTGTCACTTGGAACACCATGATTTCTGGGTATGAGCAGAACGGAGATTTTGAAGCGGCCATCAGGCTGTTCTTGGAAATGATGCGTGCCTGCGAGAGGTTTGACAGACACACCATGTCTTCATTGCTCAGTGCCTGTGGGGCGCTTGCATCTCTGAAACAAGGGACTGCAATTCACCAGCTTATCATTAAAACTCTTGTTTCGGATATTCCTATGAACAATTCTTTGGTCACCATGTACTCCAGATGTGGGAGTGTGATTGAAGCAATGCATGTTTTTGAAAGCATGGAACAAAAGAATGTCATATCTTGGAATTCGATGATTGGGGGATTAGCACTCCATGGGTTTGCTGTGGAAGCACTTCAACTTTTTAAAGAGATGAAGAATGCAAAGATTTGGCCGACACAAATAACATTCGTCTCAGTTCTGCATGCCTGCGGGCATGCGGGCTTGGTGGAAGAAGGGAAAAGGGAATTCGATTTGATGGTTAATGAGTTTAAGCTTTCACCGAATGTGGAACACTATGCTGTTCTTGTAGATCTGATCGGGCGGCACGGGCGGCTTGATGAAGCTATGGAGGTGATTAAAGGCATGGTGATACCTCCTGACAGGGCAGTCTGGTGTGCCCTTCTTGGTGCTTGCAGGGTTCACAGAAAAATGGAATTAGCTGATATAGCAGCACAGGCCTTAGCAGCAGTTGAGCCGAATGGCTGTGCTTCTTATGTGCTGAGGTACAATATGCATGCAGATGAGGGAAGATGGAGGGAAGCATTAAAAGTTAGGGAATCAATGGATATCAAAGGAGTTACCAAGCAAGCCGGATGTAGTTGGATTGAGTTGCAGAATAAAGTTCACGTTTTTATTTCCGGAGATTGGTCTCACCCTCTTTCAGAAGAAATTTACTCACTGATAGAGATCTGTAACAAGCTTATCAGAGATTTGCACGTATATTCATATTCTAAGAAGCTAACTTGCTAATTCAATTGTATATAGGGGCATATAGAAGAATAGAACCTTTCTTATCATGTTTAAGCCAAGCTTCTCTTTTTCAATAGCATTATGGCATGGTTTTCTGATTATGACGTTGGATTCTGGGACTAAAAGATGAGTCCTGGATGTAAGCGAAGGAATGTATCTGGAGATGTTAGACCATAGTGGAGAAAAAACGATAGATGGAGTGGCAGTAATGCATTTGTGAGAAATGGATGTGCTTGTTATTTTGTGCTACGTTTTGAAGCTGAGATTTACAGTTCAGAGCCGACCATTTAAATGGAGCTTCCTATTATGCACACCCTATTTATCGCACAACGCTCCAGAAGTTGAACCTTACGTTTTCATTGTAAGTTGTCTTGAATAACAGATTATACGCATGAAGTTAGAGTTTGCCGATTCACTCAATGCTGAATATACACGAGAAGTTTCAAAGCCAATTCAATTTTGCCATTCAGAAAATCAGTGACCTTACTAGCGCAACACTTCAATTTGGTATATTTCCAGAATCATTGCCGTCACTTTAGTTGTTTGATCACGCTCCAGCTTTTCTACTAATGGATGCACGCTTTCACCAGGTAACATCTTCTTTTGCTAAACTTTAACTTGGATATATTTATATAATACTACCATTATTTTATATAATAACGTTTTTTATCATAATCTGTTCTCATTCATCTACTTGGCTGATGTGAGAATTGTCAGGAGGAAAAATTTCTGTTTGAAAGGCTTTCCTCTCTCTCCCTCTTGCGTTATAGTGTATGAGTTTAGATTTTGCTTAGAGGGTGCAATTTTGATATTTAAGTTGGTATACCAATATGTAACATGGCACAATTTACCATTATCTAGAAAATGATATACCATTATGTATAATTTTGATATTTAAGATGGCACAATTTACCCCTATGTGTGTGTGACAACTCAACCATCACCTTTTTCGCCTCATGTCAATTAAGAAAATTAGAATAATATACATACTCCAAAGTTTATCCTAATAGCTTCAAAAATAAAAAAGAAACTAAAATTTGGTGAGAATTTTATAGTGCTCATAAACAAAAACATGTTGAACAAATCCTAATGCTAAAAATTGCCATATTATCCCATATATAGTATACTTTTGAGAAAAATTTGGGTAGATTGCAATACTGATAAATTTTTGGTTTGGATTAAATTTATGAACTAAATGGGTTAAATGATGATCTAAGCTAAATTAAGCTGCCAAAACTGTTTGGGAGTAACTAAGTTGTAAAATAAGTGTGAACCGAATTTCCCCCAAATTATTTTGTGGCTATATTTGTAAAATTATCTTTTGGAACTACAAAACACATAATTATATAACGTTTTTTATTTATATTTTAAAAGTAATTAGTTTAACTAATTATAAAATAGTTATTTGTACAACATTCAAATCTTTATCTATTTATTTTGATAATCTATTTTAAATATTCATATAAAGTTAATAAAATATCAATAAATAAAATCAAATACTTCAAAATATATTTAAATCTTCATAATTTATATATATAGTATCCAAATCTTCATAATTTACATGAATCTTCACAGCACCTTCGCGTTGTCTTGATCGAAGGTGCGACGTAAGTCATATAATCGCATTGGGTTTTGTTATTGTGATTGTTTTAATCAATGGTTTTGTATTAATTAAGTTTATGCTTCTATTTTTTTCTTCTTTTGGCCAAAAATATCTTTGATTTTTTCTGTTTCTTTTAGGGATTGATAAGCTCTTTTATTTTTGCAATTATTTGCAATTTTTTACAATTTCTTTATTTTGTTTTTGTGAAAGTATGGATGTATATTGTACTTATATTTATATTCTTAAATTGAAAGTTATATTTACTTACAATAACTAGACATGCATAAGAAAGACCTAAGATAAAAGCCTAGATGAAAAAAATAGAAGATAGGGGTGATAATTAAAACCAAGATAAAATCCTAGATGGAAAATATAAAATGTGAATGGTATTATAGCCTAATGGTTGAAGTTCTACAATTGATATCTTATGATATGAATTTAAATCTCACTAATTACATATTTGATTCTTCTTAAAGCTCACCTTCTTTTAAAAAAGAAAGTTTTGGATCACATGAGAATCAATCACACATAATCACTATGACAACACATAACCACTATGACAACATGCCTTTGTCCTTAGATAAAATGACATTCAGAAATTTGGTTAGCAATCAGAGTGTTTTCTTTGAAAGAAAAGTGAGCTTAAACTCATGACATGGGATAGTAAATTCAAACCTTAAATACTAAGCTATATCACCATTCACAAAAAACAGAGTGTTGACCTAAGAATCTGACATAATTCGTGAGAGAGTGCTATGAAATCTATCCATGTAGCATGAGGCGGGCAAGCCGATTTCCCCACTATAGGAACGGTAGAAGAATGGGAAGATCATTGCGGCTCTCCAAAATAGTTGAGTAATTAACTAACTTTGTAATAGGTTAGGGGCAAAGAGAACTAGTTGAAGATCAATGGGAATCTCTCCCCTTGGAGCCTTGTGACAATTAGTTATCTTACTTGGTCTCAACATTGGATGGATTCTACAAGTTGATATGGCACAACCAAAAGTTTTGCAATTTGAGCAATATTTGGGGAGATTCTCAAAAATAATGTTTTGCTAGAAGCCAGATTCTCTAGTACTAATTCAACGCGATTCGGCTAGTTCATCATCACATCTAGCTCAACTGGGATCTTAGCTTTAGGTCAGCGAGAGAACCTCTTGACGAGCTCATCTAAGGTTAAAGTATTGGTTTTTTAGGGCTGAAGTGGTATTACTTTAGAGGAGGAATTACATTTTTTAATTTTAGACAATTATGACTTAGAATGTTAAGAGGAAGAGAGAAATTTGAGCTAATTTAAATTTTTACTTAGGCACACACAGATAAAAAAAAACGAAGCAAGTAAAATAGAATGAACGGACCCTGATTTATAGTAATTCAGGTGGACTTTAGATCTTGCGCCACTTTTCGAATGTTTGTCCCATTTAGAATTCCACTTACAATTCAGAGTCGCTCGCTTGCTGGCCAACAACAAGTGAAGATTTCAACCCTCATTATGCTAACTTTGACTGCGAAGCTGTGGATGTTCCCACCTTTAAAAAGCTCAGCAGAGGCAAAACTACATGAAATTTTATCTTGCACCACCCTCCAAAGTATATTAAGAAAATAAATGAAAGTTTATGAAAATAAAATACTTACATGTCTATAAGATGAAGTCTCCAAAATCACCTTTCTTCAAAGATTTGAGATAGATCGGGAGAACTTGGTTAGAGAGCTTAGGAAGATGTCATTAAAGTTATTTATCACTTAAGAAGCTTTGGAATTTATTTAGGTGTATGTCTCAAGGCTAGTTTACGGCCTCTATTTATAGGAATTGAGGATATAGTGGTCAAAATCAGTAGGATGAAAGTTTTAGGTGTATGCCTAAGTGCTAGGCCAAATGCACTTGGGTGTGTGACATAACAAGTTTGCCCGGCTGCGGTCAGGACCTAGACGAGTGCATTCAGGCGTGAGGTATGGAGTACCAACCTGTTTTCCCATAAATCAGCCAAAGAAAATCATAGCACGCTTGAGTGCGTGATTTCATGCATCTGGGTGTGAACTTATGTGCCTTAGTAGAGAGCCTTAATGCTCTTGTTTTCTCACCTAAGTATAAACCTATGTGTATATATACATTAGCACAATTGCAAATACAAATACATCAGATTATTCTAAGTTGTGGGTCTAAGTCTTTCTTTATTCTTCAAGCCGTATCAAATTCGTATTTTTAAATTTTTAGTGCTAACTTATGAATTAGTTTATTTTGAAACTCAACATTAATCTTAATATATCTCAAAAATTATTTCAAATTTATTATTATTTAAATAAAGATATTCAAATTTTTGCTTAATGTTTTTTTTTTTTCCTTTTTTTTTGAAACTTGTGAGGGCATAGCCTGATATATTGAAAAAAATTAAAAGCTTACACACAGAAGACTACAAAAAGAATTATAATGGGATATGAAAAATACTAAAAAATAGGAAAAGATATCAAAAGACAGAGACTCGGGACAAAATGCAAAGTCGGAGCCAAAGACCCGTCGGGGATTCTATTCCAGTAATATCAATAAATGTAATAGTTAGTCTAAGATAAAATTGGAAAGCGTTCCGACCAATGAATGGGGCCCCATACCGAGCATTATAGTCCCTCATTGTCTCATTAAACCAATTAAAATTGAACACTTGCTAAGAACATCAAAAAAATGAGCTATCTAAAATGTATCATGATCATTATCAGCTCCAGAGAATAGAAGGAGTAAGTTGAAGCAAAAATTCAAATTGTCGAGCAGGAACATGAAAAGTCACACCGCCAAGAAACCCATTTGCAAGATATTCCCATAAGACTCAACCAAAAGACCGGACAATCATAAACCTCCATGAAATCGCAAATATCGAGAAAGAACATAAAAAACCAGAAATAATACTTAATGAAGCAGAATTTGGTCCCTCTACAGAAAGTAAGAATAGAGATTCTCATCAACATCCTTGATATTCATCCGCCAATCTTTTATTATGTGAGAAATTAGAAGGTTGACCTGGCGAATCAATTTAGATTTGCCTAAAATATTGTCAAAAAGCCTCTCACATTGCGTTCTTTCCATATAGCATCAATTAAGGTCTCGATAGAAAGAAGAAAAACACGAGAGACCCGTTAATTCAAAGAAGGCATCATTTTGATTATTTGGGGCAGTGACGGAGGACAAAAAGGGGAATATAACGGTGTAGCATTCCTCCTCAGCATATCAATGCTATAAAATTAGTTGAAGAAAACAAGTAGGTGGGATTCCTCTATCAAATTGCAAAGAAGACAAGCTTTTGAACAATTAACACCTTCTAGAGAGCACATCTTTACTTTTGAATCCAGCGCGCATTGCTTTCCATATAATGTAATTGAACCAAAATTTTACATCTTTTCTCCACACAACGTTAACCCACTCAACAACGGATAAATAGCTAAAAGGAAGATGTAAGCATCTTGAAAGCTAAAATTTGGCTTATTCTGAAACATAATATCGTCATGAGAGCTATGTGAGAAATGCGATTTGATAATTAGCGTCGTAGAATGCAATCTTTTCCAAAACACAAGAGCTCTTTTAATATTCGGATTAGAGCTAGGGTGTAGCAAATCTAGTTTGTTGAACTCCCACCATTCAAGAAGCAATGAAGTATTACTCAAATAATCTCAACATAAAAAAAGCTTGCAGCATATTAGAAGTTTGGAAGAGCTAATGAACTCCAATCCATCCTATTGATATGGGACTGCAACAATGTCCCAAGCTAAAACCTATAATTTTTTTGCAGTTGAACATTGATCTAGAAAGCGTGTGTAGAGAGCGTTAATCAACTTAATAATAGAAAGAGGGATATGCATGGCTCTAACCTAGTGAAGAAGGGCCAAATGGAAAATTTCAGAAGTTGCAAACGACCAGCAAAAGGTAAATACTTCTGAGCCTAGCCTGCTAACCATGACTGAATTTTATCAACAAGATATGAACATTGATCAAATTTTTGAGCAGTATATAAAATCGACAAGCCCAAATATTTCATGGGAGTCGAAGAATATTGATATTAAATACCTAAGCCAGCAAAGCAGCCTTGGAGACAGCTTTGGAAAAGGAGTCATTATAGATCGTACCCAAGCCCTCAAAAAAGGCATCCAAGCAGTTTGTAAAGCCCCTCAAATTTTTTTTCGATGCAAGAATATGAACTATGTCAAAACGAGACAATGCATTTGTATGGACAACCGCATTTAGAGATTAGATAAGCTGTTTAAAGCCATAGTTAAGAGTGAAGGGAATAACGAGAACCATTGCTGTAATCTAGATGCAGTGGAGAAGAATCCCTGAGAGCTGCTATTGATATTAATAGAAAAATGCTCATTATGAATGCAGGCTTTTATCCAAGAGATCAACTAATTTAAAAAATTATACTTATTTAAAGAGTTAATAATAGAATCTCTATTGATGGAATTGAAAGCTTTCCTCAAAACAATTTTTGCTCAAAACATTTTTTTCGAGCTAGTCACAAATGTTCAAAAGATTTCATTAGCTAATATCACATGATGAGATGGCTTCCACCGTCTTATGAAGTTGCTTGAGCATAATGAATCAAATCCGGCATATAAGGAGATATGTGGGAAGCAATATTCTTTGAAATTGTTTTATAAATGGTGTTGCAAAGCGAGATAGGTTTAAAGTTGTGAGGGCCCGATGCCGGCTCAGCGAGAACTGTCCCAACATTTAGGTGTTCACATACCGCAGGATTCTATTGTATAATTTGAGAGAGAAGGGATACACATGTAAAGACAAAAAAGATATTCTCATTTATTACAAGATTGCAGATTACATGATCTTTCATTGTACTCCTCGTACAAAAGAAAAAGAGGATAAAGAGAAAAAAAAGATAAGCAAAACAGCGTCGTGGATCTATCAGCAAGGTTGAAAATTTAAGAATTAGGGTTCTTGTGCGTATTCTTCCAGAAGCACCTAACATGGTATTGTACAAAAAATAATACCGGGGTTAGAATTCCCAGTAATTAGAGAATACTCTAAGTACTGCAGTAAATAATAATATTACACTTTAATAAATGCGATTAGCGGAAATAAGGGGGTAATAAAATACAGATAAAATAAGGCAATAGTGCAAAATAAATAATCAATTTCCTGCAAAAAGTATTATCACAAAAATGTAGGTTACTGATCTCGTTTTTCCAGTAACACCATGAATGTTACTGATATCATTTTCCAATAACTAACCCCGAATGTTACTGATGTCATTTTTCAATAACAACCCCGAATGTTATTGATGTCATTTTCCAATAACAACTCCGAATGTTACTGATGTCATTTTCTAGTAACAACCACGTTATGTTGGTTCCGAACAACTAACCAAGTTTCAATATAAATTTGGCTCAAAACGAAGCTAAGCAGCAGTAAAGTGCAAAAAGTAATATTTGTCATGTACTGGGTACTTTTTTGATATGATCAAAAGTTTGACAGTTCAATTTTGAATCTGCATTTAGATTTGGATATTTTTTATTAGCATTTAGCCAATATTCTTAGGAATAAATATTATCTTCTTTTCCATTATGTTCTTTTGTTTTCTTATTTTTGATTGAAATCTGATTTTCAAGTTATTGTGATTATAGCATTATTATTATGATAATAATAATGCACAAAAGAAAAGACATAATGGAAATGACTAAATTGAAATTGACAAAATTAGAAATAATAGTCATCTTATAATATTTTCACTATTATCCATTATGCAATTAATGAAAATAATGATAATGTGAATGATGTATTTGAGATAATAAAACTATCATTATTATTATCTTAATAGAATAAAAAGAATGATATAAAAAAAATTCATTTCCTTTTCTTCTCTTTTCCATCTCCTCTTACCTTTAAGATTAGGATCGCCGGAAAAAGGAGTGAGGCCGGACGTGTTCGAAAGAGCGAGGCTGGCTGGCTGCGGCAGCTGGGGGGCTGGCTGGCTTGAGGGAGAGAGCTGGCTGGGAGAGGTGGGATGGAAGGGGGGTATTAATAGGCGCAGGAGGGAACATTCGTGCACCAAAATTAAATGCACATGGCCTCTGCGGTCTCTGGTGTAGAAGGTTCTTCCGCCAGAGGCGTAAGATCCTTTACACGATCTGTTCGCGACCTGGGGGGAGAAGAAGGAAAGAATGAATTTCAAAAAAAAATTATTTAAATTTAAAATTTTCACATTTTTCCGCCGTTTGGCATCCAAAAATAACAAAACTTGACATCGATGTGTATTATGACATAACGAACACCCTTGAGCCGAATATTTTCAATTCAGAGCAAAATTTTATTTTTAATTAATTTCTGAAGTTTTAAACTTTGAAAAATATTTGAGATCAAACCGACACTCAAAATTTGATGAAACTTTTCGAGAAGCCTTTAAATAATATATTTAATATAATGACATAAAAATCGATGATTTCGGACATGTATTTAATTTTCTCAGTTTATTGGATTCAGAAAAATAAAGTGGGAGTTTCTGTTATCCGAATTCTCCCAAATTAGGGCACTTTGATCTAAAAATTATTTATATTTATTGGTATTCTTGTTTGCCCTAAATCGAAATTCTCCGGAACCCGATTTCTGAGGCGAGAATTTGACCTAATTTACAGATAAAGACATTGGGTCGTTACAAACTCCCATACTTAAAAATGATGTCGTCCTCAACATCATAAGAACAAAACAAGATCTAGAAGGGAGTTTTGAGTTACCTTAATTAAGAAATAACTCTGGATATTTCCTCCGCATAACATCTGCCTTTTCCTATGTGGCTTCCTTTGCAGTATGGTTATACCACTGAACTTTAACCATCGGGATTGTTCTACTTCTTAATTTGCGGCAGTCTTTCACAATGATTTGAAGTGGCTTTTCGACATAAGTCAAATCAGGCTGAATTTCAATTGTTGAATCAGAAATTTGCTGAGAGGATTCATGGAGGCATTTGCGAGACTATGACTTTTGGAATCTCGTGGAGTCTGATTATTTCTTTGATATAAAGTTTGGCTAACTTTTCAACAATGTCAGTTTGCCTAATAGGAATAAAATGGGCTGATTTGATCAAGTGATCCACTATTACCCATATTGTATCTGCTCCTAGACGACTCTTGGGTAATCCCATAACGAAATTTATATAAATGTCAGATCATTTCCATTCCGGGATTTCCAATGGATGCAAGAGTTCACCGGGCCTTTGATGTTCAACCTTTGCTAAACAACAAACATGACACTTAGCAATAAATTCAGCCACGCTTCTTTTGAGTCCTGACCACCAGAATACTTCATTTAAATTTCGATGCATTTTGTTGTTTCTGAGGTGAATTGTATATCCAGAGTTGTAGGCTTCGCTTAATATCTGGTTCCGAATGAATGCATCATTAGGAACCCAGACCGTTTTTCCGTGATAAATATACATTCCCTGCCGAAGTTGTAATAAGTTTGTTTAGCGCCCATTTTCTATATCTTTCTTTAGCCTTGAATAATCTGGGTCTTGTTCTTGGGCGATAGTTATCTGTTGTAGGAGTGTAGGTTCGGTGGTACTTATTTGGTGTAGATCATTTAATTGCTTGCTTGAAATGGGTCTTATTCCTAATTTCTGGAACTCTTCAATCAGGGAGCTGGCTAAGATCATCTCATTCAGGGATATTTTTCTGCTGAGGGCGTCAGCTACAATGTTGGCCTTACTAGGGTGATATGCAATATTAAGATCGTAGTCACAAATAAATTCATGCTATCTTCTTTGCATGCAGTTTAACTGCTTTTGGGTAAAATATATTTTAGGTTTTGATGATTTGAAACGATCTCGCATCGTACCCGATATAAGTAGTGCCTTCAGATTTTTAAAGCAAAAACAACCGATGCTAACTCCAAATTGTGAACTGGATAATTATTTCGTGCTTCTTTAATTGCCTTGAGGCGTAGGCAATTACCTCCCCTTCTTGCATTAAGACGCATCCTAAGTCAATGTTAGATGCGTCAGTGAACACTTGAAAATTAATTCCCTCTTGCAGTAAGATCAGGATTGGTGCGGCGGTCAGTACATCTTTCAACTTCTGGAATACTTCTTCAGTCTTGGCTCCAGACGAAAGGTACTGTTTTTTGAGTTAATCTAGAAAGACGTGAGGCTAATAGCGAAAAACCCTTAACAAACTTTCGGTAGTAGCCCGCTAGTCCCAAAAAGCTTCAAATTTCGGTCACAGTAGAGGGTTGCAGCCAATCCTGAATGACGCCTATTTTATTCTGATCAACATGTATCCCTTCAGCACTAATTACATGACCAAGAAAGGCAACAGATTTAACCCAAAATTTACGCTTTGTGTATTTTTCAAACAGTTGATGCTTCCTTAATATGCTCAACACGAGTCTTAGGTGATTTTCACGATTTTCTTCACTTTTTGAGTAAATAAGAATGTCATCGATATACACGATTACATGACCAAGAAAGGCTGCTGGTGCTGAATTCTGGCTTGGGGCTTATCTTGTTCTAGGGATAATATCTCCGTCTACCGTCTTTTTGGCTATACAGAAACGGTAACCGTGACCAGTGCGCCCGCAGTCAAAGCAGCAGTTCTGCCCGTGATAGCATCTCCCGCCCGGGTGAGGTCGATCACATGCTACGCCTTCGATGGTCCTTCGATGCCCTGGCTAATGGAAGGTAATGGGGATGTTTGTAAGTCTCCTTGTTCCTAGCAGAAGTGATCGGTCTTTTCCCTTGTCGTTCTGCGATCTCCTGCTCATTGTGCTCAAGCATTGTTGCACAGTTCAAAAGATCGGAAAATTTTGTATGCCTAAGTGAAACCAGGTTAGTGTGAATGCTGTCTTTTAGACCCTCCAAAAACCTACTGCACCTCGAAGCTTCGCAATCTACCAGCTTCAGTGCATAGTGAGAGAGTTTTGTGAACTTTGTCTCGTAAGCTGCCACAGATCGGTCGCCCTGAGCTATTTTATAATTAGGCTCAGAAGAATCCTCTAAGCTGAGTGGGGAATATAGCGGCTTCTGAATGCTACCATGAATTCTGCCTACGATATCTCCTTCAGACTGATGCCCACAAAGGTGGTTTCATATGTGATTTTCCACCACCTTTCAGCTTCGCCTTCTAGCAGATATTTTGCTGGCCTTACTGCTTCGCCTGTAGGACACTTTAAGCTGTCTAACTTGCGTTTGACAGCTTGGATCCAATCCTCTGCTTCCATGGGTTAGGCTGTGCCATTGAAAGTAGGAGGATTTAGCTTAAGAAAAGATTTCAAGGCATCGTCTACTCGCTGTCTTTGAGGCGGTCCTGGTGCGATTAGGGAGGTAGATGCTCTCCCTTAGTTTGAAAGGGCTTGCAGTACGGCTTGCAGTAGTCTGTCTGTCCTATTATCTTTTGTAGATGCAGATATTGTCGACTTGACTGGGGTCGCAGAAGGTACTATGAGGAAGGCTTCGTCGAATTCCATCTATTGGAAATGATTAATTAAACTTGAGATTAGAAGATAGTGTAACTAACTGAATACATAAACAATTAATCGTAATGATAAATAAAGTTTCAATTTTTTATTCCAAAAAATTTTCATTTATAATAAACCTGTTTACAAAAAGTTTTCATTTAACAAAAGATTTGTATACCAAAAGGGTTTGCATAATTCTTCAGAGTATATATATAAGGTCTTATACTAAGTCTCCTACTCATTGGAGGAGTTAGAACTAGTTGACTTCTTTTTTGATGCGGACTCAAGGTGGTTTTTGGCTTTCCTCTTCCTCTTGGAAGTAGAAACCGTTGTGTTGTCGGTCTTGATGAGCTTCTTCAAGTTACGAAGCTCATTATGCAGCTAGAGGACTTGACGTTTTTGTACGTCATTCTTCCTCAATATCTCCCACTCTAACATAGATATTCTCTCAAATAAGACACCCTTAAGCTCCTGGACTTAATTTTCTAAATCAAAGATCCAGTTTTTTGATGCCGATACCCACCATGCCAGGGTATTCACTACTTCCCTCAATTTTTTTGTGGTTGCGTCATCTGTTGTTTCTTCTGCGGGGATATCCCTATTTGAGCATAGATCAGTTATTTCAGAGTGTGAGGAGTCACCGTCACTCCCCTCGTCCTCAAAATATTCGATCAAATCATCATTTGGATCCATCTATAAAATAAATGATTAATAAAAATATTATTCTTGTATTTTCCAACCTTCTAATCACAATGATGATGGTACTATGATCTTTAGTTCTTTTAATTTTTTTGGATTGAATATATCCTTATTTTTTACATGTATATTCTTTTCTTCCACAAGTACTCAATTCTGCTCTGATACCAACTGTGATGGCCCGATGCCGGCTCAGCGAGAACTGTCTCGGCATTCAGGTGTTCACATACCGTAGGATCCTATTGATTAATTTGAGAGAGAATGGATACACATGTAAAAACAAAAAAGATATTCTCATTTATTACAAGATTGCAGATTACATGATCCTTCATCGTACTCCTCTTACAAAAGAAAAAGGAGGATAAAAAAATTAAAATAAAATAAAAGATAAGCAAAACAGCATCGTGGATCTATCAGCAAGATTGAAAATTTAAGAATTATGGTTCTTGCGCATATTCTTCCAGAATTACCTGACCTAGTATTGTACATAAAATAATACCATGATTGAAATTCTCAGTAATTAGAGAATACTCTAAGTATTGCAGTAAACAATAATATTACACTTTTAAAAGATGCAATTTGCGGAAATAAGTGGGTAATAAAATGCAGGAAAAGTAAGATAATAGAAATAATCAAATTTTTGCGAAAAGTATTATCACAAAAATATAGGTTACTGATGTCGTTTTTCAGTAACCCACCACGAATGTTACTGATGTCATTTTTTCAGTAACTAATCCCGAATATTACTAATATCATTTTTCAGTAATAACCCCGAATGTTGCTGATGTCATTTTCCAGTAACAATCTCAAATGTTACTGATGTTATTTTCAATTAACTAACCCTGAATGTTACTGATGTCATTTTCCAGTAACAATCACGTTATATTGGTTCCGAACAACCGACTAAGCTTCAATATGTATTTGGCTCAAAAAGAAGCTAAGCAGCAATAAAATGCAAAAAGTAATATTTGTCATGTACTGGGTATCTTTTTCGTTATAATTCAACATTTGACAGTTTGATTTTGGATCTGTATTTAGATTTGGATATTTTAAATTAACATTTAGCCAATATTCTTAGGAATAAATATTATCTTCTTTTCTATTATGTTCTTTTTTTGCTTTCTTATTTTTGATTGAAATCCGATTTTTAAGTTACTGCGATTATATAGTAATTATTATGATAATAATAATGTGCGAAAGAAAAAGACAATGGAAATGATTGAATTGAAATTGACAAAATTAGAAATAATAGTTATCTTATAATATTTTCATTGTTATCCATTATGTAATTAATGAAAACAATGATAATGTGAATGAAGCATTTGAGATTATAAAACTATCATTATTATTATCATAATAGAATAAAAGAATGAAATAAAAAAAAGTTCATTTCCTTTTCTCTTCTTTTCCATCTCTTAACTTTAAGATTAGGACCTCCGGAAAACGGAGGGAGTCTGGACGTGGCCGAAGGAGCCCGGCTGGCTGCGGCAGCTGGGGGGGGGTTGGTTGGCGAGGGATGGGGGTTGGCTAGCTTGAGGGAGAGGGTTGGCAGGTTTGAGGGAGAGGGCTGGCTAGGAGAAGAGGGAGCTGCTGTGCGAGAGAAGGGAACGGAAGGGGGTATTAAAATTTTAAAATTTTCGCATTTTTCCGTTGTTTGATGTCCAAAAATAACGAAACTTGAACCGAAGTGTGTTATGACATAACAAACACTCCCGCTCTGAAATTTTTTGATTCGGAGCAAAATTTTATTTTTAAAATTTTTGAAGTTTTAAATTTTTCGAGCATCTTTTAAATAGTATACTTAACATAACGACACGAAAATCGATGAATTCAGACACGTATTTAATTTTCTCAATTTATTGGATTTAAATAATTCAGAAAAATAAAGCGGGAGTTTTCATTATCTGAATTCTCTCAAACTAGAGAATTTTGTTCTAAAAATTATTTCTATCTATTGGTATTCTTATTTTCCCTTAATCAAAATTCCCCGGAACCCGATTTCTAAAGCGAGAATTTAACCTAATTTGCAGATAAAAATATTGGGTCGTTACAAAAGTCTTTAATATTATTTGCATTTTTAGACTTGGAAATCAGAGTAATGAGGGAATGTTTTAGCCATCTAGGGATTAAAGTTGTGTTAAAGAAATGCATAATACCATGGTAAAATTCATTTTGAATAAGATCTCAATTTTCTTTGTAGAAATAGAACGTGTAACCGTCAAGCCCTGGAGAGGCAATATCCTTGATGGAGAAAAGAGCCTTTTTTATCTCAATAAGGTCCACCTAAATAAGTCAATCAGATTGCATCACCTTAGTGGGCATGTAATAACAATTTCCATGACCCTTTGGAGAGTTCAATAATGCAGCAAAGTAACCAATGGCATAGTCTTGGAAGGTAGAATTCATAAAGGGTTAGACCAGTTTAAGATTGCTATTTCTTCTTTAAGTAATATGCAAATAGAAGAAACTTCCTTATGAATGGTATCATTTAACCTATGACTTGGCTTCATGGCCGGAGCATGATTAATGGTTGAGACTGTATGCTTAATGTTCGAGAAATTTTCCACTAGAAAGGAGGTTGTTAGGTAACCACATAAAGGCAGGGGTATGCTATCCCTCTCAATGTTAAGATAAGCTGAGTTATATTTATCCTCAAGTTTTTTATTATTTTGAGCAAATGCGTTTTTAGCTTTTGTTTTGTTTGTATTTTTTATTTTGTTTTAAATTATTTGTTTGATTTTACCTCACATTAAATATAAATCAATCCCTGCCATTCAGTGCTTTTTTAGTTTTTTTTTATATTTAAAAAAAAGGGGATTTGCCTTATTTCTTCACGTTATCAATAAAAGTGGGAACCTTTGTAAAAGCTCCTAATATTAATGGGACAAAATCCGTATTTTCTTATATGAATTTTAAAATATAACTTAATTTATTTTAATTTTTGAAAATATTAACTTCAATAAAAGTAAAAGTAGATATGACATTCTTTGAGGATAATAATCCTAAATTTTTATTTCACTTTTAATTATTCAATAGTGGTATTCACTTTATTTTATTATGATGGGCTTAAATAAAAGTGCATTAAATTAGTCTATTTTTAACAAAAATATGTAACATCATTTTCTTTCTAATATGTATTGTGGAACCGTAATGAAATCGTTAAAGTAATTTTGTATGCATAACAACATTTCTTATATAACATAAATATTATAATGTCAATAAAATATCATGGCATAAATTACTTGCAATCAGTATATAAAATTTAATTTAAAGGCTCTAATGGAGTGAATCAAGCAAGTATTAAACCGTTGAGAACGTTGTCGTCAAAGAACTCATTGTACCATCATGAACTCGTATGTTTTTCAAGAACAAATAATTACATAATAAAGTTGAACAAATCTCGACACTGCATACAAATTTAGATGAGATTCACCTATGTTTACGGAAGGAGAGGAAGAGATTCCACAAATGAAAGAAAAACAAAAAAATACAAAATATGGTCATCTCACATTTGCAACAAACACCTTTTAAAAGAGGTTACACAAAGTCCCTCAAAGGAATAGAAAAAAAGACTGCCCATACCTTTTAATCACACAAAGTCTAAACCATCATGTAATTATTTATACTATGCCCAAAAATAACTCCAAATTAGGTGTTTCATTCATATTCTACATATTTTCACGTCCATTCAGCGCTTTGCTGCACCTAAGCGTCCGCCTTTTGGGTATACTGTGCCCCAAACTATTCTGGACATCACATCAGGCACTTGGGTGCGTTGAAGCACCAATCCAAAATTCAACTTTTGTCCTTTAGCTTATTATGGGTCTGTTTTGTGTCTGTTTCACCTCCGTTAGTCAATAATCCTTCTAAATGCATTCTCAGCTCCTCTAATTATTAAAAATAGGTGCCAAACTCCATCTTCTTTGATTAAATTATATTTGCACTTTATGATGTATACCCAAACAAATTTGAAGTTATAAAAAAAAAATACAAAATATCATTTTTTGCCAAATAATGTCGTCTTTGCTGAACTCAATACATTTGTGTGCACATAATCTAAGTAACTTTTAGATGTTATGAATGACAGCACCCAATGATATGCATATCTTCTTGCCAAATATGTAGTACTTATAAAACTTGAGCTTGCAAATATCAGCTCCTTTTAGTAACCTTTGCTTCCTTAAAGCATTCAATGAGGACTCTCCCTTATGTGCTAACCGCATATGCCATTTTATTAGACGCATATGCCATTTTATTATAGCATTACTAGAATGATTAGCTACAACATCTTCAGCTGTTACCGTACTCTTTCGAAGATTAAAGAAATTGTGATGTCACATTCCTTTCATGTAAGTTAATTCTTCCCTACTATTCTTCGTAACCCTTTCCTCAATGGCTACCTTATAGCATTCAACCTTTAAAGGTTCAATAAACAGCAAGTTCTTATGGATCTTTGGAATGTCTCACTTCTTTTAGCTCTCAAATAACCACATCACTAGAGCACTTTTTATTCCAATTGTAAGATAGGCTTGATCGTTACCCATTATTATTGCATCACTATCAAAAGCCAAATATGTACATAACCAATCTCATCAAGGTTCAATATTCATGATTCAACATGCATTATATCACTCCCAAGTGATATGAGTTGTTACTTATAAAGAATCTCAACCTTAGTAGCCCCCTTGTCTCTTTATCGGTACTCATGATTCAACAGGATTGTAGTTACTCATTCATACTTCAATACCTCTATTCTATGGATGAGTGTCATGTTGAAGTTTTCATATTCTCCTAGAAACGAGTTTAACAGGAGAAGTCCCCGTGTCTTCATCCTCTATGTATTCATCTAGATTTAATAGATCTATCAACAAATTAGTGAAATCATTGATGTGCTCATCAATGGAGATTTCTCTCATTGTCTAAAATTTATTATCCACATTCTAGTGAGATATCTTCCTCTTTGTGTGAAGTTTATTATCCACATTCTTCGTCAAGTATTTATTCTCTAGCATATATCACAGCTTCATCGTCGATGTCTCCATCATCAAATGTACTTAATGTCTTGTGTGAGGCAATTGTGGATCAATCGCTTGCGCTTCGATTAAACTTAATTTAATCCAACTCTGACATCTCATCGAGCTTCCCGTTGTCATCAAGAAATTCTTTGCGGTTTAGGGCACACAATGCATTTATCATCTCACATTGTCATATCTCAAAGTTTTTCTTGTCATCAAATTTGATGACAAATTTTAATCGGATGTGTCACATTCTGATACACAGATCTCTTCAACATTGTAGAAAATGATGAAGAATCACCTTCTTTTATATTGGCATAAACAATCTAACCTCTACCAATAATTGTGATAACAAATATCAGCTCGAATAATATATGCTTAGAATATCGTTATCGAGGAATTTATTGTGCCGTCACAGAACTTGTATCTTTTCTAAGAACAAACAACACACAAAAAGAGGAAAAAATAATCACCACATGACACATCGAATTACGTTATTTGAAATTAGGTTTAAATACATTTGTAGCCAACACCCTACAAATTTTAAGAGAGCTATCACAAAATCCTTCAAAAGAATAAAAAAAGTTTGCTCATTCTTTTTTATCATAGGCAAACCCTAAAACATATAACTATTTATATTAGGACCAAAAAGTGCCATACATGATACAAACAACCCAAATTTAATTGTTTCATGTGTATTCCATGTGTTTTTAATTCCGCTCAATGCTTGGGAGTGCCCAAGGATTTGCCTTTTTGGTATATGGTGCATCAAATTCTTCAAGAGAGCACGTTGGGCGCTGGGACACATCTAAGCGCCCGCCTTTCGGGAAAAATGACCCAAAAATAGTGAACCAATGGTAAAAAATTCAGCTATTGTCTCGAAGCCCATTTTGCGCCTGTTTTGCATCTGTTTCGCGTCCTATTAGTCGGCAACCCTATCAAATGCATTCTTAAGCTCATAAACCTCCTCTAATCATCAAAAATAGGTGTCAAACTCCATCTTCTTCAATTTAATTTTTTCTGCGTTAACTACAATGGTTGCTACCAGGAATAAAGATAGTTAGTTGTTAATTTTATAATTTACAACATGACTATGCTGTTGTTTATATTTATTTATTTCGGTGCAGGCGCCATAGAATAGCAAATTTATGATTAGAATGACTTATTTGCGCTTTTCCTTTTTCTTCTTATGACACATTCATAATGGTTATCTACTCACTGTAAAAAGAAACACTGTTCTTGTCTGTAAACCACTTCAAATAAGCTATCTTCGATACACTGCATATTATATAAGAAGCCTCGGCTCATGCTTTCAAATGTAAGCTTCAAATGAAGCAATAGTTTTTAATACGCTGGCAATGGATTCCCATTCTTCTTCCAAATCCGGTGCTAGCTTCTTTAGAACATGCTTCAACGGAGTTAATGCACTCTCAGGTTCTTACTTCTTCCTCTTACACCTATCCTGAATATATATTCATTCATCATGTGATATATAATGAGCCCTTACAATGACAGTGCTATGAACTTTGCATAAAGAAAAAAGCATGACGTGAATATCTGAAGCTATTCAACAGATCCAAATAACATGCTTATAGAAACTCTATAAACATGTACAGAAGGGCCTTTTATTGCTAGAAGTACTAAATTAATAAAAATTAAATTAAAATTGGCTTAGAGTAAATACAATTTTTACATAATATATTGAGTTTTCCTTCTAAGTGGCACATATCATATCACATAGCATGAGCCCAGACTACTATATATTTATATGTTCAGCCAACAATGAACAAAATGAATCTTATATAATTCTTTCTGCTTCCACACATTTTTACAACATTTTTTAGAAAGATGCAAGAAGAGTTTTTAGTTTTCTATATAAGGCATATGCTATTAATCTTCCTGATTTATGTTTATATATAACAAAGAGATTAGTATTATGCACTTTGAAATAAGTTCATTTCCTATTTCTCTCTAATCTCTCTCTCTCTCTCTCTCTCTCTCTATATATATATATATATATATATATATATATATATTAAATGAAAGTTTAGATGTTCTTAAGAAAATATAGCTTTTCTTAGAAGTTCTTAAGACGAGAAACAGTCATTTTCAAAAAAGAAATGCATACATTAAAGTAAGAAAGGAAAAAATGGTACCCAAGATAAGTAAAGTTAGGAATTAGTCCACACATTTTAACATATGTGCTAAGTTAGAAAATATATATTTGTTGCGTCAGCCAATCCAAAGTAGAATAAGTTTGAGACACAGGAAATAAATGTATTTGAGTTACAGCTGAGTTTTGAGGTGCACATTGGCTTACTAAGCTGGCTTCAGTTCAACTTCAATAGCCCTTATGCCGGAGTAAGGCTGAGCCCCAAAGTTGCTCCATTGATGCTTTATGTTCTAACAAAATTTAGGCTGATTTAATCATAATCAACAATAAAAAATATATCACACTAATGCATTCTTATATATATAAATTGTTGTATCATCATTTCTAATTTTTATTCAAGTTTTGTTCTAAAATAACACCACTTATTTTATATTATAAATAATTTGCAATTTCCATCTTTTTTTGGTCCACTTATGCTAGAAATTAACCTTTGTATTTTAGCCTTTGCTAATTATATTTGAAATTCTTATAGCAATTAATATTCACATTATTATTATTTTTTGGATTAAAATATGATTTTTTTTGGGTTTTTTTGTTAGTTTATAGTTTTTTTTATAATATTTAAAAATTGATGTTAAATGGAAATAAGTTTGTATTGTCAACGTAAAATCCGGTAAAAAAAAAGTCCATTTTTTCAGGAATCGGAATGGTGTCGATACCATACGCGGTGGCGCAGGGCGGGTGGGTGAGCCTTATCTTTCTGTTAATGGTGGCGGGCGCGTGCTTCTTCACTGGACTTCTGCTGAAGAGATGCATGGACTCCAATTCCTTCGTCAAAACCTATCCCGACATTGGAGAGCTCGCCTTCGGTTCCAAGGGAAGGGCGCTGGTCGCTTCCTTCATGTACCTCGAGCTCCTCTTCGTAGCCACAGAACTCCTCATCCTCGAAGGGGACAATTTGAACAATCTCTTTCCCGAGCCCCGCCATTGGATACCTCCCCTTCCGGCGGTGTCTAAGCCCTTCATCGTCCTCTCCGCCCTGCTCGTCCTGCCCACCACGTGGCTGCGGAATCTCGGCATTCTGGCCTACGTGTCCGCCTGCGGTATCCTGGCCTCGCTCGTCTTGACGGCTTCCGTCTCGTGGGCCGGAGCGGTTGACGGCGTCGGATTTCGCGGAAGAGGGACTCCCCTCCGTTGGACCGGAATGCCCTCTGCGGTCAGCTTCTTCGCTTTCTGCTACAGTGCTCATGCGGTCTACCCTACCCTCTACGCTTCCATGGCCGACAAAACCAAGTTCTCTCGCGTTCTATTCCTCTGTTTCGCCGTCTGCACCATCAATTACGGAGCCATGGCGGTGATCGGATACCTCATGTTCGGCGAAGACACAAAATCTCAAATAACTCTGAATCTTCCGGTGGAAAAAATAAGTTCGAAAATTGCAATTTACACCACGTTAATGAACCCGCTGACAAAATACGCCCTGATTCTGACGCCCGTTGCGGAGGCCATTGAAGACCTGTTCCATGTGTCGAAGAATCGGTTCTTCGGCGTTCTGATCAGAACGCTTCTGGTGGTTTGCACTGCAACTGTAGCTTTGACGGTGCCCTTTTTCGGATACGTTGTAGCTCTTACTGGCTCCTTCCTCAGCAGCAGCGCCACCATGGTTCTTCCTTGTTTGTGCTATGTTAAGATATTTAAGAGGTCGATGCGTTGGAGTGTGGAATCAGCAGTGATTGTAGCTATTGTGCTGATGGGAGCCGTTGTTGCAGTCCTCGGAACTTGTGTTTCCATGAAGCAGATTATAGCAAGTCTCTGAAATCAAGGATAAATATATGAGAATTATATAAGGGGTGCATACTCACATGAGAACTATAACTTAGGCGTAAGGCAAGCCATGGATTTCTTTTTTTGAAAATTAACTGATTTTTAATTATGAACATGAAATATTATATCTTGAACTTCAACCTCTCAACCCACAGATTTGCTTGGATTTGAGGTAAAATAAGCGTAAATTAAATTCTTTTTTGGATAAATTGAGATTGTCAAACGAAAAGGTGAAAAGTTTTTACTTTATAATTAAATCTTGAGTTAACATATAAATGAGGTAATTGAGTTACCCTGGAATCGGACCAGACGTAATTAACGATTACTCACACAAGCGAAGCAGCCGACGCGAGAGCGAAGCCCAGCGAGTCTTTTCTTGCGCCGCATCTTCTCTGGTAAAATAAGAAGATGACTAAGTTGGGCATGTCTTTGACGGAACAAGAAGATCACAGAGCCGGGCGTCCGGGCATCTTCTCCGGCTATTGCGTTTGACTCAAAAACCAATGTGGGTAATTTTAGCTCATAATTTACTCAAAATATTATACTCACATATTATTTTGTATCAAACAAAAAATGTTAAATTTGCTATAAAATAATCAAATGACAAAAAAATAATTTGATTGTACTGTAATAAAATTTTACTATAATCAGATTACTTTATATTAAAATTTTTATGATTACCTTATTCCAAACAAGACCTTAATATAAAAATTAAATTGATTTGTGAAGTGATTTGATTTTTTAACTTAGTTTTCTTATAATTTTTATTCTTGTAAATAGATACAACAACATTTCTTTGTTAATTTAACATTTTTTAGTATTTGAAATTATATTTAATACTTTGTAAGCCAAAAAATTCCAATTTCACCTACAATTTTTTATTTTCATAATTATGTAAATTATAAATATACTATTATTTATTGTATTGATATAACATACATTAAAAATTAAAAATATTGATTATCTTTAATTAAAAAAAATCATTATTTTTATAATTATTAGTTAAGTTTCTTAGTTTTTCATCACTATTTTAGATAGCTTATATATATATATATAGCTATTATTAAAAGTATTATATTATTTATGCTCTATCAAGACTTAATGCAACTCTTCTTAAGCAAAATTATTAAGCTAGTTACTCTCTTGAGCGAAGTTAAGGTTCTTCTCATAGATAATCTTATTTTGTTCTATTCTATTTATTAATGCTAAATTATTAAAAATTTATTTAAAGAGTTAAATTGTCACTTACTAATTTCATTTAATGGTTTAATTTTAATTTAGATATTCTAAAATTTCCTCTTTCAATTTATAATTTTTTCTTGCTTTGTAGTTGTAATGGCATTAACAGTCTAAGAACCACCCTCTAACGCACAAACATTCTTACTTGTGATATTGCTGATCGAAGATGTCCACACTCCATAGATCATTAGATCTACTAAATCAGAGGCACAGTTTGATACACATGTTTAGTGGCATTAGCACTATGTATGTAAGCGAGATAAAACAATTAGGCATGGCTTTCTTATAAATTGAACTTAAGAAATCCAAACTAATGATCTAAATAGTATAAATAGGTTATTATATATTAACAACTTAAAGGAAAGATTTAAAAATATATTTTGAATACCAAGATCAAACTAATAGTGCAAGCAAAGATCTTATATTAGTTTCAGATCAATATGAGAACCTATTTATACTATTCAAAGGTGTTCACTAGATCATTAAACCAAGAGCCTTTTCCAGTTTATGTTCCATCGAAGTGAGATAGTTGATTTGATTATGTTTCAAATCGGATTCGTCGCTCTTTTTCTTATCTAAGATGGAGAATCCCATATAATTCATCCTTTGCATGCATTGTAAAATAAACTGACCTTCTCAAAGCTTTTATAAACACCCAAAAATGCTACTTTGCAAACTCTTGCAATAGGGCTATTGAGATCACCCTCCTTTCTTAAGGTTTGTCTAGGAGGAGCTGCCATGATCAATCACAATGTTTGAGAGCGAAGTCTCTAAGATCAACAACTAATCATCATAATAAAACATATATAGTTAAAGTTTAGAAGTATAATCAAAATCGTTATAATAAAGAATGAAAAATATATTTTATGAAATAGATGTCTTCAGACTTCAAAATTTTAATAATTTGGGTGAACATTACTCCCCTTTAAGAAGTTACAGAGTAGTGCTACACTTTTCAACTCAAAACTCGCTAATATAATAGATTACAATGCATAATTATAATTTAATAATTGAAATAATAAATTTTAAAATAAGTAATTCAAATTTATTCAACAGAAAAATTTAAACTCCAAATGTAAGTATTTTATTAAAATTGTGGGATTATTTATCTCATTCTCTACAAATGAATTATATCAAAAGCCTTCCATTAATGAATGTTTCTTAGAACTAATTAGGTGAATTAGCACAGTGATTGAGAATTTCAGTAAACAACAATTTACAGAGAAGAGTGGCACAAACAAAGTAGTTTCAGATAGTCCATCAAAAGGATAAGCAGATAAACAAAATAGTTTAGCTCCAAAAGAGATCCTAAATAACTCTTAGAAAACGTTAAATTATTTTATTTCTCGTCAAAAAAAATAAGAATTTTATGTATGAGGCCTGCAAATAAGTATATATTTTAAATCTAAAAAATAATAATTATTACTTTTTAAGAGTAAAATAAACACAAATTAAAATTTTTGTGTGCATATTGTTATAAAAATCGTAAAACTTCAATGTCATTGTTGTATCTATATGTGAGTAACAACACAAACCAATATTTTGCTTTGCCTTTACTGCTCCGCCTTTTAAAGAAATCCTGCGGCGCTCTATAGTTCTTACGGTAGTCTCTCTACTAACGGTCATAGACAGCTTAATTCTCCTGTGCCATAGATTTTTATCACCCGAAAGCTCCTTCCTTTTCCCATGGCCTCCCTTGTCAATTCACACTCTCAATCACTGGCAAGAAACACTCTTTCCTTTCTGAACACCCATTCCTCCGTTAAGTCTCCTCTCACCCAAATCCACGCCCAGTTCCTCCGCACCTTCCTCATCCTCGATATCTTTGCCTGTAACTCCATTCTGAAAGCATACGCCCAATCCGTATCTCCTTCAAAGACCCTTACTCTCTTCAACCACATGCGAAGCCTTGGAATTCGCGGTAACTCATTCTCTTCCTCCTTCGTTCTTAATTCGTGCATCAAAATCTCTTCTTTATTTAACGGGCAGCAAGTTCACGGCAGAATTGTCCAAGATGGCCACCAATCAGACACCGTTCTTCTTACTTCCTTGATGAACCTCTACTCTTTGTGCAGGGACTTGGACAGTGCCCGCAAGGCGTTTGATGAAATGCCATACAGAGACACTATTACATGGAATGTCTTAATCTCAAGCTTTGCTTGCAATAATCGAACCAAGGATGCTCTTCTTCTTTTTGATGCAATGCAGAGCCCAGAGTATGGATCAGAGCCGGACGATGCCACTTGCGTGCTCCTGCTTCAGGCATGCGGACATCTTGGGGCGCTAGACTTTGGTGAGCGCCTGCATAAATATGTTGACGGGATTGGGTATGGAAACTTCCTCAATGTTAGGAATTCTCTTATTGCAATGTACTCAAAATGCGGGTCTATGGACAAGGCTTATAATGTGTTTGTTGATATGCCCGAAAAGAATGTTGTTACTTGGAGTGCAATGATTTCAGGGTTGGCAATGAACGGGCATGGAAGGGAAGCTATTCACGCTTTCAAGGAGATGCGGCGGGACGGTGTGGATCCCGATGGGCAAACCTTTACCGGGCTTCTCTCGGCTTGCAGTCACGCTGGATTAGTTGATCAAGGGATTAAATTTTTCGATGCTTTGAGGTTTGAGTATTGGTTTACTCCTAATATTTACCATTATGGATGTATGGTTGACCTTTTTGGCCGTGCTGGTTTGCTCAATCAAGCCTACAATTTTATAATTGGCGAAATGAAAGTTCCTCCAGATACTACAATCTGGAGGACATTGTTAGGAGCTTGTAGAATCCATAAAAATGTTGAGATTGGCGAACGTGTTATCAAGCATTTGATTGAGTTGAAAGCTCAACAAGCAGGGGATTATGTCTTGTTACTCAATATATATGCTTCTATAGGAAATTGGAATAAGGTTGCTGAGGTAAGGAGGCTGATGAAAGAGAGGCATATACAAACAATCCCCGGGTGCACTACTATGGAGCTGAATGGAATGATACACGAGTTTGTTGCTGATGATGATCATCATCCAAGGAAGGTTGAAATTTATGCAATGCTTGATGAAATTCGGAGGCAACTTAAAATTTCAGGATATGTCATCAACGCTAAGTCAGAGCTTCATGATTTGGATTCAGAGGAGAAAAATGGTTCACTCTCCTGTCATAGTGAGAAGATAGCTATTGCTTTTTGGGTTCTCGCCACTGCTCCAGGAAGAACTATTAGAATTGCAAAGAACCTTCGGATATGTGTTGACTGCCATGATTTTACAAAAGTGTTTTCGAGTGTCTATAACAGAATAGTGATTGTTAGGGATCGTAACAGATTCCATCATTTCAAAGATGGACAATGCTCATGTAATGACTATTGGTAGGAGTTCTTTGCTATAGATATTGGATGAGTGGAACTGGGAAATGTGGTATTTTGAAAGTGAAATTGACTGTATTTGTTGGGATTTTGTATCTTATGTACAGTCTGATTAAGGAAGCTCCTTCAACATCTATAAGAGATTTGTTGAGCTATTTTCATGTCTGATTCTTGAGGTTAGTTCATGGTATTATTATACATGACCTTAATTTTCTTGCTATTTGGTGGTTTTTGATGTAATAAGAGCTCAACATAGAATATATAACATCACCAAATGCTCAACATGAAATGTTTGAACATAAATGTATTGATTTACTCATATAATTAGTAAATGGGATATGTATATAAATTCTTAATTGTGCTCATGTTGGTGCTAACTTGTGCTTTACTGTTGCATCTCTATTTTTGTTTTTCTTTTCAAAAATTGATTCATAGTGAGCTATCTAGATTTTGCTTCTTATATTGTAAATCCTTTGGTTATAAAAAACTTGATCTCTTGAACACTTGGTTAGATTATTAATGTGTTTATCATGAGACCAAAGAAACCCAATAACTATTTTAGCAAGAAGTTTGCATGAGTTAAATTTTTTATTAATTAATTAAAGAATTTATCCATTTGATATTTTAGTGTCATTCAAAAAATTTGTAAAGTCATATTTTAACTATACATTTTCCGATTATTATCACATATTAAAAAAGCTTTCTTATAAATATTACCATCCATCTATATATCTCTCAAAGTGATTTAAGATTTTCTTATTTTACTTGTAAAATTAAAAATGTCAAAATCTGAGATATTTTACAATAAATAAATAAATAAATAAATAAATAAATAAATAAATATGTATATATATTATTTATAGATAAAATTGTATGTATATACATTAATAAAATAATAATTTTGTATTTTAAAAAATCATATTTATTTGATCATTTTTGTTAATAGTATAAAAAATTGAGTTTTTGTGTATATTATGTTTAGAGTATTGCATTAATAAATCATTATATCAACTTGATCATTCAACAATCTCTCAAAAGTAGTTTAAGATTTTTATATATTTTAAAAAATTTAAAAACTCTAAAAATTTGAGAGAAGATAATTTTAAATGTAGTTCTTTCTATATTTAAAGAACTAATTTTTCTCTCTATCTATGAATTAACAATATCTTATATTAGTTTTTTTCTTATTTTAAGAAAAACACATGTTACAAAGAATGGAGGATTAGAAAAAGAATATGGTAATTACCCTAAATAATATGATCAATAAAAGCTCCAACTTAGGCCTCATTGAAGGATGATTTTATATATTATAATTTACAAATCAATCGTTCATATATTAATACCCTTAAAACTAATTTTTAATTTTATTCACATATAAAATCATATTTCTCTTAAGAACTATTTGGTACTTGGCAACATTTAACTCTTGTAAAACTCACGAAATTACTAAATCTGCGTTTATAAATCTAAAGATGCTAAATTTATAAACTATTTGACAATGGATTTTGTGAGTTTTATTAAATTATGCAATAATTGTATTCAAATATGAAGCTTCAAATATTTATTTAATATTTAATATTAATATATATTTTTATAAATTAGGTGAGCTTCAAATATGAAGTAAATTAATGGCTAGTGGGATTTGAACCTGAGACTTGGGATAACAAATCTTGAGCTTTAATCACTTTGCTACAATACATTTTATTAAGAAACTGGCATGAGGAAATCTGAAAAATCTTAGGGTAAAGTAATTTAATTACAATGTAATTTGTTTACAGAATAATCAGATTATTTTACAGCTGTTTGGTATTTTTATTGAAAATTTAACTTTTTTTTATTTGAAATGAAGCAATCTATAAGTGTTGTGTTTTGAATAAATTGGGGTAAAGTTAACCCCCAATTTTTTTAGGGATTCCAAAATCATTCGTTCATTTGATCGAATCGTTCGAACGATTCATTCGATAGAATCGTTCGAACGATTCATTCGATAGAATCGTTCGAACGATTCATTTGATGGATCGCCAGAAAAACGGAAGCATTCACCATAATCATTCTCGTTCGGCTGTTCGACTCTAAGCTTCTTGTATATTGCCGGATAAATGGAACCGTTAACTAGATTTGCATCCATTGCTACGTATAATCGCAAGTTATGCCCAATTCACGCATAACTGGATTACCCGGTTTTTATATATATTAATGCAAAGATGAATTATAATGTAAAAGTTTTTCGCATGTTTTACTTCATGTCAAATGTTGATAACCTCAATTTATTTGAAAAAAATTTATTTTACACTGATTTTATTTCAAATCAAACATCTCCTGAGAGTAATTTAAAAAATATAAATAAGAAGTATTAATAATAGTAATCTAATTAATAATACTATGCACCATTACATTCGGGCGGCCTTTTTCTCATTGGGCGCATGTCTTTGCGTCTAGGCATGCCTATGCTGTTACCGCGTGTAGGCGTGTCTTCCTGGCATGTTTGGGCATCCATTTGGCGTCCATGTGCATCCAGCCTGACTCAACTTTATGTATTCAATTCGTTGAGGTCCTTAGCACTTGGGGCTCCAACACACAACAACCTCATACTTGGAAACTTAGGGCAAATCTTCTTTCCTTCACTTATTTAAAACTATCCCTCCATAAACTTAGCACTTGGGAGTTCACCCCGCTTCTTTTTCACATTCAAAAGCTAACATAAGCTAGGCATAGCTTCAATTTCTTCAACGTCACATTCTTTGTCAGTATATTTGCAGGATTTTGAGATGTATATAGTGGTAGGCATCCTTCCTCCTGAAGTGAGTGGATGAAATGGTACCATAATTGAATGTGTTTTGTTCTAGCATGAAATATGACATTCTACCCAAGCCATTCTACTAGATTAGAGTCTTTAAATCCCTATAGCTCTGCTTTTGATCTACCAAAGCACAACGCTTTTCTTATTGTTCCTCTCAGATATCTCAAACCTTCTACATTGCTTTCCATTGCATCCTCTCTGAATTGCCCATAAAATTAGCTGATTGCTCCTACAACATGTGCAATGCCTCGTCAGGTGCATATCATCCATACATTATGCTTCCAACATCTGAAACATATGAAGTCTTGTTCATTTGCTCTTTTTATTCATTGGTTTTTAGTAATTGCTCATTAGAAAGGTGAAAGTGACCCAACAATCTACACACCACCTTTGTTGTACTTATGTTGAGTCTGTGCTGCAATTTTTTCAATATAATCATGTTGGCTTAGTGTAAGACTCTTTGCTTTCATATTTATATTGATTTTCATTTAAGGATGTGCTTGGCTGATCGAGATCTTTCACTTCAAATTCCTTTGACAGCTACCCCTTCAAGTTCTGAATTGCCTCTAGATTTAATACTTTAATTAACATATCATCCATATATAGTAATAATGTGATATAATGGTTATCGAGTGCTTAATGTAGCAACAATGATTTGCTTGACATTTTATGTATTGGTTCTTTAATGTGAACCTATTGAATCGCTTATATCGTTGCCTTAGTGCTTGTTTCAGTTCATATAAGCTTTTCTTGAGCTTACAAACCAGATTCTCATTTCCTTGAATTTTGTACCATTAGGGTTGCAGCATGTAGATGCGGCCTTTCAACTTTACTTGGAGAAATGTTGTCTTCACATTCATCTGCTCCAAGTGAAGATTTTATACAGATTCTAAGTTAAATATTACTTTTATTGTTGTCATTTTGACAACCTGAAAGAAAATATCCATGTTATCAACTCCTTGCATTTGTTGAAAACTTTTAAATTCTAGTCTCGACTTATAGTGTTTGCTACCGTCAAGTTCCAATATAAATAAGAAGTATTAATAATAGTAATCTAATTAATAATACTATGCACCATTACTTTTTTGCTAATCATTATTATGTTATATATATATATATATATTGTGTTTCTTTGTATAAGTATTTAAACATTGATTGCGTTCCTCTTTCTCTCCTCTTTAGATTAATATCTTTTAATTTATTCGAGAACACTCCAATCTCTATTGTAAGAGCTTGCTATCCATGTTCTAAAGATAAGTACCAGTGAGAAGGATCTATATGCAAAATGTTTAAGGAGCTTCCTTCTTAGCCTCCCATTTCCCTCTTGCTAGAGCAAGCATCAGAGAGGACATAAAGGCCAAGGCATGGAGGAGACTGATTTTAGGAGCTTGTGGGCACGCCATCTTAAAGTGTGGAGCTTGGATTCCTCATCTCCTCTATTCTTGCAAGCTTTGAAATCATGTAAGTTCTAATGTCTTTTCATTATTAGCCCATTCTTGCTCAAGACCCTTTAGTTTATGTGAGGAATTGCTTGTGAATAAATCTAGGGTTGTCTCTACAATTGTCTTGATTCATGATGAATTTTTGGAGCCTATTGCATGTTAATTAATGAAAGCTCTTTAAAATTAACCTTGCATATGCAGATCTATAATTAAGAATATCTAAATTCTTTTATTATTGTATGTTATGGTGTATTTTTTGCCTAATTAGGGTTTTGGCTTAATGCTAGGCAATTTAGGGTTCTGTTATGGCATGTTTGCAGTTACAAACTATGTCTCCGTAATTACAAGCTAAAGAAGCTAAATTAGCCAGTTTAATAAATATACAAAACCTAGAGTGTTTGTAATTACGTTACATGGAGTTATTGTAACTGCAAAGCCTGAAACACAAGTTTGTAATAACAAACCTCTTCGTAGAAAGTATAGTAACAAATGTTGGCTATTGAAGCTAAGCAAGCACTACCAAAATGGGATGAAATGATTTTTAACTTTAGCAACTTTTAGAAAATATTTGGCTACTTTAATATCACCTTTATACACACAAAAATAAAAATAAAAATCTCCATCACCGGACAATGGACAGTTCTAATTTAGAGAGCCTTCAAGATCTGTAACCTCAAAATTTTGACCCCCTCGACTTTCAAAGCTCCTACTGCGGCTGCTGAAGAGATGGTATGCTTTAGGGTTTTGATCCACACATACGGGCACATGAACAGATCACACATAGAGAAGTTCGGTTCACATCTATGCGTGTTACCTTTCACAGTACGTGAGCAGTCACCAACGGTTTAGTGAATCATCTAAATTGTGTGGCGCTTTCACTCAAACACGATAGTTTGGGTTTGCCATGATAGTTCGACGCTGTGGTGCGACAGTTCGGGCATGTACTTATGATGCATCTGGGTGTGTCCTTTCACGCCTATGCAAATTTGTGCAAGGGTGCATCCTTCTCTCCTCTTTAAATTTTGGTGATTATTAAAAAGTTAGAGAGAGACATAATCATAACCCACAAATAAACATGTATCTCACCAATTCTACTTTACCTTAACACCTTTTGACTGAGAATGAACTTCAAGTGAAGTTCAGCCAAACATTAATTACAGGAACTTGCTGAGCTTGAATTGAAGGAACTCTAATAAAACTTCAACCAGAACTTAGAAAAACCCAAAGATAAGTGAAGGAACCTAAATTTCATCAAATCCTAACTTGCAAGAATTGCTAATACGAAATAGCGACTTTGGGGGAAAAATGATGATAAGGAGAAAAGCAATTGTTAGCGACTTCTCAGCTCAAATTTTCATTGTACAGCCTTAAGGCGGAAAATTGATGATGTTTGTATTACGAAAATAGAAGATAGCAAATTTCATCACGTTAAAATCTTTTTGCATGTTTGTCCTCTGTTTATTTCTAGATTTGCAAGTTTGATAGAAGTAAAGTGGAATACACGAAACTTGTTTTCATGTAACTGTAAAAGAGTTGGAAATAGGAATTAACGACTACATAAAATTAGTTCCGTCTTATAATCCAATCATTACATTATTTGGATTTGCGAATAATTAGCCAGTTGCATAGCATCACTTGGTGCAATAATAAAATTTTTAGCTTTCATCACTTGCTATATACTCCAATATCTTCCATGCAGCTGAGTCTCAGGAATTACAACAGACAAAGGTGGATCACCTCATTTGAGATATATCAATTGGTTGAGTTCTTTGTTGACAGCTCATTGTGGCAAAGGGAGAGGATTAGAGACTTGAGGCAAGATCTTGAGGATGGCAGAAGGAATGCTGAATGAGCATCTATCATGCTTAGCTTAATTTACCTTAGCTTAACTTGGCTCACGTATCTTGTGCTAAGCCCAAAACATAGAGTTCTATGAGATCCTACATATGATATATGCAAGAAGGAGAATGATGAGATGAATTTTTCAATATGGGCCGCGCATTTATAGTTGCCTAAATTTCTATTCTAGTGGCGAACCCCTCCCTATCTTCATGTGTCTTTGTTGCCTCTCTGCTGAAATTCCTTATTTGCTTCTATTGGTTCACATGCTAACAACTCTTTCTTACTTGCTTTCTTGCCTTCATCCAAATTTATTGGTTTCATTCTCCACAAGGATCTTATGGTTGGAGCCAAAGCTTGGGATCTTTACCTTGTTCAGTTTGCACTGGGGAAAAATATTCGTATCAATGTTTATTCTCTACTATGGCAAAGGCCTGGAAACTCAAAAGTAATTTTGGCCTTCATTCTCTAGATTTTGGATTTTATCCACCTAGATTTATTGAAGGGAATAGCTGACCCGACCTAGTGTGACTAAGGTTTGGTGGTGTGTTGCTGTTATTGTAGATTTAGCAAAGAGTAAATTCTAGCAACAATTTGGGAAGTGGCCCTTCATCATTCTTTGGGGCTCCGTTTTTACTCAAACTATGTGATCTATTGCTATTTGTTTTTAACAACCAGTAATACCTTTGTGCCATTAAGGATCATCAGAGGAATGAACTCACAAAACCCCAGAGTTAAAGTCGATCTCAACACAAACTTTTGCAAATGACAAATTGCTATAAGATTTGTAAGAAAGTCCACGTCAGGGGTTCACAATTCTGCTAACAATTCCTGATATACAAGTTTCATTCCATAAAACAAGGTCAGTCATGAGAGCTTAACCCAAACATGAAGATATTCAAAAGACTTATCTTCTTCAAGTAATAATTGTTCTTGTGGAAAGGGCCCTTCACCTTCTAGGGGTAAGAGTTCTTCTAAGAGGAGGTCTCATCACAAGCCTTACCATTCCTCTTGCTTCTTCTATGGAGTACATCCTCTTGAGCGATTCTGGAAAGGGTTCTAGTGCTACTAAAGCTAATGCCTCTCCCAAACTTGTGTTTTATGTTCTTAATCTTAACATTGCTTTAATTGTTCTATATTATAATAGTGGTTTTGGGCTTATTCCAAACCCTCAAGAGAACAATTCCTTGGATGGTAATGAGAAGCGTTGGTTCTATATACGATTTAGGGACTTAAGGCCAACAGTTTTGTTTCTTTTCTCATAAATGCTCTGCATTTGGCGTGCTGCAGCACCAGCAGGCTTAACTCCAACTTTAATTATTCCAAACCCTCGAGAGAACAATTCATTGCAGTAGCTTGAGAAATTATTATTATTACCTCCTTAAATCTCCATTCGAGCTTGAAAACTCATTCATAGCCTCTCCGATATTTGAATGGTGATTAGCTGCCCTTTCGGTGATTAAGAAATATCCAATTCTTTGGCTTTCTCCTCTAGCCGGCTAGCTCGTTTACCTCCGGCTAACCTGGCTAATTCAGATTTTGAGCTGTGCCCTATGTAATAAGGTTTGGTATTAGTCAAGTTTAATACGTGTTATGTTGAACTCAAACTCAAATTTTTTAGTTTAACCTGACTCGAACTTGAACTTGCTTTGTTGAGCTAACTTGACTTTAAATTATTCTATTCGAGCTTTCAAAATCAATTTAATCCTGAGTCGAAAATAAAATGCTGAATTTAATGGAAATAAGATTTGAACCCCATAACATCCTCTTCTTCTATTATTACGTAAAATTGAGCGAGTTGGCTTGAACTCGAAATCGGCTCAATAATATTCCGAATTTGATTTGATTTCAAGTAAAAATGGTAGATCTAGTGGTTGTGACCTGATGCCGGTTCAACGTGAACTGTCCTGACATCGGGTACTCACATACCGCAGGATCATATTGAGCAATTTGAAAGAAAAGGAATACATATATAAAAGCTAAAATATAATTTTCATACATTTAAAATTCATGATTACAAAAACCTTCAACGTTCCTATTACAAAGTTCATCAAAGATGAACTAAAACAAAAGGAAAATATAAATAAAAGTAAAAGTAAAATAGTGACGCAGATTCATCAGCCAGTTTGAAAATGTATGAATTAGGGTTCTTGTTTCAATTCTCCCAGAAGCACTTGACTTGGTATTATAAAGAAAATAATATCGGGATTAGAATTCTCAGTAATTAGAGAATACTCTAAGTACCGCAGTAAACAATATAATATTACACTTTTATAAAAGCATAGATGTGATTAGCAGAAATAAGGGTGTAATAAACATGCTGGAAAAATAAGACAATAACGCAAAAGAATAGTCAATTTCCTACGAAATGTATTATCAGAAAAAGTTGGTTACTGATGTCATTATTTCAGTAACCATTCACGAATGTTACTGATGTCTTTTTTCTAATAACCCACAAATATTGTTGATATCATTTTACCAGTAACCCATGAATGTTACTTATGCTATTTTCCAATAACTCATGAAAGTTGCTGATGTTATTTTTTCAATAACCCACGAATGTTGTTGATGTCATTTTTCCAGTAACAACCACTTTACAAAAGGATGTTAGTTCCCAACAGCCAACCAAGCTTCAATATGAATTTGACTCAAAGCGAAGGTAAGCAGCAGTAAAGTGCAAAAAATAATCCATGTCATATACTGGGTATCTTTTAAGTTCAAATGTGCGACAATTTGACTGGATTTGCAATAGATTTTGATATTTTAGATTAAATTTTAGCTAATATTTTAGTACTAATTTTTATCTTCATTTCTATTCTGTTTGAAGTTTGATTTTTAAGTTACTGCGATAGCAATAATATTTATTATAACGTTATTATTTATAATAATAATAATAATGTACGAAAGAAAATGACAGAATGGAAATGATTGAATTGAAATGAAAATAATAGTTATCTTATAACATTTTCACTGTTATTCATTATTTAATTAATAAAAACAATGATAATGTGAACGACTAATTGAGATAATAAAACTATCATTATTATTAAAAGAAGTCAAGAATAAAATAAAAAAGCGGCAAAATTTCTCCTTATTTCTTCTTCCTTTCCCTCCCCTCTTACACAGGATAGTGTGGCCAAAAAGCTGAGGAAGGCTGAACGGCTGTAGGAGGTGGCTGGAGTGGGTGGTCGGAATGGGGTGGCTGGATGGCTACTCGCTGGTTGTTGGCCGGCTGAGGGAGGGCTGCGGCAGGAGGGAGCTGCTGCTAGGTGGTCGGCTGCTGCTGTAGTAGGCTGACTGGCATTGGAGGGTTGGCTGGCAAGGAGGGTAGGGCTGGTAGGAAGGAATTTCTAAGGAATTTTTTTAAAAAAATTACTTAAATTTAAATATTTCTTAATTTTCAGTCGTTTGACATTCAAAAATAACGAAACTTGACACTGAGTTGTGTTACGATGTAACGAACACCTTCCGCTAAAATTTTTCGATTCGGAGCAATATTTTATTTTTAATTAATTTCTGAAGTTTTAAACTTCTAAAATTATTTGAGATCAAACCTGCGCTCCAAAATTTATGAAACTTTTCGAGCAGCCATTAAATAATATTCTTAACATAATGACACAAAAATTGATGAATTTCGATACGTATTTAATATTTTTAATTTGTTGAATTTAAGAAAATTTAGAAATTAAAGTGGGAGTTTTCGTTATCTGAATTTCTCCCAAATTATGACACTTTGATCTAAAATTTATTCTCATCTAAAAATATTTTCATTTGCCCTAATTCAAAATTTCCCGGAGTCCTGATTTCTAAGGCGGGATTTGACATAATTTAGCGAAATAACGACAATGAGTTGTTACACTAGTCCTATGGTTTATTTTGTGCCCAACTAAGAGGCTATTTGATACGAGGTAAAAGTAGTGCAAATTAAATTTTTCAGATAAACTAAGATTATCGGCATTTGACATCAAGTGAAATATCAAGTGAAATGGATGAAAAAATTTTACACTATATTTCAATTTTTCATTAATATACAAAAAGTAGAGTAAATAGATTGCGCTCAAATCAGACGATTTGAAAACTACACGGAGGAAAGCTCGCAACGGAATGGAATGGTCGCAAACAAAAGTTCAAAAAAAATGAGCACCTAAACCCTAAACGATCAGACCAACAACTTTGTCGTTTGAGTCTATCTTTTCCGTCCACAACTTTGCAGTTTGAACAAAATCGATTTCATTTTAAAGGGTAATTTTATCTCCAAATTTACTTAATAAAAAAAAAAAAAAATTTTAATTTCCTATAAAACTATTAGACAACAGTAAAAAATATATTATAATTAAATTATTTTACACTCAAATATTTAAATTTTTGTGGGACTAAATAAAGTTTTCAAATTTGAAGAGTTGTTTGTTATTACTTTTATTGTTTGTTTAATTGCAGGAAAGCAGACGCGATGTATTTCTCTTTGCATTAAATTGAAGGAAGTACGCTGAGAATATTAAATTCTTGAAAGAAAAAATACTTCAATAATTTTCCAAATTTTTAATTATAAATTTCAATAATTATAAATTAAACACTAAAATTATATATTTTAATAATATTAAATGCCAAATTATCTCTCAAAATATAAATAACGCTAAGTATACACATTTTGAGTAAAACACACTCATAAAAATAAAAAGAAATATTATTTAAATTTGCAGATATGATATCTAAAAAAATTTATTCAATAAGATTTAAATATTATTTTATTAATATTTATTTATTTAAATTAAAATAATACAAATATTATTATTTAAATTTGTATTAAAATGATGCTTAAATTTTATTGGATAAATTTTTCTGAATATCACAACAGATCAAAATAGCATTTCTCTATAAATAGTGTATCAAATCAAGCAATTGAGATTGCATCACTCTAAATGCTTTAATTGAATGCTAAATATATTCATAGGTTAACAAAAATTTATACAAAAATATTATTAAATATAAAAAAATAATAATATATTACCTTTAAATTTTATCTCACTTTTTCTTAAAATCAAGTAAAAAAAAAAATGTATTGAGAGAAATTTGTGGGATTCGTCCTTTTAAATATAATAGTTATATTTGAATATAATAACTACTACATGATAATAAATAAGAATTTAATTTACTTTTGAATGTGAACATCAAAAAAATATATATTTTTTAAATTTAAATCTTAATAATTAATATTTTTAGGAGCAAAATTAGAGCTAAATATTTTTTTTCTTTTATTAAAAAGAGCCCAATTAAAATGCACTAAACTCTCTCCAAAAGCTCATAATATCTCACTAGTGTGGTAATTTGAGCCCAAAATCAAAGCTCCAACTAAAGATATTTTGATTTGTTTCAGCCAAGTTTAATTTGAACAACTTGACTCGAACCATATTAGACTCGACTCGAACGCGAAATCGAACAAGTTCGAGTTAGACTCAACTCAAAAATTTTGAGTTTAAGTTTGAGCTGATTCGACTGAAATTCCATTCAAAGCATTACAATGCACTTTGAATGAGCCCATTTCTTATCTCATTTTTATAATAAAATTTAGGAATATATAATGCATAATTACCCTTAAAAAAATGGAAAAACAAAAAAAAAGGCCGCCCGAATGAAATGCGGTCAAAACGGAATATTCAGAAAAAAATTCTTAGAAGAAAGCTATAAATAAAGCCAGTCTCCAGAAACTGATCTCATTCATTCTCATAACAGAGGCAGCATGAAAACTACTGTGGTTTTCTTCTTCCTCTTCGCCCTGCCTTCCTTTTCTACTGCGTTAACTTTAGAACAAAAACGTTCTTTTTACGGTTACGATTTCCTTTTTTTTGTGATTCAGGTTATATAAATTTTTAAGTCAATTTATATAGATTATTATGCATTTTAATCTGTATTTTTAAGCAGACCCTCTTTTATTTATCAGTGGCCAGGATCACGTTGTAACACATATGACCGATGCTGCTTCCCAGGAGACAAACAACCTGTTAATGACTTCCACATACATGGGCTTTGGCCTAATTACAAAGATGGATATTATCCGTCCTTTTGTAGCCAAGAGAGCTTCAAAGCATCAGAGGTTGGAGATTTTAATTCGAGATATTGTTCATAGTTCTGCATAGAATCTATATGTTAATGTTGATTAGAGGCAACACTGATTCACTATATATAATATTATAACAACAACAGACCAATTACACATAGTTATGCCTTGTATTAGTAAATTAGTGTTAATTCTAAAAACTTCGATTGAGATTGAGCTTATCTGTAAAGAAAGAGATATTTTCAAAGCAACTCGCCAGCGGCCACCAGCGAATTGCGTCAGCAAAATCTCAAAGGAGATGATTTAGGGATTGCAGACACGATGTCGCCGACTGCAGAGGATTTAGGGATTTTTTGCTGGATGCCTACGGGCAGAGAATGTCTCTGAATTGCGCATGCCAAAGTCGAAGAAATGATGATTTAGGGATATTTGCTGGATGTCTGCATGCAATGCTTTGGACGCTGGTGGCGAGGCTGCTTTGGCAGCCGGCGAGGTGCTTTGGGCGGAAGTGCTACAACTAATAAAATAAAAAATTTGCAAGACAAACCGCCACAGTTAATTTACTCATGAATGATGTTAATCTTCAACATATATCGCCCTTTACTATTGTCTCTATTGAAAAAACAATTTTGATTTTTTCATATTCTTTTGCCTCTCTTTTGCTCACTCTTTTGTACTCTCCTCATGATTTTTGAATTATGAAGCAGAGCCACTTAGCGTTCTTTAAGCATATTTTTTTGGGTCAGAATTGAATGTGGAAGACTACAAGATTTATAAGATCTTGAGCAATTAAAAAACAAATTTATCATTGTCGGATTATTTACTAATGAATATTTTGTCCAGATAAGCAATTTAGCCAGTGCCTTGGAAATATCCTGGCCCTCATTGGACTGTCCAAGCAACTCTCAAGAATTTTGGGCTCATGAATGGGAAAAACATGGGACTTGTGCTACGCCAAAACTCTCTGATGAAAGGCCATACTTCAAAGCTGCACTTCAACTGAAGAGTAAAGCAACAATTATCGAAATGTTACAGAAGTCAGGTAATTAAATTAGTTTAGTTTTTATTTATAGTTTTTCCGTATGCTTATCATTTTTGCCTTCTTTTACTATGTTATTTTGAGCATGTTCATGTATTGGTGTGCGTGTGTGTAGACTAAGAGGGGCATAAATTTTGATTAGATACAAAGTTTTAAAACATAAATTTTCGAATGAACATATTTTTATTGAATCCCATCTGTTCATCTAAGATAAAGTTGAAGAGAGAGGTGTAAGAAATCAAGCCCAAAATTTAGTAAATTCTTGCTGTCTTTCTTATTTTATCAGGAATTCTTCCCAATAATAAATTTTATGCATTGGAGAAGATTAAAGAAGCAATTACGAAAGGAATTGGGTACGCCCCAGGAATTGTGTGCAACAGAGACAAATCAGAGAATATACAATTGTACCAAGTTTATCTGTGTGTTGACCAGTCAGGATCTGGCTTTACTGCCTGTCCTGTACTTCCGTATAAGGGTGAACACTGCTCTGAGTCTATTAAATTCCCATCATTCTGAGAAATGTCAAAGGAATTTTTTCTTGCATGATTAATTTATTTGCAATGTAATATGTATTATCTTGAACCAAATTTTCAGCATTGATGTATTTAAAATGGTTTGAAGAATATATAATTCTGTTCATCAAAAGAAATAGAAAAGATTAAATATAGTATGTTAGGAATAGTTCAACAATTCATTGTTCTGTAGTTGATGAGACTGAGTATGTTAGGCTTTTTTTGGTCTTTGTCGTTCCTCTGTTGTTAGGGACACAAACTCATTAACTCAAATTTAGTCATAAAAAGGGTATCGCATAGCATTCACGGTTGATGCAAAGAGATACAAATTTAAAGCTAGTTCTTGATGCACTCCAATTGAAAATAGGACAATCAGTTAACAAATTGAGAGCACGCAATTGCTCAAATATTAATATATGCAAAACAAACCTCTTTTCAATTCAATCTTCTTCAAAGAAGTTAAACTTTATCATATACTTTTACTAAAAATTGAACGAAGATCTTTGTTTCTTTTTGTAAATTTTCTATTAACCTTCTCAATAAATGCATATAACATAAATAAGTAGAGGTATTTTATTGAGAGGAATGGGTAGAGGTGTAACAGGGGTCATGCCATAAAACCAAATTAAATTTTATTGATCACACTATCTCCCAAAGTATCAAAGCATGGATCGTAAACTTAATTTTTACGAAGTTTCTTTTTTCAATCTTACGCAAGAGAAGAATGATGGGTGATCTAAATTGACAGTGACCCAATCTTTGAGCTCACTTGGGATTTTTCGAGATTTATGATTATGAAGAGTTTGTAAGAGCGCCTTGTGAAGTGCTAATCGCGGGAGAGAGCCAACATCACATAAAATGGAGCTAGTGCAGACGAACGTGTGGAGTCCAACTCCAATTTCATAACTTGGGAACCCTTCATACTTTGTGACCTTCACTAATGACCGCACCAAAAAGGAATGGGTCTACTTCCTCAAATATAAGTCCAATATATTTGGAGTACTAAAGAAGTGGTGGTTTTTGTGGAAAATGAGATGATTCTAATAAGTTCAAGGAGAATTTAATGACAAAGAGTTCAAGGAGTTCTGCTTTTCAGGGGAATTAGAAAATAATTCATTGTCTCAGGAACACCACAACAAAACTGTTATGCAGAGAAAATTAACATGACAATCACAAACACGACAGATGCATAAGTATACATGTAGGAATACCCAAACAATTCTGGACTACTGCAGTAAATATTGCAGTTTACTGGCCATCAGACCGCTGAATAGAAAAATATCAGTAGATAATAGAGTGAAAAAGAGATAGTTTTGTCTTACTTAAAAGTATTTGGTTGTTCTTCATACATTCACATCGATGCAGTGTCGTACCAAGTTGGATCTGAAGTTCATCAAGGGTACTTTATTGGGTATAGCTCACAAATAAATTCAGATACAGATTTTGGAACTTAAAATCATAAGATCATCAAGAGAAAATGTAATATTCAATGAAAATGGAATGTACAAAGGCCTAGATGGCTTAAAGGAATGGGCTTCAGCAACACTAGGCAAGTCCCCAGATTATATGTAAGTTTGAAAACATCGGTGGGTCTAATGAGCAGGCTCAACCTGTGCAATTAGTGCCTTAAACACCAATAGTAAAAATAAGATTTTTGAGAATACCATGAGCTCCAAGCGTGCATTCACCCTCATTATATCATTTGTTGTTAACTAATGGTGGTGTACCTGAAAGTATCAAAGAAGCCATGCAAGTTCAAGATTCTAGTGAGAGCTGGCCATATACAATGAGATGAAGTTATTGAACAAATTAGACTTGGTATTTGCTGAAGCTATTCACTGAAAAGAAGTCACTTCAGAGAGAGTGGGCCTATGAGTTAATGTTGGAACTTGACGGTAGCAAACACTATAAGTCGAGACTAGAATTTAAAAGTTTTCAACAAATGCAAGGAGTTGATAACATCGATATTTTCTTTCAGGTTGTCAAAATGACAACAATAAAAGTAATATTTAACTTAGAATCTGTATAAATCTTCACTTGGAGCAGATGAATGTGAAGACAACATTTCTCCAAGTAAAGTTGAAAGGCCGCATCTACATGCTGCAACCCTAATGGTACAAAATTCAAGGAAATGAGAATCTGGTTTGTAAGCTCAAGAAGAGCTTATATGAACTGAAACAAGCACTAAGGCAACGATATAAGCGATTCAATAGGTTCACATTAAAGAACCAATACATAAAATGTCAAGCAAATCATTGTTGCTACATTAAGCACTCGATAACCATTATATCACATTATTACTATATATGGATTATATGTTAATTAAAGTATTAAATCTAGAGGCAATTCAGAACTTGAAGGAGTAGCTATCAAAGGAATTTGAAGTGAAAGATCTCGATCAGCCAAGCACATCCTTAAATGAAAATCAATATAAATATGAAAGCAAAGAGTCTTACACTAAGCCAACATGATTATATTGAAAAAATTGCAGCACAGACTCAACATAAGTACAACAAAGGTGGTGTGTAGATTGTTGGGTCACTTTCACCTTTCTAATGAGCAATTACTAAAAACCAATGCATAAAAAGAGCAAATGAACAAGACTTCATATGTTTCAGATGTTGGAAGCATAATGTATGCATGATATGCACCTGACGAAGCATTGCACATGTTGTAGGAGAAATCAGCTAATTTTATGGGCAATTCAGAGAGGATGCAATGGAAAGCAATGTAAAGGTTTGAGATATCTGAGAGGAACAATAAGAAAAACGTTGTGCTTTGGTAGATCAAAAGCAGAGCTATAGGGATTTAAAGGCTCTAATCTAGTAGAATGGCTTGGGTAGAATGTCATATTTCATGCTAGAACAAAACACATTCAATTATGGTACCATTTCATCCACTCACTTCAAGAGGAAGGATGCCTACCACTAGAGAAGGCATATACATCTCAAAATCCTGCAAATATACTGACAAAGAGTGTGACGTTAGAGAAATTGAAGCTATGCCTAGCTTATGTTGGCTTTCGAATGTGAAAAAGAAGCAGGGTGAACTCCCAAGTGCTAAGTTTATGGAGGGATAGTTTTAAATAAGTGAAGGAAAGAAGATCTGCCCTAAGTTTCCAAGTATGAGGTTGTTGTGTGTTGGAGCCCCAAGTGCTAAGGACCTCAACGAATTGAATACATAAAGTTGAGTCAGGCTGGATGCACATGTAAGCCAAATGGATGCCCAAATATGCCAGGAAGACACGCCTACACGCGGTAACAGCATAGGCATGCCTAGAAGCAAAGACATGCGCCCAAACATATCAATTAAATGCCAGGATGAGCGTAATGACTAAGTGCGCCCAGGAGCACAAAGGGTGCCCAATTGCGCCTCGCAGCACGAAGAAGATCAACTGGCGCGATGTCGAGAGCAGGCGCGTGTAGGCACACCTCTAAAAGCTAGAAAATGGCATGAGCGACACAGCAGCTAGAACAGTTATAGCCGTCCAAGTGCCTTAGCTCCAGGTTAACCCATAGCCCGCGTTAGCTCTGGGTGAAAGGGATTCACTATGATTTATCAAGCATTCCTTTTTCATATCAAATAACTTGGAGATTCATAAAAAATGCGAATGTCAAACATCTGTACATCATATTTATTCTAAAGTGGGTTAGCATAATTCCTGTATACCAATTCTATATCTACATCTTCAAACAACACTATGCCTTTGTATGCAATCATATAGAATTCAAAATTATTCATTACAAATTAATTAAGGAAATTATTCAATAAATCAATAAATATTTAAGTGATGAACCAGCTTAATTAATTGATTAATTGAAAATTTGATAATCATTGATACAACAAAAATAGCTAAGGTTTTATGATCATTCTTTTTTTTAATAATGATGAGCGTCGTTGAGGCAAATCATGAAACCAACAAGTTTGAACTCTCGTCACTTGGAATAACGTTATGAAAAAAATTGTCGAGAAGGTTGAAGCTTCATCATACCAGGAACAAACTCAAGCAAGAGTAATGTTATTTAGACCAGATTTTATATGAAAAGTCTTAAAAAAAAAATTATGGAGAAAATTAATCATTATAAAAAGAGAAATGTTATTTAGATCCGCTGACATAGTACCCCGAAAAACCATCTAATAAAATTTAAGTATCATTTCAATACAAATTTTAAAAATAATATTTGTATTATTTTAATATAAATAAAAAAACATTAATATTATTATGAAAATTTCATATTTTTTGAGTCATAGATTCTTTTTAATAATTTATTTAAGTTAGTGCTACTAATAATTAATAAAACTAAAATATATGTTCAAATATAATTATTTTATTATTTTTGAATTTTTTATATTTTAATTAATCCTCTAATAAAATTTCACATTATTTGAATTTGACATAAGAATACATCATTAATTTATTTTGTATTAATTTAATTAATTAATATATTTAAATCTTAACTATTCTATTTAAAACGGTCGAAGGAATCTCAGCCACTACATCTACCGAGTTCATCCAACGGCTATTAGCGTTTTTGAGCGGTGGAAAAATTAGAACCTTTAATTAAATTAAATAATAGTGCAATCGGACGGAATCAACCCGCCCTTACCTTATAAACCAGCCGAGCCGCATAAACTCACCGCAAAATATATTTAAATCTTAACCATTAAGTTAGGTTTAGCTTGCTCAGTTAAGACTTTATCCTCATAACATACATTAAGTTATGAAGCCATTCTAACCTCACCACAAAATCAGGTCGAAGCAATTTGATTGATTCAAGCTGAGTTTTTAATTAAATCTCCTAAATTCAACTAAAGCATCGCTTAGCAGCTTCACTAAAATAATTTTATATTATTTTATTGTTTATTTGTTTATTTATTTTTATATAAAAATCAATGGTGTATAATGTGGAGAGAAAAATACTTGCATGCGCTCCTGCATTAATTTTAATATAAATACGTACAGATGAAGACTTGCTTAAACCAAGATATTTGTGTTTATAAATATATATAACTATATACAAAAATAAAAATTTTATTATCAGAACAGAGACTGCTCCTGAGAAAATGCTTTAAATTACTTCTAATCCATCTAATATAGAAAATTTCAAGTAATTAATATACTGTATCATTCTGCACCAGCTCAATCTAAGGATTAATTAAATATAGCAAGTGCAAGAATATATCTCAACAACCCAGTCTATTTAGGTCAACTCCTCCCATCAAGCCGTTAAATATTCCCTACAGCTTGTAACCTCAGCAATTATTTAGTTGAGGGTTAGGTCAGGGTTTGACAGGTTTGTTCATCCAACTGTCCCATATTTCCACTTTATTTTCCCTGAATCAGCCTTCAAAATCTCCCTTCTTACGCCAACTTCCAAACTTTTCTCCATCTTCTTCTTCATCTTCTCCTCCCCTCTCTTCTTTGCCCAAAACTGCTTAAATAAGATCAGATTGATAAGCTTTTCTCTATGAAATCTTAGAAAAAAGCAATGGACCTTATTAACTCAAAAATAAAGGTTAAGGCAGCCATCTACATTATTCTTCTTCTGTCTATTGGGTTGGAAGATGGGAGATGCTATTGCGCAGTTGTTCAGTTCATCTTCGGAGATTCGCTGTCGGATGTAGGGAACAACAACTATCTTACAAAGAGCTTGGCTCGTGCTGCCTTGCCGTGGTATGGGATTGATTTCGGCAGGGGAATGCCTAACGGAAGGTTCACCAATGGCCGCACCATTGCGGATATTGTAGGTAATGGTCTCTTTTATCATTGTGTGAAGGAAATTAGTTTTATAGATAAGGACAACATCTTTGTCATAGCTATCAGACCACCCTAAATGAAGAGAATGAGCAATAGTCCAAATTCTGAACTTTCGCTCTGATCTTTGTGGTCATTTACTTTGATTTCTTTATGATAATTTCTGAGATAGTCACTGAATCTACGAGTGCTCCTACTACAAACACACTTAACATTAAGAACTAAATTGTTGTCTCAAAAGATGCAATGGTAATTAACAATTCTACTTAAATCATACTTAAGGAGCTTCATTATATGAACCCAAGTTAACATTTAGAAGGATGCTGAATAGGGGTTTTTGTTCCAGGTGATAAGATGGGTCTCCCAAGGCCGCCAGCTTTTCTCGACCCTTCATTAAATGATGACACAATACTAAGCAAGGGAGTGAGTTATGCTTCTGGAGGTGGTGGCATCTTGAATGAGACTTCATCACTTTTTGTAAGTTTCATTGTTTACCCTTCTTTTCTTATACCCCTCTTTTGGTTGATTTGCTAGTTTGGTTTCTTTCCAGATATGTTGTTAATTTGGTGAAGAATATACACTAATAAAAACATTGAATGAACATAAATTTGTACTGCAGATTCAACGATTTTCTCTTTCAAAGCAAATCGAATTGTTTCAAGGAACACAGGAGATGATAAAGATGAAGATCGGTGAGTCAGCCGCAAGCAAGTTCTTCCAACAAGCTCACTATGTTGTAGCCTTGGGCAGCAATGACTACATCAACAACTATCTCTTGCCTGTCTATGCTGATTCATGGACTTACAATGGAGAAACCTTCACAAACTATCTCATCAATTCACTTGAAGGCCAACTAAGAGTAAGCTATATACAACTATAAAGCTCAATGTTCTCTATTACACATTTAAAAGCTTATGGAATGTTTGGATTGAAAAACTTAAGAGTTGTACAAATGTTGCAGATTTTGCACTCTCTAGGCGCACGAAAGCTTACTTTTTTTGGTTTAGGGCCTATGGGATGCATACCCTTACAGAGACTCATGACTTCATCAGGCAAATGCCAGGAATCTACCAATAAACTGTCCATAATGTTCAATAACAGATCCATGACTCTTCTTCAGACCTTATCAAAAACTCTGCCAAATGCTACTTTCCAATTTGGAGATGCCTATGATATCTTTCAGGATCTTATTAATCGCCCTGAGATTTATGGTTTGTAATTTCTTTGGTATGTTTTAGAGCATATGGGAAAGAGATGGTTCTTGACAAGTAATCGCTTTTTTGTTTTCAGGATTCTCAAATTCTAATGCTCCATGCTGCACAATAGGCAAAATTAGGCCTACGCTAACATGTACTCCATTATCTTCATTGTGTAAGGATAGAAGTAAGTATGTGTTCTGGGATGAGTACCATCCCACAGATAAAGCAAATGAGCTGATAGCAAATACTGTCGTGTCGAAGCTAGGCTTAAAAAGTCTGTGAATGGATCACATATTTCATAGCTTCCATACTTCATAAGTTTGTAAATACTAACTAAGTGTGATTATTTTGGGTGATTTCTATGTTATGAGCACCGAGAATGGATTACATTTTGATGAATGATGCCTAAATTCATGTGTAGCTGTTGCTAGTAACGGTGCAGGAAATTGCAATTACAGAAGATTTGCCAGATTGAAAACGGTTATTTTGTTTTTCGTTTTCCTTTTTTTTATCCTAGTACTAGATGATCCTGATTACTAATCACATGAGTCATAAAAAATTAAATGATAATAACTATGGCTATTAAAATTCTTTTGAAGAAGTATTGCAAACATAAGATTCAAAGAACACTGCAAAAAATCAAAGAAAAAATCAAGACAAAGTCTCATTAATATATCAAGTTAAATTTTTGGTATTTAGTTAATAAAAATCAAGAAACAATAAAAAGGTTTAGGGCTAGCACTCAATTATTAATATTTACAAATAAAACAACATAAAAATAGTTAGTGTTAGGGTGTTGTGACGGTCCGATGCCGATTTAGCGGAAACCGTTCTGGCATCGGGTGACTACTCATTGTAGGATCATATCGAGCAATTTGAGAGAAAAAGAATACGCATATAAAAGTAAAAGATATTTTTCATTTATCAAAATTCTTATTACAAGATCATTCATTGTACAAAACAAAAGAAACAAAATAAGCAAATCAGCGCCGTCGTCGATCCATTGAAAATTAAGGTTCTTGTTTAACCTCTTCCAGGAGCACCTGACCTGGTATTGTACAGAAAATAATAGCGAAATTAGAATTCCTAATAATTAGAGAATACTCTAAGTACAACAGTACACAATAACAAATTACTTTATAAAAATGTGCGATTAGCGGAAGTAAGATGAAAATAAAATGCAGGATAAGTAAGACAACCGCGCAAAATAAGCAAGTAAATTACTGCAACAAGTATTTCTCCAGTAACAACCACGCAAAATAAAGGTTACTGATGTCATTTTCCAGTAACTAACCCCGAATGTTACTGATGTCATTTTTCCAATAATAACCTCGAACGTTATTTATGTTATTTTTCAATAACAACCCCGAATGTTGCTGATGTCATTTTTCCAGCAACAACCCTGAATGTTACTGATGTCATTTATCCAGTAACAACCCCGTATGATATCGATGTCATTTTCCAGTAACAATCTCAAATAATATTACGTTGGTTCCGGACAACCAACCAAGCTTCAAATGGATTTGGCTCAAAGCAAATATGTGAAGCATAGCAGTAATAGAAAAATGCAAGATGTAATGCAAATCATATACTGGGTACCTTTGATCCTTAGGTTCAGAAGTTCAATAGCTTGAATGAGTAACAGTTCGCTCAATCTGCATTTAAGTCCCTGATATTTTCAAGTTAGCTTTTTAATCAAATGTTTTAGGAGTTTAATTTCTTCTTTCATTCTGTTCTTCTTCCGCTTTTGAAGTTCGATTGATTTAAGTTGCTATTAAAGCAGTTGTAATTATTAAAGTGTCTTAAGATTATAATCATCATACTGTATGACGACAAAGTCAGAATAAAAATGACTAAATTGGCAATTTAGAAAATAATAGTCATTTATAACAATTGAATCATTCTCATTATCAATGAGAATAATTTTATTGTGAATGACTAATTATAAATTTGATAGTTATAAAGAGAGTAACAAGATTTAGAGAAAACAAATGTATTCTTCAATTTCCTCCTCTTACTTTAGAATTAGGATTGCCGGAAAACGAAGAGAGGCCGGAACAGGTTGGCCGAAGGCTGGTTGAGGTGGCAACGGAAAGAGGCTGGCTGGCAGTGGTTACTGAGTGGTATAGCGGCTTGATACCTGGCTGTCCGAGGCTGCTGGAGTTGATGAGGGGACTGCCGGGGCTGCCGAAAGCTACTGGAAGCTGCCGGAGAGAGAGCTGGCTGGCTGAGAAGGAGGAAGGCTGGCTGCCGGAGGCTGCTGCTGGCTGGAAGGCTTGCTGGAGGGGGTTGCCGCTGGCTGCCAGAGGCTGGTATGGCTGAGGAGAGGCTGCCGGAAGCTGGAAGGAGGGAGGCTGGAGCTGCTGAGGAGGTTGCTGTTGTGTCTGATTGTGGGGAGGAGAGGGGAGGGGGTGGGGATTAAATAGGCGCAGGATTTGCGCCAAAACGTGCGCCAAATCGGCGCCTGGTAGGTGCCAGAACCTTCCCTGGCGCGGAAGCTTCTTCCGCCAGGAGGCGGAAGGGGGGTCGGGGATCGGTGGTCGGCCCAATTGGCCGACAGCCTGCGCCAAAAACAGTGCAAGCAGGCGCGGAAGTCTCCGCTACAGGCTGTATCTCGCGATAGAGCCTACAATCGAGCAGGGAGGGATCGAGCGAATGGAGAACAGGGGAAGAACATGGGATTTAAAAAAAAAACTTAAATTTAAAATATTCTCATATTTTCTGTCATTTGACGTCCGAATACAACGAAACTTGACACCGAGGTGTGTTGCAACATTATGAACACCATCGCATCGAAATTTTTTGATTTGGCGTAAAAATTTATTTTATTTTAATTTTTGGGATTTAAAACTTCGAAAATTTGCCACGATCACATCGGCGCTCAGAATTAGATGAAACATCTCGAGCAGCTTTTAAATAATATACTTAACACTACGACACTGAAAACGATAAATTTGGACACGTATTTCAATGTTTTTGATTTTTATAATTTAAATAATTCCGGGAATAAGGCGGGAGCTTCCGTTTGTCGAATTTTACCCAAACTAGGGCACTTTGAACTTTAAAATTGCCTCTATCTATTGGTAATTTTGTTTTCCCTAAATTGAAATTCCCTGGGATCCTGATTCCTAAGGCGGGATTTTAACCTAATTTGCAAAATAATGACTTTGGGTCGTTACAAACTCCCATACTTAAAAACGATATCGTCCTCAACATCAAAAGAACAAAAAAAAAGATTTAAGGAAAGTTCTGGGTTACCTCAACTAGGAAATAACTCTGGATACTTTCTTCGCATAACATCATCTTTTTCCCACGTAACTTCTTTTACGGTATGATTGTGCCACTGTACTTTAACCATCATGATTGTTCTGCTTCTTAATTTTCGACGGTCTTTTTCAATGATTTGAAGTGGCTTTTCGATATAAGTCAGATTAGGTTGAATTTCAACTATCGAAATAAAATTTGTTGAGAGGGCTCCTGGAGTCATTTGCGAACAGCAGAAATATGAAAAACATTGTGTATGACAGAAATTATTTCAGAAAGTTTAAGTCTGTAAGCCGAGCTTCCAATTCATACGGTTATTTCGAATGGTCCAACATATCTGGGGCTCAACTTACCTGTAACTCCAAAGCGATGAATACCTTTCATCGGGCTAACCTTTAGATAGACAAGATCACCAACGTGAAATTCTAGCATCCGATGTCTAGCATCGTGATACTTCTTTTGTCGGTCCTGGGCTCCTGCAATTCGACTATTGATTTGCTTTATCTTTTCATTTGTTTCTTCAATCAATTCCGAACCGTAGATTTGAACGTCTCCAACTTGTGTCCAGGCTAGTGGAGTGTTGCACTTTCTTCCATACAGAGCTTCATAAGGGGCTATCCCAATACTTGCTTGGTGGCTATTATTATACGCAAATTCTATTAATGGTATATGCTTTTCCTAACTACCACCAAAATCAAGAATACTTAACCGCAGTAGATCTTCGAGTATTTGATTAACTCTTTCGGTTTGCCCGTCTATTTGAGGGTGGAAGGTGGTGCTTAGAGCTAGAACGGTTCCTAGATCGCAATGTACCGCTTGCCAAAATCGGGATGTAAATCTGCTATCTCGATCCGAAACTATGACTTTTGGAATCCCGTGAAGTTTGATTATTTCCTTAATGTAGAGTTTGGCTAATCTTTCAACAGTTTCAGTTTGCTTGATAGGAATAAAATGGGCTGATTTAGTCAATCGATCTACTGTTACCCAAATTGTATCTGCTCATGAACAATTTCTGGGTAATCCCATGACAAAGTCCATATTAATGTTTGACCATTTCCATTCTGGAATTTCTAAAGGTCGCAAAAGTCCACTTGGCTTCTGATGCTCAGCTTTTACTAAGTAGCATACACTCAGCCACACTTTTTAAAGTCTTGGCCACCAAAATACTCCTTTTAATTCTTGATATATTTTATTATTTTCGGGATGAACTGAATATCCTGAATTGTGAACTTCACTTAGTATCTGGCTTCGAATGGATGCGATATTAGGGACCCACACTCTTTTTCCGTGGTAAATATAATTCCCTTGCTGAAGTTGCAAGTCTGATCGACGTCCATTTTCTGTATCCCTTTTTAGCTTTGAATACATCGGGTCTTGATCTTGAGCGATAAATATCTGTTGTAGGAGCGTAGATTCGGTGGTACATATCTAAAGTAGATCGTTAAATTGCTTGTTGGAAGTGGGCATTATCTCAAGCTTCTGAAATTCTTCCATCAAGGGACTTTTTATAATTAATTCATTTAGGGATACCTTTCTGCTGAGGGCATCAGCAATAACGTTGGCTTTATCGAGGTGATATGAGATACTAATATCATAATCGCAAATTAATTCAAGCCATCTTCTTTGCTTACAGTTTAGTTGTTTCTGGGTAAAAATAGACTTTAGGCTTTGGTGGTCGGTAAAAATTTCGCATTTTACCCCATACAAGTAGTGTCTCCAAATTTTTAAGGCAAAAACAACTGATGCTAACTCCAGATCGTGAACTGGGTAATTCTTTTCATGCTTCTTTAATTGCCTTGAGGCATAGGCAATCACTTTTCCTTCTTGCATTAGGATGCATCCCAAGCCAGTGTTAGATGCATCAGTGAATACTTGAAAATTAATCTCTTTTTAAGGTAAGATCAGGATTGGTGCAACGGTCAACAATTCTTTCAACTTCTGAAATGCCTACACGCAATCTTGACTCCACACAAAAGGTACTGCCTTTTGAGTTAACCTTGAAAGAGATGAGACTAATAGCGAAAACCCCTTTACAAATTTTCGATAATAGCCGGCTAGACCCAAAAAGCTACGAACCTCAGTCACTGAAGAGGGTTGCGGCCAATCCTGAATGACGCTTATTTTATTCTGATCAACTTGTATCCCTTCAGCACTGATCACATGGCCAAGAAAGGAAATATATATTAAGCCAAAATTTATATTTTGTGTATTTTGCAAACAATTGATGCTACCTTAATGTGCCCAATACAAGTCTTAAGTGATTTTCGTGGTCTTCTTCACTTTTCGAGTAAATAAGAATGTCATCGATAAATATGATCACGAATTTGTCCAGGAACGGTCCGAGGACTCGCTGTATTAGGTCCATGAAAACTGAGGGAGCATTGGCTAATCCAAAGGACATTACCAAAAACTAGAAATGCCCGTAACGAGTTTTGAACACAGTTTTCAGAATATCTTCCTCTCGTATTCGAACTTGATGATAACCTGATCGCAAATTTATTTTTGAGAAGACTTCTGCCCCGACTAGTTGATCGAATAGATCGTCGATTCGAGGCAATATATACTTATTTTTTATGGTTATCTTGTTCAATTCCCGGTAGTCAATGCACATGCGCATTGATTCATTATTTTTCTTTACAAAAAGAACTGGAGCTCCCCATGGTGATGTGTTGGGCTTAATAAGACCTTTTTCAATTAGGTCCTGCAATTGCTCGTGAAGTTCTTGCAGTTCTTTTGGGGCTAGACGATAAGGTGCTTTAGACAGAGACTGTGACCCAGGTACTAATTCAATAGGAAAATGTACTTCTTTTATTAGAGGTAGACCAGGGAGTTCATTGGAGAAGACATTAGGAAAATCATTTACAACATTGGTTTCTGATAAGAGATGTCTTCTTTTAGCTTATTTATCAAAGAGATTAGGTAGGCCTCGTATCCCTTGTGGATTAACTTCATTGTTTTAAGTGCGTTAATTAATGAAGCGTTAGCACCCAATCTGCCTATGAATACACCTGGTTTTTCTTTCTTTTTAAGGGTAACCTTCTTCTTTCGACAATCAATGACTGCTTCATGCATACTCAGCCAATCAATCCCTAAAATGATATCAAAGTTCATTATAAGGAGGATTTGTTGAGTAGCTTCATAAACCATATCATTGATTGGGATGTTGAAAATACAGAATTGCTGAGCGCTCATGGTGGCTCCGGAGGGCAACCCAATATTGAGGGTGCTGGTTAGATTGCAACATGGAATATTTAGGGCCCTAACACAATTTTCTGAAATAAATGAGTGGCTTGCTCCCGTATCGAACAAAACGCTAAAAGGTTTACTATTAATTTGTATGGTGCCTAATTAAAAGGAAATAACTATTACATAAAGTTTAAACAAGCGTGTTGACGAAATAATTTATAAAGTAGTGTACCTGGAACCATGTTATTGTCATCGGGTGCTATGAAAGGGGTAAGAGTGTATATCCTTGCTAGAACGGTGGCTTGAGGGGCCTAGCAATTCCTTTGGGTAGGTGATGCTGTTGAAGCGACTTGCCTGGGAGCAGCTCCCTTTTGATGACTGTTGGTGGGGGAGGCTGTTGGTGCTGAGTTCTGGCTCGGGGCAGATCTTGCCCCAGGAATAATATCACCATCTACCGTCCTTTTGGCTATACAGAAACGGTAACCATTGCCGGTGCGTCCGCAAATAAAGCAGCAGTTCTGCCCGTGGTAGCATCTCCCACCAGAGTGAGGTCGATCACATGCTCCGCCTTCGATGGTCTTGGGAGCTTCTGCAGACATTTGGTATGCCCTTGCTGGTGGAGGATAACGAGGACGTTTGAAAGTCTCCTGGTTCACATTAGAGGTGATTGGTCTTTTCCCTTGTCATTCCGCTATCACTTGCTCATTGTGCTCCAGCATTGTTGCACAATCTAAAAGATCAGCAAATTTTGCATGCCTCAGAGAAATCAGGTTAGTGCGAATGCTGTCTTTTAGACCTTCCAAAAATCTAATGCACATCGAAGCTTCGCAGTCCACAAGCTTTGGTGCATAACGAGGAGTTTCGTGAACTCCGTTTTGTAGGCTGCCACTGATCGGTTACCCTGAGGTATCTTTATAAATTGGCTCTCCAGTATTCTCTGGGCGGAATGGGGAATGTAGCGACCTCTAAAAGCGGTCGTGAACTTTGCCCATCACACGTCCTCTAGACTGAAGCCCTTAAAGGTTGTCTCAAACGTGATCATCCACCATCTCTCGGCTTCACCCTCTAGTAAATATTTCGCTAGTCTAACTTTCTCGCTTGAAGGACACTTTAAATTGTCCAACTTGCTCTCTACGGCTTGGATCCAGTCTTCGACCTCCATGGGTCTGGCTGATTCGTTAAAAGTAGGAGGGTTGAGTTTGAGGAAGGCCTGCAGGGCATTATCTACTAGCACTCTTTGTTTTTGAGGGGCTTTTGATGAGAGCGGGGAGGTGGAGGTCTTCCCTTGGTTTGAGAGAGCTTGTAAAACAACTTCTAATAAACGTTCTGTCCTATTGTCTTGTGCGGATGAGGAGATTGTGGTTTTAATTGGGGTTTCGGCGAGTACTGAGAGGAAACCTTCATCGGAATTCATCTGGTTGGAGTGATAAAGTTTGAGATTTAGAAGTGGTTGAAATTTACTGAATACACAAGCAATTATAATGATAAATAAGATTTCAACTTTTAGTTTCAAAAAGTTTTAATAAAAGATTTATACATAAAAAGGGTTGCATTAACAGTAGGATTTATTCCATACTGGATGCATTAAAAAAAGATAAAATCTAACTCCTATTCTAACTTTCAATGAACTAGAGGACTCATAACTAATTTTCCTCCTTTTTGAAGTAGATTCTCCGGGGTCCCTGGCTTTCCCTTTCCCTTTTGAGGTGGAGACAATCATGTCGCTAGTCTTCAAGAGCTTCCTAACATGCTGAAGTTCATCCTGTAGTCGGATGATTTGACGATTCTTCACGTCATCTTTTCTCTGCACCTCCCACTCAAGAGCGGTCATCCTCCCATGCAGCGTTCCCCTTAATTCATGTAATTCTATTTATAGGATTTTTATTCTGTGCCAAGATACTGATATCCACCAAGCCAAAGTACTTTCTACCTCACTCAGCTTCTCTGTCAGAACATCAACTTTAGATTCTTCGGCGGGAGTGTTCATGTTTATGCTGAGATTAGTTACTCCTGAATTTGAGGAGTCATTCTCACTTTCCCCCTCCTCGAAATACTCAATCATATCAGCACAAGGGTCCATCTATAAAAGATTAATAAAATGTTATTCTTATATTTTTCATAATGATGACCATGACACTTATTATCCTAAGTTATTAAAACCTTCTTTGAATATATCTTATATTTTACAGGTATATTCTTTTACTCCACAATACTCAATTCTGCTCTGATGCCAACTGTGACGGCCCAATGCCGGTTCAGCGGAAATCGTTTTGGCATTGGGTGGCTACTCACTGCAGTATCATATCGAGTAATTTGAGAGAAAAAGAATACGTATATAAAAGTAAAATATATTTTTCATTTATCAAAATTCTTATTACAAGATCATTCATCGTACAAAACAAAAGAAACAAAATAAGCAAATCAGCGCCGTCGTCGATCTATTGAAAATTAGGGTTCTTGTTTAGCCTCTTCCAGGAGCACATGACTTGGTATTGTACAGAAAATAATACCGGGATTGGAATTCCCAGTAATTAGAGAATACTCTAAGTACAGTAGTACACAATAATAAATTACTTTATAAAAATGTGCGATTAATGGAAGTTAGGAGAAAATAAAATGCAGGATATGTAAGACAACTGCGCAAAATAAGCAAGTAAATTACTCTAGCAAGCATTTCTCACAAAATAAATGTTACTGATGTTATTTTCCAGTAACTAACCCCGAATGTTACTGATATCATTTTTTCAGTAACAACCTCGAATGTTATTAATGTCATTTTCCAATAATAACCCCGAATATTGCTGATATCATTTTTTCAGCAACAATCCCGAATATTACTGATGTCATTTTTCTAGTAACAACCCCGTATAAAATCGATGCCATTTTCCGGTAACAACCCTGAATGATATTACGTTGGTTCCAAACAACCAACCAAGCTTCAAATGGATTTGGCTCAAAGCAAATATGTGAAGCATAGCAGTAATAGAAAAATGCAAGATGTAATGCAAGTCATATACTGGGTACCTTTGATCCTTAGGTTCAGAAGTTCAATAGCTTGAATGAGTGACAGTTCGCTCAATCCGCATTTAAGTCCCTGATATTTTCAAGTTAGCTTTTTAATCAAATGTTTTAGGAGTTTAATTTCTTCTTTCATTCTGTTCTTCTACCGCTTTTGAAGTTCGATTGATTTAAGTTGCTATTAAAGCAGTTATAATTATTAAAGTGTCTTAAGATTATAATCATCATACTGTATGACGACAAAGTCAGAATAAAAATGACTAAATTGGCAATTTAGAAAATAATAATCATTTATAACAATTGAATCATTCTCATTATCAATGAGAATAATTTTATTGTGAATGACTAATTATAAATTTGATAGTTATAAAGAGAGTAACAAGATTAGAGAAAACAAATGTATTCTTCAATTTCCTCCTCTTACTTTAGAATTAAGATTGCCGAAAAACGAAGAGAGGTCGGAACGAGTTGGCCGAGGTGGCAACGGCAAATGGCTGGCTGGCAGCGGTTACTGAGTGGTATGGCAGCTTGATAGCTGGCTGTCAAAGGCTGCCGGGAGCTGTCGGAGGCTGCTAGAGCTACTGTGGGGACTGCCGAGGTCTGCCGGGCTGCCGGAAGCTACTGGAAGCTGCCAGAGAGGGAGCTGGCTGGCTGAGAAGGAGGAAGGCTGGCTGCTGGCTGGGAGGCTTGCTGCTGGCTGCCGGAGGCTGGTAGGGCTGAGGAGAGGCTGCCGGAAGTTGGAAGGAGGGAGGCTGGAGCTGTTGAGGAGGCTGCTGCTGTGTGTGATTGTGGGGAGGAGAGGGGAGGGGATGGGGATTAAATAGGCGTAGGATTTGCGCCAAAACGTGCGCCAAATCGGCTCCTTAATGGCTCCCGGTAGGCGCTTGGCATGCGCCAGAACCCCCCCGGGCGTGGAAGCTTCTTCCGCCAGGAGGCGGAAGGGGGTCGGGGATCGGTGGTCGGCCCATTTGACCAATAGCCTGCGCCAAAAACGGCGCAGGCAGGCGCGGAAGTCTCTGCTGCAGGCTCTATCTCGCGACAGAGCTTGCGATCGCATCGCGGGATGCGATCGAGCAGGAGGAGGGATCGGGCGAATGGAGAACAGGGGAAGAACAGGGGATTTAAAAAAAAACTTAAATTTAAAATCTTCTCATATTTTCCTTCATTTGGCGTCCGAATACAACGAAACTTGACACCGATGTGTGTTGCAACATTATGAACACCCTTGCATCAAAAATTTTCGATTCAGAGCAAAATTTTATTTTATTTTAATTTTGGGGTTTAAAACTTTGAAAATTTGCCATGATTAAATCGACGCTCAGAATTAGATGAAACTTCTCGAGCAGCTTTTAAATAATATACTTAACACCAAGACACTGAAAACGATAAATTCGGACACGTATTTCAATATTTTTGATTTTTATAATTTAAATAATTCTGGGAATAAGGCGGGAGCTTCCGTCTTTCGGATTTTACCCATATTATAGCGCTTTGATCTTTAAAATTGCCTCTATCTATTGGTAATTTTGTTTGCCATAAATTAAAATTTCCTGGGATCCTGATTCTTAAGACGAGATTTTGACTTAATTTGCAAAATAACGACTTTGGGTCGTTACATGTGTGGAGACCAATTGTTCACTTGAGGAGGTGCCGACGAAGTCTCGGCGGATTCCAGGGCAAGGCGTTGTTGTGCCGGCAGCAAACCAAACACCCAGGCATGCCTTCGAGCGCCTAACAGTGCCTGCAGCCCGAGAAGGGGCGTCCAGGCACCCGTGCTGCTGTCTCGGCACCAAGAGACAGGCACCCGTGAAGCATAGGCAGGCCCAACCCGAGGCTTGGGTGCCCATGCGCCTGTGGAAACGCCCCCACGAATTGGGGCGTTTCTTGAGAGAAATAAGGCAACCCATAGCTATTTTGGGTTGTTTTTGAGCCCTTTGAGAGTTGTTATTTAGCGAAACATTATGTGAGGGCTGTATATGCTGTATCATTTGTGGTGGCTACTCTCTTGAAAATCTTAGAGTGAAAATTTGGGAGAAATTTGAAAGGAGAAGAAAATCGGGAGGCCTAAAAACAGTGATTTTTTCTTGTTCTTGAGATTGATAAGTTCTATATAATACTGTACTTATTTCATTTGTAATGAATTTCTCTTATAGTGGTATGGCTCCATGATTCCTCACTTTCTTGAATTTTTGTAATTAATTTTCTCGCTGCTTGTGTTTGTTGATTTTTGTATTTAATAATCAACGGTCAAACCCACGGTCCTCATCTTGAGATTTAGCCAGCACTGTTTTGCAAGAGCTATTAAGCAAGAAATATCGCTTAAAAACTAATTTGTAGAAAGACAAAGAAGCAACAGGAATTTATAAGAAAACCGGGCTTTGCGAATTAAGAAAACAAAGCCGAAGAAGACGAGAAAAAAACGTACCTGAGGCTGAGTTTCCCTTGCTGCACAGCAGAACTTAGGCACAGCGACTCAAATGAGCATAAAAGATTGCTGCAGAACTAAGAAATTAAATACTGCAAACAAAAAAGTTAAGGAAAAATTAAGATTATTCAGAACCATGTATATTTTGAGCGAAAAAAAAGATGAAAAACAAAAAAAATGCCGGAGTAGAGAGTGATACAGAGACGAATCCATATAAGGATTGCAGAGCGGGAGGCGTAGATGCTACTCAAAGTCACTGCGCAAAGTCGAAAAAGAGGGAAAAAACGCACCTGCGAATGTTTTTTTTCTTTTTCTTTTTCTTTTACTTTTTTTCTCGTAATAGAGACTCCTTTGATCTGTGTTAGTGTTATGTTTTCGCAAATTTTCGGGGATCACAGCGATTAACAGTTAATATAATCTATTTTATTGAGCTAATTATCGACGAGGGCTGCGTCCCAAGCTTGTGGTGATGTCGCCAACTACACGTTAGGGAATGAAAATTGCTCTAAATAATCATAAATATATATATATATATATATATATATATATATTAAAAATGTATTCTTAACAAGTTTTACAGAAAAATATATTTGTAATTTTAATTTAAATTATATTTTAATGTTATTTAATAGATTATTTAAGGATTTCTTATTTTTATTTTACAAATTTAACACATTTTTTTTAATATTTCATATATACTACAAAATATAAAAAAATTCATGTTTTAACTTTAATCACATATCATTATACAAAGTTCATATAAATACAAATTTATATCCAAGACATGTAAAGATAGAAAATCATGAAAGAGAAAAAATATAATTTTTTAGTTAAAATGTAATTTTCTTGTAAAATATTTAAAAAGTTTATATATATATATATATTTCATATAATTAAATAAAAATATATAAATAAAATATAACCCACAAATTAAAAATATATAAAAGTACAAGTTAAAAATAAAACCAATTTTTTATGTTTGATTTAGTAATTAATTCATAATAATTAAGTTTTATTAATAAAATTAATAATTATAAATTCATTATAAATAATAAATCACATTAAAAAAAAATGAAAAATATTACTTAGCCTCAAATATCTCCCAAAAAATATAAATGATTATGATTTAAAATTTAAAATAAGTATTTTTATGAGCCTCACAAGCAAAAATAAATTTAATAATAATTTTTTATCTCATTTAACTCCATAAATTCTAATCATTTATATTTTTTAGGAGATATATGAGAGTTATATAACAATACTCTTAGAAAAATAGTTAGAGTATTATTAACCTTTTTAAGAAAAACGTGCAACTAAAAATCAAAGAATTCCTATATAAAACTATTTTAAAACAAAAGTAATAATATTTTTAATGAATGATCTTGAATTAGTAAACTATATGAGCAATAACCATTGGCAAAAACTTTTTTTTTTTTTTTTTGTTTAAATTGTGAGTCTAATAATTAATTTTCTCTTATAAAAATTAATAATATATATATATATATATATATGCTTATTGTTAAATAAATATTTTAAATATAAATCTTAATTATCTAAATTTTAAGATAATATTTTGAAGTCAAATAATATGTTTTTAAAATAAAATATGTACGAATCAATGCATTGCTAACACAAATAAAAAAAATGCTTACTTAAAAATATACAAAAAACAATATTTAAATCAATATAATTTTTTTTTAATTTTTATATATAAATATATATATATATTAGTGTACACTAACGCATTGCTAACAGTGCCTTCACGGTGTAATCTTTGGGGCCACCTACGTTGAAAAGGAAAGCCTGCTGAAAAGGAGCGCACATCCGCCCCCGCCGACGACGACTTATGCCAGTTTTCGGGCGAACTTCAAATTCTCGACAAAAGCTTCTTCTTCGCTTATTCACTTCATTCGGGATTTGTTAAATGATTTTAACGACGTTAATTGAAGTATTAATTTTGATTAATCTTAAAAATTAGTGCTAATATTTAAAAAGAGAAATGACTACATATCACAAAAAAAAAAACTCATTCAAATAATATTTAAATATCATTTTATTAATCTTATTTATTTATATTAAAATAATATAAATATTATTTTTAAAATTTATATTAAAATATTATTCTAAATCTTACTACATAAATATTTTTTTTAGAGTATTATTACACTTACACAATAATATACACTAAAATATATAAATAATAGAATATTTTTTTTGATATATATTTTTTTATAACATATTATTTTTCTTTTTTTTAATAGAATATAAGCAAAAATATATTTCAAATAATTATTAAAATTTTAAAATACTACTTAGCTTCAAAATATCTTCCAAAAAAATATGGATGATTAAGATTTAAGATTTAAAAAATACATTTTTATGAGCCAAAATTGGATTTAATAAATTTTTTTATTTCATTTAACTCATAAATCATAATCATCATTATATTTTGAGAGATAGTTGAGGGCCATATAGCAATACTCTTTTTAAAAATAATTTAAAATATAAAAAATTGGTTATGACCGTTTTCCAACGTTTCACGCTTTACAGCATAGGCGCAGCCGTTGGGTGGTTTCGTGGGTGCGCTTTCGGCGATGGAAAATTTTAGAACTGCACAGGACAGACCCCTAACGATTTAATCGAGGAAGAGGAAGGCCTCCGTGACGGAGAGCCAACTTGGAGATGGAGGCGAGGGCATTGGGAACGCCAGTACTCGTGCCTCTCGTCCCCGCCGGAGACGACAGAGGAGAATCCATGGTTTCTAATGGCGCTCTTTTCTTGGCCAGATCGATATATCGAGCAGTGGAGTCGATGGTTGTGTCGACGGACAGGATGCTTCCGAATTGGTATCGTGCGGCGTGGGAAGCTTTTCGGACGGCGGCTATTGCGCCGGCAATGAGCGCCGCTGTGGCAGTGTGCCTGGTGCTGTCAGTGATGCTTCTTGCGGAGGTGCTCTTTATGTCATTCGTGAGCCTCGCAGTGAAGCTCTTCCGCTTGACGCCGGAGAAGCGGTACAAATGGGAGGCGATCGGCGGCGATTTGGAGACGGGAAGCTCTAATTATCCCATGGTTCTTGTTCAAATCCCTATGTATAATGAGAAAGAGGTATTTATTTCTCACTCATGCCATATTTCAGCTTTTCTGTGTCTTTGTCTGGAAGATAATGATCGATTTGATTGACAAAATCGAGAGCAGGTTTACAAGCTCTCGATTGGGGCGGCGTGCGGGCTTTCTTGGCCGTCGGATCGATTAATCATTCAGGTTCTCGATGATTCGACCGATCTGGAAGTTAAGGTGAGATTTTACATCTCTCCGAATTTCGTGAAATGCCGGGTTTAGCTCTTTTATTATTTTTTGTGTGTTTTCATCTTCTTGCAGCCATTTGATTTTCGTTTCTACGAGCCGTGCTGTTATAATAGAGTTTAAGAAATGGGAATTAATTCGAGAGAGAAATAGTCGAAAAGCTTGAATGGGAGAGTCAGGCTTCGCTTTTGCCTCTCTTGCTTACTCGTTATCCATGAAGCTCTACAGCGCTTTTCCCATTGGATTCTTCTAGGTGTCTAGTTTCTGTCGCAATAGGTGGGAACGGCTGTGGCTCATAAATTTGTATTTTTTTAATAGAGAATCCTAAGCACAACGGTGTACGCTGAATGCTGTGATTCTTTGGCGATCATAATATGGTTCTGCCTGATCTCTCACCATGTAGCTCCAAAAATACATTGTGCGACAGCATACTGTTAGTGATTGGATTCCATGATTGAATATCGACGGTGTTGTCCATTTAACCATAATGTTGAGGGTTGATATCTACTAGTTGCATTTTTTTATTTGTATTGTTCTATTTAATTAAACCTATTCTGCTTACTTCAGTCCAGCTTTCTGACCGAGACTGCTAGGTAATTAGGATTTAAATTCTAGAATCCATAATTTCTTAAAACTATTTGGTATAGTATTTGGTCGATCCTAAGATATTTCTTAGTTAGATTTTCTAGATTTGAAGGTTTTGGTGAAAAACATAATTTATATTTCCCTTCTATAAAAAAAATTGTTATTGGCACTAAAGTTTATTAGTATGGCTTTAGCAAAAATTTTAATCCAATTTGATAGAAACTTATTTTAATGATTATTATTCAAAAACAATAATAATGATTAATAGTGATGTGTTTGACTTAACAATTAATAAATAACTATCAATAATAATGTTTACTGTTATTCAATTTTTAAGTAATAGTTTAATCATATCATTTTTAATTCACTTTTAAAAACTGAGTTATAATGTATCTAATTATTAAATGGTGCTTTTAATGTTTTTAATCATACCTCCCTTTAGTTTTTTATGTTCAGATTTTGTAATCTTTCTTTTTGTCTTTTTTTCATTCCCTTCAACTAAGTGTTTTTCCTCTTCAAAAACTCTTCAACGCCTTCTCTTCATTTCATTCTTTGGCTAAAAAGTTTCTTAACGTTTAAACCATTAAATCTTTTGAATCCCAAGATTTAAGATTTGCACGATTTGCCTTATTTTTTATATTTAGGGTAAACCCTATGTTGCCTAAGTAATTTGTTGAGATTAGTTTTGTGATTTAAATTGAGTTAGTGAGTTATGTTAATTTGTTTAGAATTAAAATTATACTGTTTAAACATTATATTAACTATATCATTAATCTAATTAAACATTATATTAATTAATCAATTCATTAATTTCATTGTTTTATCTTAAGTCAATTAATTAATTAATTAATTACACTATTTAATCAACTGTTAATTAGATTAAAGTTGATAATGCTAATTAATTATTAATTCTTTAGGATAATTATATGCTAATTAATTGTGATAATCTTTATTTAATTATGCTAATTGAATTAATCAATTACTTGTGCTAAATGATGAATATAATTATCATGAATAAATTACATTAAAATTAATTATGCTAATAATTATACTGGTTATGTTATGCTAATTAATTACACTAATTGGCAATTATTTAGTAATGGTAAGTATATTATGCTAACTAATAATGCTAATCATTGTTTAATTAATTAATTATGCTTCTTAAGTATTAAATATATTATTGATTAATTACACTAGATATATTATGCTCTTAAATCACACAAATTATATTAAACAATATACTAGATAAGCTAGAATTGCTTGGTTTAAGTTTTATTTGAATTAAGTTTAGTTAAGTTGAGAGGAAAATGACATACTGTTTGGGATTTGCTAAGCTATTCTAAGCCAAGTTACTTGTAAATTGATTACGGGCTTAATAGCGTTTGGAGGACTTCAAGATTTATTTGTGTGATTTATGTTACACAATATCCTTTAAATTTAACATTTCTCTTTTCTTTAATAGATTACTCGGCAATTTATGATGCATGATCATGAAGATGGGGACACATATTTGACATTGACACACTATGACTATTGCTGAAAATATAGGATGCGAATACATATTGAATATGGCATTATAAATCAATTATCTATATTTAACATTACTATTAATGTATAATTTATTTAAAATAAAATAAAGTGCTACATATATTTACACGGGAATGCTAAACATATGAGTATTTGCTTATAATTGGCAAATGTATTAGGTAAACAAAATATATCTAAAGTAATATTATGCTAATCAAATTAATATAAGCTTCAATTTGGTATTTTGTAGTTGTATATGTCTTCAGTTCTTGTATTTTTGTTATATTTTTGGGATAATCTCTTATATATAGTTGAAATCCTTTTATTTTCATATTTATTATTTAATTATAAGTCTTACAAAACTATCACAAGAATCCTTATAATTATCTTGAAATCACCACCACATATTTATTACCTCTTACATTCATTTTAAGAGAATTAAATTTTACTTGGGCGCTAGCATTATAACCATCATGATTTTGTGCTAGATATATAAATACACAAGATTAGGATGCCATGCAGATTTTTTTTTTCTTATTATAGGTCGGCCTCAAGTTCAAATTTTTTTTTCAAAATAAATTACAATATATGTTTTGAGTGTGAACGTTTGTTTATTGTGTGTTAGGCGTGTGCCGGCGTCCGAGAAGTGTTTGACATGATATGATAAGCATTTTTAAGTGTACATTCATCAGAATTGGCAACTTGCTGGCTAGGGTATTTTGGAATGAGAAATGCTTTGTAGCATAACTCAAGGTTTGTTTGAGACAGCTGCAGCTATTAGTGAGTGATACAATGCTGCAAATGAAGCATTTGTTTGAAGGTATCATGAGTGAAGTTGTAGATCTTGTTTGGGGATAAAGTTGTTCCAATGCTTATAATACAGATTACCTAAATAACTGTAGCCCTGAAACTTAAAAACAGTTATACATGGGGAAAACTATCGGTAGGGGAAGGAAATTGCTAGTTAGAGATTTGCTTGTATACCACCAAAACTTTGGAGGTTTGTAAGCAGTGCCAAGTTGAGGTGTGCAAGTAGGGCAGTAACAATCAACTGATTATTGCTATAAAAAGGTCCTTCCATGTTGTGATGTTTGAATTGGTTGAGTTTAAAATAGTTGTAAGCATCCATGGGGAGATTCTTTTAATTCTGTATGAATGATATGAGTGGCATACTCATTGAAGGAAACAATATTGACATTGACCAGCAAGAATTGTTGGTTAAAGTTTTTTCTAGTTATAGATAGATTGTTTTATGGGGCTTAGTGTGAGCTCTTTATGGTCATTAGTGCATAGAGTTTATACCTTCAACCAAATGGAGCTAAACATGCATTGTGTCAATGGCTTGAGCTGATTGTCAAACCTTTCGACCTAATGTTTGCTATGAACTTAATAAAACTAATATTTTTGCATGCTCTAGGCCACAGATCTTTATTCTCCGTCTTGCTTATCTTAATCAAATTCTGCCTTTTTACTTTGAGTAACTTGACCTTAAGATTAATCTACCTTTTTTCCATCTGATTTTGTTGCTCATAATTTGTGTTCAGCTTTTCTTTGTGACCATATGGTGTTCACTTAATTTGTCATTTAAAGTTCACTCAATTTTAGGAAGCATTTCAAGTTTTGCATAATTAAATTTGGAATGATCTCTTGCAATGAACGCCTTAGACTTTTGATTGTGATATGCACCATCTGATTCTTTTTGATGCTCATCTTTTGGGATACACACTTCACCAAAGCATAACTAAGATGCATAAGGCTTTGCGCCTAACTTTTTGGTGGCTTATTGTGAAGAGGGAGATTAGAAAGTTTGTTTGGTAATATGCTTAGCACATCAACTAGTGAAGGTTTAGCATTTGAATTATTTATAAGGCTTTGCACTTGAAATTTTGGTGCATTTGATGAAGAGGGAGATTGCAAAGATTGTTTGGTGATGCTTAGCACATCAAATAGTGAAGGTTGAGTATTTGAAGTCAAATGGTCTCCTCCCATCACTATCAATTACCAAGTTAAAGTGGGAGAACTTAATGATGAACTTTGTTATTAGATATTCAAAATTGTGTAAGGGCCGTGATTTGGGTTGTGGCTGATTGTTTGACAAAATTTGCTTATTTTTAGTAAATCATAACTTCAAATGTTGTAGAGAAGCTCAATCACTTTTTCATTCTTGAAACATTTATTTATAACTTTTTATGGTAACAAATTTTGATGGTCAATTCACCACAAGTTATTGAAGGTGATTCAGAGTGTCCTCCTTGTTTGCGCTTCGATATAGAATATAGTTGTAGACAATTGTGTTGTTCAAATGAGTTCTTCATTTTTTAAAGGATCAGGTGTAACGACCCGTTGTCGTTACTTCATTAAATTAGGTCAAATCTCGCCTCAGAAATTAGGATCACGGGGAATTTTGAATTAGGGCAAACAAAAATACCAATAGATAGAAATAACTTTTAGATCAAAATATCATAGTTTGAGAGAAATCCGGATAACCGAAACTCCCATTTTAATTTTTGAATTATTTAAATTCGTTAAATTGAGAAAATTAAATACGAGTTCAAATTCATCAATTTTCATTTCATTGTGTTAAGTATATTATTTAAAAGCTGCTTGAGAAGATTCAAAATTTTTGGAGTGCCGGTTCGATCTTAATTAATTTTCAAAGTTTAAAACTTTAGAAATTAATTAAAAATAAAATATCAAAAAATTTTGGCGCGATGGTGTTCGTTACATCATAACAACTTCAGTGTCAAGTTTCGTTATTTTTGAACGTAAAACGGCGTTAAAAATGCGAGAATTTTAAGTTTAAGTAATTATTTAAAAAATTCCTTATGAATTTTCTTCCCCCCCTCCCGATCCTTCTGCGCCTGGAGCCTGCTCTAGTGGGCAAAAGAAGCCTCCATGCCAGAGCGCTAGGTAGCACCCATCCTGCATCGTTTTTGGCGCAGGCTATCAGCCCACTTGACCGACCCCCTCCCCTCTTGCGCCTATATAACTCCTCTCCCCTCCTTCCCTGCATCCCTCCCTTGGCCTTCCCAAACCTGCTAGCCCCTCTCCTCCCTCAAGCCAGCTAGCCCCCCCATCTCCTGCCAGCCAACCCTCCTGCTGCTAGCCAGCCAACTCAGCCGGCCAACAGCCACCCCGGCCAGTCGTCCGACTACCCTCTTCATCCTCGGCCTCCCTCAATTTTTCGGCAACACTATCCTATGTGAGAGGAGATGGAAAAAGGGAGGAAGAAAATGAGAGAAAATTTTGCTTGTTTTCTTTATTTATTTCTTCTTTTTATTTTATTTACATATACTTAATAAATCATTATTATGAAATTATTAAATTAGTCATTCACATTAATATTATTCTAATTAATTAGTAATGAGAACACTACAAATGTTATAAAATGATTATTATTTTCATTTTTGTTAATTTAATTCCAATCATTTCCATTTCGTTTTCTTTTCATTATTATCATAATAATAATGCTATTGCTACCTAATGTAAAATTGAAAGAAAAATAAAATAGAAAAAAAGACTATTTATTTCTAATAATATATTAACTAAAAGCCAATTTAAAATATCAAAATTTAAATGCAGATTCAATCGAACTGTTGCACTCTTGAACTTAAAGAAAAATGTACACAGTATATGACATATATTACTTTTCGCACTTTATTGCTGCTTAGCTTTGCTTTGAGCCAAATTCGTATTGAAGCTTGGTTGATTGTTCGGAACTAACATCCCTTTTATAATGTTATTGTTATTGAAAAAATGACATCAATAACATTCATAGGTTACTGGAAAAATGATATCAGTAACATTCGTGGGTTACTAGAAAAATGACATCAGTAACATTCGTGGGTTACTGAAAAAATGACATCAGTAACATTCGTGTGATACTAGAAAAATGTCATCAGCAACATTCGTGAGTTGTTGAAAAAATGACATAGCAACATTCATGGGTTATTGAAAAAATTACTTCAGTAATATTTCTTGTGAGTTACTGGAAAAATGACATCAATAACATGCATTTTGTGATAATATTTTTTGCAGGAAATTGATTATTCCTTTAGCGTTATTGCCTTATTTTCCCTACATGTTTATTACACCCTTATTTTCGCTAATCGCATCTCTGCTTTTATAAAAGTATAATATTTTATTGTTTACTGCGGTACTTAGAGTATTTTCTAATTAATAGGAATTCGAATCTCGGTATTATTTTCTGTACAATACCGGGTCAGGTGCTTCTGGGAGAATTCAAATAAGAACCATAATTCATATTTTTTCAAACTTGCTGATGAATATATGGCGCTACTTTAATTTTACTTTTATTTTTATTTTCTTATTGTTTCAGTTCATCTTGTGATGAACTTTGTAAAAAGGAACGTTGGAGATTTTTTTGTATTCAGGAATTTTAATAAATGAGAATTATCTCTTGGCTTTTATATGTGTATTCATTTTCCTTCAAATTGCTCAATATGATCCTGCGATATGTGAATACCCGATGTTGAGACAGTTCTCGTTGAACCGACATCGGGGTATCAGAGCAGGATTGAGCACATTTGAGAGGAAAGAATATATATATATATATAAATAAGGATAAGTTCATTTCAAAGAGATTAATCAACTTAGAATAATAGTACCATGTTAAGTCGGGAAGTGATAACTCTCTTTGCAATTAGATCGTGAAAGTACTAAAACAATATTTTTGTATTAATCATTTTGCCTTTTATAGATGGATCCCCACGATGAGATGATAGAGTATTTTGAGGATGAGGAGAGTAATGGTGACTCCTTGCACTCGGGTGTAACTGATCTGAGCTCAAATATGGACGCCCCCGTTGCAGGAGCAAAAAAAGATGCAATTGCTTTGTTGAAAAGTGCCGATAAACCATTTATAACAATCATAAACAAGAGGAAAATGACAACCTTGCTTAATACCATTAGTAGAGGAAAAATAACCATGCATCTCACCATTAAGGATAATAGTGAACTTTGTATTATTGATACAAGACGCTATGCAATTAACAAATGCAAGAGGAAAACCTTGACTTTTGAGTATTTCAAGAATGAATGATATGTTTGCTGTGTCAAAATTTTTTTTGATATTAAGTTTAGCACAAAAATACTTCTCATGATTTTTTTTTGAAAGTGTGGAGGATCTCCGTTACAAGAAGACTGACTTGGTGATAACACCCACTTGAATGAAAATAGCTTAGGCTATGTCAATAATGTACTGCAAGTGAGGTTTGAGTCTAGCCGCCAAAAGCTTGGCAATAAGTGTGTAAATAGTATTACAAAGCGAAATAGAACTCAAAGCTTGAATGTGATTGACAAGATGAGGTTTAGGAATGAGAGCAATAGCTGCTGTGTGCGTGATAGCCACTGGCAAATTGCTTTAGAGATGAAGAGGCTAACTGCACGACAAATTGGGTTCCCAAGCAAGCCCCGGATTTTAATATATAAGTCAGAAGAAAAGCCATCAGGACCCGACGACGCATTAATATCAATAGATTTTAACGTGCTAAAAATCTGTTCTTCAGACATAGGAGTAGGGAAATCAGCAAAAAAAAAAAATTCGAAGACAGAGTAGCGAGATGGACATGTAAAACCATTCAAATGTTTATTCTTATTGTAAAGGTTTATTTGCGAAATAAGCAGATCAGCTGTGTTGTCTTGATCCAGAACACCTTCCATAAGGTTAATATAGGCTTGCTTTTTTTTTTTTTTTTTGCAGTTGTTAATATGCTTATAAAGGAAACAAATATCATCTTCACCTCTTAAGAGCCATTTAATTTTAGCCCTATGCTTGATCCACTCTAGTTTTTTATAAAGATACTTTTTATTTAGGAGTACCTCCTCAATGGAGTCAGAGCTATCGAAAATGAAAATTTGTTTTGAGTAGAAATCAAGTGGGGTGGGTATGGATGAGGTGGAGGAGAGCACTCTTGATATTTTTTGTTTTGTTTATGAGAACCGAGAGAGTCACCTCTAACATTGTGTTTCCAAGCAGAGCTATTAATGTCAAAATAATTTTCATGATGCCTCCAATGATTTGAATAAGAGAACTGACATTTACTCTTATTTTGATTATGTAGGGATAAGAGAAGGGGCGCATGATCCGAAACACCCGGGCTATCAATTTTGTAAAAAAAATGAGAAAAGTAGGAATACCGGTTGGGGTTAACTAAAACTTGTTCAATTTGGCAAAAATTGGGTTATTCAATTGCTAGTTATACCAAGTAAATTTTGAACCAGTGAAAGCTAAATCCTCAAGTGAAGAATTGAAAGTAAAGGGACTAAGTTCCTCAGTTTGAGCGTCATAAAGAGTTGCTTCACCTTTCTTATCTAAGTAATGACGAACACAATTAAAATCTCTAGCAATAGCTCAAGGCTCATCAATATTATGGGATAAAGAGATCAGAGAATTCCAAAGCTCCACCCTTTGAGAATTGAGATTGTAAGCATAAACATAGGATAGTAGGCAAATTTTTAATTGAATTTTGCCATGAGTGTATTGAGCATGAATTACAATAAGGTTTAAATGAATTTTTGTAGTAATCCATTTGATGAGGATTCGACCCGAATGGGCTATATTGAAGTTGTAGCAGCACCCCATATTGTCAAAGAATTGCCATTTGGATTGGATAAAAGGATTGGAGAAGTTGATGTTGCTGATTTTGATTTCTAGACAATCAATCAAAATAAGCATAAGTTTTTGGATAAGGTTTTTGCAAGCATTAATATGGGTATCAGAGTTCAACCCATGGAAATTCCAATAGAGAATGGGAAACTCAGACATAAGAAAAAAAAATTATAGCTATAACAGCAGAGCAAAGAGAAAAGGAATAAGAGGATTTATGGCTCTGAGTTAATTGAAGAGACAAACGAAAATATAAGGCTAATCAAGAGCCGAATTACGGTAGCCCACGACCGACAAAAAAATACCATGACGCAAAGCACAAAATGTTAGAATTTCAAGTTGGTGATCATGCTTATCTAAAGGTTAGTCCTATGAAAGAAATACATTGCTTTGGAGTTATTGGTAAGCTGAGCCCCAGATATGTTGGACTTCGAAGTAACTGCAAAAATTGGAAGCTCAGCTTATAGACTTAAACTTCCTGAAAGATTTTATGCCGTGCACAGTGTTTTCCACATTTCAGCACTCCGCAAATGCCTCTAGAAATCCACTCAACAAGTTTCCGATTCGACAGTCGAAATTTAGCTTGATTTGACTCATGTTGAGAAGCCTCTTCAAACTATCAAGAAGGACCGTTGTAAATTAAGAAGTAGAACGATCCCAATGGTTAAAATTTAGTGGCATAACCATACTGCAAAGGAAGCCACGTGGGAAAAAGAAGATATGCGAAGAAAGTATCCAAAGTCTTTGTTTTGTTCTTATGATGTCGAAGACGATATTGTTTTTAAGTAGGGGAGTTTGTAATGACCCATTGTCGTTACTTCGCTAAATTAGGTCAAATCATGCATCAGAAATCAGGATCCCGGGGAATTTTGAATTACGACAAACAAAAATACCAATAGATAGAAATAACTTTTAGATCAAAATGCCCTAGTTTGAGAGAAATTTGGATAACTAAAACTCTCGCTTTAATTTTTGAATTATTTAAATTCAATAAATTGAGAAAATTAAATATATGTCCGAAATTCATCATTTTTCGTGTCATTATTTAAAAGATGCTCGAGAAGTTTCATAAATTTCGGAGCGCCGGTTCGATCTCAATTAATTTTCAAAGTTTAAAACTTCAGAAATTAATTAAAAATAAAATACTGCTCTGAATCAAAAATTTTTTGCGCAAGGGTGTTCGTTACATCATAACACACATCGATATCAAGTTTCATTATTTTGGGACGCCAAACAGCGAAAAAGTGCGAAAAATTTAAGTTTACGTAATAATTTAAAAACATTCCTTGAGAATTTTCTTTCCCCCACTCCCGATCCTTTTGCACCTGCGCTACTTTGGCGAGCGAAAAAAGCTTCAGTGCCAGAGCGCCAAACAACGCCCATCCTGCGTCGTTTTTGGCGCAGGTTGTCGGCCCACTTGGTCAACCCCCTCCTCTCCTGCGCTTATATAGCTCCCCTCCCCTCCTTCCCCGCATCCCTCTTGCAGCCTTCCCAAACCTTCTATCCCCTCTCGTTCCTTAAGCCAGCCAGCCCCCCACCTCCTGCCAATCAGCCCTCCTGCTGCTGCCAGCCAGCGAACTCAGCCGGCCAATGGCCACCACGGCCAGTCGTCCGGACTCCCTCAATTTTTCGGCAACACTATCCTAGAAGAGAGGAGATGGAAAAAGGGAGAAAAAATGAGAAAATTTTTGCTTGTTTTCTTTATTTCTTCATTCCTTTTATTTTATTTACATATATTTAATAAATCATTATTATGAAATTAATAAATTAGATATTCATATTATTATTATTCTCATTAATTAATAATGGGAATAATACAAATACTATAAAATAACTATTATTTCCATTTTTGTTAATTTAATTCCAATCATTTCTATTCTATTTTCTTTTCATTATTATCATAATAATAACGTTATTGCTACTTAACGTAAAAGCGAAAGAAAAATAGAATGGAAAAGAAGATAATATTTACTCGTAAGAATATTTTGGCTATAAGCTAATTTAAAATATCAAAATCTAAATACAAATTCAATTGAACTGTTGCACTCTTGAACTTAAAGAAAAAGGTACACAGTCGATGATATGTATTATTTTTTGCACTTTATTGATGCTTTGATTCTCTTTGAGCTAAATTCGTATTAAAGTTTGGTTGGTTGTTCGGAACCAACATCCCTTTTATAACGTGGTTGTTATTAGAAAAATGACATCAGTAATATTCGTGGGTTATTGGAAAAATGACATCAGTAACATTTATGGGTTGTTGGAAAAATGACATCAGAAATATTTGTGGGTTGCTGAAAAAATGATATCAGCAATATTCGTGGGTTACTAGAAAAATGACATCAGTAATATTTGTGGGTTACTGAAAAAATGACATCAATAATATTGAATAAAAAATAACATCAATAAAAATTTATAAACTATGAAAACAAAGGCTTCACCTATTGAGTAACCCACTTAATAGATGAAATCTAACTTAAGTATTAGTCCTAACTCTTTTGGAAGATCTTAAGGGATTAAGATGAACACTTAAGCTCCATTCCTAACTCTTTAGGAAGATCTTAAGGGACTACAATGAACACTCAAGCTCCATTCCTAACTAATGTTATAAGAAAGATTGAGGATGGATTAAGAAGGTTCAAAAAAGAGGTATGATGTGAGATGAATCTCACATCATATAGCTAATAATCTATTTAAAATTTTCTTAAGGAAGAAATTTAGGGTTTTACATGAAATTTTGATTAAATGCTTATACCATTCAATTTAACTTCTAAATCCCTTTAATTACTTTAGCACTTAGAATACGATTATACAGTTTAAGAACACTTAAATCTAAATTTGGGCAGAATGATCATTTTGCCCTTCTTAAAGGTTTAAAAAGTTACTTTTTGATTTATAGCTCTAAATTAAAAAATTTTAGTGGCAAATGGTTACTTACTGTCTAACATGAAGATAAACAGTAAATATACAAAATTTGAATAATTACTAAGCTTTATGAGCTCAATTTAAGAAAAATAACTCTTAAGGGCAAATTGGTAATTTGTCTTAATAAAATCTTAATTTTCTGTCAATTTAATAATGCTTATTGTCTAAGGGTTTCATTGAATCTAAAATTACTGAATTCTGATATGTATTGGCTAAGTTATAGCCAAAACAAGACTAGGGTTCTAAAATGAAAATTAGGGTTTCTTAAGAGGGGTCAAAATTTAGTAAATTTAGTGGTTATAGTTTTTCCATAACTCACTAAGTACTTTAACTGAGAGTAGATTCAATTTGGACTTTATTTGATCAAATTATGACTTAATTAGGGTTAGGTGATTAGTGAGTGATTAGTAAAATTAATCACAGAATCACTAATCCAATCACACCACAAGGTTCTAATCTACTCTATGAGCTATCATAAACTTGAATTACTAAATTTGGATCACTAATTGTGCTAATATTCACTAATCAAGTTTTAGGGTGATTAGGCGTGATTAAGAGATCTAGTCATCAAATCTTAATTATTTTTGTAGTTTATTGATTATTAGGTCTTCCTATTTAAAATGGTATATTAAAAGACCTATTTTGGAGCTCAATTGATCAAGATATGATCAATTGAAGATTTCATGAAATTAGGTTAATTAGGGTTAGGTCTTAAAAGTGATTAGTCAAAATATAATCCAAATAGAGAAATGAATACTATCAGATCAATCTAAAGGTTTTCCTGATTACTTTAAGACCCATATTGGCTATGTTTGGATGAGTGTGTGCAAAGATATGATCATTTGAATTCTAGAAGTATTTAGGTCAAAATGTGGGGATCCTAAATATCACTATGCAAAATATAAGCCCTACTCGAAATTGAATAGCACCAAAATGATCTTCTATTTTTGCTGATCATAATGGTATATAATTTTACTATGATTGGATTAGTAGATTTAAATTTATGAATGATTGAATATTTATGATTAATTGATTTAATTAATTTAACATTTATTTAATCCAATTATTAATCCTTAATAATGCGGCTTTAAATCGGCATGCGGGTCCCACAGCTTCAGAAGCGGGACACGTGGAAGGCGCAGCGCGGTCGGGCCAAGCAGCTACTCCCAAGTCGAGTAAGACCCGAAAACATATTGGGCTTCTTCATCTCTCCCAAGCTGCGGACGAGAGAAATTAGGGTATCTCCCTAATTGATGATCGCAGCACCTCCAAAGACAAAACGCAAGCTGAACGCAAGCTCTTGATCCACACTTCCTGACGAGCTAAGGATCTCGAGACACGCCGGTCTCTAATACTCAAACCTATGATGCCCTAATCTGCGAAGGCAGAATTCCTAAAGTAGCGATGCATTCAAATATGATTCGATCATTAGTTTGATGATCGATTCTATCCTATATAGATTCACTTGTCTAATGTGAATTCTTATTTCTGCGTAGCATATCATTCAAAGTTAATTGATTAGGCGTTACAATGTGATGGATTGAGATTAATGCACAAACGAAAATAGAGTTTAAAACGTTCGATTAACTGAATCAATCATACAGAGATTGATTTAAAATATCGAATATCATTTATGCAATACAAGAATGATTGATATACCTTTATAGAATTTGAATTCGAAACATAGGAAGATACATCTATGGATTGATTGAGATCGAACTCAGTTGAATTCAATCAGCCCATAAGAAAAATATAACTTGCATAGATAGATGATTGAACAATTTCACCAAATTATAAAGAGCAGCAGAATTGATTGCAAGCTTTGGTAAGAACGGGTACCCTTTTTATTTTGATGGCTTGGATTCGATTAGGTCTTCGTCAGAAGCTCTCTTGACTACTGTAGGTCCCAAATCGCGTAAAACAGCAAGAAAGGTTGATCGAAAGTCTTAATTGGGTGTTTTAGCGGTGCTTAATGGCGGTGGAAGGCGCTACCTGCAGCGAGTAGGGCTCTGCGTGCCGCGTGCTGCGCTCGCTCTACGTGGAGGATCAAGTGGGGAAGAAGTAGCTCCGTCGTCTGATCTAATGATCAAACAGCTTGGATGAGCCGTTTGATTAGCCGACGCGATTAAGAAGGAAGAGACAGTGCTCAGAGAATTTGACAGGATCCGTTAAATACTAATAATTAACTTATTATTTAATTAATTTTCAACTAATTTTTTTAATTAAAATTTAAATAATTAAAGCATTCTAAAAATTTCTGATAAATCACCCCTAGCTAATTGAGAGGTAAGGAACACAATGGCGAAAACGGATTTTGGTTTCGACGACTATTTAATTTTCTCATTTTTTGGGTATTTAAAATATATTAAAATATTCGTCAAAAATTCAATGACTTCCAAATGCATCCAAAACATCACCCCTAGCTAATTTGGGGGTGATGAGCACAATGATGAAGTTGGATTTTTGATTTGAGGTCAATTTAAATAGGTCAATTTCTAGGGTTTTTGGAAATTCTCAAAATCAGAATTTGATCTATTTGACTCGTACTTTAGGCTAGGTCTTTGTAGTGAGTTCCTAATGACTTAGTGTGAGGACCCGTGTCGGGTCAGCGGGAGCTAATCCGGCATCGGTTGCTGTGGGTGTGATAAAATAATAGCAATAAGTCTTCTAGCCGCATGATCATATTGAGTGATTTAAGAGACAAATATATAGACATCAAATATAACTTATTTATTCATTAATTCACAAGTCTTGGATACAAAGATTAAAATAAAATAAAAGTTATAAACTGTTAAAAACAAAATAAAAAAGAAAGCGGTGGATCAGCAGGTAGCAGTATCAGCACTGCTCAGTTCTTAGCACCTTTCCTCGGGGATGAATTCCTGATATGGGTACATTTCAAAAGTGCAGGTATTCGAATACCAGTTAGTTGTGAAACTAAGTACTGATAGATGTCATATTTACAAATGTTAAATAATAAGCAAAATAATTAATCATTTGATAGGAAATAAAAGCTGTACGAACTTGCCATTGCAAACCGTTTCAATTGCACTTGAAACTTAGCATAAAAATAATTGCAATCACAAAAATAAATACAGAATTTTAGCGTTTGATATCTGAGGCAAAATATAATTTTGTTGGGCAAGTACAAAATCGAGGAAAAAGGGGATTTATTTTTGTGTTACATATCTAAACTTTTTCCCTCTATAGCTGCCCCCCTCAAAGGCTTATCAGTATAGGCTCTTTATGACTCCCAATGCCAGACAGCCTCGCCCTAGCGGTTGTCTGATCAGACAAAAAGTATAAATCAACATGGAATTCTTGCTTCTCACTTATCCAAACTTGTTCATATATCATTTTATGTGACTTTAAAAAGCACTTTTATCAAATTTGTACGATGCTGAGCAAAATACATATTTAAACAAGAGTAATAAAAGATATCTGGTACCTTGTTTTATAAGTTCAAAAGTTCAACAGTTCAAATGAGTGACAGTTTGCTCAATCTGTATTTAGTTTTTTAATATTTTAAATTAGCCTTTTTAGGCAATATTATTATCTTCGTTTCTATTATGTTTCTCTTTCATTTTCTCAACTTGATAAAAGTCCGTATTTATAAGTTACTGATGTGGCAATAATATTTATAATAGTATTATTATTATCATTTTAATAATAATAGTGATAATAATAATGTATGAAAGTCATAATGGAATTGACTGTATAAATTGGAAAATATTATAATAATAATAGTAATAATAAGAAAATAGAAATGACAGAATAAAAATGCTTGAATTGAAATAGACAGTATGAAAATAATAGTCATTTTCAGCATTTGTACAGTTGTTCATTATTAATTAATGATATCAATAATAATGCAATGATATAATATACTAGTATATTTATTAATAGGAAATGAAGAAAATAAAATATTAAAAATATCATATTATTTTCTTCTTCTTTTTCTTTCTCTTAAACTTATCTTCTTACATGGATTGGAGTTGCTGAAAAAGATGGAGGGAGGCCGAACGTGGCGGAAGGCAGCTGGCAGGAGGCTGCCGGGGCAGCGGGGGCAGGCTGGCTGGCTAGCTGTTGACCAGCCGAGGGAGGGCTGCCGCAGGAGGGGCTGCTGGCTGGTAGGGCTGCAGTAAGAGGGGCTGCTACTGGCCGACTGCTTGCTGGAGGGCAGGAAGGAGAGGCTGGGCTGCTAGTGGCTGTGGGAGAGGAAGGAGAAGGGAGGGCTGGTTGCTGGAGGCTGGGTAGGGGCTGCCGGCTGTGGTGAGGGAGCTGGTAGGGGCTGGGGTTGCTGTTTGAGAGGAGAAGGGATGGCTGGTAGTGCTTAAATAGAGAAGGGAGAAAGGGAGAGGAATGGAGCAGGATAATGGTCGACTGCTTGCTGGAGGGCAGGAAGGAGAGGCTGGGCTGCTAGTGGCTGTGGGAGAGGGAGGAGAAGGGAGGGCTGGTTGCTGGAGGCTGGGCAGGGGTTGTCGGCTGTGGTGGGGGAGCTGGTAGGGGCTGGGGTTGCTGTTTGAGAGGAGAAAGGATGGCTGGTAGTGCTTAAATAGAGAAGGGAGAAAGGGAGAGGAAGGGAGCAGGATAATGGGATAAGTGGGGGGTTTAAAGCGCCATTAAGGCGCTAATTAGCTCCTGTATGGGCGGAAGAACCTTCTGCCAAGCGGAGGAATTTAGGGGGAGAGAGAAAAGAATTTCTTAAAGAAATTCTTAAAAATTACTTAAACTTAAATTAATTTTATTTTTCCGTCGATTGGCATCCAAATACAATAAAACTTGACACTGAGGTGTGTTATGACATTACGAACACCCTCGCACAGAAAATTATTTATTTGGACAAATATTTTATTTTATATTAATTTTTGAGGTTTAAAACTTCAAAAATTAACAACGATCAAACTGGCGTTCAGAATTTGATGAAACTTTTCGATAAACTTTTAAATAATATATTTAACACAACGATACTGAAAATGATGAATTCAGACACGTATTTCATTGTTCTTGATTTTTAGAATTTAAATAATTCAGAAAATAAAGCGGGAGCTTCCGTTATTAGGATTTTCCCAAACTATGACACTTTGATCTTAAAATTAATCTTATCTAAGGGTATTTTTGTTTGCCCTAATTCGAAATTCCCCAGGTCCTGTTGTTTGAGGCGAGTTTTAACCTAATTCGAAAAGTAATGACATTGGGTTGTTACACTTAGTTAGTGTACAGGAACCACAATTAGGACTTGATTTAATCTTAATTGACCTAAGTAACAATCTGGGCTGTTACAAAAGTAGGAAAAATAGTTAGCCAAATAATCAATAGCTTTTCAATGATTTATTTTGCGGTTGTTATCCCATTACAATACTCATTACATTTTCATAAAAGGTAAATCATAAAAAGACAATACATTTAATGTCAGTCGGTTAATTAGTGCACAACAACGATATTCATATTGCATAAAACTGTTTCTCCAGCTTTCATAGGTAGGCGCACATACCCGTGTGTCCGGCCACATGGCGCCTTTCTTTGGGCTTGATGTTGTTGCTACTTGAGACTCCAATTTTCAATCCCCGTGTGTGAAAACTCTTGTCAGCACTTTTCTTGAGCTTTATGTCCGAGGACCCACAGAACACTTAACAAATTGGGTTGCCTTCAGTTGTTCCTTGACCGAGTCAGCTGCCTTTTTGATGATCGTCTTCTGATCGTTCGTTCATCACAATCTAGAGTCTTTCTTGACTAAGTTCGAGGCTCAAAAACTTTATTTACAACCTAGCTTTTTGGCTTGGCACTTACAAATTAGGCTCCACTGACTTCTTCAATGGTCGTTTGCTGATGTATCAGCCAATGGAAGTTTGTTTAGCTTCATGGTTAAGCTCTTGATTACAGGTGTGGATATTGCGGAATCAAGCCCAATTGGGTCTACCTTAGCCGACTTGAAATAAATTTTTTTTGAAACTTTGGTTCAAAACTAATCTCTTTTATACTGTCAGTGGGTGCTTATTTGATGTAAATAAATAATTGTTCTAAAACTTTTTAAAATAGTATTGCTCAAGTTTTATATATGTAAACAAAGATGACTTGGTGCTGTTCTTAAAATTTTTTCAAAATAGTTATATATTTGGTAATATAAATTTTAGAATCCTTGCAAACTATCTCGCCTAGGGTAGATCCCCTATCAAACGATGGGCTGGGCTAGATTAAAGGGTATAGATCAAGTTTGATCTTTAGGCGAAGTTGGGTCAAGGCCTACAAAAAGGGGTTGGCATGACCTGGCCCAAACTTGACCTAACCTTGTCCTTGACTAGGCCTATTGTTGAACAACTGCCTAAAAATAATAAATTTCCTAATAATACTCAAAAGCTTAAAAACATTTAAAAATATACTAGAAATGTTTCATATGATGAATATTTATGGTGATTGCTTTTAGTTATTTTGCTTTTCCTAAATTATATAAATAGTTTTCTCAAAATTGATTAGAGCCGCCTGACCTTTCAAAAAGCAGGGCAATTTTTTTTTATAAGTTAGCTGAAGATTTTTTTTGGTTAATTATTAAAAATATCAGCCATTCTAAGGTCAGTTATCAAAATAATAATCAACCTCTCCCCACTAACTTTCAATTAACCTTTTATTTTCCTAAAAAGATAATATATATGCTTTATATTTTTGACATATTTCTTTAACTATAGGATTTGGTAGAACTTGAATGCAAGATTTGGGCAAGCAAAGGCATGAATATAGCATATGAGGTCAGAGGCAATAGGAAGGGATACAAGGCAGGTGCATTGAAAGAAGGGCTGGAGCATAGTTATGCCCAACAATGTGACTACGTTGTGATATTTGATGCTGATTTTCAACCAGAATCTAACTTTCTCGCCAGGACCATCCCTTTTCTGCTTCATAATCCAAAACTAGCTCTTGTTCAAGCATGTTGGGAGTTTGGTAAGTTCTGTCTTTATTGAAAATATACTCATTGCAATTGGTTTCTAGACATTTAACTTACTAAACAGCCATGCGACAATGGATGCAAATTTCTATATATCTATCCTCTTAAATGTGCTATGCAACTCAATACAGCCCAATACGTTTCTCAAACACGATTAAAAAAAGGGCAAATGAAGACAAGCTAATTTAACTGTATATTAGATAAAATCATTATTTGATATTTGGATTTAATTCACAGACCATTGGGCTATATATTGTGCCATTTTTTGTGTACTATAACAGCGTCATTTTCTTATGCCTCTAGCATGCACTAGATGTCAAAACCCAAATTTTTTTCAATTTTATTATCAGGAATGGTGGAACTGCAAGTTCTTTTACATTAGTGATTTTGTTCAGTGAGCTATTTTAGCACTCCAAGAATATTACTGCTTCTCATTCTAGACTACCTTGGCATGGTTGCAATGCTGTTTTGAAACCGTTAGATTTTAGTTCAATGAATCTAACTATGAATCTGGACACCATTGGGCTATATATTGTGCCATTATTTGTGTACTATAACAGCGTCATTTTCTTATGCTAACATGCACTAGATGTCAAAATCCCAAAAAAATTTTCAATTTTATTATCAGGCGTGGTGGAACTGCAAGTTCTTTTACACGAGTGATTTTGTTCAGTGAGCTATTTTAGCACCCCAAGAATATTACTGCTTCTCCTTCTGGACTACCTTTGGCATGGTTGCAATGCTATTTTTAAACCGTTAGATTTTAAATCAATGAATCTAACTATGAATTTGTTGCTGTTCGCTCAATGAATGGGCTATGGATTAATCTTATGTTTAGGCGATATATAAAAGTAAGTATGAATGTATTGGTATATTGTGTAACTTCATTAAGGGGAAGGGTTCTCATGTCAAAGTATTGTAGCGCTGTCATCCAAGCCATGGAAATTGAGTAAATTACACAGGATATTACTGTATTGGTTGAGGAAGTTGAGCCTTCTTCCTTTGTTACTGAACTTATTTCTTCGATGCTGTTTCATTGGTTGGTTTGCCAGACCTGGGAGGAGAGTGCTCTTCTCTGCAATTGGAGTTGGCAGTTGTTATTCATCAGGAATTTTTGTGAAGTCCTTGCATGTAAGTATTATACTTTCGATTTGAGCCATCCTTGTGGTGGCATAATTTCTTGCGACGAGAGAATCTGAACTTGCTTTTCTGCTGCCATGTAGAAAGCATGCTTTGTTAGGCCTCTCTTCTTGTCAACCATTTTGCATGCAACTTTGGTATATTTCTAGATGTAATTCTTAGGAGTATCATTATCTCCTTGTTGGTGTTTGAAAAAAGTTTGAGTGTAGACGAGACTTACTTGAGGCAGAGAAATGTGTAATTGATTCTATGGAAGGCTGATGGAATGATCAAATGTTATACCAGGTGATGCCTTGAACTACTTTTTTGCAATCTTCTTAATTGTTATAGACAACAGTCGATTCTTTTTCTTTAATGGGTGTTATACAGAGCATGCTGTTATCAAAGTGGTTCATGTGATCCATCAAATTAGTTACTCTTTTGTAAAACTTGATGGCCACTCTTATTTAAGAAAGAGCTTCTCTCATCTTCTCTTTTAGGATCATCTTTGTGAAAGTAAACTGCTGAGATCGTAACTTCCCTGGCTAATGTGTGTTTGTTATGTTGAGGGAAACTTCCGGACAAGAGCTTTTGGAAGAAGGCACTGTTAGACTAGGCTAAGCACTCAACAAAAGAATTAGAGAAATCAGTTGCAACAAATGAATGTAAGAAATATTAATAGAAAAATTCTAAAAGAAAATTACAGGAGAGGAAGAAATGGCTGCACTATGAGTAACACATGGGAGAAATGTTCAATGGTTTGTTGCCTTAATTCTTTCAAGTAATCTAATATATAATGGAGGATTAGAGCAATGGAAAACAAAAGAAAATCACAAGCATGCCCCATAATGTATAGGTTTTAAGGCACTACTCTTGAATCCTCACAGGGACAGTTTCCTTGGCCCCTGCAACCTAATCAGCATGTTGATCGCCGCCAAACGGTGCTGCTACCTTCTAGGACCCTAGTCTGCCGCGACGTGCTGGGCTCAAAGCAAATTCGAGGCTACATATTTGAAACAGATTGTAAATATCTTCAACGAGACTCAATAAGTTATTGTTAATGTCGGGGTGAGGAGTCTTTTTCATCATTGCAAGGAGTCTTTTTCATTATAGTGCATTTGTTGTCATCATTAATAAGCATGTTGACTATCAAAATCACGGCAGAGTTATCTTGTTTCCTTTAGTGACCAAAGTTGTCAAATATATTATTTATTTTTAATGATGCTAATTGATGAGTTGTGCGCATAGTTGATGGCTTCTTTTCATGTGAGCAAAGATTTTCGCATATGGTGTTAGAAAAGTTATGAATTGAGAAAACTCATTAAACAGAGAGTTTCCTGGGAACTTGTTTGACGCGTGTATATTCAAGTAGGCAATGAGAGTGCATTACAATGGAGTTCACACCTCACATAGTTATCTATGAGGAGCACATATGTATGCATATTTTATCACATGACCAGTGATAATGGAATGATCATAAATAATGAAACACAATGATTAATATTAGCTCAATGTTGTCACATGCATCTATTGTAGTGTAGTTTAGATCAAAAGTTGCTAAAACAGTTAACCTTGTACCAATGATTAGTTGGTCTTTTTTATATGCAAATATTGTGAGAGGTGAAGAAACTAACTGCTTAGAGTTAATGGCTCCTTTTCTTCATGTGTGCAAAGATTTTCTCATATGTTGCTAAAAAGTTATGAATTGAGGAAATTCATAGGAGAGTTTCTTGAGAACTTGTTCAGTACATGAGGATTCAAAGAGTTGAACATGAGCGTATTTGTAACGACCCAAAACCGTTGTATTGCAAATTAGGGCAGAATCCCGCCTTAGGAATCAGGATCCTGGGGAATTTCACTTTAGGGCAAACAAAACTACCAATTGATAGAAACAACTTTAAGGATCAAAGAGCCCTAATTCAGGAGAAATCTGGAAGACAGAAGCTCCCGTTCTATCTTCGAAATTTCTAATTTCTGAAAATTAAAAACATTGAAATACGTGTCCAAATTCATCGTTTTCAGTGTCGACGTGTTAAGTATATTATTTAAAAGTTGCTCGAGAAAGTTTCATCAAATTCTGAGCATCGATTTGATCGTGGTAAAATTTCAAAGTTTTAAACCCCTAAAATTAAAATAAAATAAAATTTTGCTCCGAATCAAAATTTTTTGGCGCGAGGGTGTTCGTCATGTTGTAACACATCTCGGTGTCAAGTTTTGTTGTATTCGGATGACGAACACGGGAATTTGAGAAGATTTTAAATTTAAGTTTTTTTTTTATTTTTTTCCTCTGTTTTCTTCATACGCCCCCCCCTATTTTCTTGATCGCACGGAGCGATCATTTCTCCCGCGCCAGGCGGGAGAAACTTCCGCACCAGGCGGAAGCCTGGCGCATGTTCGGCGCCTGCCTGCACCGATTTTGGCGCAGGTTGTCGGCCCAGAGGGCCGACCCTGTCTCTCGGCCCCACTCCCGCCCTCTGGCGGGAGAAGCTTCCGCGCCAGAGCCTCTGGCGCGTGCGCCAGGCGCCAATTGGCGCACGTTGTGGCGCCTTTCCGTGCGCCTATAAAACCCCCATCCCCTCTCCTCTTCTCCCCACACATTCAGTAGCCTCTTCCCCTCTCCCCTCCTCAAATCACAGCCAACCCTCCTCCTTCCGGCAGCCCCGACAGCCCTTCCAGCCTCCTTCCAGCAGCCCGGCAGCCCTTCCAGCAGCCCGGCAGCCCCCGACAGCCCTTCCAGCCACCTTCCAGCAGCCCGGTAGCCCCTTCCAACCTCCTTCCGGCAGCCCGGCAGCCCCGACAGCCCTTCCAGCCCCCTTCAAGCAGCCCGGCAGCCCCCGACAGCCACTTTCCGCAGCTTCTAGCAACCCGGCAGTCCCCGGCAGCACCTTCCGTTAGCCCTGCAGCCCCCGACAGCCCCCGCAGCGGCTCCAGCAACCTTTCGGCCAACCCGTTCCAGCTTCATTTCGTGTGCCGGCAATCCTAAATCTAAGGTAAGGGAAAGAAAATTGAAAGAACTCGTTCGCTTTCTCTTAATTTAATTATTCTCACTATCAAATTTTTAGCTAGTCATACACAATAGAATTATCCTCATTAATTAATAATGGGAACGATTCAATGTGTTATAAATGACTACTAATTTCTATTTGTCAATTCCGTCGATTATTTTGACTTTTTCGTTATACATTAGTATGATAATCATAAAGACACCTTAACAACTGCTTTAATAGCAGCTTAATTTAAATGAACTTCAAAAGCAGAAGAAGACAAACAGAATAAAAGAATCAAAAGCTAACTTAAAAATATCGGGAACTTAAAATGCAGATTGAGTGAACTGTCACTCATACGATCTGTTGAACTTCTGAACTAAAAGATTAAAGGTACCCAGTATATGACTTGCATTACATATTGCAATTTTTCTATTACTGCTTTGCTTCGCATATTTGCTTTGAGCCGAATTTTGTTTTGAAGCTTGGTTGGTTGTCCGGAACCAACGTAATATCATTCGGGGTTGTTACCGGAAAATGACATCGGTATCATTCGGGGTTGTTACCGGAAAATGACATCGGTATCATTCGGGGTTGTTACTGGAAAATGACATCAGTAACATTCGGTGTTTTTGCTGGAAAAATGACATCAGCAACATTCGGGGTTGTTATTGGAAAATGACATCAATAACATTCGGGGTTGTTACTGAAAAAATGACATCAGTAACATTCGGGGTTGGTTACTGGAAAATGACATCAGTAACCGTTATTTTATGATAAATATTTGTTGCAGGAAGTTACTCGCTTATTTTACGCAGTTGCCTTACCTATCCTGCATTTTTATCTCTGCTAAACGCGTTTTCGTAAATTAATTTGTTATTGTATACTGCTGTACTTAGAGTATTCTCTAATTACTGGGAATTCAAATCCCGATATTGTTTTCTGTACAATACCAGGTCAGGTGCTCCTAGAAGAGGTTAAACAAGAACCTTAGCTTTCAAAAGATCAACAACGGCGTTGAAATGCTTATTTTGTTTTTGTTTTCTTTTTTTGTTTTGTACGATGATGGAACTTGTAATAAGAACTTTAGATAAATGAAAAATATAATTTACTTTTATATGCGCATTCTTTTCTCTCAAATTGCTTGATATGATCCTGCGGTAAGCAGTTACCCAATGCCAGAACGGTTTCTACTGAATTGGCATCGGGCCCTCACAGTTGGTATCAGAGCAGGATTAAGCATATCTGAGAGGAAGAAATATATATATGAAAGTAAAAGTATATTCATTAAGCAAATTAGAAGATATATATAATGCTTCATTACGATCTGATTATGATAACGCTAAAGCATCATGTACGTGTTAATCTTTTAGATGGATCCTCGTGATGAAATGGTCGAGTACTACAAGGATTGGGAGATTGGCCGTAATCCCTCTGACTCCGAAATTACAGATGTTAGCGTCAACATGAATACTCCTGCCGAAGAATCTAAGATTGAGGTTCTAACAGAAAAGCTGGAAAATGTAGAAGAAACATTAGCCTGGTGGTTATCAAGGTCTGGGAACAGGATAAGAGATCTTGAGGTAGAGGTGCAAGAGCTGAAAGGGACGCTACAGGGGAGGATGACCTCTCTTGAATGGGAGGTCAAGAGAAATGATGACGTGAAAAATCGTCAGATCATTCGGCTTCAGGACGAGCTTTATCAAGTTAGAAAACTCATAAAGTTTGGCAACATGATTGCCGCTACGTCTAAGGGAAAGGGGATAGTCAAGGACCTCGGAGAGTCCTCAAAAAGGAGGAAATGTAGTCCTGAATCCTCCAATTAGTTAAAATAAGAAGTTAGATTTTTTTTATCTTTTTGTTGCATTCAGTAAAGAATTAGTCTTACTGATAATGCAATCCTCTTTTTGTACAAATTTATTATTAGATAAAGTTTTATTTGAATCTGAAAAATGAAATCTTATATATCATGATTAATTGTTTGTGTATTCGGCAAGTTTCAAACCGCCCCTAAAACCCCAACTTTATCACTCCAAACAGATGGATTCCGAGGAAGGCTTCCTCTCAGTACCCGCCGAAGCCCCAGTGAAAACCACGATCTCCTCCTCGACAGCAGACAATAGGACGGATCGTCTACTAGAAGTTGTCTTACTAGCCCTCTCCAATCAAGGCAAAGCTTCCACCTCCCTGCTCTCAGCAGAAGCCCCTCACGAGCAAAAAGTGCGAGTGGACAATGCCCTCCAGGCCTTCCTCAAACTCAACCCTCCTACTTTTAACGGCTCGGCCAGACCCATGGAGGCCGAAGACTGGATCCAAGCCGTGGAAAGCAAGCTAGACAGCTTGAAATGTCCATCTAGCGAGGAGGTTAGACTAGCAAAATACTTGTTAGAGGGTGAAGCGGAGAGATGGTGGAGGATCACGTTTGAGACAACCTTTAAAGGCTTCAGTCTTGAGGACGTGTCATGGGCGGAGTTCACAACCGCATTCAGAAGTCGTTATATTCCCCATTCCGCCCAAAGAATACTAGAAAGCCAATTTATAAGGGTAGCTCAGGGTGATCGATCTGTAGCAGCCTACGAGACGGAGTTTACGAAACTCTCTCGTTATGCACCGAAGCTGGTGGACTGCGAAGCTTCAAGGTGTAGTAGATTTTTGGAAGGCCTAAAAGACAGCATTCGCACTAACTTAATTTCTTTGAGGCATACAAATTTTGCGGATCTGTTGGACTGTGCGACAATGCTGGAGCACAACGAGCAGGTGATTGCGGAACGACAAGGGAAGAGACCAATCACCTCTAATGGGAACCAGGAGACTTTCAAACGTCCCTGCTACCCTCTTCCAGCAAGGGCATACCAAATGTCTGCAGAAGCTCCCAAGACCACCGAAGGCGGAGCATGTGATCGACCTCACCCTGGTGGGAGATGCTACCACGGGCAGAACTGCTGCTTTAATTGTGGACGCACCGACCATGGTTGCCATTTTTGTATCGCCAAGAGGACGGTAGATGGTGATATTATCCATGGGGCAAGATCTGCCCCAAGCCAGAATTCAGCACCAATAACCTCCCCCGCCAATAATCGTCGAAGGGGAACTGCTTCTAGGCAAGTCGCTTCGACAGCAGCACCTACCCAAAGGAATGGTCAGGCCCCTCGAGCCACCGTTCCAGCAAGGATATACACTCTTACCCCTTTCATAGCACCCGACGACAGTAATGTGGTGTCAGGTACACTTTTCTTTATTTCATCATCACGCTTGCTTAAACTTTTTGTGATAATTATATCCTTTTTAATTAGGCACCATACAAATTAATAGCGAACCTGTTAGCGTTTTGTTCGATACGGGAGCGAGCCACTCCTTTATTTCAGAAAATTGTGTTAAGACCCTAAATATTTCGTGTTGCAATCTAACCAGCACCCTCAATATTGGATTGCCTTCCGGTGCCACCATGAGTGCTCAACAGTTTTGTATTTGCAACATTCATATTAATAATGTAGTTTATAAGGCTACTCTACAAGTCCTTCCTATAAAGAATTTCGATATTATTTTGGAGATCGATTGGTTAAGTATGCATGCAGCAGTCATTGACTGTCAGAAGAAGAAAATTACTTTTAAGAAAGAAAGGAAGCCAAAAGTATTCTTAGGCAGATTAAGTATTAACATTTCTCTAATCAGCGCACTTAAGGCCGAGAAGTTAATCCACAAGGGGTGCGAGGCCTACCTAGTCTCTTTGATAAATAAGCCGGGTGAAAACATCTCTTTATCAGAAACCAATGTTGTAAAAGATTTTCCTGATGTTTTTCCCGAGGAACTACCTGGTCTACCTCCAATAAGGGAAGTAGATTTTCCTATTGAATTAGTACCTGGGTCGCAGCCTCTGTCTAAAGCACCTTACCGTCTAGCCCCAAAAGAACTGCAAGAACTTCACGAGCAATTGCAGGACCTAATTGAAAAAGGTCTTATTAAGCCCAGCGCGTCACCATGGGGAGCTCCAGTTCTTTTTGTAAAGAAAAAAGATGGGTCAATGCGGATGTGCATCGACTACCGGGAATTGAACAAAATAACCATAAAAAATAAGTATCCGCTTTCTCGAATCGATGATCTATTCGATCAACTCGCCGGGGCTGAAGTCTTCTCAAAAATAGACTTACGATCAGGATATCACCAAGTTCGAATACGAGAGGAAGATGTTCCGAAAACTGCATTCAGAACTCGTTACGGGCATTTCGAGTTTCTGGTGATGTCGTTTGGACTAACCAATGCTCCCTCAGTTTTCATGGACCTAATGTAACGAGTTCTTAGACCGTTCCTGGACAAATTTGTGATCGTATTTATCGACGACATTCTTATTTTCTCGAAAAGTGAAGAAGATCATGAAAATCACTTAAGGCTTATGTTAAGCACATTAAGGAAGCATCAATTGTTTGCAAAATATACAAAATGTGAATTTTGGCTTAAATCTGTTGCCTTTCTTGGCCATGTGATCAGTGCTGAGGGGATACAAGTTAATCAGAATAAGATAAGTGCCATTCAGGATTGGCCGCAACCCTCTTCGATGATTGAGATTCGTAGCTTTTTGGGTCTAGCAGGTTATTATCAAAAATTTGTTAAGAGGTTTTCACTATTAGTCTCACCTCTTTCAAGGTTAACTCAAAAGGTGGTACCCTTTGTGTGGAGTCAAGATTGCGAGCAGGCATTCCAGAAGTTGAAGGAATTATTGACCGCCGCGCCAGTCCTGATCTTACCTCAAGAAGGGATTAATTTTCAAGTATACACTGATGCGTCCAACATTGGCTTGGGATGCGTTCTAATGCAAGAAGGGAAAGTGATTGCCTACGCCTCAAGGCAATTAAAGAAGCATGAAAAGAATTACCCAGTTCACGATCTAGAGTTAGCATCGGTTGTTTTTGCCTTAAAAATATGGAGACACTACTTGTATGGGGTAAGATGCAAAATCTTTACCGACCACCAAAACCTAAAATATATTTTTACCCAGAAACAACTAAACTGTAGGCAAAGAAGATTGCTTGAATTAATGTGTGATTATGATCTTAGTATCTCGTATCACCCCGGTAAAGCCAATGTTGTTGCTGACGCCCTCAGCAGGAAGGTATCTCTAAATGAATTAATCACAGAAAGTCCATTAATGGAAGAATTTCTGAAGCTTGAGATAATGCCTACTTCCAGCAAGCAATTAAATGATCTACTCCAGCTAAGTACCACCGAACCTACGCTCCTACAACAAATATTTATCGCTCAAGGTCAAGACCCAATGTATTCAAAGCTAAAGGAGGACATAGAAAAGGGACGTCGATCAGACTTACAACTTCAACAAGGGAATTATATTTATCACGGAAAAAGAGTGTGGGTCCCTAATATCATACCCATTCGAAGCCAGATACTATGTGAAGCTCACAATTCAGGATATTCAGTTCATCCCGGAAATAATAAGATGTATCAAGATTTAAAAGGAGTGTTCTGGTGGCCAGGACTTAAAAGAAGTGTGGCTGAATTTATTGCTAAGTGTCATGTGTGCTGCTTAGTAAAAGCTGAGCATCAGAAGCCAGGAGGACTCTTGCGTCCTTTAGAAATCTCGGAATGGAAATGGTCAGACATTTCGATGGACTTTGTCATGGGATTACCCTGAAGTCGTTCAGGAGCAGATACAATTTGGGTAATCATAGACCGATTGATCAAATCAGCCCATTTTATTCCTATCAAGCAAACTGACACCGTTGAAAGATTAGCCAAACTCTATATTAAAGAAATAATCAGACTTCACGGGATTCCAAAAGTCATAGTCTCAGATCGAGATAGCAGATTTACATCCCGATTTTGGCAAGCGGTACATCGCGATCTAGGAACCACTCTAGCTCTAAGCACCGCCTTCTACCCGCAGACAGACGGGCAAACTGAAAGAGTTAATGAAATACTCGAAGATCTACTGCGGTTGAGTATTCTTGATTTTGGTGGTAGTTGGGAAAAGCATATACCATTAATTGAATTCACGTATAATAATAGCCACCAAGCAAGTATTGGAATGGCCCCTTATGAAGCCCTTTATGGAAGAAAGTGCAGCACTCCACTAGTCTGGACACAAGTGGGAGATGTTCAAATCTACGGTTCAGATTTGATTAAAGAAACAAATGAAAAGATAAAGCAAATCAAGAGACGAATTGCAGCAGCCCAGGACCGACAAAAGAAGTATCACGATGCTAGGCACCGGATGCTAGAATTTTGTGTTGGTGATCGTGCCTATCTAAAGGTTAGCCCGATGAAAGGTATTCATCGCTTTGGAGTTACAGGTAAGTTGAGCCCCAGGTATGTTGGACCATTCGAAGTAATTGCAAGAATTGGAAGTTCGGCCTACAGACTCAAACTTCCTGAAAGATTTTTTGCCATACACAACGTTTCTCATATTTCTGCTCTTCGCAAATGCCTCCAGGAACCCTCTCAGCAAATTTCTGATTCAATAGTTAAAATTCAACCTGATCTGACTTATGTCGAAAAACCACTTCAAATCATTGAAAGAGACCGCCGAAAACTAAGAAGCAGAACGATTCTGATGGTTAAAGTACAGTGGCACAATCATACTGTAAAAGAAGCTACGTGGGAAAAAGAGGATATTATGCGAAGAAAGTATCCAGAGCTATTTTCTAGTTGAGGTAACCCATAACTTCCTTCAAATCTTCTTTTTGTTCTGGTGATGTCGAGGACGACATCGTTTTTAAGTAGGGGAGTTTGTAACGACCCAAAATCGTTGTATTGCAAATTAGGGCAGAATCCCGCCTTAGGAATCAGGATCCCGGGGAATTTCACTTTAGGGCAAACAAAACTACCAATTGATAGAAACAACTTTAAGGATCAAAGAGCCTTAATTCAGGAGAAATCCGGAAGACAGAAACTCCCGTTCTATCTTCGAAATTTCTAATTTCTGAAAATCAAAAACATTGAAATACGTGTCCAAATTCATCGTTTTCAGTGTCGACGTGTTAAGTATATTATTTAAAAGTTGCTCAAGAAAGTTTCATCAAATTCTGAGCATCGATTTGATCGTGGTAAATTTTTGAAGTTTTAAACCCCTAAAATTAAAATAAAATAAAATTTTGCTCCGAATCAAAAAATTTTGGTGCGAGGTGTTCGTCATGTTATAACACACCTCGGTGTCAAGTTTTGTTATATTCGGATGACGAACAATGAGAATTTGAGAAGATATTAAATTTAAATTTTTTATTTTTATTTTTTTCCTCTGTTTTCTTCATACGCCCCCCCCTATTTTTTTGATCGCACGGAGCCATCATTTCTCCCGCGCTAGGCGGGAGAAACTTCCGCACCAGGCGGAAGCCTGGCGCATGTTCGGCGCCTGCCTGCGCCGATTTTGGCGCAGGTTGTCGGCCCAGAGGGCCGACCCTGTCTCCCGGCCCCACTCCCGCCCTCTGGCGGGCGCGCCAGGCGCCGACCTGGCGCCAATTAGGGCACGTTGTGGCGCCTTTCCGTGCGCCTATAAAACCCCCCATCCCCTCTCCTCTTCTCCCCACACATTCAGCAGCCTCTTCCCCTCTCCCCTCCTCAAATCAGCCAACCCTCCTCCTTCCGGCAGCCCGGCAGCCCCGACAGCCCTTCCAGCCTCCTTCCAGCAGCCCGGCAGCCCCCGACAGCCCTTCCAGCCACCTTCCAGCAGCCCGGCAGCCCCTTCCAACCTCCTTCCGGCAGCCCGGCAGCCTCGACAGCCCTTCCAGCCCCCTTCCAGCAGCCCGGCAGCCCTCGACAGCCACTTTCCGCAGCTTCCAGCAACCCGGCAGTCCCCGGCAGCACCTTCCGTCAGCCTTGCAGCCCCCGCAGCGGCTCCAGCAACCTTTCGGCCAACCCGTTCCAGCTTCATTTTCGTGTGCCGGCAATCCTAAATCTAAGGTAAGGGAAAGAAAATTGAAAGAACTCATTCGCCTTCTCTTAATTTAATTATTCTCACTATCAATTTTTTAGCTAGTCATACACAATAGAATTATCCTCATTAATTAATAATGGGAACGATTCAATGTGTTATAAATGACTACTAATTTCTATTTGTCAATTCCGTCGATTATTCTGACTTTTTCGTTATACATTAGTATGATAATCATAAAGACACCTTAACAACTGCTTTAACAGCAGCTTAATTTAAATGAACTTCAAAAGCAGAAGAAGACAAACAGAATAAAAGAATCAAAAGCTAACTTAAAAATATCGGGAACTTAAAATGCAGATTGAGCGAACTGTCACTCATACGAGCTGTTGAACTTCTGAACTAAAAGATTAAAGGTACCCAGTATATGACTTGCATTACATATTGCAATTTTTCTATTACTGCTTTGCTTCGCATATTTGCTTTGAGCCGAATTTCGTTTTGAAGCTTGGTTGGTTGTCCGGAACCAACGTAATATCATTCGGGGTTGTTACCGAAAAATGACATCGGTATCATTCGGGGTTGTTACTGAAAAATGACATCAGCAACATTCGGGGTTGTTATTGGAAAATGACATCAATAACATTCGGGGTTGTTACCTAAAAAATGACATCAGTAACATTCGGGGTTGGTTACTGGAAAATGACATCAGTAACCGTTATTTTATGATAAATACTTGTTGCAGGAAGTTACTCGCTTATTTTACGCAGTTGCCTTACCTATCCTGCATTTTTATCTCTGCTAAACGCGTTTTCGTAAATTAATTTGTTGTTGTATACTGCTGTACTTAGAGTATTCTCTAATTACTGGGAATTCAAATCCCGGTATTGTTTTCTGTACAATACTAGGTCAGGTGCTCCTAGAAGAGGTTAAACAAGAACCTTAGCTTTCAAAAGATCAACAACTGCGCTGAAATGCTTATTTTGTTTTTTTTTTCTTTTTTTTGTTTTGTACGATGATGGAACTTGTAATAAGAACTTTAGATAAATGAAAAATATAATTTATTTTTATATGCGCATTCTTTTCTCTCAAATTGCTTGATATGATCCTGCGGTGAGCAGTTACCCAATGCCAGAACGGTTTCTTCCGAACTGGCATCGGGCCCTCACAGTATTGCAATAGATTTCACACTTCATATTGGTTATTCTATGAGGAGCATACATGTATACACGTTATATCAAATGATCTATAATAATGGAACGATCATAAAGAGTGAAACAAAGTGATCATAATAACTCAAAGTTATTGCAACATCCAATGTAACGTAGTTGAGATCTTATGACTATTGAAATTGTGCATGAGTTTCTTAATGAGTTGACATTGTACCAATGAGCAATTGACCTTTGTTTGCCATAAAAAATTGTGAGTGATGGAGATAAGAATTGCTCATTGTCTTGGGAAACCACAACATTTGAGATGATGCCTGTTAAGCACAATAACTGCAGAAAATGTCTTGAAGAAAGTTCTTGTTCTACAAGTTAGATCCAAATTGGAAAGATAGTGAATGATGCCATGATAACATGGGTTAACTAAAAATTGCTTTTGCTAACTAGGAGAGATTGTTAAGGTATGATTACAACAGAGAGTTCAAATGCAAATACTATTCGAAAAATTGAGAAGTTATTCATTCCTGAACGTTCGACTATCAACATGATTGCGGAGTTGGGAACTAAGTGGGTAGTGCGAGCACCTCTGGAAAAGCTAGGGTGTAGATGTGAACTTCATGCTTACAGCATGTACAATTGAGATTCTTTTTGGTAAAAATGATAAGCTATAATGAGAAATTACTTTTAGAAAAAATGTTTAAAGTTGCTTCTGCTAAAATAGGTGTTGCTATTTAAGAAATTAGTTTTCATCAAGCAGCATTCAGTAGTCCATTATCATTTTTTGGTTGGTGAGATTGTCGCATTGCAACTTCAAGAATTTTACTTGGCTACCTAACATAGACATTCTTATTATATCATCAAGGCTTAATTTTTCTTTTGAAAACCTCATACTTCACTCATTGTTTTGAGGGTCTTTGACTTCCAATTGACACATTTTACTCTTCAATATTTTTCGTTGACCATTTGACTCCAAAAAACACTTACAAATATTGTAACTCCATTCCATATATATTATGACTTCCATCTTCATACATAGCTAAATTATTATGAAGTATGAGTGATGTTTCTTGAAACCTTACCATCATCCTTGTATATTGCTTAGTGGTGGCAGGTAACTAACATGTAAAGATTAGGTTGCTTACATTTGGTGGTAGGCAACATACTTTTAGCAATTAAGTAGAATTTCTAGTAATGCATGAAAAACGATGTGAAAAAACTTCTTATAGGGGGTAACTTCACAATGAAGACGGTTGAGAAATTGTCTCCACGTCTTAATAATTTTTTACGTGAAAATTTAATTGTCGTAACACTAACTTTGTTTGCTCACCACCAATTTTCACAGTATTTGAGAGTTCACCACAAGCAAGACAAAGCTTTTGCATGCTATGCATTAAGAAAACAATACCTTCTCTAGAGTATTCCTTTTTTAGCAACATAACAACCTCTAAGGATCATTAATATCTATCTACATTTAATTTAATAAATCAATTTTAGGCCATATATTATGTCCTCTGTTTTTTTTTTTTAAACAAGATGCTATTGCACTTGTGTAACTAAGAAAGCTCACACTATCTTTCACTAACTTGTACTTAGAATTAAACAACATTCAATTATTATCGTGGTATTAGAGCAACAATCATCTAATAGACGATATGTCAATAGTACCATCTTTTGTTGGTAACAAGAACTAATTATGCAAATTGATTATCACTTACTACATTGATGTTTTTATCCACTTTGATTTGTTGACACCTTTAGGTTCTTAATCACACACTACTAAAAATCTCATTCTATTTATTTCACCCTCAGTTCTAAAAATTCATGGCCATTTGATCTCCCACCTTCACTAATGACGAATAGTTCTTACATTCATGAATCTCAATTCTCTAGTCAATGTCCATCACGTCCTCACTGTCAAACTTGATTAGCATAATTATCCCTTGTGGCACTCTCTATTCTTTTTAATTTATCATGCTTATGGGATCATAAGTGATGCAACACAGCCACCAGTTGAACAATCATGAGTAGTAACATGTGTTTATTGTCAGAAGCATGAAGACTTGAGAATGTGTTAATTTTTTATTTATTTACATTTTATTGTATTTTATTTTTTTCATGCATTAGAACTTAGTCAAATACCATGTGATAAGTATGAGAGTGGTATGTAAGAGTTTTATTGGTCTTTTGTGTGCAAAAGATGTCGTAGTCCTTAATGAGAGGTTGGTTTATAATTTTTATTGTAATTTGGTATGCCTTATATGACTATAAGTAAGGCTACCATCCTCTTGTATGAGCATAAAAAAATAATAAAAAGTCTTTGATTGCTTGATAAGCTATTCTCCCCGAATTTGGCTCTCATTAGTGGCAAGTCTTCTCGCCGATGCACAACGAGGTTGTGCGTAATCCCATTGAACTAATTAGTATTTATCTTTATTTTTTTATATTTGAATTCTTCTATATTGTTTCTAGCCTCTCCCAAAGTTTCATCTCAATTTGATTTCAAACACCCCTCTAAACTCGAAAGGCTAAATCCCGTAATCCTAAAGCTAAGTCCACCATTCGCCACCAATAAGGTTTGCTGATGGATCAATGCCATCTTCTCCAATCTTCCTTCTAAGTAATTCACCAAACCTTAATTTTTTACAATGGTCTTGACATGATCAATTCATTTTCACTATAAGAGTAAACATTAGCCCAAGTCCCCAACAACCTCTCAATCATTGTAGAAAGCTCTATTGACAACTTTATCATCATTGTCATTTTGTTTTTAACAATTGGAATACCAACTCTCAACTTTGAAAAAGTTTCTTCATGGATGATTTCATTGATCTCATAAAATTTGTATCACACAACCTAGTCATTGTCCAATCAACAAATGATACTAAACTTTCTTATAGCCATAGGATTTGACTACAAATACTCTTGCCTTTTCCATTACATCTTGACTTGAACTTATGCCTCTTGATGATTTCAATAACATCCTTCTCAACTATGATTCACTATGCCACACATTTGAAGAAGCAGGCCCACACTTCACTTGAAAATTACAACAAACATATCCACCTAGTCCATCATCACTACACATTTATCCAACAAAACCATAGGCATAAACTTTTCTCTTTGTCAACCAACAAAATAAAAACCCCATTCTCTTCTAATTTTGTCCTTTCTATTTCTTTCAACTTTGTGCCCATGCTACTCGATATTCCAATTTTTACTTGGATATAGAAATCTTCTAAGTAGGGGCTGTGGAAGGTCATTCACCATATGCTAACTTTACAATCAAATGGGATAAAGTGCTTTTGACCGCTATCACCAAAGTAACTTCCTTGAATATCCACCAAACTCACTATTAATTGCACCTTTCTGCCAACCTATGAACCATAACACCTCAAGTTCAGAGTCATGCATCATGTCACAACAAATTTGCAAAACCTTTAAATTCAAGAACCCTTCCAAATCAATGAAATTGTAAAACTTCAACTCCGGAGCCACACATCATGTCACAACAAATTTGTAAAACCTTTGCATTTGAGAACCCTTCCAAAGTAATGACCAAGCTCAAATTGCAAGTTGTTTGTGTTTGTGCATAATGCACATTGGTTCAATATCATCTCCTCTCTACCCAACTCTATTTTGTTTATATAAAAAATTTCATGATCTCTTAATTTTTGTTAAATTTATACATTAAAAATTAATTTAGGATAATAATATTTTTCTATTTTGTTTTCTTTTATTTGTTTCTTAGGCTTACAAAGCGACCTTTCTCTGAGGATCCATTGATCATGACTTTTACTTCTTGCCCACACCATTGATAATTGTACATGTACTGCTTATGCGCTACTTCTACTCCATCACACAGCTACTTGCGTACTCCTTCCACCAAGATCCAACATTCCTTTATGAACTTTACTTGCATGTTGAGCACTATAACACCTTTTGTAGCTTTTGGTACGAGGTAAAGAGCAGCAGATTACGCTTTTTCAGTCTACGATGACATACACTAAACCACTACAACTTGTGTATTTTAATGTGTTTGACATAACACCCACTACTTCTATTAATCATAAATAATACATTTCGTTAATTGATGGTTGTCTAATTTTCATGGTTCTTCACTCTTTCTAGCAAATCTGATGCACTTATTGTACCTTTGTCTCTAAAATGAAAAATCTTATGGATTTCAATCAATTCATTCTATTCCGACATTGATGGTGAATATTAAAAATTCACACTTATACTTGAATCAGTCCTGCTCAAAATGGTGCCATTGAATTCAAGCATCCCCATATAGTTGAATTGGGACTCTTTACAATTATTCACTTTCTGCAGTCCTGCTCAAAATGGTGCCATTGAATGCAAGAATCCCCATTTAGTTAAATTGGAACTCTTTTCAACTTCTCTCAATAAACTAATAAGTACAAATAATAACAGAATAATACATTTCTCAAAATATTTATAGCACTTGTGCTTTTTGTGGCTCTAATCTCAACCACTTCCAAATTACAGCTTCAATATAAACCCTGTATTATTTCTTTACTGTGGCACTCATTACAAAGCTGATATTTTTTAAGAACTTCATTTTCACCTTCACTACTTCTACTAACATGCTATGTTTTATGATTCCAATTTTCCGCACTCCTCCCTCATCTCCACACCAACAGCACAAACCCAATTTTCATCTAAGTTGTCGCCCTCATTTTCTTATACTTCCACAATTCATTTTGATGCATATGAACTATCCACACACAATATAGCTCGTCATACCATAACAATAACTATACCATAGTTATTACAAACATCAATTGAACCATGTTTTCTCAATCCAACACAACTCACTCCACAAAGTGAGCAACTTTCAAATCGTCAAGCTACTACTACCATGACAAAATTACATAAAATAATCACCTTGTCTCAATTTAGTTCCTTATGATCTAAAACCTACTCGAGCAAATGCCCCATTTGCCATTGTAGCATCAACACAATTGCTGTGCCTACTAAATACACAAATTCAGTTACATTCTTTAGTGACATTCAACCAGGCCTTAGGAAGTTAAAGCCCTCTTCAAAAATAACACTTTGTCCTTGGTTTCTTATGATTCTTATTAAAGTGTTATAACCACAAATTATATATTTAAACCAAGCATAATGGTGATAGCTCTGTCTCGGGCTACAAATCTCAACTTATAGCGCATGACTATAATCAACTGCTCGATAGAGAGTATATCAGCACATTCAACCCTCATAAAATTGACCACCTTGTGCATCATCCTCACACCAGTCATCTCCCACTATTATAATCTTCACCATTTTGAATATTATAATGCTTTTCTTAATGTGGAACTTAAAAAAATAATCTGCATGAATCATTTTCTCAACTTTACCAACCCACAAGCATTTTTTCATATTTGTAAACTTAACAAAACAATTTATGGCATTAAACAACTCCCCAACCACTGTGCCACATTTTGACGTCTCGCTTAACAAACTTGGTTTCACATGTAATAAAATGAACAAATCTTTGCTTTATCAATAAACTAATCAAGTTGTCTATTTACTTGTCCATGTAAATGGTGTTATATTCATCTACTCTTCTGCCATCATTATCTCCATTAATACCACAAAACTTTTGGCTACCTTCACACTAAATGATCTAAACAGCCTAACTTCATAGAGATCTTAAACTGTCTGGACAACCTCTTAGAGATCTCTATCTCACAATACATCTATAATATATAATGGGTCCTCAACATTTCACACGTGCAAATCAGCCTCAAATCTACATTTATTTTCAGAAATTCACATCCTGATCCGACCACCTTTTTTCGATTAATTGATGCACCGCAATATTTTCTAACTCGATATTTTATTCAGTATCTTTATGCACAAACCAACTCACACATTATAATTTGCTTGTCAAATGAATGCTTTTTAAGAGCACCATCTCTCATGGCATTCTTCTCTATCCATGCTAACAAAGGTAATTGTGTAAGCCCCAATCCGACCACCTTTTTCCGATTAATTGATGCACCGCAATATTTTCTATCTAACGATATTTTATTCAGTATCTTTATGCACAAACCAACTCAGACATTATAAATTGCCTGCCAAATGAATGCTTTTTAAGAGCACCATCCCTCTTGGCTTTCCTCCTCTGTCCATGCTAACAAAGGTAATTGTGTAAGCCTACAATTTGATTGTGCAAGTTCTTAGTAAACTGCAATCTACATGTTAAATTGTTTTCTTCAGCTCCATTTTTATTTCTTGGTCATTCACAATGTAAATTATTGTCTTGCAATCGAGTGCCAAATAAAAAACATTTGTTGTGGTGGCTAGGGATCAAAATTGAGTAAAATTGAGGGAAATTTAATTTTGTTAGATTAAATTCTTAAAAATTACCATTAACCACAGCCAAACATCCAAACACCAACAAAAGAGCCATATTTAATTATATATAATAAAAGTTCTCACATACCTAACATTTTATTACAATAAAGTTTTCCAAAATACAATGCAAAATACAATAATTTGGATTATACCTCCAACAAACTCCCATGAACAGGCTTGCTCTAAAACTTACTATATGACTCAGGAGCAACACCTAGAAAGGTTAGGCGAAAATACTTATCAATAAAGAGTATATAAAAATTTAATTTAACTCACTCATTCCCATGCCAGTTTTTTAATAAAGTATCAAGCAAAAGCAGGGTTCTACTAACATGAATAAAATTTCAGAAAGCAAGCTAAATTAAAAACATTAAAATATTATACAGATAAAAGAATAGAATCATTGCATTTCTAATCTAGAACTGAATGTTCATATATTGAGATGAAATAGATGATGCACTGCAATAAGACAAAATGTTATACTTATATCAACACTTAAATGCTCATCTAACAGAATGTACAAACTCACTTTAATTACAATTCTTATTTTAATGATTGAACATTTTATCAATTCATGCATGCGCAATCTCTTTTGTAAGGATAATCCCCTTGCTCACCTCTTTGGGAGTTTCACCCAAGTTCCATGCTTAATTTTGAAAAAACCACAACCGTTAGTATGTCGGACATAACTGTATGTCTTTCACCAGAACAAGTCAAAATTCCCTTCCCAAAGGGGAAGATTTTTCTTGTCTCCCACGTGCGCTAGCAGCACCATTTTTACACACGTAAACCCTCTACAATAAGGGCATTACTTGAATCGGGATGACAAATTTCATTTTTTGATTTAGTTCTCATTAAAAGTTATTATGCCATACAAAAAATAACTTACAATGCCACACAGAGGATAACACAATGGCACATGAAGAGAAATACAATGTTATACAAAGGTCAAAATATGTCACACAAAGGGCAACACAATGCCACTTGAAGGGCAACAAAATGCCATACAAAGGGAAATACAATGCCACATGAAGGGAAACAAAAATTCACACAAATGGTAACATAATGCAACCTGAAGGGTAAATAAAATGCCATTGTTTTAATAAAGTTTATACTGCAATATGAGAATGTATCCCAATTATGCGAACAACTTAATATTTGCAATAAAACATTCAATACTTGAATTCGCTAGAAACATTACTAAGCAAAAATTGCCACAAGGTTCAAGATAATACTAGTGAGCATCTAAATATAATAATTCAGGTCAATAAAAGGTTCACTATTCGCAAGGCAGCAGCACTCCTAGCTCTCCTAGCTCGCACAACTCGCTAACGAAGTCGGCCTAAACTTTCTGGGTCCCACGGGAATTCAACTGTGTAACAACAATTTTGAAAATGTATAAAAACCTCATTAATGATGGGGGAATTATATAGCCCTCCGGTCGCATCTGGGCACACACATGAGCGTGCCTTGGCACAACAAGTGGCAGTACGGCCGGACGGGTTATTTAATGCAAATTTGGCATGACCTTATTTGGTTGCACGTGTCCACGTGCCTAAGAGCTTGTGCGTCCGTGTGCACCAAATTCGGTGGGTGTCAGGGAGCATAACCCAGAAATAATAAATTAATAATAATTTTTAATAAAAATAAGCATGCAAAATATTACTAATTGAAATTTTTACGGTTAACAAAATATCGGGATGCCACACTTGCCAACATCATCAACATAGTAATTTGGATTGGTTCTTTACTATTGCTGTCAAGCTTTATATACGATGCGACAACCTTGGCGTTACATGTACGCAACCGTATTCACAAACTTAATTGAAAAAGGTGGATATCAACATCCACCTTATTTGTAACGTCACATTCAAGAAGGCAATACAGGTTGATTATATTCTAAAAACAACTACCAGCTGCTCTTAACCATGGCACTAACTAGTCATCAGCACAAACTTCTTACAAACATGTTTGTTTCTGTCTCTTCTACCATGCACTTGCAGGGGTGTGTTAAATTAAATATTTTCTCTCTACATCTTTCTTTCTCTAACATCATAACAACCTCTAAGGATCATTGTTGTCCATTTATAACAATTTCAGTAGTCCAAATAATACTTTATTATTATATTTTCTCTATAAAAAGATGTAGATGCACATGTTATTAATGAAATCCATAATATTTTACTGCTGTGTTGTTTTAAAGCTTTGTATTATTCGATTATTAACACTATGCTCATTGAAAATTGAGAAAAAACTGTGGCAATCACATTGAACAAACTACGACAAGCAACCCTAAAATGTCACAAACACATCAAAAATAAGAACAAAAGTTTATTGTGAAAAACTTTAAATTAGAAAATTCACGAGATGTGAGGATAGGCTCTACTATAGAGAGAAAAGTTAGTATGAAAGCAGATGCCCTATAATCTTGCTAAGGGCATTGCTCCCTTGGCCCTCATTTCCTGATGGCCTCTAATGGTGCTACCTTTTGGGTTCTCATTTGTGGATTAAATACATTTCAAGTTCAAAAGGGTGATAGGTAGCAAGCTTGTAGAGGTTGGATGACATTATGTAGTTGGTCACATGGTTGTAAGGGCTTGAGGAGTTCTTAGGAAAGCATGATGAAGGCATGTTTAGTTGGGTTGATTTTCCCTTTGAGGTTAGTGAGAATGTTATCTTTATATTTCAACACATACTTGATTAGAGCATTAGATGGTTAACCTTATTGATATATTAGCAAGGCAAAGACCTTATTGATATATTAGCATGGCTGTAACGACACGATATCAATATTTTGCAATTTAGGTCAAAATCCCGTCTAACATTAGGACCTCGGGGAATTTCAAATTAGGGCAAACAAAAATACCATAGATAAGAATAATTTTAAAAGATCAAAGTGCCCTAGTTTGGGAGAAATCCGAATAACGGAAGCTCCCGACTTATTTTTTGAATTATTTAAATTCTATAAATCAAGAACATTGAAATATATGTCCGAATTCATAGTTTTCAGTATTATTGTGTTAAATATATTATTTAAAGGGTGCTCAAGAAGTTTCATCAAATTCTGAGCTTCGGTTTCATCGTAGTTAATTTTTGAAGCTTTTAACCTCAAAAATTAATATAAAATAAAATATTACTCTGAATCGAAAATTTTCAACGCGAGGGTGTTCGTAATGTCGTAACACATCTCGGTGTCAAGTTCCGTTATATTTAGATGCCAAACGGTGAAAAAATGCGATTAATTCAAGTTTAAGTAGTTTTAAAAAAATTTCCATATAGGAATTTTTTTATTTCCCCCCTCCTTGCAAGCAGTTGTGCGGGGTTCTTCCGCCTCTGGCGGAAGAATCTTCCGCTACCATAGGCAGGCATGCGCTGTTAAGTGCCATAATGGCGCCATTATAGCCCCTCTTGCGCCCATTCGCCCCCCGTACGCCTCTAATCCCCCTCCCTCTTTCCTCTATATATACACCCTCCATTCCCTCCTCTCAAAACAGCAGCTTTCTCCTTCTCCCAGCCACACAACAGCAGCCTTCTCCTCCTCTCCCCACACAGCCAGCCCCTGCCAGCTCCTCCAACTCCCACAGCCAGCCTTCTCCCATTCCAGCCTCTACCAAGAAGCCAGCAGCCCCATTGCAGCAGCAGCAACCCATAGCAGTCCCACAGCCAGCAGCAGCCCTTGCCAGCCAGCCGGCAAGCTGCCGGCCAACCCAGCAGCCCTTTCTTGCCGCCGCCAGCCAACCCTCTTGCTGCAGCCACCTCGATTAACCGCCCGGTCATCCATTTCAACTTCTCTTCGTTCTTTTTCGGCAATCCTAATCTAAGGTAATAAATGGAAAAGAGGTGAAAAGAAATGGAATTTTTTTTCCTTTTGTGTTTAACAAATCATTAGTATGATAATAATGATAATATTATTATCATCTCAATATATCGTTCACATTATCATAATGGATAACAGTGAAAATGTAATAAAGATGTCGATTATTTCTAATCACATTTTTTTTACATTCATATTATCACAATGATAACATTATGTTATTACATCTAGTGACTTAATAAATATGGACTTTTATCATTATGAAAATATGAAAGAAAAGACAGAATAGAAAAGAGGAATGTAAAAATCCTTAAAAATATATCACATCACTTTTAAAATGAGCTAATCTAAAGAAATATCGGGAACTTAAATACAGATTGAGCGAATGTTACTCATCCGAACTTAAGGAACAAAGGAACCCAGTACATGACAAGTATTATATTTTATTGTATTTTTATTACTTCGCTTATTTGCTTTGAGCCAAATTCATTTGAAGCTTGGTTGGTTGTTCGGAATTAACGTGATAATATTCGGGGTTGTTACTAGAAAATGACATTAGTAACATTTGTGGTTGTTGCTGGAAATATGACATCAGCAACATTCTGGGTTGTTATTGAAAAATGGCATTAATAACATTCGGGGTTGTTATTAGAAAATGACATCAATAACATTCGGAGTTGTTACTGGAAAATAACATCAGTAACATTCGGGGTTAGTTACTGAAAAATGACACAAGTAATCTTTTTTTGTGATAATACTTGTTGCAAAAAAATGTTTATTTATTTCGTGCTATTGCCTTACTTTTCCTGCATTTTATTTCCGCCTTGCTTCCGCTAATCGTATCTTTTAAAATGTAATTATTATTGTGTACTGCAGTACTTAGAGTCTTTTTTAATTACTTGGAATTCTAATCTCGGTATTATTTTCTGTACAATACCAGATCAGGTACTCCTGGGGAAAACACGCAAGAATCCTAATGCTTAAATGTTCAAACTGCTGATAGATCCACGATGCTATTTTACTTGTTTATCTTTTATCTTTTTCTTTATTTCACTTTTGTACGAGGAGTGTTGAAAAAATCTTGTAATATGAACATTGAAATAAATGAATAATATCTTTAGTTTTTTTATATGTGTTCCTTTTTCTCTCAAGTTAGTCAATATGATCATGCGGTTTGTGACCACCCAATGTCAGAACGGTTTCTGTTGAACCGACGTCGGGTCATCACAGTTGGTATCAGAGCAGGATTAAGTATTTGTGGAAGAAAAGAATATACATGTAAAATAAAAGATATATTCAATTTAAGAAGATTTTAATAACTTAGGATAATAGTGCCATGTCCATTATTAAGGAAAATGTTAGAATATCATTTTTATTAATCTTTTATAGATTGATCCTCGCAACGACATGATTGAATACTTTGAAGAGGGAGAAAGTGAGAATGACTCCTTAAATTTAGGGATAACTTATCTTAGCATAAACATGAACACTCCTGTTGAGGAATCCAAAGTTAAAGTTTTGACAGAAAAGCTAAGTGAAGTAGAAAGTACCTTAGCTTGGTGGATATCAGTATCCAGACACAGAATAAAGAAATTTGAAAGTAGAATTGCAAGAGTTAAGAGGAACTCTACATGGGAAGATGACAGCTCTAGAATGGGAAGTTAAAAGAAAAGATGACGTGAAAATCATCAAATCATACAATTTCAGGATGAACTTCAACATGTAAGGGAGCTCATCAAGACTGGTGACATGTTTGCCTCCACCTCAAAAGGAAAGGGGAAAGCCACGAATCTCAGAGAGTCCACTTCAAAAAGGAGAATGATCAGTTCTGATTCCTCCAGTTCATAGAAAATTTAGAATAGGGTTTAGGGAGCTCATCAAGACTGGCGACATGATTGCCTCCACCTCAGAACGAAAGGGAAAAGCCAGGAACCCCAGAGAGTCCACTTCAAAAGAGAGGATGATCAGTTCTGATTCCTCCAGTTCATAGAAAATTAAGAATAGGGTTTAGATTTACTTTTTTGATGCATCCAGTAAGGAGTAAGTCCTACTGATAATGCAACCCCTTTTATTATTAAATGAAACTTTTTGGAACCAAGAGTTGAAATCTTATTGTTGTGGATTCAGTAAATTACAACATCTTCTAAACTCAAGTTTATTGATCATCTCCAAACAGATGGATTCCGATGAAGGCTTCCTCTCAGTACCCATTGAAAGATAAAGATCACAATCTCCTCTTCTACAGTAGACAATAGAACAGATCGTCTATTGGAAGCTATTTTGCAAGCCCTTTCAAGCCAAGGGAAAGCTTTTACCTCCCTGTTCGCACCAAAGCCCCCTCAAAGATTGCGGGCCCTACAAGCCTTCCTCAAACTCAATCCTCCTACCTTCAACTGCTCAGCCTGACCCATGGAATTCGAGGACGGGATCCAGGGGGTTAAAAGCAAATTAGACAGCTTGAAGTGTCCTTCAAGCGATGAAGTTAGACTAGCAAAGTATTTGCTAGAAGGTGAAGCCGGGAGGTGATGGAGGATCACGTACGAAACCACCTTTGAAGGCGTTAGTTTGGAAGATATACCGCGGGCAGAGTTCACGGCTGCAAGCCGCTACATTCTGCCCAGAGGATATTTGAGAGCCAATTTATAAAGGTAGCTCAGAGTGACCGATCTGTGGAAGCTTACAAGATGGACTTCACAAAACTCTCTTGTTATGCACCGAAGCTGGTAGACTGCGAAGCTTCAAGGTGCAGTAGATTTTTGGAGGGTTTGAAAGACAGCATTCACATCAACCTGATTTCTCTTATGCATAAAAAATTTGTCAATCTTTTGGACTGTGCAACAATGCTTGAGCACACTGAGCAGGTGATTGCAAAATGATAAGGGAAAAGACCGATCACTTCTGCTAGGGACCAGGAGACTTTCAAATGTTCCTGATACCCTCCACCAGCCAGGGCATACCAAATATCCGCAGAAGCTCCTAGCCCTCAAGGGCGTAGCATGTTGTCTGCCTCACCCGGGTGGGAGATGCTATCACGGGCAGAACTGCAGCTTTATCTGTGGGCGCGCACCGGCCACGGTTATCGTTACTGTATAGCCAAAAGGACGGTAGACGGAGATTTTATCCCTGGGGCAAGATCTGCCCCAAGCTAGAATTCAGCACCAGTAGCCCCAACTTGATTTCTCTTAGGCATACAAAATTTGCCAATCTTTTGGACTGTGCAACAATGCTTGAGCACAATGAGCAGGTGATCGCAGAACGACAAGGGAAAAGACCAATCACTTCTGCTGGGGACCAGGAGACTTTCAAACATCCCCAATACCCTCCACCAGCCAGGGCATACCAAATGTCCGCAGAAGCTCATAGCCCTCAAGGGCGTATCATGTGATCTGCCTCACCCGAGTGGGAGATGCTATCACAAGCAGAACTGCTGCTTTATCTGCGAGCGCACCGGCCTTGGTTACTGTTACTGTATAGTCAAAAGAACTGCTCCTAGGCAAGTCGCTTCAACGACAGCGCCTACCCAAAGGAATGGCAGGCCCCTCGAGCCACCGTTCCAGCAAGGATGTACATTATGACTCCTATCATGGCACCCGACGACAACAACGTGGTGTTAGGTACATTACCTTTCTCATTTTCAAATTTATCAACATGCTTGCATAAACTTTTTTTTATAGTTGTTTACTTTTTTAATTAGGTGCCATACAAATTAATAGAGAATCTCTTAGCGTCTTGTTCGATACTGGAGCAAAGCCACTCCTTTATTTCGGAAAATTGCGTTAGGGCCCTCAATATTCCATGTTGCAATCTAGCCAGTACCCTTAATATTGGGTTGCTTTCCGATGCCACCATGTGCACCCAACAATTTTGTATTTGCAATATCCCAATCAATGATGTAGTTTATGAAGCTACTCTACAAGTCCTGCCTATAATGAACTTTGATATTATTTTAGGGATTGATTGGTTAAGTATGCATAAAGTGGTCATTGATTGTCAGAAGAAGAAGATTACTTTTAAGAAAGAAAGGAAACCAGAAGTATTCATGGGCAGATTAGGTGTTAACGCTTCTCTAATCAGCGCACTCAAGGCCGAGAAGTTAATCCGCAAAGGATGCGAGGCCTACCTAGTCTCTTTGATAAATAAGACAGAAGAAGATATCTCTTTATCAGAAACTAGAGTAGTAAAGGATTTTGCTGATGTAGATTTTTTTATTGAATTAGTACCTGGGTCACAGCCTCTGTCTAAAGCACCTTACCGTCTAGCCTCAAGGAACTGCAAGAACTTTACGAACAATTACAGGACCTAATAGAAAAGGGTCTTATTAAACCCAGCACGTCACCATGGGGAGCTCCAGTTCTTTTGTAAAGAAAAATGATGGATCAATGCGCATGTGCATTGAATACCGGGAATTGAACAAGATAGCCATAAAAAATAAGTATATGTTGCCTTGAATAGACGATCTATTCGATCAACTCGCTAGGGCTGAAGTCTTCTCCAAAGTAGATCTGCGATCAGGATATCATCAAGTCCGAGTGCGAGAAGAAGACATTCCAAAAACAGCATTCAGAATTCATTACAGACATTTCGAGTTTTTAGTAATGTCATTTGGATTAACGAATGCTCCATTAGTCTTTATGGATTTAATGCAGTCTTAGAACCTTGCTGAATAAATTTGTGATCGTGTTTATCGACGACATTCTTATTTACTCAAAAACTGAATAAGGCTACGAAAATCACTCAAGACTCGTGTTGGGCACATTAAGAGAGTATCAATTGTTTGCAAACTACATGAAGTGTGAATTTTGGCTTAAATCTGTTGTTTTTCTTGGTCATGTGATCAATGCTGAAGGGATACAAGTTGATCAGAATAAGATAAGCAACATTCAGGATTTGCTGCAACACTCTATTGTGACCGAAATTCGAAACTTTTTGGGTTTAGCAGGCTACTAGCGAAAGCTTGTCAAGGGATTTTCGCTATTAGCCTCGCCTCTGTCAAGAATAACTCAAAAAGCAGTACCTTTCGTCTGAAGTCAAGATTGCGAAGGAGCATTCCAGAAATTGAAAGAAGTGCTGACCACCGCACCAATCCTAATCTTACCACTAGAGGGGATTAATTTTCAAGTGTTCACTGATGCATCCAACATCGACTTGGGAAGCGTCTTAATGCAGGAAGGGAAGGTAATTGACTACGCCTCAAGGCAATTAAAGAAACACGAAAAGAATTATCCAGTTCACGATCTGGAGTTAGCATTAGTCATTTTTGCCCTAAAATCTGGAGCACTACTTATATGGGGTACGATGCGAAATCTTTACCGACCACCAAAGCTTAAAGTATATTTTTACCAAAAAACAACTAAATTGCAGACAAAGAAGATGGCTTGAATTAATCTGCGATTATGATCTTAGTATTGCATATCACCCTGGAAAAGCCAACATTGTAGCTGACGCCCTCAGCAGAAAGGTGTCGCTAAACGAGTTAATCATAGAAAGCCTCTTGATGTAAGAATTCTAGAAGTTTGGGATAACGCCCATTTTCGACAAGCAACTAAACGGTCTACTCCAGATAAGTACTGCCGAACCTACGCTTCTGCAACATATTTATATTGCTCAAGAACAAGACCCGGTGTATTCAAAGCTAAAGAAGGACATAGAAAATGGACGTCGATCGGACTTACAACTTCACCAAGGGATTTATATTTACTACGGGAAAAGAGTTTGGGTCTCTAATATCACATCCATTCGAGACCAGATACTAAGGGAATCTCACAATTCGGGATATTTAGTTCATCCCTAAAACAACAAAATATACCAGGCTTTAAAAGAAGTATTTTGGTGGCCAAGACTTAAAAGAAGTGTGGCTGAGTTTATTGCTAAGTGCACGTGTGTTGCTTAGTAAAAGCTGAGCATCAAAAATCAGGTGGACTCTTGCACCCATTAGAGATCTTGGAATGGAAATGGTCAGACATTTCTATGGACTTTGTCATGTGATTACTTAGGAGTCGTTCAGGAGCAGATGCAATTTGGGTAATAGTGGACCGATTGACTAAATTAGCCTATTTTATTCCTATCAAGCAAGCTGACACCATTGAAAGGTTAGCCAAGCTCTATATCAAAGAAATAATCAGACTTCACGAGATTCCAAAAGTCATAGTCTCGGATCGAGATAGTAGATTTACATCCCGATTTTGGCAAGCGGTACATCGCGATTTAGGAATCGTGCTAGCTTTAAGCACCGCCTTCCATCCACAAACAAACGGGCAAATCGAAAGAATTAATCAGATACTTGAAGATCTATTGCGGTTATGTATTTAAGATTTTGGTAGTAATTAGGAGAAGCACATACCTTTAATCGAATTCGCGTATAATAATAGCCACCGAGCAAGTATTGGAATGGCCCCTTATGAATCTTTATATGGAAGAAAGTGTAATACTCCACTAGCCTGGACACAAGTTGGAGACATTCAAATTTATGGCTCGGAGTTGATTGAAGAAACAAATGTAAAGATAAGGCAAATCAAGAGCCCAATTGTGGTAGCCCAGGACTGACAAAAGAAGTATCACGACGCCAAACATCGGATGCTAAAATTTCACGTTGATGATCGTGCCTATCTAAAGGTTAGCCCGATGAAGGGTGTTCATCGCTTTGGAGTAACTTGTAAGCTGAGCCCCAGATATGTTTGACCATTCGAAGTAACTGCAAAAATTGGAAGCTCGGCTAACAGACTTAAATTTCTAGAGAGATTTTCTGCTGTGCACAACGTTTTCCACGTTTCAGCACTTCATAAATGCCTCGAGGAATCCTCAACAAATTTCTGATTCGACAGTCAAAATTCAGCCTGATTTGACTTTTGTCGAAAAGTCGCTTCAAATCATTGAGAAAGACTGCCGCAAATTAAGAAGCAGAACGATCCCGATGGTTAAAGTACAGTGGCACAATCATACTGCAAAAGAAGCCATGTGGGAAAAGGAAGATGATATGCGAAGAAAGTATCCAGAGTTATTTCTTAATTAAGGTAACCCAAAATTTCCCTTGAGTCTTCTTTTTGTTCTTCTGATGTCGAGGACGACATCATTTTTATGTAGAGGAGTTTGTAATGACCTGATGTCATTACTTTACAATTTAGGCCAAAATCCCGATTCTAACATTAGGATCCCGGGGAATTTCAAATTATGGCAAACAAAGATACCATAGATAAGAATGATTTTAAAATATCAAAGTGTCATACTTTGGGAGAAATCCGAATAATGAAAGCTCCTGGCTTATTTTCTAAATTATTTAAATCCTATAAATCAAGAACTTTAAAATACGTGTCAGAATTCATTATTCTCAGTATCGTTGTGTTAAGTATATTATTTAAAAGCTGCTCAAGAAGTTTCATCAATATCTGAATGCCGGTTTTATCGTAGTTAATTTTTGAAGCTTTTAATCTCAAAAATTAATATAAAATAAAATATTACTCCGAATTGAAAATTTTTGGCGTGAGTGTGTTCGTAATGTAGTAACACACCTCGGTTTCAAGTTTCGTTATATTTGGACGCCGATTAATTTAAGTTTAAGTAGTTTAAAAAATTTCCTTAAGGAATTTTTTTATTCCCCCCCCCCCACCGCAAGCAGTTGTGCGAGAGATTCTTCCGCCTCTGCGGAAGAATCTACCGCTACCGTCGGCAGGCATGCGCTATTAAGCGCCTTAATGGCGCCATTAAGGCCCCTCCTGCGCCTATTCGCCCCTTCTACGCCTCTAATCCCCCTCCCTCTCTGTTTCCTCTATATATACACCCTCCATTCCCTCCTCCTCTCACAACAGCAGCCTTCTCCTTCTCTCCCGGCCACACAACAGCAACCTTCTCCTTCTCTCCCGGCCACACAACAGTTGCCTTCTCCTCCTCTCCCCACACAGCCAGCCCCTTCCAGCTCCTCCAACTCCCACAATCAGCCTTCTCCCATTCTAGCCTTTACCAAGAAGCCAGCAGCCCCTTTGCAGCAACAGCAAGAAGCCAACAGCAGCAGCCCCTAGCAGTCCCACAGCTAGCTGCAGCCCTTGCCAGCCGGCAAGCTTCCGGCCACCCAACAGCCCTCTTTAGCCACTTCCTGCCAACCCTCTTGCTACAACCACTTCAGTTAATCATCCGGTCACCCATTTCAACTTCTCTTCGTTCTTTTCCGGCAATCCTAATCTAAGAAGGTAAGAAATGGAAAAGAGGAGAAAAGAAATGGAATTTTTTTTTCCTTCTGTGCTTAACAAATTATTAGTATATCTCAATACATCGTTCACATTATCATAATGGATAATAGTGAAAATGCAATAAAGATGTCTATTATTTCTAATCAAACATTTTTTTTACATTAATATTATCATAATGATAACATTATGTTATTATATCCAGTGACTTAATAAATACGGATTTCTATCATTATGAAAATGTGAAAGAAAAGACATAATAGAAAAGAGGAATGTAAAAATCCTTAAAAATACATCACATCACTTTTAAAAAGAGCTAATCTAAAGAAATATTGGAAACTTAAATGCAGATTGAGCGAACTGGCACTCATTTGAACTTAAGGAACAAAGGTATCCAGTACATGACAAGGGTTATACTTTTATTATATTTTTACTGCTTTGCTTATTTGCTTTGAGCCAAATTCATTTTAAGCTTGGTTGGTTGTTCGGAACCAATGTGATAATATTCAGGGTTGTTACTGGAAAATGACATCAATAACGTTCGGGATTGTTGCTGGAAAAATGACATCAGCAACATTTAGGGTTGTTATTGGAAAATGACATCAACAACATTCGGGGTTGTTATTGGAAAATGACATCAATAACATTCGGAGTTGTTATTGGAAAATAACATCAGTAATATTCGGGATTAGTTATTTGAAAATGACATCAGTAACTTTTATTTTGTTATAATATTTGTTGCAGAAAATCGTTTATTTATTTCTTGTTATTGCTTTTTCTTGCATTTTATTTTCATCTTACTTTCGCTAATTGCATCTTTTAAAATATAAATATTATTGTGTACTGTAGTACTTAGAGTATTCTTTAATTACTTGGAATTTCAATCCCGGTAATGTTTTCTATAAAATACCAGGTCAGGTGCTCCTGGGGGAATACACGCAAGAACCCTAATGCTTAAAATGTTCAGTAACAATTAGGGTTAGTTACTGGAAAATAACATCAGTAATATTCGGGGTTAGTTACTGGAAAATGACATCAATAACCTTTATTTTATGATAATACTTGTTGCTAGAAATTATTTATTTATTTCGCGATATTGCCTTTTCCTGCATTTTATTTCTGTCTTACTTCTGCTAATCGCATCTTTTAAAATGTAAATATTATTGTGTACTGCAGTACTTAGAGTATTCTTTATTTATTGGGAATTCCAATTTCGGTATTGTTTTCTGTACAATACCAGGTCAGGTGCTCCTAAGGGAATACCGCAAGAACCCTAATGCTTAAAATGTTCAAACTGCTAATAGATCGATGACGCTATTTTGCTTGTTTATCTTTTATCTTTTTCTTTATTTTTACTTTTGTATGAGGAGTGTTGAAAAGATCTTGTAATATGAATATTGAAATAAATGAATAATATCTTTAGCTTTTTTATCTATGTTTCTTTTTTTCTCAAATTAGTCAATATGATCATGCGGTATGTGACCACCCAATATCAGAACGGTTTCCGCTGAACCGGCATCAGGTCATCACAATGGCAAATAGGAACATAACAACCAGTGACAAATCAAGCTTGAAGGACAAATTATCAAACATTAGCAAACAGAAATTTGAGCTTTGATGGCGATATTCTTTTGTGTGCGGCTCTTTTATACCCCTAAGAATAATCACACTTGTTTTAAATATTGATTTACACCAACTTCTGTACTGGTAAAATTTTTACTGCTTTAGTAAGTTTTGTGCATACTTTGATTTTTTTATAACTGCAGTCATATCACTTGCTCCTGGGTTGTCGATTTTGTGTTTAATTTCTATTTTGAAGCTTATTTGGAGATTCGTAGTTGGGTTCTTCAGGGCACTACCATCAAATTGGTGAAAGTCTTTTAAAAAAACCATTGAATGTGCTCCAGTGTTTAGTTTGTGCAATATTAATGGCTAGGTGCTTTTTTCTTGGGGATTGGAGGAGTCATCATTGGAACTACTAATTCGCATTCGCTTACATATCTAGCCTGCAATCTATAATATTTACAAATTTGGTGCTCGAAGTTCTACTATTACACCAAATGAAATATCCTGCTTTGGTCGTTCCAATCCTTTTGGATGTGGTTTCATTCATAGATAAGATTAGGCATTAGTTTCATAAATATCAAGATTTCAATATTAGATATCTAAATACTAAAGCTGTTTGTGCTATGCTTGTATGCCTTATATTTTAGGTGTGATTTGTGTTTTCTTTGTTTCTATAACCTTGATCATCATCCTAGCGTATCCTACCAACAACTCTTTACCTGCTCAAATAGGGTCTCATGAGCATTATCTTCTTACCTTTTTTTAATTTTCCTAACCCCAGGTTGATGCCAGCCTCATGGGTGACTAAACATTCTTCCTTGGCCTGATCTAGTCATCCATTGAAAGTTCATTGTCAACCATGCTAATGCTAGTAATTATTCCCTTTTTGGATAAAACTAGTAATAGTGTTTATTGTGGATAAAAATGTTTTCCCTGGCCTTGGCAATTGTGGTACCCCACCATTTAAATTTTTTCTGTAGGTTCTTATTTCATTATATGTATCTTAATCAATTTCTTCCTCTTAAACTAAAGGCTCATTTAACCCATCCATCACTCCCCTCTCAGACTAGCAAGCTTTACATGAACTTTCTGATGCCAAATAGAACCTTCTAACTCTTAACATTTGCTCAGAAAACAGAAGGAACTGCATTAAGAACAAATGGTGGGGCTAGAAGAAATATTCTTCTGTTCTTAGTATTTTCTCTAGATAGGAAACTTAAAAATTCATTCTGATATATGTATTTTTCAATTGACAGGAAGTTGCTGACGTGGCATTTCCCGGGCACTTTTTGCAGTGAATCCAAACGAGTGCCTGATGACAAGAATACAGCGGATGACCCTAGATTATCATTTTAAAGTGGAGCAGGAAGCTGGTTCATCCACATTTGCATTCTTTGGATTTAACGGTACAAATCTATCCTTTGAAAAATTAGATTGTTTATCAAAACTCGATCTATTCCTTATTATTTTGTTGCTGCTTAGTAAATTTACACCAACACCTGTCCGATCCAAGAGCAATAAAGTGATGATTTAGATTATGATATTAATATCCTAGAAATAATACACGTTGATAATTATTTGTCCTAAAGGACATAACCAAGAGTTGATACTATGAGGAAAATTGATATCTTAAAAGGTTATAGCATTTATAAAATTAATTAGCATCCTAATATGAAACTTTGAAACAGTGAATATCTTCACCTGAACTAACCCTTGTCTTTTCAAAATGTTATCTTCTTGAAGGCACTGCAGGGGTCTGGCGATTATCTGCCATCAAAGAGGCTGGAGGTTGGAATGACCGAACTACAGTGGAAGACATGGATTTGGCGGTTCGAGTGAGCCTCAAAGGTTGGAAATTTGTTTATGTTGGCGATCTGAAGGTATTGGATTTTATTGTTGCTTCATTAAAATTATTACTTGGCTTTTATTTTCAGCTTTCGATAAGTTATTTCTGTGATGGTAATATTGTAAGATTGCAACCAATGAAAAAAAGTTGAAAAGTTCATCTGTTTCGTATTGCTTGAATCATTACACTGCCTATTGACAAATTGGGATGCTAGCAATTTGTTAGATCTATCCTTAAAAATATGTGCTTATCTTAGTAATATGTCAATAAACTCACAACCCATATATTTGAATGAGATATAGTAAAATATATTAAAAATACGTTGAAAGCCCTCATGCTTGTTTGTTTGAGAGGAGAGCTTCTGAGACCTATTATTTGTGTTACTTATTTAGATAAACCTCAATTTTGATTTGAACTTGATACAGACCACGCAGGTCAGGGTATCTCTGTAATTTTTGTTCTGTTTTCTACATTTTGATACTCTAGGATTAGGGTATCTAATTCTTGTCATCTCCATTTAATTTTGTTTCTTGATGGTATCTAGTACAGCCATTTCTTTTTTCTATCTTGATTTTCCCATCAAGAGTTTTCACATAAATTTTTTTTTGTTTGTTTTGCCATTGTGATTGTGTTGTATTTTCTCTTTGTTGTTTTGCTCGCCATTTTTCTACTAGTTTATGTAGCTATACTTCAAAATATGCTATTTCATCGGTTTCCTCTTTATAGAAATTCCAACTTCACTGATCTTGAAGCTTTCTTTTTCTAATATAACTTTTTTAAACTTATCAATTCGATTACATTGTGAACTTGATGGTTGCCAAATTTGAAATATCATTAGGCCAAAAGTGAACTTCCCGGCTCCTTTACAGCCTATCGTCACCAGCAGCATCGCTGGACATGTGGGGCCGCAAATCTACTGAGGAAAACAGCCTATGAGATATGGATTACCAAGGTGAAAAGCAAGCCTTTCTGTATATTAAACTTTCTATTCATGCCTCAGTGCATAGTATCATATGCAGAATTTTAAATATATCCCTGCTGCGTTATCAGGACGTGTCTCTTTGGAAGAAGGTTTATCTGATATACAGCTTTTTGTTGGTGCGGAAGGTCGTGTCGCATATTGTTACCTTTACGCTCTACTGTGTCATTATTCCGGCTTCTGTCTTGGTTCCAGAAGTTTCCATTCCAGCATGGGGAGTTGTTTACATTCCTACCAGCATCACAATTCTCATTGCAATCAGAAACTTTAGGTATGCGTGCTCTCCCTTTCATTAATAGCGTTCATAACTTTATAATTTACATATCTAAAACTCTTCTTAACCAAATTTATCTATCCTTTCAACAAAACTGCCGCTTCATTTTTCCGATAATTGCAAGCAGTTGTTGAGGATAGAATGACATTAGGTTGTAGTTTTGTAAGTATTAAGATTGAGTGTTCCGTTTGCACATACCCAAAAAAAGTTACTGCCCTACTGCAAATATGACCCAATACATAACAAATACTATTATTTGTTTACTTTAAACTGAAATTGAAATACTGATTTGATGTTATATACTATCAAACAATCCTATTAATTCTCTTTATCTATAGTAATTATGCTTAAGTTGTTGGGTAGTGCTTGGGGTAGGATAACTTTGGTACATGCCCAAGTTTTTTTTTTCTCATAGAATTATGAGCGCCTTATTTCAAACAGAGTGCTGCTTTGGGAGCCCGCTGGGGCACCTGATCCCAAATGTCTGCATGCAGTGTTTGGGAGAAAAATTCGCAAAAATCAGCTAAAAAATTCATTTACAAATATCCCACCCTGCATCTAATCAAAACAAACGAATATTCAAGGTGTGCGAATGTCATGGGCGTGGGAATCATCTCCCTTTTAAATAGCACGCTGCTTTACAAGTCCGTTAAGACGAAATCCACTTTCACGCGCACTTCCTCATTACTCGATACATCTGTGCTAAACTGGGACAAGAACTTGCCCAACTGTATCCCGGCTTCACCCATTTGACCAATGAGAAAAAGTTACTAAAATGCAAGCTATGCACGCCTCAGGGTTTAGAAAGCATTACTCTTTCATATATTAGTTATGAATGTACGACAATTAACGAACTTTATGTTATGATTTTTCGATTTGCGCAGCTCTGTGCACATCATACCCTTTTGGATCCTTTTTGAAAATGTTATGGCCATGCACCGGGTGAAAGCAACCATTGTCGGCCTATGGGAGGCCGGAAGCGCCAACGAATGGGTTGTCACTGAAAAGCTTGGCGGAACCCTGAAAGAGAAACTTTTACCGGAAACCGCCCTAATCGAAAGGGCTTCCTCGAAGGCCAGTCACAGGTATGCAAGGGTCAAATTCGAATGCTAAAGGAGAAGCTTTTTTTTTTTTTTCACATAGTATACCGTGTCTTTTATGTTGTCAGGTTTTACATGGCAGAGCTTGGGTTTGCTGTGTTTCTCTTCCTGTGTGCAAGCTATGATCTGACCTATGGGACGAATTATTACTACATATACATCTACCTGCAATCCATTGCCTTTTTTATCGTGGGTTTTGGTTATGTTGGCACTTTCATCTCTACTTCCTAAGCCTTCCATTCTGTCATTTTCTCCTTTTTGAAACCCTAAACATGAATATAATTTTTTTTCCTGTCAAAAAAGAGGCCGCACTTTTTTTTGGAGGCCCAACGTCTCTTAACTGAGTCGAGTGTAGGGAAGGTGCATCATCTTGATGAATGCATTCGTCTCTTGGCTCTTCGATTGTGATCGTGCAGTCGGGGTGCTCCGCCTCCTCCCCTGCAATGAATCTGGTTTGGGTATGCCTGTGTATTTGCATTTCGGTGCCTATGTTTAACAAAGTATCAGAAATTGGTTTGTAGTAGTTGTTAGGGATATCAGCTTGCTTTTTACCCTAAATTCCTATCTTTTATATATTGGCGCATATTTAACCCATTTTATGAACAAAATTGCCTGAATTTTCCTTGAAAAATGGGTTATAACTGATTAAAAAGTTGGTTATAAAGGTATTGCATTGAAGGGGTTTGAAATTGTTGTGTTTGAAATAGATAAAATGATTTGGAGATCATAAAGAAGTTGGCTGAAGCTGTTATAGCGAATGAGAAATTTCTTCTGAAATGGGAAAAAGTAGTGCTATTTGTAGGGATATGGAATAGTCTTTCAAATCTTTTGGCAGTCTGAAAAACAGTGCTTATTAGGATTGCAGCATTTTATAATGTTGCCTGGGTTTTCTTTGAAGCATATTAGGCACATGCATAGCACACGCTTTTTAAAATGTGGTTAATTGTGTTACTAATCAAGTTTTTAGTGGAAGTTTTATGTGTTTACTATTTTAAAAATATGCTTTAAATATGAAAATAAAGAAGCTTGTGAGCGTCATTTAATAACATGCATGTCATTGAAATTTTAGCTTAAATTCGATGATTTTCATTAGATTATTACCTTGTAAATTCATTTGTTATTTCTATCTTAATGCCATAATAATTGTTTGGATTTAAAGCATTTAAAAGAAATTAGCTCCTTAACAATAATTAATAACAACACCACCAAGCTTTAATTCTACAAGGCGAAGTCGGCTGCCTGAATTCTTTGTTTCCATTGTGTAACCCTAAGGTATCTCATAGAGTTCTTTTTTAATTGCTTCTGCGTATATGTTTTTTGGGCAAAATTCATAATTTTTTTAATAGAGGCATCATCGTCTACTAACAACCTTACTATGAATAAATTCATTTCTATAACAAAAACACAAATGTTAAATTTAATGATAATAATACGATATAATATAAATCATAATATTAATAAATACTTGAGATATGTAGCACTATATAATTCATGCTTTATTTAATGATACTATATAAAATGTTACATTTGATTGCTTCTTTTGAGTTAATTACTAAAAGATTATATATATATATATATATATATATATATATATATATATATATATATATATATATATATATATATATATATATATATATATATATGTGTGTGTATTTATATATATAAAATAAAGACATGACATACTATTTAGAACAAGATTGCATTCTAATAAAATTTTACTAAAATTAATTATATATTCACAATACTTATTTTCTCATTAATTTTTAGTTGATGAATAATCCAAATAACTAAAGCATGCATATATTCCTAGAATTCTTAAATATAATGGTTTAGGGTTTAGCTTTTTTTTATTTACAAAAATAGCACTTTCATTTTATTAGTCTCTTATCGTTCATAATTATAAGGGAGATGAGGTTAACAAGTTTGCTTTTCTTGCAAATATCAAATATTAGTTTTAAGAAAATTAAAGTTTATGCTGTGGTGTGTAGGTGGAGTAGTATTTTATCCTTTTGGTTATATACTTTTATTTTAGCATGCTCACAAAAATAGTTTTTTCAAAATTAAAATTTTTAAACAAAAGTATTACGAACTATCATTTATATTGCATTCATTTTTGTGAAATACTTATTCTCATGATAAAAGCTTAAGAATTATTTTACTACAATTATTTTGATGAATTTGGTACTATGATTATTTATGTAGCTTTAGTATGTAAAGATGCTCAACTTTGCTAAATATTAACCACACTAAGTAATATTGTACTAATCTTGCAAAAACGTAAGAAATGCAATACTTAAGGTCTTACCATAAATGCTCCATTAGGAGCATTCTTAATTGTTGTCATCATTTTTGTTTGAATGGGTGCTTTGCATGATATAATTGATCACAATTAGAGGAGTCAAATAATTCATATTGCTAAGCACAGTTAGTGGGATTAATGATCAACATTATTACTGATTCATGCTATTATAAATAACTTCTTGATTTCTTCAATTCTAATACAAATTTGATCCTCTAACTACTTTCTCTTAAAAATTATTTAAAGTCATTATTATTTTTTCTGAAACTACAAATTCCTCATAATTTTCATTCTAACAATTACTCTCAAATCATATTTTATGTAAATTATCATAAAATAAAACTCTTAAAGGGTTATATATACTTGGGATTTTATCTTATGTTTTACTCTGAAATTTATATACACGATATCTAATATTTAAATTTTATATGAAAACAATCCAAATCTTTATAAATGTATTAAAATTGCCATAATTTTTTTTCAATAAGAAAATAGATGAGGTTGTATATACAGTACTAGTAATATTAGATGAGAATAATTAAAATACAAAGTACATTAAATTTATATAAAATCTTTATTTATTATTATTATTTTTTTAAAATCTTTATTATGCGCGCACACACATAACTATATATATATATATATATATATATATATATCTTTAAGATGTAGTTTATTTTAATAATGAAAAATTCATATATTTTATTTAAAAAAATATTTATTATAACAATAAAGTGTTTTAAAAATAATCAAATAAAATAATAATTTTGGTTAAATATAATTTTAAGGCACTTTTATTTTATCTAATATAAGTTCATACAAAAATTGAAAAATTTTGAAGTGTTTTTATGCTTTTTTTAGAAAAAATTAAGTCTTAATATGCTATTAAAACGGAGATAATGAGGGACGATGTTGTTCTTAGGAGCCACATCCATCGGTTTAGAATACTTTCCTTGATCTTGTATGGAACAGATACACAAAAGATACTACATTGGAAAGAATTTCCGGTTGGGTCATGGGTTCCGTTTTTTAATTCCCGAGTCTGGAGTCTCTGTAACCAATTTTTGTTGTTCTCTTAGATTATATTTTCTGTTTGTTAGGAGCATTGGGTGGGTGCTATGAGCGGGTTGAGGTGGTTGCATTGGAGTAGTGAAGTCAGTCGTGGATGTAGGAGTAGTGGTTGTAGAAGGGTTGTCTGAAGAGGATGATGTGGTAAAACCGGCATTGCAAGGAGCAGGGAATGTAGCTGAAGTAGGTGTAGCAAATTGGTGGGTGCTGCCAGTAGAGCTGGTGGGATCCCTGCTGAGGGCTGGAACCGTGATACGGTTTCCGGAGCTGCAGGTCGTGGGTCGGCTGGCTGGCATAGGAATGTTGTTGTATGGGAATTCATTTTTATGAAAGGTAACATGTCAAAAGATGTAGAACTTGTGGGACGAAGATGATAGCATATGTAGGCCTTGTGTGCTATCCACTATATCCAAGGAAAACACATGGTGTGGATCGAGGTGCCAATTTATTTGATGCATACAGTTTCAATCATGGAAAACATAGAGGCACGAGCAATTTCAATTGACGGTGTTTTTGCTTAGCTTTGTCACTTTGTTCGGGTGTATATGGAGCATAAAAATGATGTTGAATGCCAAGAGTAACAAGTGTAGGGGTAAACTTTTTATAGTCATCCCCACCATCAGATTGAAACATCACAATTCTAGAAGAGATTATTTTCAGTCATGTTTTTGAAAGACACAAAATACTAAAAGCATCATATTTTTATAAAGGGGATACATCCAAGTAAATTTTGAAAAATCATCAACAAAAATGATGTAATGTCTATAACCAAACAGTGATTTAGTGGGGGCAGGCCCCCAAATATCATAAACAATAAGATGTAGAGGCATAGTAGGACAAGTATTAGTAGTAGATAAATGTAATCGATGTTGCTTGGACATGTGACATGCAACACAAGTGGAAAGGGACTTCGATAATATTTACAAGGATGCGGTGAGTTGTTGAAGTTTGTCCAGGCTGGAATGACTGAGACGTTGATGCCAAAGGTCGGTAGACTCCATATGGCTGCTGTTGGAAGATGGGCTAGGAGGAACCGAGAGTATAGAGACCATTAATGGGTTCTTGTTTCGTATGTATATCCTAACAATGTTAAAGGAATCTTTCGGTATTGCGTAAATGATAATCATGAGTGAACAACAAACAACAGGGATGAGTGAACAAAAAAAAACAGAATACTGCTTGAGGGCATTTAGTAACTTCAAAGACTGCTATCAGTATTAGCTTTTCGCAATTTGTTTCTGATTAAAAAAACAAAAAAAAGACACCCGTCAGTATCAGTAGACCATAACATCATTCACAAGTGATTGCGATTGTATGTTGATTTTATTTTATTAAAAACTTCAATCGGTAAGCTTATGCGAGTAAGTGGATCAATTTTAATTAATGGTGGACAAAGCTAGTTGTCATCACTCGCTCTCGGAGATCCCGGGGCGCTTTAAAAGCACTGGTTTTTATGAGAAGCTAAACTGGATTAAGCTTTCTTCATGGCTCGATCTTATTTTCTTCTTCTTTTTCTTTTTCTTGCTGCAATCCTTCTTTCAATCTTCTTTCAGGGTGAGGATTTCCATTTTGATTTTGTCTCTTCGTTTTTCTGGAGCAAATTTGTCTATATTATGAGGATTTTTTTTTCTTGCCTGCAGGGAATGGGGGAAGAGTGGCGGTCTCTAGGCATCCCAAAGAAAAATCACTGCTTGAGGTTTGCTTTCTTTCTTATCTTTTACATTATTGTGAAAGAAGGGTTGCTGCTGCTGATGACTTTCAATTTGTGTGAATACGAAATAAGGGTTGATCACATGATTCAAATCTCACAAACAAGGACACAAACACATCAAGCATATAAGAACATATGGCACAGAGCCATATTACTAAGATAATTCTCTATGAAAAGATAGGAAGAAGAGTACAATATTTATTTGGGCAGTCACACAACCTCACTTAGGGTTTTCACTTAGCGCACACACGCAATCTCAAATACAACGGTTGATATATGCAATCACTGTTTTGAGGTGTGCCTGGCGTGCATTCATATGCATGGGCATGTCTTTGGGGGTGCAACGCCTCTAGCTGATGCACAGAGGTGAGTTGGTTACGCCATTGACTAGCGTTTCGAGGTGCTCCTGGACGTCGTTTCCTTTGGTTACAGAGTCTCATAGATTTCACTGTGCGCCTAGGCGAGCCTAGGCTTACGCTCCTTCGCTCAGTGTTCCAAGGTGTGTTTTGGCGATTGCACGTGCGTCTGGGCTCTTAGCGACTGAGCGTTTTTTTGAGCCCGGTTGATTCACTCCTAAGCACTTGAGGCTAACTTACGTGATGATCTCCCACTTAGGAATTAGTTCGAGGCTTTTTTTTTAATTATTGGAAGTGATCCCTCCATAGTCTACAAAGTAGTAGTGGCAGGGTGCTCATCTCCACGTTTCAAGGCCACTAAAACTAAGCATAGCTTTAGTTTCTTCACCATTGCAGTCTTTGTCAACATACTTACATGGTTTTGAGAAATGTGATTATTCTCTTGCAATGGTTGACATTCTTCTAAAAGTGAGTATGCTTCATTTTCACATGAAAAACAATATTCTTGGCTAAGTGAATTACACTCATACTACCACTATGAAGCTTGTCATGTGATGACCCAGTGTCAGATTAGTTGTCCTGGCCTAATACTGGATGCCACTGCAGTACTTAATAATGGATCAGTATCTCATAATCCCCTATTAAGCACTATTACAGGCAAATAATCTATAAGATAGAGAAACATAGATGCATTTCTAAAATAATAATAATAAAACATTCATTCCATTACAATCATTCAAAAAATAATAGAAAACATCGTCTCAGAGTTTAATAAATATTATAGTCCATATACTTAAACTATCACATTAAATGTTTATAAGTAAAGAAAAATTCTCTCATTCTTACATATAAGAACAGTAAAGTAAAATGGTCTCTGGAGGGTCTTCAAATATGCTCCTGGAACTCCAGCTCCTCTTCTAGTTCACTTGCCAACTTCACTTTGGGCTCTTGATCTATCGTATTTAGTTTTTAACACGATAGGGCATAACCAATAAAACAAAATAAGTGATTAGACTAAATAAGTTTAAGCATATTTTAGAGTTTCTAACTAATTAAGTTCAAGGATAACACATGAGTTTAAACAGTAGGGTGCATAATACGTTTAAAAGAAAGTAAAGTTAGTAAATAAAACATACAATTGGAGCATTTAAAGTAAAGCAGTATATGTGCTAAGGCACATTAAGCAGCCCTGCAAAAGAAAGGCTAAACATGCATAGCTTTTGTATAAAGTTAAATAAGGTAAAGGCTAGCATCATATATGAAAGTAAGGGAATAAAGATAGATTCTAGCATCCTATAAGCAAGTATAGTAAATGAATAAATTGAAGTGTAAAAATATAGAAATAATTGTATAAATATGTAAAGCAACTGTTTAACATTTATTGTTTAATTAATTTATGTTATGCGGGCTCATAAAGAATAAAAAAGAGAGTTATGTACGTTTATTCAACTATCTGAAACAGGGTCTCCTGTATAATCACACGTTTCCCCTCAATAACATATGTGGTCTCCTAATCACTTCATAGCCAATTCTAGCTTAAATATTTGTACAGACTAATCTGCCCTAAGTGAAACCCCTTGTTAAGTTATATTTTTTTTATGCAAATGCTTATGATCAATTGAGTAAGGTTTCAAAGCATACCAGTATTTAATAAGAATGCCAAAGTAAACTAAGTTGATGATATCCCTTTGTTGTCTAATTTTAATTATCTACCTTAATGATTGGGGTCAATCGAATCCCAAATTGACTTAAGATAATTTATAATAATAAACAAAACTTAAGACTTTCTGACCTAACCTTAAGGTCATCATCTTCAAATTCATCAATTGTTACTAATTAAGCTCCTAAGACAAAATATGCTAACTTAAGTATCCAACCTAATGTCTAGGTTTAATCCATCTCAAGAGTTCCTATGGTTTGAACCTCAGAGGTGATTACTTCTATATTAAGTTCACCTCAATTAACTAGACATTACCAAAGCCTAAAAATTTGCCCAAGGAATTCCCATATAATAAGCTAAGAAGCTAAAGTCACTAAGCATAACCATTCATATCTAATGTCTAAATTGTTTACTGCTCTATCCACTTACTAATAATACATACTTCATCATAAATATAATTCTCAATCCAAGCATTCATTTACAATGTCCTAATTTTCCTAAATCTTTCCTCTCTCCAATTCTCCATAAATCTTCCAAGGGTTCACCGTCATTGCTCCCTCTCTTAAAATGGTTTAATTGATATATAAGGCTCAAACTACTCTACTTCTAGGGTTGATATCACCTTTATGCAATCTTCTCCAAAATTCTAAAATGAACAAGTGAGTTGGCCCTAAATGTCACATTCTAAATTTGTCATCCAATCTTGATGAAATCAGTATCATAACACTCCATATAGTATAATATGAACTTAGACAAGGAGTATGTTCAATTTGGAGTTGATTTGAGCAACTTAGAATTTTTGACCTAATTATTAAAAATGCCAAAAATATGATTTTTTTGATGTGTTTACTTGATTATGATTTGGTGTCCGCATATTTATGATAAGAAGATAAAAGGATTTCAAGTAATCAATGATAAAAGAGTTTGATTTGATTGAAATTAAAGAGCTACCATAATTTTTGAGAACAGGAATAAGTAGACCAAGGGAATATTACTCACATAGAATTAAAAGTTCTTTCTCGGCAAGTTCAAGATTGAAATTGTGTATTTCTAAGATAATAAAGAGAAACTATGTCCCACTTAGTAGTGATTGAGTGTCTTTCTGCATGGGTAGAATTGCTTTTACTTGGTGTTTCAAAGAGCAGGTCGTGGTTTTACTCTCCATTTCAACTTATATAAACATTAAAACACCTTTTTTTTTTTTTTGAGAAAATTTATAAAATAGTCCCCCAACTCTTTCAGATTGACAAATTTGATAGTCAAGAGGCTTTTTTTTTTCAATGCTTGGATTATCATCACCTAAATTGTTGTTAAGGAAGTAAAATGCAATCAAATAATGCTATCTTGGGGATAATTGCACCTGTAGTTGTGCTTTTCCTTAATTTATATTTAGAGCAGCTTAGCTTGACTTTCAGGAATTTCCAGATTTGAGGAAAAGGATGCAGGAGATGATGGCAATGGACGACTACAAGGAGCCTGGAGCGAATACCAACCCTAAGAGCGGACCCATTCCTGCATTTCCGCCCCCTCCTCCTCCTGCTCCCTCGCACCATCTGCTGAATCATATGAACAAACTAATTAATTAATTAATTAATGGAAGATTTGCTTATTTAACCCTTTGTTTTCTTTTGTGAATATGATTATAAACTATTCTCACAGGGCACCCCTCCAGCGTCTCAGCGCAATTTATGCATTTAAGCATAGTGTAAAATTTGTATTAATTGAGACTCTCTAGTCAAGATCATGATTATAAATTCAGTAAATGCATATAATTGCTTAAAAAAAACGATTGGACGCCGGTGAGAGCATAGAAGCATTTTTCTAGTTGCGATTTGGGTCTGCTAAATCATTTCAATATTTACAGCAAGTGTTCAGAATTAAAGCTAAAAGAAAGAAAACACAGCATATAAGGCTGGTGGTACATTGTTACGGAGAAAAGAAAACAGAGATCTTGCATGGAGGGATCATTCAGTGGAACTGGTGAAGAATTAAGAGATCTTGGCCTCAGTCAGCTCTACATATAGCAGAACTAAGAGATCTTGGTCTCAGTCACCATACAATCTCAGAGATGGCACCCATTTGTCGATCAAACAGATTAACGCAGAAAATTAAAGATATTGCATTAAAGCTATAGTTTATAGATATATAAGTTTTTTCCAATAAAAGATAACATTAAGTAATAATCTTAGCTAAGCTAATAATTTTTTTGGTTGTTCATATTTGACTTTAGACTTCTATTTGTTTTTTATTTTTTATTTTGACAAAATTGGATACTTGAGAGGTCAAAATTGTTCAAGAGTTACTTAGCTAAGCCAAGATAGTGCCAAGTGAACAATTTGAAAGATAAACATATGTATTAAATTATTGTCAAGCAATTTAGAGCTTTGTGAATATATACAGGTGAATATCATATTAAGATCTTTTCTATAAATCAAACTAAAATATTCCCAAGCAAATAACCACAGCACAAACATACTTGAATTATGTAGTTCAGTGTAAACACCTATGTCCGTAAGAAGAGATGAGGAGAAATTGCACTATATAGGAGGAAGAATATTAATTAGGGTTTCTTAAACCCTTCCCAAGCTCCAACAATGGAGATCCATTTGAAAACCCTAGCTGTCACACACCCACAAGCACAATATTCGCTCAACAATAGTAGCGATTACCCTAAAAATGGGCTACAAACAAAATTATAGGGCCCAAAAATGGGGCCTGTCAAATCACGCATGCATGGGCATGCATGAGCGTCTGCTATTCTGTCTGTTGGGTGCTTGGGCATGCCCGAGCGCTCACTGTCGGGCGCGCCCAAGCTCCCGCTATTCTAATGACTGATTTAACTTCCTTCCTCCTCAAATCAACAATTCTCTACTTTAGATCTCATATGGGCTATATGAGAGCTGACCCAAACACGCTCTTCAAGAGTAGCATAGCGACTGCACCCGAAACACTTGCCTACATATCCTTCTCCCAAATGAATCAAGCCATGCATAGTTCATCCAAATGAGAAGCTTTGATCAAATCTTCTTCTCCATCTTCACCAATATTTTGTAATCAACGAACTTTAATAATGTCAAGATATTCCCAGAAGATTGCCACATATGGATCTCTCCTTCCATTTCCCTGAGTCGAAATCCTTTCTTCGCAAGCTACTCCACGACCATATCAAATTTCACTACAGCTGCTAAGAGAACACAGACAGTGAGTGTGACGACCCGTGTCGTCATTAAATAGTATTACAGTTAAAAAAAAAAAAAAAAAAAACTCAGCATCTATAGTTTTATATATTACACTGAGCACTTTAACTGTGAGTATACCCAATTTAGATTTAATTTGATCAAGCTATGACCAAAATGAGGCCAGTGATATTTTGGTATTTATCTAAATTTTTAGGGTTCAGATCCTGAATATTATTTCAGTTTATTGATGACATTAACCTAATGATATTTTAGGTCCCAAACAAACTCCCATAACTTTTTACCTATTTAACCAAACATAGACAATATAGGTCTTAAAATATTCAGGAGAATACCCCATCACTGTGGTAGTATTAGTTTTCCTATTTGGATATCAGGACAAAAAATCAACTCTAGAATTTTCAGTTGACTTTAGGAAAAATTGACCAAAATGTCCCTAGAATTCAAATGACCATAACTTGGTCAAATCAACTCCAAATTCAAAAATTCAAGATGCTAACTAGTTCAGAATTTGGTTGATCCTCTGATATTAATCCGGCATGAGGAGGGTCCCCACAGTGAGATGTTTAACAATAGGAGAAAAGACTTCATCGTAGTCTATCCCTCTTCTTTGTGCAAGGCTTTTAGCAACAAATATTGCCTTATAGCGCACATATGCAACTCTTAGAGATCCTTTCCGTTTGGAACACACCAAATTGCATCCAAAATCAATTCTCCCTAGAGAAAGCTTCACCAAACTCCTGGTTACAATTTTATGAAGCACTCCATCTCTTCATACATCACCATATTCTAGTGCTCACTCTCAGGTCTCTCCATAGTTTCCTTAGAGTGACATGAAATATCAATTTTTGAAATTGCCAAAGCAAATCCAAAGTCACCATTTAGCCATGCAGGCTTGGAATCTCATACTCTCACCTACGTAGAACTGGAGGAGGAAATGTACATGGTGCAACCATAGGGGTTTGTGACCAAAGGGAAAGAAGGGCTTGTCTACAAGATCAATGCCTTATGACTTTAAGCAAATGCCAAGGCAATGGTACAAAAGATTTAACAAGCTTATGTCAGACACATGATACACGAGATGCCAAGTAGATCATTGCTGATATATAAAAAAATTTGAAATCTCTTATATTATTATACTACTGCATATAAATGAAATATTAATTGCAGGATCTGATATGGAAGAAATTAGAAGATTAAAGAAGTAATTGTTAAAGGAGTTTGACATGAAGACGGGGCTGGCAAAGCAGATACTCGGGATGAGGATCAGTATGGAGAGAAATGTTGGAATACTGAAGCTATCTCAAGAAAAATATGTTGATAAGGTGCTAAGAAGATTCAACATGAATGAGGCAAAGCCATTCTGTCCTCCCTTGCAAGTCACTTTAATCTGTCAAAAAATCAGATGCCAAAGATCGAAGTGGAGAAGAAACAAATGGAAAAAGTTCCTTATGCTTCATTAGTCAGAAGCTTAATGTATGCCATGATGTGCACGAGATTGGATATAGCACATTCAGTATAAGCGGTTAGCAGATTCATGAGTAACCCTGGGAAGCACCAGTAGGAGGCTGTCAAGTGGGTACTCAGATATCTGAGAGGTATAGTGGACAAAACACTTTGCTTTGAGAAGTTCAAGATAGAGCTACAAGGATATGTGGACTCTGATTTAGCTGGAGATATTAATAGCAGGATGAGCACTACAGAATATGTGTTTACATTGGGAAGTGTTGTGGTGAGCTGTTGGATCTTCAAGCTACAAAGTATAGTTGTCTTATCTACTATTGAGGCGGAGTATGTTGCCATCACTGAGGCAAATAAGAAGATGATTTGGTTGAAGACTTTTTGGCTGAATTAGGCAAGGATCAAGAGGATGTGAAACTACAAAGTTACAGTATGAGTGTCATCCCTCTCGCTAAGAATGCATCATTTCATGACAGGACGAAGCACATTCAATTAAGGTACAATTTCATATGGACATTATTGGAAGACGACCAATTTTCAGAGAAGATTCATACATCAAAGAATCCAATTAACATGCTTATGATGATTGTAATAATGAAGAAATTGAAGCTATGTACTATTCAGTTGGCCTCGGTACAAGATAAGAGAATGGGGTGAGCTACACCACGTCTTGTGCAAGGATGGAAGCTAAGACAGTGAAAATCTAAGGTTGAATATAGAATGATTGCATTAGGTCTTCAAGTGGAAGATTGTTAGGATGTGGAGATCAATTAGATCATCAATGGAGATGCTAATGGAGCTCCGGTGGGTTTCCGAGAGGTCCCGGAGTGTTTCGGGACAAGTTGGCAGCAATTCAAGCGCCTCGGGGTGCCCTGCAGGAATTGGAGCATAGAGCCTGACAAGCGCCCGCGGAAATCCTGCCACGGGCTTAGTGCGTTCCCAAAATAATTTTGGGATATTTTGGGTCTTTTGCCATCCATTGGGGTCTAAGTATATAAGAAAACATGTCAGTGAAGTTTTTAACCCTAACATCATAAAAGAATGTGGATGCTGCTTCTTCTTCCTAACCCTAGTGTGAGAGCTTGAAGAAAATTTGAGAGAGTGAGTTGATCGGGAGGCTTGAAAGCAGCATATGATTCTTGCTCTTGAGATAGAAAATTCTCTGCAAGTCTATATAACATTTTTATTTTCATAGTTGATTTTATTTGGTGGCATGGCTACGTAATTTTTCTTATTCTTATTTTTTTCACATAAATCTCTGTTTTTATATGTTATTGTGATTACTTTGTGCGGTTATTTTTATCTTTCTTGTGTTTGTTTGATTTCGTATTTTGCTTTGGTAATACTAATGAAAATTCGAGGTATAAGTCCTAACAATTACTCTGTAATCAAATTTCACATAAAATCAAATTTACCAATTTTTTTCATAGCAAACAGCTCTCTTAATTAAGTTTAATTAATTCATAATCAGTTTATTCCAAAATTCTTACCCAAATGGCGAGAACTTTAGAAACTAAACTAAACTATTATTAAGATGTTCAAGAATTGAAATAAAAACTAAATTTGTTTTAAATTAATATTTAAGTAAAATCATAATATTCTACACTCCTAATTAATCTTAAGTAAAACGTAAAATTTTCATTAAGTAGTTTTAATTTGATTATTTTGAAGTAAAACTTAAAATTTCCATACATATAATTGTTTTGCCATACATGTATGTATTCCGTATAAAGAATTGAGCCCTGTTTCAATATTTAAATAAAAAACATCTCAAAATTACTTTAAAAAAGCCGAATTTTCCCTGAAAAAAAAAAATCCGGCGTCATTTCCCTCGTCTCCTTCCAAACATTCTACTTCCTCCCCTGCACAGTTATGAACATCTCAAGAAGAAGAACCACGAGAAAAAAAAATAGTAGTTTTGAGAAGCAAAAGAAAACAGAGCATCAGCAGAAGCTGCTCTCCATAAACTTGACGAATTCCGCAAAATCAATGACTCCATCGCCGTTCAGATCATGAGCTTCGATCATGGACAGGCAGGAGTCCAATCCAAGTCCCTCGAACCCTAGTTTCCTTAGAACTCTCTGAAGCTCCCCTGCATCAACATGCCCATCTCCGTTCTCATCAAAAACAGAGAAAGCTTCCTTCACTTCCTCCAAGCTAGGTTCTTTCTCCTCGAACATGGCGGCCAACTCCTCCGCATCCACGAAATCCTTCAGCCTCACTTCATCGGTTTCGTCTCTTCCTAGCGCAGCTAGCCCAATGTTTTCCAGTACCAGCTCCAGCTCTTCTCTCTTGATGAGCAGAGGAGACTTTGGGGATTTTGCAGAGGGGGCGGCGCTGAAAGAGAAGAATCTCTTGGAGAGTTTTAGGGAAAGGTTGAAGAATGAGAGGATTGATTCGAGAATGATGAATCCGATGAGTTCCAATGAAAGGGGGCAGGTTGTTGAGGCCTTCTTCTCCATTGCGCTGAGTAAGAGAAAAAGGAAGCTGTTTGGATTGCTTTATATAAATGGCTGAGGGTCGTTGAAAAAAGTGGAAGAAAAATGTTATTTAGATATGTTTATATACCTTCCAAAAAAAAATTATTAATAAGATTTAAATATTATTTTATTAATATTTATTTACTTAAATTAAAATAATATAAATATTATTTTATAAATTTATATTGAAATAATGATCAAATTTTATTAGATAATTTTTTTTGAATAACCCATCAAATAAATATAAATAATATTTTTCTAAAATAAAAATAGAAAAGAAAATGCTAAATACTTTTCATCTTTATATACATAATCAAATACTATTTGAGCTTGCATCTTAAAAAAATTAATTCAATAAAATTTGAACATAATTTTAATATATTCAAATTTTATTGGGATAAAATCATATATATATATTAATTTTATATATAAGATAAAAAAAATTATAATATAACATTTTATTATTAAATTGAGTTTTTGATACATTAAAATAGCTATAAAATACCTCTCAAAAATATAAAATATATTATTTATCTCTAAATAATTAAATATTGAGAAAAAAATTTAATTTTGATAATAAAATTTAATAAAGGTAGCTCTCAAAAATATAAAATATATTCTTTATCTCTGAAAATAAAATTTTTTAACATATTTAATAAATTATTTGTATTATGCAAGAAACTTTAAATTTATTTATATGGGAAGATAAAAGATTATAAGCAAAAAAGTAAATACATATAATATTATATAGTGCACAAATGAAGCATTAAAATAAAATTTAATTTAAAATAAGGAGGAGATGAAGAAGACATATGGCAGGCAGCAGGGGAGGCGGGGATTGCTTTGACGAAGCGAAGAAGAAGAAGAAGCAGAAGCAGAAGCAGCTTCTTCGATGGCGCCTGCAAATGATGATAGTTTTGGCCAAAGGGAAAATGGGTCCTTTTAGGAAGTTTCCTCGGCAGTTGCGCCCCTACGTGTCTTCTTGGATGCGTCAAGAAAAATAGGAGGAGACGCTTTACCAATTTTTGCTTGTATATATTATGTATTATTATCCTACCTAATTAATAATATAAATTTCATTTAAGCAGAAATTTCTCCTCATCTATATACTAAACAGATACGCTTTTACCAATTCCCATCTTATATGTACTATAGCTCAATTCATACTTAGTGACCATTTCTTATAATAAATCAATAGGAAGCACCCCCAACACATTCCTTCAACATTATAATAAATTATAAGAAATTCATGTATTTACGGACTTAAAAATCATGTATTTTCATACAATTTGAGATTCCAAAATTAAACACAGCAACAATTTGAGGTTCCAAAATTAGACACGACTAATGAAAATCTCCAACTTCAAAATTATGTAAGAAATCCTCTCTTTGGGGCTTGAAATGGAACAACAAAGAACAAATATTTGCAGCTAGAAATTAAAAACATGGGCAAAATACACAAAATCAAAGTGACTAAACCAAACCTGAACAGATTATGAGAGGGGTTTTATCAGGTCAGAGAGCTTGCAACTAAAGTCAGAGATCATTGCTAAGGAAGGGGATGATGAGCTTATAAGAGAGCTGTGCCGAAGGATGGAGTTCAGTTCGGGAGCTCAGGAGCGAGGTGAGTGTATACTGAGGAGACACGATTTTTGCAGAAAATGAGGACCTTTGTTCTTTTTAACTGTGCTTTTCTTTCAAACACTAGATTAAGGAGTTTTTTCCTTCATCATTCAGTTTTTCTTCCATCCCCATTTGGGTTAGATTTCTGAATCTTCCAATACAACTTTGGATCAATTCTGGTATTTTTAAAGTGCAAGTGCCCTTGGGACCCCCTTATGACTAATGACCATACATTATGTAGAGCTCATCTTTTATTTGCAAGTGTTTATATTGAAATTAAGATTTTCTCTCCCCCTCCTATGGTGTTGAAACTAAAAGTAATCGACTATTATCTCTCATAAGGTCCTATATATCTGCAATCTGTAGGTTCATAACAATTGTAATGCCTTTATTCACTTAGGTTGTCTGTGTGATAATAGAACTACCACATGTATTCGAAGTAGTGGTAGGAGGAGATCTGGGAGGTCTCAGCAAAACATAACACAAGGCTTTTCATGTCCCTCTTCCCATTAATAGTAATCCTCTCTTCTTGTCTCCCCAGCTATTCGCAGTGTAGTCTCTTCTACACCTCTGAGCACCTCCACAATTTCTCCTCTGTTTGTAAGCCTTTGTTTTTTTTCTACACTTTCTAAGAGATATCTTTTTGAGTAATCTCTTAGGGTTTGCTTAGCCTTGTGAATTCATGGATAATGCTTTGTCATCTATATTGCCTACAGTGAACTTGGATATTAGTGTACAAAGGTTACCAACGTTAATGTTTCATTTACGTGATGTGTTTTAATAAGTTTTATTAGTGTTTTTCTTACTTAAACTTGTTGTGTTTACCACTTTTTTTTTTGTCGAGTTTTCTATTGAAAATAATCTTTAATGTGATGACCCACTTAAGTAGTAATAAGCGAAACTCTTAAATATCGAAGCGTCTTTTCAGATAACGGTGGAGTTCCTGATAAGAACTCCAAAGTTAAGCGTGCTCAGGTGGGAGCACTCCCAGGATGGGTGATCTACTGGGAAGTTATCTTCTGAGGGCAAAACCGTGAGGCCTTTCTGGCCAAAGCGGACAATACTTTGGTGCTTAAAAATTTGGGCTATTACAAATGGTATCAAAGCAAACCATAGGGTGTCAGATAGGAGCTAAGTGCCATACATGGTAAAGTACCACTTCATGTGAGCAGCCTCTTGAACTCATGATAGTTAAGGTGCTACATGGTTTTGGGTACCTCTTGTGCCTGTAGGGGTCACCTCTAGTCCTATCTACCCAATGGATGATTCTTGGATCTGTGTGTGGATACTGATGAGGACGTCAGTTACTTAAGTTGGGGAGATTGTGATGACCCACTTAAGTAGTAATAAGCGAAACTCTTAAATATCGAGGCTTCAGATAACGATGGAGTTCCTGATAAGAACTCCAAAGTTAAGCGTGCTCATGTGGGAGCACTCCGAGGATGGGTGACCTACTGGGAAGTTATCTTCTGAGGGCAAAACCGTGAGGCCTTTCAGGTCAAAGCGGACAATACCTTGGTGCTTAAGAATTTGGGCTATTACATTTAATGTTTTGTATATTCATTGTCTGGAATGTTAAATGTCTGTAGTTTGAATAGGAGATGGAAAATCTGAAATATCAAGGGATATGGTAAATTATTGATATCATAGGTATTCTTAAACCTAAAACTAAACTTGTTGATATTGCTGATTTTTACCTTTAACGATTCAAAAATTTACTCGCATGCACGAATTTAAGAAGCATAATTTCAGATGAAACCTTATTATGTCATTTAGTTTCTTTTTTTGGCTCACTTGTGCCATCATACTCAATGTACCCCCCCCCCCCCCCCCCCCCCCCCCCCCCCGACACCTCAGTTTATTCTAGCTTTAAGCAATCCCCTTTTATGCACATCTCCATTTTATTAAAAGTGATGTCCTTACTCTTGGTGATTTTGTGGTTTTAGTAATCCCAAAATGTTTTGCTAAATTCTTCGTAGCCATACCTAATTAATGTTTGTGCACTTAAGGACAATCATATTTAGCATACTTCATAATTTTGAGTCAACATATGTTTAAACATGGCATCCAAAAATATTTTATATAAGACATCCGCCTCTTTGTCGATCCATATCTCCCATAACGCTTCCCTCAATGACAATAATTGTCTGCAATTGATTAAGTGAGCTATTGTGCTGACATTATTAGCCCAAAAATATTTTTGCAAGCCTTCACAGAACCTTATTCAAGTAGCACATTCTATGATTGTCCGGCACTTTTTATCAGCAATGTTATTTTGTTGTAGCATACTTGGGATAGATAAATTTATCTTCATCTGTCTTCCAGCACTAAAATTATTAAACTTCTTGTCATAGTATTCACAGCAATTATGAATCTAAAACACTTCAACTTGAGTTTAATTTCAATCTTAATTACATCTAGCCACCTCTTTAAGGTCTCAAAAACAATTTATTTATTTGTAAGGAAAAATATATGTATACTTTCCTATTGTAGTCATTCATGATGGTATTAAAGTAGTTAGAACCATCAAAGAAAGAATATGTAACTATACACCAAATGTTCATATGCATGAGCTCATTTGTTCATGTGCCTTCACCTCTCTTTGAATTTCATAAAACTGACTCTCTTCATTTGTTCATGTGGATGCAGGGTGTTGCAACAGGCTTTTTGAAGCTTTTCACAACAATGTGAAGTATTTATTCATCTATTAACCCTTCCAAATAATTTTGCTTGGGAAAGACTTCAAGAATTAACAAGCAAATAAATACCTTTAGAAAATCAAAAATTAACTTAAAGCATTAATTAAAAATCATATTTAAATTTTATTAGATTAAATCACATTATAATACAAACATAACCTTCTATACAAGTATTTTTATTTTATAAATATTACATGATCGCGATATCACAAAAAAATCTTTAATTCATCCGGTATATATATATATATATATATATATATATATATATATATATATATCCTTAAATATTTTTCGTGTGTATAATTATGTTTAATGTGTATACACCTTACATAAATATATATACACATAATTGTACACACACACACACACACATCTATATTGTACAATGCATGTATGTGCCTATATCTATAATATTAGCTTGCAGATAGACGTACCCTTGTTTGTACATGTAATATGTATGTATATATTGTTGTACCCAAAATGTTCTACGGTTGTACCCCAAATGTTCATATGCATGAGCTCCAATTTTTGTGCTTTCGACTCTCTTTGAATGTTCATAAAGTGGCCTTTCTTCATTTAACCTAGCACATATTCTTCATAATAATCCAATTCAATAGACTTTAAATAAGAAAACAGCCTTACAAATTGAAATATTCCAATCCACTCTCGCTCATGTATATGAGCTCCCTATGCTACAAACATGACACCTCTAATTGAATGACATTAAAGTATCTAATGCTCTACTGATTAGGTAAAATGCCTCTTTGATATTCCCCTTTGATGCTTCCACAAATATCTAATGAAGGTGGTGCTATAATCAACTCATGCAATATGACCTTTGAGACCAATTTTTACATCAAAGATGGACATTGTGGAGTTCCATTAGGTGTCAAATTGAGCCATTCAAAATCGTCATTAGCATCTCCTTTTTCAACGATGTCTTATGCACTGTGAACTCCAAGGTTGAAGCAGCATATGATCTGAACAGACAGCTGTTTTATTTGGAGTCAAATGATGCGCTAGAGTCTACTACCTAAGACTTGGGTGTTATTTAAATAACCTTTTAGAGTAGGAATGAGGTGATTCTATCTTAAGTGAAGGTATCTATGTGTTCTTCATTTGTTCACGTGGATGAAGGGTGTTGCAGCAAGCTTTATGAAGCTTTTCACAATAGTGTGAAGTATCTATTCATATATTATCACTTCCAAATAATTTGTTTGGGAAATATTTAGAAACCAAAAATTAACTTAAAGCATTAATTAAAAATCGTATTTAAATTTTCATTAGATTAAGTCACAATATAATACAAACATAACCTTCTATACAAGTATTTTTATTTTATAAAGATTACTTGATTGCGATATCACAAAAAAAGCATTAATTCATCCGGTTATCACAAGATATGGCTTGAAACCTGGCCTCTTTGTCCATGAATTTTTGCTTTGCATATACCTCCATATAGTCCCCAAACAGGAAGGTGGGATACTTGTTTGTGACAGCTCCAGTTGTAAAAGCAGGTTGGATCACAGCTTCCAGCGCTGGGTTATAGAAAGAAGCAAAGGAGCGGCGGTTTCCATTGGGCGAAGCAAGCACATGGTACCAGTGAAAAAAGCATTAATTTCAGAGAATTCCACTCAGATATTTGGATAAATGATTTGAGAAATTTTGTGAAGACTCTGAAAGGATAACCTTCTGGTTATTCTTGAACCCAAAATCAAATTGGAAAAACTATTGAAGAATCCTTTTTACTTTCATAAATTTCTTAGGCTAAATTCTGAAGAAAATTTTCATAATTTAAATTGAAGCGAGGTGAGGAGGATCAGGGTAAAGTGGAATGCAAAGTTGTTCCACTTTAACCCGCCGATTATTATACAACACAATACATTCATAGGCAGCTTAACATGTGTTCTGAATCTGTTCGGATTACATTGGTGTATGCTTCAAATTTTGAAACGATTGTTGTGCACTATGGCAAGAATTGAGCGGTATTGCCCTATCTATCAATGAATCGCGGTCAGTCTTGGGAGATTTTAATCATATCTGCAAAAGAGAGAAAAGGTGGAATTGCTTGCTCAAAGGTCTTAAGGACTATGGTTCGTTTTATACTTGATTTGACCAACAAGCTGGCAATCATATGTTTGTAAAACTAGATAGAATTCTATGTAATGGTGGTAGCTGGCTTCAATCTCACCCAACCTCCTTTCACAAAATTCTGTCTCCCAAAGCCCTCCCTTCAACTTATTCACCTCCAACAATACAAAGCTGACTTCCAAAAGTAGATTCAATTTTAAAATCATTTCGTTTTTTAATCTCATTGAAGAACGACGACTTCTACCATGAGCAGTGTTTGAGGTTCAATCATAGAGGGCCCACAGGGAAATTTTTCTACCATTTAGGTCAAGAGAGACAGAATCTGGGAGAAATTAGATAGGGGAGATTTCAACGCATAATCTTGCAATCTTTAACATTTTCCGAGCTGCCTTGAGGTTGTCTGCCATTAGCGATGATCCCAATGGCACTGGCTGTTTTGGAGAGTGAGGATTGTGTCGAAAGTTGCAGGGGAAGATCGGAAAGTTTGATCCAAATCGGTATGGAATCGAAGACAGTCTTGACATCGAATGCACAGTGGCCAGCGTTTGAGGAGAAGGGGGATGTTGAAGAAGAACCAAGGAACTCCATTGAGCAGGACCTCAAGATCCTCAGAGCAGGAGAACTGGAGGAGGTAGAGGCCGTCAGCATATAGGAAGACGGAGAAAGAGCTTTTGAGAGAGGTTATTGAGAGATTCGTCTTCCTTTAGTTCGTCGGAGAAGAAGGAGATGGTGTCTAAAGTCCGCCGCCGCTAACGAATCCCGGCTAGGGCTTGCAATGTCACTCCTAAGGGAAGATACGTCAGAGTTCTATTCAATTGCTCAATCCCTCAATCGGGCTTAATATGCAACTCATTTGACAAGGTATCGTATCAGCAGGAGATAAACATATAATTAACTATTATTTTTATCAGCCTATCAAATATTAAATTAATCAATCTATTTATAAAGTTATAATAATATGATTTACTATACTATAATATAATATAGAATAAATTAGAACAGTGAAAAATAGCATTCTATTTTAAATTATACCACTCGTTTGCTTATATTTGAACGGAATAATTATATAAAAAGAGACATTGAATAGCCACTAAAATACTTTAACGTAACGAAATTAAAAAAAGAATTATAAATATTTTCCAATTTTTGAAAAATTTGGCCCCTCCCTCAAATTAAGTTGTTATGAAGCCTAATTAATTTTATTTAACAATAATTAAGAATATTTTTTATGAAATTAACATCATATCTTATCATATGACTTTAAATTCCATTATACAATTATACCAATAAATAATATATAATTAATAAATTTATTGGGAAGATTTGGTAAATTTACATATTATATTCTATTTTCTATGAATATTTAAAATTCATGTATTTATTAATTAATTTAAAATACCTTAGAAGCCTATTATGAATTTTTTTTTTATAATATGGTTTCTTTTTATTTTATGCACCAAGTATCTAAATATTGTAAAATTTGAACTTAAAATGAGTGAAAAATACATATAAATACTTTCTACATTTAATCATTTTATTTTTAATATATAGTTTATATTTAATTAAAAATCAAATTAAATCAATATTCCTATTTATAATAGAGGGAAGAATTATAGCCGTTGAATTCACAAATCTTATCAAACAACTTATCTTATATTGAAACTGAGAATAAATAATCAACCTCTAGGTTTAAATAGCTCATCATTCGACGGATTATATCCATTCAAAAACTATAAAGGTGATAGTTGATGTTGTATTTAATACAAAGTAATCGAGCAATGGTAATTAAATCAGCTATTAAGTTGTTGTGATTCATGGCTCAATTCGTGGATCCAAATATTGTGTTGTCTTCCCCGATGCCCTGGACCATAATACCCTAAACCTAGAAAATTAGGGCTTTTCATTGTTCAACCAATTAAGAAATTTGACGATTCATTTTGACGCACAATCCCCATTATTAGATTTTAGTATTCGAATTAAGTCATAAATCGATCTAGATTTAGGCCAATTCGGTGATAATCCATAACACCTTGCTGTAATTCATTAAATCCGATCGAGTTCCTAGTAATGTCTCAATGCCAACACATTCTTTTGAAACCACACTGCATTTTATAGCTAATCATCAGACCCTGACATTTAGGTTAATTTTGCAAATGCTAAACTCATTTTATTTTTGGAGGAGGGGGTGCTCATTTAGGCTATGGTTCCCCGTTTTCACAACCTGGCCACTACAAAGGAAAATCTGGAGTTCAACACACTCAAAAGGCATGACCTTAGACAACCCCATGTGCGCCTAATAATCCAACAATTGCTAGAGAAAATTCATCTCGGTCCTTCATTTTTTATAGCAAAATCGCAGCCCTTGATGCTTGGAAGCATCTGAAGAATCCTAGTGCTCCATAAGACCCCTATATAAGTGATCTTCATATCTGAAGGTGTTATACACCTTAAGTCATCCATAAGTGCTTGTCATTGCAAGGAATCAAGTGGAATCTCCTTCTCTGACTTCTCGGTTCATGGTTGTTTTTGACAATCCAGAGCCTCTAGTGAACGCCTTTGGCTTGTTGTGAAGTTTAGATCACCTAGTAGAGCTTACTTAGAAGGTATAAACCATCTACCATCATTATGTTCCTAAGAAGTTTTCATGATTTCTTGTATAGTTACTCATCTATAAGCTTTAAATTAGAGCTACCTAAGCCACATTAATCTAATGATTATTTTAATATAATTCTTATGCTAAGAAAATTCATATGGTTAGATTATGCCATACATGAATCATATTCCAATTCCTTAAGCATAGGTTAACTCAATATTTATGATGTCGTGTTTGAATGAAGGTAGAATACCAACCTATGAGCTACCTAGATGATCGCCTAAGCACATATAGGAGTATTTCACCTCTATTTGATTCATAATTCATCCTAAATCACTACAAAGGATTTGATGTTCCACCATGCAACATATTCACCATTAGCTTCCATTTTTTGATAAATAATAAAACAATTATCCCATTTTATCAAAAATCAAAACACCCAAATATAACATAAACAATAAATTGAGAGAATGAAAAAAATAAAAAGAAAGAAAAATGATTATCATAAAAAAAAAAAAAAACTCTTTTGATAAAAAATAAAATTAAAAGTCTAAATATTCATTTATTTAAAGAAGAAAAATAACCCTAAAACATCAAAAAAAGAATTGAATTAAAATAATAATAATTCAAATACATGATTTCAAATAATTCTTCAAAGAACTCTCAATAAATTATAAATTAATTATTTTATTTCATAAAATTAATAGCCCACTAAAATAAATATTTTAAATAAAATTTTAATAATATATTAATTTTTTGAAATTATTTAAGCTAAATAAATAATAAATACAATAAATAAATAAGGCATACACATATTACTACACTTACATACTAATATATATCAAAAATATATAAATAATATATCAATATTATTATTTAAATATTTTTTTATGTGATTTAAATATAAAAATTAAAAAAAATTATATTAATCATGAATAATTTTTAATATATATTTTTATATAAACATAACATTTTTCATACATAAATAATGTCACCAAAAATGAGATTACGAATTAGTATATAATAACACATAAATTATGTCTTGTTCATAACAAGAGATACACTACTGATGCTGATTAGGATTCACACTCTTTTTATACATCGAGTCTAAATCCAATTTCGTAGGCTCCAAACTTCATCAAAAAATAAAAAAAATTAATCAAACTTAAGGATGTCAGAAATACGCTCTCTCTCTCTCTCTCTCTCTCTCTCTCTCTCTCTCTCTCTCTATCTCGCTCAGTCCTATCCAAGTTTATTCCCTGCTACAATCTAAAGCCGCAGCCAGGCTTAATTAAATAGCTCCTACTCCAAGAAAGTCTATGAAAGTTGGCGATGAAGCAGCCAAAGATGTTTCAGCATGTCGTCCATTTCTTCTTTCCTTTCTACTGGCCTCAAACTCATAGCAGCGCTCAGCTGCCTTCTCCGCCTCCTCCTCCTCCTCCTCCTCCTCCTCCTCTTCTTCTTCTGATGAAGAAGAAGAACAGCCAACTGATTGATGGCTGTAAGATTCGTGCAGGACATTCTGCTCAACAGCCTCTTTCTCATTTTGCCTCCTGAAAACTACATTATCTGTCCTCTCTTGCACTCGATGCCCTGCAAAAATTAATGTTTGCGTAAGCTTCTAAAGTATATGATTACTTTCATTTGATTTCATAGAATATTATTAACTGACTCAGAGTGCAGAGCTCTCAGCTGCATTTATTTGATTTTAAAATGTTGAGCCTTTTTCTGAAAAATAATGAGGATAGAGAATCACAAGAAAATAAATATATAAAAAAGATTAGCAGTAAAATCGCAAGTGCACCTCCTTTGCTGTCTCATGTGTAAGCACAGACACGAGCAAGTGCACTCGCAGGTGCACCTCCTTTGCTGTCTCATGTGTAAACACAGACACGAGCAAGTGCACTCGCAAGTGCACCTCCTTTGCTGTCTCATGTGTAAGCACAGACACTCGCAAGTGCACCTCCTTTGCTGTCTCATGTGTAAGCACAGGCACTCGCAAGTGCACCTCCTTTGCTGTCTCATGTGTAAGCACAGACACGAGCAAGTGCACTCGCAGGTGCACCTCCTTTGCTGTCTCATGTGTAAACACAGACACGAGCAAGTGCACTCGCAAGTGCACCTCCTTTGCTGTCTCATGTATAAGCACAGACACTCGCAAGTGCACCTCCTTTGCTGTCTCATGTGTAAGCACAGGCACTCGCAAGTGCACCTCCTTTGCTGTCTCATGTGTACGCACAGACACGAGCAAGTGCACTGTGCTTATGTATCATACAAAAAATGCACAAATCATAGCAAATCCAATATTGAGCTATATTTCTTAAAGAGTCATCGAAAAATTAGAAAGAATCAACTTACAAATAAAATACTAATTATATTTTTATGTATCAAGAACTAGTTTTTATCAAATTTTTGCTCTCCTAACAGCATTCTTGAAAAATTGTTGTATAATTAGAGTCTTTGGAAGATGTGAAAGTGATTTTGAGAGCCCACGTAAAGCTTTTGATGCGAGGAAACCAGAAAAGACCACAAAAGCAACACTGCGCGATCATCAGCAGACATACTGCTGATGCAAAATCAAATATTTTGTTGAGGGACACCTCAACATTTCTATTCATTGATTGCAATGGCAACCGAGTTCTTTAACATCTCAAATTTTAGCTGTGTGACTTGTATAACTACACATTTATTATGCTATACAAAAAACTCTAAATTATTCAAATAATAGCACATATTTTGTAATGCACCAATGCTCCTAAAAATACATTAATCATGGCGGTACTGCAGAAGATATCTTAGGCACGGCTTCAAACAGAATAATAAACCAAGCAGATAAAAACAAGGAACTAAAACGAAGGCAGTGCGGAGAAGAGCAATGCAACAGCGTACCGGAAAAGAAGAAATCAGGCTGTTTTTGCTTAAAGGAGCTGAGATATCCAGCATTGGGGAAGAAAGGAGGAGGAGATGACAAGTAGTAGGATGAAGAAGAGATGATAGTGCCGTTGCTCTCTTCAAGCCTTAGATGCACGGCTTGGCTGAGCTTTCTCCTCCTATAAGCAGTGGATTGTTCCCTATATTTCCTGGCCATTATAACGTGCCAATGATTCTTCACAGAATTGTCAGTTCTGCCGGGGAAGAGCCTAGCAATCATAGCCCATTTGTTGCCGTAGAGCCTGTGCGCAGCCATGAGCTTCTCCTCCTCTTCTTCAGTAAAGGCGCTCCTGTTAATCCTTGGGTCCAGCTGGTTGAACCATCTGAGCCTGCAGCTTTTCCCTATAATTAACAGATGCATAAATGTTATGGATCCTAGTGATGGGTTGGCAGTGCTGAATGAGAGGGAATACCTGATCTTCCCTCGAGCTTCTCTGCGATGAGATTCCAATTCTGAGGGCCGTAGATGGAGACGAGCTCCTTGAGCTTGGAGTCCTCTTGGGGTCTCCAATGGCCTCTGCCGCAGGGCTTAGAGTTTTTGTCAGATGGGGGGGTAATGGAGAGAGAGACCATTTGAGAGAAAAAGGATTTTGGGGTTTGGAGATAAGCTTCCTGAGGAGGGTGAAGAGCCATGGTTGCAAGAAGAAGAAATGGGAAAATGATTGGAGGAGGAAGATAAAGAGTTCGTGGGAATTGATGGGAGGCTTTTTTTTTTTTTTTTTTCCTCTTCTAAAAGGGCACGTAGTAGAAAGTCTTCTCTCTTTTTTTACACCAATTGCACTACACAAGTCTGACAAGTGTACTGGCCCAGTTGTTTTACTTGCACTTTTTTTTAACAGTTTTACTCTTCTCAGTACACGTGTGCGCAACTCTTCTAAGGTTTATTCTGAGAAATGGTGGTTGTTACTACAATTATATAATGAGATTAAGGCCACAGCTTCATTCAATGCAATTGTGAAGAGGTGAGTTGGAGTTTTAAACTGTGGTTCAAAGAGTATAAATTAAAATTTGTTCCTAAGATATCTCACACTTAATTAATTTTTAAGGAGAACTATTTGTATTTTTTATTTGGAAATGAACTCCTCAGTAGCTAGGGTTGTTCATTATCAACATCTTTTGTCTTATCTAATTAGTATTTTTTTTGCTATTTAGCATTGTGATTCATTTTATGAGCTTAATATTTCACCTTATTGGAATCAAATGCAATTACTATGGTCAATAAATGACTTAATTAATTTTATCTTATATTTTTCTTGATATCCAATTACCTTCACTGTAGTAACACTTTCTTGAATGATTATTTTTTTCATTGAGAGCTACTTGGCTAGTGACACTTACTTGCAGTTCTTGTGCAGCTGGTTAACGAGTATCATGGGATAAGGAAATATAATGACGAACTTAAAACTCTACTTTTTGACAGGAGTAGCTATCTATATATAATACAATCAAGAAAAAACTTTTACCAGAAGATATCAAACAAAACTTGCAACCAGTTAAACTTTGCTTTTACAATAGTCATAAGCCCTAATTTCAATTTGGTCATATTTTATTTCTACAAGTCTACATTTCTTTGTTTTCTTTTACTACATTATTATTTTTCTACATTCAACTGTGAACGTTCTGTTATTCTAATGGTTACAATTAACAATTTAATATCCGATTAACATCTCTATTCATTGTAATTTCTTATAATTTAATTCAAATTTGCTCACATTTCATTTAAAAATATCAATAAGATTAATATCATATTTTTTAAGAAATGAAGATACTAAAAGAGTATTGATTGTTGTCTTACCAATAATTTTCAATATTTTTATATAGCTATATTTTTTTTTTTTTGAACAACACTAAGAGCATATGCCTTAATTAATTTAATTTAAGAATCAAAGGATTATAAAAGTTTAATGATCAAGACATAAAACTTAGATGACTAAATTTGAATGCAATGCATTCATGCTTCATTTAACAACAAAATGTGAAAATGATTGGATCAAAGATGATGGACATTGACATATATTTTTGATGATTATAGGAGCTTTAAGAGCTTAAGTGCATTTGGAAGAATTACTGATCAATCGAAAGAGAAGTGGATACAAAATGGGCTATGAGACAAGCTAAATTTTGGAGTGAGGCTTTGTGCACTTGACTCATTGTGTAACAACCAGTGTCAATACTAAATTCATTTGAATATAAATAAGCATTTAAGGACTTAATGCTTTTGTCAAAACACTCCATCAAATTTTTGAAATGAAAACATAATTTGATCTTGAATTGCAAAAACAATGGTATTTCTGAGTTCCTGTAACAACTCAACTCTTAATTAAGATAGTTATGACCAATTGCTAACTCAATTAGGACAAAATCAACATCTCAAGCAAGTTCAAAATTAGGCCGAACTAAATATATCGTTGAAAATAGTATACTTTTGTGATCGTGATACCTATGTTTCGAAATAATATGACTAACATATACACATGTATTAATTTTTAAAATTTTTAAATACAGAAAATTAGGAAAATAAAATATAAATTTAAATTCAAAAGTTTCAATGTTGTTAAGTTTGTAATAATAAAATAAGGATACATAAAAAGTTTCATTAAATTTTGAGAGATGGGCTATCCATAATTAATTTTTGAAATTTTTATTAACAAAAATTAAATAAAAAGAAAGTCCAATTTGAGAAATTTATGATCAGGGACATTCAATTTGTCAAGGTAGACCTCCCGGTCAAGTTTTGTTAAATTTGAAAATTGGACGATGAAAAAATATGATTAATTTAAAATATATTTTTCTATTTAAATATCCCACATATTCTCTCTCCTCTCTCCTCCCTTTTTCCTCCTCTTTTAAAAAAAGTTCCAAATTGAGAAATTTTTGATCAGGGATGTTCATCTTGTCAAGGCGGACCTTTCGGTCAAGTTTTGTTAAATTTGAAAATTGGACGACGAAAAAATATGATTAATTTTAAATGTATTTTTCTATTTAAATATCCCCCATAATCTCTCTCCTCTCTCTTCCCTCATCCCTCTTCCCTCCCCTCTAAAAAAGTTCCAAATTGAAAAATTTTTTATCAGGGACGTTCATCTTGTCAAGTCAGACCTCCTGATCAAGTTTTGTTAAATTTGAAAATTGGACGACGAAAAAATATGATTAATTTAAAATGCATTTGTCTATTTAAATATCCCCCATATTCTCTCTCCTCTCTCATCCCTCTTCCCCCCTCTTTAAAAAAAAGTTCCAAATTAAGAAATTTTTGATCGGGGACATTCATCTTGTCAAGGCGGACCTGTAACAATCCAGGTTGTTACTTAAGTCAATTAGAATTAATCTAAGTCATAATTATAATTCTAGTACTTTAATTAAATCATTAGAAGCTCATCTATGAGATCTAGTCCAAATCAAGGATCAAATGATCAAATCCTGATTTTTAGAAAATCCAGAAATCTTAAAATTTGACCTATCTATATTGACCTCAAATTGAAAAATTGACTTCGCCATTGTGCTAATTACCCTCAAATTAGCTAGGGGTGATATTTTCGTATCAATCGGAAGTCGTCAAAATTTTGGAAAATATTTTTATATTATTTAAATCCCCCGAAAAATTAAATAATTAAATACTCGTCAAATCAAAAATCTAATTACGTTGTTGCATTCAGCACCTCTCAATTAGCTACGTGTGATTTATTGAAATTTTTTTGGGATATGTTTAATTAATTACTTTTAATTAATGAAATCAGTTAAAATGATTTTAATATTAATATTTTTTTTGTCACATTTAATGGTTGTCGTCCATTCCCTCTGACACCGTCAGTATAGGTCTTGGCCCACTTTTGCTTGTTGGGCCGACCTGTTTGTCTTTCTTTGGGTCTGAACCGGGCCGCACCCAGCGACCGGGTCGGTCCGAGCAACCTGGGATCCTCCTCCTCCATGCATCTGCGCATGTCGCCTGAAGGACACGCGGCTACAGCTTGCCTTTGCTGAAGACCTCCACTGCATTGAAACCTCCATTTAACTATATCCTCACTTTCTCTCTGCCGAAAAAGGGGATCTAATACCTAAGGAGCTCTCATCTCTTTCTCGAAGACCTCTGAACTTTCGGTCACTCGAGTAGACATCAGGTACTACCTCTTTTTATATTTCACAATTTCAAAATCTATAATCGCAATTCAATTATTCTTCAAGAGTATAATTTTGCATTCAAAAGGTTGTTGTTCTTGTATTTAAGCTCCAAGAAGTTCGAAATTTTTCATTCATCTCTTACAGACGTTCAACTCATTCTAGAAATTTTTAGGGCATCAATTTCCATCAAGTGGAGAAGATGATTGAAGGCCGTTACTTGGCTCGTCGTAATAACCAGACCTCAAGCTTCAAGTTGGCGTTGGGTTCGTCCAATGAGAAGTGTCGTGCGTCAATTAGGGTTCTACCCTAGCTTTTCCCCCACCTTCGACTAACCTATCAGGGGGGACGAAGCTCTCGCTTCCTAGGTCGGGCCGGGTCGAGAAAATCTCGACCAAATTGTGTATCAGGCCATCTGAGTGCCTCTGCCCTTCTTGCGCACCGTTGGATTAAGGAAAAGAGTATATGCAATGTATTAAAATAAATTGATTAAATCATTATTTGGTTAAACAATTATAACTTAAAATTCATATATCCAAGTATAGCAAGTAAATATGCCAGTTCACTCAGAAAAATGTAAGGATCATTATAGTGTTCTCAAATTTTATGTAGGAAGTTTATTTTTGCGAATGATGTTTTATGACATTTTAAAATGTATGAAAATCTAGAAACTTCAGATGCTTCTATCTTTGTATACACTAGTCCAAATATAGGCAATATAGGTCTTAAAGTGATCAGTAGAACCTCTATAATAACTTAGTAGTATTAAATTCTCTGTTTAGATTAGTATTGGCTTAATCACTTTTAGGACATAATCCTAATTAACTTTTAAACTTTAATTGACCATAACTTAGTCAATTGAGCTCCAAATTAGGTCTTCCAATATGTCATTTTAATTAAGAAGACCTAATTAATAGTAACTATAAAAATACTTAAGATCCAATAGTTAAATTTCTTAATTAGTCCTAATCACATTAAAACTTGATTAGTAAATATTAGCATAATTAATAATTCAAATTTAGTAATTTTAGTTTTTGATTACTCCTAGAGTAAAATAGAACTTAGTTGTGTAGTTGGTTTAGTGATTCTGTGATTAATTTTACTAATCACTCACTAATTACACTAAATTATAATTATTAACCCTAAAACTTGTATTGACTATAAGTTAGCCAATACTTATCAGAATTTAATGATTTTTGGTTATATGGAAACCTTAGATAGTAAAATTTAATAAACTGATAGAAAACTTAGATTTTACCAAGTCAAATTACCAATTTGCACTTATAGGTTAAATTCCTTAATTTGACCTTATAAGGCTTAATCCTTAACCAAAACAGATGTACTTACTGTCTAAATTCATATTAGATAGTAAGTAATCATTCAACATCAATAAATTTTAAATTAGAGCTCTAATTCATAAAGATCAAATTTAGACCCTTATTAGGGGTAAAATGGTCATTTTGCCCAAATTTAGGTTTAAACATCCTTAAACTTTAAATTCATTCTTAAACCTCTAAAATCAGTGTTGTGACTGATTTGAAATCATTTTAGCATATTTAAACTCATTAAAATAATATTTTATGAAAAGTCCTAAAAAAATCACCTAAAATTCTCTAAGTCCTAATTAAGGCTCATAATATGAAATTAGTTCACCTTATGCCTTCCATAAGTTAATTTTATCATAATAAAAGTCAAATAAGATTAAGATTAAGACTTAAATATTCTCTTTAGGATTTTACTTTAAACCTTTAGGATCTTATTTTTTTAGGATATAGCTTAAAAATTTAGGTTAGAGTTCATCTATTAAGTAAATTGGTACTTAATAGATGAAACCTTAGTTTTATAGTTTTCTAAAATTTCATCTTTTATTTATGATTATTTTATATTTAAAATTTAGATTTAGGATTAGAGATCCGTCTTATTAAGTTTGATTTTGCTTAATAAGATAGCCTTAATTATAGTTCGAGAGATTTGGGTTTAACTTTTTACCATTAAGATTTGAACCTATTAGATTAAGAAGTTAAATTATAATACTTGGAATTTAATGTCTTAATCCTCCAATTTTGATTTATATTAATCAAGATTGACTTGGGATTTGTAAAATCATCAATTATGACATTTGATTTATTTATTTAACTTAAATAAGCGTCATGTGATTAATATATGTTAGAACTTGATTAGTTCTAATTTAATTTACCTTATAGGATCGATATTCTGAATTTATACTTGATAGTTGGATATTGGAGATCCTAAACTTGTATAAATTTAGATAGATAGAATGACTTAATTAGAAAATAAAGTGATATCACAAAGTTTGTTTAGTGCTATTTATTCATTTAAATTGTATGCTTTGCTTTCCTTATTTAGGACTTTACACTTTGACACATTATTAGGAATATAGTATATTTTTTATGTCAATTTGATGCATTCAAAAAGCATTATTTCAATTGAAAAGAAAGGATTTATAGTAATGCCTTTTGTATAATTTATAGTGGAGTCTGTTTTACTTAATCTGCCTGGATAGTGTTACTTTACTTTTGCACTAGGATGTTTCTCTTAAGTACTTAGATGATACTTTATTTTTGCTCTAGGATGTTTCTCCTAGGAGCTCAAATGCTACTTTACTTTTGCACTTGGATGTTTCTCCTAGGTGCTCAGCTGTTACTTTACTTTTGCATTAGGATGTTTCTCCTAGGTGCACAAATACTTTACTTTTGCTCTAAGATGTTTCCCCTAGATGCTCAGCAAGTATTTTGTGGCTTTACTTTAATTTGGGATGTTTTTTCTAGATTATTCAGATGGAATTAACTATAGGATCTGGGATCTCCTAGATACCTTTTAGATGGAATTAACCTTAATCTAGGATGTTTCTCCTAGATTTTTAGATGGAACTAATTGGAAATAAGTGATTTTGGATCTGGGATGTTTCTCCTAGATATTTACAGATTGACTATTTTAACATGCTCTTACTTTTGGCAGGACTAAGTGAAAATATGTCCAAATGAGTTACACTTGTTACTTTGCATTTTCAGCATACTTCCTTATTTATAACATTTTTAGTATACTTCTTTATACAATACTTTACTTATATACAACAGTTCCTTCAGTACTTATAGCTTTTCATGAATATTGTACTTTTCAATAGTTTATCTTTACTTGATGGCATATTAGAATGTTAGACCTTTACTTTCAGCACAATACATTCATTTTATATGGTAACTAGTATGTTTTAAATTGATCATATTACTTAGGAATTTATTTTTTACTTAATAAATTTCATTATTTGTTACTTAATCCTTTTCTGGAGCTTGAGTTGAGGTATGTGCTCACATCACACCTTATTTAAGTTATAATTCAGTTAATTATAACTTAGTCACTTTTCTTTAATACTTTACTGCTCCTATTTTTGCTTAGATATTGTGATATCATTAAAATTATAATAATGCTTAACTTAAAATGTACTTAAATATTTTGTCTAACTATAATTTTCTTTTGTTGGCAGGGGCTCCATCATTGTGAAATTGACAATGGTAGATTCTGAGCTTTTCAAGGTTGTGGTACCTTCTGAAGACCTTATTCAGGAGGAGGAGCATGTAGAAGAAGATCCTTAGTTCTTTCTTTTTCTTTGTGAGGATTGAGTGACCTTACTTTTCTGCTTAAACTCTTAAAGTTGTTTTGTAATAATATAGATTTAAATTACTTTTCTTTTCATACTTATGTATTATGAGTTGTATAATTCTTATCTGGATTGTATGGATGCTATTACTTGTCTTTCTTCTGCATTCAAATATACTATAGTATGCTCATTCAGTGATTGACTCTCTTTTGCTCTTCCTTTATAGGACATATATTCTCTTGACATTTGATTAGGAAGGTCCATTCCTTAATCTAAATGATAAGTGAGGATTTGCCCGTTGACGACTGCCTCTTAATCCAGAAGATTAGGGGGCGGCCACCATAGGACCTCTTGGTCAAGTTTTGTTAAATTTGAAAATTGGATGATAAAAAAATATGATTAATTTAAAATACAATTTTCTATTTAAGTATCCCCTTTATTCTCTCTCCTATCTCCTCCCTCCTCCCTCTTTCCTCCCCTTTAAAACAAAGTTCCAAATTGAGAAATTTTTGATTGGGGACATTCATCTTGTCAAGGCACACCTCCCGGTCAAGTTTTGTTAAATTTGAAAATTGGACGATGAAAAAATATGTTTAATTTAAAATGCATTTTTCTATTTAAATATCCCCCATATTCTCTCTTCTCCCTCTTCCTCCCTCTTTCCTATTGCTCCCTTATCAAGTTTTATTAAATTTGAAATTTGGACAACAAAAATATAATTAATTTAAAATGCATTTTTATATTTATATATCTCCCATATTCTCTCTCCTCTCTCCTCTCTCCTCTCTCCTCTTTCTCCCCCATTTTTAAGAAAAAGTTCGAAATTGAGAAATTTTTGATCGGAAACGTTCATCTTGTCAAAGCGGACCTCCCGGTCAAGTTAATTTAAAATGCATTTTTTTATTTATATATCCCCCATATTCTTTCCTCTCTCCTCCCTCTCCCCCCTCTTTAAAAAAAGTTTCAAATTGAGAAAATTTTGATCGGGACGTTCATTTTGTCAAAGAGGAACTCTCGGTCAAGTTTTGTTAAATTTGAAAATTTGATGACGAAAAAATATGATTAATTTAAAATGTATTTTTCTATTTAAATATCCATCATATTCTCCCCCCTATCTCCTCCCTCTTGTCAAAACGGACCTCCCGGTCAAGTTTGTTAAATTTAAATATTGGATGACGAAAAAAATATAATTTATTTTAAATGTAGTTTTTTATTTATATATCACCATATTCTCTCTCCTCTCTCCTACTTCTCCCCCCTCTTTAAGAAAAAGTTCCAAATTGAGAAATTTTTGATCGATGACGTTCATCTTGTCAAGGCGGATCTCTCGGTCAAGTTTTGTTAAATTTGAAAATTGGACGACGAAAAAATATGATTAGTTTAAAATGCATTTTTCAATTTAAATATCCATCGTATTTATATATATATATTTGTACATGTTTCTTTTATTTAACATGTTTTATGTAGGCTAGAGAAACTTCTTATGTATATAATTTTACTTTTTTTTCTTACACTTTCTTAATCATTTACTTATTATTAGTATCTTTTCTTTTTAATTATGGTGCACCACTTTAACTAAATTAAATTTTAAATGTGATATCCCTTAATTAAAGCAAAACTAGCAACCTTAAAATCTTCTTAGATTTAATTAGTCTAATAAAATTTTTTTTTCTTTGCTGTGCTCTACCGTATTAAAAACTAAATACAATAGATCAGAAGCTTTGAGTGGAGTTGAAATGAGAAGCAAATCTTGATCCATTGAAGTAGCATTGAAGACTTTATTTTTATTTTTATTTTTCTGTGAAGATGAGTGATAGTACATTTATTTTAGTCTGTATATCTTAACTAACTTTAGAAGTTTTCTTTTTATTTTATTTTCTAAGATGATTATTTTCTTATATATATATATATGGATGATTAGGATAATAGATATTTTTAAGTGCCTTATTTCATAAATATGCATTTACTTTTCCCTCCTCAGAGATTCTTGACTAAATATGGCACTTAATAATTGGGTTAATTCTTACTAATTCAATATTAAGTACTATCGTAATACTTGATGTTGGGTTATATTATTTAATATAATATCAAGATGTTACATATAGCTATAAAATTTGATATCATACAATGCTTAGTCTCAGATTAACTAGTATTAAAATTCTCGCACTTTTGTAAAATGCCCAGATTAGGAGCTCATTGGAATCCTAGAATGAAAGTTGTAGAGCTAAAGATTGTTATTGCTGCTGCTATCTATATAATTTGTTACTTATAATTATTTATTACTAAGTTTTAATATTTAAGATCTTTACGATCAAAACACTATTTTTGATATGCTGTGTTTAAATTAATTTTGATGAATATATGATGTTTCTTTAAAGTCACTCATATGATCTTGCGGCTAAGGGATTACTACTGATGTTGGTTTAGCTCCTGTTAACCCAGCATCGGGTCCTCACACATTGTATTTTGTGCGTTTTGCCCGAAAATAGGAAATTTGGGTAAGTTCCAGACACACTTTCTAGGAGTATTTAGGTCGTTGCATACCCAAAAGGTGGGCGCTTCGACTAGTTCCTCCAAGCGTCAAATGAATGTGAAAACATGTAAAATACACGTAGAATATCTAATTTGGTGCTAATAAAAGTATCCATATCCCGATTTAGGTTGTGTGAGAGCCAAAAAGAGATAACAACAATTACATACTTAATGGTAAAATGAAATTCTTAGGTTTTATTCCTTAGGTATTTTTATAACAACCTCCTTAAAGGTTGTGGTGGTGTGGTATGGTAAGAAAACCTTATTATCTTTTTCCTCTCCTCATTCAATGAAATGTATATTCTTCTCACTGTGGGCATAGATCATTCTCATCGAACTATATAAATATTCATGTTTGTTTTGTGCTTGTGTAAATTTGCATTTGTTATTATATTACTTAGCAATGATGATCACAACAAGTGTTGTCAAAGCTAGTGGTTTTTGTTACGAGATTTGATAAAGATTCAAGTGTTTGTGTCATGATGGAAGGAGTGAAGCCTCATATACTGTTGTAATGATTGAGAGATCCGTTCCGTAGATTGTCACACTAGCAAAGATCGATGTTGTTAATTTTGATGGAAAAATAACTTTGGTATGTGGTGATGCAAGGAGATTGATATATTGTTTTTGCCCTAAATCTTGAAGATATTTTGAACAATGGTAGGAAGCCAAAAGAGATGTCAGAGAAGGACATCATTAAGATGAATGCAAGCACATGCATATTGATCTGCAATAGTGATGCTATGGAAAATGCTAGATAACAAGTACATGATGGAGGGTGGAGAACAAACTCCATATTGAGAGAAGGCTCTACATATTCCATATGTGAAGAGAAATATCCTTTGATAAGCCCATCAATGAATTTACTAAATTATTGAAGGATTTACTAAATTTAGATAAAGATGTGGATGTCGAATATAAGACACTTTTCATGTTGAACTCCCTCATAATGAGTATAAGAACTTCGCCATTATGTTCATCCATTGAATAGAAGATTTGAAGTACAAAGTTGTGAAAATGATGCTATTGAGTTACGGGTCTAATGAAGAGAATGAGTGCAATAAGATAGAGATTGTCAAAGCACTAACTCTCCAATATGAAAAATCCAAGAATAAGAAAGACTAGAAGAAGAAGGACAGCAAAAGTGGAAATTAGAGATGGTACAAATCTGCGGGTCAAATTATTGGGCATAATCAGTGTACTTTCCGTTTAAAGATTGTCCATCAGAATGACTATTTTAAGCTGAGAATTAAGAAGGTGTATCCATCCAATGCCAATGCTTATATTTTCGCAAGAGGAACTTGACTAAAAGACTTAAATATGTCACTCTCAGTGCTGCCCCAATATTTGTATATGGATAACCCATGTTGGATCATGGACATAGGTGTAACAAATCATATCTACAAATGATGAGATTGGTTCCTCACATACAAGACTTAAGAGCGGCGTAACAATAATGGTCAATGATTGAGCATGTCGTACCGTAGGATATGGAACATATTGGTTTGCATACATTGTAATAACATTTGGTTGTTCTAAACCTTAATTAGTCTCTATAAATCATAATTATTTTTAATTATATCTTAATTGAGAGTTAGATAAATTTCTAAATCTTTTTTTAAATAGCTTGGAATTTAATAAACCAAGTCACCCAAAAATATAAGTAAAATTATAAAAATTTATTATGAATCATTTTTATAAATATAAATAATTTTTAACAATTATTTAAAGTCATTATTTTCAAAATTTTAATATAAAATAATATAAATGTCCAATATTGAGAATTCTTTTATTTAGGTTCTTCTAATTTTTTTTTGATAATTTTATACAGATCTAAACACAATCACAGAGAAATAATCATCCAAACACAATGGTTCATAATATTGAGTTCATTTTTCAATGTCTAGCCTTTCATGCTCGTGTAATTTTAGTGCTAAATAATTTCTACATATATGATATGATTCATTTTTCATCATCAACAGAATTCAAATTTCATTAATATATTTTCTTAATTAATCTGTAGCTTATCTATTTATTTTGAGTTTTGGTATCTACTAATTTTAAATGTATTATGTGCTGTATTTTAATCTCTTGGTATCTATTTAAAAGATAATTTAATTCTTAGGATAATAATAAATGTAAATAAAAACTCAATCCGAAACCTAACCCTAACCCTAACCCTAACCCGACTCAAAAGTAAGAGTTGGGCTTGCCCGGCCCGCAGAACGTCAAGCTGGTCAGGTCGGGTCCGGCAGAGCCCTCAGCACTAGATGACTGATAATAATGATTTCAATGAGGTGGCTTGCGTGAGCCCATATGTGTTTTCCCAACCACACTATCTCTTGAAATGACAGGAAGAGTGGAAATTTTGTTCTACCACAGTAAAATTATTTAAATGGGATAAAACTTTTCTGCCTTTCAAAGCTCTCTTGTTTGTTCTCTCTCTAGTGCTGGAAATAAAGACAAACAGTTTCTCTCTATAATTGAGTTTCATTTGCTTTCGGCTAACCACCTGAAGAAGACCGGAAAAAAAAAGAATGATGTGAAGATGTTTTTTTATCTAATGGGAACAATTCGCAAGAGGACAGCCATTGTCTTCTCGTTACTATCATAGCCTTTTAGGGTTTTGATGCGAGTCTTTTATAGAAAAGTTTGTGGGGTTGCTTTCGTGTGAATAAAGTCTTTTGTTTACATGTAAATAGATGAGAGCTTAAATTCGAAGATAAGATTATTTGAAGATTAGGTGCATATTTGATAATCTTACTGTAGGATTTCCTATTGGACGTGAACATTATTTTTTATTAAATTTTTAATATTTTTTCCATCTCAGAGATGCGCTAGAAAATTTTCGAAACCGCATAATTAAGAATCACAGTAGGATTAAACAAGCGCGATCGAATGATTTTGATTTAATCGACCATCATATGCTATAACCTGACGACCCGGCCTAAGTATCGACCCATATTTCATGGTCATCGTCCTCTACTGAACAGGCGACGGTTGCCCTAATCTCAAAAAATTGGGAGGTTTCTCTATGGCTTAATGAGATTGCCAAAATTTAAATTGAAACACTCGCCTGCTCAAATTAAATGTTTTGGACCAAAAGTTCAGCATTAATAATGAGCATATTAGCATAATTAAGGAGTTAACCTAGCTTTTAAAAATTGAAATTTATTGTATCAATCAGTTAACTATTGAATTAGTTATTCCTACACATTCACAAGACACAATTAACCCAAACGCGCACTCAATTGATAATCAAATGATGTTATATTTTGCGAGGTTCAAAATTTCCACATGTAAAACCTTGGTTTTTATCTTTCAGGCCTTCAAAACAGTCCTTGAAGCTTTTAACGAATCCATTCGCATTGCCTTAACTCACTGAGGGATTCAATATTTTAATTTAGTCTATTAATAATGAAATTTCAAAATTAAAATTTTGAAAAAATTCTATGATCGTAGCCTCTATCTGATGCCCTTTCCTTTCTTTGAACTCTTTGCTTATAACTCCTAGATATCTAATACAATTTATTAGGCCTTAGTAGTGGAGTCAGAAGGGTGGTTGACTCTCCCTTCTTTCACTGTTGGTTGCCTTAATGTGTTGTTGGTTTAGCCATATTTGACCCAAAATGTTTTGGGGAAGTCTAGTAGGAGATATGGTAAAGCTTCTTGTTAACTCTACAACCCATAGTTTCTTGAACAGAGGAAGAGCACATCAAGAAGAGCACATCAAGATAATCCATTGCTACTTAGCTCATTTCTTCTTGTTTAAGTTTATATGTTTAGATTATTGCTTGATATTTTAAGTCTTAGTTATGGTCTTTATCTATTCAAACCAAATGATAGTTAGGGTTTATACATGTGATATTGAGCCCATGTCATTCTACCCTTACTTGACCTTGTGTGGATGCCTTAATCCTAACCTACACATTGCCTACTTTAACAACCTTTGGACTATAGGAATTAGGTTAGATGCTTGCTATTTTTGCCATAACAATTGGGTTTATTAGTGCTCAACCCAATTTGAAACCATGGTTTTACTTGATCTTAGTTCAAGCACAGAAATCACCAAAATTTATTAAAGTTTGATCTATGACTTAAGCTTGCTTTGATCACCTTAAGACTTGATAATTCATATCTTAATTTAGTTTAAGGAAATTATACTACTATTAAGATTATCAATAATGTTAGTAAACATTAAATGTGACCATTTTTAATAGATGTAGTTATCTATGCCTCCACCTTGATGGTATCTTAGAACTCATTCTATTTAATCTAACCCTAAAGTAAAAGTTCAAATTGACCTAGCAAAGTCCTAACCTTTCCCCCATCATTGATATTAAATCTAGGAAGACTCAACATTGATTTAATTTTAACCACAGTTTGCTAGTGAATCTTTAATGACTTGAATTCTTATATCAAATTCTCTAGTTTGTAAATCTTAGGTTTAATTGTAACTTTGTATGTTGAAATGAGAAATACATATGAATATTTAAGCATAAAGAGCATAATACATAGGTTGTGTGAACCTAACTTATTATTTTGGAAGCCAAGAGGGGTCTAGGATTCCTTGGTGGAGGTTAAGCAATAGTTAGGTTATGGCCAACCCCTTCTTAAACATCGAATATAACATTTAAAAATAATTAAAACTCTAATATATGCACACAAAGGAGAATAAATGTTCTGAAAAATAATAGATACGATGTTATATATGTGATATTTTGAAACTAAATAATTTTAATTACTTTATTCATGTTAATGGAGATAGCTATTTTTCATTATTAGTGTTAACATTATATATATTTTCTTAAAAAATATTATCTTATTCTGTCAGGAGTCCAAACAAGCTACATGTGAGTTGAAGTGTGTGATTTGTGAGTCAAGACGTAGGACGAGTTTGACGTGCAGTATGCAAGTCTAGATGCGTGATGAGTTTAGACACACAATTTGCGAATACAGACACATGGCGAGTCTAACAATGTCTAGACCCTATCAAAGCACGCCCAAACATATTTTTGATTAGAATGAGCCAATTTTGCATTAAATGACAATACTATTTGTACATCTAGCTAAAAGGCCATACATGTTAAGAATTCTTAGAAATGCTTCCTCACGAAGAGATCTTTTTTAATGTTTTGAAAACAATATCATTACCCTGCTGAAGTACCGAAAATACTATAAGCATTTTATGATGTCATGATTGTGTTGGATGTGTCATTACGAGTGCTTGGAGTTCTCCTTTTCAATCATTCTCACAAATTGTGTAAGGCTCGTTGCTTATTATGCCAATAAATGTTTGCTTTGTAATGTGTGTTTGTTGAATTTTTATTTTTATTTTGATTATATGATTGAAACACATAGATGTGTCTTCCAAAACACAATTTTGTTAACTTTGTTACTTCATTTGGTAACTGAAATCATCATTGAATGTGTGCTACTTGGGATCTAGTATAATTATTTACTTGGAGCTTATTATTATTTTCCTACAAACCAAAAAAAATTATGTATGATGTTGAATCACTGAAACAGATGTATGGGAAATTCTTATGGATGTGCATAATGAGTTATTGAAGGTATTAATTGAATGCATAGATTAATGTCTTATTTGTTGTTAAGAAATTTATGATAAAATAAAAATATGTATAATACAATTTAGGGCTAAGCATTGGCCAACCATAGAGTCATAATGAAGCATGTGCAGGGATGGGGAGAGTTTGGTCATATGAGAATATATATTGCAATCATAAGTGCTTGGGTTCTCATGTATCTTATGCCCAAAATAAGTATTACATCCTAGTGAAACATTTATAATGAAAATTAATTTTTATGTGTTATAATGATGGACATTGGGCTAATATAATATTAAATATGAATTAATTATTAATGAAGAATGTGATGTATCTTTAAGAATATATTCTATAGGAGTGGTATTGTTGTATTTTATTAATACAGCTCAAATTTTAATATATTTCCTAAGTATTTGTACAATATTAAATCATTTATATATCAACATACTTATCTATCATTGCATATTCTCTTTTTAATTAAAGATTAGTAACACATTTCTATTGGTCTATTCTTTCACATTTCAATGAAAATGCAATTTTATTTATAAAGGAGTGTACACATTAATCACAATTCATAGAGCTATTAGCATAATCTCACATTAACTCACATAATTAAAAAGAATAAACAAATATTAGATTTAAATGTATATTTTTTTGGGGTGATCTATATGATTTAAATGTATATTCAAATATTTTTTATTTGATACTTAGATAGATATTGTCCTTAATTTTCTTAATTTTTCTTTTTAATGTCCATTAACTAATGGCATATTAGAACTCGAAATTTTCAAGTGGGTTCTACTCAAACTTGACTTGAACTCGAATCAAGCTCGAGACAAGTCAATTCTTTGAACCGGCTGTAATTTGATTTGAGTCAGAGTTAAAGTATATAAATAAAGTACTTTATATTATATATCCAGTAGAGCTGCTTAATTGTTATGCCAATTATACAATAAATTATAATAACGAGTCTTACCAATTGTAGTTATTTAATTATGCTTACTGTATTAACATTTATCAATTGTTTAATAGTTACAAGTATATTAGTTAATTAGTTATCTACATCTATTTATTTGATTATGTCAGTCCATGTGATAATTAAATATGCTAATTATGTTAGTTATAGAAAATATTTAGTTAGTTAAATGTGCATTAATAGTTTAAGTTTATAATTTAATAATTTAGCTATGTTACTTAACTATTTATCTTAATTTAATGTATAGAAATTCATTTCTTAAATTACTGTATTGTAACCTTAATAATTTAATTTCTTAACTTGGCCATGTATCTTAACTTACTGCATGAACCTTCTAATAGCATGTAGGAATTCAAATACAAAAATTGATAATGCTAGATTATGAACTTGAGGAGTTACCTTAAGTGATGTTGCCTTAAACCTTCAAAATGATAATATCATTAACATTATGATGACACGTTTGGAAAGTTTCACCTTGGGCAGACATTAGATGATAGTATCAACCTAAAGAAGTATATGTACAATAATACAGGAAAGCGTGTGAAAAAAAAACAACAAAAAGTAAAAAATAATAATACATTTTGAGAAGACTAAATGCTTAGTGGAAATTGATTAAACATATATGATAGTAAATATGTACAACTGAGAAAGTAAACATGATAGTAAATACGTACAACTCAACATACATAATAAATTACATGCATCTCAAAAAAGAAAATAAAATCATCCATATAAAATAATTTATTACAACTAATTTTTAATAGAGAAAGCTCTCATCTTCACTAGAAATAAAAATACTAAAATAAAGAAAATAAAGTAACTAATAACTCCTGAATTGTCTTCTCTTCCAAAGTTGTCATGTCATCGGATTCCTAATCTGACATATTGGTATCATGTGCCAGGGCACAGCTAAAAAAATAGAAATATGTCTAGACTTATTTCTTAAGTACATTTTATGCTCTTAATCTATTTTCTCTTAAGGTATCACATTTTATTTACAATTAATCTAAGTAGGTGCAAATTGTTAAAAGTACTGTGGGTAAGGAAAAAAATTGAAGTAAAAGTGAATGGTATAATACTATATATCTCCAAACAATGTATAATATGCAAGAACTATTACTGCACAGGGGTATAATATAAATAAAAGAACAACAAAATCTACAAAATATGATTAATGAAAGAATACATGCCAAGTGCTGAAAGTGTTATACAAAAAGAAAGTTGATAAAAAGTAAATAACATATGATCTATACTAAACTAAAAGTAAAGTACAATACAAATTAAGTAAAATACTAAGTATGTAAAATAGTTTCTAAAAATTGTATGTGAAATATGTAATCTGTAATAAGTCTAGGCTGTCATCCTAGTTAATCTAGACTAAATCAACTCATAATCTTTGTTCATTAGACTCAAATAATCATTAGAACTTAACCTTAAAAGTTTGGGATCCATCAGACCTCGATTGGATAAATTGACTATTTTGCCAATTATTTGATCCATAAAATTATCTAAATTAATTTTTCCTCCAAATTGAAATCCGACTTCATTTTTGAAATCATCACCTCCAAATTAGATATGAGTGAAATTTTAGGAATTTTTGGAAGTCGTTCAATTTTCTCAAATATTTAATGTATTTAATTAACCAAGAAAATAAGATAATTAAATTGATCTCCAATTAAAAATTTGACATTATTTTTGAATTCTTCACTCCCAATTTAGATAGGGGTAAATTTTTAGGATTCTTCGTAAGTCATTTAATAGCTTAATTAAATATAATTAAATTATAATTAGTTCAGTATTATTATTTAATATTTAAAAATGGTGCTCTATTACTTCTCGAATAGATTCATCTGATCAAACAATGCATCCATCCACTTCGTACAATCAAAGCAGTCATCCAAATCGGATGGCTGATGAATCATCCCTTCCATTGAGGCGCACGCAGTGCATGTCACGCAGACACACATGAAGCAGACAATGCCGCGTTCGTGCATCTGTAATACCATTTCACTTCTAAGCTTTTTCCTCGTCATTTGGGATCCATAGCGAGCCAAAGACCTCAGTGAACCAACTTCTTCTTCTTCCCGAATCATCCCGTCGCTCAAACTCTAAGGTATCTCGTTACCTACCTATTTCATTTTGTTTGCTATCAATCGCATTTTGTTTACATATTTTAATGCTTCGCAATCATTTGATACCATACCTCAATCGAGTTTGATCGAGCCCGATTGAAGCTCGATGGGCCGAAGGATGAACAGTTTGCAACAGTGAGTTTCTGTGATCATGAATTAGGGCAATGCATTTTTGAAGAATTTAGTGAGTTTCAGTTGGGGATTTAGGTGCCAATCGAAAGGTCTCGAAGAAACCTTCCGAGAAATTTGCATCGGTATATGACATGTCACATGAGGTTGCCAGAGTAGGAGAATTTTGATGCCCTAGCTTCGACCCATCGGATCTCGTCGTGTTGGGCCCAACCTGCGTGGTCCGATAAGCGTGGCCCCGACCCACGGGCCCGACCCATGGCCCACATGCGTGCGGCCAGGGTCACATGCTTGCAGCCGATGCCGGCCCACTCAAAGTAGCTGTGCATGCTGACTGTTCCTTAGGAATAGAAAATTCATAAAAATAACAATTAATTATTTAATTGCAAAATTTTTAAAGCCTTTTAACTTCTTAAATACAATCCAAATATATTGTTGCTATATCTTAAAATGATTAGAAAAGAGCAATGATCATTAATATGCCATTATATTTTTTGTTTGGTGATTAAATTCACTAATCACTTTTTAATTAATTAAGTAGTTAAAGTTATTTTTATTAATGTCATAACTTAGTCTAATCACATCCAAATTTGATATTCAAATATACCATCTTAATCAAAAAAATATAAGAAACATTAATCTACAAAAATATTTAGGTTTATGTAATTAGTTTTCTTGATCATGCCTAAGTATATAGAAAATAAATTAGTGAATATTAAGCTCAATTATTATCCAAATTTCATATTTTAGGTCTTTAAAAATTTAGCATACTTATTGTCATTATATTCAATGTGCTTTAAGGAACCCATGGTCATTGATTTTGCTTGATTTGAATATTAAATGGTGAAAATGAGTTTTTGACCCCCTCCTAATTGCCATTTCTAAGGTTTTTTCTTTATTAAACTTATAATTAAGTCAATTAAGCTTTGATTTTAGTGATCTTAGTATCAATAAAATACTTATACTTAATAGAACCTAACTATATCATAAACTTAGGTTTCCTTAATAAATTTTATTTAATTACTCATTAATAAGCTCATATCATAATTGGAGCTCATTAACCCCAAACCTTAACCAAATTGGGTATTCTCAGTATTAATATTCATATATACAACAAAGAATCATTTGGCATCATAAGAAATTAATTTGGAACCATAGATATGTAAGTCTCATTTTAGAACCTTAATGATAGGCACTTTGGTCATTTTACCAAATGTTGATTTAAGAAAAATTTAAGCACCTAAATAAGTCATTTACCTTTAAAATCAGTAAACTTAGTGTTTAAATCGACCTAAGGTTAATTAAAACTTCAATTTTGTCTTCAAAGCTTAATACTAAACTTTCTCTAATTATTAGCTAAATTAATCTAAGTGTTTTAATGTGGATGTGAGAATTCACATTCCCTTCATCTTTAGAATCATTAAATTGATTATATCAATTTCAACCTCATTAGACTTTACTTAAGTTTAGAAGCATTCCTTAAAGTAAACTTTCATGATAATCCTTAGGATTTTTCTTAATGATTAATCCTTTAACTCTTAGCTTTAAATTCTTAAGTTCTATCTTATTGAGTAATGTAGTTACTCAATAATTTAAATTTAATTTCGATTGTAGTTTCAGATTTTTTGAGCTAAGCCTTATAAGTTTTAGTCCTAATTATATTATCTTTTGACTTTATCTTAATATTAGAGATCCATCTTATTGAGTTTGATTATACTTATTAAGATTGCCTTAAGCTTTTAGTATGTGAGTGTTTCAAAAATTTAGACCTTTAGACTTTAGTGCCATGGGTTAAGAGGTGTAAACCTCATATTTTGGAGTTTAACTCTTAATATCATAATCTTGATTTGCTTTACCAAAATTGGTTTTAGGTTAATAAAGACATTAATTAAAATGATTAATTAATTTTTTAACTTTTGTATATGACACTATTTGATTTAAACTAGAACTTGATTAATTATAATGGGCGACATTATAGGACCGTGATTCTGAGTTTATACTGGATAGTAGGATATTGGAGATCCAGCACTTTTATAATCTCAGAATAGATAGAACGAATAAATTAGAAAACAAAAGATACAAGAGATTTTTGATTAATACAGCTTATTTCCTTGTATTGTATGCAATGCTTACCTTATTATTTGAGCCTTATTACTTTGGCATGTTTAGTTGAGACATGGAATATTTAATAAATATTCTATGTTAGTTTTGAGAGGCATAAAATATTGGAATTAAGATCATTAAATTTGGTAAATTAAATAATAATTCAGTAGAATGTGTCCTAGTTAGTCTACCACTTTACTTGTTGTTGAGATAGAATCGACTCGGATCCAACCATGATGGGTTTGGATGATACATGTCTGATTCTATAGTTCGGCTTGGATCTAGCCATAAGTGGTCTAAATGTACATGGGATTTTTTGTTATGTGGCTACGTTTAGCCAATTACTATTATGGTAAGATCGTGACTCTGAGTTTATACTAGATAGTAGGATATTAGAGATCATGAGCTTGTATAATCTCATAATAGTTAGAATAAATAAATTAAAAAATAAATAATTTCACAAAATTTTGGGTCATATTTTCTTACATTCTTTATTTTGTACGCATTACTTTCTTGTTATTTGAGCATTTACTGTTTTGACACATTAGTTGAAATATAGAATTTTTAATGAATATCCTATGTTAGTTTTTAAATTGCATATGACATTGGCATGAAAAATTAGTATAATTAGTAAATTAAGATAAGAAATTTCGTTAATTGTGTTCTAATTAGTTTACCTCTACAGTTCTATTATTGAGATAGAATCAACTCGGATCCAACCACGAGAAGGTTTGGAAGATACGTGTTTGATTTTATAGTCCGGCTTGGATCTTGCCATTAGTGTTTTAGATGATATATGTTAAATTTTCTGTTATGTGGCTAGGTTTAGCTAGTTTCTATTATGACAGGACTAGTCTAGGCACATGTCCAATTAAAATAAAATGATTTTTCAGTTTAGTTATTTACAATTCAGTTATTTTCAGTTTCAGTTACTCTTAGTTCAGCCCATTTCAATTTTTCAGCATTTACAACATTTTTAATATTTTATAGTATTTTCAATATTAATGTGTTTCTCAATAGTTTTTTGGTTTTATATAAATTTTTTTGTATAAACATGTTAGAATGCTAGTTTTAGTATTGTTTTACTTATATTGCACCTTTATCATTAAAATCAACATATATAAACATTGATCATATCTGTTTATGACCTTTATTTGTATTTAGTAGTTTATATTTACAATTGCTTAATATTTTCTACAACTTTAATTTAGGTATATTTACTTATCTCATATTTTACTTAAGTTATAAATGTATTATTTATAATTTTTACTGTTCATTTGATGCTTTGTAGTTTTTTATTTGCTTATGATGATTTGTGATATCCTAAAAGTTAATAAATTATCAGCCTAAAATATAGTTAAACAATTTGTCTAACCAAGATTTTCTTTTCTTGGTTGGGGCCATGGTATGTAAAAACCAATATGCTAATTTTAGAGCAGCTTGAAAAGCTAGATTCAGGTGAGGAGCAGAAGCATGAAGATGCTCATTCTATAGTTATTTAGATTTATTCATGCTGGAAAGAGATTGTTTTTATTTCATTTCAATCTTTCTTTCTTTTAAAACTGCTTAAATGGTACACTGTATGTTATTATTTAAATACTATGTCATATGAGGTGTAATATTCACTTTATTTTCTGTTTATTTCTGAAATGTGATAAATGGATGTATTTTAATTTTGTCAGCTTGTGCACTATGTTATTTATTGCACCTGCCCAGTTGTACTCCGAATTATAATTATCCTTATATGATAATTTGGAGCACAATCGTATGTCTAAGTAGTTGATTACTTAGATTTCATAGTAGCGTTAGTATTAGCAAAGTAAGTGGCCTCTTAGCATACATTTACTTTGTTAATTCTAATCCAGTGTTATCTTCTAGTGATGACCCGTTCTGTCGTTATTTTACACTCCCTTTGGGGCACCACAATTTCAATGAGGAGAATACATAGGGAACCAATTTTGGGTGCAGTTCCTTCAGTTGTTTGATCAATTCCTATATAGGTCATATCTTGTTTGTCACTAATGAGAGATAAGGTGAAGAATTGTGCAAATGATTGAATTAAAGAAGATGGAGTTTTGCCCTCATAGTTGATGATTAGATGAGCTTTAGAAGCTTAAAAATCCATTTGAAAATATTATGGACCAACCAAAGGCGAAATAAATGCAAAACGAGCTACAAACAGGCTTCATGACGAAATTGATTTTGGCATCGCTGGCCCCACTATTTTTTGGCTATTTTTGGATGAGTGTGGGAGAGCCCAAGCGCCTGACACAATACGGAGAATTTAGGGGCTCTGTTTGGCCGAAAGGCAGGCGCCTGAGTACGCATAAGCGTCGGGCGGAAGAAAAATAGGTGGAACACCTAATTTAGGGTAATTTGTGTCATTTGGAGATATTTAGGGACAATACAAATAGCTACATGATTATTTAGTTTAATATTGAATCCACATGTGCCAAACAACTATTTTTGTATTTTTTAGAGTTTTGTAAGATCTTTTTGAAGGGGTTGACGGTGTGACACGTTAGAGCAAGGAAACAAGCTTGCATTTTCTTCTTCTCCTTAATTAGTGAGATTGCTTTTCTTCTCCTCATGGACGTATTCAATTCTCGCTGAACCTCGTAAATATTGTATTATTCTGTATTACGGTGGTTTGTACTCTGTGTTTCTCGGCGACGCGATCTCAATATATTCATTCGTTAAAAAATGACCGCGTACGGCAAGTCTCTAAAATATTCTTATTTAATTTCATCAATGCTTGGGAGTTGTTTGCTTAAAACTTTCATTTGTGTTGATAATCACTCTTGTTTTCTTGAAATATTTGGTCACTTCCAAGGAGAAGTGTTCTTCCAATTTCCCTCACTGTTACCCTATTTTCTTGGTTTGCGGAAGGCTGATACAAATGTTCCAAAAGGAGCATAAGAGCTGAGCTGAACACCCAACAAACAAAAAAAAAAAAAACACTGACTAAATGCACTTTCTAAAATTCGATTAGAAGCGAGATTGAAAGCCAAAAACAGTCAGCCTCAGCAACGTTTTTATTTAAATTTCTATTTAAACACTGGTACATGCTTTTTGAACAGAGCACTATTTATTCCAAGATAGAGCCATAGCCACCGCCTACCATCATTTACTCCCTCCATCCTTATAGGTAAAATTTCTGTGATGATTTATACCAAACAGAGAAAGATTATTTAATAACAGTGGGGGACCTGCTGCCCTCCATTGGCCCATTTTTCATGGCTGCTGCAACTCTTTCAGGGGCAACTAATAACCAGGCACTGCTTTGACTAGAGAAGGTGGAGATTGTTCCTGACATATTTATTTCCCTTCCATCCCCTAATCAAATCAATTTCACAAGAATATACATACAAATACACAATTAATAACTTAAGAACTGCACATTAGATCAAACAAATACTGAACACTCACTCGCCAATGTTTCAGAATATATCGGAAGCAGTTTTAACTGTGTATTGATTGAGAATATACGCAGAAAAATTGGGACAGTGCTGAGCAACAGCATGTGAGCCCATAATGATTAATAAATTGAGCTGCTTCTAACTCCCTCTATATTTATTAGCTGCTTTTTTTGGAGAAGAGCAAAAGTAAGTTGAGCCTCCTTTTGCCTACTTTCTTCCATAAATCTCTGCTTCTTCTCTCAAGCTCTGCTAATGAATGGACGTTGCTGGTTTTGATGGACTGTGCAAGGATTTTAAATCATGTAAATCTTGAGTTAATCTTCCAATACTAATTTTAGACTGTCAAACAAATAGCAAATGCACAAAGCTTTCAATGGAAGGCATAAACAAGCATGCCAATTAACATCAAGAAGGGGAAAATATAATAATTGGAAGAGCAGAAGCCCTACTCATCAAACAATGGTGATCCTCAAATCAAATAGGAAATGTAAATAGAAAAGTACGATCTTATGGGGTCTTATGAGATATGCTATCAGCAGAATAATTATATCGATAGACACAAAATAAAGTTATATATTTTTATAATTAACGAATGTCATTCTTTTTATTACTAAGATACAAAGTTCTATGATACTTGTTTTACAAAAATGATAAATATTATTTTTGGATTTTTATTTATGACGATTATGGTCTATATAAGAATATCAATTAATCCTTAGTCCCCTCTCAAAGGATATGATGATTTGGTTAAGAGATTATCTCTTGCTAAGAAAGCAAAATCAGCTTGCTAGGCCCAAATTGCACAAAAATCTGCATCGCTATTGCACTTGTGCTTGTGGTAACAAAATACTATGTAGACAAGTGAAGAAAGATAGGTGCTCGCAATGGCGTGTATCTCTTTTAGCCCGTTGTGTGCTCTTATGCATGCTTGATCCTCCTTAGGGCTGTGATGTAGTATCCCTCCATTATCAGACTATCCAGCTCCTGCTTTTAAAATTGGGACAGTCTCCTCAGTAGTAGAACTGCCTGGATCTCAGCCTCAACAATAGTACAAGTATGATGGCAGGAGTTCAACATAGTAATAAGCCTATATCAATCATCCATGGAAATAAGGCATCCCAAAGAATCATTCTCACAATATCGGTACAAATCATCAATGTTGGCCTTGAGGCAACGCGGAGGAGGTGGACTCTTAGCAAATGGTGTGACACTTGGAGAACCCAAGACTTTGGCTTATGTGGAGGATGCAACACGAAGGGAGGTGTCCCTTCGTGATTTAATGGGTAGTTAGAGCTTGCTTTAAGTAGGGTTTTTCAGCCGATTATTGTTGTTGTTGCTGTGTGCATGTTTGAGAGTGATGAAAAGAAAAATGAGAGGAGTTACTTGAGAAGATTTTGGCTTAGGTGTGTGAAAATTTTTTGGGCAAGTGTTAACTTCCTCTTCCTCTAAGATTTTATGTGTACTTTGTAAATCCCTTTTTTTTTTGTGCGGCTCAGTGATTTTTTTTATTTTTGAATTTTTCATAAAAATCTCTGTGTATGAATATTATTTTGTGTTCTGTGATTTGTTTATGTTTTGAGTCTTACTCTGTATTCTTTCACTACAAGTGGCACCTTTTGAGGGTGGCATTGCCCCCAAGATCCTGAGTGCCCCATGTATTCTTTAAGTTGCATAGGCCTACATCAATCAGTGCCATCATAATCAAACTAGCAAATATCACCGAGGTTGGATATATATATTTAAATTTTGCAAATGATTTTGATTGATGTCGATCTGCAATTGGTGTTTTGTTCACATTAATACGAGCATCAGTTAGCTGTAGATCTATATTGTAGCTCATAGTTGTACTATCTACGATTGATGTAGAGTATATATTTATCATAGATGCAATTAAAGAAGCAATATGGATGCAGGGTTATCAGATAATTTAGGAGTGTAGCAATAATAATTGATTGTCGTGATAGGCAAACAACAATTTGTTTGGCTGCTAACTTTATTCATCATGCGAGGACCAAACACATTGATACATAATATTGCTTTATCAATGACTAGATTGAGAAGGGTAGGATCTTGTTAAATAAGATTGACTCTAAGGAGAATCCAGGAGACAAGCTTACCAAAGTCATACATACTCAAAAAAAAATTTTTACAAGAGTTTGGTGAATATTCAAAATATTTTCTAAGAGCTTTTTTGTGTATGCAGATTGATTCTTTTGAGAGGTGGAAATGTAGGCAACTGTTTTGGGTGCAACCCACTCTAGTAGATATTATTACCTCTTTTGGCCCAAATGAGAAATGATGCAGAAAATTGTGGAGAAGACTTGGGCTGCAATACTTACAAGCGCGCCCAAGCGGGGCGCATCCTAGCGCAATAGAGCAGTGATGTTTAGGTGCGACGAAATGCCCGATGCGCGACTGAAGTTAGATAGATTGATGCTTAAATGTGCTTGGGCATGTGGTGATGCATCCACTTATGTCATGAAACCGCGAATGGCAGCGGGGCAAACGAAGATAGGTTGGCACGTGGCGTCCAACCATGGAATCCTGAGAGGCGAGCCTAGGCGCATTTGTAGAGTTTGAATAAAAACTCAATTTAATCATTTGTATGCCCGAGTGCTTCTGATTGTGAGGGTTGTTGCTTCAATGAGAGAACAATAAACCTATACTGTATTATTCTCCATACTTGTGAAAATAACTGTTCCCCGTGAATGGGGGTGAATCTCACTAACCCATATAAATTTATACTGTCATTTTGTTAAGCTGTTTCGTAAAGTAGTGCTTGTATGTTCTTTTAAAGCGTTCGAGGTTCGCGAAGTTGCAACTACTGTCTTTCCATTACGCTTCTCTCAACAGATCCAAGTGACATAACAAGTTTCAATCAATGAGTTAGTGAAGTATTGATAAAGAAGATGCAGTTAAAGTGGCATTAAATTAGTTACAATATGGAAATCGATTGACGTGGAAGTAAGAACCCGAGCAAGCCTTAACTACTTCACATCAATAAACCATAAATTGTTTTGAAGTTTGCTGAGGAGAATGAACAGGACCACTTTTTTGGTTCCCATCGAACTATTCTAGCCAAAGAGTGGTTGTATAGGTGGGGCCAAAAACACAATTTTCAAGCAATAAGAGTATCTCAGCTCCCATCACATTATCTTCCTCTTTGGCCAAATCTCTGCACTGCCCTGTTTTCTGTTTTCCATCACATCTTCTGCTGATGATTTAATGCTGCCATATATGATGTTTACATTTATTAGATGGCTTAAGATGTTTCAAAATAGCTAAAAATATTCAGAAATAAAGAGCAGGACTGTTATGCATTGCATTAACATCTTCATTATTAAAAAGAAAGTGCAGAGATCCGATTTGTTCGGAGGCTATTTCGGACAGGGCAGCAATACCCATATTTTCTAAGGATTAGGATTGCTAACTAAACTAAGCAGTTAGTCACATCAGTTGCCTGATGCCGTTAGGTTGTTTGTTAACAATAGGGCTGCCTAAAGATAGAATATATGCATGGACTGGCTACCAGCTATGCCGGATGATATTTAATCACCATTAATTTGGTTATGTAAAGAAGTTCAGTGATGTTAACATAAACAGTTGACGTTTTGAACCATTAGATATACTGAGTCCAGATGCTCACGTTGGATCCAGAAACAAAGAATATCCTTGATTTTTTTTCTTAAATTTAAGCATAATTTATTATAAATACTATATATATATATATATATATTTATTTATATATAAATATGCATTTATATACATAATATGGTTAATCTAAATTATTGAGTAAGCCTCTCATTTATTTACGAATAAAAAAAAGAACATTACTTTTGGGGATGAGTTGTATCTATCAGCCATGAGTATGATTGCTTCATAGATTAGATTTTGTTGAACATTACTTTTGGGGACCGAGAACTCAAAAAGAGCTTTCGAAAAGAAAAATTTTTTTATTCTTAAATGCCTCGCCACACTCACACTGCTTTCTGTAAGTCAAAGAAAATATTTTGTCTTTTTTTTTTAAGTTGTTTTGAGAAAATTTGAAAACTTTGCATTGTATTTTTAATTTGTGTACAGCGTAGAATGAATTTAAGTAGAATGGAGATAATAATTTTTATTTAAATTTATTCATGATCTGAAATAACAAGTTCTCAGCATCAATTGTTAGGCTACAAACCCCATATATATTGATTAAAGGAAGTTTGTTAAGGACGCACTCTAAAGGTCGTCACAACGCACTTGCAAGGCGCCAAGGCGCGCCTGGCTCCTGTTAGATGCTCGACAGGAACGCGTTATCCTGTGCCGCAACGCCTAGCGATAGAAAGGAGGCTCCACGGCGTGCCGTGGCTCCCGCGGTTTAGCAGGCTTATTTTTGGAGCGCCTATGAATACACAGACCATTTCGAGTACATATGCTTACAATTAAACTACAACCAGATTTAACTTATGTGGAGAAGCCAATAAAGATTTTGGTAAGAGATCAAAAATAGCTAAGGAACTATAGCATTTTTATGGTTAAGATTCAATGGCAAAATCATACTCTTGAAGAGGCTACTTGGGAGAAAGAAGATGAATTAGGAGAGGAATATCCAAAATTATTTGCTTAGACAAGTACTGCATTAAACCAAGAAATTTTCAATGCCATTCTTTTTTTAATTGCTAAGTGTTGAGGACGAACACTTCTTTTAAGGATGGTAGTATGTAATAATTCATGATTGTTACTTGAATTTTTAATTATTATATTAGCTTAAGAATCTCTCCATTTGTCTTAAAATATCCTTAAGGCCAAATCCTAAAATTTTGTTGGAGTTTGGAAGTCATTTGAGTATAATGAATATTTTGATTAATTTAATTAATTAGAAAAATGGGGTAATTATTTAAACCTCCACTCAAAAATTTGACTTTATTTTTTAGCTTAGCACACCCAAATTAGATATAGGTTAAATTTCAAAAATATTTGGAATCCATTTAGTCTAAAAATAGAGCTTGATATAAATTATAGTAATTTATAATTAATTAATTAATTAATTAATTATTACTCCTTAACAACTTTATTTATTTAGAACGGGGATCCACTACTCGGCCTCGAACACCAAGCATCATGTCCCACTGCATCTGGGTCGTCTCTTTGATTCGTGGGATCGGATTAGACGGTGGCTGTTAACCAGGCGCTAGATCTACTTTGACGACGGTGATGAGATCGCGAGGTTTTAATTTCGCCAGATTGAATCAGGGCAACCCAATGGAGCGGATGGCCGAGATTCAATTTGGAGCGTCGTCTCCAAGTTCAATCACTCGAAGCTGCACGGTGATTGGAACGGGCTGCTCGAGCCGCCTGTTCACCCCGTAAGCACCTTGGAAGAGTCCTCCCTTGTATCTATTTGGCAAGTTATGCGTGCTCGGGACCTGGGAGGACTGTTTTCGGCGAAGCTAGGAGAGGTGGATTGGAGGGAAAATTGGAGCAACACGGACCCAGGTATTCCTCTTATCCGGGCTATTCCATTGTAAATTTCTTTACGTTTAAATTTTTTTGATAATTACTTTCAGCATTTTATCGATCAACGAGCTAGTTGGACTCATCGAGCTCAATCGACGACTCAAAACTTCAGGCTTGCACAGTACTCCATAGTGCCGAGCCCAAAGAATGTCCTCAACGGTCGAGCTGGCCTTAGCCACCGAGTTATGTGTTCCTTAGGTGAGTTTTGACCCAAGGAACACGTTGACACCAAGGTTGGGGTGATCGAACCACTGTGGAAGGATGATTATCTTTCCACAGTAAACTATAAATCTTAGTGTCGATTTAATAAGGGTAAAACGACTGAGCTTGAATCAGTTAGAGCTTTATGATGGCTAGGATAGGTCTCGTCACATGGATTCTCTTGACATATCAAATGAATGAATTGATGATTTATGCACTCAAGAATTTAGGATTTATTAAAATCCTAATTCCCGATCTCGCGATTGAGACATGACGGGGATGTACAACGCTGGGTGGGTCAGCCCATGACCCACACGACACTATCCTTGGGTCTTTGCGTGCGTGCAACCCGCAATCCAAGGTGCATGCATACGTGGGAACATTTTTGTTAAATTAGATAGCAATTAAATTAATTCAAAAAAAAATTTCTTTATAACTTTTTATATAATGATCTAATTATGCTAATATTATATCTTAAAATGATCAGAAAAATATAATGAATGTTCTGTTGATATCTTTCAATTTGAGTTATACTTTCATTAATGAATTTTTTGAACCCTAATTAAATTATGTTAAACTCTATTTGGGTCAAATTCGCTCTACATCAGTCCTACTCACTGTCATTATTCTCATTATGCTATATGAACGGTGGATTCACTGGTTTTTCTTAGATTATAAGACCATTGTAGAATTTGATTTTTGGGAACTTAGTTATATATTAGTTTTGAACCATAAATTAATGATTAGCATGTTAGGACCCCCAAAACCCTAGGAGAGAGTAGCTTGAACTTTTCTTTGCGTTGATTGATCATAGGTGAGTATGTAAGATAAAAGAACACTTAGAACTATTTTTAGGAAATGTCATTTTAGATATTTAGAAAGATATGTTATGAGGGATATGAAACAGGAGTAAGATGGATCAACTTGTAGGTAGCAAGGTTCTTATTGATTGGTAAACTGGATCAATTAGTAGGTAGAGTAAGAATTATGAGTTAAATCTTGATTGATTGGTATGATGAATCAACTAGTAGGTAGCTAGGTTCTTATTGATTGGTAAGATGGATCAACCAGTATGTAGCTAGGTTCTTATGGTGCAAGTTATAATGACAATAACTCTTGATCCAATTGTAAAGATTTGGATTGGATTCCTAATCAATTATCAATTAAAGAAAGATAGTCTCAGTGAATGCTAGTGTGGACTAAGAGATGAATAGATTCTCTTAGCTCAAACATGTTGGGAACCTTTTGGGTAGGTTTCTAGACTTTGATATAATATTATTGATGCTAGTGGGCTGCTTTTTTGGTGAATCAGGTATTCAAATATTCTATAAATGAGTAGGGTAATATTTAAGGATTATTTTTGGAGTTTGTGGTGGGTTGATTATGGGCTTAGAATGGACTATCAAAAGGGAAATCAGGACTAGTCTCGCTTTGGTCTAGTTTAGGCTAATTCAAAATATCTCTCTTGTTAGTGGGGTTTTGGTGTGTTAAAGGGCTGGATTTAAGAAAAAATTAATAGCCTTGGATGTGTAGTTTGGATCTGAAGTAGTTGGATAGGTTTGGTGAGATTTATATGGGTGTTAAGGTGTAGGGATTAAAAATAGGTCTTGTTATTTTCAGATTTATCCATAAAAGTTATGGTGGAGTTTGGAGTGCGTTTGAGACTTTAGATAATGGTTTATTAATTTTAAATGATACTTATAATATTGGAGAAGAACTGAGGATGGTTTGAGGTTATGAGTATGAGAGTTTAGTAAGAAAATAAAAAGACAAAATAAGATAACAATCTAACTCACCAAATATAGGCAATAAACTTGACACCACAAAGCACCAAGTAATTTGAGAGCAATTCACTACAAAATTTCTCCATTCAAGTTGCCTCATTGTATTATATTTTAGCTCATATTTATAGACACTACAAGTATCTTGCCCTATGAACTTTAGAGAAAAAAATATGAAAGGGAAAATTTGGAAGGAAAGTGTAACAATCCAAGTTGTTACCATAGTTGATTAGGACTAACTCTAAGTCTTAAACTCAATTATATGTGCTAATTAGGTCAAGTGGAGGCAACCTTTGAGACCTAGTCCAAATCAGGAGACAAACGGATCGAATCCCGACTTCTGGAAATCTAGAAACCCTAGAAATGGACCTATTTAAATTGACCTTCGATCAAAAAATGGGCACTGCCAATGCGTTCCTTGACCCCAAATTAGCTTGGGGTGAATTTTCGTGTCAATCGGAAGTCGTCGAAATTTCGACGAATATTTTAATAATAAAAATATCCCGGAAATCGAGGTATCAAAATACTCGTCGGATCGAAAATTCGACTGCGCCATTGAATTCATTGACCCCAAATTAGCTTGGGGTGAAGTTTTCGTGTCAATCAGAAGTCGTCGAAATTTCGACGAATATTTTAATAATAAAAATATCCCGAAAATCGAGGTATCAAAATACTCATCGAATCGAAAATCCGACTGCGCCATTGAATTTCTTGACCCTAATTTAGCTAAGAAAAACATGTTCAAAATTTTCTGAAAATTTTTCAAAAAAAAAAAAAAAAAATAAATAAATAAATAAAATAATAAATTTTTTACTGTAGCTAATGGCGTGTCGTTAAGTACTTAACAGACCCGTCACTGTAGCTGACGGCGCCGTCAATCTGGACGGCGCCATCTCAGCCGTTGGATCGGCCCAGATCCAACGGCTGCGGAGTCGTCTTCCTCGACGACTCCGCCCCCATGACACGCGGCGGCCCGTCGCCATTTCTGGCCAATCCGGCAATATCCAGGCCTCGGTGAGGTCGCCGTCCGGTCTATAAGACCTCGGCCTACCCCTAAGCTCCGAGTTTTCACCGATCGGAGCCCGGATCGAGCCGGAATCAAGCCCGGAAGTCGGCCTTTTTTTTTCGCCGAAACCTTCGCCGATCCGAACTTCAAGTACCCCCGATCTCCCTCGTTTACCGTTCGATCATTACAAAAATTGTAGGATATGTAGATTAGGATGTCATCTTCACATCCACCGTTCCGATCGGACTTAAACCAACCCGATCGGGCGCACCAGGTCCCCGAAGCGGACTGGGTTCGATCCGCCGAACCCCCCCGGAAGGCGAAGCGTCGCGCTTCCGGGCCTGGCCGGGTCGACCCGAGCCCGACCGTCCGGGGCGGGTCCGCGTCAGCGCGGGTTGGGGCCCATCCGGCCCCGTGGCAGCCTACGGGCCCGCCACGTGTCAAGTGGGGGCCTACAGCCCCGTCACCTGAGCTGAGTCAGCAGCCCGTGGGACCCATAGTGCCACATGGCAGCCTCTGGCAGTGCCACGTGTCAGGTGGGCCCACTGTCCAGTCAACTGAGCTGAGTCAGCAACCTGTGGGGCCACAGTGCCACGTGGCAGCCTCTGGAAGTGCCACGTATCAGTGGGCCCACTGTCAGTTAATTAGAAATTAATTAAATTAATATTAGTGTTAATTAATTACTGTTAGCCATAATTAATTATAGTTAGTGTTAATTAACCCAAATTAGTGTTAATTACTTTTGAACAGTAACTTTATTTAATTAAAAATAATTAGAAGGTTAATTAATATTAATTAACTGTTAATTTAATCCTAAATAGTAATTAGGATAATTAATTACTTTTGAACAGTAACTTTAATTAAATAATTATAATTAAAGATTAATTAAGGATTAATTAACTGTTAATTTAATCCTAAACAGTAATTACGATAATTAATTACTCTTGAAGAGTAACTTTATTTAATTAAAAATAATTAAAGTGTTAATTAATATTAATTAACTGTTAATTTAATCCTAAATAGTAATTAGGATAATTAATTACTTTTGAACAGTAATACATAATTAATTATATTTAATTTAATATTAATAGATAATTAAGATTAATTAAAAAGTGATTAGCACTAATTACTTTGCTACAGTAAATTAATTAATTAATTATATTAATTAATAATTAATTAAAAATCAGAAATATTACATTTAAACTTTAGGAATAAATAGTAAATTAATACAATTTGAATAAATAAATAGTAAAATAATTCAAATTGTATTTTTGAATAGTAAAACTTAAAAGTTTAATAACTTTTTGTAGGATGATCCAAACGTAGCCAATATGGGTCTTAAAATTCTCGAAAAAATATTTAGGATCAAATGGCGTAATGTAAAATTTTGTTTCGGGGTACGCATAACGAGGTAGCATTTTAGAGCCTCTTTAAGACCCTATAACTTTTTACCCGATTATCAAAACATAGTCAATATAGGTCTTAAAATGCTCAGGAGAGCGGCCCTATCACCGTGGTAGTATTAGTTTTCCTATTTAGATATCAGGACAAAAAGTCAACTCTAGGATTTAGAGTTGACTTTAGTAAAAAATGACCAAAATGCCCTTGGACTTCAAATGGCCATAACTTGGTCAATTTAACTTCAAATCCAAAAATTCAAGAAGCTACCTAATTTAGAATTTCAATATCATCATTTTCACAGAAATAATATTTAGGATTTGAACTCTAAAATTTAGGAAAATGAACAAAATACCCCTAGCCTTATTTTAGCCATAACTCGGTCGTTTCTCGTCCAAATTGGACGTACTTACTGTCTATCTTCAAATTAGACAGTAAGGAATTAGTTGGAGAAGAGAAAGCTCAGTTTGGACCCATAAATCAAAAGTTGATTGACCCATAAAGTAGGGGCAAAATAGTTGTTTTACCTTAAAATTGGAAATGCGCAACTTTAGCCCTTAATTAAAATCTTAGAACACTAGGATTAATAATGTAATCATATTAGTACCATGTAAGTAAATAAAATAAGTCATTAAATTGAATTCCAATAATTTTTCCTAAGTCTTAAGCACCCCACCTTAAGGACCTTTCCTGAGATTAGGACTAGATCCTAAGTTAGAGTTCATTCATTGAGTAAATTGGGTTACCCTATGGGTGAAACCTTGGTTTTGGTAGTTTCTAGATATTATTTTATTTTGCATCCCATTCTGATTAGTTTATCTTTTAACTTTAGATTTAAGATAGGAGATTCATCCTATTAAGTTTGATTACTTAATAGGATTTGCCTTAACTAGTAGATCACTTATAGTATAAAACCTAGAACTTAGGTCTTATCCAGTTTGGATTATGTGATTAAACCTAAAATCTCATAGTGTTTTATCCATAATCTATAGGTGTAGAAGATCTTGATCAGATCTTAGTTAGAACGTCTAAATTCACAAAAATTAGGACGTATGATTTATTTGTTTAATTCGTAGTCGTCTATCTGATTGAACTAGATTGGAACCTGATCAGTTCCAATCCTTTTAACTTATAAGGATGAGTTTCCAAATTACACTCGATAGTAGGAAAATGGTGATCCTGAACTTGTGTAATTTGGAATAGTTAGTTGGTTAAGTAGAAAACAAATGATATCACCATGTGTAGTCGAGTCTCTTGCTTACTTGTTATTTGTTGCTACGCATACCTTGTAATTTTGTGCCTTATATTTTCTTTGAACATATCATATAAGACATTTGATGCATAAATAAAATGTTAGGAAATTATGAAGACTCCTTAGATTCCTTATGAAAATATTAAAGTAAATAAGTGAAATGATAATGAATTGATGTGATTGAGCTGCCTCTCAGTGTTCTTTTGATCATATCGAATGTTGCCCTAGCCGTATCGTGCTAGGAGTTGCCCTAGCTGTACTGTGCTAGGATATTTTGGTATGATAGTTGGTGACCTAACCGTATTGAGCTAGGAGTAGCCCTAGTCGTATCGTGTTAGGGCCATATATGTGATTGTTGTTGGCTTAGTCGTCTCGAGCTAGGAGTAGCCCTAGCTGTATCGTGCTAAGATCTTCAGTTTCTTTTGGAGAGCTAGTGTAGCTCTTTTCTGTATGGCAGTTGATGTATTATAGTTTATATGCAGTTGTGGTTGTTTCAGAATATTCTTTTTCAGTCAGCTATTTCCTTGTACTACTTTATATATATTTAGAATGTTAGAATCTTGCTGCTATATGTATATATCACTGCTGAGTTATTCATTTTTAATTATCATATTATTTTTATTGATCACCAGCATGTTTAGGATGTAGAATTTTTCTTCCAGCATTTATTCAGTTATATTTACACTTAAATGCCTTTCCTTAATTACTTATTATGCGAGGCATGCTTCAGCCTCTTTTCTTTGCCTTGTTTATACTATAGAGCATAGTCTATAGTTTGCCTTTTTACTTGTGTTGCTTACTGCTCCTGTATTTACACATCATGCTTAGAAGTAAATGATAAAATGGTGATATTATATAACCTTATTAAAAATTCAGCTTAAAATATACTTAGACAATTGTCTAACCAGATTTTCTCTTTTTTTGGCTAGGACCTTACATTGTGAAACCGATAATGTCAGGCTTAGAGCAGTTTGAGGAGCCTGCACCCGAGGAGGAGCCTTACTTAGAGGAGGCGCAGCAGTTGGGGCCAGAAGATATCTAGTCATTTACTGCCTGTGAGGATGAGTGGATCTTGAACATTTATTTTGTTAAATTTTAATTAATGTAATAATACAGGTACCTGTGACTGTGTGTTCAAATTTCACTATGCTACTTTTCTGAGTTATATTTCTCTTCTTATATACATTATGATGCTTGGATGTCATTTATTTATCGCTTCCGCACTCTATATTTTTACTTATATAATGACTGCTTGATTGATTCTGAGTTAACCCTTCTCTAATCAGGTGGATTGTGGAGTTTATCCTAATCCGATGCTAAGTGAGGGATTAACCAGAGTGACACCCCACCCTTAATTTAAACCTATTGAGGGTTAAGGGTGAGGGGCACCACAGAAAGATAGGTGGTTGGCAAGTATGACAGAGTAATTCCAACTACTCACATTAAATATTTTTCTCATGATATGACTAGCTAAATATATGCCATAATAAATAAAAAAGTACAATATCAATAAAAATAAAATATAAATGGTAAGCCCAGTATTTGGGCTCTTTTTTGAGCATTAGATTGGGCTATTGTAGTTGGGCTCATTTTCAAATTCTTCCCTCGAGCTTTAGCCATATTTCTTGTTGTTAGGGCCTTTGATAATATACTTAAGATGTGCTACATCAACTCCCATCAGCCCAATTAAACTCCGCGCCAAAGAGTTAAAATCTAAATAATCTTCTACCAATTGGGGTTTTAGAGCGTCCAAATCAATACATATTAGCCACGTGTCTTCTATAGGTGGCTTATTCTTCCAACAAATGAGAAAATGATGCTCTTAATCTTGATTATTAGGAGCCTCCTCAGTGATGATGTAGTAAATATCTAAAAATGATGGAATTTGAATATGGGGAGCCACATCTCCTTTTAAAAAGTTAGATTATGCAAGTGGATGTTTGTTAACTCCTTCATATGATAAAATAACTTCAATATTAATAATAGGATAAATTAACATATCATTAGGCAAATAAAGGTAATAAGCATTAGATCAAATTTTCCTAAGAATTTTGAATGGGCCACGAGCCCTTGGATGTAATTTCTTATATTTGGTGCTGTTATATCGCTCAAGGAGGATGTGAATCAAAATATAATCACCTTCTTTAAATTATTTAGTTGATTTATTATGATTTTTCTTAGATGTATAGTTTTCATTACTTGAAGTGATTTATTGTCTTATAGAATTGTGAAGGCCTTAAAAATCTTTGGCAAATGTGAATGCTGATTCAGAAAATGCATGAGAAGGAAGTTAGCAACATCAATCAGCCATTTAGGATTATGGCCATACACCACTTCAAATGGAGATATTTTGGATGTTTAATAAGTACTACTATTATATGCAAATTCAATAATAGTTAAATGTAAGTCCCAATTACCTATGTTTTTTCCAACAAGCCGCCTAGGTAAGTTTTCTAAGCTTCGATTGACAACTTTGGTTTGATCATCTATTTGAAGGTGTAAAGCTGATGAAAATTTTAATTTTATCCCAAGAAGTTTTCATAAGGTCTTCCAAGAGTATGAGACAAACCTAACATCTCGATCTGATACAATAATTGAAGGAAGGCCATGCAATTGCACGATTTACTTAAAGAATAATTTTATAATATAAGAGACATCATTTGTAACAACCCAAAGTTATCACCTTAGTCAATTAGGACTAAATTAAGTTCTAATTTCTATTCTACTACTCTTAATCAGTCATTAGGATCATACCCTAAAACTTTGGTTCAAATCAGGTGTAAAATAGATCAAACCCTGATTCAAGAATTTTTAGGAACACTGGAACATGACCTATCTAAACTAACCACAACTCAAAAATTAAACTTTGCCATTACATTTATCACTCTCAAATTAGCTTGATGTTTTGGTAGCATTTGGAAGTCATTAGATTTTTGTTGAGTATTTTAATATATTTAAAATACCCCTGAAAATAGAAAAATTAAATGCTCATCAAAATCAAAATTTAATTTTATCGTTGTATTCCTCACCCCTCAATTAACAATGGGTGAACTTTTGGAATTTTTCTGAATCCATTCATTAACTTAAATTAAATATTAAAATTTAAGTTAAATATAATAATTAAATTTAAATTTATTAAAATTTGTCTGGGACCGTTGTTCCTATCGGGCCGATCCACCTCCCGTCATTCCTTATTTGGGCGCCACCTTTTGTGTCTTATTGGGCCAGCCCACTTGGGCCCGATCGGCTCGACTTGAGCTGATCGATCGGGCAGTCCCGATTGGACGGCCCAAGATTGCCTTCCTCGCGATCGACTGCAGTGTCAGACACGCGTCGAGTTCCTATGCACGCGGCAGTCGCCCACCTCCGTGTGCAGCTCTATTGTCGCTTGTTAGCTGCATTCAATCAAAGCTTAAATCCTTCTTTTTTTCATTCGATCAGTGAGATTCTGCTTGTGGCAACCCGCCGCTGGGTCATCATAGCTAATTCAGTGTTAGATGCTCACTTCCTATGATCATATATGGGTTTAGTATAACAGTATATTTAGAGGCATATAAAATATACACTTCCACATTCATTACAATATTCAAAAATATCATAATAATAAAGGAAGTATATTTATTATAAAAATAATTATTATTTTATAAAATATATTACACACTAAGCAAAAATTTAAAACTTTAAGAAAATCAGTATCTAAGTTGCTCCATCATGCATTAGTTTTCGCCTCAAAGACTTGATCCTGCGATTGTTCTTGATTTGTCATATAATACATATAATATATATGTATATGACAGGTTGAACCAAGAAAAAAATATATTTAATTAGACACAAATATCTAAGTAAGATTTGTAGGATATTAAAATTTGCATATAATATTAAGTAGCATGATTTTACATGAGAAGTATATACAAATAGAATGTGATATTTAAGTATGATATACTTGTAAAATTATCATAATTATGAATTCAATATACACATTTAAGATATGTGCTCATTATAAAAGAAAATATAACAATATATAATATTTAATATATTAGACAAAGTATAGAATAATTGAGGAGTTAATTAAGTCTATCTAACTATCAGAGATGTGAGTTCTTGACTGTGGGGCCCCAGTACTAACAATAAGGAAGTACGGTGCTCCAACTGTGGCAAATCCTTGACTTAAGTAAAGTTAGGTAAACCCAACCTACCTTAAGCCAAGGACTTGTCACCAAGTGTTATAACATCATCAATATACAAATATCAAAGTGGCGGAAGCAATGAATAATAGAGTAATATCCACAAGCATATATAGGAGAAAAAGAGAATGCAATACAGTAACGCATCACAATGTAGAAATGAAATACATCCAGAATAAATTATTATAAATTGAAGTTTAAGGAAAATGAAAATGTCTCTCAATCTCACTAAAACAAAGGCAAAATCTAACTAAACAGCAGCAGCACGATCCTCCTCCTGAACCTGCTCCTCTTTTGCGACAGTGCCCACGAACACGTCTGAATCTGATATTTGTCGGTATCACAAATGCCAGGGCCCCAGCCAACAAAACAAAAAGGTTACAGTTAAATAATTATCTAAGTATATTTTAGGCTATTTTAATGAACTGAACATTTAAGGATGTCACATTTTAATTTAACTACACATGCAAGCAGTAAAGGGGGCAACAAGCTATGAAAGAAACGGGTAACTATAAACAATCCATTTATAGCCAGCATATAATGCAAAATAAACAAGGTGAGGCTAAAAGCTAAAAGAAACAACAATTATAATACAATTCTGAACCTAACATGCTTATGATCATGTTACACATGCTGAGTATATAAAAGAACACAAGTACTGAAAATGTGCAATTCTAGCATCCTAAACATGCCAAAATATACATAAGTAAGCCATATAAGTATACATATAACATGCTAATTAAGAACAAGAAAAGAAAAGCCACTGAGACATGTGATAAAATCAAAGCAATTTATAAAGCCACTGAGACATGTGGCAAAATGAGCAAATACTGAAAATAAGGCCACTGAAACATGTGGCAAAGCAAATCAGAAAAATAATATTGAATAACCCAATTAAAGTAGCAATAAGCTTAAGTCATAGTACTGCCATACCAGCCAATAGGTCATCCAGGGCCTCCAATATCAATCAATCAGTCCCCAGCCTAGCCATCCAAATATGCTAGGTCTGGGTCTAGTCTATACAATACTACTACTGAAGAGGCAGACTAAACAAGGACATATTCTACCAACTGCAAACAAGGCAAAACTGAATGATATGCAATTCAAATACTAACTTAGGATGTATCATCCATATCCTAAGTCTCCTATTATGCTCAAGGAATAAAGCTCAATATCCAAGGTATGCAAAGCAATCTAGTCAAAGTAAGCAAGTGACTCAATCTAGACTATATGACATCTGATGTTATCTAATTACCCAATCTAACTACTCTGAGAAGGTACAAGTTTAGGATCTCCAATATCCAGCTATCAAGTAGAGACTCAGATTTACATCCTTAAAGTTAATATTAGAACTTAACAAGTTCTAATCCAAAATCATGTGACGACTATATGGTTTAAGTAAATCAAGGACCTAATTTATTAATATTTGACTCTCTTACCCAAATCTTGATTAAGTAAATCAAGATTTAAGGATTTAGAACTTAAACCCTATGTTGAGTTCAAATCCTAAATCCAAGGTAATATTCTAACTAGGATCTAGGGTTCATACTTATTACCCAAATTAAAGGTAAATGATCTTATAAGCTGAAAGATTCAGGAACTAAGAACTTAGTGAAAGGCTATTCTACTGATTATAAGATAAAACAATCGATTAAGAACTTGAGAATCTAAAATCTATATTCAATATTTTAGATAATTTCATTATCTTATAGATTGAATCATCCTATACCCACATGGAAGGTTTCAAAGGATTAAACAATCAATCATTAAAGAATTTCAATTGGAGATAGTTCAATTTCAAATTAAAGATCTAAGTCTAAGATTTTAAGATCTAAAAATTTGAGGTTTGATCACTTTAAATCTCTAAATTAGAGTTTTATCTTAAGAGCTTCCATTTGTGATTCTTTTAGAACCTAAGTTCATAGTTAAATTATATGGAGCTTATTAAGGTTGAAATTGACAATTTTAAGCATTAGATTAAACATCAAACTCATATTGATCCTTTTAGGCTACTTAAAATCTAAGTATCTGATGTTTGATCACTTTAGACTTTAAGCTAGATTTTAACATAGAATTTTCCATTATTATTTCTTTTAGAATTTTAAGCTCATAAGTTAACTAAATTGAACTTATCAAATTGGTTTTGATAATTGAAATGATTAAATTTAAGGGCTAAGCTTAAGTGACTTCTTTAGGGTCACTTAAGATCTAAGTGTCTTAATTAGGGCTAAATTGAAGATTTCTTAAATCAATGATTCCATTAACATTATTATTAATCTAAGAGTTCAGAGAACATTTCTAATCTAACTTAGGGTAGTTCACTGAAATTTCCTAAGGTTTTAAGGCATTTAAGCACAATTTGGTCTAAATGACCAAAATACCCCCACTTAAGCTTAAACTTGGGATCTTAGGTTTTACTTATCCAATTTAATCCAAATCTATTTTAATGTGCTTCATATTGGTTAATAGAGTTGAAAATACACTTATCTTATATTTTGACCCCTTAATTAATCTAATTAGCACTAATCACTTATTTAAGCCAATTTTTAGGATTAGTAATTTAGGGCATCTTAGGGCAATCCAACCTTTCCAAATGGTTCTAGTATACTTAGGGTAGCATTAGGGACAATCTTTATCAAGATCAGAGGCTTAATTAGGTTTAATTTTACTAATTCCTAATTAGGGTGATTAAGGAGTGATTAAGAAAAATTAATATCCAAAACTAAACTTAAGGATCTGATCTTGTTTCTTAGGGTACAAGGAGCAATCAGAGCCTTTAATCTTATTAATTAGATATTTACATTATTTTATATGATTTAATTAATGACAGCAAGGAGTTTGGCAAATATTTTTAAATCTAACCATTAGATCTGAGATTTTATTTTATATTTAGATTCCTTGAATTTTCTGATTCAAATAGTATATTGGATCATACCATTTGGATTTATATAGCTAAAGTTATTCAAATAATTTAATCTAAATGTTTATTTAAATTGGATTCATAGGTTTTAATTAATTTAATTCACAACCATAGAAAATATCATCCAATAATTATTTAATTAGCTGCGGCCCAAAATCAAAAGGCGCGGGTCGGGGGCCGGCCCGACCCAAGGCCCACGACTTCATCTTCTTCCTCTCGACGGGTCCCGACCCAGCCGAACTTCGGCGCTAAAATTCTCGGCGCACAGACGACGGCGGCGGCTCGGCTTGATCCGTACACGTTCCCGGAGTCAAGACGCGTCGATTAGACCAAGAACCCCCATCTAGATCGATGGGGTGCTACTCGACAGAGACACCTTCGATACGGGCATCTCAGGCCAACTGTGAAGGGGCAATTCTCCTCACAGAGGCCTCGATTCGACCGGGGTTCAATCCCTACACGTTCAGGGAGTCGAGACACGTCGAACCCCCATCCTATCTTAACCTAAGGCGCAGCCAATCGCTGGGTCCTTACTCAGACTCAGCCATTGGCTCGGTTGCAAGCTTAGTCGATCGATACGATCGACTCGATCTAGCTTAGCCCCAAGCGACAATCACACTAGGTTTCCTAGGTGGCTAAGGTAACCTAGAAGACATCCAGAGCTCATTCAGAGGGCAAAAACCAAATGGAGCTTGAAGAAATTTCCATGGGGGAAGGCTGTACCTCAAGTCAGGGTTGCAGGCTTAGGCGAGGGGAATTGAGGTGCGTTGAAGCTTCCTGGATAGCAGACGAAGCTTCACAGGGGGTCTGAACACCAGACAGGCCCTCTATCAGTGGTTCAAGCTTCGGGAATGCCGGGATTCACCGAGGAAGACAGAAGCTCCAGAGACTTTAATTAGGGAAATTGAGGGTTCACAGTGAGCAAAAGGACTCACTGTGAATCACTGGGGGTATTTACAGGCCTGAGGGAGCTCTGGGGTGGTTTCCAGAGCTTGTCAATGGCAGGAGGCGCGGGCCGAAAGGAATGGCTCGGGCCAACGGCTATGGGAAATTTGTGGAGAAGACAGACGGCCAGACGAACCCACCGAGGGCAGAAGAGGAAATTCGGTGGTTTTCCTGTACTGCCACACGATAGGGAGGATCCTTTCTGTCGAGGGGGGGGACCAGACGCAGACGGGCGAGGCGAGGGAGATGATCCATAGTGCTCGGGTTTGTCTCCTCCGTTTGATGGAGCGACCGTTGGTCTCGAACGGCTCTAATGCATTACTTAATGAATAGGATGGTAGCCGTTGGATACGCGTGATGGATTCAACACCTAAGATTTAATCTTAACACGGAGGAGATCCCGCCGTTCAATGGCTTGCGCCAGGATGCATGCTAACGCATCGGGTGGCAAAAACGCGTGCGCCGCTGTCGGGACCCCACAGCGGATCTGCCGCGGTCCCGACAGCAATCCCGGGTTTTATTTTAAATAAAAATTAATTTTAAATATAAATAAAATTAATTAAATAATATATAATTATTCTTAAATTATCCAAATCCAATTTAGGACCAAATGAGCTCCAAAAATTCCCAAAATTTCACCCTTAGCTAATTAGGGTATGAGGAGTTCAAAAATGAAATCAGATTTTAATTTGGAAATCAAAATAATTTAGGTATTTTGCAGGGCTTAAAAATATTCAAAAATACCAAATTTTTTATTTTAGCTCCAAATGATCCCAAACTTCTAGGGTTAGGTTTAAATGACCCATTGAATCCAATGGAATTAAAATCAAGCCTTTGTTTAGCTTAATTAATCTAGGTCTAGCTAGGGTAACAACTTAGGGTTATTACAGACTCCCCCACTTAAGAATGATGTCATCCCCGACATCACCTAAGTGAAGAATTATTCTACTGAGACAATATGAGTTTAAATACAATTGATAGTGGAGAAAAGAACAGTACTTGGGTTTGCAAATAGCTGGGAATATTTATTGCCCATATTCACCTCTTTCTCCCAAGTAGATTCTTCTAACGATCGATTCTTCCACTGAATTTTAACCATAAGAATCGAATGATTCCTCAGCTACTTCTGATCATGAGCTAAGTTTATGTTAGGTTCTTTGGCATATGAAGGATCAGGTTGAATCTCTACTGCCAGAAGTTGAACGAGGTGAGAAGGATCTTGAAGACATCTTCTCAATGATGATATATGAAATACATTGTGAATAGCTGCAAAGCCATCAGGAAGGCTAACCGGTAGGCAGATGATCCTACTTTGGCCAAAAATTGGAAAGGTCCAACATAGCCGGGACTAAGTTTCCCAGCTACGCCAAATCTGAAGACACCTTTCATTGGACTAACTTTTAGATAAGCAGAATCTCTTACATTAAATTCTAGGAGACGGTGATGAGAATCATGATACTTGCTTTGACGATCTTGAGCTGAACGAATTCTCTGCTGAATTAATTTGATCTTATTACTGGTTTTCTTCCACTAATTCTGAACCAAAGAGCTGAACGCTTCCTGTTTCTGACCAAGCTAGTGGAGTACTGCATTTTCTACCATACAGCGCTTCATAAGGGGCCATCTTAATACTGGCTTGAAAAATGTTATTGTAGGCAAACTCCATTAACGGGATGTGATCTTCCCAGGAACCAGCAAAATCAAGAATATATAGCTTAAGCAAATCTTCCAACACTTGGTTCACTCTTTCAGTTTGACCATCCGTTTGAGGATGAAAGGCTGTACTTATGGCTAGAGTCGTACCCAGATCTTGATGCACAGCTTGCCAAAACTTAAAAGTAAACCTGCTATCTCTATCTAATACAATTGACTTTGGGATCCCATGCAATCTGATAATTTCTTTGTTGTAGAGTTTTGCTAACTTTTCTACTGAATCAGTTTGACGGATAAGAAGAAAATGCGCTGATTTAGTTAAGCGGCTACTATCACCCAGATCGCATTGGCACCTGATTTTGCACGAGGCAATCCCATGACAAAGTCCATAGATATATCAAACTATTTTCACTCAGGGATATCTAATGGATGCAGAAGACCACCAGGTCTTTGGTGTTCGACCTTCACTAAATTACAGGCATGATAATTGGCCATAAAGTCAGCTACATCTTTCTTCAAACTTGGCCACCAAAATAATTGCTTCAAATCTTGGTACATCTTAGTGCTGCCTGGGTGAACGTGATACCCAGAATTATGGCCTTCGACTAAAACTTCGTGATGCATGGACTTAGGAATCCATAATCGATTACCTTGATAAACTACACCACTTCGCAACTGTAAATCCTGACGAAGACCACCTTCAATATCTACTTTAAATTTCAGATACTCATCGTCTTTGGTTTGCGAGATAGAGACATCTTAGTGGAAAGTGGGTTCCACATTAATATTTGCTAATAGCGAACTCAACATTGGAGTGAATCAACCAATCCTGAATACTGGGAGTTAGCACATTTAGATGTCTAAATAATGTTAAAGTTCTCTAACATACATTCTAAAATCATAAAAGTATAGAAATGTAAATTCAATATAAAATGGAAAGTAATTAAGGCTAACTAATTTGAAATCAACAAAAAGAGTTAGCACTTGATTACAAATCTAAAGGACTTAAGTTTCATGCCATTTAGTTGTTAAGATTATACTTATTCAATACAAGCTTCTAAGAATTCTATTATCTAGCAATTGGCATAATACATTTAAAATTCATGATAAGTTTTGAGTACTTGATAAAGCTAACAAAGTTTTAAACTTAATTTTAACATAAAATTTTATAGTAATGCTCGAATGTAATTTATACTCAATGAAACCTAAATTTTTATAAAGTTTACTGTAGGTTACGGAGCTCAAAGATTCCGTAAAGTCTAAGAACACTGCATTCTGATGTCAAATGGCTAAAATCATAAAAGCATAAAAATGTAAATTTGATATAAAATAGAAAGTAATTAAGGCTAACTAATTCTAAATCAACCAAAGTAGTTAGCACTTGATTACAAATCTGAAGGACTTAGGTTTCATGCCATTTAGTTATTAAGATTATACTTATTCAATATAAGCTTCTAAGGATTCTATTATCTAGCAATTGGCATAATACATTTAAAATTCATGATAGGCTTTGAGCACTTGATAAAGATGACAAAGTTTCAAACTTAATTTCGACATAGAATTTTATAATAATGCTTGATTGTAATTTATACTCAATGAAACCTAAATTTTTATAAAGTTTACTGTAGGTTACAGCTCAAATATTCCGTAAAGTCTAAGAACATTGCATTCTGATGTCAAATGGCTAAGTCATAGCTATTTCAATTTCTAAGGACAATTCGATAATTTTGTCAGTCAACGGGGGATAAAAATTGAACTTTTCTATTTGAAGTCCAATTTCAGCAAATTCAGGTTCTATAGCTTTCTTATAATATACTGAGTGCTTCAACAGGGAGTAGACCCAATTTGGACTTCAAATGATCAAGTTATAGCCTAACTATGGTTTGGGGTATTTTGGTTATTTCTAATTTTCTAGGTTTCAAATCTTAAATATTATTTCAATTTATTGATAACACTAAATTTCTGAGCTAGTTAGCACTTTGAATTTCTGAATTTGAAGTTGAATTGAATGAGTTATGGTCAATTGAATTCTAAGGATATTTTGGTCATTTTCAAGGTAGGGTCCTAAATGTTACTTTTTAAACTAAGTTCTAAATAGGGAAACTAATACTTCTATAGTGTTGGGGCTGTTCTCTTGAGTATTTTAAGACCCATATTTTCTATGTTTGGATAACAAGGTTGAAAGTTGTGAGGGTTTATTTAGGTCCTAAAATATCGCTACGTTATATGTGCCCTGAAATGAATTCTCGAATTACATCATTTGAATCCTTTTATTTTTCTAAATAAAATGAGACCTATATTTTCTATGTATGGATAATTTCTGAGTAATCTGATTGCATTTTTGAATTCGTCTCCCCAAATTAGCTGGGAGTTAAAGTTTGGTATAATTTGGAAATCATTTAGGCCATAATTCATATTTAATTAAAATGGTCTAATTTTATAAAAGGGTTCCTAACTTTTCTAAATAACAAATATACCCTTTAAACTAATTTAATAGCGGGCGCTCCACTGCGGAGTCCGGGTCACGCGACAGCTGAGTCCCGCTGATCTCACCGTCAAGCCTTTAGATCCCATGGACCGGATTTAATTCTACGGGATAATGGATCCACCGTTAGATGAAACCGTGAATCATATGGCCAGGATCACTCCCGTGATCGGCCGTTAGGATCTGAGCGATCCCAGTCGTAGCGCCATCTGATTGAAAGATCAGACGGCATCCGAAGGTTCCGCAACTGTGGACCTTCGTCTTCCTCTCGCCCACGCCCGACAAGGAAAATCCCCCATACTGCTAGCTGCCGAGCCTACCCCCCACTCCAGCATCCACCTCAGCAGATTGTTGCGACCTCCCCCTTCTTGGCAAGGAGCGCCAATTAGGCCTTGTGACTCGACCGACCTCAAATTAGAAATTCGAGAGCTCGGCCATAGCCCAACCCCCTCAGGCCTCCCCATCCCGAGGCATTACCTCCAGAAGCTTCCCAACCCTCAGCTGAGGCTATAAATAGCCCCAGCATTGCTCCATTTGATCCTTGATGATCAATTAAGCTCTATGTATCTCCAGCCATTACCGTTTGTCTGAGCTTGCGTAGGCAATCCCGGGAGCTTTCGAACCGCTGATAGTATGCTCTCCTGATGTTCAGGACCCTTTGCACTCTCTGAAAGCATCTCCAGCACCTACCTTGCCCTCAGTCGACCACCATGAGCTCAACTGTCGAACCAGGTACCCCCATTTGCCGATTTCGAGCCAATGAGGCTTGGACCTTCCTTCTTTTAATGCGTATAGCTCTGTATTGTTGAATCGAACCTAATGATAATGTAATTGAGCAGTGAGCTAGTCTTGAACGATCGAATAGATCGATCGGGCTAAGTCCTTAAGGAACGCCTTAGGTGAGTAAGATCCCGGTGTTCCAGACCACCTCAGGCCCTCAGACCAGAGGGTTCAATCCATCTCACCTCCCTGAAGGTGTAGGGATCGAGCCCTGGGTCTGGTATGGCCTTTGTGGGGAGAATTGCCTCCCCATAGTTGCCCCATTACGGGAACTCTCGGGTGATTAGGGTCTGGCCGATCCAGACCGCCTCATAGAGGGCTTTGGGTCCCCCTCGACGTGCTTGACCATGGTAAATGAGTAGCTACCAATGGTGGGTCATGCCATGGTCGGGATGTGCCAGAATTGACTAATTAGGGTACCCCTAATAGGGTCTTTTCATCTGGATGGAGGCTTGGGGACGAAGCCCCATGTGCGGGTCGGGCCGACCCGTGACCCGCACGGTGTGACAGTCCCGGGTCTTCGGGCCGCGGCCGACCTGCGTGTTTTGGTGAATGGGCTGAACCCGGTTAATTAATATTTGAATAATTTGAATTAATTTCCTTAAGGAAAATAATTCAATTATTCCAATCATAGGGATTTTAATTAAATAAAAATATAGAATGTTTTAATGAAATAACTTTTAATCCACTAGTCTAAACCCTATAATATTATATATCAAATTGATCAAAAAATCATCAGGAATAAGAATATAAAATTATATTGAACATCCAATTGTTAGATTTTCCATTTTTGCTTAATTATTGCAGATCTTGATTAGAGTTGTTTATCAATTATACTTAGCTAAATTGCATGTTTAAGATGCCATTAGCTTCCTTATAATTAATATAATGAATGTGCTAAGTAGTTTATTTTTTTGATTTTTGTATTTCAACTTATGCTCTAATATTGTTAAATCATGATTAGTGAAAATTAGAGTTTATAACCATTGGAACTTAGCAAACTTAGTATCTGATTAATTATATGATAAATTAGAACTTATGTGCCAAATTGTATGAAATTATGATGGTTGGATTTGTATTTATGTGTTAATCATTTTGGATTGATTTAGGGTTTAATTAGCACTAATTACTTTTTATTTTCTGAAATTTTTCTATTAATATGATTCATAACAGTAAGGTAGATGTATTGAAATCATTTATACAAATTTATGATGTATAAATTTAATAAATCTAAAATTGAGAACTTAAACCTCTTAATTATCCTTAAGAAGTCTTAAGACTTTGATCAAGCTATTAAGACTTGATCTAGGTTTAAGATTGCCACCAATAATACATCCCAAATTCACTGAATTGACATTGATTTATAAATAAACATTTGATCTTGATTAGATATGAGTAAGGGGATAAACACTGATCTATTTGATTAAGATCCAAACTGTTAAACTTAATTAAATTTAATTGATTATAAGATAATGCAATTATCATTATTCCAATAATACATCTGGTTTGATATTGATCTTTAACATTTGGATTAGACATGTTAAGGTTAATAATAAAGCTATGTGATTACTTAATCTGAATCTAAACTTTAGATCCTTCTTTAAGATACTAAGTGTAATTGTGAGTTAGGCATCTTAATAACTTAGCTTGAGATACAAATCGCCAACGGGCGATGCCTCCTATCGAAGACCGCTTCGTTAGGGTATCTTAATCAAACTAAGTATTAAAAACCACCTTTCTTGCAATATTCTAAATATGTGTATACAATCATCACATCTGATGATCTTTAAGTAAATCTTCAACTTTAACTAATTATCATTCTAGAAGCTAAGAGTCAGAATTCTTTTAGTAGGATTCTGCATAGTGGAGATCTTGAATTCATCATCTGTATTCAAAGTTTTTATGGATTTTGGGATTTTCCTCATAGAGCATAGAAGCATGGGCATAAACATGAGCATGAGCACGATGGATGATTCATTGGTGACGTATGAGTATCAGTGACGAATTATGGGTTACTGAATATTGCATACATTGACTGGGGAATTTCAGGATGCATTGGCATCACCATACTAACTTCCCAACTGGGTGTATGTATACATTGGACCATACGATTCATAGTATTTCAGTGATAGATCTGTTATATATATGTGGCATACTATGTTGTGGCATATTTAGATGTATTATACTGGTGACATATAGTACAGTATGGGACATTTTTACCTTGGTTTTTGAGCAGTTGATGTTTTCATTTACTTTCAGCATTCAGCTTTCAGTTCCTTTTTACCTTGTTTAGTCTTTACATTTTTCAGTGGTTCAGTGTTTTACTATTTTTTTACAGTTTTGTTTACTTTACTGTTTATGTGTATTTACTTTAGTACTACTTAGTTTAGTTGCGTGTGTTAGACTTCTTGTCTAATATGGGGTACTCTTGGAATCTGGCAATTTGCTAGATCCTGAGCAGCTTGTTGTGGCAGGACCGGAGGACTTACAGGAGACCCGGGAGGAGTACGTGGAGCCTTAGTGGACTCGTCTTTTATCTTTTACTTTACTACTTTAGTACTTCAGATAGACTTTAATTTTATGTCATTTAAATCAGTTTATAATAACTAGATATATTTTACTTTTCTTTTCTGACATGAATGTTTACTATTGCTCTGTGATGAATGTACTCTAAATATTTTGCTTTAGGTTCTGCACTCTGTTATTCTACTGCTATACTTAGTATTGTGAAGTGATCAGCATACTGGAAATGTTGATATATTGATAACGTATATTGGATCCATATTTATCTCTTTAAATCTAATGTACGTATCCGTCTAATACTTAAGGTAAGTATCCTATACTTATCTTAAGTATTGACTCTCGATATTACTCTTGCGTTCGAGTCAGTAGCCATTCAGTGTGGCTAGTCTTAGTTAGCCTATTCTAGAAGATGTTCTTGTTTGGCTATCCCGAGTAGCGCACCTCTCCGCCGCCGATATGTTATATATTTTACGCACGACGACCTGCCAGGGACACACATCAACTTCGGATTAGACGCGGGCTTCTGCGGCGGGACCGTGGCTGAAAAACATCTGGACAGGCAGGCCCCACTGCCACGCGGTCGTGGAGACAAGGGCGACGGGAGCGCAGGCAGGACCCGTAGCTAATGCGGCTGAGCAGACGTGGGCCCCGCGGCGCTCAAAGTTTTCATAGGAGGCGGGGCCCACCAAGCGTATACACTGCCGACGTGTGGCGGACCGAGCGCAGAATGAGCGGGTCGACTGACCCACTCCGGCCCACGCCTCTTCGGCTTCCCCCCTCAAACTCCTGAGGCAAACAGCTAGGGCTCGCTGGCTCACACCCTTCCCGGTGGGGACAGCGAAAAACCGCATAGCTGCGGGTTGGCACGGATGAGACAGGGCCAGGGAGCATTGAACTAATCGTCAAGGTGGTCAGGTTCGCCAGCTAGAGCAAACCCTAGCCACAGCTTGTGGGTGCGAGACGATCCTATGGTTCTACCGTGGGTAATTGGGCTCGGATTGACTCGTTCAACTCATTGGAGTTCGATCGGACCTAATTATATGATGATCTTCCGCATGCAATTGAGGCATTAATAATCAACAGAATGAATCAACTGAAGATTTAGGAGGTGGAGGAGTACCTGCAATTGACGGTTTGAGGACTTTAGGGTTTGGCAGATCAGTAGCTTCAGAGACTCCCGGTTCGTGCAAAATAGTGAGATTGACCGGATGGAGGGTTAAAGGCAGCGGAGGCGGAGCAGATGAGGTGCCGAGCGAGGCGGCTAGGCGAGCGGGGTGGCGCTACGACGCGTGGAGGGGTCTACGGAGGAACCAAGGGAGACGAGCCAGATCCGCCCGATCGAATCGATTGGATGGCTCGGATCGGCCCGCCTGATCAAACGGAGAAGTCCAACGGCGTCAACACAAAGTGGACGGCGTGGGTAAATTCTGATGGCGTCGTTAACTTTAAATAAATAATTAATTAAATATTTTAATTTACTAATTATTAATTCTAATTAATTATTTAGTTCTCAAAAATTTTTAAATGTTCACCCCTAGCTAATTGAGGGGTGAGGAACGCAGCGGTAAGGTTGAATTTTTGATCCGACTAGTATTTTATTATCTCGATTTGCGGGGTATTTAAATATCATTAAAATATTCATCAAAATTTTGACGACTTCCTATCGACACGAAAACATCACCTTTAGCTAATTTGGGAGCAATGAGTGCAATGACAAAGTCTATTTTTGATCTGAGGTCTATTTAGATATGTCAAATTTTAGGCTTCCTGGATTTTCCAAGAAACCAGAATTTGATGTATTTGACTTTTGATTTGGATTAGGTCACAGTAGATGACTCATAATGACTTGATTAACACTTATGATCAAGATTAGGACTAAGATTAGTCCTAATTGACTAGGGTAACAACTCGGGTTGTTATAAATTTCCCCCAACGACCTCTAGTAAAGTGTGAAGACCCACTTAAGTAGTAATAAGTGAAACTCTTAAATATCGAGGCGCCTTTTCAGATAACGGTGGAGTTCCTGATAAGAACTTCAAAGTTAAGCGTGCTCAGGTGGGAGCACTCTCAGGATGGGTGACCTGTTGGGAAGTTATCTTCTGAGGGCAAAACCGTGAGGCCTTTCTGGCCAAAGCGGACAATACCTTGGTGCTTAAGAGTTTGGGCTATTACAAAATGGTATCAGAGCAGGCCATATGGTATTAGATAGGAGCTAAGTGTCATACAAGGTAAAGTACCACTTCAAGTGAGTAGCCACTTGAACCCTTGATGGTTAAGGTGCTACATGGTTATGAGTACCTCTTGAGCCTGTAGGGGTCACCTCTAGTCTTATCTACCCAATGGATGGTTCTTGGATCTGTGTGTGGATACTGACGAGGACGTCAGTTACTTAAGTTGGGGAGATTGTGAAGACCCACTTAAGTAGTAATAAGTGAAACTCTTAAATATCGAGGCGCCTTTTCAGATAACGGTGGAGTTCCTGATAAGAACTTCAAAGTTAAGTGTGCTCAGGTGGGAGCACTCTCAGGATGGGTGACTTGCTGGGAAGTTATCTTCTGAGGGCAAAACCGTGAGGCCTTTCTGGCCAAAGCGGACAATACCTCGGTGCTTAAGAGTTTGGGCTGTTACATAAAGCCTCATCAACGTCAATATAGGCTAAGAAATGAGAAAAAAATGAAATATTTTTTATTCTTTCATTTCTTCTTCTTCTTTTAATAATAATAATAATAATAATATTATTATTATAATATTTTCTTTTCTATTTTTTTTTTCTATAAATGTATATATTTTCTAATTTCTGTCATTTTTTTTATATATGTATATATTTCTTAATTTTCACAACTTTCATTTCTGTCATTTCTTTTATATATGTATATATTTTCTAATTTCTGCAACTTTCATTCTATCATTTTTTTTCTATATATATATATATATTATAATTTCTACAACTTTCATTTCTGTCATTTTTATATATATATATATATATTCCTAAATTTTACAACATTTATTTCTGTCATTTTCTTTTTTCTATATATGTATATATTACCTAATTTCTACAACTTTTATTTCTGTCATATTTTTACATATGTATATATTTTCTAATTTATGCAACTTTTATTTATGTTATTTTTTTTTCTATATATGTATATATTTTCTAATTTCTCTAATTTTTATTTCTGTCTTTTTCTTTTTTTTAGATATATATATATTTCTTAATTTCTCTAATTTTTAATATTTTTCTTTTAATGTATATACATATATATATATATATATATATTATTACTTATAATAATATAAATTATTATATATATATATAAAGATAAATAACCAATATAATATTAATATTGGTATTCTAACTAAAATAAAATGAAATATATTATTCTTTACATTTGATTATTTCATTTGCAACTTTTTCATCGCTATTAAGCATTTTAATTTTTTCATCGCTATTAAGCTTTGACCCACTTTGATATATTTATATGAGATTTTGTGCTCAGAACTTAAAATAAATGATTAGAAATCAGTATCATAAGTTTATTTAGGTTGATCTCAAGTTTGTACAGATAATACGTGTAACAACCTAAGGTTATTACCCAACTTAATTTAAGCCTAATCATGTCTTAATTACCATTCCATTAAACTCATCCAATCATTAGAACCAAACCCTGAAGGTTTGAAGTAATTCAGAGCTAAATCCAATATTTTGGATTATTTTAATATTTAATTAATTATGAAATGGAGGTTTTTATTTTGACATCAAAATTGAAATCTGACTTCGCCGTTGCGATCGTCACCCCCAAATTAGCTAGGGGTGACGTTTTGGACGCGTTTGGAAGTCGTCAAATTTTCACGAATATTTTAATATATTTAAATACCCCGAAAATTAGCATAATTAAATAATCCTCATAATCAAATTCTGACTTTGCCGTTGGATTCCTCACCCCCAAATTAGCTAGGAGTGAATTTTTGAGAATTTTCGGAGTGCGTTTCAAAAATCAGAATTTTTAAATAAATAAGGAAAATAAATAAGCAATCATTGAATTCTCAAATTACAATGTCACCTATTTTCTATTGCTTACTGTCAGCCCCATTACTAATTCCAGTGCCTCCATGCCCTTGAGCTAACAAATGATGACCTCTTCCCCCCTATACTCATGATGGCCCAGTCCCCTATCACCTCTCATTCTCCTCCTTTAAAAAGGAGCTCAAAACTTTTTTTCTCCCCTTTGCAAAAAGCTGAGCTCCTCCTTCCTCCTCCCTTCTTCCTGGGGTGCTTATTGAGAAAGAAAAAGTGCAGCTCTCCACCTCCAAAGTTCTTGGAGAAATCAGAGTATCCCCTTCCTCCTCTTCTTGCAAGGATTATAGTACCCCTTTACCCCTCTCTTTTGTTTTCTTCATATAGCTACAATACTTGAATGTATCTCTAAAAATCTATAAACATGTATGGAAGCTATTAAGGCTCACTGAGGTAGTTCATCTCTTTGAAAAATTAATGCTCTGTTTTTATCCATTTTGTATACCCTTACATTTATCATCATTTTTCTTATAGCTAGGATGCTCCGTTTATGTCAATTTTAGTGTCGATAAAAAGGTATCGAAAAGACATTTCCATCTATATATAGCACCACTCATGGAATGCTCTGGATTGAGAGTATTTGAGCTAAAAAGTAGGCCTTCCAGGTTTTGTCCTGGTGAAATCACCATCTGGCGCTGCAGCGCCCGATTTTGCAAAATAGGCCGCTGCAGCGGCATTTTGGAAAAATTAAATAAATCCGTTAATTGATTAATTAAAATAGTATTTCGCAAAATGGACCGTTACAGCGCGCTGTAGCGCGCTGCTGCGGGTTGTAGCGGAAATTTTCATGAAAAACTTTAAGAAATGTCAAAATAAATTAATGGAACATTAATTTTGCAAAATGAACCGTTGCAGCTTGCAATAGTGCGTCATAGCGGGCCACAGCAGGTCGCAGCGCACCCCAGCGCGAAAAGCGCTACAGAGCTCTGTCGTGCGAAAAGCGCTCTAGCGTGCTACAGCGCGCTTGCAGCGTCTGAACTTGCAAAATTCATAGAATTTCTTGAAAAAATTGCTCAGTTTTGGCTGAAATGGCCAAAACTTTAATGTTTTTGTATTTTAAGGTTCCTGGGACCTTAGTAGGACTGAATTATATCAAATGTGAACCTATTTTAGTTAAAATTGAACATTGCATAAATTTCTATATGAAAATTAAGTTTGAAAACCTTGTCATTTTAATAAGTGCTTAAAACTTACCTTATGCCTTAAATGTATTGTGCAAATTGCTAAATAACTTAGAATTTTAGTGCTAACAATACCCCAAAATAATATTTATATTTTTGAACCCTAGAAAATTAGAAGAAATGTCCAAAATACCCATAATCTTAGTTATTTCATAACTTGACCATTTGAAGTCTAATTTGGGTCTACTCCTAGTTAAAGTATTTAGTGTGTTATAGAAAAGCTATAGCTGCTGAGTTTGCTGAATTTGGATACCAAATAAAAGAGTTAGCTTTTTGGCCCCTCTTAACTTAGAAAAAATTACCTATTTATCTTTAAAAATTCAAATGACTATAACTAATTCATTAAATCTCAAAATTTAGTGTTCTTGAACTCTATAGAATTCTTGAATAGCAACCAATAGTAAACTACATAAAAAATTTTAGATTTCATTAAGTGCAATTTACTAATATACCCCTTAAGTCAAAAAAACATTAGTTTGGACCTATATGACTTATTTTTTACCCAAATTTGGTGTGCCTACTGTCTATCTTCATATTAAATAGTAAGGAATCATTTAACAATAAGAATTCCTAATTTGGAGCCTTAAATCAAAAGTTGACTTTTTGGAGCCTTAAGTAGGGGCAAAATGGTCATTTTGCCCAAAATTTAGATTAAGTGCCCTTAGCCTCTAATCTGTATTTTAAATCACTCAAACTAGTATTAGAATAGTATTAGAATCACTTAAGTGAGAAAAATCAGTTATTATGTTGAATCTGTTAAAATCCCTACAAAAATTTTCTAAATCTTTTCCTTATGATCCTTCACCTCACATTAGGACTACTCTTGAGATTTGAACTAGCTCATAAGTTAGATTTTATTCATTAGATAAGTGGGTTATTCAATGAATGAATCCTTGGTTTTATTAGTTTCTAGAAATTTTACAACTTATTTTTGATTATTTTGTCTTTTAACCCTAGATTTAGGATAATGAGATTCATCCTATTAAGTTTGATTTGCTTAATAGGATCTACCTTAATCAATAGATCACTTTTAGACTAAAACCTAGACCTTATGTCTTACCCTTTTTAGATTATGTGATTAAGCCCAATCTCATGGTGTTTAATCTAATCTATAATTTAGTAGATCTTGATCAGATCTTAGAGAGAACGTCTGAATTCATCAAATTAGGACATTATGATTTATTGATTCAACCTGTAGTCGTAGTTGATTAAATTAGATTAAAACTTGATCAGTTCTAATCTTTTTAACTTATAAGGTCGTACTTCTAAGTTACACTCGATAGTAGGAATTGGAGATCATGAACTTGTGTAATTTAGAATAGTTAGAATAGTTTAATTAGATAACAACAGTATCACCATGTATAGAAGAGTCCCTTGCTTACTTGATTAATTTTTGTTACTAAGCATTCCTTGTATTTTGTGCTTAAATTCCTTGTTCATATCATATAAGAGAGCTTTGTGCATGAAATAAAAACTTAGAATAATTACGATAACAGTTGCCATTAGGTTCAGTATATTTAGTAAATTCGGGTGCACATTTACCCTAATGGACAGGGGTAAGGAGTAATAAGGATGCTTAATATCACTCATTGATGAGTGTGTGTTATGCTTGGAACCTATATAGTCTTGCAGATGTGCTTGACTCCTCAGCTATTTCTGGACGTGTCCATAGAAACAAAGTAAAACAACTAAAAGATTCTGCATTTGTATTTACCGTCTCCTCAGTTATGCTGTTGGATTCTGTCTTCCCTAGCTCAGAAAGGCTATGGGAATTTCTGTCTACCCAAGCCTAGAAAGGCTTTGGGGATTTCACCGGCCCGATGGCCATCTTTCTGATATGGTAGTCTTTACATACCTGTTTCAATTTTAGCTTACTGTGTACTGTATTTTGATGCATATTTCAGTCGACTATGTTTCCTTACTTACCTGCTCATTTATATGTATTTATAGGATGCTAGACTTTACTGCTTACTATATGTACAATATTCAGATTTCTGTATTTAATCAGCATATGTCTTATGATTATCAGCATATTTATGATTAAACTTTACTTTCAGTTCTTTTACTTACTACAGTATATATATGTATATGCCCTTTTCTTGCTTAGTTGTTGAGGTGTCCCTTTACCTCATTTATTATTTAGTTATAAATATTGTATTTATAACTTATCATATTCTTTGTACGCTTACTGCTCCTACTACTTTAGTTTACCTCTTTGTTGTGCTTAAGTATAAAATGGTGATATTAATAACACACGCAAAATATTTAGCCTAAAATGTACTTAAACAATTGTCTAACAAGATTTTCTTTTATTGGTTGGGGCCCTGCATTATGAAACTGATAATGTCAGATTCAGATAGGTTTGAGGAGCTAGGTGTTGAAGCAGATGTGCCTTACTCAGAGTAGGAGTTTCAGCCAGGAGAGCCAGATATTGCTTAGTTCCTTTTAGTCGCTTGTGAGGATGAGTGATTTATCTTTCAGTCTTTTAAACTATTTAAATATTATAATAATATATGTACTGTGATTATGATTTACTTTATGTACTTTATTATTTTCTGAGCTATCTTATTACTGTTTCTTATGTGATGCATGATGAATGGATGTACTATTTACTTCATTTAGCTTCTGCACTCTGTCTGTATGTCAGATTTAGTGACTGATCCTCAGATCTTTTGTGCACGTCCTTCCCTTATTAGTGGATTATGAATCTACCTAATCCAATAATAAGAGAGGGATTTACACAAGTGACCCTCCGCTCCTTAGCTTAATGATTGTGGGCTTAGGGAGCGGGGTGCCACAATACGTTAGGCCAGGATAAGTTGATATATGGAGAAATAAGGAGATTGTGCATAGCCTTTGAGGGAGAATATGTAGTTAGTCAGGAACCCATATCTCAGATAGTTAGATAAATTATATAACACCTCAATTATTTTGTAACTTTGTCTAACATAATAAATATTATATATTGGTGTATTTTTTTTTAAAATGAGCACATATCTTAAATATGCATATTATATTAATAATCATAAGTATATTATACTTAAATATCACAATTTACTTGTATAAATTTCTCATGCAGAATCATGCCACTTAGATGTAAATTTGGATATGCTACAAACCTTACTTAAGCCTTTGTGTCTAATTAAATATTTTCTTTTCTTTTCTATTTTTTTTTGGTTTGTCCTATCATATATATATATATATATACATATGATAGTTCAGAAACAATCTCTAGATTAAGCCTTTGAGGAGGAGCTGATACATGATGGAGCAATTTAGATGCTGATTTTCTTTAAGTTTTAATTTTTTGTTAGTGCATAACAGATTTTGTAAGACAATTATTATCTTTATAATAAATATATTTCCTTTATTATTCTGTTATTTCTGAATGTTGTAATAAATATGGATGTGTGTATTTTAAATGCCTCTAAATATACTGTTATACTAAATTCAATATAATCATGGGGAGTGAGCACCTAACGCTGGATTATTTATGCTAACCCAACGGTGGGTCGCCACAATATACATGATTTGTTATGTATTATTTGAACTATAAAATTCTCAATAACTGATATCTGAGAGAAGTTTGTTTGGTTGTGCTTGAGTTTTAGGGTTTTGTTACAGGTTGTATATTTTTCATGGTTGAGTTTTGTAAAGCAAAGAAAAATATATGAGATAGAGTAGAAGAAGTGGTTGGTACTTCGTCATCATCGGTGGTAGAGTGATCTCTCCATCAAGTCGTGACACATCTAGCGAAGATCGATGTGGTAAAGTTTGATGGAAAGAATAACTTCGGTATGTGGTAGTGTGAGGTGACAGATGCACTGTGTGCACTAAATTTGGAAGATATTCTTGATGGCAAAGAAAAACTAGAAAAACCTTGGAGAGGGATTAGATCAAAATGAACCGTACTGCTTGTGGTTTGATTTGAAGCTGCTTAACCCAAGTGATCAAGTATATAGTGATGATGAAGACTTCGGCATGGAAACTATGGAAATTTTTAAAGAGTAACCAAATGAAGAGTGTGGAGAATCGACTCCAAATGAAAATGTGACTCTATCGGTTCCAATTGAGAAGAGGAATTTTCATAAATGAGCACCTTAATGAGCTCACAAAGTTATTAGCTGATTTGTTAAATATGGATGAAACTATCGAGGATAAAATCAAGGCTCAAATTTTGTTGAACTCATTTATATATGAGTTTGAAAACTTCACCATGACATTCATTCATGAGAAGGATTCCTTGAGGTATGAGGTGGTGATTGCGGCCCTTATCAACTACAAGTTTATAGTAAAGGACAAAAAGTCTACCAAATCAAATATGGCAAAGACTCTTACACTCCAGAGAGGAAGATCAAAAAAGTAAAAGCAATGGACAAAGAATAGTGCATATTTATAAAAGTGAGTAAAATCTAGAGGCTGGAGTATTGGTCACAATCAGTACGCGTTCTGTTTGGAGACATGATACTAGAAGAAAGATTGTCCAAAGTTGAAAGAAAATTAGTGGGCAAATGGATTTTTTGAGACAAAGGCTAATGTGATTCAGAATGTGGTGAAGGGCTTAGACTCAGAGGTATCTCTTGTTATCATTTAGAATTCACACTGCTTTTTGTAAGTTAAAGAAAAAAATTTGTATTTTTTCTTAAGTTGTTCGAAAAATATTTTAAAACTTTGTATTTTTATTTCTAATCTGTGTACAACATATGATGATTTTAAATAAAATGGAGACTAGAATTTCTATTTAAACTTATCCATATTCTAAGATAACAAATCATGAGCCTCAATTAATAAGCTACATCCCCATTCACAAGCACACACACACACACACTTATATCTATGTGTGTGTGTGTGTGTGTGTGCGTGTGTGTGCGAGTGTATATATATATATATATATATATATATATATATATATATATATATATATATATATTAGTGGAAGAATTTAAGCCGAATGAAATAATAATGCAATCATAAGAACTCTAACTATTGGGCCATGACATTATTTCATTTGTTGGGATCTTTAGGGTTCAAATAATGTAGAACAAATCATGTATTTGTTGAGCAAAATTATAATAAAACAAAGAAAAACCACATGCAAGCATATTCACAACACAAAATAAGATATTTATGTAGTTTGGTGCTAACACCTATGTCCATGAAGAGGAAAGCAGAGAAAATTTTACTATTGGAGATGAGATTATAATGTTCTTAGTTCTTAGAAACTCTTACTCAAACTTTAGGAGCTTTAGTCTCCTCTATGGAACAACCACCACACAACCTAAATAAATTGGAGATCTCTTTTTCACAGTTCTAACCCTATAAAGGGCTTAAAAAGTATTGATATGCGCTCCAAAAATAGGCCTACTAAACCGCGGGCGCCACAGCGTGCCATGGCGTGTTCTTGTCGAACGGCTAGGCACTGCAGCGCGCTGTGGGGCATTCCTATTAAACACTTAACAGATGTCAGGCGTTGTGACTCGCCCTGGTGTCTTGCAAGCGCATTGTGGTGCGCTGTTGTGGTGCGCGTCCTTAACAAACTTCCTTTAATGAACACTAATATATATATGAGCAATTATGAGCGTGTTGGAGATTTAAAAAAGCTCTTAGAGAAAACTTTCACAATCTAGGCACAAGCAATTTTAGCTTAAATTTGCGATTTCTTATGGAGGTGCAATCACTTCAGTCTAATTATTTTTGATAAATTTAAGGTCTCAACTAACCACTAGTTTGACCTTAAGCTAATTTGGGTTAGCCTAAGTATAAAGCTCATTCTATTAAGCACCAAGCATATGCTCTCATGGAAAGCTTAAGGAAGATGGAGTGTGATCTCCTTAACTTTGAGAATCTAACATTTTTTAGTCTTCCAAGAGGTGAAAAAACTCTAGAGGATCGGATCAAGTCACCAGTTGGTTGGCTTAAGCCACCATGGTCATCAAAAAGCAAGTTTGAACTCCTATGTGTCCTAAAAGCTTTCTACTCTATTTTTTGTTTCTAGCTTTCTAGGAAGGCATCTAAGGTGGATGAGGTCTAAAAGAAGTTGTACATAAGGTCTAGGGGCTCTTACAAGATAAAAAACATCATATTAGGACCACTGGAGCAAATGTTGTTCTGCTCAAGTGGTCAAAAAATATCATTCTGACTTTTAGCTTTTTGTAGCACAAAACAAGCTATTTCAAGGGTTAGTGTGATTCAATTTCTATAGCATGAGGTGCACTAGATTGGCCATGAGACTTAAATAGTGAAGATCTGTCTAAGAGAAGGTTGGGAGGTGGGATAGACTGAGAGGAAGTGGGTTCAATGGTTTGAGGGGCTAAAAGGTATATTCTATGGATGGCAGAGATTTAAATAGGCTCATTAAGATGCCTTGGAGAAGATCAAATGGCTCATGCTATTAATAGACAAAATTTGGCCATAGCTCTTGACTAGCTTAAATAGATTCATGCATTGAGCTATCATTCCACAACAATAATAACAACAATAATAACAACAACAACAACAACACCAATAATAATAATAATAATAATAATAATAATAATAATAATAATAATAATAATACTAATACTAATAATAATAATAAATAAATAAAAAATAATAATAATAATATAAAGTGATCATATATCAATGCAAGGGTAGTTGTGATAAGTGCTAGAGCAATACTTAATAATATTTTAATAGACACCATTTCTCGTACAAAATTATATGATAGCAAAAGCTTGTCTAAAGTGACTCATATAATTATAGAGCTAAAAATTGTTCATATCTTTTTTCTTATAATTCAAGAGTGACCTCGAATGCTTTACGTTTTTCACAAAATCTAAAATTAATATGGTTTATATTTATTTTTGTATGTGCAACATTTAATTATAAAAATATAGCATACTAGACATTAGCATATTTTATGCACTCCTTCATTGGGAGTGATTTTATCTCATTATTAACAACTTCTTAAGTTTTATTCATCTTAGTTATATAAGTTTCATGCATAAGCTCCTCTCATTCCTCAATTCTAAAAAGCATAAAACCAACTCCAAAAAGCAGAGTTCCAAGGTACAGTCCTAAAAGGTCCCATGCTATGACTAAAAAACAAACATAAAATGATACACATCACAAAGTTCAAGTTAAAGCAAGTACAACCAGAAACAATAATCATCAGAAATAATAATATCAAAAAGCACAAAAGAACTCCGAAGGTAGAAGTGAAGAAACAAGCTCGCCAAGACCAGAATCCCTGCAAATTTGACACAAGTATATAACGGAATGAAACAAATTGAACTGAGACAAACCTGCATCATGGCCTTAAGTTTGACAATCTAGAGCCACTTCGGAATGGTGATCGTAACCTTCCCTCTCAATTTGACAATGAGCCAAGACGTGCTTCCTACAAGCAATAAAGTAGACTTTGGAGGCATCAAAATAAATGAGAGCGACAAGACCTCACGTACAAGTACAAAGATATTACTACGCATTTGCATTTATATGATATTTGTAACCCTAGCTAGTTACTGTTTTTCTTTAAGCCTCTTTTTTATTTGATGCACAGTTAATAGTTTAATATAAAGTGATCATATATCAATGCTACTTAAATAACATTTTAATAGGCATCATTGTGCATACAAAAATTTGCGATCTTTTTTCTTATAATTGCTTTACTTATTTCACAAAATCTAAATTAATATGGTTTATATTTATTTGAGCAACATTTAATTATAAAAATTTAGCATACTAGACATAGTATATTTTATACACTCATTCTTTGAGAGTGATTTTTATCTTATTATTAACAACTTTATTTTTATTCATCTTAGTTATATGATTTTTATGCATTAACTCCCCCCTCATTCTTATATCATTGGCTTATATATTCATGTATCGTTTTTTAATATATATATAGACATTAGCATCAACTTACATGCATATTAAGATTTCTTTTTCTTTATGTGAATTCACACATGTCTTATTTAGTCTCTTTGTCATGTTCTCTCACATCCACATATAAGAGTGGCATCATTCTTTTATTGAGCATGCCTTTTTTTTTTTTTACAATTTTTATACACTAGGTGTATGTTGGTTCGAATATGCTTGTGCCTCCTATTTCTAACTGTTAGGTATGCCGATATGCGACAGAAATATCCACGTCTCTTTGATAATTCAGGTACCTTTAAGATTCAAAGTTTCCTTTCTTAATTTCCCGCATTTCAATTTTTCCCTTCCTATTGATGATGTCGAGGACGACATCGTTTCTAAGTGTGGGAGTCTGTAACAACCTAAGGTTGTTACCCAGCTTGAATTTAGCTTAATCATATCATAATTACCATTCCATCAAGTTCATCTAGTCATTAGAACCAAACCCTGAAAGTTTGGAGCAATTCGGAGTTAAATCCAATATTTTGGATTATTTTTAATATTTAATTAATTAGAAAATTGAGGTATTTATTTTGACCTCGAAATCAAAATCCAACTTCACCGTTGCGATCGTCACCCCAAATTAGCTATGAGTGATGTTTTGGATGCGTTTGGAAGTCGTCGAATTTTTGCAAATATTTTAATATAATTAAATGCGTCGAAAAATAGAATAATTAAATAATTGTCGGAATTGAAATCCGACTTCGCCGTTGAATTCTTCACCCCCAAATTAGCTATGGGTGAATTTTTGAGAATTTTTGGAGCACGATTCAAAAATTGGAATATTTAAATAATTAGGAAAAATAAATGCGTAATTAAGAAATCTTTGATTCCCTAATTTGCAATTTCCCCATTTATTTCAAAAATATTTTTGGCTGGCCATCCCCATGCAATTCGGCTGGCCATCCCTCCTTCCTCCCTAAGCCATGCCATCCATTAATGCTCCCTCATGATGGCCCCTACTCCCCCTCACCTAAGCTCCCTAGCCTCATGATGGCCCCTTAGCTCGTCCTTCCCATTTAAATGGAAAGCTCAGCCCCCCTTCTCAAGTTTTCTAAAAAAACTTTCACATCTCCTTCCCCTCCATTAAGTCCCTAGTGCTGAAAGAAGGAGCACCTCTCCAAGATCTTGAAGAAGATAAAGCTTTCCTCATCCTCCTCTAGCAAGGACTAAAAGGTACCCTCTTGCTCTTCTCTTTATCTTTCTTATGATGTTATGATATTAGAATGCAGCCTTGGAAGTCCATATGCATGTATGAAAGTCATTAAGGCTCTTAAGAACTCACAAAAATATGCTCTATTTTTCGTCTATTCTACATACCCTTATATTCATTGTCATTTTTAATATAGCTAGGATGCTCCGTTTATACTGATTTTAGTGTCGATGGAAAGGTATCGGAAATACCTTTTCATTGATATATAGCACCACTCATGGAACTCTCTGGATTGATAGTAATTAAGCTCGAAAAATGGCCCTCATGGGTTTCGCACCTGGCGAAATCACCGTCTGCCGCTGCGCGCTGCAGCGGGTTGCCGCGGGCTACAGCGGACAGGAAAACTTAGGGAAAACATATAAAAATGCACATTGAACTAATTGAATAGTAATTTGTGAAATGGACCGCTACAGCGTGCGGTTGCGCGCTGCAGCGGACTATAGCGGAAATATTTTGGAACTTAGGAAACGTCAAAATAAATTAATTGAACAGTAGATTTGTGAAATAGACCGCTACAGCGCGCGATCACGCGCTGCAGCGGTCTGCATCTGTAATTTCACAAAAATTATAAAATCATTTAATGAAAGTAATTGAACAGTGATTTTTACAAAATGAACCGCTACAGCGCGCCATAGCGCGCTGCAGCGGGTCACAGCGGGTTTCAACAGGATGCAGCGGACTACAGCAAGCTGCAGCGCAAAGGCGCTACTGCACACTGCAGCGGGTCACAGCGGGTTTCAGCGGGATTGCAGCGGATTGCAACAAGCCATAGCGCAAAGGCGCTCCCGCGCGTTGCCGCGCGGAAAGCGATACAGTGCGCTAGCGCGCGAAAAGCGTTACAGTGCGCTACCGCGCAGAAAGCGCTACAGCGCGCTACCACGTGCTTTTCGTGTGGTAGCGCGCTTGTAGCGCCCAGATTTGCAAAATTGTCCAGAAATTCCATAAATTTCCCAGATTTTGTAAAACTGCCCAGTCTTGGCTGAAATGGCCAAAACTCAACTGTTTTAGTGTTTTAAGACCCCTAAGACCTTAGTGGGGCTAAGTTATACTAAATTTAAACTTATTTTAGCTAAAATTGAGCATTGTATAAAATTCTATATTAAAATCAAGTTTGAAACTTTGTTGTTATTATCAAATGCTCAACACCTATCATATAGCTTGAATGTATTGTATCTATTGCCAAGCAATAGAGTCTTAAGTGCTTGAATTAAATAGGTGTATCATAATAACTAAAATGGCATGAAACTTAAGTCTTTTGGATTTGTGATGAAATGCTAATCCCCTTGGTTTGATTTAGAATTTGATTAGCACTAATCACTATTTATGTCACCTTTTCCTTTATTTTCTTTTATGATTTTAGAAGGTATGATTAGAAAACTTAACTTTTAATTATACATTTAAATGTGCCTAATTGACATTAAACTAAACTTGAACATAAGAATCTTGGTAACTTGATTAAGTAGATGATACTTAATCCAAACTAGAAGTTTGACATCAATAACATACTAATAATATATTGATTTATCATTGATCTTTAAATTAACATTGGTCTTAATGATAGAAAGGTTAGGGATTAAACCATAGCTTGTCTTAATTAAGATATAAATCTTAATCACTTAATTAATTAACTTGATTGTAAGATAATTTAATAGACATTATTCTAATAATGCATATAATTTGATATTGATCTTAAATCATCAAATTAGAAGTGCTAAGAATAATATTGAATATGTGTGATTGAACCATCTGAATTCAAACTTTAGATCTTTAATTTTCTCTTATATAATACAATTAGCATAAGATGGGACTAAAACTATAATGATTGATGAAATGACCTAACTTTAATAAATCCTTGACTTCATCCAATAATTGTAGAATAGAAAAGGATCAAATGAATCATCTGATTTAACCACTTGAATATTAGCATAAGAAGTAAAAAAGTGAGATCTTAAGGGTCTTGCTTAGGATCATCCTTGAAATGTTTAAATACCTTAATTAATGATACCTTGAGGTAGGAAGAGCTCTTGTGATTTATTGAGGTAGGAACCTAGGTGATCCCCCATAACCTTATAAGTTGAGCTTGATACTTTGTGGTAGGAATCACCTAAATTACTTAGAGTATGACTTATTCCTTGTGGTAGCAACCTATATTGGGTGATCATTTGATCACATCCTTGGAGCCTTATGTAGGATTCACCCATCCATAAGAGGGAGAGGTAGGTTTGATAAATCCTTGCGATTAAATAGAGTTGTCTGAACCCAGATCATTAAATTGTGTAGTATGGTATACCCATAGTACTGGGTTAACTCAGTAGTATTCAGGAGTGGTTGAGTCACTCTAAGTGAGATATATCTTTGTGCTATCCTACGGGCTTAGGCGGATATAACATCGCTCAGAATAAATCAATTAATCCTAAGAGTGTTATAAGTGGGGACTCCTTCCTTAATTTGATTAAAATACAAATTGCCATCGAGTGATGCTTTCTAGCAAAGATCGCTTCAATAGGTGTGACTTAAACAAACTAAGTAATTCAAGTCACCTTCTTTAGAACACTAAGTATGATCGTGAGTTGGGCATCTTAATGACTTAGCTTGAGATACAAATCACCATCGAGTGATGCCTCCTAACGAAGATCGCTTCGTTAGGGTGGCTTAATCAAACTAAGTGTTAAGAACCCCCCTTCTTGCAGCCATGCTAGATATGTGTATACTATCATCTCATTTGATGATCTTTAAGAAAATTCTCAACTTTAACCAATTATTGAGGTAGAACCTTAGGAGTCAGGATCCTTTTAGTAGGATTCTGCACAATGGAGGCCTTAGATTCATTAACAGATTTCAAGGCATTTTCAGGATTTTTTTTTGGATTTTATCTCATATAATTAGAAGCATAAGCATGAACATAAGCATGATGTATGAGTATCAGAAAGATGTCTAAGTATTAGTGATGATCTATGAGTTACGAAATGTTACATACATTGATTGGGGAATTTCAGGATGCATCGGCATTGCAGTTCCCAACCGGATATACGTATACATTGGACCATACTACTCATGACAGTTCAGTGATATTTGGTTGTATACCAGTACATACAGTGTTAAGACATATTCAGATGCACAAATTCAGTAACATACACCATAGTCTTACACATGATTACTCAATTTTGGATGTATTACAGTTTCAATTATTTCAGTATTCAGTTTATAGTTCCGTTTTACCTTATTTGTACAGTTTTATATAGTTTTATGCTTTCAATTATTTTTACAGCATTTTTTATAGATTTAATTATATAAATATTAAATGGATAATTAGAACTGTTTAGATTAGTTTCAATGTATTACACTTATTATCTAATACGAGATACTTTTGGGATATGGCAATTTGCTAGATCCTGAGCAGTATATTGAGACAGGTCAAGAGGACACCCAGGAGATTCAGGGGGAGCCCGTGGAGCTCTAGTGGACTCTCCTTCAGTTTTACTTTCTGCTTAGTATTCTCAGTTCAGTACTTAGTTTTATTTCAGTATTTCAGTAAACTGTTTATAATAATTCTGGATGTATTTTCTTTTTCTTTTCTGAGATGAATATTTTCATACAGCTTCTGTGATGAATGTATCTAGATATTTTCTTTAAGCTTCTGTACTCTGTATTATACTACTTATACTTAGTATTATGATGTGATCAACTTACTTATACATATATTGGATTCTTATGGTATTCTAAATCCAATGTATGTATTTGTCTAATACTTAGGATAAGGATACTACTCTTATCTTAAGTATTAGCTTTCAACAATTCTTGAGGTTGAGTCAGCAACCCTCCAAATGGGCTTAGTGTTCAGCTATTCGGGGAGACGGACCATTCCTCCTCGAGTGGCGCACTGCTCCGCCGTCGAAATTTACGATTTGGGTGCGTCGACGGGGCGGGGCGCTACAACAACAAATGATGCAAAAGCATAATAGCTAAGCAAGGAATGGGCATATAATATAATAAGTAAAAAGTACTGAAAGTAAAGACTAATCCTAGACATGCTGATGATCATGCGACATATGCAAATTAAATGATAGAAATTTGAACATGGTACGTATAGTAGGCAGTAAAGTCTAGCATCCTATAAATATGTACAGGTAAGCGGGTAAGTAAAGAAAAATAACTAACCGAAACATGTATCTGAATACTATACACAATAAGCTAAAAAAAATTAAAATGGGTATGTAAAGACTGTCATATCAGAAAATTGGCCATTGGGCTGGTAAAAACCCCAAGCCTTTCAGGGCTTAAGCAAACAGAAATTTCCAGAGCCTTTCAGGGCTAGGGCAGACAGAATCCAGCAGCAGAACTGAGGAGGCAGTAATCACACATGCAAAATCTTTTAGTTATTTTACTTTGTTTCTATAGACACATTTCAAAAATAGCTGAGGAGTCAAGCACATCTGCAAGATTACGTGGGTTCCATACTTAACACACTCTCCTCAATGAGTAATGTTAAGCCTCCTTATTACTCCTTATCCCGTCCAATAGGGTAAATGTGCACCAAAATCCTCCTAGAGACTGAACCCAGAGGCAACTATTATCCTAATTATTCTAAGTTTTCATTTTCATACACAAAGTTCTCTTATATGAAATGTCCAAGGAAGTAAGCTCAAATATATAAGGAATGCGTAGCACAAAGTATCAAAATAAGCAAGGGACTGTACTATTATGGTGATATCATTTATTTTCATTTATTCGTTCTAGCTATTCCAAGTTACACAAGTTCAGGATCACCATTTTCCTACATATCAAGTGTAACTTAAAAACTCATCCTTATAAGTTACAAAATTACAGGACTAGCTAGGTCCTAATATACTGAATCAAAGTCAACTACAAGGGTTAAGGAATAAATCATCATGACCTAATTATGATTTTAGACGTTCTAACTTAAAATTGCTAAACTACAAATTATGGATTAAACATCACGAGATTAGGCTTAATCACATAATCCAAAGAGGATAAGACCTAAGATCTAGGTTTAATTCTAATATTGATATAATAGTTAGGGTCAATCCTATCAAGTAATTCAAACTTAATAGGATTGATCTCTTAGCTTAATATAAGGTTGAAAGACAAAATAATCGAAATAAGTTGAAAAAATTCTAGAAATTATTAAAACCAAGGATTCATTCATTGAAAAACCCCATTTTTCAATGAATAAAATCAACCCTATGATCTAGCCCTAGTCTCAGGAAGGGTCCTTAAGGTGTAGTATTAAAGACTTAGGAAATTTCTAGGATCTGACCTAATAGTTGATTTTACTCGCTTAAGTGTCACTAATACAATTCTAGCATTGGTTTTAGTGTTTTGAAATGTTAATTAAAGGTTAAGAGCACTTAGTCCAATCTTAGGGCAAAATGACTATTTTGCCCCTACTTAAGGGTCCGAAAAGTTAACTTTTGATTTAAATATCCAAATGAGGTTTCTCTTTTTTATATGATTCTTTACTGTCTAACTTGAAGATAGACAGTAAGTGCGTCCAATTTGGACGAGAAACGGGTCCTATAGGTTCAAACTAATGTTTTGACTTAAGGACATTTAAGAAATTTTCACTCCACTTAAAACTTAGTTTTTATGTATTTTATTGTAGGTCACTATTCAATGATTCAATAGAGTCCAAGAACACTGCATTCTGAGGTCAATTGATTAAGTTATGGATGTCTTAAGTTTGAAGGGCAATTTGGTAAATTCGAGTCGGTCAACGGGTGACAAAAACTGAACTTTTCGTTGAAATCCAATTTTATCAAACTCAATTTCTATAGCTTCCCTATACTGTACTGAGTATGTTGGTAGGGAGTAAACCCAATTTGGACCTCAAATGGTCAAGTTATGGCCTAATTAAAGTTGGGGGTATTTTGGTTATTTTTTAAATTTCTACGGTTCAGATCCTAAATATTATTTTAGTTTATTGATGACATCAAAATTTAAACAAGTTAGCATCATGAATTTTTAAATTTGGAGTTGAATCGACCAAGTTAAGGTCATTTGAATCCTAGGGTCATTTTGGTCATTTTTCACTAAAGTCAACTCTGAGTTATAGGGTTGACTTTTTATCCTGATACCCAAATGGGAAAACTAATACTACTACAGTGATGGAGCTGTTCTCCTGAGTATTTTAAGACCCATATTGACAATATTTGGTCACTAGGGTCAAAAGTTATGGGATCCTAAGCGGTACTAAAATGCTACTTCGTTATGCGTAACCCGAAACTAAATTCTGCATTATGTCATTTGATTCTATTTATTTTTTGAGTACTTTGGAGTCCTATATTAGGCTATGTTGGATCATCCTACAGAAGAAATTATTAACTTTTAGTTTTAGTATTCAAAAATATAATTTGTATTATTTTACTGTTTATTTATTCAATTTGTATTAATCTACTATTCACTCTAAGAGTCAAAATTTTTATTTTCCTGAAAAATTAATTTATTTATTTATAATTAATTAATTATTATTATTTAACAGATTCTAACAGATTCTAATTTAAATTTATTTAAATTAATATTAGTTACCAGATTAATTAATTTACTCAATTAATAATAATCTAATTAATATTAATCATTAATTAATTTATTCTATAACCTAATTAACAAATTATTAATTCTAATATTTTAACTAACACTAAGCTAATCATATTAATTATAACTAACTGATTATAATACTATATATATTATATCTATTATATATATATCATTATTATTTTCCTGCAGGTATTGATGGCGCGGGTCCCACAGGAGGCCACGTGACGGCTTCCTATAGGATGCGGGCTGTGGTCGGGCTCCGCATGACACGTGGCCACCTCCCGTTCGACGTGGGGCCGCGTGTGGGCCCCACTTGCTGTCGTAGGCGGGGCCCGCAGCAAATCGATGGTGACGCGTGTGCGGCCCACTCGGAACACACGCGGGCCGGACCCGACCTGACCCCGGCCCAGTGGCGCTTCGGATTCTATCCGACGCGCCCGACGACACGTGGCGACCCGTAACCTTTACACGGTCACACTAGGCCGACCCGCTCGGACTTGGGCTGGCTCCATCCTCGACAGACCGGCATACCCATGGCTAGGGCACGGCCGTGGAAGGTCGAAACAGCCGAGGGCGAGGCGAGGCCGGTATGCCGTCGGAGAGAAGATGGAGCTGGCTCTCCGATGACACTAGAACCTTAGGTTGAAGACGCCCCATCAAACGAGCTAAGGCTAACCCTAGGAGGTTACTACGCGACGGGGACGATGCGAACCTAGTGCCGATCCACTGCGATTGATCGAACTCTCTTGAGTTCGATCCCGATCAATCAATTGGCAATCACATGCGTGGAGACAGGTTTTGAATATAAAGGGGGGATTTAATTGCATGAATCGGAGAAGAAATCAAGACGTACCTGATGGACGGCCGTGGTTCGTTTAGGGTTCGCTGAGTCGTCTCTAGCGTCGGTGGTCGCCCCGGGATCCTCCAGTGATCGATCCTAGAGCTCGAGCGAAGCTATAATGGGAGGTGGCGGAGCCGTCGAGGTTGCGATGGCAGCGATTGGTCGCTGCTGCGGCGCTCGAGCCATGCGGAGCGACGCGGGTGGGACGAGGGATGGGCAGCCGTTTGATCGCTCGATCGAACGGTGAAAATGTAATGCCCGCGATGGATCTGACGGCGCAAGTGATGGCGTCGTTAATGGAATTAAATTTTTTTTATTTAATATTTAAGCTAATTAATTATCTATTTCATTTAAATATTTAGATTATATTTAGAAATTTTCAATTATCCACCCCTAGCTAATTGAGGGGTGAGGAACGCAACGGTGAGGTCGGATTTTCGATCCGACGAGTATTTTAATTTCCCAATTTTCGGGGCATTTAAATATTATTAAAATATTCGTCGAAATTTCGACGACTTCCAATTGACACGAAAACTTCACCCCCTAGCTAATTTGGGGGCAATGAGCGCAATGATGAAGTCCATTTTTCAATCAGAGATCAATTTATATAGGTCAAATTTTAGGGTTTCTGAATTTTTCAGAAATTAGGATTCGATCCATTTGATTCCTATTTTGGACTAGGTCTTAAGGTTGACTCCAATTGACCTAATTAACAATTATGGTTAGTCCTTAAGACTAAGATTAGTCCTAATTGACTAAGGTAACAAACCTAGGTTGTTACATCTGGAAATCCAGGAGACACCTATTATCAGCGGTACGCACGCATAGGATGCTTGTGAGAGCTCGAGCAAATTAGAAATGGCGGAGAGGAAGAAACTTCAATTGATTAGCAAGCTGATTCTAGGAGCAGAACTGAGGCTATTTATGGCCTCAAAGAAGGAATGGGAGAGGTAGGGGCTCGGCTAGGGAGGCCCGAGAGATCGGGCCCATGGCCGACCTCTCAATTTTTTAAATTGAGCTCGATCGAGTCACGAGGCCCGATCGGGGCTCTATACCGAGATAAGGGAGATACTAGTGACCTACTGAGGCAGACACGCGAGTGGGAGACAGGCCCAGCAGCTGGCGGCATGGGAGATCCTTCCTATCGGGGATGAGCACGATTCGGAACGAAGGTCCACAATTTCGGGACCTTTGGATGTTGTCTAATTTATCAATCAGATGGCGTAATGGCTCAGATCGCTCGGATCCTAACGATCGATCTTGGGAGCAATCTGGACCGTAGGATCCACGGGTTAATCTAATGGCGGATCTGCGGCTCCACAGATCTGGATCCTAGTTGTCGGATCCACGGGAGGAATGGTAGGATGGAGAGGGGCTCCGTTGTCGCTTGAACCTGGCTCCACAGCGAATCTAGGGCATCATTGTTTATGTTGTTAGGAAGACCTTTCCATTGGTATAAGTCACCGCACTTGAGGTGCCTTGAATCAAGAGTATATGGATGCCCTAGGGAAGTCTTCACATCTTTCTTCCATGTGAAATATTCATCGGGCGCTACAGCGCGCCGTAGTGCCTGGCTTTCGGTCAGGGAGCACTCCAGCGCGCCACAGTGTCCACATCTCGAGAAATCTATCACCATAGCGCCTGAAAAGTGTTGCAGCGCACCACAGCTCCATTGCACGCTGCAGCGCGTCGTAGCGCCTGTCTATCGACCAAGAGGGTGCTACAGCGCATCGCAGTGCATAAATACGTCATCACGCCTGAAAGCGCTGCAGCGCCATTGCACGTCGTAGCACCGCCATAGCATTTGGCTCTCGATCAGGCAAGTGCTACAGTGAGTCATAGCACATAGAACTGGCCAATTTTGGTTAAACTTCATATTTTTCATATTTTGACGACCCACGAACCCTAATAATGCAAAAAATATACTAAAACAATGATTGATTATATTAAAACCATGCATTGGTAAATGTAAAGGTAATTTCAAATATGAAATCCATGCTTAGCATGTTTATACCTTTTGAACATATGCATGTATGACAAATTTGCTGTAAATGTAAAGTACTAGTATACATTGAGAATATTTCATTATTCTACCCAACTCAATGCGTATGAGTAATATAGCTAATACTTAAGATAAGAATACTACTTGTCTTACAGATTAGTATTCAATAATTCTTAAGGATAGTCTAGGGAGTTCAGGCTTTCTGAGTGTGGCGCACCGTTCCGCCGCCGACTATTTTGTCTTTGAAACCTCAGTTGCACACGCGGCGACAGAACGGAACGCTACAAACACCACTGCCTGTGTATCTATACGAACAAAACTAACCTTTTTAGAAACATATGTGATATGTTGTACCCATATTCATAATCCAACTAGAGCTATAAGTTATTAGTCCCCATAGAAAAATTAATAAGAGAAACCTCTGAGCAAACCATCCACCACTTTCTAAATCACATTAGCATTTGCCTCACAAGAATCCATTTGTCCGCTGATTTTTCTATTAACTTTGGACAATCTTTCTTATAGTGTCCTATCTTTAAACATAATGCGCATTGATTGCGCCCAATCCTCTAGCCTCTTGATTTTTCTCTCTTCTATAAATTAACACTCTTCTTTGGTCATTGCATTTTTCTTTTGTGATCTTTCTCTTTAGAGTGTAAGAGTCTCTGCCATATCTGATTTGGTAAACTTTTTATCTCTTCTTTTGAACTCGTCGTTCACAAGGGCCACAGTCAATTCTTCATACCTCAAGGCATCCTTCCATGAATCAATGGCATGGTGATGTTTTCAAAACTCATCTAGCAATGAGTTAACAAAAGTAGAGCTTTGTTTTCATCCTTCAACAATTTAATCCAGATTTAGCAAATAGTCAATAACTTTGTTAAGTTGTTAAGGTGCTCATTTATGAAATTCTCCTTCTCATCTAGAACCGATAGAGCCACCTTTTCATGTGAAGTCAATTTCCAGACTCTTTGTCATAGCAATTGCTCTCTAGAAATTTTCATAACTTCCACGTTGAAGTCTCCATCATCAATGTATATATTGATCTCTTGGTTAAAATAGTTTTGAATCAAATTACATGCAACTACAGTTCATTTTGATCCAATCCCTTTCCAATTTTTCTTTATCATCAAGAACATCTTCTAGATTTAGTTCACATAGTGCGTCTGCCACCTCGCACTGCCACATATTGAAGTTATTTCTTTTCATCGAACTTGACCACATCAATTTTCGTTGGATGTGTCACAACTTAGTGGAGAGATCTCTTCACCATCGATGATGATGAAGTATCAAACCACTTCTTCTACTCTATCTCTCATGTTTTCCTTTGCCTTAACAAACTCAACCACAAAGATACATCGACTTGTAATAAAACCCTAACACTTAAGCACAACCAAAACAAATCTCGCTCTTATACACTTGTTGGTATCTATAGTGTTCAATCAATGCGGAACAAAGTGTGTATATGTTAAGTAAAATCAAATAAAGCAAAGATAATCACATGCAAGCACAATCACAGCATAAGACAATAAATTTACGTGATTCCATGCTAATCACCAACGGTCAACGGGGGAAAATCCATAGAAGAATTTCATTATTGGAGATGAGATTACAATGTTTTATGGTTTAGAAACCCTTACCCAAACCTTGGGAGCTTTAGTCTCCTTTTGGAATAGCTGCAACACACCCTAAATGAGTTGGAGATCTTTTTTTACTATTCTAACCTTAAAAGGGTTTAGAAAGTACTTATAGACGCCCTAAAACGAGCCTGACTGAACCGCGGGCACCATGGCACGCCGTGAGGCCTCCTTCCGAACGGCCCAGACGCACTGTGGCGTGCATCAATAAAGCCTTCCTTTAGTCAAACACCTGAAAGCATCCTTTTGGGTACATTTAATTTTGAGTTTTTGTGATGTCATGTAGTTGATTGTCTTATTCTTATTTTTTCTTGCATTCTTCTGTATCTGTTTTTGAGTTTGTGGGCATCTTTAGATTGGTAACAGTTTATTTCAGCTTTCATTTCCTTTATTCAACTCTATTGTTATTAATTTTGACATTTGATTGGCTATGCACTCGCCGATTTTCATAAAAAAAATAAAAAAAAAACAGCCCTAATCTTAACTCTATATTCATCCACAATCCTTCACACACACCACACACAGTGCACTCTTGGCATGCGTCCCTTTAATAACCAGACATCAGAAAAGAAGAGTTCTCAGGATTGGGTAATTCACTAATACTCATGGCTTGTGCAGGCCAAACAAAAAACACCATGCAGAAATAATTAGAAGCTTAATTGGTTTAATTGGGACCCTCCACAAGCCAAAGTTTGCAGAACTAGACTGGCTTTGGATTGTTATGGATAGAAGATGTTTTCTCCCTTCTATCCTTACTTTACCTGTCTTCCTGTCTCTTTTAGTGGGATGGTGGAAGGGTGGTTAATCATTCATTCATATTTATATAAATTAACTAAATTATCAGCATGAAGATCTCCTAATTATTATCTAATTACACAAACAGTTATTTTACCGCCATTTTAAATCTATTGATTAGTTCACCCATAAAATTATCTCATTTCTAAGCTTCCTCTAATGCGCTTCTTAAGCTCTTCCTATCTCCATTATGGAACATAAAGTCTTCATTTCTTAAGAAATAAAAAAGCTGATTCTTCACGAATTATAATAGTAATGAGTACTTATCTTTGAATATAGCTACTCAAATTATGGAGTAGTTATGTAGATTAGCTAACTCTACATTATAAAGGATAGATTTGCGGCATTCTTAATTGCGTTTTGCTTAAAGTAGAGATACACTGAATTAGGGTATACCTTGATAGAAGGTTTTGTACAAGTGCGCATTATTTTATTTATGTTTCTATGCTATGTGAATGCCTCACGAAGCATTAGTGCTTCAGCACCACTCTCATCCCTACCCGAAAGCTCCTCTTTCTCCGGCTCTTTTCTTTATTAAAAATTTATTCCAAATGATTTTTGCACACTCTGCGAACATAAATTCCTGAAATCGCAACCACGTTGTAATCATCTAATTCATGCAGCTCAAGGACTGCTCAATTTGAGTTATCCAATGTAGAAATTTATTGAGCTAATGGCTTTTATCATAAGTTGAGGCATCTATATTAATGTTTTTTAATGTGCCATGCTCTTCTTATCCCTTATCTCTATTCCCTCTCCAAATGGTCCCCCAAGTTAGGGCTCAACCCTTGGTCTCTCTTGAAAAATTCTCTCTAGTTCAGTGTTCTCTATTATTATAGTACTCATCTTCATCAGGCTCAACAATATGAATAGCTTCTCTCCAATAATGAGAGTTTATTCTAACCTTAAAATCGAAGATGCTCAATTGTTTGCATATGAACTGATAGAAGAGACAAATAGGAAAATTTGGCTAATCAAAAGCTGGATAATTATTGCTCAAGATCGGCAGAAAAATTATTATAATACTAAATATCGATTGCTAGAATTTCAGATTGGAAACTTCTCATATCTCAAAGAAAGCCCAATAAAGGGAGCATATCGTTTCAGCATAGCTGGCAAGCTAAGTCCGAGGTATGTCGACCCATTTGAAGTATTGGCCAGAGTAAGAGGCTCTTTGTATAAATTGAGATTACCCGATGACTTCGCACCAGTGCACAATGTGTTTTACATATTTTCATTTTGCAGATGTCTGCAGAGGCCCTCTCAGCAAACTATCAATTTATATAGGAGAAATCCAACCCAACTTAACATACGTAGAGAAACTTATTAAAATTTTGGATAAAGATAATTGTCAACTAAGATACATAATTATACTTATGATTAAAGTCCAATGGAGTAATGTAACAACTCAAATACTGATTAAAACAACTATGGTCAAATTGTCGACTCAATTACAAAAAAATTAGGATTTTGGAAATGTTCAAAATTAGGTCGAACTAAATATATTGTTGGAAAGTGTATATTTTTTTGATCGTAATGCCCAATGTATGAGAGAATTCGTCCAACAAATACTTCTGTATTAATTTTTGAATTTTTTAAATACATGAAATTATGAAAGTAAAATAAAATTCCAAATTCAAAAATTTTGGTGTCGTTAGATTTGTAATAAAAAAAATAAGGTTACACAAAATTTTTCGTCGAATTTTGAGCATCGGATTGTTCGTAATTAATTTTTGAAGATTTTATCTTAAGAAATTAATTAAAAATAAAATATAGCTCAAAATTAAAAAAAATTTGGTGAGCATTCCTCTAACACCGTACATTTACCTATTTGCTGATTTGTGTCCCAAGGAAGATTCTAAAAAGAATAAAATTCATTCAATTTCATATGCTAGTGCTATATATAGCTTGATGTATGCCATGGTTTGCACTAGACCAGACTTGGCACAAGCAATTGGGGTGGTAAGCATGTATATGCATAATCTATGGAAAGATCATTGGAAAGCAGTAATAGTAATATGTATATTGTTCTAGAAGAAATCATTAATAGCAGATCTTTGTATAGGATACATAGACTTTGACTATGCAAGATATTTGGATCGTAGAAAATCAATGACATGCTATGACAAATTGAAATTATATAGTTTACGCTTCTACACAAGTGTATGTGGTCTGAAGTAATATGAGATGGTGAGATCCTGAGATTTATCGTCCTTTATGAACGGTGTGTGATTTCTTACTAGAGTATACATACTTTCGATAATGTCTAAGTAATTATCAATTTGAGATTTTTTATTCCTATGATTAACGATTCTAAATTAAATTGCTTTTGTTTTCAAGTTGGGAAAATTGGGAAGAGTTAGAGTTCAAACATGCAGTTCATCATAGAAGTTTGCATAACTAGGTCATAGTTGAGTTGTTTTTCTTTTCATCATATTATTAATAGGTTTGTTTCTCAAATTGGATATTTAGTTTTTTTAGATCCTACCTAGTGCTTAAGATGAACACACTTTGGTTTAATCTCAGCACATAGACATCTTCATGATCATTTTATGAGCAAAAATTATTCTTACATCTAAGTGATAAACTCCAAATTTTAATTTCATGATCATTTGGATTTGATTCTATCTATGGCTCACATGCTTCAACTCTTGATTTGGCTAAGGTAATGAGTTATGAAGCTAAATGAGCTTATGTCACTTCACTCATAGCTTAACATGCTCTATTATCTCACAGAAACCAAAGGTGAGCAATAAAGCTCTATAGATGGGTTTCGGCTCATATGCGTCAAGTCTAAATTTTATCTTGGAGTAGGCAATGGACTACGTGAACTATGTCACATCGACCACTGCCTAACATGCCTCATCCAAGTGTTATGGAGCTCGAAGATTTTCTATAATTTTCTCATGGATCAAATTATCAGGCTATTGCCTAGAAGTTGTGCACAAGCTATTTTTGAACAGTGAATGATGTCACATTCAATCGCAGCGTTAATGCTCAAAAGTGCACATATTTTAGAAATAGCGATCACCGAGCTCAATGAGATTTTCCTTATAATATTAAGTTTAATATATAATAAAAAATATGCATTATTTAGCAACTCATTCCATACATTCATTCATAGAAAGCTTAAGTTTAAAATGATATTTCAATACAAGAAGAGAGATTACATGCACAATTTCTAAAAATTACTACATGTTCTACCCTACCCTCCCCAAGAGCGGGGGTCTAGGTTGTCATTACAATGAAAGAAAAGAGAAAGTTACAGAAAATCATGAGCACATGCATTGCTCTTACAAAATGATATTTTTCTCAAAAATAAAATAAGAATATTTTCTCAGCTTTTCTTCTTCTCTTTTATAACCACTTTTCTAGCCTTCTCCTTCAAGCAGACATTATTTCCTCTTGAGAATTGAGGTTCAATCAATTTTATTCCCTTTATTCTTCATGGAACTACAGATCTTCATTTCTTGCAATCAACTTTTTGTGTGAGAAACTAGAGAAATTAATATTTTTTCTTGCCTTCCCAAGGATGATTTGAATAGGTTTGCAAGGCAGACTTCCAGTACGCGCTATGGCGCACTGTGGCATTGGGTCTCATGCAGATGGGTGTGGCGACACGCAGTGGCGTCGAGGTCTTGGACAGATGGACGTTGTAGCTCCATGTGGCGCATGAGATGATAGTTGGCCTAGCGCCGTAGCATGCTGCGGCGGCAAGGCTTGTATAGGCTGACACTGGGGCGCGCTATGGCGCATGGCGCATTAGTGCATTTTGGCGTAGTGGCACGCTGCGATGGCAGGGATCATACATTGTGGCACTGTGGCACTTGGCGTGTTAGTGTGTTTTGGTGCTGAGGCGACAAGGCTCGTACATCCTGGCGCTGTGGTGCCTTACCTCGAGAAATCTGACGTTGTAGTGCGTTGCAGTGGCTAGGCTCGTTTATCCTGGTGTTGTGGCGCATTGTAGTGTACTGTAGCATGCTGCAGCATGCTGTGATGAGCTGTAGCGCGTTGTGCCATTCTTTTTCACAGAATTCTTATCTTAATAAAAAAATGCATTCTAAATTATAAACGGACTGTATATATTGAGTTCATTAGGCTTTGTGTTCACTTTGACAGGAGGTCCGATTTGGTGAAGATCTACACTACAATCTATGTTTGCCCTATCTACAACAGAAGCGAAATATATGGTAGTCACATAAGCATTCAAAGAAGCTATGTGGATGAAATACTTATTGGAAGACTTACATGAAGTAAGAATTAGTAATAGTTTATTGTAATGCCAAAGTGCTATATCCTGGCTATAAATCCTGATTGTCATACTCACACAAAGCACATAGATGTACGATGCCACTTCGTTCGAGATATATAGAAGATGGAGAGATTCTATTGAAGAAGATTGATACAAAGGACAATCCGATGGACATGCTTACCAACGGTTAACTATGCAGAAATTCACTCATTGCAAAATTGTAGTGAATATTGTGAAACTTACTAAAGTTTCTTTTGTCAGAACTGCTTACAGCTTGATTCTTTTGGGAGGAGGATACGTAGGCAACCAAGTTGGTGCAACTGCAATACTAGAGAGCATATTTTGTGTCAGCTCTCATCTGACCCATATGAGATCTAAAGTTGAGAATTATTGATTTAAGAAAAATTTTGGTACATCAGGCGCTCAGGCTCGCCTAATTGCCTCATTGACGGAGAGGCAGACGCCTAGGCGTCTCATTGACATAGGCTTGGGAACTCAGGCGCGCCCAGGCGTCTCATTGATAGAGGCATGTGAACTTAGGTGCACCCAAGTGCCCGATAGACAAAAACATTGGCACCTATGCACCCGCTTTTTTCAGGACCCTTTTTTTTTTTATCTATAAAATCAAAAACAATAGGCTATAGTTATATTCTTGTATTTTTTCTCAGCCCACATCCAAAATCTGAAATAGGATTAGGAATTTGAAGCATGTTAAAGAAGAACAAGGTTTGAATCTCAACGTGCATCTCTTGTGGAAGGATTCCTCGAAATAGTACGATTTGTCTCCTCTCCCTGTGATGTAGATATTTTTCATCGAACCACATAAATCTTGTATTTGTGTTGTGTTTAGTCTGTTCTTGCACATTTGTGTTGTGGTGAATACTTGAGAATACTTTGATTTGATTCATAGAATAGATCCTAACAAACACCACTTGATATCCTTGTATTAGTGCTCAAGAATCGGTGAAACGCACTTTGACTGTGTATTTCTTTTCCGTGCTGAAATTGCTAGCAATGGTGCCTAATCACATCTCCCCCCCCCCCACAAAAAAACAACAAAAAAAAAAAAAAAAAGAAAAAAAAAAAAAAAAAAAAAAAGCAAAAAAAAACAAAAAAGAAAAAAAAAACAAA